>CM068724.1:14206270-15469448 GCA_035079005.1 Fraxinus americana
TCCTAAATAACATAACAGTAAACTTCAATAACTTCTTTACCTTCGGAGTCGACGGATTGAATGGTGGCAGTGGCAATTTTCATTAATGATAATTAAACAATTTAAAACGTCTCTTTGAAAAAAAAAAAATTTATTTTTTTTTTGAAAATTTTGCCGCTACGTAAAACGCAGACCGGCTCTCGATACTGTCGTAGCGCCCCGAGTTCTGTTAACCCGGATTGCCACGTCATCGTCTTTTGCCCTAATTTTGTCAATCAATTTTGCGGAAATAACCTAATTTTTTAAAAACACATTTGCAATTGAAAACTACTTCGGCAATTAAAATACATTGGATAATTGTTCAAAATTTAAATATCGTGTTTTTGGAATAGCGGAAACGAAAATACGTTAACAGTGTTTCAATACATAAATTTGAAATCTTAATAATTTCGATAATCAAATTTTATGCCACCACTGCCGGATCAATCACGTTCGCCTCCGAAGTCTGCAAATATTGTTAAAATAGCAGAATGAGTATTTCAAAGAAATACTCAGTAGACTCATCGCCGATAATTAATTTACAGAATAATTGAAAACACACTCATGCAATATACAACGTGATATCATCTTTGGTTCATTGTCTTGGAAATCATAGGCTCTTTAAAAACATGGGTTGTGGGTAGTCTTTCTTTCTTGTGCGGATGAAGCACATAAGTTATGCATAACATTCTTTCTTATCTCATAAGAGATTCTTTCTTTCTTTCTCATGCAATTAAGCATATAAGTTATGGCAAGCATAACAATATCATATATCGCATATGACACATTCTCATCCTATGCATAAAGCATATAAATCACGTAATTCACATAAAGCATGCAATTATAATTTAAACTAATTAATGGTGGCGAGTCTACCTCAAATATATCGAGATGCGTGAAAAGTGGAGCGGGAAATTAACTTTAAGCTCCTAATTGCTCGTACGTATCGTCTAGCCAAAAATATGAAATAAGTTTGAATTAGTATTTCGAACTTTAAAGTTTTAAAGTGTTGAAATTAAGTTTAAGGCTTAATTGAAAATTATTGGAATTGAAATAAATGACTTAAAATGATAAAATAAAGTTTAGGGCTAAATTGGAAGTTTATTAAATCTGAAAATAAAAGTTTAAGGGCTAAAATAATAACTTCTATAAGTTTAGGGACTAAATTGTAATTATAATAAAGCTGGAATCAAAAGTTAAAAACTGAAATAATAACTTTTGTAAGTTTAAGGACTGAGCTGTAAATATACTAAAGCTGAAAATAAAAACTGAAAACTAAAATAATGACTTTTAATAGTTAAGGACTAATCTGTAAATATAATAAAGCTGAAAATAAAACTAAAGGGCTGAAATTAAACATTTTCAGAACTTAGGGACTCAATTGAAAATCTGCTGAAACTGAAAATAAAATATTAAGGACTGAAATAATAATTTATAAACTTGGGGGCTAAATTAAACCTTATGTAAAACAAAAAATAAAATTAAGGGACTGAAATTAAAACATTTAAACTTAAGGGCTAAACTAAAAGTAATTTAGGGACTAATTTAAAACAATTTATAACTTGGGGCTAAAACGTAACTTTTAAAAATCAAAATCAAATTAAACTAAAATCAAAATCAATAAAATCAAATAAAAACTAAATTATCTCATTTCTCTCTCTCTCATTACAGAGAGAGAGATCGAGCGACGGGGAGGAAAGGGGCGAAGCCCCTTCCTCGAATCTCGCCACCACCGGCCGGCGGTGGTGGCGCCGGACATAGGGTAGGTGGGGGGGGTTTTATTTGGGGCTTTTGGCGCGAAAATGGAGGTTAATCGAGGCTTAAGGGCTCGGGTTCAACATTTCCGAGGTAAGGTCTTGGGTTTTGATTTCTTTTCTTGGTTTGGGTTTTGCTTGGGGTTTTGGTGGACTGTTTTGGGGCGTGTGCTTGCAGCTGGGGTTGGTGTTTTGGTGGAATGGGATGGTGGTGACTGCTGGTGGAGGTGGGGGTTGCAGTGAGTTGGAGTTGCAGTTTGGTGTTGTTACATGGGGGTGAAAATGGTGACTGGAACGTGGGTGGATGACTGCAGCTTCGGTTTTGGTGGCTGCAGTGTCTGGTTCGAGACTGGTGGTTGGAGGTGGTGAGGTTGAGCTAAGGAGATAGTGTTGATGTTGGAAATTGATGTTCTAGCATCAACATTAGTCTCCAAAAATGGGGGAGATGGTGTTGATGCTAGAAATTGATGTTCTAGCATCCACATTAATCTCCAAGAATTGAGGGAAAAAGGGAGAGAGAGCTTACCAACAAAAATGGCTGCTAGAAATGTTACGATGGGGATGATGGTGGGAAATGAGGGTGATTAAAAATAGAAGGTTTTAGGGCACAATTCCCTAGGTTGTTTAATGGGCCAAACAGTTGGGCTTAAATTGGAATGGGCTAAATGAATTAAAATTTCAAGGTGTTGGACTTATATAATTGGGCTTAAGAAAATTGGGCTTATGTAATTGGACTTGAATTTAATAATAATTGGGTTTAAATAAAATAAATCCGAATTGAAATAAAAATAATTATTCAATATTCGATTTGATTCGAAATAATTTAAATTCATATTTATAACGGCTAGACGAACGTGCTATTTCTTAAAAATTAGGTTAAAGTCGAGCGACACGTTTTTCGAGAATTAATTTTATATTATTCAAAAGTTCTCGGTCGCTACATAATTTAACTTTAAAATAATTGAGTATCAAATCCATTTGATTCCGAAAATCATATTGTCTAATCAAATACAGGAAATAAATAATTTCTGATATAGTATAAATTCAATAACTATTTATTTCTGAAAAATAAGATTTTCCACTCACAAAATACGAGCTACAAGCTAGACTGGCTGATAAACGTTTCCAATTTGTTCATCACCACCTGAAATATGATATGAATAGCCAATTAGCCACTGACGAACCAAGACCTATAATATCGAAAGCAATAATGATAAAACTAAACTTCCTCAATACATGACTACATCTCCCACATAAATCATTAAATCCAATGAAACTGATAACACTTTCTAGTTCCATCACTAGCTTGCCATTTATCAAATTACTTCCATCACAACCATAAAAATAAATATCCATCTTCCTTTCAGTGAAAACTTGAAATCATAGTTCCATCATAACTTTGACACCTTGTTCCATTAATACATTTCTCCAAGTGAGCATTACACCCCAATAATAATTTCTCCAACAATGTATTCAAAATACCCAAATTAGAATTTCTAGGGTTTGCCAAAATTGATAGAACTTACCTTGAATCAAAAGGGAAGCTAACCAAACACGAAACTTCAGCTAGAAATCAAAATCTTCTCCCCCCCTTAAGAACTTTCAGACCATATAAACTCTAGAAATCAACATAATTAATTTCGGCCTCATGAAAATAAATGAATAAATCGAACCCAAAAATTGAAGAAATCAATTCTTACATTTCTTTCCTCCTTTTTCCTTTCCTCTCTTCTCTTTTTCTTCCCCTTTTTCTCCTTTCTTCTTTTCTGCCCGTATGTTCTGCTTCTGTGCGTGAGTGAGTGAGAGAAATGAGATATTTTGGGTTGAAATGTCAAAGATTGTGGAGATTTGCACGTGGAGTCCTTATACTTCCCATAGTGAATAAGTAAGTCATCAACTTCCAATCTAATCTATTTAAATTCCTCACATAAATCCAATAATAAAATTAACCCCAAAAAATAAAAATATTTTAGTCCAAATAAATCCTTATTGATATTGACTTTGACAATTCCACATTTGACTTTGACTATTTAGAATTGGATTGTAACAATCTTACCTCCTTAAAAGAATTTCGTCCTCGAAATTCGATAGACATCTGACTAATCCATGAATAGATGAGGATATTGAGCACGCATCTATTCCTCATTTCCCATGTAGCCTCTTCTACCGTCTGATTCTTCCAAAATACCTTGACAAGTGAAATAGTTTGGTTCCGCTAAATTTGCACCTTTCTATCTAGAATCTTTACTGGCTCTTCTATATAAGTCAAATTATTCTTCAACTGAATTGGTTGATACTTTAGTACATGAGAAGTATCTGCAATGTACTTGTGAAGCATAGAAACATGAAAAACATCATGGATCCTGAATAATTCATCAGGCAAATCTAATCGATATACAACTGGCCAATCCGCTAAGTAATCCGATAAGGTCCAATATATCGTGGACTCAACTTTCCTCGTTTGCCAAATCGTATATAACATAACACAATAATCTAACAAATAGCCTAGGCAAAATTGATTTGCTTAATATACCAAATATATCATCACGTTGCTTTCTATAACACCACCATAGCATTCGTTTACTTGCTATTCCCATATCACGTTGTAATCATATAACTTCATCACATACCTATGGCCATATCGTATGCCCCCTAACATTTAATCATGTCAATTTTCTTAAGATCACACATAATAGTCATATATATCACGTGGACTTTTCACACATCAATATGTCACTAATATTTCGTATTCTAATTTCTTAATCTCCATAATTTCCAACTCTACTATTCCTTACTCTTTTCTTCCTTGTCTCAAATTCAATTCCTTCTGATAAAAAAAAATACACTTCAAACTTTTATAATCGGTAAATATTTGACATTTCTCATCGTAAAAGTAATGTCTCCAAATCTTCCCTGCTAACACCACTACAGATAACTCCAAAACATGGGTTGGGTAGTTTAACTCATGCTTCTTCAATTGTCTCAATGCATAAGCTATAACATTTCTATTCTGCATTAAAACACAACTCAATCCTTATCGTGAAACATCACTATAGATCACAAACTCTTCGCCAGGAGATGGAAGAGCAAGTATAGAAGTAGAAACTAATCTCTTCCTTAATTCTTGGGAACTCTTTTCACACTCCTCAGTCCGCACAAATTTGGAGTTCTTACGAGTCCAACTAGTCAGAGGAAGAGCAATTTAAGAAAAAAAATCATCTACAATCCGGCGATAATAACTTGCTAGCCCAAGGAAACTCCGTACTTCTGTAACATTAATAGGGCATTCACACTTCATCACAGCCTCAGTTTTTTTAAAAGGATCTACATAAATGTCGTTTGCTGAGATAACATAACCCAAAAACACAATTTTTATCTAGCCAAAATTCACATTTACTGAACTTAGCATACAACTTATCTCGTAAAACCTGTAAAATAATCCTCAAGTACTCGACATGCTTATTGTGACTGGGAGAATAAACCAAAATATAATCAATAAAAACAATCACAAATTTATCTAAATATGGTTAAAGCACCCCATTCATCATATCCATAAATGCTTCTGGGGCATTTGTCAACCCAAATGGCATCACCAGAAACTCATAATGGCCATATCGCGACCTAAACGCAGTTTCCTGAATATCAACATCCCTAATTCTTAGTTGATGGTACCCTGAACGCAGATCAATCTTAGAAAATACTGTAGCACCTCGAAGTTGGTCAAACAAATCATCTATACGAGGCAAATGGTACTTATTCCGAATAGTCACTTTATTCAACTGCCTGTAATCAATACACAATCTCATCATGCCATCCTTCTTTTTCACAAATAATATTGGCGCTCCCCAAGGAGATGTACTGGGTCTAATGAAACCCTTATCAACCAAATCTTGTAACTGAACTTTCAATTCCTTTAGCTCAACTGGGGCCATCTGTAAGGAGTTTGTGAGATAGGGGTAGTCCCTGGGACCAAATCAATGGTAAACTCAATTTCCCTATTTGGAGGTAGACTCGGAAGATCTTAAAAAAAAACATCAGACAATTCTCTTACCACTAGTATATCATCAAGTTTCAACTTAGTAATATTGGTGTCAATCACATGAGCCAAATAAGCTTGACAACCTTTTCTAAGAAATCTCCCAGCATCAAGTACATATATTACACATGAAGGTAATATTCTCCGTTCACCACTAAGAAAAATTTTCAGGCTCTCCCGGCCTTTTGAACACCACCTCTTTACGAAACAATTCAACTGAAGCATGATTTGCAACTAAGAAATCCATACCCATCATAATATCAAAATCCTGAATATCAAGGAAAATCAAATTAGCTTTCAACTCCCAATCATTCACTCTAATCATGCAATCTTTGTACACCTCATAAGCTAAAAGTGAATCTCCTAGATGAGTCGTTATCACCAAATCACTATCTAGCGGTTCTAACATATAGTCTGCATAAGTAGTAAAGACATGGGATAAAAATGAATGCGTAGCACCTGAATCAATAAGAGAACGAGCCTTTCTGCCAAAAATAAATAACGTACCCATGACAACATCTGGCGACTCATCGGCATCGTGCTGAGTCACAGCAAAACTCTTCCCTGAGTCATGGGATGTTCTACTTGACCTTTCTATCTATTACCACTACTGCCCGTAACATCCGACTGACTAGCACAGTAGTACAGGCTTTACCTGCAAACTTGTCATTGTTCTGATTCTGTCTAGAAATACCAACACTAGGTTGTAAAGATATCCCATGTGATGTACCACCTTGTTGAAGGTGAACTAGACACTCTTCTCATATGTCCAATCTGACCATAGTGATAACAAACACCAGCGCCCTTAAGGCGCTCACCAGTATGAAATTTCCTGTATCACTAAAACTAGGGAAATCGGGCAACACTAAGGCAATCACTCTATCCTGGAGTAAATGATCTCTGGATCGACCCCTGAGTATGAGTACGACTATTCCCCGACTGCTGCACTGATCTCTGGTTAAATCTAGATCCCTGACTTCCACTATATTTAGACTTAAAGCTACCAGAGATGGAGACACCTAATCCACTTCTTCAGTGACCCCTTCTCGGTGGCCTATTCACCGACAGTCCTGCCTGTGACTGATTACTACCACCAATTCCAGGTCTCATGTTGTTGACCACTTGTCGTTCTGAAATACTTTTCTCGACTCTCAACGTTGCTTCTACTAGTTTCCCAAAATTTCAACCTCGAGACTGTTACTACTGATCCAATTTCTTCTCTCAACCCATACTCAACCCTCTCGCACTTATCAGCTTCATAAGCTACAAGGGCTGCAACATACTTTGATAATTTTATAAACCTTTTCTGATACTCCGCTACTAAGGAGGTTTGCACTAACCTCAAAATTTCATTATGCTTATCATTTTAGTAAGAACGAGGCAGTAATACTCATTAAAATCACCTCTAGTCAGCTAAGATTCGACTTCTGCGGGATCAGCCATGCCGGTGAATACCTTGGCTCCTAATTTAGTTGCTCGCTCAATACTATGATCTTTATCAGAACCGCGTAGAGCAGGAGCAACAGCTGTGGCAATCCTATCGGTTATAATATCAGACTGAGCTACATCTTCCTGTCGTGACTGCTCAAGAGACTGATGGACTGATTCTTCACCCCTACTCCTTTCTCCAATATCTTCTCTGTCAGAAGCAGCTTGTGGTTGAGGCGGCATATCTGGGAGCCTACGGGTCCTACCACCGCGAGCCATGAACTCCAACAAATATGCATGATATGTTGGGAAAGAAATCAGAATAAATGTAATGCAAATTGACACTATGACCATGCTCTGATACCAACTGTCACGACCCGTCCCAAGTCACCCTAATGGACCTGACACGTGTCGTGCGCCGATGGTAGATACCAACTAAATGCTGGATCCACCACCAAGGCGACTAAGACCCGTTCTAACTGTGACCCATTTTTATAAAAAATTTGACAGAGTTTCCCCTGTAATATGGAATAAGCCACCTGAAATCACAATCAATATACTCAAACTAGTACCTACAATTTAAAATAGGGTACGCCAGCCCCTCACAACTCAAACTAATCACAATACAATACTGGAAGTTTACTTTTACAATTATTTTACATACAAAATCCCAAATGTCCTTAAAATACTTAATATGCAATGAGCCCATGACATGATTACATAAGTACCACTTTACTATTCTGACAACCGATGCATGTATCCCAAAAGAACTAGGCACCAAGTAAATGGACAAAATGAGTCATATAAATAGACAAGTGTGGCTCAACTCGGTGGATTAGTAGGCTCCGGTACTGCTCAACTCAGCTACTAGCTGGTAAGAAAAGATGTAACAAAATATGTGAGTTTGTAACTCAGTGAGTGGATATTTTACAAATAAGTATACTTTCCTTCACTTTGTACATATTTTCTGATAAGTCTTACTCTTTTGAAACTCTGAGAAATCTTGAAATCTGATAATGCTCTTAAAAGACTAAAATATGATCACATCGTAAAATCCTGCATTCTTGATTCTAAATAAATAACTTTAAAATATAACGAATGCAATCAATCTAGTATATATATATAAGAATCTCTGAAATCATTTGTTCTTCAATACTATAAGCTGAAAGCTTTTTATATACTGAAAACTGAAAAATCTGAATTCTATAATCTAGAAATCCATTAAAGTCGTAGAAATACTGAAATATCAATTCAATACTGTAAGCTGCAAAACTTTATTCTGACAATCTGGTATCAACATAAGTCTGTGTAAAACTGTCATTTCTATAAGTTAAAATTGTATTTCTGTAACTGAAATAGCTGAATTCTATATTCTGAAATGAACTATTATCTGATATTTGAAAATATGTGAATCTACAACTGAATAAGCATAATATGATATACTAAAGAGTCACACCAAGAAGTACCCAATGAATAGCCTTACTCATGTACAGAGTAATCTCGATGTACAAGGCAAAGCCATTCAAATCTGATAATCTGATAAACTGGTCATACGTACGCAGAGCTGCCCCAAAGGCTAATCACCCTAATACACGGCCCAAAGCCTATATGTGTACGAGAGTGGGTCCCAAAGACCTCTGATAATCTGGTCATACACTGTGGAAACACATTCACATCAGTGCAGAGCGGGTAAAATCACTGAATCTGGTCATACACTGTGGAAACACATTCACACCAGTGCAGATTGGGTAAAATAACCATCTGAAGTCATACACTGTGGAGACACATTCACATCAATGCAGACGGGTAAAATCACCTGGGTACTTTCTGGTGGTTTTAAAACAACTCCAAATATATTGAAATATGTAATATGAATATAACATGCTAAAGAAATAATTAAATGAACTTAATTTAACTTTAAAATAATTGAGTATCAAATCCATTTGATTCCGAAAATCATGTTGTCTAATCAAATACAGGAAATAAATAATTTCTGATATAGTATAAATTCAATAACGATTTATTTCTGAAAAATAAGATTTTCCACTCACAAAATACGAGCTACAAGCTAGACTGGCTGATAAACGTTTCCAATTTGTTCATCACCACCTGAAATATGATATGAATAGCCAATTAGCCACTGACGAACCAAGACCTATAATATCGAAAGCAATAATGATAAAACTAAACTTCCTCAATACATGACTACATCTCCCACATAAATCATTAAATCCAATGAAACTGATAACACTTTCTAGTTCCATCACTAGCTTGCCATTTATCAAATTACTTCCATCACAACCATAAAAATAAATATCCATCTTCCTTTCAGTGAAAACTTGAAATCATAGTTCCATCATAACTTTGACACCTTGTTCCATTAATACATTTCTCCAAGTGAGCATTACACCCAAATAATAATTTCTCCAACAATGTATTCAAAATACCCAAATTAGAATTTCTAGGGTTTGCCAAAATTGATAGAACTTACCTTGAATCAAAAGGGAAGCTAACCAAACACGAAACTTGAGCTAGAAATCAAAATCTTCTCCCCCCCCCCCCCATAAGAACTTTCGGACCATATAAACCCTAGAAATCAACATAATTAATTTCGGCCTCATGAAAATAAATGAATAAATCGAACCCAAAAATTGAAGAAATCAATTCTTACATTTCTTTCCTCCTTTTTCCTTTCCTCTCTTCTCTTTTTCTTCCCCTTTTTCTCCTTTCTTCTTTTCTGCCCGTATGTTCTGCTTCTGTGCGTGAGTGAGTGAGAGAAATGAGATATTTTGGGTTGAAATGTCAAAGATTGTGGAGATTTGCACGTGGAGTCCTTATACTTCCCATAGTGAATAAGTAAGTCATCAACTTCCAATCTAATCTATTTAAATTCCTCACATAAATCCAATAATAAAATTAACCCCAAAAAAAAAAAAATATTTTAGTCCAAATAAATCCTTATTGATATTGACTTTGACAATTCCACATTTGACTTTGACTATTTAGAATTGGATTGTAACAATTTGGTTGTGGGCTTGTGGCGTAATATGTATGTCGTTTGTTTTATGTTTAAGAGAACTTCTAACCTGTAGATATTTGTCTCAGTTCTTCTGTGTTAGGATTGGGCTACTCACCTTTTAATATGGAACCCCAATTTTTAATATGGTATCAGAGCCCATTAAGCTCTAACGAGCAATTCAATCCGGTTAAAACTCTAAAAGTGAGCATACAGATTTCAAGATTGGTTTGCTCAAACGAACCACCATCTTGAGGGGGCATGTTAAGGGATATAATCTCACATTGAATAAAGATGTAAACATAGACCAACTTATAAAGGATTGTACTACTCCTCTTAATAAGGTTAACCTTTTAAGATGGAACCTCAATTCTTAATATTCCGAAGTTTGATATTAATGTTATCAAGAGCACATTAATCTCATATTTATGCATGTTTATGCTGGTCAACATTGTCTCTGATGGTTATTTTTTTCTTTTCATGTATGTTCCTTTAAGTCGTATCAGCTCTCCTGTTGCGGCTGATGATGCTACCAATCCAAATTGTTCGTTTCCTTCTCTATCTTCATGTGATGAAATTGGAAAATTATCATCTACCACCGTGAAGGTTTGTATCTAATTATATTTTCAATCATTTTTTACTCGCATCAATTTTTGAAGGTTTGTATCTAATTATATTTTCAATCATTTTTTACGCACATCAATTTTTGAAGGTTTGTATCTAATTATATTTTCAATCATTTTTTACGCGCATCAATTTTTTGCAACATCAACTTGTGGATGTGATTTGTAGTATTTCATCTGAAATTGTTGCAGCATCAACTTGTGGATGTCTAATTTGTTCAATCTGCAGGTGCGGACCGCTGAAGTACACGAGACTTCTGCTGATGAAATCAGGAAATTTGAGTTAAGTTGTTTAGGACCTTAGGTGAGATCAGAATGTTGAGCATCTTGAAGCACTCATGTATTGTAGAATTTTATGGACATCAATTTCCTCCACGTGGTTGCTTTCGGCAGATGGAAATTTTGAAGGTCGTATTTTACGGTATTCCATATTGATGGAGTACATAAAAGCGGGGGTCCTTGAAGGAGACATTTTTAATATCAAATATCTTTGTGCCATGATTGTTGTTTGATTGCTGAGTGTCCTTATTGTCAAATCTGTAATTGTATTTCATACATAATCTGACAGAGCTACGTGGAGAAACTATCAAGAGATGGAGAGAAGCATGTGGCCATGGAGTTGTCATTATTTGTTGCTGGAGATGTTGCTTTCGCATTGATAGAACTCCATTCTAAACATATGATTCACCGGGACATAAAAAGTGAAAATATATTAATTGATCTTGACAAGAGGCCGGATGGTACACCTATTGTAAAGATATGCGATTTAGATAGGGCAACCCCCCTCCATTCTTGCTTGCATACATGCTGCATTGTGCATATTGGGATACCTCCACCTGATACTTGTGTTGGGACTTCTCAATGGATGGCCCTGAGGTGTTTCGAGCAATGCATAGAAGCAACATGTATGGGCTGGTGATTTTCTTCTTTAGTCCGTGCTTAGACTGTTCATTCATTTTATTGGTTGATGACCGTCAAGGGGTTCGATCGAGGATCTTGCACATGTTATTAATTCCAGCATTGTGCTCATCACTTATTTATTGATGTTTGTAATTGTTCATTATGAAACTTTCACTAGTATGAGATCTGGCTGCCCTTCTGTTGTGTTGGGTTTGGAGTCTTGTAACTTTGCTGGATCCTTGATTGTTGATAAATAAAAGTTTTATTATTAAAGTCAGTTAGGAACTCAACATGTTTTACTCTTTTGTTGGTCTCAGTTATCACTCTTTAAGTTCTTTGGGATGCTGCTCAAAGATCTTTCTCCCCCTCTGTCCCTCGCTCTCTCTACACCCATAAGCACTTGAACCCACTATTTTTACTTAAGTGATGAATCATGTTATTGAGATTTGCTATCCCAAGTGTGAAAATAACTGTTGTAAATTGGGGTTTAGTCATCAATGTGTAGTTTGTCAATTTGCAAGTATGTTTGTTTGGACTAAGAAAGTTCTCACCTCTTTCATATTTGGATGTAGGAAATGGATATTTGGTCATTCGGCTGCCTGCTTCTGGAATTGCTTACTCTGCAAGTCCCTTATTCAAGGTTATCAGAATCAGAAATTCATAACCTTTTGCAGGTACTGCGTTGTTACTTTTCTGTAGTTTATGAACATTTGCTGAAGACAAATAGATTAGACATTCTATAGACTTTCTAGATACTTACGACTTGATGGATTCTGTATCTTGTAAAAGAATATTAGTACGCTACTTTGTCATGTTCTGAAGTTCTTGACCGCTACTCCGAAAATAAAAAATAAAAGACTCATGTTCCAATTGTTAATGTGATTCCTTTTCTTATCGTTTAGAGAAGGCATACTTGTCACACGAAGGATATTGTTCTATCCTAGCCAAAGGGACAATTTGCAAGTGTTTGTTGATGGATAAAAACTAACCGTTAGTCACTTCACTTGTAGCAAAGTTTCATGTCAGTAACTCTGCTTTAAAATCTGTTAGTTTTTCTAATGGAATGTCCAACATGGAAGACCTTCGCATCAATGCCTCCCCAGAATGCTGCCTTCCACATTGGACGTTCCACTACATAAACTAACAAATATTTTTGAGTGACCAATGAAATGAAATGGGAGAAACAAACCTCAGTGATATCTTTGGAGTAAAATAAACTACGGTGACTAAGAGGAAATTTTGCTTTAAGTTGACTAACAGTGCTTTTTACTCTTTTGTTATCCATTTCAACCATTCCGATATGCTATTCAACTAGATGCTGTTGCGTGATGTCCATATGAAATTTTACTTCTTTTTTTTTTATCGGGTAAAAAATGTGTATTGATCAAAATTTATAGTGCAACTACTCCAGGCATCCCTGGGCTTGCAAAACAATAATTACAAAAGATCTAAATGAACCAAAGCTATAGACTCAAAATGAGTCAAACATGGCTGTACAGTGAGGCTAACTGTGATCCCAAAAAAACATTTTTCTGTCAGCTTAACAAGCTTCATTTCTAAAACATGAAGTGTCTAATCCCGTTGCTAACTTCTTGGAGATATATGGAAGGAGTTCCCCTTCTTTCTATCGTTCTTTGTCGTCTTCAGGCCCGGTTCTGAGGCGAGGCCAGTGAGGCCATCGCCTCAGGCCCAACGGTGGAGGGGGCCTAATTTTTTGGCCCCCAATTTTTTTTTTAATTTTTATGTAAGGCCCAGCCCAACACAGGAGGGCCTTACAAAATTTTGGCCCAAAATTTTTTTTTTTAATAACCTAATTGAATTCAATTTCACCCCGTCGCCTGCGCCTTCTCCACTCTCCCCCCTTCCCCTCTCCAGCCTTAAGTCTCAACCATTCAAAATTTCAAGAATCCAATCCAAGTTATCCCAGCCTTCTTCAAGCCGCACCGACGCCGGACCGGAAACCGTAAACGTGAATCAGAGGTCATCAGTCATCAGGTGAACCGTGAACGTGAATCGACGGTCGAGGGTAGACTGCGGGCTGCTGTGCTGGTATTGACTATTGACATATTGTAATTTGGAGTAGATAGAGGCAGTCAATTCGAAGCTGGAAGAATTATTCCAGGAGAAAAATCGAGTTAGAAATCCATTTGTCCCTATAGGTAAATTTGCTTCCTTTCAATTGCCATTGATGTATATTTCATTCACATAAAATTATATACTTCCGCACCATTCTTACTTTAGCTTGATTTCTTTATAAAGTGGAAAAATTGTAGATTATGTGATAATGGTGGCCAGGGGCGGAGCCCAGTACAGCCCAGGATGGGCACAGGCCCACCCTGAACTTTGGGCTCAATTTTTTTTTTTTTTTTTTTTAAAGTTTAAGTCCAGCAGCCAGCCCAAGCCAAGGGAGAAAGCCCAAACATTATAACCTATTTCATTTCCTTCCTCAAGCCAAAGCCTAATGAATTCGATCCTCTCCTCAGCAAAATCAAAATCGACTCCTCTGCTGTCGTCTCTTAGCCTCCACTTCAGTGAAGCCTCCGCCTCCAGCAAGTCGAAGCCTCCATTTCCGGACAGTCGTTCCTCTCAGTCTCAGCCTCAACAACTCCATCCTAGTCCACGCCACTGACGCCAGTCCACAGTCGCCTCCATTGCAGACTTCCAGCCTCCTCTGCTCTCGTCGCAGTCGCCTCCTCTGCTCTCCTCCTCCACCGGACCACCTTCAGCCTCCGTCTCTATTGACTGCCACTCTACCAGGTATTTTCTTTAGGCTTTATTAATTTGATATTTGGATAATTGGATTATTGGCATTTGGCGATAGCAGTCTTGAGACCGAAAATCTGAAATTGTTCTTTTAATTAATACTATGTTTTTGGTATTGTTGTTTGCTATGTGCAGTAGAGTAGAGATTGCTGAGTATGGTTGAAATGGAAATTGGGTATGGTTGAAAATTGAAATTGAAATTGCAGTAGGTAGTAGCTAGTCAGTAGAGTAGACTCTGTTGAAATGGAAATTGGGTATGGTTGAAATTTGGGTATTGCTGACTTCTGAGTAAAAATTCGGTATTGTTGTAGGTTGAAATTGGGTATTGTTGAAATTTGGGTGTTGTCCCGTTGTTGAGTTGAAATTGCTAAAATTTGGGTATTGTTGAAATTTGGGTATTGTTGATTGAATTGAAATTGTTGAAATCTCATGAAGAGATTCTTTCAGAGAATAACTGGCGTATTATGTCATTTTTAATATTGTCGTATTATTGTTTTGTACTTTTATTATCATTTCATCCATGACAAAAATTCGACGTTCAATGTCGATGAGTTGTGCCCCACCTGAAGAGAAATTCTGGCTCCGCCCCTGATGGTGGCATAAATTGTTGAAATGTGATATAATCTTTTAAGTGAATTCTGAAGTGTATTCAGTATCTATGATGATCTTTTATTGCATTATTGGAGTTTTGAAGATTATCTCTGTTGGATACTTATGAGTAATGACATGGATTTTAAACAAAATATAATCATTTACTATGAAATTGGGATGGACGCTGAAGGAAGTATCTCCCAGCTGGACTCTTCTTTTCACTTTCTATAAAGTTCAGAAGACTGCCTGACTGTATCTACTTCTAGAATTTGCTTATTGATATGTTATGTGACATGTTCATGTAGAGGCCAATTCTAGTGAACTTTGATGGGTTTGCCCTCCTCTGCCCTGAACCCATCAAGCTTTCCCCGCTCCAACAAGTCACCAACTCCAACTATTGATCACCTTTGGACAAATCTCACGTGGTTTGGCTAATTGCTAAAGTATTGGGTCATCCATGATGCGAATATAGAATTTCTTGATTGTAATATAATATTCCATAATCTATATGTTGTTTATCTGATTGTTGTTACTTGTGAATAGGGTGTGATTCCATTCCATGTGGTTTAACCTTTTATTGATTAAAAAGGGTTAATTCCGTAGCTTAAGAAAGAGTGATGATGCCGTGGTTAATGTGAACTTTTGATTTCAGGCTTGTGAGATGCGACGGTGGAATAGGGTGTGATTCCATAATTTTCGTCGATTTTCTACTTCTCAAGTAAGCAATGGCCTGCCTTAACTTGATATTTAATATATTGAAAATGTTTGAAGCCTTGTCGGCTTATATAATAGTGGCCTGGTCGGCTTATATGGGTGTTCAAAGATTGCCTTTAGGATCAATTGCACAGGCGCACGTAGTCACTGTATTGAATACTTTAAATGTGAGATGATTGAGATATTTTGTATTTGTCTTTTAGGCTAATCATTGTGTATTAGATATATTGTTCTATTGTTCAGTGTTAAGTTAGCAATACGTTGCATAATACACTGTTGGATTTTGTATTTACGTTGATTCGGGGGGGCCCAATTTTGGGAGTTCGCCTCGGGCCCCGAAAATCACAGGACCGGCCCTGGTCGTCTTGGTAGGCTGCTCTACCATTTTCCCTTTGAGTTTCTTACTCAATGCATCATTCAAGTTGGGTGTTTCAATCTCTGCAACCCCAGATTGCACGGCAGTTTTATGTTGCTGAACAGTTTGTTCCCCATTTTCCTTACTGTTCTTGTTTCTGTCCACCACCGTCCAGGGATCTTCGTTGTAGCGACCGCGAACTTTTAAACTATATAAATTAATTTTCTCGAAAAACGTGTCGCTCGACTTTAACCCTAATTTTTAAGAAATAGCACGTTCGTCTAGCCGTTATAAATATGAATTTAAATTATTTCGAATCGAATCGAATATAATATTGAATAATTATTTTTATTTCAATTCGGATTTATTTTATTTAAACCCAATTATTATTAAATTCAAGTCCAATTACATAAGCCCAATTTTTAAAGCCCAATTATATAAGTCCAACACCTTGAAATTTTAATTCATTTAGCCCATTCCAATTTAAGCCCAACTGTTTGGCCCATTAAACAACCTAGGGAATTGTGCCCTAAAACTTTCTATTTTTAATCACCCTCATTTCCCACCATCATCCCCATCGTAGCATTTCTAGCAGCCATTTTTGTTGGTAAGCTCTCTCTCCCTTTTTCCTCAATTCTTGGAGATTAATGTGGATGCTGGAACATCAATTTCTAGCATCAACACCATCTCCCCCATTTTTGGAGACTAATGTTGATGCTAGAACATCAATTTCCAACATCAACACTATCTCCTTAGCTCCACCTCACCACCTCCAACCACCAGTCTCGAACCGAACTGCACCGCAGCCCACCAAAACCGAAGTTTGCAGTCATCCACCCAGCGTTCACCACCATTTCCACCCCCAGGTAACAACACCAAAATCCAACTCACTGCAACTCCCAACATCACTAGCAACACCAACAACAACCTCACCTAAAACTACCAAGCTCACCCACTAGCCAACACCACCACCAACACCTTAAACCACCATCACTCTCGAGACCAAGCTCACTGACCCAAAACCCATTCATGCCACTGACCACCAAGCCCAGCCGAATCGCCTCAGCAGCCCATAGTTTACTGAATTGTCACTGCCCAAACCACCACACCAACACCCAAACCGCAGCCCCTCCAAAACACACACGCATCAAACTGAACTTCAAGCAGTACCCCTCAAACCACCACCTCACTGCCAACCATGTCTCGAACCACCCAAGCTCCAGCACAACCGCAGCTGCAACCCAAAAACCCACAGCCATCTTCACCCCATTTTCCTTCAAATCAACACCCAAAAGTCACAAAATCAAGAAGTAAACCAACCCAACAAACTAACCCCGTTTCCAACTCTATTCCGCCAAGAAATCCAAAAGAAAACCGAACGCCAAAAGCCCCAAAAGAAACCTTCCACTTACCTGCCTGTTACCGGCGCCACCACCGTGGTGGCGCTGCCACCGACCGCCGGTCGGTGGTGGTGGAATCGGGAAGGGAAGCCCCTTCCCGTCGCAGCTCTCCTCTTCGAGTGAGAGTGAAGGAGAGAGAAATGATAGGTTTTAATTTAGGTTTTGGTTTTATTTGATTTTTATTTGATTTTGATTCTAATTTTAGATTTTAATTTGATTTTGATTTTGGAGATTTAAACCCTAAGCCCCAAAGTTTTAATTGTTTTAATTAGGTCCTCATATTTTAAATATTTTAATTTCAGTCCCTTAATTTTATTTTCAGTTTTAGATAAGGTTTAATTTAGCCCCCAAGTTTATAAATTATTATTTCAGTCCTTAACATTTTATTTTCAGTTTCAGCAGATTTTCAATTGAGTCCTTAAGTTCTGAAAATGTTTAATTTCAGCCCTTTAGTTTTAATTTCAGTTTTAAAATGTTTACAGTTTAGTCCCTAAACTTATGAAAATTACTATTTTAGCCCTTAAACTTTTATTTTCAGATTTAATAAACTTCCAATTTAGCCCTAAACTTTATTTTATCATTTTAAGTCATTTATTTCAATTTCAATAATTTTCAATTAAGCCCTTAAACTTAATTTCAACACTTTAAAACTTTAAAGTTCGAAATACTAATTCAAACTTATTTCCTATTTTTGGCTAGACGATACGTACGAGCAATTAGGAGCTTGAAGTTATTTTCCCGCTCCACTTTTCACGCAACTCGAAATATTTGAGGTAGACTCGCCACCATTAATTAGTTTAAATTATAATTGCATGCTTTATGTGAATTACGTGATTTATATGCTTTATGCATAGGATGAGAATGTGTCATATGAGATATATGATATTGTTATGCTTGCCATAACTTATATGCTTAATTGCATGAGAAAGAAAGAAAGAAAGAATCTCTTATGAGATAAGAAGAGAATGTTATGCATAACTTATGTGCTTCATCCGCACAAGAAAGAAAGACTACCCACAGCCCATGTTTTTAAAGAGCCTATGATTTTTCAGAAAATGAACCAAAGATGATATCACATTGTATATTGCATGAGTGTGTTTTCAATTATTCTGTAAATTAATTATCGGCGATGAGTCTACTGAGTATTTCTTCGAAATACTCATTCTGCTATTTTTAACAATATTTACAGACTTCGGAGGCGATCGTGATTGATTCGGCAGTGGTGGCATAAAATTTGATCATCGAAATTATTAAGATTTCAAATTTATGTATTGAAACATTGTTAACGTATTTTTCGTTTCCGCTATTCCAAAACATGATATTTAGATTTTGAACAATTATCCAATGTATTTTAATTGCCGACGTAGTTTTCAATTGCAAATGTGATTTTAAAATTAGGCCATTTCCGCAAAATTGATTGACAAAATTAGGGCAAAAGACGATGACGTGGCAATCCGGGTTAACAGAACTCGGGGCGCTACATTCGTGATCCCCCCCCCCCCCCCCCCTCCTTCCGTCTGCTGCGATGTCCCCTTCTCGACATGATTATTCTGTCCTAAGTCTGGTGGATGTTCCTTGGCAGCCTTCTTAGCCTTAACAGGCAATACTACCTTCGTGTTGCTGGAATTTCCTTTGCTGCCTGCAGCAGCCCGTTTCTTCAAGTTGCACCCGAGTGTTTTGTGGCCGAACGACTTACAAGTTGAACAAAACTTCAGTTAATGCTCCTAAACAACTTGTTGCTTCCTGGACTTTCCGGTTGGCATTTTCATATGAATGGATCGAACCAATTCTTTAGATGCATCAACCTCGACAAGAACTCGGGCATAAGATAATCTCCCCTTCGTTGATGTGAGTTTATCCATCGAAATTGGTTTACCTACTTTAGATACAATTTTACTTTTTGTTATTGCTGCAAGTGGTTCAAGTTGTAGGATCATAAAAGAACACAACATTCCTTTATCTATGCAGATGGGAGAACGTCCCCGACTGACAGAAGAGCTGGAGGTGTCGGCTCAATCCGAGAAGGAGCCAGAGACCGACTCTGAAACATTGAAATTTCTTGTTAAATTGTTCCGTCAGTGTACAGAGAAGAATCTATCGGATCGTCCTACTGCGGATAGCCTCTATAACACATTGCTTGCCCGTGCAAGCTCTATATCTGTTTGAAGAAGCTCAAAACAAGAGCAGTTGCTTTTCAGGTAATTATTCAGTATGATCACAATTTTTTTGTAACCTGAGCCTTTTATATAACTCTATATCAATGTAGGTTTATACCAAATACTTGGGTTTAAGCCCCTGAACCTCTGTAACCTTGTTAAAGTAGAAATGATTAAAATCACAAATGGTTAGTTTATGAATCTTATACTACGAAATTTGTACTTCTTCACTATCAATTTTATGGTTTCACCTCGACTCCAATACAGTTTGTCGCATGATTGAACAATCCTTGACTTTTAAGGCTGACAATTGCTGTAGACATGAAATGGACCTTAAACCCGATAAATGTGGAATGCTGAATTTCTCAAAGGGAACTTGTTTATGACTATTAGGTTCTTTATGGACAAGGATTTTCGATTAGTGATATCATTTTTGTACAAGTTTCCAGGATTGGATTGAGGATTATAGATCTTACATAATAATTAGTTGAATACTATGTAAGTTGCTGGTATTCAATTAGCATGGTCGAAAGAAAATAAAAAGTTCAATTGTTTACGTCTAATAATCACATGCTCATGCCACGTGACATACCCTTGTGTGCTAGTATGTAAAGACTACATTAGTTTGTGCAGGTCCAGGCCATTGTTCCACCACGGCATCTTACTGGGTGCACCTCTCTTTACTCTTCTAAGATTATGTAGTTTCAAAACCGAAGTATAGAACTTTTAGCAGAGATTATTAAGCAGCAACTCAACTGGTGAAGAAACATAAAGTATCCATATAAGTGAAATCAATGTTCTTCATTGAATAGAAAGTATTTAAATGTTTTCTTAAGACTAATGCCAAGGGTGAATACAAATTAGAGAAGATTTTAATTATACCTTTAGGGAAAAAAAAAAGAATCATTTTATCTATGAGGAAACCTGAGCGACAAGAATGTGACTGTTACTTTCTGAAGGACTAAGATATAAGATACTCTACGGAAACAGCTTTAAGGATAGGTTTGGATGGCGTAGGTATTGCGGAAGGTGTCCATGGTACACTTCCGTGTATTCTTCGAGAGCCGTTACACGTACAAGGGATTTTGCCAGGGTTTATACAAGGGGACACTTGATCAATTTTTCAAGGGCAGTTGGCAAAAAAATAAAAAGAAAAACTGTCAATTAAGTGTTGTGTTGACAGCACTTGTACACTGCCCGGCAAAAAATCCCCTGTACAAGGGGAGGGTTAGATTTGATATGAGAGAAATTAGAAGTATCCCTGTCTAACGCTGCCCCTGACTTGCTCTGAGGCTAATTAATGGGTTGCAACTGCATTATTTTGCTCTACTGCCTTTTGTTGTCACCTTTTTTATAACTGTATACTGTGCTTTTCAGAATGATACCTAAATTTAGAGCTGCAGAGCTATTTATGTATCTATTTATATACACATAGCTGCAGAGCTATATATATGCAGTAGACAGTATATAAGAGTAGAAAAACACCCTACCCTACCCTACCCTACCCTATCCTGCCCAATCCTACTACCAGTAGTCCACCACCACCTTCTTCAGCCCCTTTTGTCCTATTATTCACCCACAGGAATCACGTGTCTGCAACAAGCACTCACGCAGATACATGATATGAATGGGCCGGGCCATTTGATTTTTTACTGGACACCTGCAACTGAATGCTATTAATTCTTTTTGTTTGAGATGTCAGTAGCCTTAGATAAGTCAAGATGAGGGAGTTCTGGCTAAGGTTGTCCAGGAGGTCAACTTTTATGTTCTTCATTTAACTCGATTATTCAACAAATGAAACAGTAGTCGGTCCAAGCTCCCAATATTTTCTTCTAGTCTTTCTGTTATATATGTCATCAGGTTTATGTTCTTATTATATTGTTCAGGCTGAATGCTGAACTTAACTATTTATATAGATACTTTTACAATACGCTTCAAATTTCACCTCACATTATGTTTTCATAAAATATTTCGAATCCCACCTCTTAAGTGACATTTATGAGGCTTAACTTCAAGGTTAAGTCTCAAGACGACTAAATTGTTTGTTCATTTCTTGCATTTCTTGGACATTCTATTACTGATCTTAACTTTTTGAGTTATTTTTTAATTTTTTTTTATTGATTCCTTTTATATTTATTTGTTTGCTAAACTTTTAATTTTGTTAATTCATTTTATTATGAATTTTTTAATATGGTGTACGATTTATTATGAATATACTCTTGTATGTATTCTTTAAATTATTTATCAGTCTATCTCGTGGCTTACGTCTTGCCTCTCAGAGGTAAAATGCATCGGTATTCGATTAAACTTTTTTAAATATTGATTATACATTTCTATTTTATCTTCAGAAAATCTTTAGAATTTTCTTTTTATGTCGTTTGATTTGTTTGAGTTTGATGATTTTTTGCAAATTCCATCTGCTCACTCTATTTTCCTCATTTTTTTTTGTTTCCGTCTTATTTATTCGATTTTCATGATTTTTATTCTAGGAAATTCGCATAAAACTGTTGTATTCGTGATAGTCTTTTATAATGACATACTAGACAACGTTTCCTATAGTCTTCTACAACGGATAAAAATCATTATGTGAATTTTTATGTAGTAGTGTCTAAGAAGAATGCAAGTTGTAAGCGAGAAATATGATGTGTACTAAATTCATAATTTATTAGTTTAGAGGTAACCACTAGCTAATAGTCTAAAAGTTTTTGAAAATTTCAATAACAAAACAAACAAACAAAAATAGAAAGTAGAAAGAAGATAAAATGTCTTCTTCTATTGAACTAGAAAAATATATGACTTCTCAAAATTTTGGACATTGTTATAACCTAATTGGCCTTATGCACTAGATGGCTCTACATCCGCTCTCTGCCTGTAAAGCAGAAAATTAAAATTTATTTTATTTTAAAATAAAAAACAAATTTAAAAAAATGTAGAAGAAAATATTATAACGTGGAGTAATTTGTAAAAGAAAATCAAACCAGAAGAAACAATTAAAAAAATGAATAATAAATAAAAAAACAATTTGAGAAAAAAATATATATTAAAAAATAGAAAAATAAAAATTATATAAACAGACTGAAAAGTAAAAAATGAAAATAATTATTAGCTGCAGGAATTTGACTCTTAGAAGGGAAAATTTAAGAAAATAGAGTGAGCAAAAGTACTTGTGAATTTTGTAGAATAACTATTACGGCAATCATATAAATAGGTCGGACAATAAAAATCGAAAATAAATTTTGTAGAATAAAAAAAAAAAAAGAGGAAAAGTAATTTACAAAAAATCAATCCCAAAAATCATGAAAATCAAATAAACAAATTGAATGGTATAAAAAGGAATTGAGATATGAGATGGAAAATAGTTAATGTTGTGCAGAAGAGTGAGCAACCAGTAATCAAAAGTAAATGTTAGTGATTACTCATTTAAATAAATCTTGTAAGGCCCAGACCACAACACGATATAAGTATCGAAACAAACAATAACCTCAACAGTAAAGTAAAACTGCAAAAATTAAAGAATGAACACAAGAATTGTTTTGGCCGTAGCCCTAGAGGTTCAGTGATCGCTTCAAACACCTACATCCCTCGTTGAGCATCCATAAACAGGAATATGCTTAGATGCACTAAATCAACCACAAAATGGCAACAAATGTTACAGAGAGTTCAAGAAAGAGATCTGGGACTTATCTCTCAAAGTACATCAAATGATAGCCTATGATTCATTCAGAAATCACGAAGAACACCTTCGAACATACACACAGTATTACAACAGATGAATCAATCACAACCTCTCAATATTCACACAGAATATTACAATCGAAGGTAGATCTAGCTATTACAATACTCTAAATCAGAGATTTAGAGTGAAAACAGGCATCAAGAATCAAACTTTATCTCTTCCTCTCATTTTCTCTCAGAAAGCAGAAAACCCTAGAAGTCTCCAGAGACCTCAAGAATGAATGACCAAAATATCTCAAGTCCAAGTATATCAACAGTCCAAGCATTTAACGGCCACAGGTGAGCCACGTGTCATCAATCCAAGTAAAGGTGCTTCTCAATTTTAGGGGTGTCCAAAAGTCCCAAACCGAACCGAACCCGAATCGAACCGAACCGAACCGAGCGGTTCTTCATAAATTAAATACCCGAACGGGTACCCGAATCAAGAACCGATGGGTTTGGGTCGGGTCTCGAGTCTAAACCAAGAACCGAAGAACCGAAAAAGAACCAAAACTAAATATTTTTTTTATTTTTTATATTGAATCAATTAAATTATTTTATTTTTTTAATACAAATTAGCAAATTAATTAAATAAATCAGCTTATTTCATAATTTTAATTTTAAAGCCCAAATTATTTTTAAAACTCATTAGTCCATTTTAATTTGAAACAAATGAATATACTTTATGTAGTTTTCCTGTAATATGAATATCTATTTTTTGGTATTTGTATGTATTGAATTAATCTTATTGAACGGCTAGTTATTTATATGTTTTTGAATTGGACTACGTTAATTTGTAAAAGTTACGAATGAAATGTCATTAGTTGTATTTATGTAGTGTTGCTGTAAATATTAAAAAAATTGATTATGGTACGGAACCGAACCGAACCGACTCGAACGGAACCGAACTCGAACGGTTCCATAATTATATTTGGACTCGACGGGTCCATTTATTAAATACCCGAACGTTTTGGGTCGATTCGGGTCTCTTCAGAACCGAACCGAACCGACCCACAGACAGCCCTACTCAATTTAAGAGAAGCGTGATTTGCAACCACGATTTCAACCAAAATGCTAGGAGCATAATAAATGGGCTAGGATCTGACCAAACAATCTCCACTTTGCTATCAGATTTTGGGCCATAAGTACATCCAAGAACATGAACACTGATTATTTCATTTACTCTAAGTCACAACATCAAGATCACAAAGAATCAATATAAAGGAATTTAAGATAATTTAAAAATTTGTTTAAAGGTATCACTTTTGTACCCATATCTGAAGGATTATGTTGAGTTATAATCTTTTCAATCTTTATCATACCTTTAGAAATAACATCTCTAATGAAATGATATTTAACATCAATGTGCTTAATTCTATCATGAAACATGGAATTTTTACTAAGATGTATAGCACTTTGATTATCAGAAAAAAAAAAAAAAAAAGGCAGTTTGAGTATCAACAAAACCAAGTTCAGATAATAAACCATTTAACCACATTCCTTCCTTTATAGCAACAGTGGTAGAAATATACTCAGCCTCAGTAGATGACAAAGCAACAATCTTTTGTAATTGAGATTTTCAGCTAATGATAGTACCACATAAGGTATAAAAATAGGATGAAGTTAATTTCCTATTATCTCTATCACCAGCAAAATCTGAATCAGTGTAACCCTTTAACAAAACACCATATTTATTAGATTTAAACACTAAGCCTAAATCAACAATACCTTTCAGATACCTTAATAACCATTTTAAAGCAGATCTTCTACCGGGTTACTCATAAATCTGCTTAATACACTAATGCTATGAGTAAGATCAGGTCTAGTGCAAATCATTAAGTACATAACAGATCCTATTACATTAGCATAAGGTATTCTGGACATTCCAGCATATTCTTCTACAGTTTTAGGATAGCATTCAGAAAACAGTTTATAGTGATTAACAAGAGTTAAAGTTATAGGTTGACAATCATGTATATCAAACTTTTTCAACACTTTAATCATATAGTCATGTTGGTTTAAAAACAGCAGATCTTTTTCTTTATTTCTTTCAATATGCATACCCAGAATTTTCTTAGCTGCACCAAGGTCTTTCATGTCAAATTCAAATTTTAGCTTCAGTTTAATAGATTCAATTTCACTTTTATCACAGTCAGCAAGGAGCATGTCATCTACATATAAAACTAGATACAAGGAATTTTTACCTCAATTACCTTTGCAGTACATGCAAGTATCATACGGACTTCTTTTGAAGCCAAGTTTCAGCACAAAAGAGTCAAACATTTTGTACCATTGTCTGCGGGCCTGTTTTAAACCATATAAAGATTTCTTTAACAGACATACAATATTTTCATGATTTCCTTTCTCAAAACCAATAGGTTGGCGCATGTAAATGGTTTCATCAAGTTCACCATACAAGAAAGCAGTTTTAACATCAAACTGATCAAGTTTCCATTTAAATTGAGCAACAAGAGCAAGCATCCATCTAATGGTAGTTTATTTAGCTACAAGAGAAAAAATTTCAGTGTAATCAATGCCCTCCTTTTGAGTAAAACCCTTAGCTACTAATCTAGTTTTATACCTCATGTTATTACTCCCACATTCTCCATGCTTAATCTTATAGATCCATTTACAGTCTATAATTTTCTGTCCTTTGGGCATTTGAACAAGTTCCCAAGTTTTATTTTTTAAACAGAAAACTCATTTCTTCTTCCATGACAACTTTCCAATGCATACTATCTTTACAAGATATGGCATCATAATAAGAGTTTGGTTCATTTTCAAATTGTTCTTGGAAAAAACAAGGAGACGAAATTTTCACTGTCAAATCTGGTGGAAGACCTAATTTGTCTTCTCTCTCTATCTCTTGTGAGTTGATACTCATCAAGAGGTAGAGTTGAAGAACCAGATTGGTCAGTAACACCAGTTTGATCAGTATCATTTTCAAGCACAAGGACATTATCTAGTTCTGAATTTTCAATAACAGTTTTAGAAGTATTTTGATCAGTACTAGATGACTCCACCTCAATTTGAACATCATTTTTAGTTAAAACAATATCTTTTCCCTCAAGGCAAGACATCAAAGATTCATTGAAAATGATATCTTTTCTAATAATAACTTTGTAACCCGTTTCAGATTTAACCCACAACCTGTAGCCTTTCACATGTTCATCATAACCCAAGAAAATACATTTAAGAGATCTAGGTTCAAGCTTACCAATATTTTGATGAGCATAAACAGCACAGCCAAGAACTTTCAAATAAGAATAATTCACAGAATTATTGGACCACACAACTTCCGGAACAATAAAGTTTAAAGCACTTGTAGGACTTCTATTAATCAAATATGCAGCAGTTCTAACAGCTCCATCCCAAAACATCTTAGGTAAACCAGAACTTAAAAGCATACATCTGACTTTGTTAAGCAGGGTTCTGTTCATCCTTTCAGCCAAGCCATTTTGTTGAGGGGTATGAATAACAGTTATATGTCTCACAATGCCATGGTCTTTAGAAAAATCATTGAATTCATTATTGCAGGATTCCAAGCCATTATCAGTTCTCAAGATTTTTATTTTCAGGTCAGTTTGATTTTCAACTTCAATTTTCCATTCTTTGAAAACAGAAAAGGTATCATCCTTGGATTTCAGTAAATGCACCTGAATTTTTCTTGAGAAATCATCAATTATTAGCAAGTAATATCTGAAACCAGATAGAGTAGACACAAAAGTAGGACCCCACAAATCTACATGCAAATACTCAAATTTTTGTTTTGTTTTGTGTGTACCAGTGGGAAAAGGAAGCTTTACTTGTTTACATATTATACATTGTTCACAAGAACCAAAATCACCTATGTTTAATTCTCCAAAGACATATTTTGTTCTTAGAGAATTTAAACCCTTTTTTACCAATGTGACCAAGTCTCTTATGCCAAAGTTTTCCCAAAGTAAAATTTTTAGAAACAGAATAAGCAGTCAGGCCCAACAAGGGTACAACTTTCAAATAATACAAACCATGTCTCTTAGGGGATGATATGACCAAGTCACTTCCCTTAAGAATTTTAATGTATCATTTCCCCATATTAATGTTAAACTCCATATCATCTAACTTACCTAAGGACACTAAGTAACTTATTAAATCTGGGGCAAATCTGGTTTCTTTTAGAATCAAAGTATTCCCATTTTCTAAAAGTAGTTTAATAGTGCCAATACCACTTATTTTGCAGGCATAGTTATTTCCCATTATAACTTGCCCTCCTTTGGTTTTAACAAAATTAATGAAACAGTTTTTGTTAGGGCACATATAAAAAGAATATGCTGGGTCAAGTTTCCATTCATCACTTAGTTTCTTTCCTAAACTCCCAAGAATTAGACCATTCTCAATTTTGGTTTTATTAAGAGAAAGAACAATATTTCTCTCTTCCAAAATTTTCTCTCTAGATTCATTTTTCTTTTTAAAACTATCTTTAGCAAAATGACCAATCTTACCACAATAGTAACATTTTTTACCCTTGGAGTTATATTTGGTCTTATTCCTTTCAGTCCACGTTTTGTTGTTTTTAGAAAATTTTGGATGGTAATCAGATTTAACAAAACCTTAATTTCTTGTGCCTTATTTTTCAAAGCATTGATTATAATATCAGTACTTAGATCATCTCTACCATATTCTAAGGCAACCTTAATGTCCTTATACATGTCACTTATGGAGTTCAACAAGACTACAGTCAATTGATCTTTTGAAAGTTTTTCATCACAATTGGCCAAGTCTTAGGTAAGTTTAGTAAATCTGTTCAAGTTTTCATCTAAATCGAGTGCATGATCCATTTTGAAAGAAAAAAATTGTTTTAAAAGAAAACATTTATTTGGAGTAGACTTGGTCACATATTTTGCATGAAGTTTTGCCCACAATTCTGCAAGAGTTTTAGTTTTACCAATACATCTTATTACATTTTCAGACAAGTATAAGAAGATAGTACTCCAAGCAACTACATCAAGTTCAGACTTTTTGGCAGGAAGTATATCAGCATGCCAACTATCATCCAAATCTTTAACATATTTCATTTGCATTAAAATAGCTTTCATTTTTTGACTCCACGTGTTAAAATCAATTTTTCCATCAAACTAACTAACTTCAAAATTTGCAGGCGCCATGTTAAAAACAATTCAGACACACAGGCTAATGACAATTAACACAGTATGCAAAGAACCAGCGAAGCTCAGAATAATCACAGTAATACACAAAGTATAACAAGATTTTCAAACAGCAGGTATCAGTAAAGAGCAAGCAGGCCAAGATTCAAGAGAATACACAATAACAGAGATCACAAACAATGTTTCTAAAATCACTCCAATAAGATTTTCCAGGAACACACCAAAACTTGATTTATCTCAGATTCACGGAGTCTCGCAGGAGCTCCTGAACAAAGATTAGTCTCAAGGGGGTTTCAACGGTACTCGAAAAATCAGGGGTATGATCAAGAAACTCTAATTTTAGAAGTAAACCTTTAAAATTTAAAAGATCTCACCAAGCGAGTTTCAAAAAAAACTCGATTTCATTTGGTTTTTCTCAAGAGCAGACTCAAACCTTTTAGAATCTGAAGCAAATCTGCCTCCTCCTCAAAAGATCCAGGTAACTTGTCTCACCAGTCCAACCTCTGATACCACTGTAAGGCCCAGACCACAACACGATATAAGTATTGAAACAAATAATAACCTCAACAGTAAAATAAAATGCATAAATTAAAGAATGAACACAAGAATTGTTTTGGCCGTAGCTCCGGAGGTTCGGTGACCGCTCCCAACACCTACATCCCATATTGAGCATCCATTAAACAGGAATATGCTCAGATACACTAAATCAGCCACACAATGGCAAAAAGGTTACAGAGAGTTCAAGAAATAGATATGAGACTTATCTCTCAAAGTATATCAAATGATAGCCCACGACTCACTCAGAAATCACCAAGAACACCTTCGAACATACACACAGTATTACAATAGAGGAATCAATCACAGCCTCTCAATATTCACACAGAATATTACAATCGAAAGTAGTTCTAACTATTACCAAGAATCAAACTCTATCTCTTCTTCTCGTTTTCTCTCAGAAAGCAGAAAGCCCTAGAAGTCTCCAGAGACCTCAAAAATGAATCGAATGAATGACCAAAATATCTCAAGCCCAAGTATATCAACTGTCCAAGCATCCAACGGCCACATGTGAGCCACGTGTCATCAATCCAAGTGAAGGTGCTTCTCAATTTAAGAGAAGCGTGATTTGCAACCACGATTTCAACCAAAATGCTGGGAGCATAATAAATGGGCCAGGATCCGGCCCAACAAATCTGAAGTTTGAACGTCATTTATTGCCATGTAGTGTAGGATTTCGTCCATATATATGGATTTTTTTTTTTTTTTGCCCAAGTGGATAAATAGAATTGAGATAGATTATGGATGTATAACGTTACGTAAAAATGAGTGAGTAACCAATAATTTTATATTTTTGAGTGAGCAAGTAAGTTAACGATAAAAATTGATAATTAATCATTAACCCGAAATAAAATGTGAATAACTCGAGCTTCTTTCTTTAAAAGAAGGGGCCCATTTGATTCTAATGGCTTACAAAAATTATCTTGTACGTAAAATCGAACGAGAGAGGTACAACCCCTTTCTGAAAATTGAACTTTTTTAACAACATTTGGTAGATAAGCAATTAATGGAAGAAAAGAAATTTGTGAAAAGCAATAGAATCCAAAGTGAGTTAATAAAAATGAGCATCCTTTTCAAGAAAAATGTGAGTAAATGCTAATGTTAATTAAGACTTCAGAAAAGCTGTTTGCCTCTGCTGAGACTTGTCACTATAATAGTAGACTATGTAGGTCCAAAATCACGTCTTTTTTACATCAAAATTAATTATTTAAATTCTTGATCGTGCTCTCTTTTATCTTTATATATATGGCATATTACGCGTAGTAGTTTCGATAATTTATATCAAATTTATTTCAGTCCAACAAATTAAACATGCACACAATAGAAATTTTACGAGATAGAGTCTACAAATGTGATTTTTTTTTTTATTTAAGAAAATGAAAAAGAATATTGTGGAATATTTTTAAGTATGCTGGCAAATACGACACATGGCTTAAGATGTGTCAGTTCACGATTATTATTATCCCATCGATTCTACTATTGGATTGTTAAAACACAACCAACTTTTCACACAATCACATTTTGTCAACACGTCAATATTATGTCACCTAGCAAAGTAATATTTATTTAAAGATATGTTTGATATATATTACTGTTTGGAATGATTAGACAATTTAATTTAGTTTTCTCATTTGTCTTGTCCAATGTGAGGTTGATGAGATATGTAGTAGTTCACTTCCATAAATAATGAAAAAAAAAAATGTACAAGGAAGAATCAGACAAGCATGTGGAAGAGTTAAAAAGGTGATTATTCCTCTTATTAGATTATAATCTAGAAAGTTTAAGCAAATATGCTATGAATCATATTTTGATAATTACTTAAATTTGATTCCAAACATTCATACATGTACCTCTTCTATGGATTCTCTTGTTCTAAAGGAGGGTTTCTTGGAATAAATTTTTTAAACAATGGCAAAATATAGAAAAATTGCACTTTCGGATCCCGATCTTTAGCATCTTTGGCGTAGTTAGTCCTTTCGAATAGGAAACCATCAATGAAAGAAATAAAAAGGTAAGGAAAAAGAAATAATAAAAAAGGGCAAAAGACAACACATCATTTTCTCAAATCTCAACCCAACCCCACTCACCCCTATTTAGCCCCTATTTTTTTTTTTACATATTTATTTTCAACCACACATCGCATAATAAAATATTTTACACATAAACTCAAAATTTTTCTCTACTTTTTAATCAAACATTCTCCTAAAAAGCACTATTCAAAACTTCATTTTCTCCAAAAAAATAGTTGTCATACAGGGACTTAATGATTAAACAAATAATTCATATTATCAAAGACCAATTTGTAACACGAAAAGTGAAAAATGATAAGAATACATAAACGTAATTTAATGTGGTTCACTTTCAATGCAAAAGTTTCGTCCATATGATATTGCTGTAGAATATTAATGCATCGAACGTGATTACAATCTGTTTTTGAATTTACGCGTCTCTATATTCTCTCTAATGTAGCACCTAGAAATAATTCTTGACATAGTACCCTTTATATTGAAGGAGAATCTTAGGACAATCGAAGATGTGCGAGCTTTTCAAATTACCCCTTGGTAGGGAAAAAATCTCATTGAACGTTGCAGAAAAAACGAAACGAGCTAGAAAAAAAAATTAAATGTGCTTCGATGAATCACCAAAATCATAGGAGATTAAGACTTTGTTATTTGAGAAAACCTCACAAAACTCTCACACGTTCTCCCTACAAAAAATTTGAATAGTCGACCTACAACACACGAATTTGTATAGTTATTTTTTTGGTAATTAGCACAGACCACTCGTAACCTTTGTCTTTATTGTGAAATACACTCATATCCTTTTATTTTAGCGGAAAACCCTACTATATGACATTTATTTGCAAAATACAACATTTTCTTCAATTTTCTCAATAAAAAATTACGAAATGACAAATATACCCTCATCATTAAATAAAATAAAAAGAAATGAAGAAAAAATTAAAGAATTAATTGCAATTAGTCTCAAAGTTTTTTTATTAAAAAAAAAAATACAAACGAGTCTCAAATAAATATAAAAAATTAAATAAACGTATAAGTTAGTTTTTATATTTTATTTAAAAATTAAATTAAATTAAACAAATAAATAAATCTTTCACTATATTATATTTATAATATTATTGACGTATAAATTAGTTTCTATCTTCTATTTCATCTTCAATGAACTTATTATAGTTAGTATGTATTATATATATGTAAATTAAATGGATGACGACAATATCATAAATTATGTTATTAATGATTATCAACAGTTGTTTGATCGCTAAATTGTCTATGAAGAAATTATTAATGTTACTGATCCAAGTTTCTTTCTTTTTATTGAAAAACTATTGATGATATTATCATCGTTCATTTGATATACATATATATAATATATGCTAATTACTATAAATAAATTAAAAAGAAATAGAAAATATAAATTAACTCATACGTTGATAATATAATAAATAAAAGCGAAATTATTTATTTAATTTGTAAAAATAAAAATATAAAAACTAACTTATACTTCCATTTAATTTTTTAATTATTAATTTGGGATTCTTTTTTATTTTTTTGAAAAATTTGGGACCGATGTTGCAATTAATCCCTTATTTTTTTTTTTTCCTTCTTTTCTTTCTTTCTTTTTTTTTTTTTTTTAAATTTGGGTTCGTCATTTTACAAGGTTTTATTGAGAAAATAGATAAAATGTCATATAGAGAGTTTTTCGCCAAAATGAAAGAATGGGGAGGTATTATACAATAAAGGCAAATGTTGGGAGCGTTTTGTGTCAATTACCCTTATTTTCCTAGTTTCTCTCGACGCTCATAATTTTGGATGCACGTAATTCTTTACACGAACTCACTTCACCTTGAAGGCTGAGTACTAACTAGAAAGGGACTCTATAGGTTGGGGACTACACGTGCAATTTCTCCAAAGGTAATTATAATAAGGAAGAATCACCATCAGCAGGCATTTTCATAATTGTCTGCATCAAATATTAATATGTAAAACTAGGGTTCTTTCCAGTTGGCTCCAAACAGTTGTTTTGATTAGTGAGTGTCCAAAAAATAGCAAATTTTGGAAGAAATGCCCATTGAGACTGAACAAAGAAAATATTCTATTAAGGAAACTAGGATTAAAAGCACGTAGTTATTATTAAATAAAAGGGAAAGAAAGAGACTCGCATAATTTTATTGGTTTGAGATGATCTTTCATTTCTTCTTTTATTGAATCTTACGTGAAAAGCAACATGGTCCATTTTTCACTATAATTTACACTTTTTTTTTATTTGGTTGAACCACATCGTCCAAATATTTAACGATTAGAGCCAAAAGCAGTTATTTCTTCTATAATTTTTATTTTCAACATGCTCTTTCATGTGTAAGTTGATTAGAAATGTCAAATCAGGTTGGACTAGCCCGATTTGGACCACCAATAAGCCTAATGTCTAACAAATGCGATGCCAGCATGGTCCACAAACACGTTCTATTCTGTGTGTAAGCTAAATTAGAGGTGATATTCACGTCAAAATAACTTGATTGGGACTGCCTATTGGCCCAATGCGTCTAAAAAATGTGGAGCCTATTGTGGCCCACAAACATGTCTTCTACGTACCATCTCGGGAGGTCGAGATCTTAATTTTTTTTAATTTGGTTTTTTGGCTATGTTTTTTTAAAAACAAGAAAAAAGGAAAATGCGGAGAGAAGGTTTGAAGACTCAAGTCATACACGATTTACAACTTTATTTTCCATCAAATAACGAGTGACCAGGAGAATTAAACTGAGGATCTTTAATTACAAACACAGTTGGATGCCTTCTCAAATATGAAAATTGCAAACACACAAGCACGGATTCTAGTGTGTGCATGATACCTACTACTTAGGGTCCCCCCATCTTAGTTAAGTTAATAAATGCTCTTAGAAATTATATATCGAAACTCTCACTCACGAATCACTATTACAGTCTGCTAAAATGGAGCTTGTGGCGTGACAAATATTCAATTTGAATCAAACAGGTGAGGTGAGGACCACTCACCCTTACATTTTTGTTTCTATTATATGCTTATCCTATGCTTTTCCTTCACCAATTTTCTATCTTTTATCCACAAAAGCTATTTAATTAAATCCCCCTAATGTTTCATACCTCTATTTATAGCCCCATATGCCCCCTATTGTATAGGTAAATTCTTTTCACAAAAAACCCTTTGTAGCTAAGTTTTACACTCTAATTTTGCGTTAGGTTTTCTTTTCCTTTACCTTTAGCTAAATACCCTAATGGGAATTCGGCAACGAAAGCTCCATCAGTCGGGCTTGCTTTATGATCATCATCATGAACTCGTATGAGTTGAAGCTGCCAGCGTGATCTAAACGTTTCTTCTTCGTTGAGGAATGATAAGATCACATGGTCGCTTCATCTGATGCCGGTGCCATGGAAGACCCTATTTTCTGATTCAATCGTTTCTCTTAATTTGTTGCACGAATGGTGTGCGATTACCTAATTATTGTTTATATGTTGAATTTTGAATGCTTTTTGACAGCCGTAGCACGTTTATGTGTTCATACATATAGGTTTATGGTTTTGTTCCTTTTTGGCGTAAACATTTGTTTTATTGAATGGATTCTTAGTATTTTTTGACAGAAATTTCGTGATCCCTAGACGTGCTTTGGGAGGTGAGCCGTGATGTATATTACTTACTTACACCTAGATTTCCTGCACAATTTCTGCAAATTTTTTTGTGTGTACTCTCTTATTTTATATATATGTAAAACAACGATCTGATTTCATTATATCTTTGAAATATCATTTTCAAGAAACCCTTTTGTTTCTGATAAAACGTATGGCATAGGGCATTTACTTTTAGGGTTGGAATGCTTTTCCTTTTCTTTTACATTAAATTGTTAAGAGAAAATTTGTAACTATCTGCTCATTTTTGTCTTATTTTCTTATTAATCCTATGAACTCAGAGTCTTATGATAGTCAAGCCTTGTTAATTTCATTGGTTTTCTTGAAGCTCGGAATTTTTATGAAAGTCTGTGATTTTTGTGGAATTTCATCTTTTAACATTTAATCTTCAGGGTTTTATGATGAAGGGTGCTTGATTGATGTAGATCTACAATATCTTGAAGATTCCTTTTAGTTAATTAGTTTTCGAGACAAATTATTATTATTGGCATTTATCATGTGCAAATCTGAGTGCTACAAGGACGAAGCGGGAAAAATTCTCAATAAATAGTTGAACTCTGCCTAAATGAAACCTGGATCTATGACAAAAAAATTTGCAGAACACAAAAGGCTCATATCAGGAAGGACACTAGGAAAATGTGCACCTTAAAATGCATGAGCGCAGATCAGATGCTCAATCATACGCATCTTGATCTGTTCATGCAATTAAAATTAAGACTCGATTGTGGTTTTATTTAGGCCGGGTTGGAATAAGGTTTAGTTTGTTGCTGTTGATAATGTCTTGTATATGACCACAATTTAATTGTGATTTTTCGGGCATTCTCGAAATTTTCTCTTCCATTTGGTATCTTTTGTTGATTGCCGTGAAAATATGTGATTAACCTGTGATTGATTCAAATTCATGAATTATTGGCAGCAGAATAATGGACAACTCATTTGTTTTGGTATAGAGTTCCTAGGAGAGTTGGTTTTGAAGCCCTTCGATATTTTCTGAATGTAGAAGCAGAATGGACAGCTCTTACCTTATGAACAGTGACATGCATGACATTTATGACTGCACATTACTCGATGGTATCAAGAAAGATAAAGACGTTAAAATCTTGTACGGTCCCGACCAATAAATGTTTTTAGTTTCTTCTTATGATATTTATACATAACTCACTCCCCCCTTCTCGAACGTACTTAGAGAATTCTGTAGTTGGAGTTTAACAATTTAATAAGAATGAGATTTAGTTTGCTCAACTTAATTACAAATGCATGTTGATTGACATGATCAAGATCAGTACAATATCTCTAAAAATTAATTATAGTAGAATAAAACATGACCTAATTAACCGGTGGTTGATTCATATTAATGGATAACTAATTTCTTTTGGTACACAGGTCTGCTTTTGGAGCCCTTCAAGGTTTTCTGAATGTAGAAGCTAGAATGGACAACTCTATAAGTAGTTTTCTAGCTTATGAACAATTTTTTGATATAATATTTGTGTTATCACCCACACACACACTCAAGTTAACTTAGATGGGTGTATCACGCACACTTTTCTGTTAGAAAGCTGCAGTTTTAGGCAAGATTCCACATATCTTCCACAGTCTCTGGTGCCCAATGCATGTGAAATGCCATTGATTTTCTGACCTTTCTGTGAGTCTTTTTTTGTCACTCTCATGAGAATGGAAATGAGAAGAAATAATGAGCTTACTTGAATTTGTTACAATTCCATTTAAGGAATTGGTCCCCAGAAGTGACATCCATCTAGCCCTCCACCAACACTGCTGAAAGAGCTGTGTGACAATGTGTTCAAGATTTAAAATAAATTGCTACTATTTCTTCTTATTTTGGTCCGAATTCGTATTCATTAAGCAACAGAGACGACAAAAAGTTTTTTTTCTCAAGATATATGATATGTAGTGTGTGGGCATGTGATTGTTTTTTTTTTTTTTTTTTTTAAATGTAAACTAAGAATTGAACAAAATGATAAATTTATATTTATATTAAGAAATGTTTACATAGAATTCAAATTTAATAATTGAAATTTAACAACTAAATGCATTTCTAATTACGTGAAGGTATATATTTATAGCAAAGTACATTCCAACTAGGTTGGCACTTACTTTTACTATAATTTATAATTTAAGTACATACCAACTAGTTTGTCACCTACTTAAATCTTAACTATTAACTATAATTTAGTTGTTGAAAAATTATATATTTGTTTCTTAATCAATCTTCATGAACTGTAAGATTTTTGAAGTTTTCAGCAACATCATCATTAATTTTATCTTGCATCATTCGATCCGCGAATATCCAATTTTTCACGCATATGAGAGCTTCCAAAATATCTTCTTTAAGTCTAGATCTTCGTTCGTCCAATACCCTGTTACCTGCAGTAAAAGCAGACTCGGATGCCACTGTTGAGACTGGAACTGTTAGTATATCTCGTGTCATTTTAGATAATATAGGGTATGACCGCTCATTTAATTTCCACTATCGTAAAATATCTAATTTATCTACTTCACCTTCAGTTATTAAACTATAATGATCAAATTGACAATATCTTTCTAATCCAGCAGGTGTGGTATGTGGATTTGCAGTTAAAATAGAAGTAGTAGATGAAGAATAAAAAACATTACGTTTCTTAGCTATTATGGAGAAAAAAGAAGATTTGCCTTTAGAAGTTGTACTAGAGATTGGAGAAGAAGACATATTTTTATTGTTACCATATTTAATAAAATAGTTGTTATACATTTCATTAATAAAAATTTCCAATTGTCGATTTGTAATATTTATGTTAAAAGCCAATGTTTCAGAAAGTGATTCTAAAGTACAATTAACTCCAAACAACTTAATGCGAGAATCCATTACAGCTGCCACTAGAAAAATTAGTGGCATATTTTCATAATATTTTTTAAACTTTTCCTCCATTGATTAAATAATTTCAAAGAAAAATGGATTGTCTCTAAATGATGAAAATTGTCCAACAATTTCTACTAATTGTAAAAGTACAAGATTACTAGTCGGATAATAAACTTCAGAACTAACTTGTGTTACTTTATAGAAATATTTCAAAAATTTCATAACTTTAAATGCTTTTTCCCAGTTCGAATCAGTTATATAAAATTGATTTTGCTTTAAATTAACAAATGCATTAATAGTATTAGTATAACCAATACACGATTTTAACATTAAAAAAGTTGAATTCCATCTATTAGGAACATCATCAACAAATTTTCTTTTTTTCAATCCAAAATTTTTACAATTTTTCGCAAATTCTTTTTGTCTAAAATCTGAATAAGAAATATAATTAATAGATTCTCTAATTATACTTATTTGTGGTGTTATTAATTTCAAAACATCTTGCACAACTAAATTATATATATGAGAAATATGTGAAATAATTTAGAATCATATAGAGGTGTAACCGTTCTAATTAAAAGCTCAATGCATGTAGTATTAGCACTTGCATTGTCAAAGGTAACACTAATAGTTTATCTAACACACCAAATTCATTAAAAGCTTGTAATAAAGTTTCACACAAATTTACACTATTACATGGATATTCAAGTAAATGAAAAGCAATAATTCTCTTATGCAATAATCAATTATTATCAATAAAATGTATTGTAACACAAGCATAGCCATTATGATTTCGTCCAGACCAACAATCAGACGTGAAACCCATAATTCCATCAATTTTTTAAAATCATTTTTAAAATTCCCAGCCATTGTATGAAATAATTTTATAGAATCAGAACGAGCAATATTTCTACTTACGCTCCTGTAAGAAGGTTGAATGTATTTTGAAGAGTTCAGCATTAGTAAAAGTAACTGATCCACTAGTATTAGTAAAACCAGTAATCTGAGTTTGTTTAGAATCCAAATGTCCCGTTTCATTTAGATGTTTCTCTTTGTGTCTCCGTAGTGTGCCGGTGCTTTGACCATATCTCCAGACATAATCTTTTTTGCAGATATTGCATACTGTTTTTCCATCCTTTTCATTTGATGTAAACATTTGCCACACATCTGATGTTTGTTTTTTCCTTACATTTTGGGATGATCCAACTTCTACAACATTATTATCTTCTAAATTTATTGAAAATCAACTATCATTGAAAATAAGATTTTGAGAAGAAGAATCGCGAGAATCCATAATATAGTAGGATTAACAAATTTATTAGTGACTAGTGAGAACTAAGAAGAAAGACATATAATCAAATGATGATGATATTTGCAATTAAATAATTGTAATTGTAGTAAGGTAGTAACAAGTATGAAGAAATGAAGAATGAACTATGAAGTATAAATGTATAATAACTAATGAGAGGGTATTGTAAAAATAATTGTAAGAATAAATTGAAATTTATAGATGAAGGGGATGATATTACCGTTATAAAAATAATACTACCATTACTAAAAAAAAAAATTAAAAATTAATTTTTTTTTTTTTACCATGAAGGCGTAAATGGCGTCGGGCAGCAGAGTCATAGCCTACAACAAAGCGTCAGCTGTGGGGAGAGAGCCATTGAGAGAGCCAAACGACTCTCTCTCCCTTTTTTTTTTCAATTTTTTTTTTACGGGTCGCAGGTTAACCGCAGCTCGCGGGTTACACCTACTTGGCCCATGAACCGCCCGCACGGGTCACGGGTCGGCCCGCGGTCCCGATTTTCATGGGTCTGGTCAGCCCGTCCGTCTTGACACTTCTAACTAGGAAGGTAACTAACTTTTAAGTCATTTATTTTTAAAAGGTAACTTCTAATTGTAACCAGGGGAGAAATTTCATTTGTGGTAACTACACTTCCACTCTATTTTAATTAGATAAATGCACATCAATTATGTTCAATCGAATAACTACATTTTAATCTAATTTCAATATCGTCTCTCTATCTAATTCTTGGATTACAGAAAAAGATGACGTAGGAATCAACATATGATGCTCCCGATTATTTCAATGAAGTTGTACTTATTTCACATTATTAACTAATGATTACGTGCAATAATCATCGTTTATTGACTAACATGTTATTGATTATCGTTAATGGAATTTGACAAAGTTACCTTTGGTTGAAATCAAATTAAATGCACTTACCTTATGCAAATCAAATTAAAGTGGGGTTATCCAATTGAAAGCATATCAAAGTATAGTTTACCTAATTGAACAAAATTGAAGAATAATTACCTGATTGAATTATATTGAAAGTATAATTACCACTAATGTAATTTATCCCGTAACCAAATATGGTGAGCTTTAATCAAGATTATGGCCAAGCTCAAACATAATCTTGACTTGCTTAAAAGTTTACTTTGTTTTAAGTTTAATTCGAGAATGAAAAAAGTCAAGTTCGAACCCATTTCCAAAGTTATCAATTTCTTGAAACTAATTATTGAATAATAAAAACTATTTGAACTTGATTTTCATATCAATTCTTAAGAAACTCTTTCAATCTATACGTTCAAATTGTTACAAACTAAATTTGAATATTCTTTTGAACATTGTATAATAAAGTTGAGATCGATCAAATTAAAAATCGAATAGCGAGTATGACATTAAGTATATTATTGCAACTTTTGCTCCCATCACCGATTCCATGAAAATCCTTTAACTTCTTTCATGCTACAGCTAGTTGTGAAGGAAATGTTCTGCCTAATTATTCTTGTAGATAAAAATAAAATAAAATAAATCCATTTTTTGTGTTATGCCTAGTGTATTAGATTTTTGAAGCATTGATATTACTATTATTCCAAGAAATATGAAGAATTTGCCATTTTTCCAAAAATACTTGAAGGAAGAAGGATGGTAAAATTTACATGTTTGATAAGAAAGTATTAGTAAAAAAAATGAGAAGGGGGGGGTCATGGTGATTTTATTAGGCCCCTGTTTGGTGGAGATTAAAAGCAGGTTTTTAGTAAATTTTGATAAAAATCGATGAAATATATGATTGAAAAATTGTGGGTTCCATAAAATATAGGGTTAAAATTAGTTGTAAACTTTGACTTAAAATTAAAATCTGGATTTTAATTTGTACCAAATAGGAGCTAAATATGTTGATGATAAAAAATAAAGTGACACTTCTAGATCAACTCAGAAAAATTTTAACAGAATTACTACGTTATGTTTTGTTGAAATTTGAATATAATAGGAACATAATTTGTTGGAATTTTAGATAAAGAGAATTTCAATGGCTCGATATTTTCTTGTTGGGTATTCATCTCTTCATATAGATTGGAGCTTACCGCCCAAGTCATATCTCTAAACATGAGTATGTGTGCCACCGTCCTTTTTGGAGAGATTTGATTAGCTAAAGAGTTCGATTGGGATCGAATCATCATATGATGTCTAGACTTGGCCCAACACTTTAGGTCATTAGACTTTTCTTTGATTGGTCGTTGCGAGTGGTGTTACAGTTCTGAGGGAATACCTTTTCAATCATGTCATGGTTATGTTTCCACATCATGTCTTTCAGGAGTTGACATGTATGAGTGGAGCCCTTGGGACATTTTAATGCTATCTTGATTGGTTTCAACGAAAAAAGATGACCAGGTCAAGGTGGACCCCTGATCCAACGTGAATATTCATATCGACACCAACAATTGTTCTACAAGGCCTGAATTCTATCTTTGGAGACATCAGACCTTTTTTTCTGGGTACAATATAAAGAATGCTCTCTATTCGATTTTTAATTTGCAATAGTTTCCTTAATGTCCATAGAAGACAACGCGTCATTTTACGTTAAACTTTACTATACATTGGGAATAAAAAAAAGAATGCTGAACTTTATATCCATGGACTCCTATTTCTTTCTTGGTTGGACCAACTGAAATTTCTCATAAATCTTTTTTTACATTTAGAGCCAGAAGCAATACGAGCAAAAATCATCTCAATTTTATGACAAATTCTATATTATGGCTATTCTCCACTAACCATAAAGAAATAGGGACAATATTTCTTGTTCAGTTTCCATTGCTGGACCTGGCGATCAAACTCTTGGTGAAGTTACATTAATCAACATGAATCTCAATTTTGGTTCAGATGCAAGTCTGTCTTGAATCAAATCTCCTTTTCGTACAATATAGATAAACTTGAATCCAAACAACAATTGAGACCAAGTTAAACTGAAATCTAATTTCCTTCTTGTACAATGTAATAACAAGAACTATGATCCCGAGGGCAACCATATTTAGCAGAATAATGCTACTGCTATCTTTACATCATTGATCAAAGTTCAAAACCATGCAAAGTTGCATGTATTTTCATACATGTACAAACAAGGCTCTGCTATATTCGATTCTCCTACATTAGCCGTAGCTGCTATTCTACTACTACTACTACTACTACTACTACTACTACTACTACTACTACTATCTTTCTCTAACAATAAAACATTACTCTTTTTACATTTTCTTTGAGGGCCGGCAATGGGCGTACGGACTCTCCCACTGCTCGTGCACCCTTGCAACCTTGACCGGTACTGCAGCCATTTTCCTGAACATCTGGTTCCATGTAGAATCTTGCCCGAAATGCAGCCAGATGTGCATAATAAGCGGGAGGAACTGTGTAAAACCAACAAATCATGAGTCATTTGAATTCAAACTTGAAACAAAGAACTGAAATTCTCCCAAGGAGATGAGTATAGAACCTATGTCATATGCATTGCCAACCGGACTTAGTATATAATTATGTATGTTCATAGACGGTCGGGTCTTAATCAGAAAAAATTGCCAGGTTGGGTTGGCTCTCTCTCGACCTCAGTGTAAGAATAGGATCTATAAGCGATGAAATGCCAGTTAAGGAACAAGTGAATGAGTTGATGATTTGGTATTTAAGTAACCTATTGATGAGTTTCTTAGATGATGGAAATAAATATTGAATTCACTTCAAGAAAAAATGATTTTCTTGAAAGGGCACACTTTCAAGTTTAAAATTATTATGGTCTCTACCACTGGCTCTCACCGGGCAGGCAGCAGTACAGATAAGTACTTTAAAAGAGATGGTGCCAGGAAAATGTCTTCACTCACCCACGGAGACAGAACGCGTGCATCTTGCATATGTATAGCAGAGATTATTTGTCAACAACTGAATTCCATCAGCAGTAAAATTATTTTCATCCCAAAGGACATGGTAATGTGCTGGCCGACTAGTTCCCTGAATGTCAAAGAAGAGTTACAAAGTCATGAATTTCCAAAACCCTAGATGCATTGGTGAGCAAAAATATTGACTAGAACTAGTGAGACGAGATTGGCATAAATGGTGACACCAGTGATCTGTGTTTTAAAAATGTAAATGCACCGGTTGGTTAGAGACTTGTGAAAATGAAATTGACCTTGTGAATGAGTTCAATTGAAGTTTTATATGATAATGAATTGAACAAGCTAATTGGGTGACAAAAGTTACGTTTTGACAAGTACTAGAATATGACTTTCGAGCAGTACATGGATCGAGATCAGAACATAGAATACCGAATTAGATTTTCTTTTATGCTTGAAAAGTTGTCTTACATTTACATTGTCAGATACAAAGCAACAGCCCTTTCTATTGCTATTCTGTATTACACATAATAAAAGTACTGGCGTTTTACCTGAATACCAGCATGGCTACAGAGATAAAAGTCAAACTCCGTTGGATGACAGATTTTAGAATCAACCACCGTGCCTGCAAAAAAGGGAAAATGATATTATTAGACTCAGTTACGAAAAACATTAGATAAGTGCACATTTCTTGGCAAGTTTATGAAGAAAGTTCTATTTTGTACAATGGTATTAGTTACCAGGTAATATGTTTCCGCTCTTGTCAGTGCTGCTTTTGTCCCGATGGTTGTTTGCAAACAGCCTGGTGTGATGTCGTTTTTGTACCACTACAAACGTCACAGGGGGTTGGTAGTTTGGTTCCAAAGAGGCACAAGCCTGCATAAAATTTGTCATTGATCATGACAAGCTACGCAACAGAGCAAAGTGATCTGGGCCTATTTTAGGCAGTAACAAAGCTTAAAGAGATAAATCAAGTACCAGAAACATTGTAACTAACCTTCCGAATTGCATCCAACTCGAATAATAAGACTTGATAGAACTGCCCTTCACTCACGCCATCCCTGCTTATTTTACTCCTCAAAATCAGATACATTTAAAAATAAAAATACATTTATGTGTGTTGAGTTTAAACTGAATTAGGTTGAATACAAAAACCATGAACTTAAAGAGTGATTTATGTGGATTTGCATCATTCAAGATTGATATATAACAAAATATTGCTTAAATAAAATCGTACCAAAGCCATCAATAGACAATTCCAAAGATACAAAATAATTGATATGCATGTTTGAAAACAATCCCTCTACTCCTTGAAAGCATACAGACAGTGGAAGAAAGAGAAGCATGGCAATCTTAAACAACTTTTACCTCTTTAAGAAGAATAATTTCATTACAGAACAATCGAACATAAAATGGAATTGCATTTTGATAAACAGAAAATATTAAGAAAATAAGCTGGATGTAGTAAGATCCTATCAAATCAAAGATCAATTTCAGGTTCTGCCTTAAGGTGATGAACGCAGTGATATTGTTAGCATTTCCAAGAATCTAAGTGATGAGATTAATGGATAATTAAGATCTGCATTCAGCATTAATTGTGTGCTATGACAATAAAGTGAACAAGGTGTAAAATGCAGCAATATTGCTTTCAAAATGCATGGCCAATAAAAGAGTCATATGGACCTGTAAAATATTATCCTCTGTGGTTTCTGCCCAGTGGCCTTTCTGAAGGAGACCAAAAGATCCCTGCACAAGAGGAAAAATACATAAAACATGAATAGGTATATTTCGCTACACCAGCCCCGAAGATAAATTAATAGTAAATAAAGCATGCAAAATGCTAGGGATAGGAAAAAGAAAAACCACCATACCTGATCATGCCGCCACTAACTGTTCCACAAACAGGATCATGCCAGGTTTTATATAAATCTTGTATCAGTTCTTGTCTATGAGCTTGAGCGCAAACCAGTCCTGCATACTTTGTGACCTCAGGCCAATCTTGAGAAGCTACGACCTACATTTAAAAGACACATATTTAAGCAATCTGGCATTTTATCACTGAGAATGGTTTGAGTTGAAGAGATTTACAGCAGCTATTGATGGACTCGTCTCCTCCCCATTCTCAGGGTGTGTCACATCTGCTCCAAATATGATCGTTGGTATGTCACTAACCAATGGTATTCTACAGCTTATAGCATCTAAGAGAACTGTGTTTCTGCCACCCATCTGTTTGACATCATATAAAATGAGCTCAAGAAAAGGAATTATGCTCTGTATGAATTTAAATGAGAAAGATAACATATGCATGAACCGCTGGAAAATTTATGGAGCTCCCATTTGATGTAATCCATAAGTTTTGGATAGTCAAATATGTACAAATCACGTGTCTGTGTACAATTGGTCAGAGGCAAGAAAATGGAGAAATGGTACAAGCAGCTGTGAGGTTTTTCCTGGGTGTTGGTTTGCACCAAAAATGGAGACGCTTCATTTTGTGAAGGAGAGGGAAAAAGGGAAATGTGTCCATCAACGTCTTGGAACTATTTTCTCGTGTTGCAGTTATTTCTACAAGCATCTGTAATCTTATTCTTTACCAAGAATGGAAGGTATGCTTCGAATACTATTGGGTTTTTATAAGTAGAGTTGGCACTGTTTTTCTTGTTAATGATGTAATAAACCTAGCAAAATGAAGTGTGACATCAGAACAATCAATCACACCTTAACATTTATTTTCAAGGACACATTAGCCAAATATTGCTTGTTGATCTTGAAGACATGTTTCGTAAGGCAGCATTGGGAAATCAAACCCAGATCAGTTTCACATATTCGCTTCAGATCACCTATCATCAAAGAGTAAAAAGCAACCCTGTTATCAATTCATCAAAACTTTTAACATTTTGAACCAACAAATCAATTTTCTTTTTCATGGCATTACCATATAGGGACCCATTGTTGTCAGGCAAAATGGCTAATAGAAGCTCTAGTTCTTTTCCTTTTAATTTATTCATACAAGCATGATAAACATGCTTCAAAGCTTTCTCTACTTGATCAGGCCTTGCCGTGTAGATTGGAATGACCGGTTCAGGATTAAATTCCTGTACAATGACAGCATAATCATTTTATATTTCTTTTTGAAATAAAGTTTAGTGCCATGTGCATAACACACACACTTGCCTATAAGAAAAGTATAAAATGAAAAGAAAGAAATTCTACCATTCCAGATACTTGACACATTTGTGCCAAATCGTTGCAAAAACCACGAGCAACACTCTCTTGGACGCCGCGTGAAAAGTTAATACATGCCCATCGGCTGACAGTCATCCCATTGATCATTTTCTGGATTCATCATATCACAAGTTGTGATATGCAAAAAGCTTTATTTTGAAAGAGTTGCTAGCAATTTCTTAATAAAAAAATTAAGAAGAAACTAAATTTTGACATATTTCATCCAAAATATTGAAATAAAACCTTGTTCATCATATTCCATTGACCAACTTGGGGCAAGCAATTCTTTTCTTTACCAGTGTCGTGATATTTCAGCTGCATGTAAGAGTGTAATACAAGTGAAAGAGTGTACATTAACCACAGTTCAAGAAACAAATTAAAGTTTCAAATATCAGGCATTTATTTTACCCAGGGAGCAGGAAGTACTCTAGCCTCCACAGAAGCAAGTTTTTCGCTGATTTTTATCCCAAACTCCTTCGCATATTCATCTTGTTCATATGCATTATTTTGGACAGTCTGCATTCATAGGAAATAGAACATAAGAGATCATTCTTCCTATCTTGATCAACTCCAAGAAAAATTTGACAAACTTCATGTACCATAAGATGACCTTCATGTTTTACATCATGCTAATTTTCAAATAACTTAAAACTAAATATATGGATCTATTATATTATTTACCAAAGAAAATGCTTTGCCATTTGGTTTTCTGAATTAATTGGCTCAACAGATTTTACTTTTATCTCAATTCTCCTTTTTTGCCCAAGGAGCATGAAAACAATATATTATTATTCTTCATGTTGTTGTGATAGGTTGTAGACAGCTAAACAAAATATTTGAAATTTATTGGGCAATAAGAAAGGAAAGGTGAAGATATATATTAGTATCACGGGGTACCTGCAGAATGTCATTTTCTCGATCGCGTGGTCTCTGGCATGTCACCTTCAGAAGAGCAGTAATTTGTTTCTCGCTCAACCTTTTTGTATATCGTTGCCCCTCAACAATTTTACAGGCCTAAGGAATGAATACCATTAGACCACAAACAGAAGTTTGAAAGAAAGAAAGATAAATCTCAGCCAGAACCTAAAGTTGCTAAGTACTTCTCACCTCCATTGGCAAATAGTTGGCCTTCTTCTGGTTTCCTACTTGAAGGCAAGGCAGATGAGTATACTGAATTGTAAAACCATACATTTCTTGAAAATATTCAACAACTGACTTCATGGTTGAGTTGTCATCAACAGGAAATCTGAAGCAACATAAGATAACTAGGTTAACACAAAATAAGTATATAGATCTTTACATTAAGCATTAATGTACACAATGCTTACACTAGTTCTCTGGTGGGCTGAGTTGTAATGCCAGAAACTCGATATTTCCTTCGTACATTACCACGGTGAGTCACCTCGACTTTCACTCCTCTAAGGGCCTTCTTAACCTGAAATGCAATCAAGGAGCAATTTCACACACAAAAACAAACAGAACAGAAATCTATTCTAGTTCATTTTATGCCAGATGATGATGACATGTACCTTAATACGGTCAGAATCGGATAAGGGCCTTGAAAGAACATCTTTTTCTAGAAGTTGGGCTACAAATTCTATAACTGGAAGAGCTTCAATAAAGGCAGCTGAAGCCATATCTGTAATGCAGAAAAAAAAAAAAAAGAATAGTATTAGGGAATAGATGACGGTAGTAGTGTCTGACAACACATTTTCAGCTGGAGTTCAGATTCGATATTCAGTTACCAATATTAAGCGACAGGCCCATCTGGGTGGGTCTAATACTCTGGTAGAATCCATACCATGCCTCTAAGCCATCTCCAAGTCTTTGTGGTCTTCGTATTTCCGGAGAAAAGAAGGATCTCCCAACAGGGCAGTACCTTTTCAAAATGTGCATATTATTCAGCAATTTCCACATTTTATTATTGAATCGCAGGCAAGAGAACTGCATGAAGAACTTCATACCTTTTCATTGAGAGCTCTCTCAACACAATGTCAAGAATTTGAAGTGCTTCCGTTGGACCATCCGCGCGCTGGCCAGCAAGAAATTGGCCTAAATGGTGCAAGTTTGCCTGTGCAACAAACCTGATCACAACTTTATATTCCCTCTGTCTCCTGAAATTTTCAAAAAGTACACTTGAGCAGTTTCATAAAGTTAACAATTAGTTGCACATTCAGAAAATATAAACAACCTGAAGCAAATCAAGCTTCAGCGGCATTACTAACAACACGAAATTAGTTTCCAGTAGGCACTCAGAATGAATTTGTGAACAATAAAGGTATCTTTAACAAGAAAACAAGCAGTATTGTGAAAACCGTGAGTTCTTACTTGGGACCGTTTATTCCATCCTCTTCATCAATAAGCTTGACCGTGAACTCTTTCCAAGCAAAAGGAAGCTCGCCAGCTGTGTACAGACTCTTTCTACCATCATATGCAGGCAATCTCATTCCTAAATCAGATTCCTTATACAATTTCACAAGTTCTGCAATAATAGCCCTGTTGACCATTCTCGATGCCACTTCAGGGGTTATACTTACCTGTAAAGAACAGGATACAACAGAATAAAAAATAGTAGGCATTAGAATTGCAGAAAAAACAACAAGAACAATATTGATTAACTTTTATTACTAATAAATGCTATACAAGCAAAGGGAAAGTATATCAGAAGCCAGTTATGAGAAGAAAACAACAAGATAATTACAATGAATGTCAGTTTAAGGGCCCCGATTGTTTATATGTCACATACCATTTCACTTTAATATATATACCTGAAATATGTCTAATTTAAATGCATCTTATAAGAAAAACAGCTTACATCGTACTGGTTCAAATCCTTGTCTGGTAACTCAGCAAAGAAATGGTTGGCCTTCACAATGCATTTTGTCCCAATTTGCCCATACCCAGGCCTGCGTGCAAAACTCAAAGACTTGCTTGATGAAGGAAACCCCGTGTCCACTTCACACAAGTTGCTTTCTGTCCCAATCGACCCATTATTTACGGCTGGTATAATGGCTCTGACTTGTTCAGCAGTAACTGGCTTATTCACTACAGTGCACGGCCTTGAACTAGGTCGCATAAAGGCCTCACCTTGATCAGATTTTCGCCCGCCTCTTCCCCTTCTTCCTCTAATTTTTGATGGAGGTGAGGACTGATTTTGAGGTTTGAGGTTATGGGGTTCCTGGGTAGGTCCACCTTTGCCATTTTGAGCAGTTTTGTGGTTCTTTTGAACTAAATTAATGGTGTTTTGCAAGTGGGGTTTCACAACAAAGTGCTGTTCTAAGTTTTCATTCATCTTCCTCAAAGGCATGATTATATTTATAGGATCAACACAAAATTTTCTTATTTAAACCGAAATTTCTTTGACGAGATAAAACAGTTTCTCCTTCTAATTCTTGCTTATAACCCTCCAAATATACAAGGCCATCTGTACTGAAAATCCATAAACAGAGAAAAGAACAAATGTCAGTAAGATTGCCCAAAATTGCAAAATACATATAAAAGTGGAAATTTAAATTTCACACGCAAAATTAAAAAGGCACACATTAAAAAACACATCGTGAACGCAGAATACAGGCATTTCAAACTAGATAATAAATTCTCAGACAAAAAAAAAATGAAAAAAATTTCACTGCAGACCATGAGTGAAGAGAATTCAAAAAAAAAAAAAAAAAATTCACAGACAAAATGCTAGAAAATGATTAAATAGAACAGTTTCTAACGAGATCAAATTACAAAATCCCATTATTTAAAGTACACACACGTGCACATATAGTGAGATTATATTACATAATATACACAAATATTATTTAGACATTAGAATACCTAATCAAATAGTGGAAATACCTAGAAGACATTAGAATCCTGCATCTTGTCCTCTTACCAAAACCAAGACTTTTAGCAGAAAAACTGAAAACTATGGAAAAATCCAAGATAGTAAAGACACAAAAAAACATATACATATACGCGTATGTGTGTGTCTGTGTCTGTGATTTTATTTTTTTGTTGGCTATCTAAGTGCATTTAACACAAGAAGAAAGAGAATAAAGACATTAGGAAGAAAACAAAAAAAAAAAAAAAAGAGGCAACAAGTAACGCACCTAAATGCAGAATAAGAATTAAAAGGAATAAACATTAAAAGACTCACTTGGAACCCAAATTACTTCAGTACTCCTTGATAGAAAACGACAGTTCATGAATCAAATCCAAATAACTGATTATGCGATCAAGTAGCAGAGAGTTGGCTCAAAGATTTGAAGTTTTATACTAAAACCCACAAACGAACAATGAACTGAAACCTTTTGAAGAGACGGATATGAACTTAAAAACAATTGAGGCAATCTTGAAAATAGAGATTAAACTTTAAAGAGTGTATAAAAAAGCTTGGAAGTGGCAAAAGAACGTGAAAAAGAGCTGTAAAGTGAGGATAAAAAGATGGGTTTTATGGGGGGTTTCAGTTCGCATATATATAATGAGAGAGAAAAGATTCAAAGTAATGGTGCCAAGGGTTGGTTGAGGAAATAAAGAAGATGATGATGAATCTTTTATATATACACGCATGCAATTGCTTTTAATGTCCCTCAAGTTTTGCTTTTTTCAAATTATATATACATATACTGACTTTAGTGCTCATCTTTGCAGCCTCGGGTCTGTACATGCCACCCACTGAAAAGCTTAGAAAAATTATATATGTGAGTATATTTGTGTATATATATAAGGGGACAGTAGGTGGGGGGCTAGGGTAGATGGTGTACTCAGTATATAAAACTTAAGCAATGAAAACACAGAAGAAGAATAATTCGAACTTGCAGTCCTCACTACTGCAGAGAGAGATTTTAATACATGTCCCTTCCTTTCTCTCTCTAGATTTTTATTTTATTTTTTTCTCACTTTCTACTGTAACAATTCACTTTCCTTTTTTTGGTTTGTAGGCCATTTCTTTATGCTGAATATTTGGTCGAGAAATTTGAGACTTTTTTTTTTTTTTTTTAAATTCATGCAAAACCTTTAATAGCACGGCTACCCATGCTTCTAATTTTAAGTGTATCACTATCTGGCACGAAAAAGCGAGAATAGATCATTGAAACAAGGGGAAAAAAAAAACAGATTTACTTGAAAATTCTAGACAAAAAAACAACGGATAGAAAAGGAGAAAATTTTCCATATCAAATATAAATACAAGAGATAAACATTTTGGACAGCTATTCCAAAAATCATGACGAACCCCTGCACCCCATCGGCAGGGGCGGATCCAGCACCTGGCGAGCCCCGGCGGCCGCCCGTGCTGGATCCGCAGGGAGCTTCAGTAAAACCGCCGTCCGCCGGGTAGAAGTGCAGAAGACGCCGAGAAGAAGAGAAGGATTGGGCGGGAAGAAGTGAAGGATTGGGCGGTTGGGCTTGAATTTTTTTCCATTGTTTGGGCCTTTTTAAAAAAAAATAAGGCCCAATGAATTGGCCCAACCCATGGTATCCATGGATATATCATATATGGGTATCCATTATCCACAAGACAAAACCAATTGCATATATTGAAACCGGCAGAGGAAGAGAGGAGACGACTGAAGCTGCGGTATGTGATACAATTTTGTATAGCCCTTTCAGGTAATCGAACTCTCTCGTTCTCTACCTTCTTTTAGTGGAAAAGTAGGTGGTCTAGTTCTTGTTTCTGATTTTTTTTTCAAGTTTTGTGAAAATGCAGACGAAGCTTTGCTTCAATTCATTTTTTTTCCGGCTCTGTTGATGAAAAATCTTGATTCTGAATGTTTTTGTTCTTTGGAAGAAAGATGAGTTCTTGGTGAACAAGAATTAACAATTTTGAGTGTTTTTTTTTTCGCAACTCACAAGTGATCTGTTCAAGCTAATTGGAATTGTAATTGGATTTAGGGATTATGGTTTGAAATTGGATTTAGGGTTTAGGGTTTGGAATTGAATTTGGAATTGGAATTGGGGGAATTGGAAATTTGGAATTGAAATTGGAATTGGATTTAGGGTTATGGTTTGGAATTGGATTTAGGGTTTAAGGTTTGGAATTGAATTTGGAATTGGGGAAATTGGAAATTTGGATTTTGAATTGGATTTATGAATGTTGTATTGCGTATTTCTTTAGTATTTTGGATTGTATTGAATTACGTTTTCATATATATATAATTTTTACGTTTTAGTGCGTTTACATATATTTTAAGTAATTTTTAATATTATTTAATTAAATATTAATAAACAATCTCGGTCTTACGATCGCTCACTTCGACGTTGACCGGTCAACGTCCGCCCGGGCTCAGTTTCAAGGCTAGGTCCGCCACTGCCCATCGGGATCAGTGGTGGGCTACTGGATCGGTCCGCTACCACCACAGATCCCATAAAATTCTTATAATTGTTGTTTTACCACATATTTAGCACCATGAGCTTTTCGAGCCGAACCAAACAAAACTTGAATGATCGTACTATGGCATTGTCCAACAAAGAGCACTCACCTTTATGCACAATCAAGCAAACTATAAGCTCAAAAAGTTTAGACAAGTAGATATATAATACTTAAATAATTATTTTTACTCAGTAAATTACGTAATTAATTTAAATTTATTCCTTAGATTTCTAGGCCAACTCTTCACTAAAGCACGGGAGCTTTGGTAAGATGTAAAGGTCGCTTAAAGGTTGAAAATGGGACCCGCAAGATGTTTGTCTTATTGTTTTATAGAATAATTAGGGTTTGTTTGTACTAATTAGGAACTGCAATTAATAAGCTTGTCCTGCCTGCCTCAACAAAACCAGGGTACTCAACTAAAAAGCTGACCTACTTGTTGGGATAATCTATTGTCAAGATTATCAGTATAATGTCATACAACACAATCGGTACGTTATTTTTATGTGATTGGCAGATGATTAATCCAATGAAATAGATTTCATAACATTAAATTTAATTTAACTTATCATTTAATGTCATATGGAACGATGGTGTAACATCAATGATGTTATATAGCATTACTAACATAAATTTCAATAAAAATTAATCTGCTCTACCAGGCCTGTAAAAGGCAGCAAAAGCTCTCACATGAGGTGGACCCACCTCATTAAAAAAAACCTCCCAAAATGTTTAAACACCCACCCCCACCTCACATTTGCACTGCCAGGCCTTTTATAGGCCTAGCAGTGTAGCACGGTTATTTCAATAAAATTGTTACATCTTTATTAACATGATATCATTACATGTCAAGTTGAGTTGGAAGTATAAAATGAGTTGTGTTAGATTGATACGATTCAATTTTGAGGCAATCTGACACTCTTGATTACTTTTTAGTACATTTTCTTATATATAAATTTACGTAGAGTGGCTCGTATGTGCTCCTATATCTAGTCCTAGCTTTAGGGGGAGGCCAATTTATAACAATAGGCTACGTCAAGTTGTGTTTGGATTGGATCGTCGTAACACCGTAAATTAACAGCATAGTAAAAAAAAAAAGTCATATCTTTATCATCGAGTAATGTAAAATAATAATGGAAAATACGGTTAAGAATCAATTATGAAAATCACATTTCTCGAGCTCAAAGATCATTAATATTAATTATCAAATGGAACAATGCTTGGTGTATAATAATGTTGACATCATTGTTGACAACATGTGATGTGACATGTTGACATTAAACAATTTTTAAAACAATTCATCATTTCAATCAATATTTTTTTACAACAACCAACATATTAACAACGTTGTACAAAAATTACTACTTGTACAATGAATTTGCACAATAATTTTGACAATGTGTGAGGTATATAGATTATTGCCATTGAATTCAAAAATAATTTTTGAAATCAATGGACATAATGTCTGCCAACTCACACATTGTCAAACTTATTGTCAAATTCATTGTACAAGTAGCATAGTTCTAGCTTGATGACATTCCAATACAAGCTCAATCAAGAATCCTTCTCTTTGTGTTTTAAATTTTGTTCTTAATATTGTTTAACGCTATACAATCTACTTTACAAAACAAATTAGAACTAATTGGTACTAAAATAGAATTGAACCAAATAATAAGTAAAAAGTTATCAAACAAAGTACAAGCATAAGGGGTATGTAAGATTTCAATTAAAGTTGAAAGTAAGAACATATTGGTTTGGTAGAGTGCAAAGTATGTGAATGGTCCCTTTAGTTTTTGGTGTTTGAAATTTAGGTGGTAAAATTAGGGACAGAATCAAAGTAGAGATTCTACATGATAACTTATTGGACTTGGAACTGTGCATAATTATTGGGTATGCACTCATTCCATTTTTGGTTCTTTGTGAGTGTTCATAGCATTGTGTTGTCATCATTATTTCTTGACTCTATTGAGATATTATTTACAAACTTTGTGCTTTTCTTATGCTAACCTTTGTCTTCTATTGCAGTTATTAAAGAAAGAAAATAATAAAGTTTACTCTTTGCATCATTGTGTCATGTTAAGTTTAATCATGAGTACCATTATGTACTTATAGTATATTTGGCAATTCTTAACGAAGTCTCCATTGATTAATGGATCTATAGAGTAACAAGATCCATAATATCATCATTCAGACTAATATTCGAGGATGACTATTCAACGTACTAACATTAGGTATTTCGTGAAATATAGTTTTTACTCTTTTTATATGTATATGTATGACAACCTCGTTTAGATTATTATACTGGCTAAAGAACTAAATTGTTGGTAACATCAATTCTTCATAGTTTTGACTGATTTTCTTGTCAAATCAAATATAAATTATCTCTACTATCATATCACATGCATTATTTGTGATTATTTCCATAATAATCCAATTATATAAACCTAAGTAATTAACTATTTTTCAGCAATGTGTTAAGCAAGACATGCTCTCAATACTTGTTTGGCTGCGCTTAAATTTCTTGCGTAAAAGCATTTATTTTGATCTCGGTCAAAAATTAGAAAGACGCAAGTTTTTTATTTTTTTTATTTTGAGGTACCTCGTAGTTAACGTAAAATTAACTTGTAAAAGAAAGTAACATATCTGAATATGTTTGAAAATAAATTTTATCCAAATGTATATTTAACCATCTATTGCAGTTAATGCTTTAAAATTAATGGTTTTCAGATTTTAGCCTGTAAAATGTTAACCTTTCTCAAGTAGAATACAGATAAAGGTCGAATGATTTTCTCAAAAGAAGATACACAACCAGCCACCGAAAAAAGAAAAAAATAATAATAATAACGTATGGGCTATTTTTGTTTTCATGCATGGAGAGTTTTGGAATTGAATATTTTCTTACCAAAATGGAGAGAGATGGGCTTTGTTTGTTTTCTTGTGAGTTTAGGATTTGTTTTATCTTAGGTTATAAAACTTAGAAGTGGGAATATTGTGGAGTAGTAGGAGTTGGGATTTATGTTTCCCCAAGTGACGATAAGGACTAGCTAGGGAGAGTGAGTGAGTGCGTGTCGGGGTGGCTGTGGGGGTGGGGATGGGCAACACAAATATCGTCCTCAATTCTCAGACAGAGAAATATAAAAGAAAAGTTTCTTATAATAGTAAAAATGAAACATGTTAAAACAAATTAGTTGATTTTATTAGTTGCAAACTTAATAAAAAAAAAAACCAAAAACAAAAAATTGTTATAGTCACTTCGATATGTATACGCTCAAATTTCATCAACACTGGGATTTTTTTTTTCTTTTGGAGAAATGGAGACACTGGCGGGCACAAGGGAGGCTGGGCGGGGGGGGGGGGGGGGGGGGGGCTTGGCCCCCCAACTTTGCTTCTTTTTTTTTTTTTTTCTATATTTTGTTTCAATTTTTGAATTATTATAAAATGTGAAACGAAATCAAAATATTGAATTCTTAATATCATTTCGAAATGCTCCTAGTCTAATTTTTTATGTCGTTAACGGCGTGTGAAACGATAAATCGTAGCAAATGTTACGATTTGTCAAAGTAGGCGGTTTAAAATTAGTATTTCGAGAATTTCGATAACATGCTAACTTCAAAAAAATTTCGACTATCGTACGGTAGTCATTTCAATACGTATACGCTCAAATTTCATCAACACTGGGATTTTTCTTTTTTGGAGAAATGGATTGTGGAGATGAATGCTTGGTTTGGATTGATAAACAAAAAAATAGTTTGTTTGGTTTTAGCTCAGATTGGATAAGATTGGAGAAGATTTGGTGTTATCTATACAAATTAAGGGCATGTTTGGAGGTTAGACTAAAGAAAATTGGATATTATTAGTAATAAACATATTATGCTTCTTTTTCTCGATCTTCATGACTCTTGAGTACTTTCAATGGATACAAAACAAAAATTTTAGTATACGACATAAACTATATTGAATGGTGAATTTATAATATTTACGTGCAAAGGACGTATTTCTCAACGACAGTTATAGATCTTATTTTCGATGCTATCATTAATTTTGAGTCAAGATTTCATTCAAATAAATTTCGCTGTTAAGACATTGAAGACTAATTATTGATGACCTTCAAGCTTATTTATGGCTAACCAAAAGGAAAATACTTGAAAAGAGAAGAATCCATGTATTCTTTTTAATGAACTATCCCACATACTAGTGTACAACAAAAATGCAAGTAGGCTTTGTTAAGGGCTTTTGTTTATTTTACTACAATAACAAGAAATTATCTATTAATTTCGGCTTCACATTCTGGAAACTTGTTATGTGTTGAAATAATTATTAGATAACCACATGTCAAAAAATGAATATTTGCACCTCAACCTCCAAAGCATGTTAAAAAAAGAAATAAATAAATAAACCGAAACTTACCTCAACAAGGGAACGCAGACTTCCAATCACTTTATATATATATATATATATATATATATATATATATATATATATATAACTACGAACTCTAGCGCAATCACATCTATATAGAAATAAAATCATGCGTTCAAATAAGGAAGTAAATGACAAATATCGTAAACGCACGAACCTCAACGAGAATTTTAAAAGTTGGACTTAATCATGACTTCAATAAAATGACGAGAGAATGCCAGTATAAAAAGGATAAAAAAAATACACCTAAAAAGTCTATAAAAAAGACCATTTTTGTAACTAAAAAAGAAGGATTGAAAACTAAGATCCTAAGATCCAAACTTCCACTCTATAAAATGCTGCTTCAGGTAACACAAAGTTAAAGACGCATACCTCTCGCTAATTCAAACAATCTCCAAATGATGAGCAATTTTAGGCCAAACAAACGTCGGGGACTTCATTTTTCTTCTTTCTACAAACCATTCTATATTATTTTCTACAAAAACAAATCAATCCAAAAATACACTCTAAACCCTACCAAAATTATACTAGGAAACTTAGAGGCCGTTCTCTTCATGTTTCAATTTTGTGTTTTGAATTTATTTTGTGTTTTGAGTATCTGTTTTGAAATTTCTGAAAATGCGTTCTTTTTGCCATTTTGAAAAACTGTTTCCGAAAACATAAAAATGAAATTTCTGAAAATGAGTTCTTTTTACTTTGAAATTTTGAGAATTTTTTTTAATAATATTTATTCAAGAAATCTGATTATTCAATAAATTTTAATAGTTTAATATTAATATAGTATTAAATAACATATAAATTTTGAAGTTGGTGAATTTTGAAATATTTTTTCCCAAATATAAAAGGCACAACTTAAATTAAATTTGGCAGTTCTTATTTTTGTCCTTATACGTAACTTGTGACAAGAATTAACTAGCATCAAGTCACAACCAAACATAATCAAGTTGCAAAAATTCACAACATTACTCTGTTTTTTATAGATAAACCACTAACAATCTCTTCCATATATAACTTATCATAACATTACATGTTATAAGTAAATATTGACTTGTAGAGTGTGTGCTCACTTGGCAAGACTACTTACAATTACTCAAATAGAATTCTAAAATTTCTTGATTTACTCGTGCCAATGACAAAAATACACACAAAAATGTTCTCTCTATTTTCTTCCTATGAAATGGCTACTTCATTTATTGAAAACAAAATTAAATTACAAGATGCCGATATTGAAAACAAAATCAAATTACAAAAATCTACTTACAGAAGACAGTTGAGTGAACTATTAAAACTAACAAAAATTCAGAGGCCTAAAATCATTCATTTCCAGCTCTCAGATGATGCAAAAGATGCACCTAGGTGTTAATGGCCCTGGTGTATATCTGCTTGCTAGAATGAGCTGGCACCATTGTGATCAAACGTCTAGCCATAAGTTCTCTAATGGCCTTCCTAGCAAGTGATCCATTCATCTGTAAATAAATACATAAATCAAATTTAGTATCAATGCTAAGCCAAACATTATTATACCAGCATCCTATAAAATAAAAAGAGATAATCAATGAGAAAACAATTCAACATACATATATATCTACCTTAACATATGATTAACTATAAAGTGAATATGATTATCAAGCTACCTTAACATGCTCATTGACATCCTCATCAGTCCATGTTCAATTAGGAATTTGCTGATGAGTAGCACGATTCCTGCTTTCTTGGCCATAGCCAGTAATAGGGGACCCAATCTTCACCCTAACCTGGTGCAAAGAAAGTTTTAAACTATCACAATCATGAAATGCAATCACAATATCACAAACATCAAAACTGTTTTCAATTTTTAGGTATTCTTCATCTAATGGCCAAAGAGACTGTATTTTATGCCAATAGAAATGACATTTACAAAAAATGTCACTAGCAGCACACAGGTCCTGTAACATGATGCCAGCTCATTTGCACCAAATGGTAGATGCCAAGCTATTTGAGGCATATGATCTATCAAAGGGCTACTTTGTAGATCCTTAAGATAATTGCTACTGTATAATCACACCTAGTGCTAATTGAATTGCAGACTAATAATACATATATATTGTGGAGTCTTACTTGGTTGTAGGATAATGAGAAAACAGTTAAACATACATGCAAAAAGGGACATAAATATTTCATTCGCCTTAATCTATCTCTTATTAATTTACCGGAGTTTTGCCAAGCAATTGGTATCCAACTAACAAATAGAAAGCATAGACTCACATGACCAATTTGTTGAAAGCAAAATTGGGATGACGATCATTCATTAAATGACGCTTTACTCAAAAAATGTAAGAATTTTCCATTTATATTTTGAGAGCATAATTAAGAACTGATACAGCCTAGAAGCAACAATATATGGTCATGTCTATTGCAATTTCTTCAATTAGATTTCTGACATAATAAATGAATTCACTTACAAAGACAACCATTCACCTTACAAGCCAACTCGAGCAGTAACTATGGTTCTGCAAAAACTCTAATTATGTTAAATAAGAGCAGTTCATATGTATACAATAGGGCATTCGGCTCCATAGATCACAGATAGACCAAATTATTGATCAATTTTTGCTAAAACCACACAAAAAAAATTCTTACAGATGCACTAAGATAATCCAAAATTGCAGAGCCATTTTAGCACTAAGTTTTCCATCCCCAAACAGCAAGAATAGGCAACAAACGGCACCTATACCTAACTTGCAATTCTGCCTCCACCACCAGCTACCCTTCCCCCTGCGACTTCACCGCCCCGACAATTATCTAACCCGCCTCAGTTTTTACACCCAACAAATAAAAAAATGAAGATTAAACCTAACCTAACAAAAACAAAGATTATCACATTCAAACCTTGATTGAAACAGCACGTAGTGAATCTGTCGATTTGGGAAGACGACCGCAAAACCTTGATCTGAAGATCACGCGGCTTCGATTTGGTAACATAAGCTCAATAGAAATTTCGAGGTTATTGGTTTGTGGGAGAGGGTTTGTAAGAGATGAATATTGTGGGAGAGGGTGGAGAGAGAGGGGGGGGGGGGGATGTGAGAAATGGGAGAAAATATCGTTTCCCGTGTTTTGGAATTAAATAAGGTTTCTAGCGTAGATTTTCCAAAACGTGGTTTTGCCCATTTTCTATTTTCAGTTCATTTTTTTTCCATTTTCTAAAACACGTTTTCGAAAATAGGTAAGAGAACGCGTTTTCACTGTTTTGAAAAATTGAAAACGGAAAACGGTTTGAAAACGAAAAAGAGAACAGAGCCTTAACAGTTGGGTTTAAAAATATTATGTAGTTTTTGAGGTCAACATTTTGACGTCTTGTAGGAAATACAAAAATCACGAGAAGAACACAAAAAGGCAGGAAGTAAGAGTGAAAGTAGATCAAGGAGCAAAGAAAATCAAAATAAGGGTGAAAATGAAAATCCAATCATCCCAACGAAAAGGAATACTCGGAGAAGGAAAATCGGAGGTCATCATAAAGGATTATCTGATAAACTCAAACGATAGCCAATATGGCTAGCAATATTCTCATGTTGATGATATAAATCTCATCATGAAGTAGCTCTTGATGCAACAAAACCATGCATTTCTACCTATACAAATAGGGCGAGGGAGCAGATAATGAGTGCAATATCATCCCCATTAGACGGCTGACTCGCCTTATTACCTACCACATAGGAGAAGCCAGCAATAACGTCGTGAGCAGAGACAATGACCTCTTAGTGTGCCGATGCTTTTTATAGACTGGATATAGCAGAGGATGTCTTCCTAAAAGAAGAGAGGCAAGCACTAGACACGAGAGGTGCATAATTGAGATATAACCACACAGAAGAGGAAAAAGCCCCTATGTAAAGTCGAAGGGCCTTGAGGTCCTACCAGCCATTTTGTCACTATCATACAGTTGAAAGACATGAAGCAACTTCAAGGGAATTGCATGGCGAATGCCCAAATTGATATGTATATGTAGTGAGAGCTTTGTCATAGATTAAGTATTATAGATAACACCAGGCATGCTACCATGATGCCAATTAATGCAAGAGCGTAAAAGAATATATGAAGATTGCAATATCTAAATGGGAATGATTAAATGATAAGAGGGTAGAGGGTCGCATAGACCCTGATTAAGATGCTCTTCATAGCCTCAGAAATAAAGGATGAGCATATATTTATGCCCTTCAAGAGATTTAGCCAGAGCCTCATATAAAGCATAAATAGTTTTATCATTCTTTCTTTTTTATTTAAACAGTATACTTGTTAACTCAACAATTTATTATTATTTTTTTTTTTGTTTTTGTAATTTGGTGTGTGCTTTTGCAGTTTTCTATAATTTCCATTTTAAAAGGCCAATAAAGAAAATTAACGCAATAAATGCTTGGATTGTGTCATTTTCAATTTAACAATCACATTATTAGTTACAACCCGAGCTCAGGTTCGGCCAAACACCCTAACTTGGTGATTATAGTTAGCATTAGTATGTTTTGAATTTTGTGTTGATATGAAGGATAATAATTCATCAGATGACATCATACAACTTACAGTAATGTCGGTTATCAAGACTGACGATACAAAGTTGAAATTTAAAATGTTATGTTACTACAACAAAAGTGGGCTTTGGCAACACTTAAAATGCAACATTCATTGATTGAATGTTGCTAAAAGGGTCAATTGCAACGTTTGTGTGAGTGAATGTTGCTAAAATGGCCCATTTATTCTACAAGCCTGAATTTTCTCTAAGACCCTTGAAAAAGCTTCAGTATTTGGTACACAATTTTTGCAGGTGCTAAGGAGGGGTCCGGAGTAGCTGCTGCTGTTAGAGTGGAAGATGAAAAACCTTCTGAAAGTTCTGTGAGTGCTAGGGAGAATCTAGGTTCTAATGGGTCTTCGCCGCTGGTCGCCGCCTAAGCTCCAGAGCCAGCTACGAAGGAAATTGACGACTAGGTTTTACTCTAACAAATCTTAGGATAGTTAATTTACAGGAATTATTTAGTTTGAATCCTGATTAATTAACGAGTGAAATTTGAGAAGAATAGAGAGTTTTTTCTTTACCGAGAATGAATGTTGTTGTACTGTAATATGGCCCTATTGTTGTCTGTTATATACATAGGAGAGATGTTGCTTTACATCGGTCGGAGGCTTCGAAGGTTCGTTTTTCCTTTGCACTTTTTCTTAGCGATTTTTCTTATTTTAAGTTATTTATTGGTTTGATTAATACTACTTTTGGGGGGTGTTTTATTGATTTTTTGTTGTGTTTTTGTTGATGAGTAATTGTGGAAGAGATTTTGTGTGGAAATAACTACCGAAATCAACCTTCTTGCAGAAAATTGGAAGTATACTCTAGGGGGTCTCATTTGTCAGGTTTGTGTACATATGTATATTGATCTCCACCTATTTTTTGATATGAGGAAATATCGTTCTTATCAGTTTTATGATGATGATAATTTGGTGGAAGACCTTAAGATTGTCTTCTGATATGTTTTCTGTAAATCAAATAGCCTTTGTTACGTTGCTTAGTAGGTAAGCTGTAGCTATTTCTAGATTGTTCTTGTCATTAAATTAAACTTCAATTAACAACAGTAGTGCAACATTTTTAACCATTTACTATTAATTTCATTCCAAATGTCAATTAATGGAGACTAGTCTGTACTTGTTCTTTTCTACAAGTAAAAATATATGTTGATAACCACAAAAAAGAACCATTTTTCATATTCACTAATTTTTCGAGTGAGGTAATTATTCAGAAATTAGAATTGAACTTCAAATTTTAGCGGCTACATTCATCTCTCCTAAAAATTAATGCACATATTTACTTATCTTCTATATATTAAAAGTGGCTATGTAACGGAATTTCTTGTTTTTAACGGAAAAACTAACGGAATTTGTTGTTTTAACGGATTATGTAACGGAATTTCTTGTTTTAAACAGGCAGATGCACCTTATTTCAGTATTTTTATCATAACTTTGTATTCCGATATCCGATTGAGGCGATTCAAAATGCGTTGGAAAGCTAACTCATCTGACTACAACTTTGATTCAGACATCATTCTCCAATTCGATCACTCTCTATGCCAAAAATAGGTCTCTATATGAGACTAAAACATCGGAGCATAACTTTTCGGTTGGAATTGATTTGTGATCATTTCAGTATTTTTATCATAACTTTGTATTCCGATTTCCGATTGAGGCGATTCAAAATGTGTTGGAAAGCTAACTCATCTGGCTACAACTTTGATTCATACATCATTCTCCAATTCGATCACTTTCTATACCAAAAATAGGTCTCAATATGAGACTAAAATATCGGAGCATAACTTTTCGATTGGAAATTGATTTGTGACTATCTCAGTGTTTTTATCATAACTTTGTATTCCGATGTCCGATTGAGACGATTCAAAATGTGTTGGAAAGCTAACTCATCTGATTACAAGTTTGATTCAGACATTATTCTCTAATTCGATCACTTTCTATGCCAAAAATAGGTCTCAATATGAGACTAAAACATAGGAGCATAACTTTTCGGTTGGAAATTGATTTTTAATCATCTTTTGACTAAATTTGATTTCATTGACGTCTTCGTTTATCCAATTGACTTCGAACACTCTCAAATCTTCATCGTGGGTTTCGGCACAACTTTTAAGTATTTACATTTTAGTCCCCGAACTTTGGATCCCTTACAATTTAGCAATTTCTCCAAATTTGTCAACTTTTGCTTATTTTCTTCGATCTCATTAACTTACATCACAACATCAAAATCACACATCTAATTATTTATCAATTACATAAACATTACATCATTAATTATTTAATTAACCAAAAAAATTACATTTTTATTAATAACAAATTAATTTTTAAACAAAACTATTAAATATAAACTAGGCAAACGTGTATTGTACGTTGCTTGCACCTAGTATATCTGAGACATGCTTAATATGTGGCACATGACTTAGCTTATACAATCAAAGTTATGTCACAAATATTGTCAACAAATATACATTCCTTAACTGAATTTTACATTACACATTGTAGTTTTTCTATTCAACATTTCCTTAATTTGTTATTATTCGTCTAGCTGAGTAGGGACACAAAGGGTGGAGATGTAGCTGAGAAAATAGTTGTTTATCAACATGCAAACAAGGAGGTACAGATTGTAAAACTCAAATTGTCTGATACCATCATTATTTTTTTTATTGCTCGTGTAGGTTGCAATCATTTGTAATCATCAACGCACTGTCTCCAAGTTACACAGTGCCCCAGATGTTGCGTTTGAACGAAAAGATAGAAGAATTAAAGGTAATGAATAACTTTTAAATCTAATTAATCACTTCGTTCTATTGATTTTTACTGAAATATTATGCCAGAAAGTAAGATGCCAATTCAAGGACATCGCTGCCAAAATTGAGCATTAATAGATCATTATCTATTTGTTTCTTTCTTACATCCAAGTAAAGAAGGTTAAGATTGTTTTGAAAGTAATTTTTAGTGCTATCATCCCTTAACTGATACTTGTCAGAAATGTTAGGATGTAATATTTTAAGTCTTGTGTATTAACTTTCTTAATCATTGTTTGTAGGGTGCTCTAGAAGAGTTGACGACAGGTTTGGCTAGAGCAAAGAAAGGAAAGCGTCCACTGAAGAGTCCAAAGAGCGGATTGAGATTTTTGATTAAGAAGCTGATGAAGGCAATAGTGGGGAAGAAGCAAAACTTAGACAGCTTCGTGATCTTTTCTGTATTGGAGTGTTTTATTATGTATTGAGAATAAATAGTAATGTTCCTATGTTTATTGTGTACGGATTAAATGTTTCATAATGAAGTTATAATAAAATTAAAATACTTGTGCATAAAATATAGGATGTTTCTTCCTAATTTTGTTGGTCAATGTTAAAAATAGAAAAAAAAATGGGGACAGATAGGGCTACGGAAACAGGCGACGTTGCACACACCCACCAAAAAAAAAATGGCAACAGTCAATGAATGTTGCGAAAAACCTTTTTTGCAACGGTTAATGAACGTTGCAAAAAAGGTTTTTCGCAACATTCATTGACCGTTGCAAAAACCTTCCACTCTACGGTAACATCGAAGCCCGCAACATACACCCAACTGCTGCAAAAGACCTATGGCAACATTTTTCGCCCGTTGAAAAGGCAGTTTCTGGTGTAGTGTGTTGGAAATAAAATTTTTCATTCATTGGAATTAAACAAAAAAAACGCGAGTATTAGTCGCCTCATAGGATCTTTGTGGGCACAATTCTGATTGGGAATATACCATCTTCTTGCTTATGTTCCATATGTAACTCTACTAGTTTGGAGTCAGCTAAAGTTAGTTGGTTTCAATGGAGGATCTAGGAATGAACATCAGCTAGGACGGTTGTTGATTATCGACCATTTATAGTCAACAACACAGTAGTGATGTCTTTTATTAATATTTAATTAAATAATATTATAAGTTCTTTAATATATATGTAAATGCACTAAAAACACAAATCACAATTCACAAATTACAAATCTCCAATTTATCATTTATCACAAATCATAATCCGCAGATATCACAAACTCACAAATTTCTCAATTTTCATAAATCATAAACCTGAGCAGCAGACAACCGCTCACAGTCATAATTCGTAAAACATAAAACTATCAAAGATTAAGATGAATCTTTATAAAATGATTGATTAAGAAAAAAACTCAGTTACTCACATAGTTGAAGGCTCGACGACGGCATCGGGGCTGCCAATGCACAGCAGGAGGGAGATATAGCATGAAGGGTTTGCTTTCACCTTTTACATTTTTCTATCTTTTACAAAATTCAATTTGTAGTATGATATGAGCTTTATTTTGTGGGTTCTTTGGATTGATAGGAATTATGCAAAGTACATGGATATCATTATGGAGTTATTCAAATATAGATTAGTGTCATTTGACCCCTCGATGCTAGTGATACACAAATATAGAGACCATCCATCATTTATTCACAAGTAGTAGTATATCTGACCAGACATTGCAACACTGATTTCAAAGATGGAGATTCTCTTGCCCATTTGTTCGTTGTGGTCACATTCGCATTATCATTTTTCTATTGATTTTGCATTTTCTTTAGATTGTAAGGAATGATGCAAAGTACATGAATATCATTATGGAGCTTTCCTACATGATAGATGGTTCATTCATACAGAGACTTCTCCCATGGTGTTCAGCTTCATCCATGGGGACTTTATCTTTATAGGTATCTGAGATGAGCCTACAATGAGATGCTTCTCACGTCTTCTTTTGAAGTGGATTACTTATTTACATGGGAGTGGCTTTATCCATGTCACAGATTTCCCCATAGTGGATAAATCATCTATGGGGGCTGACTCATAGGCAAAAATGAGGCCTTGTATGGTGAATATGTGGAAGGTCATGCTTGTGCATAAGCAAAATATGATAATTGCCTTCAAGTCTTTCAGTAATTTCACGTCTGGGTCCCTCAACTTTTGACCTTGTATATTTTGATCATCATATTTTGACTTTTATTTCAATCATACCCATGATAAATTGCATTCAAAGTCCTTCAACTTTTGAAACATCTACACTTCAATCCCTAAGTTCACATTTTTGTACGCTTTTAGTCATTTTCTATTCTTTTGCTTTGTTCCCCTTCAATTTCAAAATTTTTGCTTATCACTTGATAGAAGCACCCTTCTTTAGTGTGTCTCTCTTTATGGCCTCTTCTTCAAAGGTCTTCCATTTGTAAAAGGATCTTTCAATAGCCTCTTAACCAAAGACCTCCCTTTTAGGGGGTCTTCTTATCCAAAATCACTTCTTTAGCGACCTCTCCCCTTTCAGGGAGCCTCTTATTCATGGCCTCTTCTTTGGGGACCTCCCATTTTCAAAGGGTCTATTTATTTAAGACTACTTCTTCAGCGGCATCCCCTTTTTCAGGGGGTCTTCTTATTCTTAGCCTCTTCATTGGAGACATTCCCCTTTCAGAGGTCTACTTATTCAAGGCTACTTATTTAGCGGTCTTTCCCTTGTCATGGGGTCTTCTTATTCATCACCTCTTCTTCGAAAATCTCCCTCTTTCAGAGTTCTACTTATTTAAAACCACTTCTTTAGCTATCTCCCCATATCAAGGGGTCCTTTTATTCATGCATCTTTATTGGAGACCTTCCCATTTCAGAGGGTCTACTTATTTAAAGCCACTTCTTCATCAGTCCCTCCCTTTTCAGAGTATCTTCTTATTTATCGCCTTTTCGTTAGAGACCTCCTCCTTTCAGGGGGTCTACTTATTCAATGCCACTTCTTCAACGATCTTCCCTTTTTCAGGGGGTCTTCTTATTCTTATCTTCTTCTTCGGAGACATCTACCTTTCAGAGGGTCTACTTATTCAAAGCCACTTCTTCAGCAACCTCCTCCATTTCAGGGTTTCCTCTTATTCATGACCTTTTCGTTGGAAACATCCCCCTTTCAAGGGATCTACTTATTCAAAGCCACTTCTTCAGTGGCCATCCCCTTTTAAGGGAATTTTCTTATTCATGGCTTCTTCTTCGGCAGAGACCTCCCTCTTTCAAGAGGTCTACTTATTCAAACCACTTTCAGCGACCTTCTCCATTTCAGGGTGTCCTCTTCTTCATGGCCTCTTCGTTGGAGACCTCCCCTTTCAGGGGGTCTACATATTCGATGCTAGTTCTTCAGCGACCTTTCCCTTTTGAAGGAGTCTTCTTATTCGTGGTCTCTTTGTTGGAGACCTTCTCCTTTTAGGGGATCTACTTATTCAAAACAACTTCTTCAATGTCCTCCCCCATTCATGGGGTCTATTTATTCAAAGACACTTCTTCAGTAGCCTCCGCCAGTTCAAAGGGTCCATTATTCATGGCCTTTTCATTGGAAATCCCACTATTTTAGAAGGTCTAATTATTCAAGGTCACTTCTTTAGCGGCCTCTCCCATTTTCAAGGTGTCTTCTTCACTGTTTGAACTCATTTTTTCCATTTAAATCTTTAAAGAGAGAGAGGTGGGGGAGAGGGAGAGGGGTAGGGGTCTTACAAATGGATTTATATCTCAATATATTCATTTTTTTTTCAACAAATGTCCGCAATCCAAGTACTAATGTCAACTCCAAATCTCTTTTTTGAGGCTTCCACTCATTCTTTCTTCAAGAACAAATCATTTTTTAAGGGGGAAGCCAAATGAATATTCCAATAAGCTTTTTCCACGGGAATGTTCATGGTTGTAGTGACGTTTCTCAAAGACGACGCCAATCTATTGACACAATTTTGTAATAGTTACGTGAACAACAGATGACGGGCTCACTCACGTCCACACAAACAAATTTCAACATATTTTGACCGATATTTGGATGGGAAAAGATGGCGTTTATGGATGTGGGAGATGTTCTATGACAGGAGACAAAAATATTCAAATACCGATAACATGATCAAAAATGATTGCACACGAACAAATAAACAATCACATACAACTCAACTAAAGTAGAAATAATTTTTAACTCAGGCACATAAATATGAAATAAGCAAGAGAGAAGATAGAATGTGGTTGTTAGTATCAAGAGTTGCATTAGTTTCAAATGTTATAAAAGTTGCTTATTTATAGAGTTCTGACCGAAGTGATAGCCATTGGATGAGAACCATGTGGCCTCATCTCCCAAGTCGAAACCTCACATCACTTAGTTTTCTATGTATTTAATACATTGACAACGGGTTAACCACCCGATACCCTGGGCTGACAATCATGACATTCATTATTACAAACTTTACATCAGCTATTCCTAAAGATTACCTACAGATCCTCAAAAGACAACAAGGGCTTCAACTAAAGGGACCTTCAGATTAGAGCAAGGGCTTCGACAAAAGGAAACTTCGTATTGAAGGTCTTCGGTGTAAAGAGCTTCGGGACTGGGAGTTTCAGTTTCTTCTTTGACTTCTTATATGGTGTTTCAACTTCAACCACTTATAACATGTTTTAGATGAACTGGTAGATCACCTCTCTATTGTTGTTTTACAGCAAGTGGTGCCTCACTTCGCCCTTAGTGCTTCTGCTTACGCATAGAGCTTTGGGTGAGATGTCGATTCGTCATTTTTACCTATGACTTCGATTTTTTATGACATGGAGTGTGGACTTTTTGTTTGGGCTTCTTCTTGAGTTTCGATTTTGAAGCGTAACAAACATCAATATCCTTTGCTTCACATAAATGTGAAATTCTAACTTAGAGAAATAATGTTATGTGTTGGAGTAATTATTTTTCACTTGGGCTCCACATTTACCACAAAAGGAACCCATTACATTTTAATGTGTCACAAAACGAATAATTGCACATTGATCTTCAAAACTTGTCAAACAAAAAACGTACCTCGACCGCTGAAGCTCTCCTTATTGAAGGGACTCATACCCTCAATCATTTGGCTAAGAAAAGTTGGAAGCCTCGTTCAAAAAGAATATTGAAAATTGGACTTAATAACTTAAAACATAATGATGAGAGAATGTCAACTTATAAAAATAATCAAAAAGTTCATGGTCATTTGGACAACTAAAAAAATGAAGAGTTGAAAACTTAATCTTCAAACTTTCACTCTCTAAATACCACCTTAGATCAAGTCAAAATCTAAAATAGAGTCCTCTCGGAAATTCAAATAATCTGTGAGCAACGAGCGATTTCTGACCAGAACAAATGCTCGAGACTTCATCTTTCTTCCTTGTACAATCACTTCTTTATTCTTTTCTGCAGAAAACCAACCCAAAAATACATTAAAAAAAAAAAGAACGAGGCCAAATCTTGCCGAAATTCCAACGCTTAACTTGACAATTGGCTTTAAATATATTAAATAACGTAAAATATACGTATAAAAATTTATGTTTTTTCGATGTCATTCCATTATTTACAATAAATTTGATCATCTAGGGTTTGAGTAAATAAAAAGTAAGTTAAGAATCTATTTCATAATTATCAAGCTAATTAAACACAAGAGGAATGTAATAATTGCATACATGTTTTTCATTAAATCAATTAATATTTTTTTACACACATTATGATTTACTATTACATGATATTAATAATTAAATTTGTAGAGAAATAATTGGATAATCAAAGTATATTAATCAAACCGAAGGCCCGTGTTTACACGGTTTCCTTAAGTTGAATTCGTCGCCTCACCGAAGTGCAAGAGGTTTGATCGGTGTTCGATTCCTAGGATACAATCGGTTGTCGGTTCACGCTGCACTACGTTAACCGCCTACGAACTAGCTGTGTTTATCTCTCAAGGAACTTTAGCAAATGAAGGAAAGGAACAAAATCGGAAAGAAGAAATGTGATGCTAGAAGTTTAGAAGGAAAGCAAGTATTTTTTTTTCCCTTGTTGTGTTTTTCTCTATTGAGAGCTCTTCTATTTATACACATAGAAGATGAGCTATCTTTTTAATGCATTGAGTGAGGAGTTACTTGAATGAAGAGTTAAGCATTGAAGAGATATTTGTAACTCATATTTTCATTCAATATTATTATTATTTTCCAACAATCCTCCACATGAATGAAAATTTGAAAACAAAGATGAGAGTAAAACGAATCAATCCTGCATATGATAGGTAGCATATAGCTTTGAACCTTTCCTTGTGAAATCTATCGAGTATTACTAGCAAACCAGTAGATCTGATACCTTGAACTGTTTCGCCCTTTGTGTAAACCGAGACAATAGACCTCACACAGGACCATTCTAGATACAGCGTAGTTCTCAATGTTGTGTTCGTTTTGGCCATGAACACGTCGCCTAGTTCTGCAAGTGTTTGTTCAAGGATGTAGCCTTCTCAATCCTTATAGAAGCGGCCCCACTTCACACTCACATAGGTGACCTCTTAACTCAGCGTTTCACAACAATGTTTAAGGGTCATTAAAAGTGTAGCTTAACCTGCATCTTCCAATCACTGTGAGCACCATAGGAATGAGTAGAAGGAGAACCTTCTCAGTGATTTACTCAGATATACATAGTTTACTTGTCTCTTTGAACCTAGATCCTGGGATCTCCATTCAACTAGGTTGGATTTCCACCATGATACCTTTCAACGTCACAGGCAGCAAACCCATTCCCCTCGATGCTTTTTCAACTAGTTCTCGAGTTAATCCTTTTGTTAACGGATCTGCAATATTATCTTTTGACTTCACGTAATCCAGAGTGATAATACCTTGTGAGAGTAGTTGTCGAATGGTATTATGTCATCTTCGAATATGTCGAGACTTGCCATTATACATATTGCTCTATACCCTGCCAATTGTTGATTGATTATCGCAATAAACACAAATTGCAGGTACAGGCTTTGACCATCTTGGAATATCCTCAACAATCTGGCGAAGCCACTTTACTTCTTCAATTGCTTTGTCTAGAGTGATGAACTCTGATTCCATTGTAGATCTCGCGATGCAAGTTTGTTTGGACAATTTCCAAGAGACAGCTGCACCACCAAGAGTGAAGACATATCCACTAGTAGATTTTGAATCTGACATATCTGATATCCAATTTACATCAGCATACCCTTCGATTACTGCAGGATATCTAGAATAATGTAGTCCAAAATCACGAGTGTACCTCAAATAATGTAAAACCCTGAAAATGTCTCTCCAGTGGATAGTACCTGGGTTACTCGTGTAGTGACTCAATCTACTAACTGAGTATGCTATATCCGATCTTGTACAAGTCATTAAATACATAAAACTCCCAATTATTCGAGAATACTCCAACTGTGATACACCATCACCAGTGTTCTTGGATAAGTGGAGACTCAAATCCACTGGAGTCCTAACCACAGTGGTATCCGACTTGTTAAACTTGTCTAGTATCTTATTAATGTAATGAGATTGAGATAACGCAAGTCTATTTGGCGTTCAAGTGATCTTTACTCCCAAAATGACAAGAGACCCATATCTTTCATGTCAAATTTTGAGTTTAACATATTCTTAGTGGCTTTGATAATCTCATCAGAGCTGCCGACAATGAGCATGTCGTTGACGTACAAACACAATATGACATATCCATCATTAGTGTCCTTGACATATATGCACTTGTCGCACTCGTTGATTCTAAAACCTCTAGAAATCATAGCATTATCAAATTTCTCATGTCATTGCTTCGGTGCTTGCTTTAAACCATAAAGCGATTTAGTCAGTTTACATACTTTTCTTTCTTGACCTGGAGCTGAAAACCCCTCTTGTTGCTCCATGTAAATTTCTTCATTCAAATATCCATTTAGAAAAGCTATTTTTACATCAATCTGATGTATTTCCAGATTTCGTAAGGCTACAATAGCAATTATCATCCGGATAGAAGTTATTCTCGACACAGGAGAATAAGTATCAAAGTAATCTAAACCTTCTTTTTGCTTATAACATTTGAGTACTAGTCGAGCTTTATATTTATCAATAGAGTCATCCGCTTTCATCTTCTTCTTGAAGATCCACTTGTAGCCCAAAGGCTTACAGCCCGGTGGAAGATCTGCTAATTTCCAGGTATGATTCTGTAGGATAGGATCAATTTCACTCTTGATGGTTTGTTTCCACAAATGACCATCTGGAGAAGATATAGCTTCTTTATAGTTTTGAAGATCATTCTTCATCAAATATGTAAGAAAATCAGAAATATCTTAGAAGTTTTGGTCCTTTTGATCCGTCTGGGCTCATCCTCACCTTCTTCAACTGGATAATTGGGAGCTAACTGTTTAGGAGATTTAGAAGGAAATATATTCTCAAAGAATTGTGCATTCCTAGACTCTATAATCATGTTCGGATGAATATCAGGTACATTCGAATAATGCACAAGGAACCTATATGCACTACTATTTTGTGCGTAACCAATGAACACACAGTCAATTGTCTTAGGTCCAATCTTGACCTTCTTAGGAGAAGGCACCACGACCTTTGCAAGACACCCCCACATTCGTAAGTATTTATACGAAGTACGACCTGTCCAAAGTTCATACGGAGTCTTATCCATATTCGTTCTTAACACTTTATTCAAAATATAATTCGCAGAAAGAATATCTTCTCCCCACATGTTCTGTGGTAATCCAGAACTAATCAACATAGCATGTATCATTTCTTTTAATGTTTGATTCTTATGCTCAGCAATTCCATTCTGCTGAGGTGAATAAGGTGCAGTAGTTTGGTGAATTATTCTATATTTACACAAAATTCACCAAATGGTGATTCATATTCACCACCACGATCACTTCGTAGCACCTTTATTTTCTTACTAAGTTGATTTTCAACTTAAGAATGAAATTTTCGATAGCTTCGTCTTTGCTTTTAAGCAAGTACACAGAACAATATCTCGTGTTATCGTCGACACAAGTAATAAAGTACTTATTGCCTCCTCCCCAGGTCCACCGTCGTCAACTATCGATGTCCTGCCATCAGTGTTCTTCCAGCGCTTCATAGTCTTTACATAGTCTTTGCCTCTTGTTTGGACAATTTTCAAGTCACACACATCACTGTAGACTAGTTCCAATGGCTTGGTACTTCTTTCAATACTATGAAACGAAGATCTAGTAAGCTTAGCCTCAACGCAGGTTTCGCATTTATGTTTTGAATCAATTTGAAACCTAGGCAAGTAATTTAGTTTGCTTAATTTACGTAATGCATTGTAATTTACGTGACATAATCAATCATGCCATAGATTAGGAGACTCAAGCAAGTAAACAGAAGGAGTTTTCTCATTATTTATAACAGTTGGGGTTACAGCAATTACATTCAACTTAAACAGGCCATCAGTCATATAGCCTTTCCCAACATAAACTCCTATTTTGGTAATCACCAGCTTATCCATCTCAAAGACCATGTGAAAATCATTCTTGCTCAGAAGAGACCCAGAGACCAGATTCTTGCCAATTTCTGGCATGTACAGCACATTAGTTAGAGTAAGCTCTCTACCAGAGGTCATCTTCAGGATCACCTTGCCTTTACCAAGCACTTCAAAAGTTGCGGAGTTTCCCATAAACAACTTTTCACCATTGTAACTAGTGTAAAAGTAGTGAACATGCTCTTGTTGGAGCAGACATGACAAGTGGCCCCAGTGTCTAGCCACCACTCCTTAGGGTTAGACCCCACCAGGTTAACCTCACTAACCACCGCCGTAAGGTTTAGGTCAGACATGTCATCTGAGAGATGATCTCTCTCATTTCCAACCATATTAGCCTGAGGGCGCTGCTTGTTATCCCTTCGCGGTTGACGACAGTCTGCTGATCGATGCCCAAATTTTTCACAATTAAAGCACTTTTCATTGAACTGGAATTTAGGCTTCTTTCTTACCCCACCAGTAGACTTCAACTGAGACCCTTTCGTGGTCTGCTTTTTTTCTTTCCAATTTCCGTTACCCTGCTTGGCTTTAAAGGAATGACCTTTCTTGTTACCGAACTCGGCCGTACTCCAATACATTAGCCTTCTCAAAGTAAGAATTCCTTAACATACGTTCATCTTTTTTATTATCCTCCTCAATGCGCAGCCTGATAATTAAATCCTCGAAAGACATTTCTTTCCTCTTATGCTGCAAATAGCTTTTAAAAGACTTCCACTGAGACGGTAGCTTGTGAATAGCAGTAGCCACCTGTAGAGATTCTGACATAATCAGACCCTCAGGACGCATTTCTTGCAAGAGCACTTGATACTCCTGCACTTGGCTCACCACTGAACGCGAATCAACCATTTCCAAGTCCATGCACCGATTGGCCAAGAATTTCTTAGACCCAGCATCCTTGGACTTGTACTTCTTTTCTAAGGATTCTCAAAGCTCCTTAGCAGACTTCTTTACCACATACACGTGATACAGAGAATTCTATAAGATATCCAAGACATAGTTGCGACACAAAAAATCATCACTTTTCCATGCATCCCAAGCCGCACGCCTATGCATATCAGTGTCGTTTTCAGCCACGACAAAGGCATCCTCGGTGAGGAAATGTGCAAGGTCCAAAGAAATAAGATAAAAAATATCTTATTCTGCCATGTCTTAAAATCAGTACTGGTAAACTTATCCGACCGAATTGCATGATTCACCGAAAATGGTGCCGAAAACGATGGCAAAGGTACCGAGGCCGCAACCCTAGGTACTGGCAAAGGTATTGTGCCAAATTGGATTGCTGAGGCCGCAGCCGTAGGCAAAGTGGGGTTCACTCCAATATGAGGAGTCCCGCCACCAATTGTCCCATCAACGGAGGAGATCCAGTCGAGGTCTCCATAGGGTTAACAGCAGTCATAGCGGGATTTGGTACACCGGTACAAACAGTGTTGTTTCCGTTGTTCACATCGTCATTTTCATGTGACGCCATTGAACCAATTCGATTTAAGCTTGTAGGGAAATAATTGGAGAATCAAAGTATATTAATCAAATCGAAGGCCCGTGTTCACACAGTTTCCTTAAATCGAATTCGCCATCTCACCGAAGTGCAAGAGGTTTTATCGGTGTTCGATTCCCAGGATACAATCGGTTGTCAATTCACGCTGCACTACATTAACCACCTACGAACTAGCTGTGTTTATCTTTCAAGGAACTTTAGCAAATGAAGGAAAGGAACAAAACCGGAAAGAAGAAATGTGATGCTAGAAGCTTAGAAGGAAAGCAAGTTTTTTTTTTCCCTTGTTGTGTTTTTCTCTATTGAGAGCTCTTCTATTTGTACACATAGAAGATGAGCCATCTCTTTAATGCATTGAGTGAGGAGTTACTTGAATGAAGAGTTAAGCATTGAAAAGAGGTGTTAAGCATTGAAGAGATATTTGTAACTCATATTTTCATTCAATATTATTATTTTCCAACAAAATTAACAGTGAGTAAACAGATCTTAAGAAAATAATAAGGTCAGACGGTGAATTCCCCCTTTAGGGGGCATTTAATGACGCTTACCGTTGATATTATCTTATGTAATAATAATATTTACTTTAAAAATTTTGGTGTAATTCTAAACATATATTCTAGCACATAATTTCTCTCTTCAAATAACATAAAACTAGACACGTATAATAGAATTTTCTTTATATCAAATGTGGGACTTAATATTTTTTTTTCATTGTATTGCAGATGGTGTTTTCACTATAACCAAACCCCTTTTGCAGATATAAGTGCTCATTTAGTATTATTTTAACTTCGATCTATCTCGATGACGGTAAGAGAGAGGGAAAACTACTCTTTATTGGTCCAAAGTAAACTAAAAATCAAAATTTGCAATTGAGTAGAAGTGGGTGCACAAACTCTGCTATGATAGGTTTCACTACAAAAAAAAGATACTGTTATTTGTTTAATAATTTTTGATCTCTACTGGACATTTCAGTAGAATTCGAACCCAAATAAAGTTCTAACCATTATCTGATTTGAAATAGTAGCAAGGTAGTTCTTCGTGTTCGCCTTGATGAGTGCGGCGGTCCGGTTGCTCGAGTTGGTGGTTGCTACCTGCAAAATGAGGTTGGGGCTTTCTCCCCCGTTGTACCTCCGGCGTGAGAATCAGTAACAAGTTTTGAGTTGTATATATGGAATACAAATAATTCGGGTTTCCAGAAACTATACCTTTTCTCACATCGGGGTATTTATAGGCACCTGATGGCACGCCCCCTGCTCCGCGATTTACGGTGCCACGTGTCCCACGTATGCCTTCCCACTCCCCCACGTTCTATAGCGTTAACACCCACTCGCATTGCGGTTGGTCATGGTCACGTTTGATGTTGGGTGATTTTTGTCTATCTCATGGCCATTTATTTGGCTAAGTATAGTGGGGGTCGATGTCGCTGGCCTCTTAATGGTAGACGGCCCATGTGAGCATAGAGGACCTCCGGGGAGTCGATGTCGCTATGGGGGGTGCATTGAGTAGCGGTCTTCGAGGAAAATCGTTAATACCGTCCTATATCACTAGCCCCTCTGCCTCTTGTCGATATTTATCGGGGAGAGGTAGCATTCTCTGGCGCTGACCGAAAGTTTAGGGTTCAAATCGATTGGAGATGGAAAAGCGAAAATATAGTCGAAACTTCAATTGCCCTGCAGAAGGCCTTAAAGTACGAATTTGAGGCTGGAAACGACCTCAACCGGGGTTCCCCCGAAAACATATTATAATAGAAAATCTAACAATGGTGCAAAAAGTTATGACCGTTTTCTTGTGGCAATATTTTTGGGTAGTTTTCGGTTTATCTTTTCCTTTAATTCCAATGTCAATCGTCCGTGTGGCGCCCCACCATGGTCTTTGGTTGTGGGGGGAAATTTCCCTCCAAAAATTTCGAAATTTTCAATGTCATCTACTATTTAAAGGGTTGTGGTGGGAGCCCATCTCTTCTATTTCTATTTTGTCAAAATCTCCAATCTACTCCACCTCTTCCAAGGTAACTTCCTCTCCCACTCTCTATTCATCTCACATATGATCATGTATAAGGCAATCATCTCCTCATCCGATGAAAGCGAAGGCGAGGATGTGAGGGGGTTGGCCGATGGTGATCCGGCACCGACCAGCAAGGCTGGTCGACGGTCGACCAGTGTTGCTGGTCGAAGGTCGACCAGCAACGCTGGTCGTCCAGCGTCGACCAACAATGTTGCTGGTCGACGCTCGACCAACACAGCTGGTCGACTCACGGCTGGCCGAAGGTCGACCAGCCCCTTGTCTGGCCGGGGGTTGATTTTTGTCAAAAATTTTTCTTGCAAGGTCGGCCAAGTCCTTTCCGAGTCGAACACTTCAATACATTCGGTTGAATTTCAAGATTTCGAACCGATCTCCTCAAAACGTCATGTTAGGTCCACTAGATCTTTAAATCAAAACGTAGAGATTAGGCGAGATGCCGCGGGTGAGGAGGTGGTTCTTGAAATCCCCAAGTGTAATAGCTTATACAACTCCCCTTCTAAGTTAGAAAGGTCACTTAAGAAGTATGATCGGGTAGACAATTACATTTATAGAGCCCCTAGGCCAGATGAAACACTTCCCGGAACCGACCCCCGCGAAGTTGCCGTTTATAAAGACATCATGGACGGTGGTTTTCACTTTCCCATACATCCTTTCTTTATATCGTTATTCAATGAGTTCCACCTTACTCCTAGCCAAATTAATCCCAATGCTTGGAGAAAAGCGCTTTATTTCCTATATGTTTGCCTTAGCAAGAAAATTCCGCTGTCAATGGATCTCTTCAAGTGCGTTTTCGAGATGCATGAGTTAGCCCAAAGTAATGCCTTTGTTTATTTCACCACCAGGGTCCCGTTGCTCTTCCCTAAATTTAGGAATTCCAACAGTGGGTGGAAATCCCGATTTTTCTTCGCTCGCCCTCACGAGGGCCAATTTCCGTTTAACACCTATTGGAGGCATCCCCTAATTCGTCTTTTCAATAGCGAAGTCGAGATCACCCCTATTTTGAAAACACAAATCCAAAAGCTGACCAAAATTCCACCCCTTGCGCCTGATCTGGGGTCGGTTCTGACCATGAGGAACATGTTGCTGGTTGGGATCGGTTGTCCTGTTGGTAGGTTTTCATACTTTGCTTACAAGCACTATATTTTTTAGAGTATATTTTTTTGTTGTTTTCTATTAGTCGAGCTGGACTGACTTGGTTGCTTCTGCATAGATATGGATCTTGACTTAGACGAGGTATTGAGGTCTTTGCCCGAGCCAGGGAGTGATGAGGGGTTTGCCCCTATTGATGGTAAGATTTTTACATGTCCTATTTTTCTTCTTCTTTGTTGCACTTCCTGACATGTTGATTTGAAAGCTTGATAGTCTTCATGTTGTTGACATAGGCATGGACTTCAACTTAGGAGCGACCATGGATTCCTTGGCGGGGTGCGGTCACGAGAGTGACGTTGATCCCTTGCCGGCCCTGTTGAAGAGAAAGAAGGCCTGCGATGGGGGAGCACAGTAGCCTATAGATGAGGAGGGTACTCAACTTTCAGACGACCCCTTCGAGGTAGTCCCGCCACCCGTGGACGCAGAGGGCAGCCCAAGTCACGTCGCGTCCGAGCGCGAGGGTTCTCCTCTACCAGATTTCAAATTTCCTCCTTCTCGAGACTATTCGGAGATGAGGGCGGTTAAATCTTTGGTTGCGCCCAGGCGTGTTCAGTCGATCGCTTGTTGGAATGCCGATGACATCGAACGAGTTCTGTCGGTTCACACCCAGAGGGTACGTTTACCTTTTTTTTTTTTTGGCTCTAATCGTATGATCTCTTGTTCGGTTCAGGCAGTGGCTCTTCAGGTTGGGCTCGCCTAGTCCAGTCGTCGCTTAGCGTCGGAGTTGAAGATCTTTGCGGAAGAGAAAGAGAGGGAGGCTCACCGTTACAAGAAGAAACTCTCTTCCTCTAGGAAGTCGATCGAGGACTTGGAGTCTCGTTCTATAGAGCAGGAGTCTGAGATAAACAACTTACGCTCTATTTTGGCTCGGGCTCCTGAGAAAGCAGTGGCGCGATACAAGGCTTCTGTGGAGTACACTAAGGATTTGGAGACCTTGATAGAGCGATACAAGTCATCTACTGATTTTGCTAAGGCTTTGAACTCTTATGGGGGGAAAGTGATGGCAGCGTCCATCAAGTTGACTAAGGAGTGGATATCTGCTGAGCATCCTTCCATCGATCCTACAGGCTTTGATAAGTTTTTGGCAAAGTGCAAGGGAAAAGAAGGCGGAGCCCCCCAGCCCAAGACATTTGGGCATGCATCACGAGACAGGAGTGAGGAGACTTTTCGCTCTAGCCAGACCGAACTTTAGTTGCGGGCCTTTGAGCACTTTCCATTATGTTTTTGTCAGCTAGTTATTTTGTGCATTCTTTCGGTCCAGGATGTGGACACTTTTAGTTATTTTGCACGTTTCCTAGTTCGGGATGTGGACCGATATATTTGTTATATTCTAAGTATGAAAACTTGATTATTAATTATTATTTTTGGTTTGCCTTCTTCTTCTGATGTATATATGATGTTTTATGCTAGTTGCTGTGCGGTAAGAGGCATTAATTAACGGGCTAGGTGATTTTGTGTCTTAGCAATTTTCGAGTTTCGAAAAGTCGGTCCTAGCCCCTAGCAATTTCGAGCTAGCCAATTTCTCAACTGTTTTGCTAACCGCTATACATCGAGCTGCCTTGCATCGTCGAGGGGGGATTGGGTGATTTTGAGTTTTAACCATTTTCGGTTTTGAAAGTTCACCACCAGTCCCTAGCGATTTTGAGCTAGCCAATTTTTAGGCTTTTTTGCTCACCGCTATGCGTTGTGCTTCTATGGATCGTCGAGGTCGAGGTCAGGTGGTTTTGAGTCTTAATCATTTTTGGTTTTGAGGAACTCACCACCAGCGCCTAGCGATTTTGAGCTAGCCAATTTTTAGGCTTTTTTGCTCACCGCTATGCTTTGTGCTTCTTTGGATCATCGAGGTCGAGGTCAGGTGGTTTCGAGCCTTAACCATTTTTGGTTTTGAGGAACTCACCACCAGCGCCTAGTGATTTTGAGCTAGTCAATTTTTAGGCTTTTTTGCTCACCGCTATTCACTACTAGCGCCTAGCGATTTTAAGCTAGCCAATTTTTAGGCTTTTTTGCTCACCGCTATGCGTTCCGCTATTCACCACTAGCGCCTAGCGATTTTGAGCTGGCCAATTTTTAGGCTTTTTTGCTCACCGCTATGAGTTGTGCTTCTTTGGATCGTCGAGGTCGAGGTCAGGTGGTTTTGAGCCTTAATTATTTTTGGTTTTGAGGAACTCACCACCAGCGCCTAGCGATTTTGAGCTAGCCAATTTTTAGGCTTTTTTGCTCACCACTATTCACTACTAGCGCCTAGCGATTTTGAGCTAGCCAATTTTTAGACTTTTTTGCTCACCGCTATGCGTTTTTGCTTCAATTGATTATGAATCAGCATTTCTAGCAGAATTTAGCTTGCCAAGATTTGGGGACTCAGTAGGCGCACCAGGACGTCCCAGCTAGGCTGGCCCTTCCGCAGCACCCTCATCATCTGCCGCCACTTAGCATTTCCATTAAATAAATTTCAATCATGTGTGCCTATTGCAGGCATTACATCATGAAAACTCCTAACTACAATATTTACAATAGGTCATTACATCAAAGACAAAACACGAAAGAAAAAAAAAATCAATTCTCCTAACAACTATATCATTAGAGACAAACAAAGAAAAAACAATTCTCCTAATAATGGTGTCTGTACCTATGTTGCTCATACCCCCTTTTGTTTGTCTACTGATAGTACTGCTTGAGGTGCTCAGCGTTTCATGGCCTGCCTAAGGATTTTCCGTTCAAGTCCTTGAGTTTGTAAGCTCCCTTCCCATGTTCCGGATCACCTCGTATGGTCCCTCCCAATTCGGTCCAAGCTTCGTTGGAGGGTGGCCCGCCGCTGCTGATTCCCACAAAACGAGATCTCCTGGCTGGAAGACTCTTGGTTTTACCCTGCGGTTGAAGTACTTAGCTGCCCTTCACTTATAAGCCATCATTCGCATGGCGATCTTTCCCTCACTCCATCTAATAGGTCAAGCTCTGCATTGGTGGTTGAGACATCAAGCTCGTTGGCTTTCATCCTGCCAGACTCGTTCAAGACTTCCACCAGAACCACGGCTTCCATTCCAAAAGATAACTTGAACGGGGTTTCTCCTGTGGAGTCTCGCGGGGTGGTGTGATATGCCCACAACACATTAGGTAGCTCATCGGCCCAAATTCCCTTTTCCTTCTCTAATCTCGTTTTGAGGTCCCACAAGATCGTTCGATTTGTGACTTCTGCCTGCCCATTAGATTGAGGGTGAGCCACCGAGGTGAGTCTGTGATCTATGTGATAGCTCGAACAGAAAGCCTTGAAGCTGTGGTTGTCGAACTGCCTGCCGTTGTCGGTAACAAGGACTCTTGGTATACCAAACCTGTATATTATGTTTTTCCATGTGAAGCTTTGTATTTTTGCCGTGGTAATAGTGGCCAAGGGTTCCGCTTCAACCCACTTTGTGAAATAATCAATGGCCACAAGCAAAAACTTCCGCTGCCCTTTAGCCATGGGCAAAGGTCCCAGAATATCCATTCCCCATTGAAAGAAAGGGCTCACCCCAAAAATGAATGACTGCTGCTCAGCCGGAACATGAATCAAATTTCCATGACGCTGACACGCATCACAGTTCCTTACCAATGCCTTGGCATCTTCCTTAATTATGGGCCAGTAGTACCCCTGCCGGAGAGCTTTGAAGGCCAGGGTAGCTGCCCCCGGGTGGTTGCCACAAATCCCCGAGTATATCTCGAGCAGTACATCCTGAGCTTCTGTCGGACGCAAACACTTAAAGTATGGCACGGTAAAACCTCGTTTGTATAGCCGCCCGTCGATCATGGTAAATGAAGCCGCTCGTATTTTCAACCTCCTAGACTCAAGTGCATCAATTGGCAATTTATTTTCCGTCAAGTAGTCTACCAACGGGTCTACCCAGCTCTTTTCTTGCTTTGGGCTTGCGACATCATCTATGAGCAAGATGCTCAACTGTTGTAGGATTTGTACATTAGCAGTGCTAGGTAAATGCTTAGGATTAGTCGATGCCAGTTTAGACAAGGCGTCTGCTCGTTCATTGTCTTTGCGAGGGACCTTGGTTATTTTGAAACTTGTAAACCCCCTTTGCAAATCTCTAACCTTCATCAGATAGGATGCCATTTTTCCGTCCTTCGCCTCAAATTCACCTGTCACCTGTCCGACGATCAACTGGGAGTCGCTGCAAATCTCGACTGATGTTATCCCAAGCCTGACTGCCAGACTCAAACCCGTTATGACTGCTTCATATTCTGCATCATTATTTGTCGTGGGGAACTCAAAGCGTAACCAATACGCCAACTCTTCAGATTCTGGCCCCATCATTATGACGCCTGCTCCGGACCCTTCACCATGTGAGGATCCATCCACAAAAATTTTCCAGACTGCTTCTGATGGTTGGGGATGGTCAGGCAGAGTTGTTAACTCGGCGATAAAGTATGCTAATACCTACGCCTTGATGGTTGTCCTCGATCTGAACTCGATATCGAACTCGCTCAATTCGATCGCCCATTTCAGCATCCTACCCGACGTCTCAGGTCGATGCAAAATTTGCTTGACAGGTTGATCGGTCATGACTTGTACGGTGTGGGACTGAAAGTACGGCCTTAGTTTTCTGACAGATACAATTAATGCCAGTACTAACTGTTCTGCAAGGCTGTATCGAGTTTCCGCTCCTTTCAACACTTGACTGACGTAGTAGACAGGCTTCTGCATCTTAGGAAACTCCTTCACCAGTACTGCACTGACTGCATATTTTGACACGGCTAAGTATAGACTCAACACATCCCCTGGGCACGGCCTAGTCAAGACAGGTGGCTGCTATAATGATTGTTTTAAAAATTCAAGGGACTCCTCACACTCCTTGGTCCATTCAAAATTGGTAGAACCTCCAATCGCCTTGAAGAAGTGGTAACATTTATCCGCAGCTCGGCTCATAAAGCGATTCAGTGCTGCTACCCTGCCCGTCAATCTCTGGACCTCCTTCCTGTTTTCTGGGCTCTTCATTTCCAAAATGGCCCGTATTTTATCCGGATTTGCTTCGATGCCCCTTTGCGTGATCATAAAACCCAAGAACTTGCCTCCCGTTGTTCCAAAAACACATTTCTCTGGATTAAACTTCAACTTGTTTTGTCGAGCAGTGTTGAACACTTTCTGCAAGTCACTAACATGGTTGTTGGCCTTCACACTCTTGACGACCATGTCGTCTACATATGCTTCTATAACCCCTCCGAGCAGATCTTTGAAGACCTTGTTCACCATTCTCTGATAGGTTGCCCCGGCATTTTTTAGACCGAACGGCATGGCCGTATAACAATATGTCCCCACGTCAACTATGAAAGAGGTTTTCTCCTGGTCTGCTTCCGCCATGGAGATCTGATGATACCCAGAGAATGCATCTAGGAAACTTAGCCGTTCATGATCCGATGTGGCGTCCACCAGGTGATCTATTCTGGGTAGCGGGTACGAGTCTTTTGGACACGCCTTGTTGAGTCTGGTGTAGTCTACACACATACGCCATGCCCCATTCGATTTTTTCACCAAGACAACATTTGCTAACCATTCGGGATACTGTACCTCCCTGATGAATCCTGCCTGCAGTAGCTTATCGACCTCTGCCTTCGCTGCTGCCTGCCGCTCCGGGGCTAGATTTCTTTTCTTCTGTTTAATCAGTTTAGCCCCCGGTAAGATACCCAGGCGATGTTGTGTAACAGACGGGTCAACCCCTTGGATGTCGTTCGGACTCCAATCAAATACATCCAAATTACTTGCTAGACACTTTATCAATGCCTCTTTTTCACCCTGCTCCAATCCTGTCCTTACACTGAATTCATGTCCTCCCGCCACCATGATTTTTTATGTAGTGTTGAGGGGTTCAATTCTTCCTTTTGGGGGCTCGAGGTCCAACATCATCACTGGTGGGGATCCTTTAGTTCGTATGCTGTCCACATAACACTTCCTTGAAAATTGTTGATTACCCCTCACACATCCTACACCTCGACTGGTTGGAAATTTCATCACCTGGTGGTAAGTAGACGGGATGGCCCCTATTGCATTCAACAAGGGTCGACCGTAAATCGCGTTATACGCCATGGGGGTTTTAACAACCAGAAAATTTGCTAGGGTGACCACACTGGCCGGGTAGGTGCCCAACGTTACTGGTAGCTCAACTGGCCCCTCTGGTATCACAGTAGCTCCTCCAAATCCAACAAGGGGGGTTGACACAGCCTTCAACCTTTCCGCTGAAATTTTTAACCCTTGAAATGCTTCCCATGTGAGTACGTTCGCTGCGCTCCCACCATCGATTAATACCCTTTTGACATCATAGTTTGCTATGTCGCCAACTATTACCAAGGCATCATCGTGGGGGGTCGCCACGCCTATCAAGTCCTTTTCACCGAAAGTGATGCTATGATCAAATTCAACCCTTTTCTGAATAGAACAGACTGCCGCTGTTCGCGCATAGCTCTTTCTAGCAGAGTTGGAGTCTCCACCCGAGGCAACTCCTCCAATAATCACATCTATAACTCCAGCCCTGAGCGGTGGTCGATCCTCGACCTTCTGTTTGCCTCGGTAATTTCTCGCATACTTGGTCAAATAGCCCCGCTTCAAGAGGCACTCGATCTCCTCCTTCAAATGCATACATTCTTCGGTTTCATGCCCATGGTCCTTGTGGAAATGGCAGTACTTGTTTTTATCCCTTTTGTTGGCTGATGCTGCCATCGGCCTCGGCCATTCAAGCTCTTTCATGTCTCGAATTTCCATCAGTATCTTATTTCGCTAAGTGTTAAGAGGGGTAAAGGCTTTGGCCTCCTCTCGTCTCTGTTTGACAAAACGATCTTGAGGGTATCCCCTGTTTACGCGCTCATTTCTCTGCTTATCCTTGTCTACGGGCATTCGCACATCACTTGACTTCCGCTTATGGGCTTCCGTCTCCCATCCCTCTCTAAGATTTTTCGTGACCTTTTCTGCTTCCTCTGCGTCAACATACTTGTTACCCTTTTTCAACAACTCATGCATTGACTCTGGAGGATTTTTGGAGAGTGACATTTTGAAGGCCCGATTTCGCGTCCTGTTCATTAATGCCGTCACTACTGCAGACATTTGAAGATCCCTTATGCCAAGGGTTGCCCGACTGAACCTAGCCAAGTACTCTTGTAAAGATTCATCCTTCTCCTGCACCACTTACATCAATCCAATAGCTGTCTTTCGCTTTCTCTTGCTGCTCATGAAGTATGCCACGAAACTTCTGGAGAGCTCATCAAAAGTTTTTATAGACCTGGGTGCCAGTGTGGCCACCCAGTCTCTTGCTTCCCTCCTAAGTGTCGGGGGGAACGACCTACACATTACTGCATCTAGGGCTGCATATAGCCTCATTAAATCCACGAAAGTACGCAAGTGGTCCAGAGGGTCCGTGACTCCATCGTATGCTTCTATCATTGGCTGTTTGAAACCCTTCGGTAAAGGGACGGCCATTATTTCTGGAGCAAACGGATCCTCCTCTAATACCATTTGCCTGCGTCTGTCCTTCCTCCTAGTCAGTGCATCGTCTATCTTCTTTTCCAATTCCGTCACGGGTTGGGGAAAATGTGGAAACACAAAGCAAGAAGCCCCCATGTCTCCTGTTGTTGGCTGGGTAACCGGCGGGGTAACCGTTTGCGCCACCTGGGGTGGTTGCTCGCGTACGGCTTCCGACGAACTTTGCGGTGGGGCTGAAATTCTCTGCGTCTGGCTTTGCAAGAGGGTCATCATGGCCGCCAATTGTGTCTCCAAGGCATTGAATTGGCCCTGTGTTACATATTGCGGTGGCGATGGCGGGTCATAGCCTCGAGCGACGGACTCTGACTTCGTGTCTGCTGTGTTTCCGACCATGCGTGTTTCACTCCTAGTTCGTCTCCTTGACATAGCTTTTTTGTTCAGTGGTTTCCCACAGACGGCGCCAATGAAATAGTAGCAAGGTAGTTCTTCGTGTTCGCCTTGATGAGTGCGACGGTCCGGTTGCTCTAGTTGGTGGTTGCTACCTGCAAAATGAGGTTGGGGCTTTCTCCCCCGTTGTACCTCCGGCGTGAGAATCAGTAACAAGTCTTGAGTTGTATATATAGAATGCAAATAATTCAGGTTTCCAGAAACTATACCTTTTCTCACATTGGGGTATTTATAGGCACCTGATGGCACGCCCCCTGCTCCGCGATTTACGGTGCCACGTGTCCCACGTATGCCTTCCCACTCCCCCACGTTCTATAACATTAACACCCACTCGCATTGCGGTTGGTCATGGTCACGTTTGATGTTGGGTGATTTTTGTCTATCTCATGGCCATTTATTTGGCTAAGTATAGTGGGGGTCGACGTCGCTGGCCTCTTAATGGTAGACGGCACATGTGAGCGTAGAGGACCTCCGGGGGGTCGATGTCGCCATGGGGGGGTGCATTGAGTAGCGGTCTTCGAGGAAAATCGTTAATACCGTCCTATATCATGATTAAAAAAACACGAACGGATCTGGTAGGATTTCAAAAAAATTCTTCAATTTTTTTTTTTCCAGAAGCAGATGAGCTTCTCACGTTCCGTGAATAGCTGGGACATTTAGAAATATTCAAAAAAGCATTTTGGGAATTAAATCGTCCAAATTTTAGTTGACATGAATAGGTTTGCTGTTGTAAGAGAAGGATCCAAATGAAAAAAACAAGTGGGTGTATGGTTAAAGTATTTATTTAAAATTTGTGGAACACCCACCAACCCAAATCCCCTTCACAAAACACCTTGTTATTATCACAGTGGCACCCATTATATACCTACCATTGCGAGTTTCGATACAATTGAGGTTTGTAAAATAGTTTATCTTGGTATTTTTGAAGTAGTGTGTGGAAATGCACGCGTGCGCACATTATTTTAACTTTTTTTAGTTATATTTTTTTATGTTAATCTTGGAAGCCTATAATTGTTGACGACCAATTTACGAGTTCCTAGGGAAGAACTTGGGATAGGTGCATGAGTATCTTCGATTCTATAACATTCACCTAAATTAGAGATTAAAATATAATTTTTTAAATTTATTTCGAGTTTGATCGCTTCAATGGTTACTTACAACGATACAATATTTAATATAAGCAAACAATATTTTATATTCTACGTCCACGTGTCTTGTATTTGAATAAATTGTATATATAGGAGGGGGTAATTGAGAATACATTGATACATTTATTCCATATGTGAGATCAAATTTTTAGATGAGATATTTGTTGACCTATGATTAACTTTATACTTGTAATTTTGATCATAATAAATAAGTTAATTTTATTTTCTAACAATAAAATGTTTTGATCAAAAGTAAGATTATTTTTCAAAATGATACTCGAACTTAAACCATATTTTAAGATATCACTTACCTTGAAAAATGAGTTGAAATAGCTTTTCAAAAGTCTACATTTTTCAAAACATTCAAGTCGGATTAAATGAAGCAAAATCAAAGAAATTCTGTGAAGGCGGATGTCCAACGCAAATTGGTAGATGTCTGGAAAGTCTAAAGGTCAATTTTTTTTTTTTTAACCCTTCTGATGCCTCATATCCAATAGCTAGTTTGTTACGTCTGAACATGTGGCGAACGTCTAGACCACTCATCAGATCTCTCAAAAACTTTTGCTTTTTGAACTCTATAAATAACATCTATTTTCTCATTCATTGCAAGAGCTTTTAAGTTCATTAAAGAGAGAAATTCTTGAGCAAAATCATTTGTACTTAAATCTTATTTATTTTATCTACTTATTCAAATTGTTTAAGTGCATCAAATGAGAGAAATTCTTGAGCAAAATCATTTGTGCTTACATCTTATTTATTTTATCTACTTATTCAAATTGAAAAATTTTGATTGATTGAATAATATTTTGAAATCTTCATTCACATTCAAAGTTTTCTTATCTAATATTTGAGCTATCATTTATTATTATTGATTAAAGTGTTAGTATTAGGGCCACACAAAAAAATCGCGAAATCGCAAACCGAACCGAAACCGTTAGTTTGAAACTGTTGGTTCGGGTCCACGTGGACCCGCGGTTTTCTTTCCTTCAAACCGAACCAAACCGTTTTAAAATAGTTTGGTTTATGTTTCAATTTTCAAAAATCACATAAAATCGAACCGAACCGTTTTTAATTTTTTAATTAAAAATTAATTTTATTAACTTAAAAATTTTAAAGTTTTTACTTTTTAGGAAAAAAATATCAATTTAGCAATACAAATTACAACCAACTCATTAAAATAATCATATAAAGTAAATTAATTTCATCATTATTGATCGACAGTTTTATAAGTCCACAACACACGTCGTGACCCGATATCTAATATAAACTAAAATTAATCACAAATCATATGAAAAAACATTTATTTTCAACAATCCAAATCATAATACAACAAAACTACGACATCAAATCATGCCAACAACTTTAGAAGCTACCTAAACTCTCATTTCTCAAAACATTTGACGCTTACCTACCACTACTAAACAAAATGCGATTCCCAATCGCAAATCGTTAGTCGTCTTTTGCTTATTAGTCTGCTAATTTCTACCAAAATCACCATTTCTCTCATCTCTTGATAAGTCTTAGATTCTCATTCAAGTCATTTTTTTCATTATTCTTTCTTTTATTTGTTATTTTTTTAACTAATTATACACTTGTGAGTTGTGATTTGGATTTAAAAAATGACTATTTTTATGCTTAGATGATTAATGAACTTGTTTGTCATTTAGAAAGAATGAAAGATAGAGTGTATTGATTGTGTGAAAATGTTAAAGTTCCCTAACTAGTACTACTACATTCTACTTTCGTAAAGTTGTTAGAGAATAAAATTTGTCAATTTCCAATAAGCCCTTGTTTGACACTCATTTTATGGAAGAATTTGATTTGGAATAGTGATTGATGGAAGAATATGTGGTTAAAAAGTAAGGAGAATTTTTGGGTTTATGCGTAATATTATTTTATTGATAGAATGTGTGGTTGAAATGAAGAAAGAGAAAAAAAATGAGAATGAGAATGAGAAAAAATGGATGTCAAATAAGGGCTAAATCTAAACTCTATCACTCTTTGTACATTTAAACATATCATGTTCAATCCTTATTTTTCATCTCACTAGTAGGACGAAATGAGTTTTAACCAAACTATTATAGCAGAATGTGACTCTATCTTTACCAACCACTATATGACAATATGAAAGGCAAACAAGAAAACGTAAATAAAAAGAAAGAAAAATATATTCGTTCTATTAACATCTTTTAGCAACCAATTTTGAAAATAATTTATTCACGAGTTTCTTAGGAAAGATGAATGTAATTTAATATTTAACATTATTAATTCTCGTTTAAACTTATATGTTAACTTATTTTAAATATATTATTATAATGTCGATAGGTAAACCGCGGATTAAAACCGAACCAACCCGCAAATTATGGTTTGGTTTGTTTGGTTCGAAAAATAAAATGGTTTCGTTTGGTTTGAAAAAATTTCAAACCACATGAAATGGTTTAAGTTGAAAATATTACACAAATCGCCCAAATCGAACCGCGTTCACCCCTAGTTAGTATCTCTTAGTACTTAATTCACTTGTATTATTTATTAAAAGAAAATCTTTATTGTAAAATCATTCTTCAAACTTGTGGGTCATATTGAAATCCCTTAAAAGCTCAATATTGTATAAGGATTGATGCTTTTTATTTGTACGTCGTCGAAAGAGTTGTAAGGATTAGATTGCACTATAAGTCAATCAATATCGTGAAAATGCCTTACTCGTGACGGAAAGGTTGGCAACGAAGGACGCAGATCATTAGTTTAGATCGAACATCCACAATTATATCGTTTACACTCTCTTCCCTTTTACTTGAAAGTACTTCACATACACTTATTATTTGATTGTTTAATTAGATTAATTTTCGAGAAAGTTTCAAAAATCAATCCACCTCCTCTTTGTTAGTCATTCTTGAGCTTTCAAATAGTATTAGAATAATGTGCTTAATTTTTTAAAACTTTACAATCTTGAATAATGGCTAACACTAATTTTCAAAATATTGAGGGATATTCTAGAAATCGTCATCTCTTCTTTGATGGTACACATTATAACTATTGAAAAACTAAAATGATCATATACATTCATTCAATAAATTATAATATTTGGGAGGTTATTGACTTTGGTCCTTATGGCCCACAAATGTTATTAAGATTGATAGTAAATCAGATGAAACTATTTCGAAACCTAGAGAAGAGTATGATGAAGAGGATAAAAGAAAATTTTTATTAAATGCTAAAGCTAAAAACTTACTCTATTGTGATTTAGATAGAAATAAATTTAATCGTATTAATACATGTGATTCTCTATATGATATTTAGTAGGGCTGGACAAAACTCCCCACCAAATCGGATTTGAACTGAATTGAGCCGAAACAAGCGGCTCTTCTCAAGTTAAATATCTGAACGGGTATCTGAATCTAGAACTGACGGGTTTGGTTCGATTCTCGGTGCTAGACCCAGAACCGAATAACCAAATAGAAACCGAATCTCCTTAATTTTTTTAAACTTTTATCTTAAATAAGTCAAATTATTTTATTTTCTTAAAATAAATTTGCTAACTAATTAATTTAGTCCAAACCCAAAATATGATTTTACTATTTCTAATTTTCAATCAAGCACAACTTAATCAAAATGACTTAAGTTTTATCCATATTTCTTATTCTACTGTAGTATCATTTCTGGCATTCTATTATTGTGAACTTGTCATCTTTCTCTACTTATAATTTTAACTGTCAAATATATGAATAACTCAATAAAGATATGTGCAAAAGATATCACGGAATTGGACTACATTATTTTGTAAGAGTTAAAATTGAATATGTCATAGTCGAATTAATATACCAATTGTAATATAAAATAATTAATTATTGTATGGAACTTAGGAACCAAATATAACCGAATCGAACCAAATTGAACCGCATGGAATTGAACCCAAACGGTTCCAAAATTAAATTTTCACCCAACAGTTTCGTTTACTAAATACTTGAAAATTTGGGTTCGGTTCAATTCTCTTTAGATCCGAACCAGACCTTGCACAGCCCTAATTTTTATCATGCATTAAAAGTTGCTCATGTTAGTACTAGCAAGATAAAAAGAAATTAAGATAAATCAAAAGGTTAAAAACTTTGAAAATTTCTTCATGAAGCAAAATGAACCGATTGTTGACATGATCACTCGTTTTGCGTACATTGATAATGGTCTTAAAAGGATTTGATCGAAAATATACTAACGGTGAACTTGTGAGCAAAATGTGTAGGTCCCTTTCGAAAAACGAAGCTCATTGAAGATATTGATAGAAAACACAAAAGACATCAATACATATCATTTAGAGGAACTCTATGGAACTTTGAGACCTATTAGCTTAATCATGCCGAGACAAGGGATAAAACAAGAAAGAGCAAAGAAGATGAACGAATGAGCCGCCAAAATGCCAAATTGCTTTAAAATCATCAATTGATCTTCACATATCAAATTAATGCAGAAGTAATGAAGAATTTGATGATCTTTCCCTTCTCGTTAAGAAATGGAGAGACTTTCTCAAGAATCTGAGGTTCCAAAAGGAAGAAGAAAATAGTGAAAAAAGAGAGAAAATATTGTTTGTTATGATTGTTACAAAACCGGTCACAAAGGGATCGAATGTCCCAATAAGAGGAGATTCCCCGAAAAGAAATCTCTTCAAGCAACTTGGACTGAGAGTGATAATGAAGACTATGAAGAAAATGAAAAAAAATGAAATTGTCTGCATATGCTTCATGGCCATTGATAATGAGATAAATTCAAGTGATAATTGTTCTTAAATGATTTATCTACTTCTTATGATGAAATATTTGAATAATTTGAAAATTCACTTTGGATCATTCTATTTTTAAGAAGAAGCATTCTTTGTTGAAAGATGAAGTAAAGAAAATTTTAGAAACACAAAAAGATCTTGAAAAAGAAAAAGCTAATTTACAAATATTTGATTAAAGAAATATTTTCTTTAAAAATAAAATATGGAAGATTTGACTAAAGTTGTTTACAAATTCACTCAAGGTAAGAAAATTTTTTAACTTAATAGTTGGTGAACAAATATGTATATTCGATAAAGGAAAAACTGGATACAAACTTTTTTGAAACAAAAATTTATCAAAAATATATTTGTCAAAGCATCAAAGTCATCGCTTCCAAATATTGCATGTAGTTTTGGTAATAAAGATGGGCGCATTGCTCTTAATTGTTTAACCAAAAGGAGGTTACACTTTGAAAGCAAATAAAAATGGATTCAAGAGTCCACTAGAACTAATTATCAAGGACCAAAAGTTGTATGGGTACCAATGATAAGAAATTAAATTATTTCTTGTAATTACCAAAGAAGATAAAGAGCAAATGGTTTTTGGATAGTAGATGTTCAAAGCACATGATCGGAGATCAAGCTCTATGTCAAACCTCAAAAAGAAAGATAGAGGTCATGTCACATTTGGAGATAATGTCAAAGAAAAGATCATTGACATTGAAAATATTAGTAATCACTCATGTCTTTCTACTGAAAACATTTTATTGATAGATAACCTCAAACATAACTTGTTTAGTATTAGTCAATTATGTGATAAATGTTATCATATTAAATTTTATTCTTCCAAATGTCTTATTGAGAACACTACATCGAAAGAGATGATGTTTATAGGAAATCGAGGTAAAGATATTTATATTAAATATTGAATTTGAAAGTGAAAAAGAAATATTTATCAAGTCTAAAAGTTAATACTTGGTTATGGCACATAAGATTAGGTCAGTTTAGTTGGACCTACTTTCAAAAATTTCAAAAAATTATTTTGTTAAAGGATTACAAAATTTGAAATTTGAAAAAGATAAAATTTGCGATACATGTCGATTTGGAAAACATGTAAAAAGTTCTTTCAAACTCAAGCAATATTCTTCAACTACAAAAGATTTGCAACTTCTCCGCAAGGATCCTTTTGGGCCATCTAGAATCAAAAGTTTAAGTGGTAAATATTATGCATTCGTTATTGTCGATAACTTTTCTAGATTTACTTGAATTCTATTTTTGAATATAAAGTATGAAGCTTTGAATGTATTTAATTACTTTTGTAAAAACAAATCTAAATGAAAAATGATATACTATTACGACTATTAGCAGTGATCATTCTGGAAAATTTAACAACATTACATTTGATAATTTTTGTAATGATAATGAATATGAACATAATTTTTGGCTCCTACAATTCCTTAACAAAATGGTGTAGTAGAAATGAAGAATCGCACATTGCAAAAAATGACTCAGACTATGTTGAATGAAAATGGTTTACCAAAATACTTTGGAGTCGAAACTGTTAACACCACTTACTGGTGAGCCAAAAGAATATCGTGTTTAGGTGAGTTAAAAGAAAATGAAAATTCCATACGAACTTTGGAAAAATATAATTCTTAATATCGGTTATTTCAAAGTATTTGGTTACAAATATTTTATTTCTAACACAAAAGAAAATTTGGAAAATTTTGATTCAAAATTCGATGTTGGAATCTTTATTGGATGAGTTTTTAATAAAAGAACTTTAGCAGTTGAAAAATCTATGCATGTAACATTTGATGGACCTATTGCAGAAATCTTTCGGACTCAGAAAAACCATCAAATGAACCAACAATATCAAGGCTCGACCCACACCTTTCCTTCACTTTGGTTGCTCCAAGTTTTACCCCCACAAAAGAGACTCTAATGATGGTGGTATTTGCAATATCACAAAGGGAGAGAAGAAAAAAGAAGACACCAAAAAGGCCATCGCAAAGCTCTCAATTGCAATGTAAAGGCTGCCTCGTTTCTTTTCGCTATTGCCTTATTGAAATGAGAATATATAATGGATCAATTAGGTCACCAATTTGGACCCAAATGCTTCGCTTTAAAAGAGCTAATACATCACCACATGGGCTACTAAAAAACCAAAGGCAAACCTAATAACAATTGAGAAAAAAAATCACATATCCATCAACAACAAATCCAACTCCAAGTTAGGCCATCTAAAAGTGTTGGTCGATTTCGGGTTAAGCTACATCTATGGTGTCTATAAAGTATCTGACATCTATTTTAAATCATCGCCTGAATTTATTGGGTATCAAAACCCAGCATGTCCTAATCATCTTGATCAAGAGAAATGTATTAATAATGATGAAGGTTTGAAAATTCCTTTTGAGAAAATTAACAATCAAAATCAGAATAAGGAAGATAAAAAATCTTGAAGATCAATACGAGGAGGAAACAAATGTATAACAAGATGAAGAAAAATCTCCCGAAGTACAAAATGATACATCTCTACATAAGGAATAGAGGTTTGTCCATTTTCATCCAAAAGAACTCATCATTGGTGATCCTTCCAAAAGTGTAAGTACAAGGCTTCTACTTGTAATCATTTCAATAATTGTGCTTTTATTTCATAAGTTGAGCCAAATAATTTCAAAGAAATCGAGTTTGATGAATTTTGGGTTTTAGTTATGCAAGAAGAATTAAATTAATTTGAAAGAAATCATGTTTGTAATTCAGTTGCTAGACCAAGTCATCAAACTGTCATTAGTACTAAATGGGATTTTAGAAATAAACAAGATGAAAATGGGATAATTGTGCGTAACAAGACTAGATTAGTCACTCAAAATTACAATCAAGAAAAAATTATAGGTTTTCAAGAAACATTTGCACAAATTGCTAAATTAGAATCTATATATTTGTATGTTTCTTGCTTTGGCTTATCATAAAAGATTTACTCTTTATCAAATAAATGTCAAAAGTATATTTCTAAATGATTTTACTCAAGAAATAGTATTTGTACAGCAACCCCCCAATTTCAAAATCACATGTATCCGAATAATGTTTTCAAACTTAAAAATGTTTTTTTATTGTTTAAAGCAAGCACCTAAAGCATGGTATGAAAGTTGAGTAAATTTCGAGGTTGTTCCCTTTGTGTTTCAGTTTTATGTTTTAAGTTTTGAATTCATTTTGAATTTTTTATTTTGAGTTTTCATTTTGAATTTATTGAAAATGTATTCTTTATGACATTTTGAAAAATTATTTTGAAAACACCCGAAACAGGTTTTGAAATTTTTGGTTTGATTATAACTGAAAACACCCAAAATGACAAATTTATCGTTTAGGGTTTTCTTTGTAAATTTTTAACGTGTTTCAAAAATGCGTTTTCGAAAATAGGAAAGAGAACGCATTTTCACTATTTTAAAAAATTGAAAATAGAAAACAGCTTGAAATGGTAAAGAGAACAGACAATTCTTCTTTCAAACGATTTTTCAATGGGAAAAGCGGATACTGCTCTTTTTATCAAAACAAAAAAGAATAATATGATCATTGCGTAAATTTATTGTTAATGACATTATTTCTGGTGCAACTAATGTTTCTCCTTGTAAAAAAATTTCTAATTCTATGAGCAAAGAGCTTGAAATGAGCATGATGGAAAACTCAAGTTCTTTCTTGGGCTCCAAATCAAACAAATTAATGATGGAATATTCATTAATCAAACTAAGTACATCATGAAAATGCTCAATAAGTTGGAATTGAAAGGTTGAAACCAATGGATACTCCATTGAGTTCATCAATCAAGTTAGACGAAGATGATCAAAGTACATCCGTAGACATAACAAAATATCGATGTATGATCGAATCTCTTCTTTAGTTAACTACAAGTAGATTTAATATTATGTTTAGTTTGTGCTTCTATGCTAGATTTCAATAATCTTAAAGAGTCACACCATAGTGTATTAAAACGAATTTATAGATATCTTAGTAGTGCTAGAACATTAGGTTTTGGTATCCTAAGTACACCCATATTGATTTGCTTAGTTATTCGAATATCGAATGGGCCGATTGCACAATTGATCGTAAGAGCATTAGCAAAACTTATCATTTTTAGACTTTGTACTTGTATCATGGTTTCGTAAGAAACAATTTTTGTTGCATTGTCTACCGTCGAAGTCAAATATAACTCCGTTAGTTGTTATGCACAAGTTTTATGGATGAAACAAACATTTAGTGACTATCACTTATCTTTCGATGATATACATATCATGTGTGATAACACAAATGCCATAAACTTATCTAAAAATCCCCATCTTACATTCTCAAATTAGACACATTGAGATTAAACACTACTTTTTGAGAGATCATGCACAAAAGATGATATTTTATTAGAGTTTGTGCATACAGAAAATCAATTGGCCGACATTCTTATTAAACCTCTTGCACTTGATAGAATTTCATATATGCGAAGAGGTTTGGACATTATTTATGAATTTGAACTATGTGGCTAAATTGTGTATGCATTAATTGTTTATTAATGTTATGTGGATCTTTGGTCAAAATTATCACACCACTTTGAACTTCTCATTTTCTATCAAGAAAAATAGGGCGAATGAGGGATGAGAGTACGGACAGATGCATCAGAAAAGATAGAATTTTTAGAACTTTGCAGAAGCAAAACAACTATAAGTGTTGTTTCTATCTAGCTAAGTCTTGATCATCAATTGAAACTTGGAGAATGATTGAGTTGATGATGAAAATAAGATCAACGTCGCTTGTTTAGTTTGCCTTCGTGAAAAGAAATTGGGAAACCAAGAGAGAAATATGAGCGATGGGAAATTATATTGACATAGTTGGGAATTGGTTTTGTTTGGAAAAAGAGACTTTGAAAGTTGAAATAAACGGCTTATTCAAGTATCATATGTGAAATTGAGAATGTTCAACACATACGCACACACTCAAAAGCTGAATATAAGATATGTGGAATATATAAAATAACTTTTAATTCCTATGTTTCATTAACTTGTTTGAATTTTGTGATGTAGATAAGCATTTTGAAAAAAATAATATTAAATTATATATATCAAGTTGAGTGTATTTGTTTAGAGTCTAGTTAAGTCTCTATTTTCCTTTACTTCTAGGACAAGCTAAGGTTCAAGTCTAGGGGTGTTTTATAAGTGTAAATATTACACTCATCTTTGTCTTCAAAACATGATTTTTGGGAATAATTTTATGAAATAGATACTTAATTTTGTGTGTTTTTATTATTTGGGAGAAAACTCGAGATTGGATGAGAACAGATGAAAATGAGCAATAATTTATCAAAAAGTAGTAAAGTTGAACATAATTTAGAAGTTGGAGACCAATGAGTCGCGTTTGGAAGTTGAAGGACCTCGATGGCAATTTCTAATGACTTAATCCAAACAAGAAGGAAGAAATATGGATCAAATTGCAAAGTCAAAGTAAAAAAAATTTGCCATTTGAGTAATCTTAATTGAACTGAAGTTATGGTTCCCAATTCTTTTCGGACTCTATTTAGTCATAATTCAAGTTTATAAATAAGAATCTTTCATTCCAAAATTAAAATAAGCTAGAGATACAATCTTGAAGCGTAATTATATATTCAAATACATTGAATCCTCAAAAATTTGTATCTTAATTTGGAATTTGAAGATTGAAGAACATAACTGACTGAGAGATATACAACCAATCAAGGAAGACTTGAAGATATTGTTGGAATTTGGGTGCCAAAGGATAACGATTGCTTGGATTAAATTCTTTATTCATTATATTGAATGCGGAGATGCTTTTCATCCCTTTGTTATTTAATTTTAATATTATGATTGGCTAAATTCCTAGTTGTTAGGATGAACGATGTAGATTATGTTTAATATTTATTTAATTCAATTGATTTGTTGCATCTTGATTATGTGTGAATTGCTTATTGTGTATTCATTCATTCAATTGCTTGATCACTAATTGTTTAATTTAAGGAAGATACTGAAATCGATATGAGATATATTTCTCTAATTCGTACAATAAGTGACATAGTTATCATAAGAGATCGATAGATACTTTTGTTGGCTATGCAATCATGATTGAATTCCTAAAATTAAATGATTTTATGTGTATATAAATTTATATAAAGATACAGTGAATTCATGCTTATGAATAGGGTTGGTTTTACTCAAGAGAGATTAATAATTAAAATTAATTAATTTGATTGTTAATAGAAGGGGTTGGATGAATTCGGATTTATTGAATTTTAAACGTTAAATAAATTAAGTGAAATCGAAATTCTATCTACTTAATCATAATTAATCTCCACAAATTAGATTAATTTTAGATTAGCTAAGTATAATTTAGTTAGAAAATAAAATTTTGATTTATTATTTAATCATACATTAACTTGAATTGGAGTTAGGTAAGAATAAAAATCAATAGTAAATATTAGTCTCTATCGGATGATACTTGGAGTCAAACATTCACTTCATTATTTGTGATTATCTATACACTTACTAAATCATACGAACAAGCAACACAATACTTTTGTCTCCCATGTTTTCCCTATATTTTATAGATACCCCAAAGTCGTGCCCAACAAGTATCGATATCGTGTATAACCTACATTTTTTTAGCCAATACATTAACTAGTTTTTTAGAGTTATACATGCACCACGATCACCATTATTATCTTTGTCCACTCTCTCGTATTCGTGAATAACAAAAAAAAAGTAGGATAGCTTTTTATCTTAAGAGTATATTTGACAAGTATTTATGAACACTTACAAGTGTTTATATGTTGACATGTAAACTGGTGTTAAATATCACTGTTAATATTTGGTCTTTTGTTTTCTATACATTAATTACACATATTTGTATTGCTGATGTGACCAAAATTTGAATTTTCATATAGATGTCAAACCTTACTATGAATGACTTGATAATAAGGATTACTTCTTTTCTAGATAATACTTTTAACATTGTTGTGGTGTTTAATCTAAAAAACTAAAATGATCAAGTTAGCTATGAACTCGATGGTTAATTGGGATGAATAAATAGTTTGCATGGCTGTTGAATCTGTCTCATAAAATGGTCAGTTATGTTCTATATGGCCATTGGCCAATGTACCACTACTTATAGGGATTGGGATTTCATGATGTGAGAGTTCTTCATTTAGTAAAGTTGGTTCTCTATAGGTGGAGTTTTATGTAAATAGACTATTGACCCGTGGCAATACTTGCTAGTTTCTCGTATTTTACGTATTATTTGAATGTTTTTATCTTTGGAAGAAGTTCTTTCTTCTGAAGAATTTGTTGAGTGTGTTAAATTGGTTAGAGGAGCTTGTCATGGAGTCATTAAAAGAAATTTCACGATCAAAATTTTTATCTTCAAAATCTTTTGACTTTCAACCAAACTGCTCAACATTTATTTTTTATGATAAAATTATTTCATTTGATTGAATCCATCATTGTGGTGGCCTTGGTCCCCCATGTCCTCATCCTGTGAGATTTCTGCGAATTGTTTTTTTCTAAAAGGGGACAATTACCTTTTTATCCAATAGGAATATGGAAGTTGATAAAAATCGATCGAGTCAAAGTTGTTCATTACTCAACTATTGAACTAATTGGTCACAACATGGTTGATCCATAGTTGGATGCACAACTGCTCGTACCTTTATCATTCATATCATTAATGACTTATATATTTGTTGGGAAAAAAATTAATTAAATTGTGCATGAAGAATTATAACAAGAAGCTTTTGATTTCAAGTTTCGATTCTCTAGTTAATTTTGTATTAAGTTGGTGGTTACAATGCCTTGATGGCTATTGTAACATATTCAAAGCATTGTAATATATTGCTCTAATGGCTATTGTAATAGCTTTTATGCCTCTAATAATGAAGCTCCAGATCGCTAAGACTCTAATAATGAGGCTCCAGGTCATAAACACGTGGCGACCCGTCAAACCAAGGCCCACAATCCACATCACCCTCATGAAATGAAGTGTCACCTTGAGATACTTTGTGCCCTCTACCAGAGTGCCGATGTGTCGAGGTGCGAGTCGTCGAAGTGGCATGAGGGATTACTCATTGTTGAAGAAGACATAGGATCGTCACTCCATCTCTTCTAATCTAAAGATCTTTGGCACAATCTTACGATGATTGATTGACGCGACATCTCTAAGCAGACGTCGAAATGTCGAGTCATTAACTCTCTTAGCAGAAAACATTAAATGGAGCTTTAAATACCCATCAAACTAGGACTAATAGATTGATACCTAGGAGGAGACATGAGCTGTTCTTGCCATCAAATGGGGCTGCGTGTTTCCTTATCACACGGTCAACATGTAATCTCGAATGCTATATAAACCCATGCACTTGACTATCATTCTCTCTGACAACTATATTACACTCTATATCATTCTCTCCAACATTCAACTACTAGCTTGACTGTTGAAGTGTTCGCGGCCGCCTCCACCATCACAGGAAAAGTCCGTGAGTGACTAACTGTGTATTCCAATGTGTAAAAAAAGCTTACGTGGAGCTGCAAGCTGTTGGCCAATGGAAATACTTTTTTCGAAGTTAACAATGGCTATTGTAACATTTTTGTATTAATACAAAAATAATAAAAATTGAAAAAACCCCTCTTATCCTAGTAATATATAAAGAGTTGTTCTTCTCCTTATTCCTCATACCAAAAACTTTAAGATCTCTCTCCTCTCTCTAATTTCTCTCTTTGCTTTCAAAAGTTTTGCTCTTTGTAGTTTAGATCATTATTTTCTAGCTTGGTGATAGAATTGTGAGCATTCTCGATTCATCTAAACTAGTGATGAGTTTATGGTTGTAAATGGATCATATATGGATCGAATATTTCGATCCGATAAAAATAATTTATGGATCCGATTCGATAATCCAACGGATATTTAATTCTTAAATCCATATCCAGTTTGCTATGTTATTGAACATTATATTCGATAATCCGATCCGAAATATTTTAGAAAGATGTGATTCTAAATCTCAATACAAAATTCATTAAAATATATATTAATGTTATATTGAAATTTAATTTTTTTTTTTTTGAAATTTTTCATTAAAAGTTTTAAAGTATAATACATGTTTCAAAATGAAAAAAAAAAAAATTATGTGTAATGAATTTTGCAGTAATGTATAAAATATATTATAATACTATAACAAATCGAATCAGGTTGTTATTGGATCAGATTGACCTATATTCATATTTGCTCCATTTAGTTAATGGATTATCGGATTCGGATCTTAATCGGTACATCGGATTGAGACCTTAAATACACATCTAGTAATTTCATCAAATTCGAATCAAAATTCAATCAAATGACAGCCCCAAACAATGTGTTAGTCAACTATTTTAAACCGTTATATCATGGCAGGCAAACGCCATTAGACATCTTGCACCATAGTGGGGACAAATTTGTTTTAAGAAAACTGTATGCAACACCGGTTTCTGTTCCTTCCAATGCCGCTACTAAATCAACAACCATCTATGACCACTCCAACCAATCAGGGAATTGAATATTTTCAAAGGAGCCTTGTTGAGGCTGGGCATAGATCTTTCTAGATTTCTTTGAAAATTATCTATAGAGTGCTATTCGGTTATTTGAAATGTAGTTTAACGATATCGTGTTTGAAGATAAGAAAATTTTTCATTTCGAAAATTAGCATTATTTCATTATTAAGAAAGTAGCATAATTTTCAAATGATTTTGGAAAATTCCATATTTTCAACTGAAAATTTTGCGTATTTACGTAATTGTGAAAATAGCATAATTTCCTATTCTAAAATTAATTTTTTTTATTTATTAAAGAAAATGGCAAGTGAAACTATCATTGCTAATATAATCACTGATGTGGCCCGTAGGCTTACTCCTGTTGTGAACCCTTTAAAGATACCGGCATCTATTACTCATGGAGAGAATCGGAGAAATTCAATTGGATAAATTTCAAGAGGTGGCAGCAAAAGATGTTATTTTATCTTACCACCATCAGGCTTGGAAAGTTCTTGACATAGGATCCTCCAAAGCTGAAGGAGGATAAGATGGATAGCCAAGTCATCATTGTATTAAATGCTTGGCAATATTCTAAATACTTGTGTCGAAATTATGTCATGAATGGGCTCATTGATTCTTTGTACAATGCCTATAGTGTAAAGAAGTCAGCAAAGGAACTCTGGGAGTCTCTCGATTGAAAGTACAAAACTGAGAATGTTGATGCCAAGAAATTTGTTGTAGGTCGTTTCCTAAAGTTCAAGATGGTTGACTCCAAGAATGTGATCATTCAAGTTCAAAAACTCCAAGTGATCTTACATGAGATCCATGCTGAGGTGATGTCACTGAGTGAATTTTTTCAAGTGGCTGCTATTGTTGAGATGTATCTCAAAAAAAGGAAGACAAGACTCCATATAAATTTTTACGATGTGGGGATGCCTTACTAAAGTGGTTGAACCTACATCTAAGAAGGTGAAAATCAGTCCAAATATGGTTGACTGCATTTTCATGGGCTACATATAGCAGTAGTGCTTTTTGGTTTTTTTTCATGAATCTAAAATTCTAGACATACACAAGAACACGATAATGGAACTAAGAAATGTATCGTTCTTTGAACATGTATTTTCTTGTAAGTCCAAAATAGGACCAAGTTTGAATATTTGAGACTATTAGTGAAAATAGTCGGACCAAGAATATGAAGAAAATAAAGAGGTTCAAGATGAACCTGAACGTAGTAAAAGAGTAAAGACAGAAGAATCTTTTGGTCTAGATTTTTTGATATATTTGCTAGAAAGTGAACCTCTAACTTTTAAAAATGTAGTAAACTCTACTAAAGGACCTTTGTGGAAAGAGGTCATTTAGAGAGAAATTGATTCTATACTGCAAAACCACACTTGGGAGTTAGTTGATCTTTCTCCTTAGTGTAAACCTCTAGGATCCAAGTGAATTTTCAAGATAAAGATGAAAGTAGATAGATCAATTGATAAATACAAGGCAATGCTTGAAATTAAATATTATAGATAACGAGAAAGTCTAGACTATTTTGATACGTACTCTCCTGTAACGAGAATAAATTCCATAACGATGGTACTAGCAATTACTGTCATGCGCAATCTTGAAGTACATCAAATGGATGTGAAAACAATCTTTCTAAATGGAGAGAAATCTACATGGAACAACCCGATGGTTTAACTGCATATAGATAGGAAAAGAAAAGTTTGTAAACTGGTAAAATTCTTGTATGGTTTAAAACTAGCACCAAAATAATGGTATGAAAAATTCAATTGTGCTATGATAGCAAGTAGATTTAAAATTAGCAAATGCAATAAATGTGTTTATATTAAAGATCTCTAGAACATTGGATGAGCTTGTCTTAAACCAGTCACATTAAGTTGAAAATATTCTTGAAAAATTTAATATAGATGACACTAGTATTGCCAAAAACCAATAGACGTAAGTGTACATCTATACAATAATAAATGAGAATGTATTTCTCAAATATAGTACTTTAGAGTGATTGATAGCCTAATGTACTTAATGAGTTGTTCAAGACTAACATAGTATATGCAATAAGTAAGCTAGGTAAATATATGAGTAATCCTGCTGACCATTGTTAGGCAATTGTAAGAGTATTGAGGTACCTAAGACATACTAATAACTATGGATTGCACTATACAAGATATCCAGCTATCCTAAAAGGATACAGTGATGCAAACTGGATATCTGAAAATAAATACTTAAGGTCTACTAGTGGATATTTATTCACACTATGATATGCAACTGTGTCTTAAAAATCCTCGTAACAGACTGTTATAGCCAGATCCACAATAGAATTTGAATTTATCGCACTGGATAAATGTGAAGAAGAAGTAGAATGGTTACACAATTTCTTAGAAGATATTCCAAGGTGGTTAAAGCATGTACGTACAACGGTTGTGCTACATGTATATAATAGGTTTACATAATGGTTTTACATACATATGATGTAATGAGATATGATTATGTAAGCATTTCTTCAACCAAATAAAAAAACATTCTCACTCTTTTTTGACACATCATTTGTATGTAAACCATTATGTAATTACTTATGTACAAATAATATTATTCGCACCTACAATATGCATAGATTGTGATAGTCAATCTGCAATTGACAGGGCACATAGCAACATGTATAATGGTAAGTCAAGACATATTCATCGAAGACATAATAGCGTTAGCTAACTAATCTCTATTGGAATTATCTTCATTGACTATGTGAGGTCGAAGGATAATATTATGAATCCGCTAAATGAAGAGTTGGTTAAGAAATCGAGGGGAATGAGACTAAAGCTCATGAAAGAATAGATCGATACAATGAGAACTCAACCTAGTGGATAGAGATCCTAAGATCTAGATTTAAAGGGACAACATATGTAAAGATCTTGCTGGATTATTGTGCGAATTCATCCCATTTCATTTTTATGATAAAAATAGTGATACCCATAAGTAATAAAGGATAAATTAAGCTTTTAATGATCCTTATATGTCAAAATATCCGATTGGAGCAATGCAGATCACTCTTAATTAAGAGATCACCTATTTGAGAACGAAGTGAGGCTGCTTCAAAGGAAATTGCATGGGCTTAATTCTCTAGAAACTCTTACATAACTAGGGAGATATTTATGGCTAAAATGAACATAACTATGATAACTAAGTTATGTTAGGAAGAAGTCTGTATAGAGTGTTACATCGTTTAACATCATGTTTGCTAATCAACTAGTAAGTTAAAAATACTTACACAATGGAAGGTTCAAAGGATAGCACCTACCTATTCTATGTAGATTTTGATCGTTGAATTCTATCACCATGTCTATTAGTCATTGTTGTTAATTTCATTCATGTGGGAATATGTTGGAAAAAAAATTAATTAAATTGTAAATGAATAACTTTAACAAGAAGTTTTTTATTTCAAATTTTAATTCTCTAGTTAATTTTGTATAGAATTGGTGGTTACAATGCCTTGATGGCTATTGTAACATATTGCTCTAATGGCTATTGTACATTTTGGTATTCATACAAAATTAATGAGAATTGAAACCTTCATTCTCATCCTAATACTATATAAGGAGGCGTTATTCTCCTTATTCCTCGTACCAAAAACTTTGAGAGCTCTCTCCTCTCTCTATTTTTCTCTCTTATCTCTTTGCTTTCAAGAGTTTTGTTCTTTGTAATTTAAATAATTATTTTTTTAATTTGACGATAGAATTATGAGCATTCTCAGTTCGCCTAAGATAGTGATGAGGTACTAGTCAATTTCTAATGTTGTATCCTAGGAGACAGATACCATCAAGCCTCTTACATCATAGTGATGAGTGAATATTTTTAAAAAACTGTGTACAGCACAAACTTCGATTCCTTCCAATACCGCTGCTACATCAACAACCACATTTCCTTTCTTTTATTGTTACTCTGTTTATTATAACATGTATTTTCATTATTTTAAAATTCCAACATTATTTCTAATTTTATTTTGTATTTTCCTAACAATATTTGAGATTGTAAAATTCATATCACGCTGTACTCAAGTAAAAGCAACCCAATTATGGTTTTATCCAGTTGAAACGCAACCACTTGTCTATCCTTTAAAAGGGCAATGCCAATAAATAGTAGCTCGTTCAATTAAAAAGGCACCAGCGTTATCTTAGGATTTTATTATTCCGTTTAATATTTAAATATTTTTCAAGCTTTTTTACTTTTGTTTGTATTTTTTGATAAATTTATAAGAGAAGATTCATTCTTCAAAATGCGAAGATAATACATGTTTGAGGTAGGTGTTTATTCTTACTTATTTTTATTAAAGACTTGAGGTTCTATTTTGAAAGATCAATCTTATTAAGAGAAGTAACGCGAGTTCTTATAAGTTAGTTTATGTTTTCAACTTTAATCGATGTGTTATTTTATCCCTTTACATATCCCCATAAGATGATGATTTATTTGAGCAAATCAATCATGAAATTCGTGTACTCATTTTTTGAGTTTTAGTCAGATCGAACTATTTGTTAGAATTTAATGAACTCTAATATCATATTAAAGACTTAGAGTTTCATCTTAAATGATCAATCCTATGAAAATGAGCAGTGAAAATTCTTATAAATTTGTCTATATTTTTAACTTTAATAATATAGAATTTTATTCCGTAACAATTCTTGCGTTGTACATCATTACCCGCTGGTACCGACAAAATATAGATCTCATTGTCTGGTGCTGGCATGATCCCTGTAATGATTAGTACTGTTTGTTTGAGAAACACTAATCTTCATTGAAGAACTTGTTTGATTTAGCAGCATCAGTCCACGTAATTATGCTACAAAAAACTGATCACATTTTGAGTTACTATTCTAAAAAGTCTTTGTTTTTTGGTCTTTTGATGCATCCCTTTCCAATCTTGACCCATTGGGACAATAATAATAATGTCGGCATGAAAAGACAGAAAAGTCCTCATCATTCAAGACACAAAATACATTCAAGTACTTTCACGCCTGCTGCTTTGATCACAACGGTAGATCTTTTCACTTCAAGCGCATGATGTGGGTTTTTTGTGGGGGCCCTTCTAAAAAGATTCAAGTTATGTGTTAGTATGTAATTTTGTGGGGGCCCTTCTAAAAGGATTCAAGTTAAAACCATATATTAGTATCTAATTATTCTTCAATTAGTAATGCACCAAACAAGCTGATGGCGACATTTGATTACAATTATTAGTGGTATTGATCTATCCTCAACCATCTTGGTATGTTACTCCATGCGAACAAATTCAAACCATTAGTGTTTGTTAAATATAGAACTTCAACTCTATCAATTGGCACGAGTGTTAAGACTGAATTATACAGTATTATATATTAAGATATTTTTCACATCCTCCTATCGAACTCCCTTTACTTGTAGGAGTGCGTCTTGAATCTGTCGATTGTTATGGTCAAACCGAATGAATTTATGAAATTACGTCGATACTTCCACATATTATGGGTAGCGTAGGAGACATCTCTATTTTTCCCCCAGAGAATCCTTAGAATTCTCACTGCTTAGCTTTCATTTCGCCTCTGACCATCAAATGAAATGTTAGTTAGGAGTTCCCCTTAGGTGAGGAGTAACGAGTGAGGAAAGCAATGAATCAAGATAACCATTTATTCTGATATAAATAGTTATTATCTGTTCTTCTACCGTGAGAGGAGCTGCTTGGGATTGTTTAAGCAATTCATGTAATCGTTAACATCTTGTCAATTGATTCTGAGTAGCTTTATCAAGATCCAAAGAAAATTGTGCAAAGGCTTCTGATTCTGCGAATTGCCCCGTTCCAATTTTAATTTACCGGCTACTTGTTTCATGACTTTAATTTGAGCTACAGGTCATACTCTAACTTGACCAGGAAAAAATAAGTTTATCTTTGAGGATACTTCTTCATTGAATTCAATTGGACTGGGTGTGACGTGGGAGGATGTCGAGCTCGAGTTTACAATAACTTATCACGAACATCTAATTCGGGAGATGATCTAATAGAAGCTCTCACAAGGATTTGTATATATTACGTCTTGATACACACTCTCTTGCACAAAGTTGAATATGCATTGCAACAGCAAATTTTTATAATTTTGGTTTAGTTGTCTAAAGAAAGTTGATTTTAGACAACATTTATCGTCAATTCCATCGTATCTAAAGATATCAAATACAATGAACATCTTAGTACAACACATATTCCATATTCCCAGTCAATAATTAACTTTCTCACAAGTTTTGAATCCTTGTAAAGCTCCCATACGTGCGATGCCTTGATTATAAGTATCTTTTATAATGATAACATTGGATAATGTTGTGAAAACGTTTCACTTTTATTCTGCTGTGGAATTGAAAAATGTAAAATCATTTTGCTTTAAAGCTCAAAAGGGCTTCTCAATCCACTTTATTTATTGGAGATGAGAAAAGCCTAAAGGTGTTCTTTTGTTGGGACCAATGCCAATGCCCTTCTTTTTTGACTGTTAGACTTTATTCAGCCAGACATTGTATCTTTTTTCTCATGAGTCCTTTATTTATGCATACTTTTTGCAGTTAAAGTTATGTGTATATACTGAAGATATTGAAGAATTGACAAGACTAATTAATCAAAGACCTTTATTAAAGATTATGATACATAGGATTTTTTTTAAATTTTTTTTCGAGACCATTAAAATGAATTGATTAAACGGAAAGTAAAGATACAAATGATTTTACATTATCTAAATTGGATCGTTTTTTTCTTTTTCTTTTTTTCATAATGTAGATAAATGCACATTTTTGTTCATAGATATAGAATTATTATACACTTCATTAAATCATTCTGAAATCTCAAATCTTTAAATGAATTAAACTTCATCGATTTCAATTTGATTTTCCTCTATTTATGGTTCTATAATTTTTCAAAAAGACTGGAAAAGTGTCACATTCATTATAGGTAATTATTCAAAAGTATTAAGGATTCAAAAGAAATTTTGGCATATTCTTTGTTACAAATTATAAAGAGGGACAAATCATGTGCTCATCATGAATTTTCTTAATCATTGTACTTGTCTTAGGTTCTGTCCTTATAGTAAAGCTAATTTTTAAAGATTTTGATTAGACATTAATTGTCTATGGTAAAAAAGAAGTTGATTAAACCTATGGTTATAATTATTTGAAATGATGATTTCCATCATAAAAGGGATGTACCATTTTCTACTCTCCAATTGATTAGGGTTTGCTTTTTGGGCACCATTGAGATGGTGGGTGTGCCATTGTCAAGTGGGGAGAAGTTAAATCATGAATGTAGTGTGCAATAATAATGATAGAAATGATTTGTTTGATTTTATTTTTATGGATGATGAGAAAGGCAGGGTGGAAGTGACTCCCTCTTAAGCCCACACGTGTAGACCGTAAATCATTAGTCTTAGCTCGTTTTGTTGGGAAAATGCACTTGTACAATTATTAAGGGATGTAAATTGTACAGTCATCTCACATGAATGTGAGACCCTCTAATTAATTAATTAGTGGGCCCCACATTCATTTCGGAGAGCTGTACAATTTACAACCCTTAATGACTGTAAATGTAGCATCTCTCCGTTTTGTTTAGCTGAAGATCATATTTTTAGTAGATTTTAATGAAAGTCAATAACATGTGATTAAAAAATTGATAAAACATATGGGATACAAGAAATGTATGGTTAAAATTAATTTTACACAAACAAAAATATAAAATGAGGCTCAAATAGGTGCTGAATATCATAAACTATTGAACAATGGATAATAACAACAATAATAATTTTGTTTTGTAGTGTCCACGCCTTTGTTCTACTTGCTCACTTAACAAGCCCGCGTTTGATTTCTATTATTTCAAAATTTATTTTTTCTCAAACTCATTTTTAACCACACATTCTCTGAATAAAATATTTTGTATATAAACTAAAAAAAAGAAAAAATCTTACATTTTAGCAACACATTTTCTAAAAATTCACAATTATAAAACTCATTTTGATGAAATAATAGGCATCAAACATGAGCTAAATCTTTTGATTGCCGTTTGCTTTATTGGAGCAAAGGTCCAATGAAAAATTTGATTGATATTTCACTTTTAATAAACTCATCTCAACTTTATATTCTCAATTGTCCTATATTTTTGATATATCACAAAGTACATTTTAAAGATAAGATTAATAATGTTATCCAATGAAAACTCTTTTTGGCAGTGGGACAACTTATGTGGGCTGCGAATTAGTGAGCCAACAATGTCAATGCTAACATGGCCCACGATCTTTTTGGACTACCCCTTGATGCGACCCATCTCAAGCTACTAAATTGGTCCGGTTCAACTTAACTCACTTTACATTTCATTCTATATATTGCAAGATTGTTTAAGACAAGTAGCAACTGTGCAAATGTACAATGTCAATAAATAGGTCTCAAAACTACAGCAAAACAATACCAAAAAGATAAGAGAGATTAAAGAATTTAATAGAAGAAGGGAAATTTTGCAGTGGAGGTTACAAACCTTTCAAAACAATGCAGATAGGTCTCAAACTTTTGAATCGTAGCATATACATCCCAAACCTTACATCTGGACGATTCTCGTCTAAAAATTCGTTAGTTTTTTTTTTTTTGTAGGAGGGCGGTATCTTCGAGATTTTATTGATATGTCCTCACTTATAGCGAAAGAATATCGTGATTACAAATTATATCAATGAAATCAATAAATAAGAAAGTACTACTTCCCTTACAGTGAAAATAAAGAATAATAGTAAAGCAGCAAACAAGGAGTACTACTCCCTTACAAAAAAACACAAATGTAAGAAAAAATAAAAAATAAAAGCAAAATACAAATATAAATACTTAAACTCTAATGTTGGACAAACCATATCTGTCAATCTGAACAAGTGCCATGATGTGTCATGGTAGGTCAGCTAGTCCATATTCCTGATATCTACGATGATGCCAAACCTCGGTAGTAAATGCATCTTCAACTTGGTTCCCCTCTCTGAAGATGTGGGAAGTCATATCTCTACTAAAGGTAATGGTGTCAATGGGCCGAGCCAAGGTGGCTCGTGGAGAAACGAGTCATGAGCCGAGCAGGCTCGTGACTCGTTTGCTCATAGGCGAGCTCGGCTCGGCCCAGCCTACGAGCTCGTGAACTAACGAGCCACGAGCCGAGGGGCTCGGCTTGGCTCGGCTCGTAGCTCGTGGCTCGTTTGATTTTAATTTTTTTTTTATTTTTTTGATTAGTTTTCTTTGTTTTTTTTCATGAGCCCATGAGCTCGGCTCGTGGGCACCACCCACGAGCACTCGTGTATTTTACGAGTCGAGCTGGCTCGGCTCATCTAGCGAGCAGGCCGCTCAGCTTGTGGCTCGGGCTCGTCTTTGATGCGCTCGAGCGGCTCGTGCTCGTCTTTTCACAAGCCGACGAGCCGCTCGGCTCTTTTTATATCACCAACCAAAGGAAATGATATCTACAATCTGTCTAAGTATTCCCTGAATAGGTCACGGTCCGCCACCTCTGGTGATGCAGTGAATGGCTATAGTTGAGTCAGCCTCAACCCAAATATCCGTCAAATGAAGATTTCTAGCTAGTAGTATCCCATCACGAATAGCCCTGAGTTCCGCCTCTAATATCATACACTGTCCATATGAAGCCGAGAAAGCCTTGAAACAGTTTTCTACGTAGTCCCTAGTGCAAACATTTTTTAAAAGGCTAGGATTAATCTGCTAAGATTTAAAAGTTTAAGACGTATCTGCACTATTTTACAAGGTTGGAACATCCACTAAGAAATTAAGGATTTCAACTAGGTCACATCATTCATTTTAATTAGAGAGTTGGTTACACATATCAAACGATGATAAACAATTATTATATTGAGAATACATCAACAAATTAAGAAAAAATACATAAAGAAAAAACACGTAAAGAAATAAATGATTAATCTTCCACCTTGTGCAAAATTGTGATTTTCTTCTCTCACATGAAATCTCTACGTTGTGGTGTAAATTTTTTTCTTTTCTTGATCTATTTTTGCCCTACATAGTCCTTGATTGACTTGAAATCGTATGTTGAAGAACGTCCAAATTGTCCCTACTAACAATCCAAAAATAGAAAGTAAAATTTTGGTTAGGGACAGAACGTCCAACCCTGTTAGGTGACGGGCTTTGCGCAACTAAATTTAACAGAGGTGATCGTCCCCCTTTTATTCTTTAAAGTGATTTATTCATGGATCCAGAGATTTGGAGATTCCATTTCACAAATCATAAATTATGTTTATTAATTCAAAAATCAGATGTTTTGTTAATTAATATATTATAATTATATAAATATATTATTATTATTATTATTATTATTATTATTAAAAGTTAATTACATATCCGCTTTTCATCAATAGTCTCTCTCTCCACTCTTGAGGAAATAGTGGGAAATGCCCGGTTAACCCGGTCACTTTTCCAAAATAGCCGTTGACTGTTTAAAAAAAAAAAAGGAAAAACTAAAAAAAGCTTAACATTGAAGCATTTTGCCATTTTTACCCTCACGTGACTTGGAAGAGAGTTGGGAGAGAAAAACCGACGGTGTGGTGCCCGACCCAAAAACCGACGCCCAGACCGGAATCGCCATTTCTCTTGAAGAAGGTGAGCTTTTGAAAACCATTCTATGTTATTTTACAAAAAGCATGGTTGAAATCATTCAATATTATGCATGTTTGCGAATTTTTGTTGATTATTTTAGAAAAAATTGTTGTAAAATCAATTAATATCGATGAAATGATCATTGTGAGCCATTTGGGGGTTGGAGATCGCCGAAAATGGCGTTTTCCGGCGATCTCCTTCGAAGAAGAAAGGGGGCGAGCACGCGTCTGGGCACTTACGGGCCCGGACGTGCGGGAGTCCCAGGCACGCCGATTGGCTTCCGGGCCCAGAACCCCGGACGTACGGGCCCGAAGCCTAGAATGCAGGCGTGCGGGCCCCGAAGCCCAGTCCAGGGCCCAGAAGCCCAGATTTTTTTTTTGCCTTTTTTATATTAAATTAAAATATGAAACGAATTAATAAATTATAAAATATTATTTAATAAATTATAAAATATTAAATAAACAAAATAAATTGTTTCTTTGAATTGTTTATTTCAATTTTATATTTCGATTGTTTATTTAATTTTTTATTTAATTATTATTAATTAATAAAAAATTAAATATTTATTAAAAAATTATTTTAATATTTTATAATAAATATTTTACTTGTTCACTTAAAATAAATATTTAATTATAATATTTTAAAATTATAATATTTTAATTAATAATAATTAAATATTATATAAACAATTAAAATAATGAATTTATTTAAAAATTCTTCTTTTACAACGAAATATTAAGTGAACAAGTAAAATATTTATTATAAAATTATTTATTTTAATTACTTATTGAAATTGTTCAAAAAACATTAAATATATTATTTTAAATAAATTATTTCATTTAATTGTTTAGTTATAAAATAAGAAATTTAATTATAAATTCTTCTATTAATTTGAAATATTAAGTGAACAATTAAATGAAATAATTTATTTTAAATCATAATCAATAATTTTAAATAAATTATTTCATTTAATTGTTTAGTTATAAATAATAGAAAAACTAAATAAACAAAATAAATTGTTTATTTGAATTGTTTCTTTAATATTCTAATAATTATAATTAAATATTATATAAACAATTAAAATAAGAAATTTAATTATAAATTCTTCTATTAATTTGAAATATTAAGTTAACAATTAAATGAAATAATTTGTTCCATTATTGCATTATTTGTTGTTCCATTATCTATTGATTCTTGCGGATAGTAATTAATGTCATTCGAGTTAGTTTAATTTTCGTATATTATGTTTTATTTATTATATCTTGCACGGGATTCTAACATTTGAAATGTTGTAGGATGGATTACCACTTAAATGATGCGGTAAAAGGCAGATCCCATGCAAAGTTACATCGAGCGTAACTGCCATCTTTACAGTGGTATTAAATTTCTTTGGACGAGGAGCACGCAAACATATTGAGGCGATCCCGCTGCATGGCCATTGTATTCATTGCTCGGCGTACGGTTTGCAGTCGGTGCTCGATGCGTTGCTATGTCGGCTTAAACCGGTTGACGGGAGATGCCCTCCATTTTGATTTTGGGGGCAAGGTAGTTAGATTTTCTATATTCGAGTTTGCCCTCATCACCGGATTGATGTGTACGGGCGAAAGAAGCGGCCGGGCCCGTGGCGAAGAAACAAGAGGTTGTTGAATGAATATTTTCACGGGCGAGACGGCGGTCACTCGGGCGATTGGCGGACGCATTCGAGCATGCGAGGACATGTCCGATAAGTTGAAGGCGGGTATGGTGCTTATCCTCGAGTGTGCTCGAGTGTCATCACAAGAAGACGTCGATTGACCTTTTTCATTTGGAGGTTGTGGATGACATTGATACCTTCAACAGCTATCCTTGGGGGCAGAGATGTTTTGAGGATACCTTACGACACTTCAGGAGGGGATATTCGATGCCTAAGGGGGATAGAGCCTAGCGCAAGTACGATGCATATGGCCTGCCGTTGGCTTTGCAGGTAAATGTTCAACATAATGAATTATCTATTTTTAGTATTCAATTCTATATGTAATAATTGTAACTGTTGCAGATATGGGTGTACGAGACTGTCCCCATATTGGCTAGCCGGTATGCGACGAGAATGGAGACGTGCTGCCCTCGGATTTATCAATGGCGAGCACAGGACAATTCTATATTATGTTTTATTTATTATATCTTGCACAGGAGGGGGTGGAGGGAGCACCGGCGGAGACCGAGGTGGAGGTGGGGGTACCGGAGGAGAGGGTACCGGCGGAGACGCACGTCGAGGGGGTACCGGCGGAGGTGGAGGTGGAGGGTGCGACGGAGGTGGGGGTGCGGAGGGAGGGGGCACGGGGAGGGGGTGGAGAATGCCGGCCCGAGAGGTGGAGGCGGATGACGTAGTATTTGTGTCGGAGGGACTACGGAGGGCGAGGAAGGGTACCAAGCGTGCTGTTGACGTGACACCGATGGTGGTTGGTAAGAGATCGAGATTGCCGTCACAGTACATCGTTTCCCCCTTCACAGCTGAGGCGAAGAGACGCACGTTCTTGGATAGGACCTTTCCCAATCTCTTCCGCGAGGTCGACCCGGTTCGGCAGAAGGCGTTCTCATTGTGGTTCACATCCCTTCAGCATGAGTAAGTATTTTATCATTTTCGTAAAGTACATACGAGATCATCTATGCTTTTTGTAACAATTCACTATTTTGATTTTTGTAGGGACAACTATAAGATAGGGACGATGACCATCTCGAACGCGAAGAAGTGGTTCGACGATGTTCTGACGAGGGGTGCGTGGCTCGCCGATGATGTAAGGATATTCTCATTGTTATTTGTTATTTTATTTAATTATTTTTTATTTTATTTAATTTAACGACCATTTATTTTTTATTGGTGTTAGCACATGGACTTGGCTATGGAACTGTTGCGTGATAGAGCTCGGAGACACCCGAGATCTTTTGGCATTCCTGGCCGAGTTATCCTTAGCTCCAGTTTCGCACGTGCCCTTGATATTATGCACAGCACACTCCTACTTCAAGGCGGCGGATATGTGGTGCCCGAGTATATGTTGGAGTGGGTCATTGGGCTGGAGCCGACATACGGGCAGCCGTGGAGGATTGTACACATATGTACATTCCACAGGTCGCGAACTCACACTGCTTTGCAGTTGAGATCTCTTTCGCGGATTCGACTATACATGTGTACGACTCCGACCATAGCTGTTTGACCCAAGGGCAACTGGAGCAGATATTGGAGCCGATGAGAGTGATCATTCCCATGATGGCTAGACATGCGGATATTCAAGTAAATGACAGATTAGCCATTATGCGGGACACGACGACGGCGAGACAAGGAATATCGTAAGAATTTACAAGTTTTCAATTTGTAAATTTAGTTTTTACCTATATGTTATCGAATTAATATATTTTTATTTACTCGCAGGGGCGACTGTGGGATGTTCGCGATAAAGTATATAGAATTTTTGAGTATTGGTCGCAAGGTTGATACAATTTCCCAATCGTTTATGGATATGTGGAGGTTGAAGCTAGCTTGTGATTTGTATGAATATAATTGTGATCCTTAGTACATTGTGTAATTATGTAATTAATATACATTATTTTATTTAAATGTTTATTTCATATTCCATTAAGTAATCAATGAATGTAAATAAATAATTTAAATAAATATTTGAATTAATCAATTAACATAAATTATGTAAATAAATAATTTCATTAATCAATGAATTTAAATAAATAATGTAAATAAATATTTGAATTAATCAATTAACATAAATTATGTAAATAAATATTTGAATTAATCAATTAACATAAATTATGTAAATAAATAATTTATGTAATCAATGAATGTAAATAAATAATTTAAATAAATATTTGAATTAATCAATTAACATAAATTATGTAAATAAATATTTGAATTAATCAATGAATTTAAATAAATAATGTAAATAAATATTTGAATTAATCAATTAACATAAATTATGTAAATAAATATTTGAATTAATCAATGAATTTAAATAAATAATGTAAATAAATATTTGAATTCATCAATTAACATAAATTATGTGATTTAATATTTGAATTAATCAATTAACATAAATTAATATTTAACGACACTAAATAAATATTTGAATATTTAATATTTAACGACACTAAATAAAAACATATTATTCAGTTATACATATTATACTATTACATAATATTACACATCGGTTGAATTGTTATGTAGAGGAATCTGACTTGTACAAAATTGACGAGTATGCCCTGTTGCGCCGCATCTGCCGCACTTACGAGGTCGGGGAAATTCTCCGGTGGATGGTATTCTAGACGTACGTCTACGTCCCGGAGCACGTGGTCCGATTTCGGGTGGCAACAAATTATTAAGTGGGAGAATATGGTCGGGAACTTCCCACTCGGCTTCATTTGACAGGGGAAATATCGTTTCGGCATACGCCGCTTTCCAAAAATCAGTCGTGTAATAAACACTGCATAAGGCGTGTGTCGGAATCCCTCTATGCATAGCCACTGCCACTGCATGCGTACACGGAAACCTTTCCAACTGGAACTTTCTACACGTGCATGTGTTATCATTCAAGTCCACGACGTATCCGATATTACGTCCACATCTCACGGAGAAGCGAAACTGATCCAGTGGTTCCACGCATACCTTCCTCGCAACCTCTAGAGTTTTGAAGATTTTATCTTCCTGAGCCGGAGTCAGCACTTGTGCAATTTTGTGATTCCTCATGCCGGTCATGAAACCACTGCTACAACTTGTTACGAATTTGCTCAATCATTGCGAGAATTGGTAACTCTCGATACTTCTTGAATAACACATTGAGCGACTCAACATTGTTCGACGTCATCACGTTGTATCGACGTCCTGGAAAATGTGATCGTGCCCAATGTTCGTTCCCCATCTCCGTTAGATAAACCCATGCAGCATGTGATTTACTTTCTATTTCACCCATGAACTTTTCAAACTCTTCAAAACTGTACGCCTCTGCAGCTTTCCTAAACAATGCAACGATGCCACTGCCCCGAAACTTCGTCTTTAGATTGCCCTGTATATGGTACATACAATAACCGTGATGTGCATCAGGAAAGACTTCGGCGATACCATTTATTATTGATTGCCCCCGGTCAGTTACGAATGCAAGGTTCTCGACGTCTCCAATTACTTCCCTCAGCTTCGTGAAGAACCAACGCATCGCTAAATCATTCTCTCCATCGACTATACCGAACGCAAGAGGGTAAATTTGGATGTTGGGATCTTGACACGTAGCAATAATCAACTTGCCTTCGTATCTAGCCTTAAGGGTTGTACCGTCGACTAGAATTACGGGTCGCATCGCGTTTCGAAATCCTCGAATGCACTGTCCAAGGGCCATGAAAAAATACTTGAAGCGATTCCCGTCGTCCGTATCAATGTAAAATGCCGATCCAGGATTAGTTTTCTCCATGTTGTGGCAATATCTAGCCAATTTAGCGTAACTTTCCTCGGCCGAACCCGTTAAGTCCTCCAATGCGCATTCTTTGGCCTTCCAGCTACGATAGCTCATGACCACCCCGTAATCTCGACGGACGTCGTTGATAATGTCCGAAGGTCTAGATCGTTCGTGGGTCCCGAAACTTGTCCATTATTTGTCGACCAATGAACCATGCTCGAACATGCCGTGATCATTTCGACGAATACCCACTTCGCAAGTATGTTCTCGTGCATACTTACGGATTACAAAGAACTCATTCGTGTCCATTTTCGTTGCTCGCAAACGCCAATGGCAGCGTCGTCAATGCGAGATGATTGTGTACGTCGACTTGTCCGATTTTTTAACTTTAAACTCGAAATTGTGTTTCAAAGCAATCCGGTGCACGACCTTCTTGCAAATCTTTCTTTGTTTCCGAACGCAGTTGCTCGACATATAAATCTTCATCATCGGAGAAGTCCGTACGAGAACAATTAGAGGTACACGAACCCGACCCATGTCTTCGACCAGGATAAAGCAATCAAATCCTCATTCGTAAATTCATTTGCATTCTCGTTGTCATCAACTATCGAGGGAATTCTGTGCGTAACGGTGAAATCATGATGATGAACAACTGTAGTGGGAATAACCACATCATCCTCACGAGCTATCTCCACTGTGTTCCAAAAATCATTCACATTATGATCCCCTCTATCGAGATCTTCGTGTTCACCATCGGGGACATTCTTTTTTACTAAAGTTACGCAAAGAGGAGTAGTCATGCGATCTTCGTTCAATGCAATTAAAGCTTTGATGCCATTTCTAGAAGTAACCTTTGTAGGTGGAATTGGAATGGATGTATGCTCGTTGTTGAATAGAAATCTCAATTCCATGTCGTACTGAGAGGGATTGATGTCAAGCACATCCTGTATCTCACTGTACATTTCTGCATACGATGTATTCGATGTCAATACAATTGAAATTGAGCCATGTATATCACATGTCCATTTCCAGACCCATCGACCATTTCCATTATCTTCAAATTCACCAAAGTAAAGAACCGGGATTGCAACCATATCTGCTGCATTAAAAAAAATATATATTTGTTATTTCGTGGAAAAAAAATCGTCGAGGGTGCACCGCCCCGGACGCCGGCCCGGACGTCCGGGGAGTCTGGGCCGGACTCCCAGACGTCCGGGCCCGGACGCCGAAGTCGGTGTGAACTGCAGACGTCCGGGCAGTTACCCGGACTTCCGGCGTCCAGGCCCGGACCGGAGAGTGGGCCCCGACTTCCGGGGGTCTGGGCCCAGACTTCCCGGACGTCGGGGTCGTGTGGAATTGGTTTTCTTCTTCCATCACAGATCTGAAAATCTCATGCAGATGAATTTTTTTCTCATTTTTGTTTAAAAAAAATCGATTATAGATCATAAAATTTTCATATACATAAGATTTAAAGATTTAAATAATGTACTTAACCAAAACGAAATCAAAAATACGTAAAAATATGCTTACCGATTTCACTGATGGCTGTGAAATATTTCCTTGTTGAGCGTTTGATAAATTTTTATCTGTGTTGGAGTAAACAGATGGAGAAAGTGAATTGGTTTCGAAATTTTACGTAGGAAGTGTTTGAAATTCTTTATAACTTAAAAAGGGTATTATTGTCTTTTTCAAATAATACCATTTTTTATAATTTATATAACATTTTAAGGGTAATTTCGTCTTTTCAGCCTTAGAAGGCTATTGTGGTGAATGGTTAAAATTTTTGGGCAAAGTGGAAAAAGGGTGCTTTGACTTGGGCATTTTGGAAAGTACCCCCTCCACTCTTTCGCCCTCTCTCTGCACCCTAATAAATTAAAATCACTTTCTCTGTAATCTACCCTAATTATCCACTGCAAATGAATTCATTGTCGCACGGCGCACACCATAGCCTCTCTGCGCCCTAATTCTCTATCCTCTCTAATCATGGTAGCTGCGCACAGCCGCCAGGGTACTGAACTGATTTATATTTTCAATGTGATTGTGGTGTCGCTGCGCAGTGGTGCGCGCCACTCCGACGAGGTGCTCTGGTATTGTCGATGAGGATGAGGAAGAAGGTGGCATGATAAATCTATGGAGTGGCTTTGAGTGAGATGAAGGATATTGGTGGTTGAATGGATTACCGATAGTGGTTTGTGTTAAGGGTATGATGTGGTGGTCTTGGCTGCTGGGATGAAGTCGCGTGCAGCGACAATGACACAGCGGCAACATCGTTGTTGGTGCGTGGCTCTGATTTTGGATATGTTTTTTTTTTTTTTTTGTGGTGTGATAGTGGTGGTGATAATAGTGCAGTGGTTGTGAGTGGGTGGTGGTGGGGATGGTGTTGGCTACAGTATTTGAGATGATGGTTTTGCACTTTTGCTACCGGGGGATGGTGATGGTGGTTTTGACGACGGTGGTTTCATTTACGATGCTGTTTGTGGGAGTGGTGAGGTGGTGGTCATAAGTGTTGGCGGTGGTCACAAATGATTTGATTGATTGTGACCAATAAATTGGTTGGTGTGTAACTAATAAATAATGTGACATAAAAATTTATTAATTGTAACCAATAACTTGATAAATTGTGATCTAAATATAATTTGTGGTTAATTAATTTGATATTTTGTGACCATGAAATAAGTTGTGGCTTATACAATTTTTGATTTGTGATTATTAATTTTTTAAATATGTGATCTTGAAATAATTTGTACAAAATTTTTAATTGTAACCGAGAATTTATTGAGGTAATTAGGCCCAGTACCTCCTAAAAATGACTAATTAGAAAACTACCCCTAAAATTAACTAAAACCCTTTCACCGTAAATAATACATAATATACCTCTAAAACCTTAGAAAGCCTAAAATCAGAAGCCATAATTCTGGCCAAAACTCCCAGGTGATGAAAGTTCTGTAAATTGGGGATCAATGGATTTTCCCACAGGTGATGCCAGATCTTTTGCTCAAATAACATCACGGTATTTAGGGAAATACAAACACCCATTTCTGATCCAACCAAGCAATCGAATCTGGGAAAAATTGCTGTAGATGCTATTGATATACACCAAATAACTGCTGGTACGGTATTGGAACCAATGGAGAAGCCACCTGCTGACTTAGATGCGAAGCTTGATAGAGTGTCCTCCTTTTACATGCCAGGAGCCAAGGCACCTTCTTTTGGCAATAAATTGTGTGTTTGACATGGATGGTGATGGTTCCAACCCTAGACAGTTTAGGGATGGTTCCATTCAACTTTGGACCTAATCTAATTTCCTGACTATGTGATTGCTTGGCCTTACCTAAATTTAATGATATTGGGTTGGTTGGTCACGGTTTCCCAAGAATATGGTTGGGGATGATATTTTACTTTGTTTTAGGAATGCTACATGTAGAGATGGAGCTTGGATAGAATGTCACAGAAAGAAGCCCCCTATTGAGATGATGTTGCTGTGTAGTTTGGAGGCGATGGATCCCAAAGGATAAACCTCTATTGTTGTACATTAGTGTTGATTTATACCTTCTTTTGGTTTTGTTATGTATGATATAAATTTGGTTAATTAGGCTGGAACATTATTTATTAATTAAGAATGGGGATAGTTAAATACGTTGGTAGTTGATTCTGAGTTTTAACTTAAAAAATATAAGAATTTTTTGTCAATGGCATGTTGTATGTAGATTGACGAAGTTATGTTTTAAAAAGGATCAATCTCGGTGAAGTGAAGAATTTGTCACTTTTTTAAGATTTTGACAATTCAAACTAGAGATTGAGGTGTTTCTAAAATGAAATTATATTTTATTTTTAGTTAATACGAGTATAATCGCAAAGAGACAGCATGTAGAAGAAAATGGACCATCATCAAAATTTATTCTAAGGTTTTGATTGGTGTTTCTCAAGAAATGGCCAATGCCTATTATCAAAAAAGGCATCTGTTGTTTGCATTGCTTCAAGACTAATACAATGACTACCTCTCTTTGGCAGACCGTTATTGCCAATCACTTGCCAATAACTATCATCGTTAATTTTATAAAAGTGACATTGTGTCAGTTTTTAAAATTTTGTTACTTTTTTTAGTTTTTTGTCACCTTTTAAGTTTTTATTACTTTTTAAGAAGATAAAAAAAAAAGAAATAATATGTTATATTTTCCTAACATAATCAGCATTGAATTGGCGTGGACGTGCTCATTATTTTAAGAACATGATTACTGGTGCTGCACAAATGGATGACACTATTTTGATATTGGTCACTTTTTTTGAGTTTGTGTCACTTTTTTGAGTTTGTATACTTTTTGAGAGTGTGTGTCACATTTTTTTTTTTAGTTTTGTCACTTTTAAAAAAAAGTGACAATTTTTATATAAAAAGTGACATTGTATTACTTTTTCATTTTACACAGTATTTTTTACTTCCTAAAAAACATTTCATATGATTTTTCAAAACATCCCTAATTTTAACGATATTTTTGTTAAGTACCCCCTAATGAAATATGGGAATAATTAGGGTTGGGGAAATTAGGCCCAATACCCTAAAAAAATAATTAATTTGATAAGTACCCTACTAATTAATTAAATCACTGAACAACGTAATTAATACGTTAAAACCTCCCCCAAACCTCCAAACCCTTGAAGCCTTCGTGAATGAGGAGAGTAGCATCGCCACCATCTTTCACAATTAAAATTGGGTCTGTCAACGGGTCTCCAATCGAGAGCCTGCTCAGCATACCACCAATACTTGTAGAATGTTTCACCCTTCCAGGCGAATGTCGTCACCGCGTGGTCCTCGATAGAAAACATGTTGCATGAACACCATCTCACTGCCCAAAGTAGTTAACTCCCGATCAATACGGTGGTTTGGATGGTCACGTTGTCAGTGATTCTGATTTTTGTATCGGTACATTTTGGGAGGGAGGCTTGACTAAAAGTAGATGTAAGGAGACGTCGTTTGGTAATTTTTGGAAATGGAAATTTAAGGTGGGCTTATGATGTTGCTTGGTGGCGGTTTTGCGATGTTGGCCGAGGATCAATTGTATTCGGCTTTACGATGGTGGCGGTTGGAGTGGGGGCTTGCGATTGGGAAAGGTGGTCGACAATTTAGGTTGCAGTTGAGGTAGGTGAGGCAGAATACTGGAGGAAGATGGGTCGTCTAGCAATTGGTTTGCAGTGCTGGTGGAGGGCGCAACTGCAGCAGTGGGTTGTGATTGTGATCGTGGGTTGTGATTGTGGTTGTCGATTGTTCAATTAGTAGAATCAGCGGTGGGTTGCCACTTTAGGAACAGCCGGCAAGGATAGGTTGTCCAATAGAAACAACGGCGGAAGATGGGTCGAGGTGGTGGATGAGAGGAGCTTGTCAAAGTGGGCGCATCCCTTAAATCCTAAATTGCTACTATTTTCTTCTGATCTCAACTAAATAAGCATCTGCAGAAACACTTTCTTTGACTATTCCAAACTGTATTTGTTTTACTGGATGTATGGATTTGAAATTGGGTTGATCCCAGATACTTCTCTGTTTGTCATATTTGAAATGAATGCAATAGGTAACATTCTGTCACTTTTTTTTAATATTTGCCACTTTTTTAATCTTTGTCAATGTTTGTCGCTTTTTTTAATCTTTGTCACTTTTTTCAATCACTTTCTTGATTTCTATCACTTTTTTAGTGACAAACGGCAATTTTTAGTAAAAGTGACATTGTATGTCATTTTTAATAAAAAAGTGACACTTAACTTTAAAGTGACAGTGGATCACATTTTCATTGTCACTTTTTTTTACGTAATCATCATGTAAATTGGTCTGAATGTGATGATTATTTTAAGAACATGATTATTGGTGTTGCACAAACGGATTGTGCTATTTTAGTACTTGTCACTTTTTTAAAAAAAGTGAGAAGTGACATTGTGTCACTTTTTTTATTTTGCACAGTATTTTTTATTTCGTAAAAATCTTTCACATGATTTTTCAAAATACCCCTAATTTTAAGGGTATTTTTGTAAGTACCCCGAATTTATTTGTAACCAATTAATTTGATCATTTTTTTCCTTCTTTAACTTTAATTGGCCCAAATTCGAGGCCCAGATCCACTTTCTTCATTCTGGACCAAGTACACTTATAAACATTTCTTATTTTACAAACCAAAATTATGTAGCGGGCCCTGAACTTTATACATTCTTCAATTTCAACCCTCCAACTTTATACCTTGTCAATTTTGGTCCTCCAATTTTCAACATGTTTAAGTTGATCTTCACTTTTTTCTTATCCATTTTAATCCTTTAACTTCCAAAAAATTACAAATTGATCTCCTATTCCAATTTTTTTACACTTTTAGTTCATTAGCTCCATATTTTGTAATCCCTCTTCTTTCAACATTTCCATACTTTCGGTTGCTCCTCAACTTCACTCATATTGATCAATCATCAATTGACTTCTTCTCAATTAACCTCGAAGTTGGGGTTTTTACATACAAACATAAATAGATATCCGCCAATTAATTCAATATTGTTTGATTTTAGAAGACTAGATAAACGTGTAAAACACACTTGTCGTGCAACAATTCCAAATCTACTGACTTAGAGAAATGACAAATCATCTATCCTAATAGATAAATTTATAAATTGAGTAATTCTCTATTTTCTCTGGCCATCAAGACCTTTAATATTAGCATTCATGAGTAAGGTTAGTGTTGACATTTTTTTCTGGGCCACGGCCTATTGTCGACATTTTCATTTTAGGCCTAGGCCTAGGCCTAGTCTATCTAGTCCTTCTACACGGTCCAGTTTTGATGGGTTGTGCCATCAAAAATTAGGTTTCATTTTAATCGCCTTTAACGAAACATAACTATAATTGGAAATTACGCCATATACATATATTTTAATAAAATTTTCAATATTACATTTTAACAGTTTTTTGTTTTAACCATAAATACTGTAATTTTATATTAAAATAAGAAAAATGAAAAACTACTTAACTCCCAAACCTAATCGATTAGGTATCTAATTTTAACTCCAGCAAACAAGCCCCTTATCGCGTTAATCAAGTTCAAAATCTCTAAATTGAAGTCTCTTCATATTCCATTGAAATAATCTCCTCCGAGAATGCTTTTCCGAGACTCTGGGAAGAATCAAGAACCAAGACGAGTTCGAGCATAAAATCAAGCATTTGGCGACCAATCTTGTTGCTTCTCAAGGTTATTATTGGTCATATACTATGCAGTTAATTTCATCTAAATGTCTCGAATGGAAACCTGTATGATAATTTGCACGGAGTTAATTTTGTTGGGATCAGCACTGGTGTTGGTAATTCGAAACTGAATTGATCAAGGCTCAGCGAAAAAATGTGACGTTTACAGTCTTGGGGTTATTCTGCTGGAGTTGGTTACAGGGAAGAAGCCGATGGAAAGTCCCTCGACAAATGAGATGATGATTTTGTGTGAATACGTTAGAAGTTTTGGTCGAGAGGGGTTCTGCTTTGAATTGTTTCAACAGAAGGTTGAGAGGATTTGCCGAAAATGAGAATTATTATGGTCATGAAGTTGTGTACCTCTGAAGTTCCAAGCATGGCTGAGGTTGTTCATGTAACATCCCAAAATTCTTATGACACATTTTCATAATTTTGAAAAGTTGAGGGATTAAAGTGAAATATATTTTGAATTCTTACATTATTAGATTTTGATAAAATGAGTTTTAATATATCTTAGATCCTTTTTGTAGCTTGTCATTAATTAGAAGTCTTTGACTCGAAAAAAAAAAAAGTCATTTTGGCTAGAACTACGTTAAGTTAGACTCAATTGAAGGAAAATAAGAATAATTAGAATTTTGAGTAGTTTAGAACATTAATTTAGGAACATGACAGCCAAGTGCTTAGATTATTTTGAATCGAATGTTAATCTTTGGATTAACATGAAAAGGTCAAATTGTAAATCAATTCAACTTACTGTCTTTCAATTTAATTAGTATCCATTTTCATAATCATCCTAATTATTTTCTCCCAACTACAGAATTCGGCAAAGTTAGATTATTAGAATTGGCTGCCTAGGAAACCATTTTTTTAAAGAAAATTCCTAATAGTAGTATACCGCTATAAAGTAAAAGAATAATTCTCCTTGTACAACACTTGATTATAACATTGGATCACAAGTGTTGTACATGTAGCATTCCTCATTATTATCCAAAATTCTTATATTACATGGTTTTTTTAATTTTAATTGCATACAAACTCAATTGTGAAATTCAACTATAAATACCGTAAGAATTTCAATTATTTCACCACAAAAAATAAAGAGAGCCACGGCAGAGAGAGAATGAGAGAAGAAAGTATAGAAAAATAATATGAGAATTTTTACGTACAAGATTTTATTATTTTCAACCTTTCAGAAACGAGGTAAGATATTTTTGTGCAAGTGGTTCATTTCTGTATAATTTTAAATTCAGTAATTTATGTATGAATTGTCGGTGGATCTTCGGATTCAACCTTAAAAAATGTGAACTCTATTTTATTTTTTATAACGAAACGTGAAATCTTTTGAGAATTCAAAATACTAGTGATGCGTGTATTGCTTAGTTATTGATGTACTCTATAAGAAATGTGGTATGAAGTATTTATTTTATTTTTATATAATTGTCTATGGAAATTGCATGTATTTTACTGGATATTTTTAAATACCCACTCTTACAATAATTTTACAGGTTAATTCAGGTTGATTGGATCTGTGTCACGATAGTAATGCATGATGTCAAGAGGATTCAAAAAACAAAAAACATTAAGTTTTCTATCTTTCAATTGATTAATTAATTTTCATTTACGTTCAATGACATGTCTATTTAATAGTTAATTGATTATGTTTATTTTTAATGATACAATTTCCATGATTTAACTTAAATTTATGAATGCTCTAATTATTATTTTTTTTATTAAAGAATTTTATTTCATCGGTCTACCTTTAATACAAAGAAAAGTGAATTTTTTGTAACACTTCAAATTTTATGAAAATTTGGGATGTTACAGTTCAATTCTTGAATCCATAAGAAATGGTAATAACTATTGATTGCAAGATTTTAGGGTTTTTGCTACTAAATAACATAATATTCTTTCATATTTATTCCGGATTAGAATCATCAATTTGTTCTTATGATTGCAAGCGGCTTGCAATCCAACTCCGAATGTCTAGGGAAGAAGCTCAACATGAGGGACAGTGGCAAGAGGATCGCCAAACATAGCACCAAAAAGAAAAAAAGATTGTGCTCCCTCATAAACCGCGACGCTGTGTACATTCTCTTATTTGTTCAAATGATTGGGATTTTGGAAAGACTTCACTTATCCAGGGTTATTATCCTTATTGGGCCCATTTATTTTAATTTTATATGAAGGGTTATAACCTTCTTTTGGATTCATTTGAGTTTTCATTATTTCCAAAATATAATTTCTCTCTTTTATTTTCAATCATACATTTTTCAATGAAATAATATTACATACAAATTCATAAAATTTCCCTATTTTTTAACTACACATTTTTCCATTAAAATACTATTCTAAAATGTATTTTTAGGAAAAAAAATGGGGTTCAAACAAGCTATGAAATTATTATTAAATCAATTAAAGAATATTAAAACACTCTTAAATTAAACATATTCTGAGCTTGTTTGAGCCCATTTTTAGAGAAAAATATATTTTTGAATAGTTATTTTTTAAAGAATTTGTGGTAAAAAATTAAAGAAAAGTTTTCAGTTTACATGTAAAATTATTTTATTGGTGAATATATCGATGAAAATGAGTTTTGAAAAAAAAAATGAATTCTTCAAAAAATGGAGAACAAGCATGGGCTCTATATTTAAATAAGAACTATTTTAATAACGGGGTCCACCTCGGTTCAACTCTCCGACCCTTGAAATTCTTCATTCTGTTCAATTTAAAAAAAATAAAATAAAGATATATATATAATCTCTTGATAAGTATAACTATCAAGTCCAAATTTGATTATGGAACCGTCCGAGTTCGGTTCCCAAATTTTCGTACAATAATTTTTTTTTTTTTTTTTTGTATTACAGCAACGCTACATTAATTCAATTAATGATATGTTCAATTTTAACTCTTACAAAATAACGTAATTTAATTCTTTGATATCTTTTACGCTTTTCTTTATTGAGTTCTTAATAGATTTGGCTGTTAAAATTACATGAAGAGAAAGATAGAGAGCTCACAATAATGAAGAGAAATGTAGCTAAACTTCCAATTTGATTTCTCTAGGACGGCGCTACGGTAAAGTAAGAGATTTGGGTAAAACTCAGGTTAATTTGATTAAATTGAGCTTGAGTTTTAAATTATAAATAGTAAATTTATTTAGAAAAAAATAAAATAATTTGGCTTATTTAAGATAAAAAAAAATTAGGGAGATTAAGTTTTTCAATTGTAGGTCTACAATCGAGAACCAAACCAAATTCATCGGTTTTCGATTCATATATTCGTTCAGATATTTCATTTAAGAAGAACCGTTAGGTTCGAGTTCGATTCGGTTTATTCAGTTCGAGAGTTTTGTCCAACCCTATTTCTTGGACCCAATTTTGTATCGGTGGGTAATTGGTCTATTGCCTTTTGTAAAGTGGTACGACGTGTTTTGCAAATATGTGATTCTGGGAATTTGTAGAAGTTATGGTCCTTGCAGGAATTTTACATTGTAATTGGTTATATTTGTTATGTCAATGTCGAATTCTTGTTAGGAAAGGTTTTGGAGTAAAGGTACAAGTTCCATAGAAAAAGTGATAATTTTGATGAAAAATAATAGCTATTAAAGAACAAAAGTTTGAAAAAATGACTATTTTTATGGAAAATAATAGCTATCAAACACCAAAAGATGAAAAAGTGCAACATTTTCTAAGTTGAAATTTAAGTCAATCAAATATATTTAATTGGCAATTTTCATGCAAATAAATTATTTGTTTTCTATGAAAGCTCCATATTTGCAATCAAATATGTCGAAGATTGAATTAAATAGAAGTATTTATGGCATATTTAATAAAATTATGATACCCCGATACATAAATTCAATGTTCAACACATTGAAACTAGATCACATTATTCCTAATACAATTTCCATTTAATTGGCATGGAAAATATCTCATACAAAAGAAAATATTTTCTTTATTTTGAGTAAAACAAAAATATATTCCCCCCAAAAAAATGTTTTCCTTAAAAACAAGGAAAACTAAACATATTTTTAAAATTTGAAAAATATTTTTAATGAAAAAATTAGTAATCAAACACTACAAAGTAAGAATTTGGATTAAAAACTGACATTTTTATGAAAAATAAATACAATCAAACACACCCTAAAGAAATTATACAATATATGGTCCATCTCTTGTCAAATGAGCTTTGTGTGCTTTGATCTTAATTTAATTATAACACGATTAAAATTTAAAAAGAATAAGGAAAATTGTCTTTCCTAGCACCTTCGTACGCTTTCAAAGAATCTGACCATAATTTGGGCAAGATTCAAGATTAACACAAGTTCTCACTTTCGTCAGCCTTTTTTGAATTCTAATGCACCTAAACACAAATCGACAAGGGTATTTCAGTAATGTTCAAATAAAAAAGGCCAATGTGACGGATACAATTCGGGCACTACAAAGTTTTATTAGTCAAGTTAACGAAATGACGTTTTTACCCTCTATTGCAATATCTACAATTTCTTTGAAACATTTATGAAAGATGTAGTATTGGTCCAAAGTCATATGATGAAATGCAAAATTTAAATAATCAATTGAATGATTTAAAAGATTGGAGCACTAAAGAAATTGATGAATTAAAATAATAGAATATACAAATCTACAAATACCTTTTTTTAAAAAAACATATCTAGATCATATGTCTTTTTAATGGCTTAATAGCACAAAACGTCCCAACGTTTGGCTTGTTGTGTGTAAAACGTCCTTACGTTTCAATTTTTTGCATTTTCACCCTTATTTTCATTGTGGAAAACGTCCATTTCATCAATTTTTAATGTAAAATGACCAATATACCCTGCAATTTAAATAAAACAATAAAATAAAATAAAAAATAAATTGCAATTATACTCCCAAACTTTTTAAAAAGTGTAAATGAGTCCAAAAGTCTTATTAAAACATTAAAAATGAAAAAAAGAAAGAAATAAATAAATAAAATCTCTCTCTCTTCTTGCCTTCTCCTCCCACCGCCTCCTCCACTAAATTGAATCAATACCCAATGTGAATTTTTTGTTCAATTCTTATTTAACGGTAGTAGCGTAGTGCTGAGTTGATGGCAGATTGTGTATGTATGTAATTCAGTGAATGGATATGGCTGGAATACAACATTCCACCGCCCCCAAATCTCTCCATGTGTGGAGGCACGAAGGCTTTTGGAATTTGATGATATCAGGGTTCTGTAAAGCTCAAAAAGCCAAAACTCCCAATTTCTACTTCTAGTTAGGGTTTTGTTTTATTCTCCTCAAAATTACACTACATCAATCCATCTTCTCTACGGATTTTCTCACATAATTATAGAGATATACAATTTATAAGGTTTAATTCGTTTTCAGTTTAGAAAAAGCAAGAAAATGGCCTCCTAAACAGCTCAAATTCACACTCTTGGAGTTGGGGCCGGCACTCACTTGGCATCCTCTACCCAAATCATTAGAAATCCCTCCAAAACAGTATTTTTTGGGTATAGACTTAATCATACGACGGATGTTGGTTTCAGGCTGAAAAGTAAGGCCAGAAATAGTTCCCGAGGAAATCCCACTTGGACGCCTTTACGCGTAGTATCTGAAAAAGTTGTTGGAATTGACATGGGAACGACTAATTCTGCGGTGGCGGCGATGGAGGGAGGGAAGTCGGCGATAGTGACCAATGCTAAGGGGTAGCAAACCACTCCTTCGGTCGTGACCCATCTGGTGGTATCGAGGTTCGGTGGTTTGGGTAATAGTTGGTCGGAGTGTTTTGGCTTCGAAAGTGGCGGAGGGAGGAGGAGGCGAGAAGAGAGGGAGAATTTCTTTTTTTCTTTTTTTCATTTTTAATGTTTAATAAGGCTTTTGGACTAATTTACACTTTTTTAAAAGTTTGGAAGTATAATTGTAATTTTTTTTTCTTTTATTTAAATTGTAGGGTATACTGGTCATTTTACATTAAAAATTGGTAAAAAAGACATTTTTCGCAATGAAACGTAAAAATAAGGGTGAAAGCAAAAAATTGAAACGTATGGACGTTTTGCACACAACAAGCCAAATGTAGGAATGTTTTGTGCGGCTCCGGTGTTTTCAGGCTAGCATGCAGTGTCGCCACTCTAGAAAATGTTTGGTATAATAGTACCTCAGGTGATGTTGTCATGGTGTTGCATTATTTATCCATTCTTCCTTAATTAAATAATGAATAATTCTTATTTTGTTACTTTAAAAAAAAAAACCCTTCTTAATTATTGACATTAGTTTACGATGATGTATATTTTGCACAACATAACGAGCTTATTTTTAGAAATTGTTTATAAACATGTTTAATTAGAAAAATGACTTGGCTCAACACTTTTAGCATGTGTTTGGCACTCATTTTTGGGAAATTATAAATTTTAGAATAGTGATTGATGGTAAAATGTGATTGAAAAGTAATGAAAAATTTTAAATTTGTGTGTAATATTATTTTATTTGGAGAACATGTGAGAAATGTTTTTAAAGAAAAAATAATTGGTACAAAACACCCTCTAAGCTTTAAGACTATTATAGTGACGTGTCAAATACTGCAACAAGTACTAGTCATTTATATACATATTAGTTGTAAGCAACGTGCAATGCACGTTTGCTTAGTTTATATTTAAACAGAAAATCTCAAGGTATTCACCAACCAGTCACTTGTGCTGCATCAATAGAACTTTAATTCATTATCCGAGAAAAATGCATTACCAGAGGTTATAAAATGCCTTATTTTAACCAATAAGGAAGTGGAATGGAGAAAAATATTCAAAAATAGGGGCATAAAATCACAAAGAGTTCCATAGTTCGGTGGGAATAGAGGCTAAGACTTGCACAGTCAAGAATGGAAATACAGGCTTCATTTGCTAACTTAATTCGCCTCTTATATCTCACATGCTCATAGCTCAGGCTGATAGAGATGGTCTTAAAAAATATACCCTCTTCTAAACTCAACTCTAATAAACTAAAAATACTGTAATCCCAATTTCTATTGACAATGCGGAATATCAAGTATTACCATTTAGCAATTCAATGAACCACAATCAGAAAGAGTTTTACACGACCCAGAGAGAAACAGACCTGATCCACCACTTGATTACTCCGAAATGCAAAAAATTGTAATGATCACTTCTGAATCCCAACACGTACATTTGGTTCCTTGTGGGTTTACAATCACATTCGGCACCCTCCCCTTCAGAAAGGATACTTAAAACCCAGCTAGAAATGAGACAGTGCCCAAGGTGCTTATAAATCCACAAGACACGTCCAAACGGTGTGGGATTCAGAAGTGTTACGGGAAAATATATAAAGTTATACAATATTTGAAATTACCATTGGGAAAGAAGTGGTGAGGTTCGGAGGAACCGACCAAAGGGGCATGTAAAGAAGGCGGGTATGGTTCAGAAAAAGCAGTGGCGGATCGAATTTCATCGACGCTCACTTCAGTTCCAGCCGTGGAAGCCGTTGGAATTGCCGACCCGGCACGGCCCACATGTTCGTATGTGCTCCAACTTTCACTTCCTTTGTCACTTTTCTCTGCTACAAAATATTTTTACATGTCCTAAAAAGTAAAAATTATGACCAAAAAACAATAACCCAATAAAATAGTTTGCAACTTTACGAAGAAGATGAAATTGGAAACTGGAAAGTATACCTAATGACATCAAAGGCGTCTCCATTTTTGCTTTTCTTGCCTACAGAGTGGTAGGAATTTGAATTTCGAGCAATAAACTGAGACGATAATGTAAAATTCTGAAAAACTTGGCGGATTTTAATATGCGAAATTTGCCTTAAGCGAGAAGGAACTGCGGTGACTTCGATTCGATTTCATCCTTGTAGTAAAGGATTTTGTACATATAGAATTATCCTAAATGTAAAGGCACGATTATCCATAAACCATGTTCGGAATAAGATCAAGACAGCTGGTACTGGAATCAGCTATATGATCAAATTGTTCCTGTAACACATTTTAAGACGGAAACTACTCATTAAGCACATTATATAACAATCAGAAAACTAAAATGAGGGACCCAAATCAAACAGCAGATGAAAAAGAGACACATCTCCACTGTGTCATACAATTCATTTAATTGTAAATTTTCAAAAGATAAGGTAGATTAGCATAAAATCATTTCAAAGCAGAGGAGAAAAAGGAAACGGCTAGGGGAAATACATGAAAAATAGTTTCGCACTTAAAACCACACATCGGTATCTTCAGAAGCCAACTTCCCACTCAGAAGCCTCCATCTTATATCAACCACAGGATTAACCTCTGAACTTTTATTCTCGTGTTTCTTCTTCACAAGGTTCAAGAGAGCTTCTGGAAGCATCCGACTCACCATCTATAACCAAGTTCCTGAGAGCGAGTGGATACTTCGCATGATGTGCAAATGTAACCATTTGTCTTTTCGTAATTCCCCGTAATGTGCACAACATCATCAATTTACTAAGACAATTCCATAAGCACATAGACAACCATTTCGGAAACCGAGGAACCATAATATGTGATTACATTATCAACGAACCTTTAAGTCATCCATTTTCTGCTCCCTCAGACAACCAACATGATAGTCCTTCTCGCACTAAAAAAAATGACCCACAATGTTATCATGCATGCGAAATAGGTAAACGAAAAGCAATTTAATTTGATTTCAAAGCCTGTCTCATTGAAGAATACCACAAGAATATAGTAATACCTGATCACAGATAATAACTGTATGGTCATTAAATTCTGATGCAATGAAATCATCACCCCTGGAAGCACCGAACTGGAATCATTTATAAGGGGCAAAAAAGAAGCCAAAGGCATCACAAAGAGGCAAGAAAATAACAGAAAAGGTCGAAATATATTATTATAGAAGCTGTACTGAGTGAAACCTCTAACAAGTATATAGCTCAACATTGATATAACATTAGCGGAAAAGACTTGCGTATTACAATTACCACCCAATTGAATCAGATGACAGATATGTGAACAATTTATCAAATGCTTGAAGTAAATGTTAATACAAATTCAGTTAGAGAGAGAGAGTGGAGAAAAAACTCAACCCGCAAACGGCACAACCACCAAAGATCACTTGTTTCAACAATACGTATGCACCTTTGGGTTATTTGTTGGAGAGCATTGATTCCGGCAACTCTCCCGGCATCAATGGCATTAGTATTGTGCTCCGCATATTGTTCCTTCAGGATCATGTTCTCGCAGTATTTATAATACCAATTTTCTTGAGGGACCCACTTGGAAGAGAACCACATTCTGCAAGAGGAACCAAGCATTAAAAGTAAGGCAGTGGAAAGAGGATTTATAAGATTGGTAACCAAAAATTACCTATAGGCCAATAAAAAGAAGAAAATCACTTTATTACAAAATTGCAGTAGCATGAATGCCGTAAAAAAGAGGGATTTTATTACGCATGAGAAGAGGGATTTTGTAAGGAGAGATTTAGCCAATCAGAATGTTACTCTATTGCCATGCCCATTTCCCCGTTTCTCACATACCCGCCAATAAGCGCTGTCCACGACACCGGACTCCTTTCAATCATTTCATCAAACACTTCTTCGCAAATCTATTTTCCCCAATTTCCCATACATATCCACTAACGCAGTATTCTTGAGCAAAAAGACAAATTGCTAGGCCAAGATTTATGGGGTTACAATGGCAGCACACCACAAGGTTTAATTGAAATGGATTTTCTCCTTGAGTGTACATATTTTTATTGCATTTGCATCACTCCAAAAGCTATGAAGATTTACCGCTAGACTAAAAAGCAAGTTTTCGTACATATCATGCCACCACAAGTAATTATTAATAAGCAATCATTTGATGAACAATTGTAAAACTCATCCAAACTCATGACAGGATTAAGATTTCTACCTATATTATTACACAACCAATTATTTTCACATGTTCAAAATATAGTATTTCAGTTAGCAAATGGAGTGCCTAAAAGATTCACCAAACCTTCTGTCAATGAGGGAGCAAAATATGAAATCAAAATAGAATGACCATACCCTTGAATTTCAAGAAATTGGCTTCTAAGATTACTGCCCACTCCAATAGCATCCAAGGCTTTCCATCCATTACAGTTTCAAGCCTCTTCATTTCCTAAGTCACGTAAGATAAATGCTTGCCTTTAATTGCGTTAATTAACATACTTCATTTAACGGTTGTAGATTGAACTTAACTACAGTAGAAATGACTTCTAAAAGATCGTAGATGGAAAACAAGATTTCCCGTTTCATACACACTTATTATATAGAAGAGATATAGAATTGATTGTGACATGTTTGGCATGTCAACCCAAACGGTTGATTTTAAGTTATGAATTGATCTCACGAGTCATTTCAATAATATATACACATGTTCCCCCAACCACTTTATATATGTGTGTGTGATCGAACTCAAAATTCACCTTGGTCCCACTTCAAAAGATTAAAAGCAGTATAATAATAACACAATTTAAGATCAAATCATGAGCTCTTCCAATTAGCTCAGTCACACACCACCGTCATCTATAAGTGTTATCATAACCCCTAAAATTGTGTTCTACCAATGATGTCACCACTTCTCATACGACCAACCTTGAATGGACAAGTGTTACTTTTTGACGTCAGTGTCTCCTCTTCGGCCAATCAGAAGAATGTAATGATTATCTAGGCAACAAACAATTATGATCTAGGTGATAACTATATTCTAGGTGAAACAATGATTTGACCTGCCGACCTCAGCGGTGAATGAAACTTCTTTATTCAAGGCGGTGGCATGCATATCATGATTGACTTGTAGCTTGATGTGATAAGGGCGACCAAAATATAAATTTCGTAATGCTTTTCCAACTTTTTAAAAATATTTTCCACTATCTCTATAAACCGAACAAGTATATCAAACAAATTTTTTTAGACATTTGATTTCATCCGTAGGGCTAGATGTGGGGTGGGTTGGGTTGGGTTGGGTTGGGTTAATTTTTTAGCCAACTCAAACCATACACAACATGATTGGTTTGATCTAAAATCAAATCAATCAGACCCAATTATTGGTTTAAATCTAACATAATCCAATCCAAACTGATCAAGCTTGGGTTGATTTGGATTATGTTGGTCGGTTTGGACTTGGAACCAATTCAAGTTGGATCCGATTATTTTTTTTGTTAATTTTGGACAATTTTTGAAAAGATTGAAATCACTTAAAAACCCATGTTATTGTTAGCCTACATAAGGAATCCTTTTGAAAAATAATGTATAAATAAGTTTGAAATTATAGAATATTTCTTTTTAACAATTTTTTAAGGGATTCATTCATTTCATCAACATGTCATTAATTTTTAGTTTATCGTCAAATAACTTTACATTAGTACATAATATTCATAACAATCAATCTATGTAAAAGAGAGAGAGAGAGAGAGAGAGAGAGAGAGAGAGAGAGAGAGAGAGAGAGAGAGAGAGAGAGAGAGATATGTTTGTACACCATAAGTACTTTTTTGATCTCTACTATTATGTCTATTTATGTTTTTCATTTTAGGTATTATTACTATTTTTTTTTTTTAATTCATCAAGTTGGGTTGAATTTTAATTCACAAAAGGGAAAATTTCATATGTAAGATATTTAAGTACGATTCATTTCAAAATTCAAAAAAGGAGGTTTAAAACTTCAAAAATCAAATATTAATTAAATTTTATTTATGTAATAATTAATTAAAAATATATTTTAATAATTAAATATATCAAGTTCACGATTTAATATAATTTGGTCACAATTAATAAATTAATTAGTCACGAATTATTTCTCGGACACAGATCAAATTATTTTTCGATCATAAATCAACAATTTTATAAGTCACAATTTATTCAACGTTAAAAAATCACAAATGTTATGAGTCACAACTTATTTAATAGTCACAAATTATCAAATGATTTAATCACAAATAATTTTTCGATCACAACTTAATAGTTTGTAAGTCACAATCACATTTTTGAGATCACATATTATTTCTTCATCGCAAATTAAAAAAATTATTGGTTACAATCAATGAAATAATTAGTCATAAGTTATTTAATGATCACAATCAACCAAATATTTGTGACAAACAATCTTCTTCCCACACCACTTGCAAACACCAACAAACAAAACCCATTCCAAATCATTGCACAATAACCAAATATTGGTCACAATCACTCTGCTTTCCACACCACCTGCGAACACCAACCACAAAACCCATCCCAAATCATTGCACAACCATCGTAGCCGTGGCGACATCAACGATTACAACCACCACGAAACAGAACAGAATAGAACAGGAAGAATAAAGAACGGTCGCTTCGAGCGGCGTTTTGCGCGAGGCACCGCGCACAGCTGCTGCTGCAACACCGCACACAGCGGCGTTGTCATCTCCTGCTTTCGCGTCGTTGCTGTTGTGGCTTCCGGTGGCTTGTGCCGTGGCTTCCGATGGCATTGCTGCCGTTGTCATGCTCGAGGCGCCTCGCGACGTTGCTGTTGTGGCTTTCGACGACGCTACTACTGTGTGTAATCGCCTGCTAAAAGACAAAGGTGGGTCTCTTGGTGGCAGTAGAAGAGAGACAACGTAGAGGGTGGATAAAGAGAATAGAAATAAAAAATGATTTATGGTTAGGGTTTGGGTTCGATGGTGGTTATGTAGATTAAATTATTTTTTTAAGATTAGTATCAATATTTAAAAATTATATTATTTTTGATTTTTGTATAAACAAACCTTAAATCTGATTTTAGAAATGTAATTTATAAAGGTGGGCTTCCATGTAATTTATACTTCATAAAAACTTGAGACTCAACCAAACCCGACATCAAATTTGATTTTTTAACCCAATCCAAGCCAATTGAACTTAAAATTCAACTCAAACCAGTTGGTTTGGTCAATTAGAGAGATTTTGTTTATTTTTCCCAATCCTATTCATCAGTATTGACAGAAAGTTATCAAATATATATATATATATATATATATATATATATATATATATATAGAAATGATCTAATGAGCACCGGTGCTCATCTTATCCTAAGCACCGATGAGTTGACACATTAATTCATTGGTGGATTGAAACTCAAAAAATCTTTATCCACCAATGAATATAGAAAACTCGAACATAGAAATCTAGAAAGCGCCTTGTAGAAAATCAAACTTCGAATTATACATATGCAAACTCGAACATAGGATTTTAATGTAATGTTGAATTTTAGTCTAAATGTTGAACTGTAGAATGGGTAAGATGGAATGTTTTCGCCGAATAAAAAATCAAATTTGTGGATATTTGAATAGTTAGCTAGGTAAATCTTAAGTTTACGACGAAAACCTCGAATTTGCTATGCAAAAGTCGATAATGTTGGGTAAATATCGAGTCTATTGTGAAAGTCTCAATTATATTGGGCAAATCTCGAGTTTGTTAAGCAAATCTCGAGTTTGCTCGGCTGCCTAACTTCAATCATGCATAATTGTTGATCCACGGCTCTGAATTATACAATATTTTGTGTTGAACTATAAATTCAATTATGTTTCCAATGATATATTATTTACTCGGTGAAAATCTATTTAACAAAAGTAGTATACTAATTTTCTCACATGCTCTACATGTAAGTTCCACATTTTGCCTCTTTTGATCTTTTTATACCCGTACTTCATTTCAAAGTTAACCTATTAAAGCAATATATACAATATATTAAGTAGCAATATGCTTAATCAGCTACAAAATTCGAGATTCTACGATTTAAAGTTTATACTCCCCCCGTCCCATATATATAGGTTGGGTTTCCTTTTTTTCTTGTCCCAAATATATAGGCTTGTTTCTTAATTGGGAATGTTATGTTTTGTTCTTTTACTAATTTACCCTTATTTAATTTGCCTAATTACTAATTCCAACAATAATTTACTTCTAGTTGTTGAAAATTAAATAGGGATAAATTTGGAAAGTTCTTGATAAAAATTGCTTTTCCAATAACATTAAATAAGATTTCTTAATCCGTGTGAAAAATGAAACAAGCCTATATATATGGGACGGAGGGAGTATATGAAAATTCGAGATTTCACAACATTTGGGTAGTCACCAAATTTTGAGTTTACACTAAATTTGAAATTTCAAAATATTTCGAGATTTTCTAAAATCCCAAATTAGTGTAATCTCGAAAATTAGAAAATTTCTAGATGTTGTCAAATGTTGAAATGTTGGAGAATCTCGAAATGTTGTGAAGCCTCGAATTTTATCTTTTGTTATATAGATATCCGTCGAGTAAATAATACACAACTATTAAGATAATTGAATTTAAAGTTCAGCGCAAAAAAAAATGTAATTGACAGTTGTCGACCAAAAATTAAGTGCGTTTGAAGTTAAGACAGTCGAGAAAACTCGATATTTGCACAACAAACTCGAGAATTGCACATCAAACTCGATATTTGCACAACAAACTCGAGATTTGTATAGAAGACTCGACATTTCCATAGCGAACTTCAGATTTTTTGGATATTTCATTGGCAAAAACGAAGTATTTAAATTGGTAGATGTTAGCATTTAATGAATGGATTGACATTGCGACATTTTTAATAGGTTACGTGTCAAACATATAGTTTATGTGTCAACATTCTATTTGTCAACATAATTTTTAATTCATATGAAAAATTTTGTCTTTTCGGTGGAATTTGAAATTATTACCAAGGGCCTTTTGGTCTATATATTGACAAAAGCGGACAAATTAGCAAATGAAACAAATTTGGGACATTCATGTGTAAGTGTTTTACAATTTCCTCTTTTCAAAATAGGATATAGAAATTGGACATTTCCCACAATTCGCTCAATTTTTGTTTGCCCTTCTAAGCAACAAGTAAATTAAATGGGAGTGCTCTAATCAATTAGCATTAACAACGCTAATAGAAAACTAATTAAAAGATTACCTAATAAAACATTGCCCAGGTTCATCATCCCAAATTTTACCATCCCACTCAAAAGAGTAATGCTATTCATCTTCATTGGGGATGAAAACACAGTTTAGGTGGCGCTAATGTGACATTAAATGATAGGTGAAATTAAATAAGTCATTTCATTTTACCTATTATTTATAGCCACCTAGACTGTATTTTCGTCCTCACCGAGAATGAATAACATTACTCCACTCAAAAACCCCATATATATCCAACATCAGAATTCCACCCAATAATTTCATACCCAAAATACCCCCTTATACAATTTACTTTCCTGAAATACCACTCTGCCACAATTTATTCCCAACTTATCCTAATCTTTAACACTAAGGACAAATTATTGTTCCTTTAATATTCCCGCTTTATTAAATTTTAATTCCAAAACTACCCTCTCCTAATTTTATTATTCGTAAAATATCATTTTCTCTGCCATCCACACTGTCTCCCTCTTAACTCCTTTCAACCACCCTGGCACTAGGATGGAAGAGAGAGAGAGAGATCCCTTCTGCCGCTCCAAATGGCAGCCATGGCGCTTTTCCTCAACACTGTCGCACCTTACTCGGCCTCTTACCCAAAACTGGCAAAAACTCACCTCGCCCCACCCCTTAACCTCCCCCTCCGCCGCCGCCTCTCCGCCAGAATCCGATTCGATACCCGGATTTCTGCCTCCCTGATTGACCCGGATGGAGACAGACTTGTCGAGCTTTTTGTTCGAAAATCTGAAAAAGAGTCGAAATTGAAGCAGGCCATGGGCTTGCCTCAGATCAGACTCTCCATGATTGACCTTCAATGGGTCCATGTGCTCAGCGAGGGGTGGGCCAGCCCATTGAAGGGGTTCATGAGAGAGTCTGAGTTCCTCCAAACGCTTCATTTTAACTCGCTCCGACTCAATGACGGGTCGGTCGTGAACATGTCGGTCGCGATCGTTCTGGCCATTGATGATGCCCAGAAGGGCCAGATCGAGTCGTCCACCAGCGTTGCGCTCGTGGATCAGAATGACAACCTGGTTGCTATATTGAATGAGTAAGCCCCTGTTTGGCCCCCATTATTTTTCATTACATTACATTAATTTTTTCTCTCTCTTCATCTCAACTATACATTCATCAAATAAAATAATAATACAAACAAATCTAAAACTTTTCAACCACACATCTCCCATCAATCACTATTTTAAAAATTTTCAACTCCCCAAAAATCAACAATAATGGGGGCCAAACAGGGGCTAAGACAATTTTCCCCATTTTTTTCTTGAGTTGCGGTTATGGAAAACTGTTGGTCTGAATTCTATTGATTTCTTTAGTGATTAATTGTGTATTGAATTGGAACTTTTGAAAATTTTGGTGACTTTTTTTTAAGGATCCGTTTGACGGGAAAAGGAATTTCAATTCAGACATGAAAATAAAAACTCACCAAACCTGAATTCAAAAGAGTTGATTTAATATTCAGTATTATTAATATAATAAATAAAAATATATATTTAAATTATAAATTAGTCTATATAAAATTTTATAATTTAATTAAGCCAAATCTGATTTAAATCCAAGTCAAAATCAAACAATTAATATTAATCACATTTTTCATGGGTCCCACAACTTTTCAACCACACATTTTAAAATTTTTTATCACAATCTACTAAAAATCTAATTTTAATCCTCACCTAACACTCTCTAAAAATAGACATTTTTCACAAAAAAATAAATGAAAAAAGAAAAAAAAGTTATTTTAGTAAAATTTAATTTTTTTTTTATAGAAAATAGAAATAAACAATAAGAGAAAGAGAAAATAATGAAACTAATATAATCGGTTAAAAAATAAATTTTAATCATAACTCTAATATTCGTAAAATGAAAAAAGAATGAGAAATATTAAAAAAGAAAATATATATTAATTTCTTTTCTTTTTATTTATTTATTTATTTATTTTTTTGGTGAAAGTCTCTCAAAATCTTGCGATTTATGATTGACAAATTTTAAGAATTTATTTTAGTACTTTTTACTTAAAAGTTAGTATCATGAAAACTTTTATAGAAGTTTTTGAAAGTCATTAAAATTTGAATATTAGTGACTTTTGGTGACTTTTTAAACATTTATAAAGGTCTCAATTGAATACACCAATACTTTTAAAGAGTCACCAAAAGTCTACATTGAATACCCCTAAACTTTTTAAATCCTAACAAAACATTAAAAGTCTCAATTGAATATACCTCCTAATTGTGTCAGGTATACATTTTTTTTCTGGAATTATGTTTTTTTTGAGTGATGAATTATATGACACGAGTCTTTATGTTCGTGTATGGAGTTGGTAGGAATTTTAATGCTAATGATATTAAAAAATTGTTTTCTTTAAAACAAAAAATCTGAAGTAATTTTAACATTTCTTTTGCATATGGATGAATGAGGGATATTAGAATGATAAATATAACTTTAGTTAATTTGTGATTGTTAAGAAGATGTTGATTCCTGTTCTGGCATGAAATTTTATAACTTCATATATTGAAGGGGGAAAATGTTTTTCCTAATATATATATATATATATTTTTTTTTTCCTCCGAGAAAGTTCGATATTTTTGCTTCTCATGGAATTAGCTAGAAGTCTTGATTTATTTTTTAGCTCCTTCATTTTTTTTTTGCATAATTGTCTTCATAGCTATTGCGGAGTTCCTTGCTCAGGTTTTACTGATATATAAATGTATAAAACTAATAATTCTAGAGTCATGCAATAGTTTTTATTTAGTTAGTGATTTCATGTGATACGCTGCTTTAATAATCTTCTTTTTGTATTTTGGACGTTGGAATGAATTATTAAATCTTGTGTTTTGAGACACGTAATATTCCAAGGTTTAACCCTATGGTCGGATAAGATGTTGGAACTATTTTTAGTCGAATGGATATTTCCAATGGCAAGGTCCCCCCATTGTAACAGATGGAAAGATAAATGATTGGAAATTTTATATAATTTGAAAGTTAACACGCATCTGATAGGAGACCAAGGAGTTTTAAGACATTTTTTAGCGAATAGATTAGTTGAGTTCGAAATTCAGTGGAATAGTATACCAGCAGATCATGTAATCTTATTGACATCCTAAAAATATATGATTGACTAGTTGCAAACGATGACCCCTGTACAAAACCTATAGATACCTCAACTGCCATTATACTTGGAATAGGAAATTATTCAGATTGGGTTATAGAAGAATACAGATAAAATAATTGTTCATGTATTCTTTTGGTGTAAGGCCAAGAATTTTTTATTCATGATGGTGGTTATGAAGTAAGTTTCATCAGTGACAGAATTATGGATAATGGTTTCTAATTAGTTTTACGGGTTGCTTCTGTAGAACTCATTTACCATCATCTATGGTAGTTTGGCTATAGATAAACTCTCTCTTATCATTTTCTTCCAGCCATGCATGTTGTACTCTTAATCAATAGTGAATGTTCTTGAGAAGTATTGAAATTTCAACTCTTTTCTTTTCATGTGTTGATTTTTCTTTTAATACATAGATATACGTAGAACAATTGCTTGTCAGGTATTTTTATTGATCTTCTATTCTTCTTAAATCAAATTGTCACTGTAGCATTGAAATTTACAAGCATAACAAAGAAGAAAGAATAGCAAGAACTTGGGGTACCACTGCACATGGTCTACCTTATGTCGAGGAAGCTATTGCCCCTGCTGGAAACTGGCTGATTGGTGGTGATTTAGAGGTTATAGAACCCATCAAGTACAATGATGGTCTTGATCGCTTCCGGCTTTCCCCGTCACAACTCCGTGATGAGTTTCTGAGACGCGATACAGATGCTGTTTTTGCTTTCCAGCTCAGAAATCCCGTGCACAATGGGCATGCTCTATTGATGACCGACACACGCCGTCGGCTTTTGGAAATGGGATATAAGAATCCTGTTCTCTTGCTTCATCCATTGGGAGGTTATACAAAAGCAGACGATGTTCCACTTAGTTGGCGAATGAAGCAACATGAGAAGGTTTGTCCGTTCTTAAATATATTTTGTTACTACCTACCTATAAATGAAAAGCCAATTTTTTTTTTTTTTCCTTTCACGTGCTTCTCTTCATAATCTTTCTACAACTATTAAGCATTTAGAGTCAATTTGTTTTTACAGCATGTCAAATTGATCATGACACAATTCGTTATGGGACAAAGAATGTTTAGGTACAATGTTAGAACTTTTGCTGATCACGATGCGATTCATTCTTTTATCTGAAGTTCCATTTAACAGAGCTAGGCTAAGAAATAAGTAAAAGCAACTTATTTGTAATTTAGATCAAACAAAGAATATTTTAACCAACTTAACTTAAACACGTCTAAGTGAACTTTTAAGAATAGCCAAACATGCTCTATTTCAATGTTGATTTTCATTAGTATCTATATATTGTACAGAATGTGCCTTTATAGAATCTTTTCATTTAAATCGACAACGAATGGCAAAATTATAGGATGACTTGGGATGAAAATTTGTTGTATGAACTGGTACAATCGAAAATGTTCCATCTATATACTAATTATTCATATTTTAGCTGTTCTTTTAGGTGCTTGAGGATGGCGTTCTTGATCCAGAGACTACAGTAGTTTCTATATTCCCATCTCCAATGCACTATGCTGGCCCAACTGAGGTGCAGTGGCACGCTAAGGCTAGGATTAACGCAGGTGCAAACTTCTACATAGGAGGCCGGGACCCTGCTGGCATGAGCCACCCACTTGAGAAAAGAGATCTTTATGATGCAGATCATGGTAAGAAGGTGCTGAGTATGGCTCCTGGATTGGAGCGGCTTAACATTCTTCCATTCAAGGTACAAAAATGATACTAAGACGTATTTATTATGGGTTCAATTGGTCACAAAAAATCTGTAGTATTCTCTTCCTATGCTTCTTTTGCTAAAACCAGAGCAGTTTCTTCAAAACTCGCTTCAGATATGAAACTTTGAGTATTGAGAGATGCTCTTGTTATTCCCTGGCTCGGTAACAGACTGCTTCCAAAGTGCGCTCCGTTCGTTAATGAAAAAATTTACTGCCATGATGTAGAAAAAAGAAATCTTGAATATTTATTGGTTATTACGGATGAACTTCAGGTGGCTGCTTATGACAAGACTCAGGGTAAAATGGCATTCTTTGATCCATCAAGGCCTCAAGACTTTCTGTTCATATCTGGTACCAAGGTAATTCTATTATTAGCAGATTTGCTCAAAGAAAGAGTAGGAGAAATTTTGATGTTTTGATGCGAGGACAATCCAATTATAAGATAAAATTAAGTTTTTCACGTTAATTTTGTTCGACGATTTTGTTTATCCATTTTCTGAATGATTGCCTTTTTCCAGATGCGAACACTTGCAAAGAAAGGGGAGAATCCTCCCGATGGATTCATGTGCCCAGGTGGCTGGAAAGTTTTGGTCGATTATTATGACAGTTTGGCTCCCTCTGGGGATGGCAGAGTACCTGAACCTGTCCCTGCTTAAATCTATTTATCTCCAATGTATCATTGCATAAAACTTGGTCAAAACTCACTTCAGCTGAATAAGACATACGAGGCATAGGTACATAATTGCAAGAATTGGCCTCAACCTGTAATATAGTGCCAAAAATGGCTCGTGAATTCGTGCACCCGTCTCGTGCACGCTGTATTATATTGTGTTTATGCTGTGCGAAGAAAATGGCTTGTGGGTTGCTGTTGAAACTTGAACACTTAAGAAGTGATTTTGTCTGTCAATTGCCATCTTGTTTTCACGCTTAGAAGTTAATGAAATGGTGAAAAGAACATTAAAAATTGTACTTATAATTCCATTTTTTATGTTCTTAATCCTTTATTGGTTAATACGTGCACCAACCATATTCTTAATAGATGGGGAATTTTTTAAGGATTAAATTAATGCAGAAAATGAAAACTACTCTTAAAATTTATTTATTTGAAGATTCTTTTTATTTTTCAGTCTTTCTTAATACGTAATTATATTTATAAATGATGAACTTTCTCCTTCATTGAGTTTTCTGCTTTAAACATATGTTTGTTACTAGATATGAAAGTATTTTGGATGAAAGTGAACATAAGGATGGATTTTGGAGTTCGACTAGTGTTTTTGTGGGTACTAAAGAGAGAAGAAGAATTCATGCATATTTGAGTAGAGCAATTAAAAGAGAAGATCATAAATTAGTTGAAAAAGAGGAGAAATAAGGAGCCTATGACAACCCGCTTAACAATCAGCTTGGTTGTTAGATTATGTGAGCAAGTACAATACGAAAACCTTTTTAAGTTCTTTACAATTTTGTCGAGTGAAGTTCGCGAAAATATATCTCGAATTAAAATTATCACAAGTGTATGGTTCGATAACAAGTAATAAAGTGAATTTTGAGTCCGAATATCGTCCCACAGAGATTGATTTAGTTCAATTTTAGTTATCGCGCCCTTAGTTGAAACAAGAATAATATGGGGTGTCATGATTAAATTATATCTAAATTAACCTATTTATACAATTAAGAGTAAATTAAATAAATTAAATGCAAATTATGTTAAACGTAGTTTAATTTGTTTTAATGAATGGCAAATATATTAGGATCCCAAATTCCGATACAATAATCAGTTTTAACCCTAATTTTATACGTTGACAACACGATTGAATTTGACTAATCAATGTTCATATTTTATTTAATAATCTCTTTCGAGTAATATTAAACCTACTTTTATATATGACCTAACTATATTTCTATGATGCTTGGGAACATATAAAAGTGCATGAATTTTTATGAACACTTAAAGATGTGAATAAGGTATATCGGTATATATCTATCGTTTATCGGACTCTATGACAATTTATATATGTTGAATCTATTTTCCTTCTTTTGAATGCATAAAACAGGTCATCACATTCACACAACTAACGTGCACAATAATTATGGAGAAAAGAAAATCATATAAATCATTCAATATTCAAAAACGTGTTTTTAATGTCAAATATATAAAATTAAAAATTAAAAACTCATATTATATGGTTTATCGTTCTCCAATATAAAGAAAACTAGCCTAACATGTTATGAATAAGAAAACAAAAGATATAATGAAGAATCGACATCACTCGATTAAATTTGAATTGAATCTTCGTGTTCTTGAAGTCGATCTTCACGTTCTTGCCTCATTTTCTCCTCCAAAAGCTCTTAAAAATATGTTTTCTTGCGTCTGGACTGCTCTAAGGTTTTAAAAGACGCCACAAGATTTGTTTCCATAGGAGTTTTATTGAAATAAGGAAACCAGATTTTTTCCTTTGGAATTGTTCCATGCGACTGCATAGTTCATTTAAATTCTCCCCGAAATTCTCTGAAGCACTATATGCGACCGTATGTAAGATGAATTATGTGACTGCATAGTTCACGCAAACTTCCATTCTTTGCATTTTGGTCCTCGAACTCCGTTTTCTCGTTTCTTGATCTATTTTTGTCACTTTTTCTTCTTCCAAGACTTCTTTACTTTGCTCTATTGGTTTTTGAATCCTTCACATCTTTGTTTCTTCTCCCAGTTCATCTTTTGACTATTTGCATTTTGGTCCCTGAACTTTGCTTTTCTTCTATTTGTCATTTTTTCGCTCATTTTTCCTAAATTCCTCCATGTTCATAAATGTTACCCTACAAAACGCAATTTATATAAAATAAAGCCATATTTCGATATAGTGACCAACAATTATCTATATTTTGTAGCCTAAATAAGTGTGTTTCACACACTTATCAAATCCCCCAACTTGAACAACTGTTTGTCCTCAAACAAATTGTAACTTAACTCCAAACAAAATACGATTTAACAGCTTGTCGTGTCTCAGGATTGAAAATTTAGAATTTAGCTATCAATACAATGAATAATTTCAACATGACAAAATCAAATCAACCTCTGCCATTTACATGCAAAACTTGATGTGTATGGGTTAAACTCATGTAAACATATCAAACACATAATTGGTCAATTCCTGACCCATAATAGTCAAATCTGTCCTTGCTTCTCTCGAGAGATACACATCCCCAAACTTATTCTTTTCACTCAATTTTCTCGGGGTGCATCCTAAGTTGAATTTATTTAATTTTACTCCTTACTCTCTCTTAGTTTGGATGAATATTACTATCACAAGTTCACATTTCAACAAGTCAAGATTCTCCTATATTTTTGACTGTCTCAACCTTTAAGATTAAATTAAGCTACTTGTATCGTATCAAAGGTATAGTTATATCAACCAAATGTCTTGGAGCTTAATCAATGTAATTTTGCTTTTTTTCCTTCTAAACTTTTTTTGTTTTCAAACATCTTCTCATTTGTTTTCTATATAACCCATGTAGCAAGATTTGGACCAGATTTTAAACTGTTACAGATTTATTCACTCAAGTTATACATGCTCGAAAAAAATGCTTTTATTCACATAGAGATTAGTGCAATGCCCATTTTCTTGTAAACATTCAGCATCTAAAACCAAACCCCTAACTTAAGACTTTCACTTCGTCTTTGTCTAATTGGTTTAGACAATCTACACAAGAAAATGTTCATGCACAAAATCCCTACTCATCTTAATGCTCCCTTGTAACAACTCAATCACCTCCAAACTACCCTATAAATGGATTATGGATTAATACAATAGAGGTTATTCGGGCTTAACTTACTAGGTTCAACTCTTGTCTAATTAATGAGCCAAATCACTCACTTCATATGTAAAACATGAGTGTCGTGCACAAAGAATGTCAAGTTTCACATAAACAAGTATTGATTAATCTAAACACGCAATATTTCCATCATTCATAGCCCATACTTATTCCAACATTCAACATCATTGTCGGCAAGGTCTTCAAACCCACACAAGCACACAAAACAATAAGCAAATACTAATAAGTAAAAACTACTATTTTTTTTCAACACAAGAACAATCACACAAAAAGCGATAAATTTCACAAAAATATTAATGAATAACCATGATGTCGTGAAAATTCTTCTACCACCCCCAAACTTATACAATACATTGTCCTCAATGTGTAGCAGATTTAGTGAAATGTAAAAGTTTAGGACAAAAACAAAATTAGTTACCAAAATAAAGGTAATGCGTACTCTCCTGATCAACGTAGATGTGAAGATGATGGAAGAAAAGTAGCGTGGACCATGCATAGACTCTTTGTAACCTGTAAAGATGATGAATGTCTCAATATTATTAAAAATTATCATAAACACGAAAAATTCCTAATCTAATGCATAAAATCGAATAAATAAAAGGGAAGAAATGTTGGGTTGCCTTCCAACAAGCGCTTGTTTATCGTTTGTAGCTCGACTTTATAGTGGTTGATTCATGGTGGTTCAAGTCAAAAAATTTTACCATTGTACTCCTTGCCATTTCCAGCCTTATATCCTCTTTTAGCTCTCCAAATTTTGAATTCTCCGTTCTGATCTCTACCAAGAATTCCTCCAAATTTTGGTTTTCTCTTCTGACAATTTTGTTGAATTGATAGTTCATCTTCATCAATATAATTACACTCGTTGAGGGCCGATGGTTGTTTGATGGATTATATAATTTAAAAACTTCTTGTTCCTCATCTATCCTCAAGATTAGCTTACCTTTCTCCATATCAATCAAAGTTCGACTTGTTGCTAAGAATGGTCTCCCCAAGATTATTGGAATATCCCTGTCTTCTTCTATGTCTAGAACAATGAATCCAACCATTCAAGTGCTTTATCACGCAAAGTGTTTGGAAACAACCTCAATCTAATAGCATTGTCTGAAATACCCTGATATCGAAAATGTTGACACATCTCCAAGAATCGAGAGACGTGTGTATGTGGATTTTCTTCAGCTCTGCCTTAAAATTGATGTCCATTCTAGAAAATATGTCTAACGTTAGTCCTCAATTGGAAATTAGGCTGCTGAATGGAGGGTTGACAATGCTGTATTGACTCTGAATGATCTTTGGTGTTATGAAATCCCCAATAAGCATATTTTCCTCATCAACAGCTTCTTCTTCATTGACCTGAACTACTTGATTGTTTTGCTGGTTAGCCATCCGTACTTGCTATTTTTGGTCTTTTTTGTTATGCCGCTCTTGCTTTCCTTTGGCTACGATGAAAATGTACGTTCGATATCTGGATTAGCTGGAAGCAATTTAGCATCTAACGACCTTCGCATACAAAGCTAAAAGAAAGACAATAGTAGCACTTAGATAACTAAAGTGAAATGAAATAAATAAAAAAAATGTTCGAATTAGTGTTGACGTAAATAAAATCAAACTAAACTCAATCCCTGACAGCGGCGCCAAAAACTTGGTCACGAAAATATATTTGGAATTAAAATTACCGCAAGAGTACAATTCGTTAAAAAGTAATAAAGTGGATTTTGAGTCCGAATATCGTCTCACAGAAATTGATTTGGTTCAATTTTAGTTATTGCACCTTTAACCGAAACAAGAATATTATGGTGCCTCATGACTAAATTATATCTAAATTAACCTACTTTGCAATTAAGAGTGAATTAACTAAATTAAATGCAAATTATGTTAAACGCAGTTTATTGTGTTTTAATGAATGACAAACATTCTAGGATCTCGAATTCCCATGCAATAATCAGTTTTAACCCTAGTTTTATACGTTGACAATATGATTGAATCTGACGAAATAATGTTTCTATTTTATTTAACAATCTCTCTCGAGTAATTTTAAACCTACTTTTATATATAACCCAACTATTTCTATGATTGATGTGAACATATAGAAGTGTATGATTTTTTATGAACACTTAAAGATTCATATAAGGTACATGGGTATTTTTTTTATCTCCTATTAGACCCTATGATAATTTATATATGTCGAACCTATTTTCCGTCTTTCAAATGTATAAAACAGGTCACCACATTCACACAACTACCGTGCACAATAATTATGGAGAAAAGAAAATCATATAAATCATTTAATATTCAAAAACATGTTTTTAATGTCAAATATATAAAACTAAAAATTAAAAACTCATATTACATGGTTCATTGTTGTAACGACCTGGGCCCCACTTAACGGGCTGTTCCGACCGTTAGATCGACGACGTACTGTCCCCACTGTACCAAGATGAGTTTTTTCAGCATGCTTTGTCCTCACTCGCACGCTCCTCGAGAAAACTTCCCAGGGGGTCACCCATCATAAAATTTCTCCAAGCCAAGCACGCTTAACTGTGGAGTTTCTAACAATGGACTTCCGAAAAAGAAGGTGCACCTTGTTGGTATGAGTAGTACCTATCAAATCTTTTAAACTTTCCTGGTCTGGGTTTTACAATCACCCCCCGTTAGACTCGCGACGTCCTCGTCGCGCTTGATACATTTGAGGATCCGTTGCCAGACGTTGGGATTCTAGAGGTGGCTCCCGCCTTATGGCGTAGCACTTTGTCCCGCATAGCACTTACTTCCCGATTTCCGGCTGGCAATCGGGCTCTGATACCATTTGTAACGACCTGGGCCCCACTTAACGGGCTGTCCCGGCCGTTAGATCGACGACGTACTGTCCCCACTGTACCAACATGAGTCTTTTCAGCATGCTTTGTCCTCACTTGCACGCTCCCCAAGAAAACTTCCCAGGGGGTCACCCATCATAAAATTTCTCCAACCCAAGCACGCTTAACTGTGGAGTTTCTAACAATGGACTTCCGGAAAAGAAGGCGCACCTTTTTGGTATGAGTAGTACCTATCAAATTTTTTAAACTTTCCTGGTCCGAGTTTTACAATTGTTCTCCTAGTATAAAGAAAACTAGCATAACATGTTATGAATTAGAAAACAAAAGATATAATGAAGAATTGATATCATCGGATTAATTTTGAATTAAATCTTCGTGTTCTTGGAGTTGATCTTCAAGTTCTTGCCTCATTTTTCCTCCAAAAACTCTTAAAAATATGTTTTCTTGCATCTCGACGGCTCTAGGGTTTTAAAAGATGCTCCATGATTTTTTTCCGTAAGAGTTTTATTGAAATAAGAAAACCATATTTTTTCCTCCGAAATTGTACTATGCGACTACGTAGTACATTTCCATGCGACTGCATAGTTCATTTAAATTCTCCTAGAAATTCTTTGAAGCACTATATGTGACCGCATGTAAGATGAACTATGTGTCTGCATAGTTCAAGCAAACTTCAATTCTTTGCATTTTGGTCCTCAAACTCCATTTTCTCGTTTCTTGGTCTCTTTTCTCACTTTTTCTTCTTCCAACACTTCATTCTTTGCTCTATTGGTTTTTGAATCCTTCACATCTTTGTTTCTTCTCCCGGGGTCATCTTTTGGATATTTTCACTTTGGTCACTAAGCTTTGGTTTTCTTTCATTTTAGTCATTTTTCACTCATTTTTCCTAAATTCCACATGTTCATCAATGTTATCCTATAAAATACAATTTATATAGAATTAAGTCATATTTTGATATAGTGACCAATAATTATCCATATTTTGTGGCCATATTTCGATATAAGTGACCAATAAATCAAAGATTACAACTGTAGAGTAGCTGGAAATCTGTTGTAGAAATTGCTCGAAATCTGCTATAGAAACTGCTGGGAATCTTATGTAGAATCTGTCTGTTGATTTTAGGTGTAGAATGCTGGGAATAGAATTTGCTAGTACTTTTCCTTTGACACCCCTCTCAAATTGATGTAGATAGATTCACAAGAATCAATTTACTAGCTAGGAAATGAACCGTTGACGGTCATGGATTTAGTGAAGATATCTGCAAGCTGTAGAGTAGTTGAACTGTGTGGTAGGGCGATAACCTTGCAGTCAAAGACATCTTGGATGAAGTGACAATCAACCTCTATGCGTTTCGTGAGTTCATGGTAGACTAGTTTTGTGGCTTGTGGCAATTTGGATGTCACTAGTATTGTCAGCATGCAATGAAGTAGGTTGAACCGAGGAGAAACCAAGTTTGTGAGGAGACCACACAACCAAATGTTCTCAAAGCACGTAGCAGACATGATGTAATACTCGACCTAGTGGATGACTTAGAGATACAGTCCTACTTTTTACATTTCCAAGAGATAAGAATATTATCAAGGAACATACACCATCTAGTAGTCGAGTTCCAGGTGTTCGGGCAACCTGCCCACCCAGCATCATAGTAGGCTTGTAGCTGAAGTGAAGTACCAGTACGGAAGAAAAACTACAACTAGGTATGCCAAGGATGTAGCGCATGATACAACAAACAACGTTTAAGTAGAGATACCGAGTTGTTTACATGACTGACGATGTGGAAAGCATAAAAGATGTTCGGTTGAGTGATGGTTAAATATATAAGACTACCAACCAACTTCCGATATAGAGTGAGATCCACAAGGAGCTTCCTTTAGTCACGTCTATATTTCACATTAATTTTCGTTGAGGTTTTCCCCAAAGTAGTGTCTATGAGTTTTGGTAGCTGAACTTGATCTTGAATATACTTTGTTTGATTTAAGAAGAGACCCTAAGGTTGACGAAGCACCTCTAAACCTAAAAAATAGGTAAACTGGCCAATGCCTTTCATGTGAAAACTAGAATGCAATAATTTCTAAATTGTAGAAATGGTTGCAATTTCTGAACTAGATATAATGATGTTGTCCACATAAAGAAGGATGATTGTTTTGTAGGAAAAGAGAGGAGCAATATTGACTTTGAGTTAACGAAAAGCTAATGAGAGTAGGTATACCAGAGGGAAATTTCATGTAAACGTTCTCCTTAAGATCATCGTGTAAAAATGATCTCTTAACAACCATTTGATGTAGGGGCCACGATGAGAGGCAGTAAGGTCTAGTATTGTTTGTATGGTAGTCATCTTGACCACTGGTACGAATGTCTCATCATAGTCTAGGCCATACTCTTATTTTTTCCAGAACTACCAATCGAACTTTGTACCAGTCTAAAACCTCGTCGAATGAAGCTTGATGGAGAATACCCATTTACTCCCAATTGGTTTTGCGGATGGGGGACGTGGAATAATATCCCAGGTCTGGTTTTTTTTTTTTTCAAGTGGGAGAAGTTCTATTTCAATAGCTATCCGCCAAGACTAATGCTTTACTGCCTGTTTATAACACGAAGGAATAGGAATCAAAGACAAATTGTGTAACGCCCCAAAATTTTTTGAATAAAATTTTATTTGTTTTATATAGTATATATATTTTTAAAAAAATTGAGAACTAAAATGAAATAGGTTTTAAATTTCTATCTTATTTGAACCAAATAATTATGTATCAATAGAGCAATAAATGTTGATTTTGGTAATGATAATCTTTTTGTGAGTTAGATAAAGTTTGATTGCAATCTTAATTTGATAAAGTTTGAAAGTAATCATAATTCTTTTATTTGAAATCAATTCTTATCCAAATTCCTTACATACATCTTTTAAATTCTAGTTATATACAAACTCAATTAAGAATTTCAACTATAAATATTGTAGGAATTCTCATTATTTTCACCACAGAAAATAAAGAGAGCCACGACCAAGCTTTTAAAAATCAAGGTAAGATACTTTGTGCAAGTGATTTGTTTTCTTATATTTCATATTCTGTAATTTATGCACGAATTGTTAGTGGACTTTCGGGTACTTTATTAAGAGATAAGAGACCCAACGGGAATTTAAGACGACCCAAGATGAATGTGTCACTTGGTCACCGTTATACTCCATAAGAGAAGAGTGGTATAAAGTGTTTATTTTATTGTATGTAATTGTGTATGGAAATTGCACGTATTTTATTGGGTATTTTTAAATACTCACTCTTACAAAATTTTACAGGTTAGTTTGGGTTGATTGGATCAGTGGCGGGATAGATATGCGACTACCAAGAGGAATCGAAGAGATAAAACATTAAATTTATTTATTTTTCCTTTAAATTGTTACCCAGTTTAATTTGTTCAAAGAAATTTATTTAATTTGTGATTATATTTTCATTATGGATATTTCAGTTATTTTTATTTAAAAAATATTATTTTATCATTCCACGAAAATTGAATTTTAGGTAACACTCCAGTGTTTGTAAAATTGTGGGGTATTACAGTTTGATATCAAAGTAAATATTTTGCTTTCCTATAGACTTTGTAGTAAAAAAAGTTACTATTCACGCGCACTGTTCATTTGAACAGTGATGAACAGTAGTGTGTCACTGTTTACATGAGCAGTGACCGTGTTGTTTAAAAAAAAAAAGTTTATAGATTTTTCTTTTCTTTTCTTTTCTTTTGTTAAATAAATGATATTAATAATTTTTTTCAAGTAATTAAATAATAGTTTTCAAACGTTACTTTAAATTATGATTGTACATGTTTGTATGTTTAGTTCTAGCCTTCGGATGACATTTTAAAATTTAAAAATTAGAAAATTCATAATTTAAGAGGTCTCCAGTTCCATCTAATGTTTGAGTTCCTTGATTTGCGTATTTTCAAGATTAAAAAACTTTGTCAAAAAGACATAAACTGTGTAAGAAGAGTTTGAGATTTAAGGGGTCTGCTTGTGACCTCCCTCCTCATCTAGAAGCCTTTAATTGTACGTTATTCAAATTAATGAAACGAAAAACAATAATTCAAACCTTTTCAAATTTAAGAATATTCTATTTTCTAGAAATTTCTATTTCAAGAAAATCCTATTTTTTGAAAAAAAAAGAGGGAGTCTTGTTCATAAACTTTAGGAGCTTAAAGATAATGTAAAGTTTTAATATATAATGTTATAAAGAATCTTTGGCTCGTGGCGCTCACTGTTCGTCACTCTTCAATCGACCCCAAGGTATAAAATGAATTGCCATTCTTTTATAATGATTATGAGTTTCTTGATTTATGTTATGATATATTGTAATTATGTCAATGATCAAGTATTTAGAACTTCTCAAATAGTTCGAATAATTTCAAGGACATAATTTTTTAAGGAGGGGAGATTGTAACGCCTCTAAAATTTTAGAATAAAATTTTATTTGTTTTATATAGTATATTTTCTTTTTAAAAAATGAGGACTAAAATGAAATAGGTTGTAAATTTCTATCTTATTTGAACCAAATAATTATATATCGATAGAGTAATAAATGTTGATTTTGATAATGATAATCTTTTTGTGATTTAGATAGAGTTAGATTGCAATCTTAATTTGATAAAGTTTAAAAGTAATTATAATTCTTATCCAAATTCCTTATATACATTGTTTTAAATTCTAGTTGCATACAAACTCAATTGAGAATTTCAACTATTAATACTGTAAGAATTCTCATTATTTCACCACAGAAAATGAAGAGAGTCACGGTAAAGAGAGAATGAGTGGAAAAGTATAGGAAAATAGAAGATCTTTTACGTGCATAATTTTATTCTTTCCAACCTTTTAAAAATCAAGGTAAGATACTTTTGTGCAAGTGGTTTATTTTTTTATACTTTTATATTTAGTAATTTATGCATGAATTGTCTTGGACTTTCGAGTTCTTTATTAAGAGAAAAGAGATCATACAGGGAATTTAAGATGACCTAAGGTGAGTGTGTTGCTTGGTTATCGATATACTTTATAAGAGAAGAGTGATATGAAATATTTATTTTATTGTATATAATTGTGTATGAAAATTGCACGTATCTCATTGAGTATTTTTAAATACTCACTCTTACAAAATTTTACACGTTAGTTCGGGTCGATTGGAACAACAGCGAGATGGTGATCCGACTGCCCAGAAGAATCGTAGAAATAAAATATTAAGTTTATTTTTTTCTATTAAATCATTAGTCAGTTTAGTTTGTTCAAAGATAGTTATTTAATTTGTGATTATGTTTTTATTATGAATATTTCAGTTATTTTTATTTAAAAAAATATTATTTTATCGTTCCGCGAAAATTGAATTTTTGGTAACACTCCAATGTTTGTGAAATTTTGAGGCATTTCAAATTGACTGTCAAGGATAAAGGATGAGTGAAACCAAACTTATTAGGGGGGCTGCGAACCCGATCACCTTATATGAGACAGACAAGTGTAGTTGTTGAAACATGATTGGCAGTTAGAGGATAACCTGGTAGGGGCTTAGAAGTCAGAAGGTGCTAGAAATTGATTTGACGTGGAACGGTGTCGTCTTTATTACACAAGGAGAAGCTTAGGGGATATCAAACCTACATGAAGGTTAGTAAACAAAGGCAAAATAGAAACTGAAAGGAAAGGAGGATCTTGGTGAATGGTGAAAAAATATTAATTTCTAGAAACTCGAATAATATGTAGATTAGAATCATAGGAAATATGACATTTTTCGTGTACAGAATATCCTAGAAAAGCAAACTGGATCGACTTAGCCGTGACTTTTGTACGTTCATGTGCATGAAGATGAACATAACACATAAACCAAATGTATGAAGGTTAGAATATTTTGAAAGATGACCAAACAACCTAGTATATGGAAATATTTTGTTCAAATAGGAAGAAGGCAATTGGTTAATGGGGTAGACATTAGTCGGAAGACCCTCACACTAGAATTGAGAGGGGATGGATAACTCTAATAAAAGGGTGCGCACAACATCAAGTAGATGACGGTTCTTCCTTCGAGCCATCCCATTTTGTTGAGGGTTTGAACTTTGAAGGATGAGACCATTGTGAGATAATTCTACGAGTTTTTAAATAACCCAAAAACAAATTAGACAAGTACTCACCCCTATTGTTAGAACGTAGTGTTTGATATTGGTAGAAAATTGGTTTTGAATAAGTGCATGAAAAATCTTAAAAATAGAAAATACTTCTACTTTAGAATGCATGAAGTAAATCTACGTGAATCGTTCAAACCCTAACAGCCTATTAATATAAGTCCAAACTGGCTTGGCCCGTCTGTTAAACTTAACCCGGTCTAATATTTAATTAATCAAATTAATTAAATCTGGTATATGAACTAATTAATCCAATTAATTTGTGCCTATTAATAAGCAACCCAATTAATTAATTATCAAACACTTGTCAATTAATTAAATGGTAAATCCCATTCTTCTGGTCCTCTTTTGTGTGCGATCCATTAGGTTCTTGATCACGATGCCTAATGATGCGAGATTTTTCCAACCGCAAGTGTACGGTGTCAAGTTTTAATATAGTGAGAGTAGAGTATCGTTTTCCACAGGGATTGAAATCTAATCCTAAGAATTCCTGTAATTAAAATAACCTTAATTTTATCTAGAAAATATGAATATTGGAATGAGATAACTAACTAACTAACTAATTCAATAAATTAACAATGCAATTAAACAAGATTAACACGAATAAGCTTAAACTCTAGAGATCCAATTTCACCTAACCGTCGATCATGCTTCAATCATCTAACTATTCCTTAATTTATTCTTATGGTTTATTAATCAAGAACTCGAAATTATCTTAATCCCCTCTCTCGATGGCGAATTAAGAATTACTTTAAAACCCTAATTTTGAGTCTTCATCTAAAACTAAGATAATAAAGTACATTTAGATATTTGGTTCTCTTAATAATTACAAAGGATTTTATAGGCCTCTCGAACTCTATAATCTCATAGGTTGTGTTTATCAATGGTTACTATTTAGAATTCCCTCTCTCGATAGTAAATTCCAAATTCCATATCATTCAAATGTTGATCAAGCATTCAAAAGTATTCAGAGTAGATAAACACAAATAAACCAATATAATAACCTTTGAAATAGATAATTAAATGATAAAAGCATAATCTCTAGCGTTGGCTACATTGTATCTCTAGAAAAATAAATTACTCCATGAAAATATAAAAGAAAACACAATTTATGTTCTTAAACATTAATAGAATAGAAAAGATTGATAGAGAATAAGAAAAACTCGTTGATTTGTGTATTCCTTAATCTCCAAGGGTCTTCTCTATGGTGTGGCTGCTGGTTTTGCTTCCCCAAAAGTCCCTTAATAAAACCCTAGTAGCCGTATTTATAGTCCCCTCTTTAAGCTCTTTAGATTTAGCGTGTATTTGACATCAAGTATCATTGCGGTGCAGGGGCGCCCGTAGTTTTGGGTGAAAAAATAGTTTTGAGGCTTCCAGTGGCATAGGGGCGCCTGTCCTCCCTGTAAGCAGCTGCACATGTTTTCACTATTTTTATCATAACTTTTTATTCTAATGTCTGATTGAGGCAATTCAAGTTGTGTTGGAAATCTAACTCAAAGGGATAAAACTTTACTTCAGACATCATCATCCAATTCGATCATTTACTCTGTCAAAAGTGAGGCTCAATATGAGACTAAAATTCTGGAACATAACTTTTTGGTTGGAAGATGACTTGTGGTCATCTTTTGACTAAATTTGATCCCTTTGTCGTCTTCCTTTATCTAATTGACTCCTACCACTTTCAAATCTTCATCATGAGGTTCGACATAATTTTTAAGTATTTTCACTTTAGTCCCCGAACTTTGGATCCTTACAATTTAGCCCTTTCTCCAAATTTATCAACTTTTGCCTATTTTTCTTCAATCTCTCCAACCTACATCACAACATCAAAACACACATAAAACACTCTAAAACTTTCTCAAGGGTAACAAAATAATGCATTAAGTGGCATAAATATAATGAGTGTGGAGCACTCATCACCTAACGACGTGAATTATTATTTTAATATAATCAAAATTGATAAATTAAAATACCCCTTTTAATTTATCATCAATTCACATCGTCATCCCAAATTAACATCTAACAATGTGTTAAGATAATATATGTGACGGAAAATGTCAGTGGTATGACAAAATCAAACTTGTTTGTTTAACGTGAAACTATAATCCTTTCGTCAATATGATCTGATCAATTATGAGATATGGATATGTGTTAATTTTAATTATCGATCATATCTTTTATCGCACTGTTAAGTCAATGTAAGTCGAAAACTCCTTTTCGACTTATGAGTTCACCTTTGTCAAGGATTTCATTATCAACTTAACTGGATGAAATGTAGATCATAATTTCTTACTATCTAAGAGTGACGAATCCTCTAGTGATCATTCACAACCTTCATGTGATTCTTGACATACCCGAATGATACTGTATTAGTGACCCTTGGAAGAGCAACGTCCAACATCACCAAAGTATGACTGTCCTCATATAAGACACTATGATGACCTCAAGTCAAATGACCAATTCCACTACCGAACGTTAGAGATTAACAATTGACATTCAGATAGTTATCCATGTAGAATCTCCCAGTGGGTCTTCAATGTTTTGTTCTATAACAAAACATCCACGTGTTCATTCAAGTGTCACCACACTTTAACTTGTGAGATCAGCTTCTTACTTCACAAGTAAGAATGCCACACGTGATGGTCTATCTGTAATAACGATATCCGTATCTCGTTATTGCTTCGACCACGGGCGATTTAATATTCAATCATATGTAATTTGTATCTCACAATCACATCACCAAGACTTGAATCTACGGATTTTGTTATTTAATTTATTAGAATATTAATTCAATTAAATAATAGATATTGCCATAAATATGTATCGATTATATATATATATATATATATATCCAAAATTGATTGAACCTAGGGTATAACACTTACAAACTCCTACTTGCACTAGATCTAATCACTTATGTATCTTATACCATAAGAGTTTACATGACGATCATTTTTATGCTGCGACACTCTTTGTCAGTGGATCTGCAATTTAATAACTTGTGGGAATTCGTTCTTTCTTTATATCATTTCATTGTATTATCTTTTCAATAAGTAAATGCCGCATTAAAACATGTTTGGATCATTGATGAGACCTTAGTTCCTTTGTTTGTACAATGGCTTCATTGTTATCACAATGCAGAAGCATGTGATCAACAATGTTAGGAACTACTCCATGTTCATTAACGAACGTCCTGATCCAGACTACAACTTTTATTGCTTTCTAAAGCAATAATGTATAAGGCTTCTATTATTGAATCAACGATTATTTCTGATTTGGAACCTTTCCAACACACTGCTTAAGAGTAAACTAATATCCTAATTGAGATATGCTATCATTCTAGTCTAACTAGAAGTTATCATCAGTGTATCCATGAACTTTCAGTTCATTTTCTCCATATAAAATCTTCTCGAGATTTTATCTATATAGATTGGGACGAGTTAAGTAATCTTTTAGATCTATCTTTATAGATCAACTTGCTTCTCCCATATCTATCAAGGAGAAATTATTTGACAACCATAATTTCAACAATTGAAATATAGAGACGTCGTTTCCTAAAATATGTCTCATACATATAATATTAGGAATGCGACAATGCTCCCACTATTTTCTCGTAAATACATAATTCGTCTTCATTTTTGATAAAATCAAATACTTTGACTTTTGCATCAAATCGAAGATATCAGCTTCAAGAGGCTTGTTTCAATCCATATTGACCTTTTCTTGTAAGCTCATTTACAACCTATGACTTCTAATCCATTAGGTAGGTCGACCAAGGTCCAAACATTGGTTACATACATCAAGTCCATCTCGAATTTCCATGGCCTCTGCCATCTCTTTAAGTCAACACTTGACTTTATTTCTGCGTAATTAGTAGGTTCATTATCCTCAATTAGTTATGCCTGATTAGTAATCATGGATTCGTAATTTCTAGGAGGTCGAATGATCCTTCAAGATTTACATGGAGCTGACGTGTTCTCAGAAGTATCTAATTCCTAATTAAGAGTATGTCTTTCAGTAGGTGTGGAATCAAACTCAGATTCATCTATTTGGTCAACTATATCCGTGGATTCTTGAACTCTTTCAAGATTTATTCTGCTCTCAATATCTCTCCTAGAAGAAACACTTTCTCTAAGAGTGGGGCATGTCTTGAGACGAACATCTTCTTCTCAACAAGATTATAGAATTGATATCCGATTGTCTCTTGGATATTCCACAAATATATATTTATCAGATTTAGTCGCAAATTTTTTCGATTCAATGTGCTTCACATAAGCATACAACCTAAAATTTCATATGGGATAAGTTGGACCTTTCCATAACTCGTATGGAGTTTTGTCAACAGATTTAGATGTGACACGATTTAGTGAGTAGCACATGGCAATCAGTGCATGACCTCAAAATGATTCTGGAATGTTTGCATGGCTTGTTTTTAATTGCACTATATCTAATAGTGTACAATTCCTTATTTCAGATACACCATTATGTTGCAATGTATGTGGAGGAATCCACTGCGTGAGAATCTCATTCTCTTTAAGATAATCAAAAATTCTACCTTTTAGATATTCTCCACATCGATCAAATCTTAGTGTGAGAATATATTTACCCATTTGTTTCTCAATTTCTAGTTTGAATCCCTTGAATATTTCAAGAGTTTCATGTTTGAATTTCATCAAATATACATGACAATTTTTGAAATGGTCGTCAGTAAATGTGATAAAACAAGAGAAACTTCATCTAGCATTATTTGATATGGATCCACATACATCACTATGTATTAGACCTAGTAATTATGCAGATCTTTCTTATTTTCAAGTAAAAGGAGATTTGATCATTGTGCCTAACAGACGTGATTCACATTTGTTAAATAAGTCAAAATCGTTTGACCCAAATACACATCTCCATGTAACTTTGAAATTGCATTCTCATTTATATAATCAAATCTGCAATGCCAGATATATGTGTTATTCAGATTATCATTTTTATGCCTTTCAATTTCTATACTTATTATAGAATACTTAATATTTAGAATATAAATGTCATTTTGTAATTTACCATAGCCATTAAGATCTTATCAAGATAAAAAAGGAGCAACACTTGTCCTTAACATTAAAATAATTCATGTCAAAACATGAAATTTATTTAATGCTCTTGGTAATGGTGAGAACAAAATTAAGATTTCTCTAATTCCAATAATAAGCCTAAAGGCAATGGCAAGTGATATGTTTCTACAGACAATGCAACAACCTTTGCTAATTTTCAACGTGTATGTCAATTTCTCCATTTTGCAGTGATCTACTTTTATTTAGTTTTTGCATATTTGTACAAATATGAGATCCATATCTAGTATCTAATACTTATGAAACTAATAAAGTAGATATAAGTCTTGCAATTTTCTTTCCAATGACTTATCATCTCGAGATGATAATAAAGGTCATTAGATTTGGTATTGTCCTTATTCGCTTTAATTGTCTTAGCCATCTTGGTTCTTTCCTAAAGCATCCTTTAAACTTCCCTAGAGGAATCTATGACTAAGATTTACCTACTACAAATACAGATTTGGGCTTAATAATTTTAAGCATGTTCAGCAACTCAATGAGCTTGCATTAGAGTTTATTCATGTTAAATTCATAATTCGTTATGAAACTCTCTGGCAGAGATTGCAGAACCAAGTTTATACTTAGTTCATTGTTCATGACTGAACGCAATTAAGACAACTTCTCAAAGTAGTCAGCATCTTCAGCATACGAGCACTAATTAAAGATTCTTTTGTCACTATGCACATGTATAGTTGCTAAGAAATCTCATATATTTCCACATGTGATTGTTCATCATTCAACACCTTGAGATGGAAAATCATGTGTTATCATCTATACTCTTATGTTGCTTTGTAACTCAGGTGACATAGTCGCAAACATCATATATGTCGCAATACTATCGTCATCACCGTGTTTATTATAGCAGCCACCTCTTCCTTTGTTGAGTCATCAACATGTGTCTCTGGAAATGGCTACTTAAGTACACAACCAATTTTCTCATGCTAGAGAACAATTCTTAGATTGCGGTGCCAATTAAGAAAATTTGGTTTGGTTGTTGGCATCTAATATGCTTCTTAAATATATATGGTTACTCATGATTCAATAAAAGTAAACGACGAAAACTAAAAGAATAATATATAGAATGCATCAATTAATTTAACATGGTCTTTTATTAAATTAATTTTGCTCCTACTGTTTAACTCAAATTTATGACCATCTCACATAAATTTATGGAATCCAAGTATTGCATTTTTTCTATCGCGGTGTATACAATATCGTAACAAGTAATACTAGTGGACCTTTGAGTCTGAATTATCATTCCCACGAGGACTATATTCTAGTCTTAATCTACTTTTTCTAACTCATATTCGATAAAAGCAAACAAAGAAAGAATAGATGTAGTTGTGACTAATAATTTTCTATAATGAAGTAAATACCTAAAGCTAATGGAAGTTATGAGAAAATGTCAAACAATGAGTGATCAAAGATTCATGTATGTAAGAAATATTAGGGCAAAACAAATTCATCTAATGATCACCTTAATTCCTAATCCAAGATTCTAACCTAATGTAGTGTTCGGTCAAATTCTCTTATGGTATTCAATTTTCCCCTCTCGAATTCTCATTTAGCCTATTCAACTAATTCAATTCCATATCTCTATACGAATTATCCTTAGTTAAACGAATCTTAGTTCTAGGAATTCCTATAATGACCGCAATACTTAGTATATGTATCTCTACACACTATGTAGCGACCGCGAACTTTTAAATTATATAAATTAATTTTCTCGAAAAACGTGTCGCTAAAACGTAACCCTAATTTTCTAGAGAAACGCGTTCGTCTAGCCGTTATAAAAACGAATTCAAATTTATTCGATTGAATCCAATCTCGAATAATTATTTTAGTATCAATTTCGAATTATTTTATTTAAATCCAATTTTTATTAAATTCAAGCCCAATTACTTATTAGTCCAAATCTTGGATGTTTAGGTCCAATTCCACTTAAGTCCAACAAGGAAATCATTTTAATCCAATCACTTAAGCCCAATTAGAAAACCCTACAGCCCAAATCCAAAGGCCCAACAATCAGGCCCAATATACCATATAGGGATTTGTGCCCTAAAATCTCATTATTTTATTCATCACAATTCCCTCCACTCCCATTTTCATTCACGCAACCAAATCCATTTGGTAAGAATCTCTCTTCTCTCCCTCACACTCTCAGCTCCATTTCACTTGGGTCACCATTGATACTAGAACAACCATTTCTAGCATCAACAGTGAGCTCCCCAAGCTGGCAAACTCAACACCCCAGCCACTGCACAATGCAGCCAACTCCACCAACCTCCACTGCAAGTCACAACACCATTCACCAAACCATCACCGCATTCATCACCAACCGCACCGCATCGCCCTCACCAAACCGAGAACAGCAGACCACCAAGTCACTCCACCACCAAGCTCAACTGCAAGCTCACACGAGCTACAGTCTCAACACCTCTGCCTAAACCACCAACCAACACCCAGCAAGCTGCACCACCACCGGGTTCACTCAAAATCGAAACCCAACTTCACCACCGCTTTTCGAGTCACCTACCATCATCCAAACTCCAGAGAAATCGAACCAACACCCCAACACCCAACTTCAAGCCCAGCTCAAGTTACTGCAAGACAACCCAGCTCACTGCCCAAATGGCCACCTCCAAACCGAGAACCACTACATTTCACTACTCACAGCTCCAAAACCGAAACAGACAGCCCCCAAAAGCCGAATACAAACCGCCCAAAAATCCACCTCAACCGAAACCAAAATCAACCACAAAATCAAGAAAAAGGAAAAGCCCATTACCTTACCTTGTATTTCGACCCACTTCCAGTTGATAGCCACCAAGAAACCCAAAGGAAATCGACCCGCTAGCCTCGAGTCCAATACCTCCATTTTTCGCGCCCAAAGCCCAAAATCAAACCCTCCCCTACCCTTGAGTCGGCGCCCCCACGAGTGGCGGCGCTGCCACCGTCGCCGGCGGTGGTGGAATCGGAGGGGCAAAGCCCCTCCATCGCCTCTCTCTCTCTCGGTCGAATGAGAGAGAGAAATGAGAAATGATATTTTTTTTATTTGATTTTTGGTTTTATTTGATTTTTAATTTCTAAAGAATATGTTTTAGCCCCCAAGTTATAATTTGTTTTAAGTTAGTCCCTAAAGTGTTTTTTAGTTTAGCCCTTAAGTTTAAGTGTTTTAATTTCAGTCCCTTAATTTTATTTTCAGTTTTAGATAATGTTTAATTTAACCCCCAAGTTTATAAATTATTATTTCAGTCCTGAAGATTTTATTTTCGATTTATTGATTTTCAATTAAGTTCTTAAGTTCTGAAAATGTTTAATTTCAGCCCTTTAGTTTTATTTTCAGCTTTATTATATTTACAGATTAGTCCTTAAACTATTAAACATTATTATTTTAGTTTTCAGCTTTAAAATACTTACAGCTTAGTCCTTAAACTATTAAAAGTTATTATTTCAGTTTTTAACTTTTATTTTCAGTTTTATTATAATACAGTTTAGTCCCTAAACTTATGAAAGTTATTATTTTAGCCCTTAAAGTTTTATTTTTAGATTTAATAAATTTCCAATTTAGCCCCTAAACTTTACTTTATCATTTTAAGTCATTTATTTCAATTCCAATAATTTTCAATTAAGCCCTTAAACTTAATTTCAACACTTTAAAACTTTAAGTTCGAAATACTAATTCAAACTTATTTTCTATTTTTGGCTAGACGATACGTACGAACAATTAGGAGTTTGAAGTTATTTTCCCGCTCCACTTTTCACGCAACTCGAAATATTTGAGGTAGACTCGCCACCATTAATTAGTTTAAATTATAATTGCATGCTTTATGTGAATTACATGATTTATATGCTTTATGCATAGGATGAGAATGTGTCATATGAGATATATGATATTGTTATGCTTGCCATAACTTATATGCTTAATTGCATGAGAAAGAAAGAAAGAAAGAATCTCTTATGAGATAAGAAGAGAATGTTATGCATAACTTATGTGCTTCATCCGCACAAGAAAGAAAGACTACCCACAGCCCATGTTTTTAAAGAGCCTATGATTTTCAAGAAAATGAGCCCAAGATGATCACATTGTATATTGCATAAGTGTGTATTCAATTATTCTGTAAATTAATTATCGGCGATGAGTCTACTGAGTATTTCTTCGAAATACTCATTCTGCTATTTTAACAATATTTGCAGACTTCGGAGGCGATCGAGATTGATCCGGCAGTGGTGGCATAAAAGAATTTGACTATCGAAATTATTATCTCTTTGAAGTTTTGTATGTTAACGTATTTTTCGTTTCCGCTATTCCAAAACATGATATTTAAATTTTGAACAATTATCCTATGTATTTTTCTTGCCGACGAAGTTTTCAATTGCAAATGTGATTTTAAAAATTAGGTTATTTCCGCAAAATTGATTGACAAAATTAGGGCAAAAGACGATGACGTGGCAATCCGGGTTAACAGAACTCGGGGCGCTACAGCTTGGTATCAGAGCTGGTCTGCGTTTCTGTAGACTGGCAAATTTTCAAAAAGAGAAAATTTTCAAAGAGAATTTTTAAAGAGATTATTTTATTTAATTAGTACTGGAAGTTGCCACTGCCATCATTCAATCCATCGACTCCGAAGGTAAAGAAGTTTATGAAGTTTATTGTTATTTTATTTCGGATACTGTTTTACGATTTACGAGACTTAGAAGAAAGAGAAAGAAAGTGTATCCGAATTAGAAAGAAAGAAAGAAAAGAAAGAAAGAAAGAAAGAGTTTGAGCATACTTTGAAATAGTTTTCTAAATTTTTACGTCCTCGTAAATTTTAACTAAGAAGAGATGAATAACCCCACTTAATTGGACTTTGCATAATTGGTTTAGGACATGGCACCCGTTCGTAGAAATGCACCCAGTGACGTAGAACAAGCGGTTAGAAATTACAACCGCTTCAGGCCTAGACTTGATTGGACAATTACCCAACACATAGAGCAGTTGAATGTCGTACGGGAACGGGCCATACAGCATGGCTACGTGACCTGTAATCGCCAGTCGATTCATCACCTACTCTCGACTTTCCGAGGCGACTATGCGGAAGTAGCTCGTAGCATATACATGGATGCTCTCACGTCACCTAACGTGGATATGGAATATGACTCATTCTGCGTGAGATTTGTGGCATATTGGCCCATGTATTTTGAGCACCGCCTTGGGGTTGTACCTGAAGGAGAGCCAGAACATGAGCAAATGCTCGAGCCTGAGCAGGTGCAAGAAGACGAGTTAGCACCCGAGGGCAATCCCGAGGAGGAACCAGAAGAGGAAGAAGATCCCGAGGAAGACCCAGAAGAGGAAGAAGATCCCGAGGGAGACCCAGAGGAAGAAGAAGATCCCGAAGAAGACCCCGAAGAAGAAGAACCAGAGGAAGACGCTGATCCAGCGTTGGGAGAATTCTCGGACGCCGAATCATGCGTGACCGAAGGAGAATAGATGATAGGAGTTAGAGTAGGATTAACATTTTGTCTTAATCAAATGTTGGCATACACGCCACCCGATGTACCTACTTGAAAAGAAGTCGAATTATGAATGAAATGAAATTTGAAACTTAATTTTCGAGATATCCTTACTGTTCGCTTTGTTAGTACTCCTAGTCAACTATTACAAACTGCCTTTAAATTTATGAAGGTTATGGCACCACCGAACCAAGCCGATGTTATCAGGGAATTACTCAGAGCGGTGCAGGAAATGAGACAGATTCCGCAGCCAGTAAACCCCAACCCTATTGTACCTATGATCGAACAATTCAGAAGGTACAGCCCGCCTACGTTTGACGGCGAAAATGGGCCACTGGCAGTAGAAGAATGGCTCCAGGCCATTGAAAAATTTTTTAAGCACATAGCCTGCCCGGAATTCAAGAAAGTGGGTTGTGCCGAGTTCATGTTGATTGGAAGAGCCGGATTTTGGTGGGAATCTGCATCCCGCACAAGAAGCGAGGAACAACAGGCAGCCCTAACTTGGGATGATTTCAAGGAAGAGATCAGGGACAAGTTTTTCCCACAAGCTCTTCGAGATCACAAGGAGACCGAATTTCTGCGACTAGTGCAAGGAGATATGGATATAGTCGAGTATGAAAGGAGGTTTGAAGAGCTATCACGCTATGCTCCACATCTGGTGGAGACGGAGTTCAAAAAGGCCCGCAGATTTGAGAGAGGTCTACGCTCCGATGTCCGACAAATTGTCAGTTCACATGAGCTGCCAACCTACCGGGAAGTAGTAAAAAAGGCTCAAGCAGTAGCCTATGCCGGTGGGAGGACGGTAAGCCAGGGACCTCAGTATGAGCAGAGAAACCTGGGCAAGAGAAAATGGCAAGGTCCGAGCCGCAACCAAACTCCGAACCAGAACCAGAACAGGAACCAACCGTTCGTCAAGAGGCCCAATCCGGGGCCAACAGGGAGACAGATGCCCAATATCATTTCTCCCTGCCCTAAGTGCCAGAGGATGCACAAAGGAGAATGCCTGTTTGGGAAGGGAGTCTGCTATAAGTGTGGCCAGTCAGGTCACTTTGCAACGGACTGTCGTGCTCAGCCCGCCCAGGGTTCCAATCAGAAGATGAACCCAGGCCAGAACCGGAAGGGGACAGCCAGGGTATTCGCTATGGATGCAGCCCAGGACTCCGACGTGATTGCAGGTATACTAGTTATCCTAGTACCCTTGTACATGTCTTAATTGCTTTCCATACCGTATTTTCCTTCCCATATTGAGCATGATAATATGATATCAGGTATACTATCTATCTCTGGGATACCTGTATATGTTCTGATAGACTCGGGAGCCACACATTCATTTATATCCGATGCATGCTTAGAAAGACTGAACCTAATAGGCATAGAGACTGGTAGTACCCTTGAAGTTAGTTTGCCGTCAGGAGAAACCATCGATACTGATAAGATAGTCAAGGCAGTACAAATCGATTTTGATGGTCAAGTTTTGGAGGCAGACCTGAATATTATCCGAATGAAAGATTTCGATATTATTCTAGGTATGGATTGGCTCAGTACCAACCGTGCCGCAATTATGTGCCACGAGAAGGAGGTTATTTTTCGTAAAGATGGTAAAGAAGTATTCAGATTTTATGGGACGAGGATTAAGGCACTTCCTCGCCTGATTTCGGCTTTACAAGCGGAGAAGCTATTAACCAAGGATAGTTGTCATGGCTATTTGGTTAGTCTTCAAGACAAACCCGTAGATGAGATTACTCTGGATTCAGTGCCAGTAGTATGTGAATATGGTGACGTTTTCAGGACGACCTACCCGGCACTCCGCCGGATAGGCAAGTGGAATTCTCCATCGATTTGGTACCAGGAGCTGCCCCTGTTTCTAAAGCTCCGTACCGCATGGCACCAAAAGAGTTGCAAGAATTGAAGGTGCAATTAGAGGAATTGCTAGAGAAGGGTTTTATCAGGCCAAGTGTATCTCCGTGGGGAGCACCTGTGCTGTTTGTAAAGAAGAAGGACGAAAGCATGAGGATGTGTATCGACTATCGAGAACTTAACAAGTTGACGATAAGGAATAAGTATCCCCTACCCAGGATCGAAGACTTATTCGATCAGTTGAAAGGTACTGCAATCTTCTCGAAGATTGATTTGAGATCTGGGTACCATCAGCTAAAGGTTTCGCCAGCTGACGTACCAAAGACAGCGTTCAGGACACGATATGGACATTATGAGTTCACAGTGATGCCGTTCGATCTTACGAACGCGCCTGCAATATTTATGGACTTGATGAACCGAGTTTTTCCATCAGTATCTTGATAAATTCGTTATTGTTTTTATCGATGATATACTGATCTACTCCAGGGATTCCGCACAACATGAAGAACATTTGAGGAATTTGTGTTGGAAACGGCGAGAGCGAAAAAGGCTGTACGCCAAGTTCAAGAAATGTGAATTTTGGCTTGAAAGAGTAGGTTTCTTAGGTCATATTGTTACGACTAAAGGTATCGAGGTTGATCCTTCTAAGGTTGAGGCTAACGAATTGGCCAACACCCGCAAATGTTGAAGATGTGAGAAGCTTTCTTGGATTAGTTTGGATATTATCGGCGATTCATAGAAGGTTTTTCTAAAATAGCGAGGTTCTATGACTCGGTTGACCGAGAAAGGGAGTTAAATTTCGGTGGACGAGAACAATGTGAACAAAGCTTTCGAAACTTAAGGACGGGCTCGTCTCGGCACAGTCTTGACTATACAGAATGGATCCGAAGGTTTCGTTATTCTGACGATGCATCCAAACATGGTTTAGGTTGTGTTTTGATGCAGAATGGCAAAGTGATAGCATATGCTTCAAGACAGTTGAAGCCTCATGAGAAGAATTACCCGACACATGATTTAGAGCTCGCAGCTGTCGTGCATGCTCTTAAGATTTGGAGACACTATCTGTACGGGAGTAAATGTGAGATTTACACCGATCACAAGAGTCTCAAGTATTTCTTCACTCAGAAGGAACTGAACATGAGACAACGACGATGGCTAGAGCTGGTAAAGGACTATGACTGCACCATTCTTTACCACCCAGGTAAAGCAAATAAGGTTGCCGACGCTTTGAGCAGAAAGGACGCCGGACAGTTATCAGCTTTAGGAACGACGCAAGATCAGTTGATTCGAGATTTGAGGAATCTAAGAATCGAAGTGCGAACCCCATCGACCCAAGGATCTTCTAGATTGGCAAATCTGAGCGTTAAACCAGACTTGAGAGGTCGGATTATAACAGCTCAAACTGGAGATAAATTCTTGGAAAAGATCAGATCCGAAGTTGGAACGGCAAGAGAATAGGTTTCGAGATTGCCTCTGATAAGGCACTTATATTCAGAGGACGTCTATGTGTACCAAAGGATGAACATATCCAGAATGAGATTTTGACAGAAGCTCACTCAGCACCATATGCATGCCACCCAGGAGGAACAAAGATGTATCGTGATTTGCGCAATACCTTTTGGTGGAGAAACATGAAGGGTTGTATTGCAAAATTTGTCTCTCGATGCATGACGTGTCAGCAAGCTAAGGCTGAACACCAGAGACCATCAGGATTGTTAAATCCCTTGGATATACCAGAATGGAAATGGGAGAAAATTTCCATGGATTTCGTAACAGGGTTACCGAAATCAGTGAAAGGACATGACGCTATTTGGGTTATCGTAGATCGACTTACGAAGTCAGCTCATTTCCTACCAATCAGAATGACTCTCAATGTGGATTAGTTATCCCAGTTGTATGTTAGAGAGATTGTTAGACTTCATGGAGTACCGACTTCCATTGTATCGAGATAGAGACCCGAGATTTACATCGAGATTACGGAAGAGTTTACAAGTAGCGATGGGTACTAAATTAAATTTTAGTCTTGCTTACCATCCCAGAGATCGATGGGATGTCACGAACGCACTATTCAGACACTAGAAGATATGCTTAGAGCTTGCGTACTAGATTTGAGTGGTAATTGGGAGACTCACCTCCCATTAGTGGAATTTGCCTACAATAATAGTTTCCAGGCTACTATTGGAATGGCACCATATGAGGCACTTTATGGACGACGATGTCGATCACCAGTCTATTGGGATGAAGTAGGCGAGAGAAGAATTTTAGGTCCAGAATTGATTGAAAAGACAGTTAAGGCTATTGATAAGATCAGACTGCGGATCAAAGCCGCTCAAGATAGACAGAAAAGCTATGCCGATCAAAGGAGAAAAGACTTAGAATTTGAAATTGGAGAGAAAGTATTCTTGAAAGTAGCTCCTATGAAAGGAACTATTCGCTTCGGCAAGAGAGGGAAGTTAAGACCTCGTTTTATCGGACCATTCGAGATATTAGAGAAAGTGGGTAACGTGGCTTATCGTTTGGCGTTGCCGCTCGAGCTATCGGCCGTACACAACGTTTTTCACGTTTCCCTATTGAGAAAGTATATCCACGACCCAAGTCACGTGGTAAATTTTCAGACTATTTCGATTCAGAGGAATCTGTCCTATGAGGAGACACCTATGTGCATTATAGAAAGAAAAGTCCATGTCTTAAGAAACAAAGAAATTCCTTTAGTCAAAATCCAATGGGGTAGACGGGATAGCGATGAAGCTACCCGGAGAAAGAGGAAGAGATTACGGCTAAGTATCCAGGATATATTAGATCAAGTAAGTTTAAATTTCGAGGACGAAATTATTTTAAGGGGTAAGGTTGTAGCGACCGCGAACTTTTAAATTATATAAATTAATTTTCTCGAAAAACGTGTCGCTAAAACGTAACCCTAATTTTCTAGAGAATCGCGTTCGTCTAGCCGTTATAAAAACGAATTCAAATTTATTCGATTGAATCCAATCTCGAATAATTATTTTAGTATCAATTTCGAATTATTTTATTTAAATCCAATTTTTATTAAATTCAAGCCCAATTACTTATTAGTCCAAATCTTGGATGTTTAGGTCCAATTCCACTTAAGTCCAACAAGGAAATCATTTTAATCCAATCACTTAAGCCCAATTAGAAAACCCTACAGCCCAAATCCAAAGGCCCAACAATCAGGCCCAATATACCATATAGGGATTTGTGCCCTAAAATCTCATTATTTTATTCATCACAATTCCCTCCACTCCCATTTTCATTCACGCAACCAAATCCATTTGGTAAGAATCTCTCTTCTCTCCCTCACACTCTCAGCTCCATTTCACTTGGGTCACCATTGATACTAGAACAACCATTTCTAGCATCAACAGTGAGCTCCCCAAGCTGGCAAACTCAACACCCCAGCCACTGCACAATGCAGCCAACTCCACCAACCTCCACTGCAAGTCACAACACCATTCACCAAACCATCACTGCATTCATCACCAAACTGCACCGTACTGCCCTCACCAAACCGAGAACAGCAGACCACCAAGTCACTCCACCACCAAGCTCAACTGCAAGCTCACACGAGCTACAGTCTCAACACCTCTGCCTAAACCACCAAACCAACAGCCAGCAAGCTGCACCACCACCGGGTTCACTCAAAATCGAAACCCAACTTCACCACCGCTTTTCGAGTCACCTACCATCATCCAAACTCCAGAGAAATCGAACCAACACCCCAACACCCAACTTCAAGCCCAGCTCAAGTTACTGCAAGACAACCAAGCTCACTGCCCAAATAGCCACCTCCAAACCGAGAACCACTACATTTCACTACTCACAGCTCCAAAACCGAAACAGACAGCCCAAAAGCCGAATACAAACCGCCCAAAATCCACCTCAATCGAAACCAAAATCAACCACAAAATCAAGAAAAAGGAAAAGCCCATTACCTTACCTTGTATTTCGACCCACTTCCAGTTGATAGCCACCAAGAAACCCAAAGGAAATCGACCCGCTAGCCTCGAGTCCAATACCTCCATTTTTCGCGCCCAAAGCCCAAAATCAAACCCTCCCCTACCCTTGAGTCGGCGCCCTCACGAGTGGCGGCCTTTGCCACCGTCGCCGGCGGTGGTGGAATCGGAGGGGCAAAGCCCCTCCATCGCCTCTCTCTCTCGGTCGAATGAGAGAGAGAAATGAGAAATGATATTTTTTTTATTTGATTTTTGGTTTTATTTGATTTTTAATTTCTAAAGAATATGTTTTAGCCCCCAAGTTATAATTTGTTTTAAGTTAGTCCCTAAAGTGTTTTTTAGTTTAGCCCTTAAGTTTAAGTGTTTTAATTTCAGTCCCTTAATTTTATTTTCAGTTTTAGATAATGTTTAATTTAACCCCCAAGTTTATAAATTATTATTTCAGTCCTTAAGATTTTATTTTCAGTTTCAGCAGATTTTCAATTAAGTCCTTAAGTTCTGAAAATGTTTAATTTCAGCCCTTTAGTTTTATTTTCAGCTTTATTATATTCTGATTAGTCCTTAAACTATTAAACATTATTATTTTAGTTTTCAGCTTTAAAATACTTCTGACTTAGTCCTTAAACTATTAAAAGTTATTATTTCAGTTTTTAACTTTTTATTTTCAGTTTTATTATAATACAGTTTAGTCCCTAAACTTATGAAAGTTATTATTTTAGCCCTTAAAGTTTTATTTTTAGATTTAATAAATTTCCAATTTAGCCCCTAAACTTTACTTTATCATTTTAAGTCATTTATTTCAATTCCAATAATTTTCAATTAAGCCCTTAAACTTAATTTCAACACTTTAAAACTTTAAGTTCGAAATACTAATTCAAACTTATTTTCTATTTTTGGCTAGACGATACGTACGAACAATTAGGAGTTTGAAGTTATTTTCCCGCTCCACTTTTCACGCAACTCGAAATATTTGAGGTAGACTCGCCACCATTAATTAGTTTAAATTATAATTGCATGCTTTATGTGAATTACATGATTTATATGCTTTATGCATAGGATGAGAATGTGTCATATGAGATATATGATATTGTTATGCTTGCCATAACTTATATGCTTAATTGCATGAGAAAGAAAGAAAGAAAGAATCTCTTATGAGATAAAAAGAGAATGTTATGCATAACTTATGTGCTTCATCCGCACAAGAAAGAAAGACTACCCACAGCCCATGTTTTTAAAGAGCCTATGATTTTCAAGAAAATGAGCCTAAGATGATCACATTGTATATTGCATAAGTGTGTATTCAATTATTACGTAAATTAATTATCGGCGATGAGTTCACCGAGTATTTCTTCGAAATACTCATTCTCGCTATTTTAACAACATTTGCAGACTTCGGAGGCGATCGAGATTGATCCGGCAGTGGTGGCATAAAAGAATTTGACTATCGAAATTATTATCTCTTTGAAGTTTTGTATGTTAACGTATTTTTCGTTTCCGCTATTCCAAAACATGATATTTAAATTTTGAACAATTATCCTATGTATTTTTCTTGCCGACGAAGTTTTCAATTGCAAATGTGATTTTAAAAATTAGGTTATTTCCGCAAAATTGATTGACAAAATTAGGGCAAAAGACGATGACGTGACAATCCGGGTTAACAGAACTCGGGGCGCTACAGCTTGGTATCAGAGCCGGTCTGCGTTTCTGTAGACTGGCAAATTTTCAAAAAGAGAAAATTTTCAAAGAGAATTTTTAAAGAGATTATTTTATTTAATTATTACTGGAAGTTGCCACTGCCATCATTCAATCCATCGACTCCGAAGGTAAAGAAGTTTATGAAGTTTATTGTTATTTTATTTCGGATACTGTTTTACGATTTACGAGACTTAGAAGAAAGAGAAAGAAAGTGTATCCGAATTAGAAAGAAAGAAAGAAAAGAAAGAAAGAAAGAAAGAGTTTGAGCATAATTTGAAATAGTTTTCTAAATTTTTACGTCCTCGTAAATTTTAACTAAGAAGAGATGAATAACCCCACTTAATTGGACTTTGCATAATTGGTTTAGGACATGGCACCCGTTCGTAGAAATGCACCCAGTGACGTAGAACAAGCGGTTAGAAATTACAACCGCTTCAGGCCTAGACTTGATTGGACAATTACCCAACACATAGAGCAGTTGAATGTCGTACGGGAACGGGCCATACAGCATGGCTACGTGACCTGTAATCGCCAGTCGATTCATCACCTACTCTCGACTTTCCGAGGCGACTATGCGGAAGTAGCTCGTAGCATATACATGGATGCTCTCACGTCACCTAACGTGGATATGGAATATGACTCATTCTGCGTGAGATTTGTGGCATATTGGCCCATGTATTTTGAGCACCGCCTTGGGGTTGTACCTGAAGGAGAGCCAGAACATGAGCAAATGCTCGAGCCTGAGCAGGTGCAAGAAGACGAGTTAGCACCCGAGGGCAATCCCGAGGAGGAACCAGAAGAGGAAGAAGATCCCGAGGAAGACCCAGAAGAGGAAGAAGATCCCGAGGGAGACCCAGAGGAAGAAGAAGATCCCGAAGAAGACCCCGAAGAAGAAGAACCAGAGGAAGACGCTGATCCAGCGTTGGGAGAATTCTCGGACGCCGAATCATGCGTGACCGAAGGAGAATAGATGATAGGAGTTAGAGTAGGATTAACATTTTGTCTTAATCAAATGTTGGCATACACGCCACCCGATGTACCTACTTGAAAAGAAGTCGAATTATGAATGAAATGAAATTTGAAACTTAATTTTCGAGATATCCTTACTGTTCGCTTTGTTAGTACTCCTAGTCAACTATTACAACTGCCTTTAAATTTATGAAGGTTATGGCACCACCGAACCAAGCCGATGTTATCAGGGAATTACTCAGAGCGGTGCAGGAAATGAGACAGATTCCGCAGCCAGTAAACCCCAACCCTATTGTACCTATGATCGAACAATTCAGAAGGTACAGCCCGCCTACGTTTGACGGCGGAAATGGGCCACTGGCAGTAGAAGAAGGGCTCCAGGCCATTGAAAAATTTTAAGCACATAGCACTCGGAATTCAAGAAAGTGGGTTGTGCCGAGTTCATGTTGATTGGAAGAGCCGGATTTTGGTGGGAATCTGCATCCCGCACAAGAAGCGAGGAACAACAGGCAGCCCTAACTTGGGATGATTTCAAGGAAGAGATCAGGGACAAGTTTTTCCCACAAGCTCTTCGAGATCACAAGGAGACCGAATTTCTGCGACTAGTGCAAGGAGATATGGATATAGTCGAGTATGAAAGGAGGTTTGAAGAGCTATCACGCTATGCTCCACATCTGGTGGAGACGGAGTTCAAAAAGGCCCGCAGATTTGAGAGAGGTCTACGCTCCGATGTCCGACAAATTGTCAGTTCACATGAGCTGCCAACCTACCGGGAAGTAGTAAAAAAGGCTCAAGCAGTAGCCTATGCCGGTGGGAGGACGGTAAGCCAGGGACCTCAGTATGAGCAGAGAAACCTGGGCAAGAGAAAATGGCAAGGTCCGAGCCGCAACCAAACTCCGAACCAGAACCAGAACAGGAACCAACCGTTCGTCAAGAGGCCCAATCCGGGGCCAACAGGGAGACAGATGCCCAATATCATTTCTCCCTGCCCTAAGTGCCAGAGGATGCACAAAGGAGAATGCCTGTTTGGGAAGGGAGTCTGCTATAAGTGTGGCCAGTCAGATCACTTTGCAACGGACTGTCGTGCTCAGCCCGCCCAGGGTTCCAATCAGAAGATGAACCCAGTGCCCGAGCCGGAAGGGGACGACAGGGGTATTCGCTATGGATGCGGCCCGGGACTCGACGTGATTGCAGGTATACTAGTTATCCTAGTACCCTTGTACATGTCTTAATTGCTTTCCATACCGTATTTTCCTTCCCATATTGAGCATGATAATATGATATCAGGTATACTATCTATCTCTGGGATACCTGTATATGTTCTGATAGACTCGGGAGCCACACACTCATTTATATCCGATGCATGCTTAGAAAGACTGAACCAAATAGGCATAGAGACTGGTAGTACCCTTGAAGTTAGTTTGCCGTCAGGAGAAACCATCGATACTGATAAGATAGTCAAGGCAGTACAAATCGATTTTGATGGTCAAGTTTTGGAGGCAGACCTGAATATTATCCGAATGAAAGATTTCGATATTATTCTAGGTATGGATTGGCTCAGTACCAACCGTGCCGCAATTATGTGCCACGAGAAGGAGGTTATTTTTCGTAAAGATGGTAAAGAAGTATTCAGATTTTATGGGACGAGGATTAAGGCACTTCCTCGCCTGATTTCGGCTTTACAAGCGGAGAAGCTATTAACCAAGGATAGTTGTCATGGCTATTTGGTTAGTCTTCAAGACAAACCCGTAGATGAGATTACTCTGGATTCAGTGCCAGTAGTATGTGAATATGGTGACGTTTTTCCAGACGACCTACCCGGCACTCCGCCGGATAGGCAAGTGGAATTCTCCATCGATTTGGTACCAGGAGCTGCCCCTGTTTCTAAAGCTCCGTACCGCATGGCACCAAAAGAGTTGCAAGAACTGAAGGTGCAATTAGAGGAATTGCTAGAGAAGGGTTTTATCAGGCCAAGTGTATCTCCGTGGGGAGCACCTGTGCTGTTTGTAAAGAAGAAGGACGAAAGCATGAGGATGTGTATCGACTATCGAGAACTTAACAAGTTGACGATAAGGAATAAGTATCCCCTACCCAGGATCGAAGACTTATTTGATCAGTTGAAAGGTACTGCAATCTTCTCGAAGATTGATTTGAGATCTGGGTACCATCAGCTAAAGGTTTCGCCAGCTGACGTACCAAAGACAGCGTTCAGGACACGATATGGACATTATGAGTTCACAGTGATGCCGTTCGATCTTACGAACGCGCCTGCAATATTTATGGACTTGATGAACCGAGTTTTTCCATCAGTATCTTGATAAATTCGTTATTGTTTTTATCGATGATATACTGATCTACTCCAGGGATTCCGCACAACATGAAGAACATTTGAGGACTGTGTTGGAAACGCTGAGAGCAGAAAAGCTGTACGCCAAGTTCAAGAAATGTGAATTTTGGCTTGAAAGAGTAGGTTTCTTAGGTCATATTGTTACAGCTAAAGGTATCGAGGTTGATCCTTCTAAGGTTGAGACTGTAACGAATTGGCCAACACCTGCAAATGTTGAAGATGTGAGAAGCTTTCTTGGATTAGCTGGATATTATCGGCGATTCATAGAAGGTTTTTCTAAAATAGCAGGTTCTATGACTCGATTGACCGAGAAAGGGAGTTAAATTTCGGTGGACGAGAACAATGTGAACAAAGCTTTCGAAACTTAAGGACAGGCTCTGCCTCAAAGACCAAAGGCCGACTATACCGTGATGGATCCGAAGGTTTCGTTATTTCTGACGATGCATCCAAACATGGTTTAGGTTGTGTTTTGATGCAGAATGGCAAAGTGATAGCATATGCTTCAAGACAGTTGAAGCCTCATGAGAAGAATTACCCGACACATGATTTAGAGCTCGCAACTGTCGTGCATGCTCTTAAGATTTGGAGACAATATCTTTACGTGAGTAAATGTTAGATTGACACAGATCAAAAGATTCTCAAGAATTTATTAACTCAGAAGGAACTGAACATGAGACAACGACGATGGCTAGAGCCGGTAAAGGACTATGATCGCACCATTCTTTACCACCCGGTAAAGCAAATAAGGTTGCCGACGCTTTGAGCGAAAGGACGCGGACGGTTATCGGCTTTAGGAGCAGCCTTGAAGATCGATTGATTCGAGATTTGAGGAATCTAAGAATCGAAGTGCGAACCCCATCAGTCCAAGGATCTTCTAGATTGGCAAATCTGAGCGTTAAACCAGACTTGAGAGGTCGGATTATAACAGCTCAAACTGGAGATAAATTCTTGGAAAAGATCAGATCCGAAGTTGGAAACTGCAAAGAGAATAGGTTTCGAGATTGCCTCTGATAAGGCACTTATATTCAGAGGACGTCTATGTGTACCAAAGGATGAACATATCCAGAATGAGATTTTGACAGAAGCTCACTCAGCACCATATGCATGCCACCCAGGAGGAACAAAGATGTATCGTGATTTGCGCAATACCTTTTGGTGGAGAAACATGAAGGGTTGTATTGCAAAATTTGTCTCTCGATGCATGACGTGTCAGCAAGCTAAGGCTGAACACCAGAGACCATCAGGATTGTTAAATCCCTTGGATATACCAGAATGGAAATGGGAGAAAATTTCCATGGATTTCGTAACAGGGTTACCGAAATCAGTGAAAGGACATGACGCTATTTGGGTTATCGTAGATCGACTTACGAAGTCAGCTCATTTCCTACCAATCAGAATGACTCTCAATGTGGATTAGTTATCCCAGTTGTATGTTAGAGAGATTGTTAGACTTCATGGAGTACCAGCTTCCATTGTATCAGATAGAGACCCGAGATTTACATCGAGATTCTGGAAGAGTTTACAAGTAGCGATGGGTACTAAATTAAATTTTAGTACTGCTTACCATCCCCAGACCGATGGACAGTCTGAACGCACTATTCAGACACTAGAAGATATGCTTAGAGCTTGCGTACTAGATTTGAGTGGTAATTGGGAGACTCACCTCCCATTAGTGGAATTTGCCTACAATAATAGTTTCCAGGCTACTATTGGAATGGCACCATATGAGGCACTTTATGGACGACGATGTCGATCACCAGTCTATTGGGATGAAGTAGGCGAGAGAAGAATTTTAGGTCCAGAATTGATTGAAAAGACAGTTAAGGCTATTGATAAGATCAGACTGCGAATCAAAGCCGCTCAAGATAGACAGAAAAGCTATGCCGATCAAAGGAGAAAAGACTTAGAATTTGAAATTGGAGAGAAAGTATTCTTGAAAGTAGCTCCTATGAAAGGAACTATTCGCTTCGGCAAGAGAGGGAAGTTAAGACCTCGTTTTATCGGACCATTCGAGATATTAGAGAAAGTGGGTAACGTGGCTTATCGTTTGGCGTTGCCGCTCGAGCTATCGGCCGTACACAACGTTTTTCACGTTTCCCTATTGAGAAAGTATATCCACGACCCAAGTCACGTGGTAAATTTTCAGACTATTTCGATTCAGAGGAATCTGTCCTATGAGGAGACACCTATGTGCATTATAGAAAGAAAAGTCCATGTCTTAAGAAACAAAGAGATTCCTTTAGTCAAAGTCCAATGGGGTAGACAGGATAGCGATGAAGCTACATGGGAGAAAGAGGAAGAGATTCTGGCTAAGTATCCAGATATATTAGATCAAGTAAGTTTAAATTTCGAGGACGAAATTATTTTAAGGGGGTAAGGTTGTAGCGACCGCGAACTTTTAAATTATATAAATTAATTTTCTCGAAAAACGTGTCGCTAAAACGTAACCCTAATTTTCTAGAGAATCGCGTTCGTCTAGCCGTTATAAAAACGAATTCAAATTTATTCGATTGAATCCAATCTCGAATAATTATTTTAGTATCAATTTCGAATTATTTTATTTAAATCCAATTTTTATTAAATTCAAGCCCAATTACTTATTAGTCCAAATCTTGGATGTTTAGGTCCAATTCCACTTAAGTCCAACAAGGAAATCATTTTAATCCAATCACTTAAGCCCAATTAGAAAACCCTACAGCCCAAATCCAAAGGCCCAACAATCAGGCCCAATATACCATATAGGGATTTGTGCCCTAAAATCTCATTATTTTATTCATCACAATTCCCTCCACTCCCATTTTCATTCACGCAACCAAATCCATTTGGTAAGAATCTCTCTTCTCTCCCTCACACTCTCAGCTCCATTTCACTTGGGTCACCATTGATACTAGAACAACCATTTCTAGCATCAACAGTGAGCTCCCCAAGCTGGCAAACTCAACGCCCGGCCGGCTGCACAATGCGGCCAACTCCACCAACCTCCTTTGCAAGTCACAACACCATTCACCAAACCATCACTGCATTCATCACCAAACTGCACCGTACTGCCCTCACCAAACCGAGAACAGCAGACCACCAAGTCACTCCACCACCAAGCTCAACTGCAAGCTCACACGAGCTACAGTCTCAACACCTCTGCCTAAACCACCAAACCAACAGCCAGCAAGCTGCACCACCACCGGGTTCACTCAAAATCGAAACCCAACTTCACCACCGCTTTTCGAGTCACCTACCATCATCCAAACTCCAGAGAAATCGAACCAACACCCCAACACCCAACTTCAAGCCCAGCTCAAGTTACTGCAAGACAACCAAGCTCACTGCCCAAATAGCCACCTCCAAACCGAGAACCACTACATTTCACTACTCACAGCTCCAAAACCGAAACAGACAGCCCCCAAAAGCCGAATACAAACCGCCCAAAAATCCACCTCAACTGAAACCAAAATCAACCACAAAATCAAGAAAAAGGAAAAGCCCATTACCTTACCTTGTATTTCGACCCACTTCCAGTTGATAGCCACCAAGAAACCCAAAGGAAATCGACCCGCTAGCCTCGAGTCCAATACCTCCATTTTTCGCGCCCAAAGCCCAAAATCAAACCCTCCCCTACCCTTGAGTCGGCGCCCTCACGAGTGGCGGCGCTGCCACCGTCGCCGGCGGTGGTGGAATCGGAGGGGCAAAGCCCCTCCATCGCCTCTCTCTCTCTCGGTCGAATGAGAGAGAGAAATGAGAAATGATATTTTTTTTATTTGATTTTTGGTTTTATTTGATTTTTAATTTCTAAAGAATATGTTTTAGCCCCCAAGTTATAATTTGTTTTAAGTTAGTCCCTAAAGTGTTTTTTAGTTTAGCCCTTAAGTTTAAGTGTTTTAATTTCAGTCCCTTAATTTTATTTTCAGTTTTAGATAATGTTTAATTTAACCCCCAAGTTTATAAATTATTATTTCAGTCCTTAAGATTTTATTTTCAGTTTCAGCAGATTTTCAATTAAGTCCTTAAGTTCTGAAAATGTTTAATTTCAGCCCTTTAGTTTTATTTTCAGCTTTATTATATTTACAGATTAGTCCTTAAACTATTAAACATTATTATTTTAGTTTTCAGCTTTAAAATACTTACAGCTTAGTCCTTAAACTATTAAAAGTTATTATTTCAGTTTTTAACTTTTATTTTCAGTTTTATTATAATACAGTTTAGTCCCTAAACTTATGAAAGTTATTATTTTAGCCCTTAAAGTTTTATTTTTAGATTTAATAAATTTCCAATTTAGCCCCTAAACTTTACTTTATCATTTTAAGTCATTTATTTTAATTCCAATAATTTTCAATTAAGCCCTTAAACTTAATTTCAACACTTTAAAACTTTAAGTTCGAAATACTAATTCAAACTTATTTTCTATTTTTGGCTAGACGATACGTACGAACAATTAGGAGTTTGAAGTTATTTTCCCGCTCCACTTTTCACGCAACTCGAAATATTTGAGGTAGACTCGCCACCATTAATTAGTTTAAATTATAATTGCATGCTTTATGTGAATTACATGATTTATATGCTTTATGCATAGGATGAGAATGTGTCATATGAGATATATGATATTGTTATGCTTGCCATAACTTATATGCTTAATTGCATGAGAAAGAAAGAAAGAAAGAATCTCTTATGAGATAAGAAGAGAATGTTATGCATAACTTATGTGCTTCATCCGCACAAGAAAGAAAGACTACCCACAGCCCATGTTTTTAAAGAGCCTATGATTTTCAAGAAAATGAGCCTAAGATGATCACATTGTTTATTGCATAAGTGTGTATTCAATTATTCTGTAAATTAATTATCGGCGATGAGTCTACTGAGTATTTCTTCGAAATACTCATTCTGCTATTTTAACAACATTTGCAGACTTCGGAGGCGATCGAGATTGATCCGGCAGTGGTGGCATAAAAGAATTTGACTATCGAAATTATTATCTCTTTGAAGTTTTGTATGTTAACGTATTTTTCGTTTCCGCTATTCCAAAACATGATATTTAAATTTTGAACAATTATCCTATGTATTTTTCTTGCCGACGAAGTTTTCAATTGCAAATGTGATTTTAAAAATTAGGTTATTTCCGCAAAATTGATTGACAAAATTAGGGCAAAAGACGATGACGTGACAATCCGGGTTAACAGAACTCGGGGCGCTACAGCTTGGTATCAGAGCCGGTCTGCGTTTCTGTAGACTGGCAAATTTTCAAAAAGAGAAAATTTTCAAAGAGAATTTTTAAAGAGATTATTTTATTTAATTATTACTGGAAGTTGCCACTGCCATCATTCAATCCATCGACTCCGAAGGTAAAGAAGTTTATGAAGTTTATTGTTATTTTATTTCGGATACTGTTTTACGATTTACGAGACTTAGAAGAAAGAGAAAGAAAGTGTATCCGAATTAGAAAGAAAGAAAGAAAAGAAAGAAAGAAAGAAAGAGTTTGAGCATAATTTGAAATAGTTTTCTAAATTTTTACGTCCTCGTAAATTTTAACTAAGAAGAGATGAATAACCCCACTTAATTGGACTTTGCATAATTGGTTTAGGACATGGCACCCGTTCGTAGAAATGCACCCAGTGACGTAGAACAAGCGGTTAGAAATTACAACCGCTTCAGGCCTAGACTTGATTGGACAATTACCCAACACATAGAGCAGTTGAATGTCGTACGGGAACGGGCCATACAGCATGGCTACGTGACCTGTAATCGCCAGTCGATTCATCACCTACTCTCGACTTTCCGAGGCGACTATGCGGAAGTAGCTCGTAGCATATACATGGATGCTCTCACGTCACCTAACGTGGATATGGAATATGACTCATTCTGCGTGAGATTTGTGGCATATTGGCCCATGTATTTTGAGCACCGCCTTGGGGTTGTACCTGAAGGAGAGCCAGAACATGAGCAAATGCTCGAGCCTGAGCAGGTGCAAGAAGACGAGTTAGCACCCGAGGGCAATCCCGAGGAGTAACCAAGAGGAAGAAGATCCCGAGGAAGACCCGAAGAGGAAGAAGATCCCGAGGGAGACCCAGAGGAAGAAGAAGATCCCGAAGAAGACCCCGAAGAAGAAGAACCAGAGGAAGACGCTGATCCAGCGTTGGGAGAATTCTCGGACGCCGAATCATGCGTGACCGAAGGAGAATAGATGATAGGAGTTAGAGTAGGATTAACATTTTGTCTTAATCAAATGTTGGCATACACGCCACCCGATGTACCTACTTGAAAAGAAGTCGAATTATGAATGAAATGAAATTTGAAACTTAATTTTCGAGATATCCTTACTGTTCGCTTTGTTAGTACTCCTAGTCAACTATTACAAACTGCCTTTAAATTTATGAAGGTTATGGCACCACCGAACCAAGCCGATGTTATCAGGGAATTACTCAGAGCGGTGCAGGAAATGAGACAGATTCCGCAGCCAGTAAACCCCAACCCTATTGTACCTATGATCGAACAATTCAGAAGGTACAGCCCGCCTACGTTTGACGGCGGAAATGGGCCACTGGCAGTAGAAGAATGGCTCCAGGCCATTGAAAAATTTTTTAAGCACATAGCCTGCCCGGAATTCAAGAAAGTGGGTTGTGCCGAGTTCATGTTGATTGGAAGAGCCGGATTTTGGTGGGAATCTGCATCCCGCACAAGAAGCGAGGAACAACAGGCAGCCCTAACTTGGGATGATTTCAAGGAAGAGATCAGGGACAAGTTTTTCCCACAAGCTCTTCGAGATCACAAGGAGACCGAATTTCTGCGACTAGTGCAAGGAGATATGGATATAGTCGAGTATGAAAGGAGGTTTGAAGAGCTATCACGCTATGCTCCACATCTGGTGGAGACGGAGTTCAAAAAGGCCCGCAGATTTGAGAGAGGTCTACGCTCCGATGTCCGACAAATTGTCAGTTCACATGAGCTGCCAACCTACCGGGAAGTAGTAAAAAAGGCTCAAGCAGTAGCCTATGCCGGTGGGAGGACGGTAAGCCAGGGACCTCAGTATGAGCGAGAGAAACACGGGCAGAGAGAAAGTGGCAAGGTCCGAGCCGCAACCAAACTCCGAACCAGAACAGGAACCAACCGTTCGTCAAGAGGCCCAATCCAGGGCCAACAGGGAGACAGATGCCCAATATCATTTCTCCCTGCCCTAAGTGCCAGAGGATGCACAAAGGAGAATGCCTGTTTGGGAAGGGAGTCTGCTATAAGTGTGGCCAGTCAGATCACTTTGCAACGGACTGTCGTGCTCAGCCCGCCCAGGGTTCCAATCAGAAGATGAACCCAGGCCGTAACCAGGAAGGGGACGACAGGGGTATTCGCTATGGATGCAGCCCAGGACTCCGACGTGATTGCAGGTATACTAGTTATCCTAGTACCCTTGTACATGTCTTAATTGCTTTCCATACCGTATTTTCCTTCCCATATTGAGCATGATAATATGATATCAGGTATACTATCTATCTCTGGGATACCTGTATATGTTCTGATAGACTCGGGAGCCACACACTCATTTATATCCGATGCATGCTTAGAAAGACTGAACCAAATAGGCATAGAGACTGGTAGTACCCTTGAAGTTAGTTTGCCGTCAGGAGAAACCATCGATACTGATAAGATAGTCAAGGCAAAGACAAATCGATTTTGATGGTCAAGTTTTGGAGGCAGACCTGAATATTATCCGAATGAAAGATTTCGATATTATTCTAGGTATGGATTGGCTCAGTACCAACCGTGCCGCAATTATGTGCCACGAGAAGGAGGTTATTTTTCGTAAAGATGGTAAAGAAGTATTCAGATTTTATGGGACGAGGATTAAGGCACTTCCTCGCCTGATTTCGGCTTTACAAGCGGAGAAGCTATTAACCAAGGATAGTTGTCATGGCTATTTGGTTAGTCTTCAAGACAAACCCGTAGATGAGATTACTCTGGATTCAGTGCCAGTAGTATGTGAATATGGTGACGTTTTTCCAGACGACCTACCCGGCACTCCGCCGGATAGGCAAGTGGAATTCTCCATCGATTTGGTACCAGGAGCTGCCCCTGTTTCTAAAGCTCCGTACCGCATGGCACCAAAAGAGTTGCAAGAATTGAAGGTGCAATTAGAGGAATTGCTAGAGAAGGGTTTTATCAAGCCAAGTGTATCTCCGTGGGGAGCACCTGTGCTGTTTGTAAAGAAGAAGGACGAAAGCATGAGGATGTGTATCGACTATCGAGAACTTAACAAGTTGACGATAAGGAATAAGTATAACCTACAAAGTATCGAAGACTTATTTGATCAGTTGAAAGGTACTGCAATCTTCTCGAAGATTGATTTGAGATCTGGGTACCATCAGCTAAAGGTTTCGCCAGCTGACGTACCAAAGACAGCGTTCAGGACACGATATGGACATTATGAGTTCACAGTGATGCCGTTCGATCTTACGAACGCGCCTGCAATATTTATGGACTTGATGAACCGAGTTTTTCCATCAGTATCTTGATAAATTCGTTATTGTTTTTATCGATGATATACTGATCTACTCCAGGGATTCCGCACAACATGAAGAACATTTGAGGACTGTGTTGGAAACGCTGAGAGCAGAAAAGCTGTACGCCAAGTTCAAGAAATGTGAATTTTGGCTTGAAAGAGTAGGTTTCTTAGGTCATATTGTTACAGCTAAAGGTATCGAGGTTGATCCTTCTAAGGTTGAGACTGTAACGAATTGGCCAACACCTGCAAATGTTGAAGATGTGAGAAGCTTTCTTGGATTAGCTGGATATTATCGGCGATTCATAGAAGGTTTTTCTAAAATAGCAGGTTCTATGACTCAGTTGACCAGAAAGGGAGTTAAATTTCAGTGGACAGAACAATGTGAACAAAGCTTTCAGAAACTTAAGGACAGGCTCGTCTCAGCACCAGTGCTGACTATACCAGATGGATCCGAAGGTTTCGTTATTTACAGCGATGCATCCAAACATGGTTTAGGTTGTGTTTTGATGCAGAATGGCAAAGTGATAGCATATGCTTCAAGACAGTTGAAGCCTCATGAGAAGAATTACCCGACACATGATTTAGAGCTCGCAGCTGTCGTGCATGCTCTTAAGATTTGGAGACACTATCTGTACGGGAGTAAATGTGAGATTTACACCGATCACAAGAGTCTCAAGTATTTCTTCACTCAGAAGGAACTGAACATGAGACAACGACGATGGCTAGAGCTGGTAAAGGACTATGACTGCACCATTCTTTACCACCCAGGTAAAGCAAATAAGGTTGCCGACGCTTTGAGCAGAAAGGACGCCGGACAGTTATCAGCTTTAGGAACGACGCAAGATCAGTTGATTCGAGATTTGAGGAATCTAAGAATCGAAGTGCGAACCCCATCAGTCCAAGGATCTTCTAGATTGGCAAATCTGAGCGTTAAACCAGACTTGAGAGGTCGGATTATAACAGCTCAAACTGGAGATAAATTCTTGGAAAAGATCAGATCCGAAGTTGGAACTGGCAAGAGAATAGGTTTCGAGATTGCCTCTGATAAGGCACTTATATTCAGAGGACGTCTATGTGTACCAAAGGATGAACATATCCAGAATGAGATTTTGACAGAAGCTCACTCAGCACCATATGCATGCCACCCAGGAGGAACAAAGATGTATCGTGATTTGCGCAATACCTTTTGGTGGAGAAACATGAAGGGTTGTATTGCAAAATTTGTCTCTCGATGCATGACGTGTCAGCAAGCTAAGGCTGAACACCAGAGACCATCAGGATTGTTAAATCCCTTGGATATACCAGAATGGAAATGGGAGAAAATTTCCATGGATTTCGTAACAGGGTTACCGAAATCAGTGAAAGGACATGACGCTATTTGGGTTATCGTAGATCGACTTACGAAGTCAGCTCATTTCCTACCAATCAGAATGACTCTCAATGTGGATTAGTTATCCCAGTTGTATGTTAGAGAGATTGTTAGACTTCATGGAGTACCAGCTTCCATTGTATCAGATAGAGACCCGAGATTTACATCGAGATTCTGGAAGAGTTTACAAGTAGCGATGGGTACTAAATTAAATTTTAGTACTGCTTACCATCCCCAGACCGATGGACAGTCTGAACGCACTATTCAGACACTAGAAGATATGCTTAGAGCTTGCGTACTAGATTTGAGTGGTAATTGGGAGACTCACCTCCCATTAGTGGAATTTGCCTACAATAATAGTTTCCAGGCTACTATTGGAATGGCACCATATGAGGCACTTTATGGACGACGATGTCGATCACCAGTCTATTGGGATGAAGTAGGCGAGAGAAGAATTTTAGGTCCAGAATTGATTGAAAAGACAATTAAGGCTATTGATAAGATCAGACTGCGGATCAAAGCCGCTCAAGATAGACAGAAAAGCTATGCCGATCAAAGGAGAAAAGACTTAGAATTTGAAATTGGAGAGAAAGTATTCTTGAAAGTAGCTCCTATGAAAGGAACTATTCGCTTCGGCAAGAGAGGGAAGTTAAGACCTCGTTTTATCGGACCATTCGAGATATTAGAGAAAGTGGGTAACGTGGCTTATCGTTTGGCGTTGCCGCCCGAGCTATCGGCCGTACACAACGTTTTTCACGTTTCCCTATTGAGAAAGTATATCCACGACCCAAGTCACGTGGTAAATTTTCAGACTATTTCGATTCAGAGGAATCTGTCCTATGAGGAGACACCTATGTGCATTATAGAAAGAAAAGTCCATGTCTTAAGAAACAAAGAGATTCCTTTAGTCAAAGTCCAATGGGGTAGACAGGATAGCGATGAAGCTACCTGGGAGAAAGAGGAAGAGATTACGGCTAAGTATCCGGATATATTAGATCAAGTAAGTTTAAATTTCGAGGACGAAATTATTTTAAGGGGTAAGGTTGTAGCGACCGCGAACTTTTAAATTATATAAATTAATTTTACGGAAAAACGTGTCGCTAAAACGTAACCCTAATTTTCTAGAGAAACGCGTTCGTCTAGCCGTTATAAAAAGCAATTCAAATTTATTCGATTGAATCCAATCTCGAATAATTATTTTAGTATCAATTTCGAATTATTTTATTTAAATCCAATTTTTATTAAATTCAAGCCCAATTACTTATTAGTCCAAATCTTGGATGTTTAGGTCCAATTCCACTTAAGTCCAACAAGGAAATCATTTTAATCCAATCACTTAAGCCCAATTAGAAAACCCTACAGCCCAAATCCAAAGGTCCAACAATCAGGCCCAATATACCATATAGGGATTTGTGCCCTAAAATCTCATTATTTTATTCATCACAATTCCCTCCACTCCCATTTTCATTCACGCAACCAAATCCATTTGGTAAGAATCTCTCTTCTCTCCCTCACACTCTCAGCTCCATTTCACTTGGGTCACCATTGATACTAGAACAACCATTTCTAGCATCAACAGTGAGCTCCCCAAGCTGGCAAACTCAACACCCCAGCCACTGCACAATGCAGCCAACTCCACCAACCTCCACTGCAAGTCACAACACCATTCACCAAACCATCACTGCATTCATCACCAAACTGCACCGTACTGCCCTCACCAAACCGAGAACAGCAGACCACCAAGTCACTCCACCACCAAGCTCAACTGCAAGCTCACACGAGCTACAGTCTCAACACCTCTGCCTAAACCACCAAACCAACAGCCAGCAAGCTGCACCACCACCGGGTTCACTCAAAATCGAAACCCAACTTCACCACCGCTTTTCGAGTCACCTACCATCATCCAAACTCCAGAGAAATCGAACCAACACCCCAACACCCAACTTCAAGCCCAGCTCAAGTTACTGCAAGACAACCAAGCTCACTGCCCAAATAGCCACCTCCAAACCGAGAACCACTACATTTCACTACTCACAGCTCCAAAACCGAAACAGACAGCCCCCAAAAGCCGAATACAAACCGCCCAAAAATCCACCTCAACCGAAACCAAAATCAACCACAAAATCAAGAAAAAGGAAAAGCCCATTACCTTACCTTGTATTTCGACCCACTTCCAGTTGATAGCCACCAAGAAACCCAAAGGAAATCGACCCGCTAGCCTCGAGTCCAATACCTCCATTTTTCGCGCCCAAAGCCCAAAATCAAACCCTCCCCTACCCTTGAGTCGGCGCCCCCACGAGTGGCGGCGCTGCCACCGTCGCCGGCGGTGGTGGAATCGGAGGGGCAAAGCCCCTCCATCGCCTCTCTCTCTCTCGGTCGAATGAGAGAGAGAAATGAGAAATGATATTTTTTTTATTTGATTTTTGGTTTTATTTGATTTTTAATTTCTAAAGAATATGTTTTAGCCCCCAAGTTATAATTTGTTTTAAGTTAGTCCCTAAAGTGTTTTTTAGTTTAGCCCTTAAGTTTAAGTGTTTTAATTTCAGTCCCTTAATTTTATTTTCGCTTTAGATAATGTTTAATTTAACCCCCAAGTTTATAAATTATTATTTAAGTACTTAAGATTTTATTTTCATTTTCATCAGATTTTCAATTAAGTCCTTAAGTTCTGAAAATGTTTAATTTCAGCCCTTTAGTTTTATTTTCAGCTTTATTATATTCTGATTAGTCCTTAAACTATTAAACATTATTATTTTAGTTTTCACTTTAAAATACTTACGCTTAGTCCTTAAACTATTAAAAGTTATTATTTCGAGTTTTTAACTTTTATTTTCGGTTTTATTATAATACAGTTTAGTCCCTAAACTTATGAAAGTTATTATTTTAGCCCTTAAAGTTTTATTTTTAGATTTAATAAATTTCCAATTTAGCCCCTAAACTTTACTTTATCATTTTAAGTCATTTATTTCAATTCCAATAATTTTCAATTAAGCCCTTAAACTTAATTTCAACACTTTAAAACTTTAAGTTCGAAATACTAATTCAAACTTATTTTCTATTTTTGGCTAGACGATACGTACGAACAATTAGGAGTTTGAAGTTATTTTCCCGCTCCACTTTTCACGCAACTCGAAATATTTGAGGTAGACTCGCCACCATTAATTAGTTTAAATTATAATTGCATGCTTTATGTGAATTACATGATTTATATGCTTTATGCATAGGATGAGAATGTGTCATATGAGATATATGATATTGTTATGCTTGCCATAACTTATATGCTTAATTGCATGAGAAAGAAAGAAAGAAAGAATCTCTTATGAGATAAGAAGAGAATGTTATGCATAACTTATGTGCTTCATCCGCACAAGAAAGAAAGACTACCCACAGCCCATGTTTTTAAAGAGCCTATGATTTTCAAGAAAATGAGCCCAAGATGATCACATTGTATATTGCATAAGTGTGTATTCAATTATTCTGTAAATTAATTATCGGCGATGAGTCTACTGAGTATTTCTTCGAAATACTCATTCTGCTATTTTAACAACATTTGCAGACTTCGGAGGCGATCGAGATTGATCCGGCAGTGGTGGCATAAAAGAATTTGACTATCGAAATTATTATCTCTTTGAAGTTTTGTATGTTAACGTATTTTTCGTTTCCGCTATTCCAAAACATGATATTTAAATTTTGAACAATTATCCTATGTATTTTTCTTGCCGACGAAGTTTTCAATTGCAAATGTGATTTTAAAAATTAGGTTATTTCCGCAAAATTGATTGACAAAATTAGGGCAAAAGACGATGACGTGGCAATCCGGGTTAACAGAACTCGGGGCGCTACACACTATACTTCGTCATCAGATTTTATTATACATTCTAAACCTCAAACTCACCTCTCGATTTGTAAGAAACTCAATTGATCATCAAATTATTGACCAGATAATTCAAATCATTAAAATCATAATAAAATCAACACATGGAAGAATAAACTACATAAGTCTTGAATTAAAGAATTAAGGGTCCCAAAATATTACATTATTTGCCCTAATGTAGAATTTAGCTAAATATGATGAAAAAGATAAAATAATTAAACATATTCGAATACATCACCTGATTTAAATGACTAAAAATATGGAATAGAATAAGTTCTTGCACCAAAATCTTCTTTCGATTCCAATATTTGATTTGAACTCGAATTCGTGATGAATTTCTTCTCGTGAATTTCCTCTTCGATCTCTCCTTGTATATTAAATTTTTTTCAATGTGTGGAACCCCCAATTCGTGCCTTCTTTGGTCTATTTATAGTTCCCTATACATCTTTGGCCAAATTGGAGTCTTTTTCTGGGCTCGCGGCCCAACAGTAAACCCTAAAAAACTGGCGGTGCAGTGCCTAGGCGCCACAACATGTTTGCGGGTAGCGCCTGGGCGCTATGGTGGCAGTGGCTTGCTGAAATTCTTTTTCCTCCAGGTAAGAGGGTAACGCCAGGGCGCTATAGTGGCAGCCCCCTGCTGCAATTTTTTTCTTCCTTTTCCCGGCTCTTGAGTGCTCCTTATATGGCGCTTGGACGCCATTCTTCTGTCCATTTTCACTTTGGCTTGCTTCAACACCTCCATTTTTTCACTTAATCACCATACCTTCAAAATAACACTAGCACACATATTAAAAACGTTTTATAACCTTAAAAATTAGGCAAATAATTAAGTTAATTCGGTATAACATTCGTGTGAAAACACACTCATCAAATACCCACAAACTTAATATTTTCCTAGTCCTCGAGCAAACACATATACAAAGATAATTAGCTAGAAATGACACATACAAACTTAGTTAGATAGCTTGCAACTTATCTCAGTATTGAGAACACTGTATCATATCTATGAATGATTCAAAATTACAATGCAAGAGCTAATTTCCACTTATCTGATGCAAACGGGAAAAATCAAGTGTAATGTCGAACATTCACAAATTGGTTCAACGTCCCACCATCAATGGACAAATCTTTCCTTACATCACTCGTGAGATTCACATACTCCCAAACTTGTTTTCTTTTCGCTCTCACCATGGTGTAATTCTAATTTTAGTTTCACATTTTACGTCCTCACACCTCTCTAATCTGGTTTCGTTTAACCGATAATGTCAACAATCTATTCATGTGATGATTCTTCCAATAGTAAGTGCTCAACAAACTAGCTTCTGCTAAGTGATTCAAACCCACTAGTTATCTAGGCCCCCAACAATGTAGTTGCATCATGTTCAACTGTGCAGCAATGTTCGGGTCAGAGTCATTAGAAAGCCGCGGTTGACAGGATCTCGATGGCCATTCGACATATTCAGGTGGTGGTGGTGCACTAGGGGACCCTGACCGGCTCATGAATCTCCAAGTATGATCCCGTGTAATTATCGGTTTCAGGTGAATAACCTCTTCAGATGGGTGGGTGACAACCCCACCTTTCAAACATAATTCGTAGATCATACAGGGTTCCATAAGGCACCAGTAGTGGAACTACGTAAGGTATGCAGAATGTTGTTGTGGATAACCCAGCTAACGTCAATAGACAACCCATGTTGAATTGCGTAGTTCAAAGTTGCCCGTTCCTTAGTGACCTCGCTCAGATACTACTTGGCAATAGTTTGGCTGAGATGAAATGATGCCACACCTTGCATTCTGCCATCATACTCGAAGTGGGGAAATTAATCATATTGTCCCCTTATTACTTCCACGAATTTCCAGGTTTTGCCAAAATACCAATAACCTCGTTCGTATAAATGCCCATGTTCTGCAGTTGAGAATAGTCCTCCTTCTCAATGTTAGGCAAATTGTAAAATCAATTGATGGATGTTCGATCAGACGGTATCCATTTGCCCCTCACAAACACCCGAAAATCCTTGTGTTTCTTCGTATTGGAAGAGAACTCTCGCACAACAAGTATGAGGGCTGGGCATGGCTGCCTGGCAAAAGTCTCCCAATAGCGTTGTTCAAGTTGTGCCAGCATATAATTCTCAAATCCTCTCTCCGGTATATCGCTCTTATGTACCACCATAATGTTATAACATTCAAAGGCCTCGGCACTAACGAACTTGCTCCTATCAAAGGAGTTGGAAGATGAGGAAGTAGTTTTCGATTTCTTCTTTAGAGGCATTTAACCTGAGCATATATAGAATATGGAACCTATTAGTATAAGGAAGAGAACATATAAGATATAATAGAACGCCAAACGTAAAGAAGGGGCTCGTGAGGATGTTAATATAGGGTTGAGGAGAATAAGCACAAAAGGGCACAATCATGACCACTAATGAGCACATAGGATGCATCCAATATACGACACAACACAAGAAAATTCCACGACAAAATAACTCAAATGACATGAATGTGGATGTGTGTGAAGTGCGATAGAAGTGCCACAAAAGATGTAAAACGAATGAGCATAAAGTGGACTTGAAAAATTCATGGAGGCATATTATCAAACACTTAAAGGGCACAAACAATTTCCACTTGGATTCAAAAATATGAGTCTTAATTCACCAAACCCATCACAAAAATGTTACAATACTCCACAACGGACACTTCAAATAGAAAAAAACATATAGAGAAATTCGAAAGTGTACCTTATGTCCTTAGCTTGGATGGGGTGAAAAGAAACCACAACTGAATATAATTAGAAAAAAAAAACCCGTGTGTGCGTGTGTTGGTGATGAGTGACGTTGAGTGTGGGTTGAAAAAGGAGAAGAATGGTTTGTGGAGTGGGTAAGGGAAGAATGAGAGAAAGAGCAAATGGGAGAAGGGGGAAATAAAATAAAAGAGTAGGGGGTTTTAAAAAAGGGTAGCACGCAGCGCCCAAGTGCTGACTTACTGAAAAAAAAGACACGTAAATTTTTTATTTCGTTTTTTATCACCGCCCGGGTGCTGTGTTTTTGTAAAAAAAAAAAAAAAAAAAAATTTTTTTTTAAGTGTGATACGATTACCTCAACTTTGCCCCTCAAGATGTTATCATCCTCTCCATCGTGATAATTTGAGTGTCAATATCCCTACACTTCTTGTTTTGCACCCCCAAACTTGAGTATGTCTTACAATTCAACGGGAGCATTACGAATAAGACAATCATGATAAATAACGAATGAACTAAATTAAAAATCAAAGACTAAGTAATGAAAAAGGATAGAGCTTGGGTTACCTCCCAAGAAGCGCTTGTTTACAGTCATTAGCTGGACTTTATGTCATGATTATTCTGGAATAGCTAGGTCAAGGCTTTCTTTAGCGGTGGGAAGTCCTCAACATAGTGTTTGATGCGTTGTCCATTAACCGTGAAATTTCCCTTTGTCAGGTTGTATAATTCAACTGTACCGTAAGGAAATACTTGGGATACCGTGAAAGGCTCGGACCATCTGGATTTCAATTTTCCTAGGAATAGCTTAAGTCTAGAGTTGTACAAGAGTACTTGGTCCCCTACGCTGAAAATAGCTTGTTGAATGTTTTTTCGTGCAACTGCTTTGTCCTTTCTTTGTTGATAGATGCATTTTCATATGCTTCTCTTCGAAACTCTTCCAATTTGTGAAGCTACAATATTCTTGTTTCTCTAGCCTTTCAAGGTCCATATTCAACTTCCTCAACACCTACTATACTTTGTGTTCAAACTCCGCTGGCAGGTGGCAAGCCTTCCCAAATACTATTTGATAAAGAGACATGCCAATCGGTGTTTTGTAAGCAGTAGGTGTGCTATCGTAGGCACCCAAAAATAGTCTTTAAACCTCTAAAACTAATGTAGTAATGAAAGTAAGGGTCGATCCCACTAAAAGTGTGCAATTCAACAATTTATGCTTCATATAACAATTGTGGGGGGTTTTGTTTATAGCGAAATCAATCTTATAACAAATAACAATGTAAATTAACAAGTTGTATTAAATCAATGAAACAAGTCTTGATCAAAGTCAACTTCTACCATTTGAGATTTATAACCATTCATCAATCCACAAAGAATAATCAATCCATATTCACAATATTCATCGTTAGAATAAATTCCTATTTCTCCTTAATTTTAGTTAATCAGAAACCAGAGTTCTAATTAACCCTAATTATCAAATAATCTCAGACAAGCGGTAAAGATTCAATTTAATAATAGTTATAAATAATAGAGAAATCGATGAACTAGATAATACAAACACCAGCGGTTGCATTCAATCCATTTAAACATTCTTCTTAAGATTCAGTAACATCTATCGCAGAAAATTATCAAATCCTAGTGCTTCACAAGTTAAATGATTCAAACAATTACAGATTTGAGATTTAACTTAGCTATAGATTGTAATATATGAAAAATTAATAGATCTCTTAGCAATCAAACATGACAATCATAAAATTATGCATAGAAGAATATTCAATACTGAAAATATAACTTAAACAATGAAAATAGGTGGATCTCACAGTTATAATATTTTCCAAGGCTTCGGTATCCTTTAATCAAGCACCAAGAGTTAATTACAGATGATAGATCTAAGAAAAATCGAGAGAAAATAGGTTGGAGGCGTTCTGGTGTCTTCTGGTCGAATTTTAGGTCAAGAAAAACGCGCCCAAAAAGTTTCCATAAGTAATTAAACAAAATTAGAAAAATTGGATCTTTTTCCTTTTTAGCCTTGAGGCATGCGCCTAGTACAACCTAGGGGTCGCGCCTTGGGGGGTTTGGAAGCCTTAGGCGAGGCATTTTTGGTCTGGGGCGTGCGCCTCGCCTAATTTCTGATAGCTGAATAGATCTAAGTATTTTTGACATAACGTTCTCTCTCGATATCCGATTGAGATGATTCAAGATGCATTAGAAAGTTAACACAAAGGGCTACAACTTTGATTTAGATATCAACTTCCAATTCAATCGTTTACTATGTCAAACTGGGTCTCAATATGAGACTAAAAACTGGTGTATAACTCTTCGATTAGAAATTGATGTGTGATCATACTTTGACGATATTTCATCCCTTTGACATCTTCTTTCAACCAATTGACTCTCAAATCTTCATCATTTGGTTTGATACAACTTTTGTGTATTTTCATTTCGATCCCCAAACTTCGTTTTCTTTCCTTTTGGCCATTGTTCGCTTATTTCTTCTAAATTACGCCATATCCATAGAATTGCCACCTAAATTAAAATATGAACTTAATGAGTACATTTTGGCACAAAATAAACATACGAGTGTATAAAATAAGGAGAAAAAAATATGCATTTTACATTCATATCAAATTTCCCCACACTTAGCTTTTGCTCGTCCTCAGGCAGAACGCAAATTTAATCCCCTAAAACACCAGGTCATAATGCCATCTATATAGAACAGTCAAACTTCCTCAAAACGCATAACACATCATAAATAAACATTCTCACACAACTTATAATGAACTAGCTAGCATTTTCATATGAAGATGGAAGGAACCAAACATGTAGATTCTCACTGATATAAGCACTCAAATCTCATGTGTTTAAAAGGTAAGTATTTTGCTCAAGTTCATTCCAATGGAGATGATCTAACATATGTTTGCATATCTTCTCATTCGCCACCACTTAGATCACATGATTTATAAGAATCATAAGGACTTTTCAAGGGTTGTAACGTGGCTTATGGCTAAGGTGGGAAATATTTGGGTACGTGACTCAAGAGCCATCGAACTAGTGGAACAAAGATGAATAGACTTATCTCAAACATATACATAAGACATGTAAAACCAATCATTCCACATAATAGCTTCTTCATTTTGCATCTATCCCAAACAAATCGAACTCTTTCTTGAGATGTAGGAAGAGTTATGAATATAGATATTTTTCAACATTAAAATCACTCTCCTCCACCACGTATTTTTTTTCTTTCTTTTCTCTCAATCATTCATTTTTTTTCTTTTTCTTTTTCTTCTTCTTTTGTTTTTCTTGCACAATGTAAACTCCAAATTACACACCAATAATGGACCTTCCTGAATTGACATTGAAAATTTGTTCCAATTCACCAAAAATAGCACTACCATAAATCTTGATACCGCTACACTTATTTTCGTGCATACCCACACTTCTCATGACATTTAACAATACTCCACTAGCTCTAAAGCTTGGGTAAAGACATTATTTTTCAAATTTAAAGCTTGTAATGTGAGTTTATACAAAGAAAAGGTAATAAGGCTCAAAGGGGCTCAACAATAGAAGGTTCAATGATAGGGTCGGCTATTTGGCTAATGAAGCTCATTTATGTAACAAAGATGGCCTTAATCATGTTCGTGCATGCATGTGTCAATGTGAACTTGAAGAGAATCAAGACAAGTTCTAGAGAAACAAAACCATGGAAGAATATCATACATGAAAAAAATAATGAGACTATTATGGATGTGCCAGTCTAAAGGCTCAAAATCTCAACGGCTTTTTATCTACAAAATTTAGTTACTACCATCCTCAAAGAAAATGACTGACTAATCAACTCTAAGTTGGAGGATTATTCATTCAATCATGTTATGAGTTTTTCAAAAGCTTAATTAATTCTAGTAAATAGCATACACAACCCAAAACAATCATTTAACTCTCAATTCATTTTCATGAAAAATCATGCAAAAATTTTTGAAATTAACTTACTCACAATTTAAATGCAATAAATCTAAATATTTAAATCCCCTCTCTCACACTTAAAACTTACATTATCCCCAATGTAAGGTGTAATGCAAAGAAAAGGACAAACATAACACAAAATAACAAAGGAATGCGAAAAATAAAAAAAAAATAAAAAGGAACGAACTCCCCTTAGGTTGCCTCCCAAGCTGCGCCTTTGGTTATTGTCTTTAACTCGACTAATAGAATGGGTCTTCCAGATCCAATTATGTCACAGCCTCCACTCGAAGACCTTCATAGAAAGGTTTAAGCCTACGACTATTCACCTTGAATACCTTTGAGGTTTCCAGACTTTGAACGTCTACTGCACCATGAGGAAAGACATTAGTAATAACAAAAGGTCCAATTCAACTGGAACGCAATTTACCTGGAAACAGACGAAGCCGCGATTGGTATAGGAGGACTTTTTGACCAACTTCAAATTCCTTCCTAGAGATCATCTTGTCATGGAAAGCCTTCGTCTTCTCCTTGTAAATTCTTGCACTCTCATAGGCGTCATTGTGAATTTCTTCTAGTTCTTGAAGTTGCAACTTTCTGTGTTCTCCATCCTCATCCATCTTCATGTTGAAATCTTGATGGCCCAGTAAGTTTTGTGTTCTAACTCCACTGGAAGGTGACATGGTTTTCCAAACACTAACTAGTAGGGTGACATATCGATGAGTGTCTTGTATGCAGTTTTGTATGCCCATAAAGCCTAATCCAAGCGCAAGCTCCAATTTTTTCTATTCTGGCAGACTGTTTTCTTAATGATGGATTTGATTTCCTGATTTGACACCTTCGCCTGACCATTAGTTTGTGGATGATATGCAGTTGACACCTTGTGGGTGACATGATACTTCATCAACAGAGCTTCCACAGTTCAATTACAAAAATGAGTTCCACGATCACTGATGAGAGCTCTTGGAATCCCAAACCTGGAGAATATATTAGACTTGATAAAATCTGTAACAACTTTAGAATCATCAGTCCTGGTGGCTTTGGCTTCCACCCATTTCGAAACACAATCCACATCAAGCAAAATATAAGTAAAATCGAAAGATACAGAAAATTGTCCCATGAAATCATTGTTCGAAACATTAAAGATTTCACAAACAAGTATGCCAGTTTGCGGCATTTTAGTCTTTTGAGATATACTTCGTATTTTTTGACAGTTTTCGCAAGATGTATAAAAAGAGTAGGCATCTCGAAACAAGGATGGCCAATAGAAACATCATTCAAGCACTTTTCTTGTTGTCCTTTTTACTCCAAAATGTCCTCCACAAGCATAAGAGGGACAGAAGGTGAGGATGGAAGTAATCTCATTTTCAGGAATACACCTTCTATTCACTTGATCTGCACAATGCTTCCACAAGTATGGATCATCCCATACATAATATTTTGCATCACTCTTTAGCTTATCTCTTCGAGCCCTAGACAAATCAAAAGGTAGGGTGTTAACAACCAAAAAGTTTATAATGTCTGCATACCATGGTAAAGTTGTTCTTGCAGAAAATAATTGCTCATCAGGAAAGGTTTCCTGCAATTGGAGTTCAACATCCATGTTAGTTAAACAGCTGAAATGATCTGTAACACTATTTTCTGTTCTTTTTTTGTCTTTGATCTCCATGTCAAATTCACTTAGGAGAAGTATCCATCGTATTAGTCTTGGTTTCTCCTCTTTCTTTATCATCAAGTAACACATAGCTACATGATGAGAACAAATAACCACTTTAGTACCAAGTAAATAAGGATGAAATTTTCCTAAAGCGAAAACAATAGCCAAGAGTTCTTTTTCAGTTGTGGTGTAGTTTCTCTGGGCATCGTTTAGAGTTCTTGAAGCATAATAGATGGCATGAGATGCTTTTGTAGTCCTTTGACCCAATACGCCACCCATTGCAAGTTGCTTGCATCACACATGATTTCAAAGAGAAAGTTCCAGTCAGGAGGTTGAATGATTGGTGCAGAAGTCAACAGTTCTTTCAACTTATCGAATGCTGTTTTGTATGCCTCATCAAATTCAAAAGCCCTGTCCTTTTGTAACAATTGGCATAGGAGTAGTGCAATTTTGGAGAAGTCTTTGATAAACCTGTGATAAAAACCTGCATGTCTAAGAAAAGAGCGAACATCCCGCACACTAGCGGGGTAAGGTAGAGATTGAATAATATCAATTTTAGTAATATCAATTTTAGCTTTATCTACTTCAATTCCCTTATATGAGATAACATGCCCTAGAACTATACTTTGTTCTACCATAAACTGAAACTTTTCAGAATTCAAAACAAGATTATTTTCCATGCATCTTTTAAGGATTAACTCAAGGTTATGCAAACAGTTATCAAATGAATCCCCATAGACCGTGAAATCATCCATATAGACCTCTATGATATGCTCAACATAATCTAAAAATATGTTTACCATACACCGTTGAAAAGTAGCTGGAGCATTACAAAAACCAAAGGGCATGCGTCGGTATACAAATGTTCCAAATTGACATGTGAAGGTTGTCTTTTCTTGATCTTCTGGGGCAATGGCAATCTGGAAATAACCTGAATATCCATCAAGAAAAAAATAGTAAGAATGGCCTGCTAAACTTTCATGCATTTGATCAATAAACGGTAAAGGAAAGTGATCTTTTCGGATCACAACATTTAATTTCCTATAGTCTATACAAACCCTCTACCCATTTTAAACACGGGTGGTAACCAATTCATCATTATGATTCTTCACCACAATTATCCCCATCTTTTTAGGAACCAATTAAACTGGACTGACCCAACTGCTATCAGAGATAGGATAAATCACGCCAACTTCCAAAAGCTTGAGGACATTTTTCTTCACTACATCCATCATGGATGGATTCAATCTTCATTGAGGTTGACGGGAAGGCTTTTCTCCTTCTTCAAAAAAAATGTGATGCATGCAGGTGGATGGACTGATTTCCTTGATGTCTGCGATTGTCCAACTAATGGCTCTTCGATGCTCCTTAGGGACTTCCACCAATTTTTCTTCTTACAATGTAGTGAGTTTGTTGGAAATAATCACTGACAATGTTTTGTCATCTCCAAGGAATACACATTTAAGGTGAGTAGGAAGAGGTTTCAAATCCAGAACTAGGGCCTACACAATAGATGGTAGAGTCTTTTCATTAGAGCAGACAAACCAATATATAAACCCTTACCTGCTTGTTGTAACTTTGGAGGAGTGTTCAACATATCAACAGCTTGTCACAAGTTGGGATTCAAAGTTAATTCATCACTTTCTTTCTCTATACTCTTACAAATAGCAACCTCCAATTCATCCTTCCCATCAAGTTCAAAAACATCATGTGCTAGATCATTAATTGCATCGATAGAATACAAAACATTATCATCAACAGGAAATTTCATGGCATCATAGTTATTAAATGTAATTACCTCACAATCAAATTCCATGGTCAATGTACCACTATGAACATCAATTTTAGTTTTGGATGTTTTTAAGAATGGTCTTCCTAACAAGATGGGGATAGTTTGATCACTGTTTTCCATATCAAGCACATAACAGTCAGTAGGCAAAACTAAGTCATTAACTTGTACAAGGATATCCTCAATCACACCCTATGGGTATGCATTTGATCTATCAGCTAATTGAATTACCACACCAGTTTTAGTTAAGGGGCCAAGTTTCAAAGAAGCATAAATGGAATATGACATGACATTTATATAAGCTCCTAAGTCTAACATGGCTTTCTCAAATCCGGTGTTACCTATCATACAAGGGATAGTAAACATACCTGGGTCTTTGCATTTTGTAGGAAGTTTCCTTTGAATGACTGCAGATACATGTTCTCCAACTTTCACCTTTTCACACCCCTTCAGTTTTTGCTTTCTCTTAATAGTACACAATTCTTTTAAAAATTTAGCATAAGGGGCTATATTCTTAATAGCATCTAACAGGGGATGTTTGCATCACGTTTTCTAAAAGTTTCATAAAGCTCCCTATTTGGATTATCTTTCCTATGTTCTATCAAAGCATGATGGAATGGGGCTACTGGTTTAATCAGATAGTGGAGGAAACTTACGTTTTGGTGTATCATCCTCAGTTGGGTTACTCTTTTCCACGGTGATGTCCATGTTTTTCTCCTTGTCTTGTTCTAATGATGTAGGAATTTCATTTATTGAGGTTTTCACTTCTTTGCCATTCCTCAATATAATTGCACTTGCATTCTCCTTTGGATTTACTACTGTTTGAGAGGGTAGCTTTCCCGAACTTTGTGATTCCAGTCGACTGACCGCGCTAGCCATTTGACCCATTTGATTCTCCAAACATTGAATGCTAGCCTTGGTCTCCCGTTGAAATTGTAAAGTGTTAGTTGCAAGAGATTTAACAATATCTTCTAAAGACATTTCAGAGTTAGAAGAGTGGCCCTGTTGTTGTCTAGGCGGGTATGGCTACCTATATTGTTGAAAGTTTGGGCGATTTTGAGCAACATGTTGATTTGATTACGAATTTCCATAACTAAGAATGGGATGATCCCTCCATCCTGGGTTGTATGTCTTCAAAAAAGTATCATAATTCCTCTGTGGTTGTCCAAGGAAACCACCCGCTGCATTAACTTGTTCCGTGGGTTCTTCTTGAAGAGTTGGACATGCATCAGTTGGATGTCCCATTATTGAACAAATTCCGCAAACCTTCGCTGTCAGTACATTACCTGTGGCCATTTGATGAACAAGAGTAGTTAGATTCACTATTTGTTGTTCAATGGATGAGACATTTACCTTGTTAACTTTTCTAGAAGGGGGATCAAATCCAGCACCAAATTGTTGAGAATTGGCTGCTATGTTTGCAATTAAATTCCTCGCTCATTCGGGAGTTTTATCAACCAAATTTCCTCCACTTGCAGTGTCAATCATGCTCATTTCTGTGGGTTGAAAACCTCCATAGAAGTATTGGATGAGAAGTTGCTCACTGATCTGATGATGGGGACAACTTAACACACAATTTCTTGAACCACTCTCAATACTCATGTAGAGATTCCCTGTGATCTTGTTTGACACCAAAAATTTCTTTCCTAATATTTGCTGCCCTCGAAGCTGGAAAGTATTTCCCTAAGAGTAACTTCTTCATTCCATCCTATGTGGTAATGCTTGCCGATGGTAGATAATAGAGCCAATCCTTGGCCGAATCCTTCAGAGAAAATGGAAAGGCTCTCAGCTTAATCCGTTCTTTAGTAATTCTCGTAGGTTTCATACTCGTAAGGACCACATGAAACTCAGTCAGATGTTTATGAGGATCTTCACCATCAAGACCATGAAAAGTGGGCAAAATGTATATTAGTCCAGATTTAAGCTCAAATGTAGTAGTAGCATCTAAAATAGGAAAAGTTATGCATAAAGGTTGTTGATTCAATGTAGGTGCTGCAAGCTCATTCAAAGTCCTATTTTCGGCTATGGTTCCTTCTCCGTCAAACTAAAAATCACTTACAAATGGATTGTTGAGATTGAGATTGCACTCTTCAAGATTTTGTTAGATGTTACATCTTAACCTGCGCAAAGTTCTCTCTATTTCTGGATCGTACTACAAATCACTTTGATTAGAAGAACGAGTTGCGAGTATAAACAAAAAGAACAAATGAAAAATAAATTTAGAGGAAGCTAGATTAAGAAAGACAAATAAAATTCTATGCTAAAATTTCTAAAAACAATAAAATACCTAAAAACCTAGAAAATTATGATTTTTTTTAGAAAATAAAATAAACTAAAGAAGCACAAAAATAAATTAATACCACTCCCCGAGAAAGGAGCTAAAATTTGGTGTGCTGTTTTAGGCATCCAAAAATAGTTCTTAAACCTCTAAAACTAATTTAGTAATGGAAGTAAGGGTCGATCCCACAAACAGTGTGCAATTCAATAATTTATACTTCGTATAACGATTTTGTGGGGGGGGGGGGAAGGGAGGGTTTGTTTATAAAGAAATCAATCTTATAACGAATAACAATGTAAATTGACGAGTTGTATTAAATCAATGAAATGAGTCTTGATCAAAGTCAACTTCCAATTTAGTCTCAGACCAGCGCTAAAGATTAAATTTAATAATAGTTTTAAACAATAGAGAAATTGATGAACTAGTTAATACAAATATCAGCGGTTGCATTCAATCTATTTAAACATTTTTCTTAAAATTCAATAACATATATCGTAGAAAATTATCAAATCCTAGTGCTTCACAAGTTAAATGATTCAAACAATTACGAATTTGAGATTTAATTTAGTTATAGATTGCAATATATGAAAAACTAATAGATCTTTGAGCAATTAAACATGGCAATCATAAAATTATGCGTAGAAGAATATTCAATACTAAAAATATAAATTAAACAATGAAAATAGGTGGATCTCACAGTTATTATGTTTTCCAAGGTTTCGGTATCCTTCAATCAAGGACCAAAAGTTAGTCACACATGATAGATTTAAGAAAAATCGAGAGAAAATAGGTTGGAGGCATTCTGGTGTCTTTTGGTTGAATTTTAGGTCAAGAAAAACGCGTCCAAAAAGTTTCCTAAGTAATTAAACAAAAATAAGGAAAATTAGATCTTTTCCCTTTTTAGTCTTGAGGCGTGCGCCTAGGGCAACCTAGGGCGCGCGCCTTGGGGGCTTTGGAAGCCTCAGGCAAGGCATTTTTGGTCTGGGGGGCGCACCTCGCCTAATATTTGGCAGCTGAATAGCTCTAAGTATTTTTGACATAACTTTCTCTCACGATATCCGATTAAGGCGATTGAAGATGCGTTGGAAAGTTAACTCAAAGGGATACAACTTTTCTTCAAATATCATCTTCCAATTCTATCGTTTACCATGTCAAAAATAGGTCTCAAGATGAGGCTGAAAACTGGTGTATAACTCTTCGATTGGAAATTGATGTGTGATCATACTTTGACAAGTATTTAATCCCTTTGACGTCTTCTTTCAACTAATTGACTCTCAAATCTTCATCGTTTGGTTTGACACAACTTTTGTATATTTGCATTTCGGTCCCCAAATTTCGTTTTCTTTCCTTTTGGCTATTGTTCGCTTATTTCTTCCAAATTACGCCATATCCATAAAATTGCCACCTAAATCAAAATATGAACGTAATGAGTACATTTTGGCACTAAATAACCGTACGAGTGCATAAAATAAGGAGAAAAAATATGTATTTTACATTCATATCATCCCATAAGACATCATCCAATTTTTTATACTAATCTTTTCGGGATGTATTCATTGTGAGTTCTAGAATTCTTTTCAACTGTTTGTTGGAAGTTTCGATCTGCCTACTAGTCTGAGGGTGATAGGGTGTGGCTATTCGATGTTGTACTCCATACTTAGCTAGAACCGCCTGGAATAACCGATTACGAAAGTGAATTCATCCATCACTGATGATGGCTCTTGGAGATCCATAGCGATTGAAGATGTGTTTCCTTATGAAATCCACCACTACCCGTGCATCATTGGTGGGTAATGCCTTTGCTTCCACACATTTGGAGACATAATCTACCACCACTAATATGTATCAATTGTTATAGGATGATGAAAAAGGTCCCATAGAATTAATACCCTAGACATCGAATAATTCCACCTCCAAAATATTGTTTAGTGGCATATTGTGATGGGTAGAAATATTACATGTACGCTGATAGTTATAACAAGATCTGTAGAAGCTGTAACAGTCCTAAAACAACGTAGGCTAATAGAACCTATTTTAAAGTACCTTTGCTGCAGTTTTAGTCGGCCCAAAATGATCTCCATACTCAGAAGCATGAACCCTGGACAGTATTGGTTTCATCTCATCCTCGGCACACATCTTCTGATAATCTAACCAGCCCCTCTTCTGTATAAATGTGGATCATCCCAGTAATAGAATTTTGCCTCATGGAGAAGTTTATTCTTCTGTTGATAGGTAAATTCTGGATTTACATGCCCACTTGCTAAATAATTAACAATATCTGCATACCACAGAGCTTTTTCCAACTGCATAAGTTGCTCATCAGGAGAGATTTCATTGATATCTAACTCATCAAACTCTTCTAATTGTTTCAGTCTCGATATGTGATCTACCACCCAGTTTTCAATCCCCCTTTCATCACGAATTTCAATGTCAAACTCTTGCTGCAACAGAACCCATCGAATTAATCTTGGTTTAGTATCTTTCTTCTCGAATAGGTATTTCAAGGCTGAATGGTCTGTGTATACTATCACCTTTGAACCTATTAGATACGAACGAAACTTATGGAAGGCAAACACCAATGCTAGCATTTCTTTTTCAGTTGTTACGTAGTTGATCTGAGCATCTGCTAATGTTTTGTTGGCATAGTAGATGACATGCAATACTTTTCACTTTCGTTGACTCAACACAACTCCCACTACAAAATCACTAGCATCACACATGAGTTCAAACAGTAGTTCCTAATCTGGTGCCACTATAACCGGTGCAGAAGTTAACTTTTCCTTTAGAGTGATAAAAGCATTTAAACACTCATCAGAAAAGATAAATGGTACATCCTTCTCCAGTAAATTGCATAGGGGTTTTGTAATCTTCTAAAAGTCTTGGATGAATCGTCTGTAGAACCTTGCATGACCTAAAAAACTGTGAATCCCTTTGATCGAGGTAGGTGGCTATAGTTTTTCAATCACTTGTATCTTTACTTTGTCGACTTCGATGCCTGGTGATGAAATCCGATGACCTAACACTATCCCTTCCTTTACCATAAAGTGACACTTTTCCTAGTTGAGCACCAGATTTTTCTCTCACACCTTTGTACTATAAATGACAAACGCTCCATGCAGTCTTCGAACAAGTCTCCAAACATTGAAAAGTCGTCCATAAATACCTCTATGTACTTCTCAACCATGTCGGAGAATATTGCCATCATGCATCCCTGAAAAGTTGTAGGCACGTTGCAGAGACCAAAGGGCATTCTTCTAAATACAAAAGTACCGTAAGGACAAGTGAATGTTTTTTCTCTTGGTCTTCTGGAGCAATTGCTATCTTATTGTATCCCGAGTATTCATCCAAAAAATAGTAATGAGAATGTCCTGCTAACCTCTCCAACATCTGATCGATAAAGGGCAATGGGAAGTGATCTTTTCTGGTGGCGTTATTCAGTTTCGTATAATCTATGCACATTCTCTATCCTGTTACTAACCGTGTTGGTATTAGTTCATTTTTCTCATTGTTCTCTACTATAATTCTATCCTTTTTGGGCACCACATGTACTGGACTGACCCAAGAACTATCTGAAATGGGGTAGACAATTCCCACATCGAGCAATTTCAGCACTTCTTTCTTACTACTTCCTTTAGAGTTGGATTCAATCTGTGCCGTCCCTCTATCGATGGTTTAGACTCATCCTCCATCAAGATTTTGTGCATACAAAGAATGGGACTAATTCTCCGAATATCAGCTACAGTATATCCAATTGTAGTCTTATTCTCCCAAAGTACCCCTAATAACCTATTTTCTTCATCCTTTGTGATGTCATTAGCAATGATCACTGGCAAAGTTGAAGAGCCCCCCAAATATGCATAACGTAGATGTGATGGTAAGGGTTTTAACTCCAAAGTTGGTTCTTTCTCCACTGATGGTATTGGTTGTGTGGGATTGGAACCAAGAGACTAGTATTGCCAATGTTTCTGCCCATTGGTTGTTCAGCCAAACTCATTGTGCATTCTGTTTCTTCTAATTTTACTCCCTCAAATTGTGTGCTGTCTGTATCATGTTCATTGGATGTGTTGCATGAAATATATCGGTCACAAGCTCCTCAAGAATATCCACATGGTAGCAAGTATCTGAAGTTAGTGGGTGTTTCACTGCTTTGAATATGTTGAAAATGACTTGTTCATTGTCAATTCGAAGAATCATTTTTCCATCATAAACATCAATCAAAGCTCACCCTATAGCTAAGAACAGTCTTCCCAAGATAAGAGGAATGTTTGAATCTTCTTTTATATCAAGTATAATGAAGTCAGCCGGAAAGATGAATTTATCAACCTTGACAAGCACATCTTCAACGATCCCCTTTGACCTTTTAATAGAGCAATTAGCAAGTTATAAGGAAATTGTTGTAGGTTTAGCTTCCCCCAATCTAAGAGACCTGTATACAGAGAGTGACATCAAATTAACACTGGCACCTAAATCACATAAAGAATGCTCAAAATAATTAGAACCAATTGTGCACGGTATAGTAAAACTCCTGGATCATTTAATTTAGGAGGTAGCTTCTTTAGGAGGATCGCACTGTATTCCTCGTTCAAGCAAATAGTCTCATGCTCTTCAAGCTTTCTCTTGTTGGCCAGGATCTATTTCAGAAATTTTGCATAACTAGGCATATGTAAATAAGATGTTGATATGTAGTTCTTGAAAATCTCAGCAAACTTTGTGAATTGCTTATCTAACTTCCTCTTTTGCAACCGTTGAGGAAAATGAATCAATGGCACATAGGCTTTGACAGGACTTGGTGCTCTAACTGTAGCTAGTTCTTCTTTTTCTTCATTTTTATTTTCATGTGTTGCAGATTTCTCTTTCTCCAGCACCCCTTCGACTTCTGCCTCTTTTTCTCGTCTGTTTGGCCTTTTCACAAGTATTTCGGGTAGTTGTACTCCACTTCTAGTCGTTATGGCTTGTACTTGCTCCTTTAGGTTTATCATTGTGTTGCCCAATAATGTCCTTTGTGGGCGTTCTGCTAACCGTTGAGCTATCTGACTGATTTATGTTTCCAACTTCTTAATTGAAGCCTGTTATTTTGAAAATTCGTATCAATTTGCTGGAACACCTTGTATATCTTTTGCATATATTGGTTGAACATCTCGCCCAGACTTGGTTTTTTCTCTTGCTGGACAGTATTTGGAACATTCGCTGGCTGATTATCAGACCATCTGAAGTTCGGGTGCTGTCTCCATCCTGGGTTATATGTTTGTGAATAAGGGTTAAAATTTTGGGAGCCATTCTGAATGAAGTTGACCCGTTCTTTGGGATAGTCCATGGACATGAAGTTTTCTGTTGAATGATTAGCTCTACAGTTTTCACATGATGGACCACCCATCATTGCATATACCCCTTCCATTTGTGATTTCACCAATAGTTCTACCTGTTTTGTCAAAGCTGCTATCTACGCATTCATTGATACTAGGCCATCTAATTCATACATCCCGGATGCTCCTGGTGGTACCATTCTTTCGAATGAAAACATTGAATGTGTAGTGGCAATTAACTTAAATAAATTAATGGCTTGTTTTACTGATTTTCCTATGATCAATCCACCAGTGGAGGAGTCCACTTGAAATTTTGACAGTGGTGAGAGTGCGATGTAGAAGTACTGCACTTGATCACCTATTGTGATTCCATGATTTGGACACTTTTGCATCAGCTCTTTGAATCTGTTCTATGCCTCGTGATAGTTCTCTCCATCTTTCTGTTGGAAAGTTTGAATGTCCAATATGATTTTTGCTACTTTCGTCGATGGGAAGAATCTGTTGCAGAATTTTCTGGTAAGGTCTTCCCATGTAGTAATACTTGCATAAGGTTCGGCGTCCATCTACTCCAATGTGGCATTTCTAAGTGTATATGGGAATAAACACAATTTAAGAGCATCTTTATTGACCCCCAAAGTATGGAAATTCTGGTAATTTCGAAGAAATCTGGAGATGTGTGTATTTGGATTTTCATGAGGCAACTCGTAGAATTGAAGAGTGCTGCTTATCAGATTAATCCATGCTGCCCTTATCTGAAAATTATTTACTCCAAAATCTAGGTACATAGTACTCGAGTGCTCAGGTGCAGTTATGGGTGTCAAGAACATTGAGACAGGAAAATCTCCTTCATTTATTTCCCTTCGATCTTGTTGATGATCCGATGGTGCAGCTACTCTTGCGGGAGCATGTTCAATTGGTTGAATAGGAATCAGAATGTTTTGAACATCTGCCGTTTGATGATACTATTTTTGTTTGTGTTCTTTGCATCTTCGTCTGAAGGTTCGTTCTATCTCTAAGTCAAACGGTTCAAGATTGTCGCCTTGAGTACAGAGCATGCAACGAACATCTTTTGTTTTTCTGGAGAGAGAAGAAAATAAACAAATCAAATAACAGCTAAAAATATAATAAACTAAGACTAAAAATAAAATAGTCCCCGGCAACGGTGCCAAAAACTTGTTTCGTTTTTTTCCTATCGCAAGTGGACGATATCGTAACAAGTAATATAGTGGACCTTTGAGTCCGGATTATCGTTTCCATGAGAACTATACTCTAGTCTTAATCTATTTTTTCTAACTCCTATTCGATAAAAGCAAACAAAGAAAGAATAGATGTAGTTGTGACTAATGATTTTCTATAATGAAGTAAATACCTAAAGCTAATGGAAGTTATGAGAAAATGTCAAACAATGATTGATCAAAGATTCACATATGTAAGAAATATCAGGGCAAAACAAATTCATCTAATGATCACCTTAATTCATAATCCAAGATTCTAACCTAATGTAGTTTTCGGTCAAATTCTCATATGGTATTCAATTTATCCCTCTCGAGTTCTCATTGAACCTATTCAACTAATTCAATTCTATATCTCTATGCGAATTACCCTTAGTTAAACGAATTTTAGTTCTAGGAATTCCTATAACGACCGTAATACTTAGTATATGTATCTCTACACATTATACTTCATTATCGGATTTTATTACACGTTCTAAGCCTCAAACTCACCTCTCCATTCGTAAGAAACTCAATTGAACATCAAATTACTGGCCAGTTAATTTAAAGCATTAAAATCATAATAAAATCAACACATAGAAGAATAAACTACAAAAGTCTTGAATTAAAGAATTAAGGGTCACAAAAGATTACATTGTTTTCCCTAGTGTAGAATTTAGCTGAACATGATAAAAAAGATAAAATAATTAAACATATTCGAATACGTCACCGGATTTAAATGACTAATAATATGGAATAGAATTAGCTCTTACACTAAGATCTTCTTCTGCTTCCAATCTTTGATTTGAACTCGAATCTGTGATGAATTTCTTCTCGTGAATTTCCTCTTCGATCTCTCCTTGTATATTTCTTTTTTTCAATGTGCGGAACTCCCGATTCGTGCTTTCCTTGTTCTATTTATAGTTCCCTAGACGTCCTTGGCCAAATAGGAGTCTTTTTTCTGGGCTTCTCGCTGCCCAACAGCAAACCCTAAAAAATAGGCAGTGCAACGCCTAGGCCCTAGGATGCAGCGCCTTGCTGAAATTCTTTTTCCTCTGGGTAGAAGGGTAGCGCCTGGGCGCTATGGTGGCAACCCCTTGCTGCAATTTTTTTATTTTTTCGGCGCTTGAATGCTCCTTGTATGGCACTTGGGCGCCATTTTTCTGTCCATTTTCACTTTGGCTTGCTTCAACACCTCCATTTTTTCACCTAATCACCATATCTTCAAAATAACACTAGCACACACATTAAAAACGTTCTATAACCTTAAAAATTAGACAAATAATTAAGTTAATTCGATATAACATTTGTGTGAAAACACACTCATCACCATACTTGATTCCCAGTGGGCTGGGATCCCATCTATTATATTAAGACCTTGAGTGTACTCAACAAGCCTTAAGAAAACATTTGGGTAGATACTATTATTAAGTGTATCTCCATACAACTCCTAGATCATTAAGCTGACAACTCCTTATCTTCACACATCTTATGTGTTAGCTTAACATGCTTCAAAAATTTATCTTTTTGAGTGTACTCAACAAAAGGTAAGTTTTAGTTAAGTCAAACCCATCATTCAAAAATATCTAATATTTCATAGTGTCAAACATATTCATAATAGACCAGCCTTGAGTGTACTTAACAAGTTGAGATCGATTTAGAACGATCGTTTTTCACTATAATAATGGAAGGCAAATATAAATATGACTTAATATTTTTAACGAGGCATTTTACATGCAAAAGTCTCATCGTAATAATTATATATATTTTATTATACGTTTAGCAAGCAATTAAACAAACATATAATAATGTGGACGATTATGAACTTATACTAACTAGTCTTTTTGAGCCATAAGAAAGACTAGTTGGTCATTTTCTATGGGGTATTGCATTATTCATACAATGCTCCATCTCTATGGCCTTCTCCTCTTCTTGCATCTCCAATTAGTATAGCTGCAACATGTATCCTATACTAGTTGGCATACATGCCTAAATAATTGGACACGCAAGCCCAAAATAATAGCAATAATAAAGGACTCGCATGTCCCAAATAAATTAAGAGCTCGCAGGCCCATAAAAAAATAAGAATAAAATAACCATTCAATACATCCACATGATTGAGTCCATAATCATTCATTAATAAAACATTCAACATAAATACTTTCCTATATAATATCTAATATTACGTGCAAACATATTTCAAATTTCTAGCAATTAAAGTCATCTAAACTAATTTAGACAAATGAATCGGAACAATTAAATAATTAATAAATCAAATCAATCAATTAATTTAATTAACGGGTTTATTTAATTAAAATCAAATTTTAATTAAATATCGAATTAGAGTCTAACTCTAATTTTACAATTATAAGACAGATTCATTTAATTAAAATCAAATTTTAATTAAATACCAAATTAGTGTCCAACTCTAATTTCAAAATTTTAATAAAAGACAATTTAATTAAAATCAAATTCTAATTAAATATCAAATTAGAGTCCAACTCTAATTTTAAAACTTAAGGCCGTTGAATTTAATTAAAATCAAATTTTAATTAAAATACAAAAATTAGAGTCCAACTCCAATTCAAATATATTTTAATTAAAATCAAATTTTAATTAAATACCAAATTAGAGTCCAACTCTAATTCCAAGAAAATTTTTTAGAGTGAGACAATTTAATTAAAATCAAATTTCAATTAAATATAAAATTAGAGTCAAACTCTAATTTTAATAATATATTAGGGTGAGATAATTTAATTAAAATCAAATTTTAATTAAATACTAAATGAGATTCCAACTTTAATTTAAATTGAATTAACATTTTAATTTAGAATAAAACTCCTAAATAAAATAAAATTCAATTTAGGGTCAAAGTTTAATATTTAAGTTAAAATCAAATTTTAACGAAAATATAAAATATTGTCAATTTTAATTAAAATTTTAAAGGGGTCAAAATTGATAATATGAGTCAAAACCCATTTGGAAATCAAATTTAAAAACATTTTAATATTTAAATTCAAAACCATTTCAAATTTGCAATATGACCCCTAGTTTAAGTTATAAACAGGTCCTTCAATTACCTTAATTGCATGACATGTCATTCATTTTAAAAATTGCAAACTGACCCTTACATAATTGCAGACGGGGGCCTAGAATTTCGAAAATTGCATTAGAGGCCCCCTTCCCCAACCTGTCACTTGAAAACCCTAAAAATCGTGCCCTCTTTTCTCACTTTGGGCTTGCGGGCGGCGCTGGTCGTGGCTGCTAAACTGGCGGGTGTCACCGTTAGTACGCAGCGCTGCAGCATAGCAACCGGCGGCTGATACGTCGGTGACGGGCGCTGCTGTTCACAGTGTAGCATGTCGTTGCTTGAGGTGTTTTTTTGTAGCTGGCCATCCAATCCAATTTTTTTTTTTTTTTTTTATTTTTGTGAAAAAAATTAATTTTCGTTTCCAAATCAGATTTAGAATTTGAAAATCTATTTTTCTTTAAAAGCTAGAAATGTGAAAAATATCAACAATCAACTTTTGATTGTTCAATAATTCGAAAAATTTTCTAACAAACACAAACTTGGCTTTGATACCAATGTTGAGAATTTACTTAACATGCAAAACGGAAAATTAATAATTTTTCAATTCCCACCACGGATACACTTTGTGTTTAGATAGAAACTGTGTTTAGAATAATATATTTGATGAATTTTGCAAACTGTTTTGCTGATTCTCGAACTCGAATGATTACGATTTGCAATCCAAGCTGTCCAATTGTCTAGCTTCCAATGGTGATCCACACAGAGAACAAGAATGACGACTATGGTTTTTTTTCTTGTGCTAGCAAGAATAATGAATTTTTCCATACTGTTTTTAAACCCTAGCAGCCTATTAATATAAGTTCATGCGGGCTTGGTCCGTCTGTTAAACTTAACCTGATCCAATATTTAATTAATCAAATTAAGTAAATCTGGTATATGAATTAATTAATCCAATTAATTAATTCGGGTATATTAATAAGCAATTTAATTAATTAGTTATCCAACTCTTGTCAATTAATTAATTGGTAAATCTCATTCTTCTGGTTCTCTTTTGTGTGTGACCCATTAGGTTCCTGATCACGATACCTAACGATGTGAATTATTATTTTGATCTAATCAAAATTGATAAATTAAAATACCCCTTTAAATTTATCATCAATTCATATCCGTCGTCCCAGATTGACATCTAGCAATGTGTCAAAACAATACATGTGGCGGAAAATGTCACGTAGCATGACAAAACCAAATTTGTTCGTTTACCGTGAAACTATAATCCTTTCTTCAATATGATCTGATCAATTATGAGAAATGGATATGTGTCAATCTCATTTATTGATCATATCTTTTATCCCACTATTAAGTCAATGTAAGTCGAAAACTCCTTTTCGACTTATGAGTTCACATTGGCCAATGATTTCATTATCAATTTAACTTGATAAAATGTAGATCATAATCTCTTACTATATAAGAGTGCCGAATCATCTATTGATTATTCACAATCTTCATATGATTCTTGACATACCCAAACGATGCTGCATTAGCGACCCTTAGCAGAGCAACATCCAATATCATTAAAGTATGACTGTCCTCAATAAGGCACTATGATGACCTCAACTCAAAGGACCAATTTCACTACCGAACGTTAGAGATTAGCTACTGACGCTCGATAGTTATCCATGTGAAATCTCCCAATGGGTCTCCAATGTTTTGTTATATAACAAAACATCCACGTGTTCATTCATGTGTCACCACACTTTAGCTTGTGAGATCAGCTACTTATTTCACAGGTAAGAATGCCACACATGATGGTCTATCGGTAATAATGATATCCATATTTGATATTACTGTAAAATGCATAGTTTTTCCTCTTTACTTAATACGCTTGTATGATTATTTTATGCCAAAATGTACTTATTAATCTCATATTTTGGTTTAGGTGGCAATTTGATGGATATAGCGTAATTTGGAAGAAATAAATGGAAAAATACCAAAATGAAAGAAAGAGAAAGTTCGGGGACTAAAGTACAAATACTCAAAAGTCATGTTGAACTCCACAATAAAGATTTGAGAGTGTTAGAGGTCAATTGGATGAAGAAAGATGCCAAATGGATGAAATAAAATCAAAGTATTATCAAATATCAACTTTCAGGCGAAAAAATTATGCACTAGTTTTCAGTCTCATATCAGAAGCAAAGTTGTAGTCCTTTGAGTTATCTTTTCAACGCATCTTAAATCACCTCAATTGGATATTGGGAGAAAAAGATATGATGAAAACACTGAACGCTGTCCGGAGGAAGATTTTAAAGCTATGTGGTCGCATAGCTTAAAATCAATGCCGTCGTATCCATTGTGACAGGGAACTTCAGGGCCTGTTTTAATTGTTCTATGCGATGGCAACACTTTCTACTATGAGGTTGCATAGTTCATTTTGGTGATGTGATTTTCTAGTTTCCTAATTTCGTTCAACTACGTATGGAAACAAATCTTTTGGTCATATATAAATCCTAGAACGCACCCCAAAACACATCAGGAACGCCTCCAACATTTTTTCTCTCTATTTTTTCTTAGATCAATCATGTGTAACTAAATCTTGGTGCTTGATTGAAGGATACTGAAGCCTTGGAAACCATTATAATGGTGAGATTCATCTATTTTCATTGTTCAATTTATATTTTCAGTATTGAATATTCTTCTATGCATAATTTTATAATTGCCATGTTTGATTGCTAAGAGATCTATTAGTTTTCCATTTATTGCAATCTATAGCTAAGTTAAATCTAAAATTCGTAATTGTTTGAATCATTTAACTGTGAAGCACTAGTATTTGATAATTTTCTATGATAGATGTTATTGAATTTTAAGAAGAATGTTTAAATAGATTGAATGCAACCGCTGGTGTTTATATTATCTAGTTCATTGATTTCTCTATTGTTTAAAACTATTATTAAATTGAATTTTTAGCACTGGTCTGAGATTATTTGATAATTAGGGTTAATTAGAACGCTGGTTTCTGATTAACTAAAATTAAGGAGAAATATGAATTTATTCCAACGATGAATATTGTGAATCTGGATTGATTATTTTTTGTGGATTGATGAATGGTTATAAATCTCTAATGGTGGAAGTTGACTTTGATTAAGACTCATTTTATTGGTTTAATACCACTCGTTAATTTATATTGTTATTTGTTATAAGATTGATTTCGTTATAAACAAAACCCCCCAAATCATTATACGAAGCATAAATTGTTAAATTGCACACTCTTTGTGGGATCGATCCTTACTTCCATTACTACATTAGTTTTAGAGGTTTAAGGACTATTTTTTGGTGCCTATGACAACACACCAAATTTTGGCGCCGTCTCCGGGGAGTGGTGCTAATTTATTTTTGTGTTTCTTTAGTTTTTTTATTTTTGGAAAAAAATTCATAATTTTCTAGGCTTTTAAGCAATTTATTGTTTTTCAGAATTTTAGTATAAAATTTTATTTGTCTTTCTTAATCTAGCTTCCTCTAAGTTTATTTTTCATTTGTTCTTTTTGTCTATGCTTGCAACTCGATCTTCTAATCAAAGTAATTTGTAGCACGATCCAGAAATTGAGAGAACTTTGCGTAGGTTAAGGAGTAACATCGAACAAAATCTTGAAGAAAACAATCTCAATCCCAACAATCCATTTGCAAGTGACTTTGAGTTTGAAGGAGAATGAACCATGGCCAAAAATAGGACTTTGAAAGAGCTTGCAGCACCTATATTGAATCAACAACCTTTATGCATAACTTTTCCTATTTTAGATGCTACTACTACATTTGAGCTTAATTCTGGACTAATACACCTTTTGCCCACTTTTTATGGTCTTGTAGGTGAAGATCCTCATAAATATCTGAAGGAGTTTCATGTGGTCTACACAAGTATGAAGCCCACGGGAATTATTGAAGAATAGATTAAGCTGAGAGCCTTTCCATTTTCTTCGAAGGATTCGGCTAAGGATTGGCTCTATTATCTACCATAGGGAAGCATTACCACATGGAATGGAATTAAGAGGTTGTTCTTGGAGAAATACTTTCCAGTTTTGAGGGCAGCAAATATTAGGAAAGAAATTTGTGGTGTCAGACAAGATCACAGGGAATCTCTACATGAGTATTGTGAGCGGTTCAAGAAATTGTGTACAAGTTGTCCCCATCTTCAGATCATCGAGCAACTTCTCATCCAATACTTCTATGAAGGTCTTCAACCCACAAAAAAGAGCATGACTGACGCTGCAAGTGGAGGAGCTTTGGTTGATAAAACTCCCGAAGGAGCGAGAAATTTAATTGCAAACATGGCAGCCAATTCTCAACAATTTGGCGCTAGATTTGATCTCCCTTCTAGACAAGTTAACGAGGTAAATGTCTCATCCATGGAACAACAAATAGCGAATCTAACTACTTTTGTTCGTCAAATGGCCACAAGTAACGTGCAGACAGCGAAGGTTTGCAGAATTTTTCGAAGACATACAACCCAGGATGGAGGGATCATCCCAATCTTAGCTATGGAAATTCGCAATCAAATCAACATGTTGCTCAAAATCACCCAAACTTTCAACAATATAGGCAGCCATACCCGCCTAGACAACAACAGGGCTAATCTTCTAACTCTGAAATGTCTTTAGAAGATATTGTTAAATCTCTTGTAACTAACACTTTACAATTTCAACAGGAGACCAAGGCTAGCATTCAATGTTTGGAGAATCAAATGGGTCAAATGGCTAGTGCGGTCAGTTGGCTGGAATCACAAAGTTCGGGAACGCTATCCTCTCAAATAGTGGTAAATCCAGGGAAGAACGCAAGTGCAATTATATTGAGGAATGGCAAGGAAGTGAAAACCCTAGTAAATGAAGTTCCTACATCGTCAGAACAAGACATGGAGAAAGACATCGACATTACCGTGGAAAAGAGTAACCCAACTGAGGATGATACACTAAAACATAAGTTTCCTCCACTATCTGATTACACACCAGTAGCCCCATTCCCTCAGGCTTTGGTAGAATCTACGAAAAATGATTCAAATAGAGAGCTTTATGAAACTTTTCGAAAATGTGAAGTAAACATTCCCTTGTTGGATGCTATTAAACAAATATCTCATTATACTAAATTTTTAAAAGAATTGTGTACTATTAAGAGAAAGCGGAAACTGAAGGGGTGTGAAAAGGTAAAAGTTGGAGAAAACGTATTTGCAATCATTCAAAGGAAACTTCCTAAAAAATGCAAAGACCTAGGTATGTTTACTATCCCTTGCATGATAGGTAACACCGGATTTGAGAAAGCCATGTTAGACTTAGGAGCCTCTATAAATGTCATGCCATATTCCATTTATGCTTCTTTGAAACTTGGCCCCTTAACTAAAACTGGTGTGGTAATTCAATTAGCTGATAGATCAAAAGCCTACCCAAATGGCGTGGTTGAGGATGTCCTTGTACAAGTTAATGCCTTGATTTTTCCTGCTGACTTTTATGTGCTTGATATGGAAAACAGTGATCAACTAGCCCTATCTTGTTTGGAAGACCATTCTTAAAAAATCCAAAACTAAAATTGACGTTCATAGTGGTACATTGACCATGGAATTTGATGGTGACATAATTACATTTAATATCTATGATGCCATGAAATTTCACGTTGATGATAATGCTGTATATTCTATCGATGTAATTGATGATCTAACACGTGATGTTTTTGAACTTGATGGAAATGATGAATTGGAGGTCGCTATTCGTGATGTAGAAAGAGAGTGATGAATTAACGTTGAATCCTAGTTTGCGAGAAACTGTTGATATGTTGAACACTCCTCCAAGGTCACAAAAAGCAGGTAAGGGTTTATATGTTGATTTGCCTGTTTCTAATGAAAAGCCTCTACCTTCTGTTGTGTATTTTTGATTTTTATGTGCAATTAAAATTAATTTTCAGAAAATCAAAAATATTTTATTTATTTTATTATTAAAATAAATTAGAAATTTTTTTTAAAAATATCTTTTTGGGCTTAATTAAATTCTGAAATTTTATAAAAATAAAGAATATTTGTTAAGTAGTATTTTCCTAGTGGGAGTTATTTTTTTTTAAGTGTTTCATTTTTTGTGAAATGAAAAATACTCCGAAAGTATTTAAAATACCATGTTTTATATACATTCATGAGTTGTGTGGGTCTTGATTAGGTTATGTGATCCATTGTACTTATTTTTCAATTTTGTGTTCGATCAGATATGGTTGATTATATGTACATTTTTAGCATCTTTAGAGGGAATGCTAGAAAAGTATGGGTTATAGAACTTGTTAAAATGTTCCGTTCTTATCGATAAAAGTAAATGAATTTGGAACATGACCTAATGTGGAACACGTGAATATTTTAGGACATAAGCTTTAGGTGATAAGTAGAATATGAGAATTTTGATGTTACTTCCCATTTGTTGGGACTGTGTTGCAACATGGATTTAAATGAGATTGAGGATTTGTAAAATAAAACTTAAATGATGAGATTCCGACACTACTTAAAGGGATTTTGTATACGGATAGTTGGGAGTTACCTTACCTTAGATTTTGATTTGTATCGAATTGAAGTCCTTCTTTTGTAATCTTGGATTTCCTCCGCTGTATGTGAGGTATTTCAGTAAAATTACTCATTTGAACTAAAAAAAAAAATCTTCTAGAAGAATTAATTTGTTATATCATGATACATGTTATAATTGGATAAAAGTACATATTTATGCTTTTATTTCATATTATGAAATTATCTAATTGAATACATGATATCGTTAATTCGTGTATTGTTATAAATGCTAAGGTCAATAGAATTAGTGAGATTTTTACTTAGACCTATTCATTGTTAGTTGAGTGATAGTTCGGTGATTGAAAGATTTAGAGAAAATCTTTCCTAAAACTATTTGATTCACCGACTGAGTGGGAGTTCTCAAATTGGAAGAATTAATGTAATTCTCACTTAGAACTAATGAAATTTTGCATGAAATTAAGTTTATGATAGTGAAACAATAGGATTGCGGATGATGATTGAGAATATAGTGAACTTTCAACTTTGTACCTAACGTTGAACTATCGTAGACGTTAATTTGCATTGATGCAAAGTTGAATGTGCATAAATGGGCATTGTTTGAGAATAAAATGTCTCTAAAAATTGATAGATCATGACATCAAAATCTATAGTAGTTAACCTTAATAAAGGTGATAAACTCAATGCAATAATATTTAGTATGATAAGATTTTGAGTGTACTAGAAGGAAGCGATGTTTAGAGAGCATCAACCACGCAATAGAAGACCTTATGTAGGTCATACTACTCTAGAGAATAAAGATCGGAATTTTGTTAAGTACGAGAAAATATAGATTCTTGTGCTTGAACATTTGAATTGTAAGTTCTGTTATAAATGATCTTTTTCTCGAATGTGGCTTGACTAAGATGGTTAGCATAAAGTTGACATTTTTTGTAGATGAGTAGTAAGTTCAATCTAGTCTCTTTTTAATAGATTAAAATTTTGAATGTCAATGTGGCTTACAAATTGAAGTGTCAATTTTCTCTATTGAAACTATCCACTATGTGAGTTAAAAGGCATGCGACTTGAAGTTTCTAAGTATCGAGGATACACTTGTGTAGCAATGTTCTAGTTTACATAAGACTTGGATCTTAAGCATTAAATGACCTAGAACAAATGCGGCATAGGTGGAGAGACTAGAAAAGAGACCAAGAAGAACATATCAGATAGTAGATTTGGTAGATGATCAATGTTATAAAGGTTCAAGTGCTTCAACTATACGGTTTCAATCTCTTAGCTCGAAAGTGGTTAAGTTAAAGGATATTGCACTTGAATATATTCCTCTTAGTCTTGTTTACGAGTCAACACTATACATATTGGGTCTTATCTTGTGTGGATAGTGGATTCAAATGTTAGAAACCCATTTTATATGAGATCAAGAAGTATCTTACTCTATTGTCAAGTCTTTGACTTGATACAAAATACATATATACAAATGATGAAGATGGAGTTGAAGTTTATATGACTGATACTACAATTTAGTGTTGCAAAGTAAAGAAACGGACCTCGCATTTGATATTAAGATAATATCAAAGATTCCACTAAACTTGATCTCAGTTGTTCTTCTAGGAGTGGTCTCTAACTTGAACTTATACGTGGTATTTCCGTTCGTACTCACAGTGGTGATGTTTAATTATGGTTCTGGAAATTTGTGCAATGGTTTGAGGTTTTGAGTTGAGAAAACCATTCAAAGCTGTAAAAGTTAAACTTCAATTGAGTAAATCCATTCGAATTTCTTGAGAGATAGAGATGTAATTTATATTTTCATTACATTTATAGATGGATTCAAGCATTTCAGTTGTGTCTCTAATTTTCTTAAGTTGAAAATATTGTATTGATTTAAACTTCTTTGAAGTGGAGTAGAAAATCAAATTATGGAAGTGAAGACTTTGAGAATTGTTTAATAGCATGAAACTCTATCACAAAATATCAGTGATCTATGTAATGAAATATATTCTTATTTGATTGACTATTCCTTAATCACCAATAATTATGTGGTGTATGGGGTAGAATGATGGAATATAACTAAATATGATGACGTTTGAGATATGCAATCCAATTTACGTATTTGCTTTTCAAACGATTGGTGGTTAACTACAACGTATCAGTTAACTGAGTTCTCTCTAAATTGGTACCTTCAGAATTATATAAGTTTTGGACATGAAGACGACCAAATATGGGTTGTCTTAGACTCATAATCAATTATGTAAGTTCTTGATAGTGAGTTTGGGAACATGAGTCCATTAAGAATGAGATGAATCTCTAAGATATACATAACAGTCCAAAAATATACTTACATGAGATTTTGGATGGATATTGGGTCACAAGATGTGACATTTAACATTTTTTTCTTAGTAAGAGAGAAAATTTTGGAGAATATTATTGAAATTGATATTATGTATATTGATGAATCAGTTTTTGGATACATAAGAGTTGATTTTAACTTCTTATTCAAGTGGGACTGTTTCCGAGTGGGAGCTATCTATTCGAGTAGAAGCTATCAAAGAATTATCCAATTTCAATGGTTCTTGGTTCTAAGTGGGAGCTAAAAGCTATTCAATTTCAATGATTTATGGTTTAGAAAACTAGTGGAGAAATTTGAGGAAAGTGATGAAAGTATATATGGAGTACATAATTCCAATATAATTTGAGATGTGGTGAAAGTTCTAATTGGACATTATGTTTATTGAGAACATTCGATATTTTACAAACTAAATGGAAGACTAATGAGTTTGATAAATAAATCTCAATTTTTAGAGAAAGGTTAGACTCAGAATGAGTATATTGAGTTTGATAAACCTTTTTCTTAGCAGTGAGATTCACTTTTATACGCTGATGCTAACCATGATAGTATATTTAAATTTAGATTACACCAAATAGACTTTGAGATTGTATTTCATTCTCAATTGAGAATTAATTGAAGAGATCTATATGAATCGTTTTGTAGGCTTCATGTTGAAGGCTTTTACAGTATTGTGGTAACTCTATAGATACACTTGTAGCCTAATGCAGTCATCTTGACAGTGGTACTTGAATTTTAACAGGGTTTAAATCTCATATAAAATTTTCATCATGTAGATGAAAATAACTGTATTTATGTAAAAGTCTGATGGTATGTTGTAATTCTAATTTTGATGTTAATGACACTATATTGTCTAAGTATGAGAAATAGTGTATTGAGACCATTTTGAAATGGTTGTCCTTAATTTTTGAGACGAAGGACATGAGTTTAGCAAATTGTATATTTTGTGTTCAAAAAAATTATTCTAGTTTTGTTTCTCTATCACACGAGTTATATACCATAAAGATTCTAGAATATTTTTTAACTGTGGAATTTTTCTACCTTGTTAATGTTTCTATGTCGAAAAGGTGACCATATGAGTCTTCATGTATGTTCAAGGACTCCATAAGTGCACAATGAAATATCCAGAGAACCATATCTAGTACAATTAGGAGTTACGAGTATGCTATAATGTATAGTTGCTCTAATATTTGTCATGCTACGGATCTAGTCAGTAGGTATTGGTGTTGTCTTTAGAAAGGATATTTTGATACCTGAAGCATGTTTCTGTCAGTTATTCCATTTTGTTATCAAGGGAATAACTTGTGATTGGAATAAATATGCAAATATCGACTAAAGATGAGAGTTAGTCGAGTACACATAGTTATTAGACTTGTGCAATCTTATTACATAGAGCAGCAAGAAGAATATCTTGTAGTATATAACTTGACAGTTGAAGAAATTGTTTGGTATAGATGTATTGGGTATCTAATGATATTAGTTGTGAATATGAGATCCATGATAGTTATGCAATTATCTCATATGTTGAGGATCTCAAATATCATAATGGAACCAAACACTCGATAGTGTTTCTATGAGAGACATTAGAAAAGAAAGTGTCTTTACAATATATCTATGTTCATGATGGTTTGTAATCATCATACTCTAAAGATGTTTAGAGATGTACTTGTCGGTAATGTCGAATCTCTAAAATTACGTAGAATATGATACTTAGTGTATCAGAAAACTCTTGATTGATTTTTATATGCCCATAGATGAACAATTTTGAGTTCATGTGTAATCTATTCTTGAGATTATGAGATAATATTTTGCATGCACATATAAAGTATGTCAAACAGGTTGGATTGATTCACTCACACGAACAATCACCTCAGATACTTTGGGGTGTGCTGAGATGAGACAAAGTGATCATGTTGTGTATTGATCCGATCACCTTGATAAGATATTATGATAAAATTACAACAAGTAATCGAAATCGATTTTGTTATCCATTAAACCTGCTTAGTAGCCAGATCGAGTTCTCGATTTGAGATTGTCTGGGGGAATGAACATAAGGAGAACTTAAGTTAGGTATTGGGGAATACTTGAACTAGGATCTGTATGGTATTATTTGTTTATAAAGGATATGACATACACCCTAAGAATGAGAGAAAACATCGTAAAGCGTGTTTCATACCACGTGTGCTTTTACGACCAATATTGGATAAATGAGTGAATGGATCCTTGTTTCCTCATTGTGTGAGACCTTGAGGTTTATATAACCTCATATATACCCTTATGACTTTTGACTTTGTTGAGATTTTATTTCGATTTTGCTATTTTAGCATGTTGCCAATAACTATGATTGATTCGGTTTGATGGGACATGTCCATGAAAGTAGCTGAGATAAAGTTGAAGGATTCAAGTAGGAAAGGAAAACTATTTTGACCAACATTTTTATTTGTATTCATCGGTCGGACAATTGTGTTTAACCATTTAGGGTATAAAATATAATTGTGAACAGGGGCGGAGCCAGGAATTCATCATACGGGGGGCTAAAATTTTTAAAACGTAATGTACGAATAAAATTTATATATAACAAGAAAAAATGTAATACAATGTTACCTAATCTGATCACGTTCATTAAGTGGATATTCACATATTTGCTTTCTTTTTCTTGGGTCCCGTTCAATATAATCAAATGGTTACACATTAAGATTAGAAGATGAAGATTGTTCAATTTCGGGAGATGGAATTGGATTTGGGAATGCCGCGAGGAATTGAAGTGGGTCGATCTTCCTCCATATTAATTACACCTAAGAGCATAAATATCAAAAAAAAAAAAAACTTCAATATCCAATAAATTCCTTATCATTATTTCATATTATCATAGGTTAAATTGCTATTACAAATTTCCAAACTAACTTTTCCATTTTAGCAACTAAACTCCCTTCAATTTCAAATTATTCAATGGAGATTGGAGTATAATTATAAATTTTATCAAGTGCCAACTAGCAAATTCCTCTAATCACTAATGTGGCCTCGCATCTAACATTCTATTTCTAACTACATTACAAATTTATCTATAGTCTCAGCTCGCACGCACTTCCTCTACACAGAAGCACACACAGTTTTCACACATATTTAATGACCAATTTATCAAATATCATCGTAAAGAAATTTTCCATAATTTCATCTAACACTTCTAATCGCATTAATTGCATTGCATTGTAATTTGTACACAATTAAAGCCAAAAATTCATTGATTCACAATCAGTAATTCACAAACATGAAACATACCCCTCACTGCTGCTGAGCCCGATGCGGTGAGCATCGCCTCTCGTGACTTCCTGCCCACTGAAGAAGCAATGAAGACGCACATAGGGGTTCACAAGTCATGACTTCATCACGCATCGCACACACACAGTGGAAATTAAACACAAATGAACAATTGAAGATTGAAGACTGAATAGTGAAGATTGAAGAAGAAGAAGTGAAGAACATTAGAAGGTCGTAACATGGGGCACATTGTGGCCGGGGCTAAGTATGGGCGGGTCCGTGACTTACAGATTAAATTGAACCGTGAGGTCCCGGGTCCGTGACTCGTGAGAATGCCTTTCTCACGCACGGCGTAACGGTGTCCAAAGTACAGACGGCTGGGATAGGAGTTAGAGTGGTTTGGGAATTCAGGTTTCGGGAAATCACTGAGAGAGTGAGAGAGATTGTTTGAGCCGCGGCGGTCATGATTCGAGAGATTTTTTTGAAACCCTCTCTCACAAACTCTCCGAATCGCAGCGCCGCAGCCAAACAATCTCTCTCACTCTCTCAAACCCGATTTCCCGAAACACCCAATTCCCAAACCCTCTAACTCCTATCCACCGTACGCCGAACTTTGGACGCCGTTACGCCGTCTGTGAGAAAGGCATTCTCACAGAGTCACGGACCCGGGACCTCACGGTTCAATTTAATAAATCTGGTAAGTCACGGACCCGCCACGCAGCTAGCCCCAACCCCCCAATGCCCCATGTTCTGACTTCTGATGTTCTTCACTTCTTCTTCTTCAATCTTCACTATTCAGTCTTCAATCTTCAATTGTTCATTTGTGTTTAATTTCCATGTGTGTGTGTGCATATACTGCAGTGAAGTCATGACTTGTGAGGCCCCTTGTGTGTGCAGTCTTCATTGCTTCTTCAGGCTTCAGATAGAGTCACAGAGACGGTGCTTCACCGCATCGGGCTTCAGCAGCAGTAAGGTATGTTTCATGTTTGTGAATTGTGATTGTGAATCAATGAATTTTGGCTTTAATTGGTGTGTGCAAATTGCAATGCAGTGCAATTAATGCAGTTAGAATGTTAGATGAAATTATGGAAAATTTCTTTCAGTGATATTTGATAAATTGGTCATTAAATGTGTGTGTGACTGTGTGTACTGTGTAGAGTGTAGTGCAGTGCAGTGCAGACTGAGACTATGCAGTAAATTTGTAATGTAGTTAGAAATAGAATGTTAGATGCAGGCCACATTAGTGATTAGAGGAGCTGCTAGTTGGCACTTGTTAAAATTTATAATTATACTCCAATCTCCATTGAATAATTTGAAATTGAAGGGCTGTTAGTTGCTAAAATGGAAAAGTTAGTTTGGAAATTTAGCCAATAGCAATTTAACCTATTATATGAAATAATGATAGGAATTTATTGGATATTGAAGTTTTTTTTTTTTTTTTTGATATTTATGCTCTTAGGTGTAATTAATATGGAGGAAGATCGACCTACTTCAATTCCTACGGCGTCCACTCCAAATCCAATTCCATCTCCCGAAATTGAACAATCTTCATCTTCTAATCTTAATGTGGAACCATTTGATTCTATTGAACGGGACCCATGAAAAAGAAGGCAAATATGTGAATATCCACTTAATGAACGTGATCAGATTAGGTAACATTGTATTACAATTTTTCTTGTTATATATAAATTTTATTCGTACATTACGTTTTAAAAATTTTAGCCCCCCGTATGATGAATTCCTGGCTCCGCCCCTGATAATTCCCTTGCACTGTGATCGGGATTGGGACCATTGGCGAACAAATAATGCAGATTTTGGAGTTTTGGAATGCAAGGTGATTCAACCATCAAAAGATCTTGGAATTCATCATTTCAAGTAAGTTTCTTGACCAGAAATTCATGTTAAAGAATGCTGCGAATTCTTACATGTTGTATCCACGGAACTACCATCACTAGAAGAGCCAACTGTGATATTATATGTTATTTCAAATTACGTCAGAGGTTGGACAGGACATTCTTTGATAATGTGGCCATCCTTTTTGCAGTAGTTGAAGAATTTTTTAACAGTTAGAAACCAAATGAACATATTTTTTGCAATTGAAGTACTGGATAGTGCTCAGGTTCTGACCTTTTGTCTTGCCTTATACTGCAAAAGCCACGGGAACACGAGAAGAGGTGGAGCAACGTTTTTCCATAGTGGTTTGAGTGAGAAGGCATTGTTCTTGGTGGAGCAACGTTTTTCCATAGTGGTTTGAGTGAGAAGGCATTGTTCTTCACGAAATAAGTCATTTGAGGCATACATCTCGGGAGGGGACAGGTTCTCGGTTCATAAGATTGGATCGGATGCTTTCAAATTCAAGTCCTAGTTTCATAAGAAATTTTTCTTTTTTAGTAGTTTCATGGATTGATTGAACGGAACTTAGAACCTCGGGAGGTAAAGTAGCATAGACAATGTCTGTATATTCAGCCCAAAGAATCATGAAGGTAGAGTAAAAATCAGAGATAGAAAGACTGTTCTGTTGGAGAGTGGTCAAATAAAGTTCAAGCTGGAATCGACGAGCATTGTTGTTCTTACTATAGAACTTCTTGAGACAAGTCTACCTATCGACAACAGACTTTGATATTCAGAGGTTCAAGACAAAGTTGGATTCAATAGATTCGAGAATCCACGTCATGACTTGGGCATCCTTGACTTTCAATTTGGCGTAAAGATTCGGGTTCGTGTCTTTATGAGGAGCATGTCTACTTCCATCAACATGAACCCGTAGATCCTTGCCTTTGACAGAAACCTTGAAATGGAACTCCCAGACGGGTATTTTTTGCCCTAAAATAAGTCAAGAAGGCATCAGACTTCTCTGAAGACATGATGCTGATGGAATTGATCAAGAGAAAAAAGAGATTGACGAACTGGATAAGAGTTCTCAGAATTGTGACTCTGATACCATGATAAACGAGAGAGTTTTGAGAAAATTATGTAATCTCTTTGTTCGAGATACTTTTATCTAGAATATATACACGCTGATAAAGCTCTTAAAATATGAAAACCACCATATACAAAGCTAACTATAATTATCTTACAGTTAGTATAGCCTAAATTAAGGGGGGGAAAAGTCAACGATTACAATCATAAATTAGCTGGGAATTTGTTGTAGAAATTGCTGGGAATCCGCTGTAGAATGTTGAAAATCTGCTTGCTGATTTTAGGTGTAAAATGCTGGGAATCTGCGGGCTGACTTTTAGCTGTAGAATGCTGAGAACCATGTCAAAGAAAATGAAATGGAGTATAGTTCTTAAGACCCCTCAACTCTCTAAAATGAACAATGTAAATAGCTGATAATTTTAATGAAGTTATAATAGCATTCCCTAATCTATTCGAAGTACAAAATAAGTCAATTTTTCACCATTCCGATGCAAGACTTTTTATTTATCAAAAACGAAGATTAGTCCCATCTCCAAGCTTAATGGAATAACTACTATTCCAGATTTCCAGGGGATAGTAAGCCCTTTGAACCCATTATTTTGAAATTCATTTTTTCAATTACATATTTTCTAAAAAATCACTATTTTAAAATACATTTCCCCAACAGGGTACTACATTTTTAGGAACATCTTTTGGACTATCAATAATGTATCAAGAGTTAACATCCTACTATTTCTTACACTGTGGTAAACGCACAAAAAAAAAAAAATCCATAAATTAGGATCCATATGCATATAGATGGCCACGAGGAAGGACAAATTGAAAACTAATGACCAGTTCTTGTTTGATCCTACTTAAATGGCTACCTATATCATAGAATCCTATAGGATTCCATGTTTTTTTTTTTTGTGCGTTTACCACAGTGTAAGAAATAGTAGGATGTTAACTCTTGATACATTATTGATAGTCCAAAAGATGTTCCTAAAAATGTAGTATCCTGTTGGGAATTCACTTAATATGCACAGCGAAAAATAAACAAATGCGAAAAATAAACAAATTTCAATTCCCATAAAAAATTTTCTTTGTATATAGAAAGAAACTGTAATAGAAATTGTATATTTTGTAGAATTCTACAAACTCATTTGCTGATTCTCGAACACGAACTGCAATCCACATCTATCCAATTGTCCAGCCTCCAATGAAAATCCACATGGGGAACAAGAACAAGAGAACTAGAATTTTCTTCTCTTTTCTTCTGCTAGCAAGAATAATAATAATGTTGTGTATTTTCAAATCCTGGTAGACTGTTACTAGAAGTCCAAGTGGGCTCAGTCCGTCGCTTAAACTTAATCCGATCCAATATTTAATTAATTCAATTAATTAAATTTGGTCAACGAATTAATTAATCCAATTAATTAATTCGGGCATATTAACAAGCAACCCAATTAATTAATTGTACAACACTTGTTAATTAACTAATTGGTGAATCTCATTTTTCTAGTTCTCCTTTTGTGTATGACCCATTAAGTTCCCGATTACGATACCTAACGACGTGAATTATTATTTTGATCTAATCAAAATTGATAAATTCAAATATCCCTTTTAATTTATTATCAATTCACATTCATCGTCCCAAATTGACATCTAACAATGTGTCATAGCAATATATGTAACGGAAAATGTCACGTGATATGACAAAATTAAAGTTATTCGTTTACCGTGAAACTATAATCCATTCGTCAATATGATCCGATCAATTATGAGATATGTGTATGTGTCAATCTCAATTATTAATCACATCTTTCATCCCACTATTAAGTCAATATAAATGGAAAAAGAGGTTTGACTTATGAATACACATTGACCAATGATTTCGTTATTAATTTAACTGAATGAAATGTGGATCATAATCTCTTACTATTTCAGAGTGACGAATCCACTATTGATCATTCACAACCTTTATATGATTCTTGACATACCTGAACGATGCCATGTTAGCGACTCTTGGCAGAGTAACATCCGACATTACCAAAGTATGATCGTCATCATATAAGGCACTGTGATGATCTCAAGTCAAAGGACCATTCCACTACCGAACGATATAGATTTACCACTGACACTCAGATAGTTATTCATGTGGAATCTCTCCAGTGGGTCACCAATATTTTGTTCTATAACAAAACATTCATATGTTCATTTAAGTATCACCACACTTTAGTTTATGAGATCAGCTATTTACTTCGAAAGTAAGAAATGCCACATGTGATAGTCTACCCGTAATAATGAATTCGCATCTCATTATTATTTACGACCACAGATAATTTAATAATATTCAGTCATATTGTAATTTGTATTTCACAATCACAACTCATTGTGATTAACAAATTGCAAATAATTAAATCTACAGACTCATTATTTAATATATTAGAACATTAATTCAATCAAATAATAGATCTTGTCATAAATATCCATCAATTATATATATATATATATATATATATATATTAGAAAGTGTTTATATTCAAAGTTGATTTGAGCTAGGGTATAGCACTTACAAACTCCCACTTACACTAGATTTAATCACTTATGTATCTTATACCATAAGAGTCTACATGATGATCATATTTATGTTGCGATAACTCTTTTTTAGTGAATCTTCAATACTATAACTTCTGGGAATTCGTTTTTCTTCACATCATTTCTTTGTATTATCTCTCTGATAAGATAATACCGCTTTAACATATATTTGGATCATTGATGAGACCTTAGTTCCTTCGATTGCACAATAACTCCATTGTTATTACAATTTAGAAGCACGCGATCAACAATTTTAGGAACTACTTCAAGTTCATTGATGAACTTCCTAATCCAGACCACAACTTGTGTTGCTCTATAAAGTAATAATGTATATGGCTTCTGCTATTGAGTCAACAATTATCTCAAGTTAGGAACCTTTCCAAAACATCGCTTAAAAGTAAACCAATATCCTGATTGAGATATGCTATCATTCTAGTCTGACTAGAAGTTAGTATCAGTGTATGCATGAACTTTCAGTTCATTTTCTACATATCTCGAGATTTTATCTATTAGATTGGGATAAGTTAAGCAATCTTCTAGATTTATCTCTATATATCAAGTTGCTTCTCCCATATCTATCACGAAAATTTATTTTACAACCATATTATTATTAATTGACATACAAGGACGTCGTTTCCTATAATATGTCTTATACATATAATATTAGAATTGCCACAATACTTTCACCATCTTCTTGCAAACACAATTCGTCTTCATTATTGATAAAATCAAACATTTTGACTTTTACATCAAATCGAAGATTTTAGCTCCAAGAGGCTTGTTTCAATCCATATGTGGATTGATCAAGGATACATACCTTATTGGCTTCTTTGAATTCAAAACATTCGAGTTGTATCATATACACTTCATTTTGTAAGTTCCTATTAAAGAATGTAGTTTTGACATTCATTTGCCATAACTCATAGTTAAGGTATGCAGCTATTGCAAGCAAAATCCAAATGGACTTTAGCATGGCTACATGCTAAAAGGTTTCATCAAAGCCAACTCTTATCTTTGTTTATAACCTTTTGATACTTGCCTTACTTTGTATACAGGGATGTTTCCATCCATGTTGACTTTTTCTTGTAAACTCATCTACAACTTATGAGTTATAATCCATTAGGCGGGTTGATCAAGGTCCAAGCATTATTTACATATATTAAGTTATTGATAGTGCAGAACATGTTCCTAAAAAACGCAGTATCTTGTTGGGAATTTACTTAACGTGCACAGCGGAAAATAAACAAATTTCAATTCCCACCAATGATCTTCTTTGTGTTTAGAAAGAAATTGTGATAGAAATTGTACCTTTTATAGAATTCTGCAAACTCCTTAGCTAATTCTCGAACACGAACAATCACGAACTGTTGTCCATAGCTGTCCAATTGTTCAGCCTCCAATGGAAATCCACACAGTGAACAAGAACGAGAGAACTAGGGTTTTCTTCTCTTTTCTAGTGCTACCAAGAATAATAATAATGTTGTGTATTTTCAAACTCTACCAGCCTATTAATAAAAATCCAAGTTGGCTCAGCCTGTCTCTTAAACTTAATCCGGCCTAATATTCTATTAATCCAATTAATTAAATTTGATCCATGAATGAATTAATTCAATTAATTAATTCGGGCCTATTAACAAGTAACCCAATTAATTAATTGTACAATACTTATTAATTAATTGGTGAATCTCATTCTTTTGGTTCTTCTTTTGTGTTTGATCCATCAGGTTCTCGATCACGATACCCAACGACGTGAATTATTATTTTGATCTAATCAAAATTGATAAATTAAAATACCCATTTTAAGTGTAACTACATTTTAGGTTGTGAGATCAGATACTTACTTTGCAAGTAAGAAATGTCAGACGTGATGATCTATCCATAATAACGATAATGACCACGGATAATTTAAGATTCAGTCGTATTGTAATATGTATATTACGATCACAACTCCTTGTGATTAGCAAATTGCAAAGATTTAAATTTACGGACTCTATTATTTAATATATTAGGGCATTAATTCAATTAAATAATAGATCTTGTCATAAATATGTATCAATTATATATATTAAAAGTGTTTATATTCAAAATTGATTGGACTAAGGACATAACACTTACATATCTTACATGTAAGTGTTAAGCCCTAGATCCAATCGATTTAGGTTGCAAACACTTTTAATATGTTTAAAGCATTTTTTCTGGCAAGATCTATTATTTATTTAAATTAATTTTCTAATAAATTATAATTGAGTCCGTAGATTTAAGTCTTTGCAAATTGTTAATCACAAGAAGTTGTGATTGTGAGATACAAATTATAATATGACTGAATCTTAAATTATCCGTGGTCAAAGTAATAACGAGATACAGATATCGTTATTACGGATAGACCATCATGTGTGTCATTTCTTACTTGCGAAGTAAGTAGTGATCTCACAAGCTAAAGTGTGGTGACACTTAAATGAGCACATGGATGTTTTGTTATAGAACAAAATATTGGAGATCCATTGGGGGGATTCCACCTGGATAACTATCTGAGTGTCAGTGGTTAATCTCTAACGTTTGGTAGAGGAATTGATCCTTTGACTTAAGGTCACCAAGTGCATTATATGGTGACAGCATACTTTGGTGATATTGGATGTTGCTCTACCAAGGGTCGCTAATACGACGTCGTTCAGGTATGTCAAAAATCATATGAAGGTTGTAAATGATCAATAGAGGATTTATCACTCTTAGATAGTAAGATTATAGGGAATTTTTATAACAGGCTTAGTTAAACTCTTCCAAAAAATTTAGGCCTAACTTACTACAGAAAAGTTTTTGAGCCCTTTTTAGATTAAAATGTCCATATTATCCTTTTAAATATTGTTGAAATATCTCAAATGTCCTTACCATAATACCCATTTTTTAAATCAAAATTGTAACTGTTAGTTTCATTTGTCCTTCCAAAAATTCCAAATTTCTTCTTCTTCTTCTTCTTTAATTTATCTATAATCTTCTACTTCTTTGTTTTTCTTTCTTCTTTTAATCTAGTCTTACCCCAAGTATATAGAAGCTTATCAAAGAAGAAACCCTTATATTTCTACATTTTATATTGGTAAGATATTATTTTTATTTTTAATTATTTTTTAATCTAGTGTTTTTTTATTTTTTCATTGTCATTTGTGTTTATTTAAGTGTTTGAATGTATTTTTCGATCTCAAGTAGTTTTGAAAAGCATAATTTCGTATAATTTTTAGCTACATATTCATTACAGACGTTTTAAACGACTTTAGTCGTTGATGTCATGTAAAACGACGACAGTCGTTTAAAACGACCTTAGAAACGACTGTTGTCACTTTATATTACTGTCATTGATTATTTCCTAACATTCTAAAATTTTACTATTATAATTACATATATGAATTTAACAACATGGATTTTTATATTTTATTTTGGTGATTTTGTTAATGATGATCAAAGAAAATGGACATGGAAACGAAGTTGGAGTGATGAAATGGTGCAAGGAGTTCCAATATCTTCAGATACTTCATATCATGATTTGTATTATGAAGTGTTAAATCTTTGCAAAGTTGTTTTATCTTTGCATGAAATTGAGATGATATTTCTTCTCCATGAAAACGGACAGTTTACAGTTCCAATTAAAATTACTTCGGACATGTAAGTACAATGGTTGTTATCTCTCAACAAAAAAAAATCATCGTCCCATTTGTGTAACCCTTGTGAACAAATGTTTAGTTAAGCATCCACCAGAAGAAGAAGATAATGATTCATTTCGTGAAGTACAAGACGATGAAGTTTATTGTCAAATGCAAAATGAAGGTGACAATCTTCATTGTGAAATGCAAGCATCCGATGAAAATGAAGTGGATTGGATTGAGAATATTGTTTGGGATGAGTTGGAGATAGCCCAAGACAATAATGTAGATATTATCATTGAAAATGGTAACACTGTTGTTTTATCTATAGATGGATCCAAGATACTTCAAAACAACATAGAAGAAGATCGTTTTACAAATGAACACCTTGTAGCTTCAACTCTTACATCACATGTAATTCCTGAAGATGCGGAGTTAGAAGATTGCCAAATTTTCAACAAAAAAAAAAGATCTTATGATGGAAGTAAAATGAAAGTATAACTTTGAATTTAAAGTGAAGAAATCAAATAAAGAAGTCTATACAATTGTTTGCATAGATGAAAGTTACCAATGGCGTTTGCGAGCAACTAAATTCAAAAATTGTGATTACTTTCAAGTTCGCAAGTATAAACATGAACATACTTGCTCCGTGAGTATTCGTTGAAATGCTCATAGATGGGTAAGATCGTGGGTTGTTGGAAGACATATAATGCCTAAGTTTCAAAATCCCAACACGGTATATAGACCTACAAACATCATCAATGACATATGTTGGGAATTTGGGGTAGACATGAGTTATCAGAGGGTGCGGAAGTCACGAGAATGTGCTTTGGAAGTTTTGAGAGGTTTCCTGGAGGATAGTTATGCTAAATTGGGCTTATATTCTCATAACTTGGCTAGAACTAATCCTGGAACAGCATTGTCTTTAGAGATTGACGGTGAGAATTGCTTCAAGTCCTTTCTAACAGGTCGAAACCAAACACGATCTATAATGTTAGAAGTTTGATTCGCACCTTATCTTACATTATAGTCGTTTGAAAAGACTATAGTCATTTTTTCAAAGCGACTATAAACTATAGATGACTTTAGTATTCGACAACCAACATTTTTGAAAAAAATTGACATTATCTACCTTGTAATATAAACTAAATCAACCTGAAAAGTTAAGCTACTAGTCACAACACAAAATAACCCAACATTCAACATCTATTGTAAAATTATATTTTCAAATTATAATATATACTCATAACTCATAGACATACAAATACATCAAAATGTCCTATAGATCATAATCAAGGGCAAAAATATCGGCAGCCATATTTTTCTTCCATCTATTCATATTGAAGCCATTAACTTGCTCTACCGGACCGTCGATGCTCAAAAATTCTATATATTTTCTACGTACATACCACGATCAACCCTGAAAGAATATAAACAATGGTAAACGAAGTGTAATAACTAATTGAATATGAACAAGTGAATATGTAATTGTAATAAGAAACATACGAAAAGGCTTGTTTAGTAGTTTTGGTATTCCTTTCTATAGCAAGAGTATATGTCTCCAAATCAATGTAGATTTCCTTTAGGAGTAGCGGTACAATTATACGATAGCCTTCAAGTTATCTTTGAGTTGATCATCCGTAATGCAACCCTCATCAGGATCATACACAAATATTGTCGCTTTGAAAAAGCTGATCTCAATTGCGAGCCAATGTTTACGAATACATACTGGAAAATATACATGTGTACAGCCATGCCATTTCCTTCCATATGATGGCTTCGCTTCGGTGATATATTCCATTAGCTCTATCGGTATTCTGAAACAATCCTTTCACTCGCGTAAATCCAACATAGCGAAGGTCAATTCGTTATTAAATTGTACATCTAATAGAACTCGTGAACCACCAAATGACTTAAGATATTTTGTTGCCCGAGCCCGCAACAAATGCAATGCCATATCAACATGCTGAAATTTGAATACATAGTTATATACAAAGTAATTGAATAACACAATTAATGAGTTAACATACTTACATCATCTAGAAACCATCTCCTTAGTTTCAACACATCGTTAAACCATTTTTTCGCGTCTTCTAATTTGATATGACCCAACTTATATAAAATACTGAAGAAAATTGTCGAGTCAATTCTAATTAAGTTAAGCTACAATACGACAGTAGAGCGTGTAAATATATTACAATCAAGCCTAGACGAAAAATGAATTTACATCATCATCATGAATCCAAGATAATACCAAATTAAAGAATAATCAACTGAATGGATTCGACTACAGATATTCCCAATTTTGACTATATGTATTCTTTTAACTTTTGCAGGCACCCAATTGAAAATTATTGACAACAAAAATTTTGTCAAAGTTTTAACAATGTAAAAAGAACAAGAAAATTGTAAAAGAATACAAGTGAGAAGTAAAATAATATAAATTCAATAAATTGGTAAGGATGCTTACCCATCGCCTAAACTCGAGTGCCATTTGGAGAAATGCTTCTTCTTAACTGGGTCAACATCCCGAAAAAGATCAACATTCGTGTTATCAACATGTCTTCTCCACTTAGCTCAAGTCATATATGGAGAGGAAACTAACTTTGAAGCTTTTTTTATCTCGAATCAAGGCATCAGTTTGTTGATAAGTTTTATCTAGATTTCTCTTCTTGCGAGTAAAAACCTTAGTTACATTCCTGTCCCCACATTAGTCCCCACATCAATGTCCACTACATCTGCCTCCCTCTCAATGCTCTTTACAACCGTCTCCATCCCAATCTCTCTTGTCTTAGCCTCCCTCTCAATGCCCCCTACCACTATCTCTATCACAGTATCCCCTGCCTCAATCTCTATCTCAACGCTCCATGTAACTGCCTCCCTCCCAATCTCCATTGTGTAACGACCTGGCCTCTCACCAGAGCAATTATCTTACGTACTGTCCGCTCTGGGGTGGGCTTCTGCCCACTTATCCCCTCACGACTTTCTGATGAGTCCCCCAGGATTCGAACCCAAGACTTCCATCATATGAGAGACTTAAGTTGAATTCTGGTACCAATTGAGCAATTTTTGTAATGACCCGGCCTCTCACCGGAGCTGTTATCTTACGTACCGTCCGCTCTGGGGTGGGCTTCTGCCCACTTATCCCTTTATGGATTTCTGACGCGTCTCTCAAGATTCGAATCCAAGACCTCTATCATATGGGAGACTCAAGTGGAATCCTGGTACCAATTGGGGTCATTACACATTGTCTCAGCCCCCCAATCATTGTTCCCTACCACTGTCTCCATCATAGCACTCACTCACTACTTTCTCCCTCCCAATCTCATCTATCTTAGACTCTTTCCTGCCCCAGTCTCTCTTTCAATTCTCTCTCCAACCTCTTCATGGTTATCTTCCTCGGTCCCAAATACTCCATCAGCCCCAAATGAATAGTATGTGTCAAGATGTTGGCTCGATCTCATCCAATTCATTATAGTATCGACATTCCTATTATCTCTTCATATTTATCGGATAACCTTTCCACATGGTGCAACAATTGTCTCAACATATCATCGTGGTTGCAAGAAGCTTGACGATTGCATGGAGGTCTTCAATTTGCAGGAAGAGTAAGTTGATGTACACGAGCAATCCCTGAACTTTGCACCTAAAGGAATAAGAGAACATATAGTTAGTACCAATTCGTCGTAACGAAAGACAATAAATTAATGTTAAAAATATGCGTACATCATCATCACATATATTTGGAGAGATTTTCTCCCTCTGTCTTTGCGGTGGATTTAGATCATCATTTAGTTCTGCATCACCAATATCTGGGTATTCCCCATCCTCGTAGAGATAAACATCTAAGATTAGATCTTCTTTTCTAGTTTTGTGAATGAATAATTTCACATATTGTTGTTTAGTCTCATTAGGAAAAGATGTTAATGAGCAACGAACTTAGAGCTGAATAATTGGCAAACAATATCCTTTTAGCAGTACTTGAGGTAATGTGTAAAAGTAATTACAATATAGAATACATACTTACTTGTGGGTCATCTAAGACTTCAGCAATATCATGAGAATTAGGAAAAGTGTTGATTTCCAACGACACATTCTCGGAAGCCTGTTAATAGGTAACCTATCATGATACATGTTTTCTATTCGAGGAATAGACTTGAACGCTCACAAATAAAAAAAATGTTTAAATCACAAGTTTTGACCATTTACCTGTATCGCTAGTGGAAATCCCCACAATGAATATTTGGGTTTTGGATCCTTCAACACTCTAAGGAATGCATGTATCGTAAACTTGAAACTTTGAGTTCCCCATGGATATGCATTGAATAGCTCCAAGTCATCAATTATATCTAAAGTGCAAAGATCTATAGATGTATTTTTTTCTTTGGACCTCAAGATAGTCTCATATATAAGCACTAAACCGAGTTTGTATTTATCATCCATATCTTGTATCTCTTTTTCAAATGCCTAATTTAATTCTTTAGGCGTAACCTTGTTAGATGTTGGAAAATATTTATTTCTCAATCTACCATCTTCATTTGTCTGGCTCTCATACTCCTCCTCATTTGCGGGGCTTAATCCAGTGATGAGCATAAACTCGTATAGGGAGAAACAAACATCTTTTTCCAAGCCTAAACAAAATCACAATTCATCCTCATTAACAGAGACAACCTTTTATAATAATAGGTTGTGAATTAATAGAGCAGATATTTTCTTACTTCTGATATCATACAGTTTACCAAAGCACGAGTTCAAGAACATCTCCTTATGGACTTCATCTAATGCTTCATATACTTTTTCCACATTCGACATGTTAGAACATGTTGTAACCTTCTCATCACAGCGACCACCAATGATGTATATGTACTCCATCCTGCAAATATTCATAGCATTGGCAACGATCATTTAGTTTCAAGGAAAGATTTTTCTCATATAAGTAAATAGATGAAAAGTTCCTAAAAAATTCAACCATATCCATCCATAAACACAAAAACCTTGAAGAGTTAGGAAAATCAATAAACAACAAAATAGTAGAAGATTCTCATTTTCCAATCCACTTTAAGTGCTAAAACTATTTCAATAAATCAATAAGAAATAAATTAATCAACAAAGTACCTTCAATTTTCGATCCTAGTTAAAGCTTAACAGTTTTTCTGTTAATAGATTAATTGACTAAGTTCTAAGTTTTTTCTTTCCTTTTCTGTTTACTGGTTGTTAGTTTAAGGGGAATTTTCCTAAATGTCACTAAATTTTAAAATCCACAAAAAATTGTCATTTTTACTTTTTGTGAGCAAAAAAATCACTTTTTTGGTGCAAAATGTCCAAATTATCCTTAATACCATATTTTTAGGAGCATTTAATAATTGATTTGAATGTAATTAATGTTGTGATGTGATGATTTACTTTAAATATTATAAAAATTATTTATATGTATATTATATTGAGTAATATGAGTTTTCTTAAAAAAAAAAAAAAAAAGATAGAAGAATTTGAAATAGTAACATAATCGCACATTCTTCTTCCCATTAACAAACTATAACATCTTCTCCATCTTCTTCATTCCTTGATAAGGAACACATTACTATTGAATTCATCATCTATTTTGAGAGGTTAGCTATTACAAATTGTTTATAATTTTATCTTATTGATTATTATTTCTTAGATCTTAAATATAATATGGTCAAATGCAATGGGATAAATTTTTGAAAATTCATTGATTTGTTTGATTTTTGAAATATTTGTGAAGGATAAAAATATCAATATCCTGTACATAACTGAAGGATTCCATATTTAATGAAGTATTGAGTTATTTATTAATGAGAAGATGTTTTCATGTGGTCGTTGAGAATTGATTATCACCATTAATATTTTCAATAATTTTTTCAAAGGTACCAAATACATGTTTTTAAGTTTCCCGACAGTTCCTATAGTTCATCAGTGGAATAGTTCTGTTGAAACAGTCGGTTAGACATGTGAACTGTCGAACCCGACATTTATAAACTGTCGGGATAGATAATTTAACTTTCGAATTCGACAGTTGAAAACTATTAACACATCTTTGATTTTACCATCTGCTACTCCATGGATTTCAATATTCGAAAATTCCACATTCATATTATTAAATGTAGACATATTTATTGTGCAGAATTCTTACTGTTGCAATCCCAACATTTCAGGTATAAGTAATCATTTGAAATTAATCGTGTTGTATGGGAGACATTTTGTTCATGTGGATGATGAATGGAAGTGAAGAGGGGACAAACCCACTTCTCTTTTAGTGCCGACAAGTATTACCCTAGCCAGACTCGTGCTACGATTGAAGGGCAAACTTGGTATTCTTGATCCCCGGACTCAAATTGAATTGAAGTTCAAAGTCTCGAACTTGAATATGCCTCCGGCCGAAATACGCGAAGATGAAGACTTAAAATGGTACATATCAGTTCATAATGAAACTGCTATATGCATTAATATTTCGAAAGCCGAGCTCTTAAGTGTTGGCATGGGAAGGAATATAAATTGTCCAGATCGTTCGTTTGCCGTAGCGGATGTTCACCAACATGTACAACATGAGGAGCCCAACCATCAACATAGTGTATCAAACAATAATGTACTAGAAACTCCAATTTTTTATATTAGGACTGCACTTTCAGAAGCTGCTAATATTGATGACGTTGATGAGCAAATGTCCTCACATTCCAGGACTTCAGACATATACGAATGGATTACAAGAGTGAATACATCTGATCTTGCCAAAAGGAAAATATTTCAGCAAGAAAGAGTTGTACTCGAGAATTTGTGTACTTGCTTTGCAAGACAAGTTCCAATTTAAGGTCAGCAGGTCAAGCATGGAAATGTTAAATGTTGTATGCGCTGACGATAATTGTATGTGGATGCTACGTGCTTCGACTATGAAAAAGTCTGCAGTTTTCATGATCTATAAATTCAACAATGTGTACACATGTACCACAGATTTTCGTCACAACGCACATCGACATGCCACTAGTTTTATAAGAGCATATTTTGAGAATATTGGACAATCTATACCAATCGTATGATCCTACTAATATTGCACGTGACATGGAACGTGAGTTCCATGTCGAAATCAGTTACATCAAAGCACGTATGGGAAATTGGCTGCTTTACATTTGCTACATGGTACACCAAAGGATAGGTTTCAAAAACTATCTTCATACTGCCACATTCTAGGAGAGTGTAACCCTAGGACGGTTACCCACATCGAAGTTGATTCTCATAATAGGTTCCATTACTTCTTCCTAGCTTTCGATGTAAGCATTCGTGGTTACCTACAGTACTTGAGGCCTGTTATTTGTGTTGACAGTAGTTACTTGAAAGGTTTATACAAAGGTACTTTTCTACTAGCAATGCCCAAGATGCCAACAAACAGATTTATCTGTTAGCATGGGGGTCGTGGATGTGGAAACAAATAAATCCTGGATATGGTTTCTGTCAAACTTGAAAGATCTTATTGGCGATTCAGATGAATTCGTATTTGTTTCGACAGGAAAACCAGCATTGAAAAAGACATTTCTCACTTATTTCCATTGTCTCACCATGGTTGTTGTATGTGCCATATGGAAAAGAACTTAATACAGCGGTACATCATCAAGAGTTCAATATTTCTATTCAAACGAGCTGTTACAACTTATCGGATCGAAGAGTTCGAAAGACTTATGGGTCAGATTCGTATGGTAAGTGCAAGATCGTACGGGTACTTAGAGCGAGTAGGTTTTTTATTTTGGTCACGAGCACTATTCTTTGGCCAATGGTACAACATTATGACAAACAACAACGCAGAATATCTGAACTCATTGTTAAGATATGCATGTTCGTTACCTATCACGTGCTTGGTTGAACACATTCAGAGTACTATGCAGAGGTGGTTTTATAAACGTCGAACTCATGCAACCACATGGAGTACTGTACTGTCGCGAGGATAGATAGCGAGTTACTGACAACATTCGAAGTTGGTACTAGGCGTCGAGCTCATGCATTGACAAATAGCTTAACACATGTTGGAATATCCAATGACACGAACATGGTAGACTTTTTTGAAAAACAAACACATGTCGTGAGTTTTAGCTAAATCGTATGCCTTGTGTTCATGCAAATCGTTCTTCTTGCTTAATAGCTACGTCATTATATGATCCACGCTCCCCTTACTACACATCGAAATACTGGTGGGTGCCTATAGTGAAGTAATATATCCCATTTCGCGGGAAGTGGATTGGGTTGTTCTGAACGAAATTAAAAGTACTCCTATTTTGCTACCCGTTGTGCATCGTCCTCTAGGTAGACCACCCATACGACGTAAGCGATCTAAATGTAAACACGCGATATAGGTAGAGTTGGTCATAACCGAATAACATGTTCGCACCCCACTGTAACACAACCGATGTAAACATATTTCATCTCCGGAAGTCGTTGAAGTAGTATGTTATATGTTCCCCAATGACGTTGTACAATATGAAGTTATGTCATCATTTTATTTTCATTATGGTTTGCAGACGTTATTGCTCTTTATGTTCGTACGTTATTGTTTGCAACTTGCATTACTATTTCAACCTTACATTCTCATTCTAAATCCATTATCATGTGCAGATAGTATTAGCCATCTTCACATTCACTACTAAAATACTGCTTCATTGGTGTATGATAATTCGACACTTCATCTGTGGTTCCCGACAGATTGTTTCAATCATTCTCGATAGTTGGGACAGAATACAAACTGTAACTACACATGTGAAAACCCGACCGTTCATATGTCTCTCTCGACAGATTGTATTCTTGATAGTTGGCACAGACCACAAACTGTAACTACACATAGGATAACCCGACAATTCATCTGTCGTTCTCGACAGTTGGCACAAATTACAAACTGAACTACACATACGAGGGACATGTTGTTGACTCTTTGGTAAGGACTGTTACCAAAATCATCCCTCACAAAAGTGACTACAAATGTACACAACCATATGCAACTACCTCCTACCTCATTCATCGTCGATGTTTGAACTTTCTCCTCCAGCATCTTCATCAGAATCATCAGAGCTTATGACAATTATCTCAGGAGGTACAATGTTTGCCAACCGCTCATCCTTATCGGATTCATCTTCGTACCACACCATGTACTGGAACCCCTCATCGAGCACAGTCTTCGGTGACAGCGATGCTTCACTTGTAACTTCATCTAGTTTTGGAAAAGGAACAGGGGCAACGGCTCTTTTATCATTTGGACGGTTGAACGGGGACAAACAAGGTATTGGCGAATGATCATTCAGGTTGAACGGTTCGTTGCTTCCCGTGGATGAAGACATTAGTAGCATGCAAATAAGATGGGTGAAACTGTTTTTCTACCTGATAACCAATACAGAGTGACAAAGTTTATGAAGTTTTTAAGTATAACTCACTTAGTTAGTGATGACATGCTATTTATAATGTACTTCTTTGAAAACAGCAACTATGGGCAGTTATTAAACAACCACCAAATCACATCTAAAACTTAATTTGACAACCAATTGGTGTGATTGTTTAAGGTCTATTTGTACCATTTTGACTAAAACTTTGTACATAATTTATGACCATTGTAAATTTTACTGATTACGTACTATTTTCCCCTCACAAATCTTGCATGTTGGCAATCAATTCTCATTATGATCTTTGTATCCATTCACGGGTAGTATTGTCCTGTGGAATTTTTTACATACTTCACCAAATTGATGCACCAATAGGCAAGGACTTTTTGATCCAAAAAACCATGCATGAATTGAAGTGTTCGATTAATGTTTTCCAACAAGTAACGGGAAGATTATACATGAATGTTTTCCAACAATGCTTATCAGTGTGATGACCCAATTGGACATCTACAACTGCATTGAATTCTCGATTGTAATACATATTATTTCACAAACTGCTATAAATTGTATTCGTACTGGTATCACTCATATACAGCAAATACACATATAAGAGAAGCTTACATATATATAATATTAAAATGTGAAATATAATTGAAATACTGAGGCGAAGTGGAAGAAAATGAGATGGGACAAATGTTATAGTTGGTGAGTGAAAATAACATTCATCAAGCCAACATTTTGGCATCACCACGAAGTCTTGCTAACATAAAACATAAAACTTGTCTTCATTTTATAGGATTACGAATCCAAATTCAGTTATCCAACTCAAAGCGAACTTACAAAAACAACTTTTTTCCCCTGAAGAATTGCTAGGTCCAGTGAAAGACCACCACATCAACACAAAAGAACACTATAATTAGATATCAACGGCATCAAAACCTCGGGGATGTTGTGTAAAGCAATGACCAATGCCAAGTTCAGCCTGACTTGAATTTCCTGAGAGAGATTAATAAACAGTCAGTGGTGAACCTAAAGTAGAATCTGAAATCAATTACAGATAGCACGATTACCTCACTATTTGTACACTTGACTGTTAGAAAGTCATGTGGATTATAGGTGAACACTATTTGAGGGGTAAATTAGATACGCACAAGTAATTTTAATTTGAAGTTGTTATTTCTCAACCATAACAAATCAACACTCAGACAAGCAAATTCCATGTGCATTATTAAATACGACAAACCTGATATAATGATAGGCATACGCCACTAATAATTCACCTATTTCTTCCTGGTCCTTCTCATACCCCTAGTATACGGTGTCCTGGTGGAAGCTGCAGGCATTCGAAGTCGCGAGGAATGCCGCCTTCGAGTAGGGACCGCTCTAGCATCACCTACATCGGGACCACTGAGATCAACGACATGTTCGATCGGACCACCTACGAAAAAGCAAAATGACATTTTATATCACCTCCCACATGGAGATTTGCATAACTTTGAAGTAAGTAAGTTACCTCCTACATCCAGCGCTCCTGAAGTGGTAGGAGTGTCGTCGATCTGTATGCCATGCACTTATGGTTCCATGTCTCCTCTGGGTACTGCAAAACAAAGATACAACCCATTTTACGATTTATATGAGGCGGTATAGGATGTCCCAACAATATTGAACTATACAATTAGAAATAGTTAGTGCACATACCGTCTAAATTTTGCAGTTCGGTACTACGCATGCCAAATTGCAGATCTCTAACCTGGGGACACAATTGTTGTCTTCTGTTTCTGCTGACACTACGATTGAAATGAATGTAAGTCACGTACACGAGGTCACAGAAGTAAGACCTACATGATGAATGTAGATAAAATTGAAATTAATCAGGCATAAAGATTATCATACCAATATTCACGTCATGTTGCCCCTATCCAACGTGGCGTTGTGTGATTCCAGCCTCTGGTCGATATCTCCTCCAATGTCATCTATGCAACATTCAGATTGTAAGAGTAAGTCCACCAAATTTATATTTACTGAATTATGTAATGGACATGCATGCTTAGTATTTGTAGTGTTTACACAAGTTCATCATGTACCTCGAGGTGAAAATGATGACAGTACAGGATCGTTGTTCACATCATGCGGAGCGGCAGATCGGTGTTTGTACCCTGCTTCATAAACAACAATGTTCAACAAGCCAGCATCTTTCCATCTATTTGAGTACCAGTGTGAGCCAACCCAGTATACTAACTTTAAACTACAAGTAAAACCAGTTAGAATATCAAATCTAAAAACTAGAATCATCAGAACAATAATATATAATTACAAAACAAATTGAAACCAAATACAAAGATGCATAGGAATTTCTGGTACAGGCAATCATTATAAGAACACTGGCAACAATTAACAAACACAATCCAATTGTAAGTATATTGGACTAGCCAGGTCCTTCAATAATCGATGTAAGGATTAATGTTCTATCCCTCTGTGGTTAACATCTACCTATTCACAAACTCATGAACCAACCATACTTCAATTAGCATTCCACAAAGGAAACAAAAAGAACCAACTTCATATCAAATAAAACGATAGTAACCTCAAAATGTAAGCAAAATAAGGAGTAGGGTATTATTATGCCAAAAATTGATTGAGGCGGACTTCAAAATTTGGGCCCCTCAGTCATAGTAGGCAATCAACGTTTTTTTATAAAAGAGTTTTATGGAACTAAATTTGTTAACTTATATTCAACAATGAAGTAACAAATAAAAATAAAAATAAAATATTCAAAATATTTATTTTGCAATCAAATAACAATATGAAGATATTCTATGTCACAAGCAAACAGAATACATATTAATCGAACAACTTGCAGTAATCATTTCATACAAGACCATTACAACATAAGTTAAAATTATTTCGCAAATTAACATGCATATCAAATATGCCACATTAATTAGAACTGATCCAAAAACCAAAATAAAAAATAAACCATGCCATACAAAAGATACATGGATTATCCAATACTGTCATGAAAAGTTAGTCAACTATAAATAATTCTTAGCAAAATAGTTCTAAATAAATTTGAACACATTCTTTTATTCATTCCATGAAACATACCTTGCTACAGGCAAGTTTACTTGAAGCCAGTCAGAGACGCACAAGTGCATACGAATAGAGAAAGGAGGGGGAAAGAGTATGTGTAGTTTATCGTATACTAAAAGTCATATTTTTCAGTTTCAAATTGACCACTTAATTCCTACTCTGCAAGCAAAAATGTACAAGGAAAAAAACTAAAGCATTACAATAGACTGAGCTATCTTTTATCAATATAAAATCATCTAGCCTTATGATTTGAAAAAAGTGTACAATAGAAAGTACCAAATATCTAACCATAATATAATACAAAATAATTAGCAAGACTTGGTAATTCAAAAATAAAATACGTGTCCAGGAATGCACTGATGCAAACCAGCAAAAACTGAAGCTAAAACAATAAATCAACAAACGAGGAAGCTATGTGAAACTAGTCCTCAGATTCGACGGGGTAGCAGGGCACTGTAATGTTCTTTTGATGGCTAAAGTTGACTTTAACTGTAATGTGGATATAGTTATAGTTACGTTTATCTGCCTTTTCTAGTAGAATTTCTTGCGTATGTAGATTATTTAAGAATAAAAGGAATAAAAGATAAAAAATTACATAAATAAGATAGGGGGTAGAAAAGGAGAATTTAATCCAACAAGTGAAATAATGATCAGAATTTTTAACATTGATAAAAGGTAGAATAGATAGTTTCTAGAGTTGAAATATGTCATTCAAGAGCTAAGTAAATTTCTTGGGCAGATTTTTCAATCGAGATTTTCCTCTACTCACAACCATTTGAGTCTCGGCGCAACTAGAGCAAATAAAATGAATGTAAACTTTATCATGTGTTGAACGCTTCAAAACCAACCATAATATCATTAAGAGTTGAAATTCTTCGTATAAAATTGTGACAATTTTACAATAATAGTCACTTACAGCAATCCTTCTCTTTTATCGAAAATTAATAACCATCACTAAAATTTTGCAAATTTGAACTCCAACATCACATGTGATGGGCCCTGCAAATTTATCTTGATTCTTGACCAAGTAGCAATTATCATTATACAGCCAATAACAAAAAATTGTGCTTTACCATATTTAACTTTTCCCTCCCTCCATGCTATTGATTATTGAAGCATCTAAAATGAGCTCCAACAATGCAACCACATCTCTACAAATATATCAAGATACAAATCCCAATGTCAGTGGGCTGAGTCATAGCATTCTATGATCCTCATTTTTCTCTGATATATGGGTGCTTAATAAATAATCCTAGATTAAGGCACGTGTGATTGAGAGGGCTGGGCGAGTTTAAGAGATGGTGCGGCTGAGTTAGTCATTTCCTATTCCGCTGTTTCAATTTTCTGGTTTTTTGGGGACAAACAAAGAATCAATCACGAAAATAAAAGAATGATCCTGCCATTTTTTCAACTAAGGCTGGGGTTATGAATAAAAGCCTTCCACTGATCAAAAAAGATGCTTTCCAAACATTTTTAGGGATGCCAAGGAATGTCAATTTAATGGATATTAGAATTAAGTGTCCAAAAAAATAAGATACTATATCTTTACTGGTGCACAGATATATACAATACAACTGAATTATCTACTCAAAAAATCAGATACTAAAAAATAAAGAAAGACCAAAATAGTACCTCAAGTGAAATGAATTTTAAGTTTCTAAATTTTGAGTACAAATCTTCATGTGTTTCCTTCTGCCTTTCTTTCCACTCCTCCCATAGGTAACTGTCATTTCAAGTTATTAATTGACAGGTAAGACATTAAATTCAATACAAACCTTTCAATATTTTTAAGAAAAAGGAAAATCTGAAGAAACAAATGATAAAATACAGAAGTAACCATGTTGAAGCTTATACAGAAAGTGTCGAGCGTTCCAATCTGATATACGCCCACATCCATTTTAACTCGTTACCAGTGATTAACTAAAGAGTTCTCATGGAAAAGTGTTTGGTGTTTTTAATAATTTATGGGTCATGTACAAGCAGGTACAGGTTTTCAAACAAGTATTTTCCAGGCGGAGTCTCCTTAGTACCACAGCCTTATCAAATGGAGTTTCATTTATAAGTTAACAGGATAGAAGGAAGACATGAAAATTGTATTAACCCTCCCTGCCCAAAAGAAAAAGCAACTACAGTACCCTCACTTGGCATAGAGACCGAATTGGCTTGTACTCTTACAATGCAAGTTTTTTCCTCCATTCTCACGTGAATCAACTCTCATACAAGCTGCCTGGATCCCACTACTCTTATACATGGTCGTACCTGCTGGGCTGCTGCTTGCTGAAGAACGCATGTTGGAGGTCAAGGAGCGTCGGAGCCAATGTATTTTGCAGCTGCTGAAGGACGGAGGTTGAGTGACTTCAGTCACGGTGTCAGTTTTCTCTCTCGCGGTCGAACCTTCCGACTTCCAGTTTGCAGCGCCGCAGCTTCTTCCGTCAAGGCTTCTGGTTCTGGCGTTAGTGCCATAAAGATTAGGTTAATTTAAAAAGGGGGGGATGGAATGGGAGTAGTGAGTGGAGTGATTTAATTTCTTCCTATTTTCGTCCATTTCATCTTCTTTTTGGTTTTTTTTAAAATCCAAATATACTATATTACTGACATTTTCTACAAATTTTAAATGTAGTCAAATCTCTATTAATGCTAGACATGTAAGGTATTTAAATTATGCAAATGGGCAAAAATGTCCAAAATTGACAATCTTAGAAAGACAAAAAAAAGTGATATTTTTGTAAATGCAAAGACATCTAGTGCAATTTCCTCTTAGTTTGATTGATAAGAACTTCTTTCCCTGAAGGGGCAAACTCTTCAAGATATAGACATAAATAAATAAATTCTCTTTACCAACTTAAGCTTCTACAAGAAGTGATCATTCTATGTGGTATTAAAGCAAGAAAACGTTTTGAGAAGTGGTCATTTCAGCTATAATAAAACTCTTCCCTTCTCTCTGAAATATGTTATTGTTTTTAAGATCGACAAGCAGAAGGAACATTTCATTCAGGACTCCCCACCTTTTGATGAGTTCGTTAATTGTCGTAACTTAGGCAAGAAGCTAATACAAATTCAAACTATAATATGATTTTTTCTAAATTCAAAACATATATCACACTATAATACAAAGTAGTAGTAACTAAAAATGGCAAACATAATACTCAAAATTAAACAAAATTCCAGTAATTAACTTAAAGAGAAAATAGAAAATAATAACAAGAACATAAAATGGATTTTGTTGTTTAATAAGTACACTCACTGATAAGAACTCATAATTTAGTTTTTGATCACTCATATTCTTTGGTGATTAATCGGCTTCTGCTATTGCCTTTTGAGCAAGCAAAAGAGAATGGCCAGAATGCTATTTTGCTGCTATAGGCGACATCCTTAGACAAATATGGTTGTAAATCAGTTTTTTGGTTTTTCAAACCGCAATGGCAGCCAACCATGGGTAGCGGATTACAGAGAGGAATAATGAATCTGTGGAGCAATTGGTAGAACCATCTGGATTTTAGATTGATAAATGGTGGGCTGGTATGTGTTTTAGATTAGTTTCATGACTATTCCAGTAACCATTGGCGACATGTTGTAAACATATATCATCCTTTTAACCTTATCTCGAAATGCAGCATACTCTTCACTTAGTTTAAATCAGCAATAACTAGAGAAGTTGTAGATCTTATTGAGTGTATAGTTAAAAATAAATAAATAAATAAAAATTCTCAAACAGGTTCCCTTTCACAAACAAATCATATCACATCAATTATAGAATTCCAGTTCCAATTCAAAGTGATACACTAAGGTTACGTGGAAATTGGCGATTGAATAAAATATAGAAAAATAAGAAAGAGAAATAGATAACAACATTTCAATTAAAAGTTAAAAAATTGATACTTGTAAAAACTCTAGTTACTGCTCAATCATTTTGCATTTTAGGGCTTCACTACTGATACTGATGTTTGCTATATGTTATACTAGATCTTCAGGTAGTTTAGATGTAGAGCTCAAATTACAATTTGCACAAGGCGACCGAGTGAGGCCTATGAAGGAAAAGAAAGTTTGCCTTACGGCCTATTATGCATTAGGGTCGATTATTCCAATCTCTAAGGAGGATCTGTTAGGTGTGTTTGGACTTTATTTGCTGAAAGTAAATGAGGTTTTTTGTTACAGCCCGTAATAATTTCAATAGAGTTTTTCCCTACAATCAAGCACATCTATAGACCAAAAGGTCTCTCATGTATAGTGTACGTCTTCATTTATTTTCTTCTTCTTTATACCTGTAAACATTTAGCAAAACTACTCCTTCCAATACAAATTATAAAGGCGAAGAATTAAACTTTTGCAAAGTGGCTTTGACATAATGCAATTTACTCCATTTCCACATCTGTATATCAAAAATTTCAGAAAGCAATTTAGAAGATGAACATAGTGGAAATCAACCAAGGATCATCAGTATAAGAAAGAAAGGATTTTAGAGATATGACAAGCAGATGACCGCTCATAACTAACAATCATTAAAAGCCGAGCACATGAGAAGGTTTATGTAACAAATGATTCAAATTTACCTCAGTATATGCAAATTTTTGCTCAATCCTTCCTCGTGCCTTGAATATTTCCTCACATCATAAACAGTGGTGGTCGTTAAAATTAGATAACTAAAATTAAAGTTTGCAAATTGCCGTTCAATTTCTGAAGGTTTGAAGCTTGTAGGTTGACGTTCATTGATTCATCTTCTTCGCTGCAGCCACTGGCGGAGATAGGGGTGGGCTGGGGTGGGCTGTAGCCCACCCTAGCCCAAGCCCAGATGCTGAAATTTTTTTTTTTAAAAAAAATTTGGTTTAACTAGCCCATTGTTTTGCCACCCTTAGCCCACTGTCTAGCCCATAATCCCATTTGAAAAATGAAAACCCAAACCCATTGGTCATTTAAAAATGAAAATCCAAATTACCCAAATAAAAAATTTGGTTTAACTAGTCCATTGTTTTGCCACCCTTAGCCCACTATCTAGCCCATAATCCCATTTGAAAAATGAAAACCCAAACCCATTGGTCATTTAAAAATGAAAACCCAAATTACCCAATTCACATCCCAAAGAGTAAAGAGAAATATTCTTTTTCTTTTTTTTCTATTTCAATTTTAATCTGCCAAGTGCTTGTACTGGGTGCTTAACGTTAATGTGTATGTTGGTCTGAATATACTTTCTTCATTTTATGAGGAATTACCAAAAAAATTGGTATTTTCAGAGTTTGTGTTTAATGAATCTCGGTGTTTTTATTTATGGGTTCTTGGAGTTGAGGAGTTCAGAGATATAACTCGAGCTATTGAATCAATTGTTGCAGTTTATTTGAGTTTTTATTTTTACTTTTTGTGGGTTTATTTTTAGCTAATTGCCTAATTGTGATATGGCTATGTTTGGTCAGAAATAAAGAGAAAAAAAAATAACAAATTATATAAATTGTTGGGTTTTAGTAATTGTTCAGATCTCGTATTTTTGTTTGTGAAAAAACCACGAGATTGAGAGAAGTCAACCCGAGTTTGAATTATAGTTATTTTGTTCATGGGATGTGTTCATTTTCTGCTTGTACCTCTGTGATTTGGCAGTAAAAACACTTAAGCCCTGTTTGATAGCCTAGAAAATGGGTGGAAAAATAAAATATTTTTCAACTTTAGCCAATTAAGGATGTTTGATAGCACAAATTTGCCTGACTTCTATTTTTCCCACATTTTTCTAGGTACAACCCTTTGATGCACATTTGCTTGATTTTGTTTTCCCACCTATTAGGCGGGAAAGCAATTTCCACCTTTTTTTCTTCGCTTTTTTTTTTTTTTTTTTAGCAATGGCTTCTATCATCCATTGTAAAAAGAATTTTCACTTTTGTTGACAAATTCTATACAAAACAAAGTCAAACGAATATTATTCGGTATGGTAATTTTTTCTAATTTAATTTTTTTTTTTTACTTTTTGGGAATTGGAACAAATTCTAAACTCAATGGTAGAAAAAATTATCACTTTAATGGACAATTTCCATAAAAAACGAAGCCAAACGGACATCAAACTTTCAACATTTTCCAGGTGGAAAATTATACAAATCAAATACAATTAATTACAATTCTTAGTAAAACAAATTCTAAACAATTCAATTCTCAATAAAACATTTTCTTTCTACCCATTTTTCACTTTTGCAATCAAACGGAACCTTATTGTTTGAAAATTGAGCTACAACATTATTAACATGATGTGATTTTCGAACCTCGATTTCAAGTGCCTACACTTTTTTATTTATGTCGGGAATTGGTTGCAAGTAGAAGATCGGAGAGTTACGTCATTTTGATTAAATTGATTTGTTTAGTACTGACACTACTAGTTTCAACAGTGCCAGTGGAGCGAGCATTTTTAGCAATGAAACATGTGAAGACTGAAATTCGTAACAAAATGGATGATGGTTTTCTTGCCGATTGTTTAACACTAAGTATTGAACGAGAATTTAATATTAATTTAGATCTAAATTCTATTATAGATTAATTTCATGCTTTAAAACATTGTCGGGTACAATTGTAATAGGTAACGTTATATTACAATTTTTTTTAGTTATATATAAATTTTATTCGTACATTACATTTTAAAAATTTTAGCCCCCCGTACGATCAATTCCTGGCTCCGCCCCTGGCTGCAGCCTTGTGTTATATTTGAAATTTGGGAGCTGTTTTCTTCTCTTTAGGGTTGAGGGTAAAAATGAAAAATAGAAAATGAAAACATGTTTCTTCTAAAAAAAAGGAAAAGTAGGTCAAAGGACAAAAAAAACTTTCCACCGGGTCAAAAGACCCATTGCCAGTATTCTCACAAGAGATTATGATCTACATTTCATTCAATTAGATAATAAAATCCTTGACCAATGTGAACTCATAAGTTGCAAAGGAGTTTTTGACTTGCATTGACTTAATAGTGAAATGAAAGATATGATCGATAATTGAGATTGACACACATCCATATCTCGTAATTGATCGGACCATATTGACGAATGAATTATAGTTTCACGGTAAACGACCTAATTTGGTTTTGTCATACAACGTGATATTTTCCGTTTGATTACGCCTAAGGAATAACCGGTAATTGTAGCACAGCTTTGGGGTGTCGAATCCATAGGGAGATGGAATAATATTTAAAGGATCAAAAAGGCTGAATTGTTCTCTCAAATGCGTAATACAATTCAATGTTGAAATGTGAAATTAAAATCAATAATTCGAAGCAGTGAAACGTCGGAATTTCGTCAATTGGATTGGATCAATCATATCAATTATTCATTTTTATAACACAATTAGAGGCTTTCATCCCGACACTCTAATCGGAAGATATATCGTGAAAATCAATTTAATTTACAAATGTAATCCTAGAATTTAGACTTAAGACATATTCACACAATTTTATTGGAACAAGATCAAAGATCGACCATATACATCAAGTATAAGGCAGTAATCAATCCGTCAATAAAGTGAAATTGAGATTAAAATTCAACAACTAGTTTAATCTAATGATAGAATAAGCATGACTAGATCTATGAAGGATATAATAATTGTTAAACCAATCTCAACAATAAATAATTGAAATTGAAACTCAATAAATAGTTTGATTAAACAATGGAAAAAGCATGACTGAATCCATAAAAAATCATGTAAATATTAAACCGATTTCAATATAAATTCAAGAGAATAAAAGTCTAAATTCTAGCATTGTTTGACAATAAAAAGATCAAATTAAATGAATAAAAGACATGAAATCACCAATTCCAATCGATTTCCTTCGTAGCTTCACCAAGGGTTTTAGCACTCCATAAGTTTCTTGAACCAAAGAGGAGAAGAATGGTGTATGGAACCTCCTCCATATGTATGCTACTATTAAGTATTTGTAAGATTCGAAAATTAGATGAAAATCACGTCCAAATTGGTTTCCAAAGGAGTTCTAATCGAATAAGGAAAGCTCCTTTCGCGCGCGAATTTTTTGTCTCTACACAAGAGTCAGTAATTTGGTTATAACTTTCTCTACTGATATCCGATTTAGATGATTCAAGATTCGTTAAAAAGGTAACTCGAAGAGATACAACTTTGTTAGAAATACATCGTTTTCAATTCGGACTTTTACTATACGAAAAATGGGTCTCAATTTTCGGCTAAAAATCTGGAATATATCTTATACGAATTGGAAATTGATTTTGATAATATTTCTTTCCTTTTTGACTTCTAATTGCTTCCAATCGACCCTTAGCACTCTTGAACCTTCATTGTGAGTCCCGACATAATTTTTGAGTATTTGCATTTTAGTCCTTTAACTTTCACTTCTTCCATTCTGGTTATTTTTCACTTATTTCTCATTATTTCCGCCACATTCATCACTTATCCTGCAAAGCATGAATTGCATAGAATTAAGCTATATTCCAACATATTAATCAACAATTGCTCATGTTTTGATAATAAAATAAGTATGTAAAACATACTTATCAAACTCCCCCAAACTTGAACTATTGTTTGTCCTCAAACAACAATAATATAACTTGACTCTACAAACAACATGGTTTAACAATATGTCGTATCTCATGTTAGAAATTTGGTAGTCAGACAAATGAACAATTACAACAGTGCAAAAATTAAATCAGTCTCCACATGTTATATACATAACCTGACATGTGTGTGTGAAAACCCATGTCAACATCTTAAGATTTGTGATTGGTTCAACACTTGTCCCAAATTAGTCCGATATATCATTTTCACGCTCGAGAGATTCACACTCCCCCAAACTTATGATTTTCACTCATTTTTCTCGGGGTGCATCATAGGTTCAACTTTTCATTTCTATTCCTTATCCTCTCGTAGTTTGGATAGACCTTACTCTTACAAGTTCACACTTTAATAAATCGAGATTCTCCTATATTTTTTATTGCTTCTACCATTGAGATTAGACTAGGTTACTTGTTTCTCATCAAAGGTAAAGTTTTGTCAACTGGATGTCTGGGGCTTAATCAATGTATTTGAATAGAATTTTTTTTTCATTTTCATATTTTCTCCATCTTTTTTTTAGCATCTTCTCATTTGCTTTCTGTATAACCCATGTAACGAGTTTTAGGCCGATGACTTCCAAGTCAGATGACCATAGGGCATCAGGTTTTAAATCACCCTTACAGGCTTAATCACCCGAGTTATATAGGTTCGAAAAGATGCTTCAATGTACTCAAAGATTAGTGCAGCCCTTGTTTTTTTTAGATATCCAATCTCTATAACTAGCCTCTAACTTAAAACTTTCACCTCGTTTTCATCTCAATAGGTTTCAGACAGTCCACACAAGGTTTTCATGCATGGAATCCCTATTCATCGTAACAGTTCAATCATCTCCAAACTAACTTATAATTGGATTTATGGAATATGGCACTACAGGTTATTTAGTTGTATCACTATATTCCACTATCCACTACATACTGAACCGCATCACTAACTCAAAATGTTAACATAAGTGTCGTGCATAGAAAATGTCAAGTTGTACATAAACAAATATAAACTAATCCAATAATGCTCTATTTCATCATTCACAGCTGATACTTATCCCAATGATTCTCAAAAAATTTCAAACTCCATGATATTACTTATGCAAATTCACAACAAAATCCAACAGAATCTTTCCCCCGACTAAATTTTGCATTGTCCTCAATGTATAAACATGATAGACAAATGAAGGGAATGCCAAATATCACATAATAGTGCAGTGAAGCAATGACAAATATCACATAATAGTGCAGTGAAGCAACATAAACTTAAAGTGTAAGAGTCGAAAACACTCAATGGAATGGTAAAGCAAAGAAAATGACAAAATTAACTAGAATAAAATGCAAAAGTAAAAGACAGAAGAAAAAGAACGAACTCCCATTGGGTTGCCTCCCAAGAAGCGCCTTTGTTTATTGTCTTTGGCTCGACTCAATGTTTCCTCCCTAGCCTGCATCCAATAAGTGTGGTTTCAATTTTCTTTGCAATGCACTGTTCCTTGGACATAAGCACTGGTGATGTTCCTCCGCCTCCATCAAATACATGCGTGAGATAACCAGAAGAGAGCTCAGAATAAGGAGTAGGGACTTGCAAGACAAAAGGTAAAGTTCTCTCATTAGAAACTGGCAATATAAAATAAGAACTATTACCTGATTTTTAATCATCTATCTCAAGATGTTTATTGATGATGAAGTCTACTCCATCCGATTCTAGAGTTTCCTGTGCTGGTCTAAGGAACATACAATCAACAACTTCTTGAGTGAGTGCATCAATCATGTGTGTTTGATGACACTCGTTTTCCTCCTCTAACTGCTTAGTGATGTGGAAAATGTTGACTTCTAGAGTCATATTTCGAAATGATAGTTTCATAAGACCATTCCTACAATTAATCAGAGTATTAGCAGTAGCAAAGAAAGGTCTACCAAGAATGATAGGAATTTTAGAGTTAACATTCACATCATCTTTTACATCAAACACCAAGAAATCCACGGGATAGTAAAATTTATCAATTTGAATCAAGACATCCTCAACTACTCCCCTAGGTCTAACAGTGGACCTATCAGCTAATTGTAAAACCACAGATATAGGCTTCATCTCACCCAAACCCAATGACAGGTAAATATCGTAAGGCATGAGATTGACACTAGCACCTAACTCTAGAAGAACTTGTCCAAACTCATAACTCCCAATAATATAAGACACAGTAGGACAACCAGAGTTCTTATACTTAGGTGGGACTCTTTGTTCAATCACTGCACTCACTTGCTCGATCAAGAAAGCAGTTTCCTTGACATTGTATTTCCTTTTCACAGTACACAAGTCGTTGAGGACTTTTGCATATGTAGAAATTCGAGAAATCACATGCAAGAGAGGTAGATTGATTTTTACCTGCCTAAGGTGTTCTAAGATCTCATCATGTTGGCTATTAGCTTTCACATTAGGCTTTAGGGCTTGAGGAAATGGTGCTCTAGCTAGGTTCTCCACCACCTTATCACTAGGCTCACTCTCTTCAGAATTACTGGAGTCTTTCTCTTTTTTTTCTGCTTCCCTAGGCTTAATGATTGGTTCTACAACCTTCCCAGATCGAGTGGTGATAGCATTTATCTCCTTAAGGTTGTTTTCTATACCTGACGTTTGAGCCATATGTTGTCCCTTAAGGTTAGGTTGAGGTTGAGCCGAAAATTTCCCACGTTCCCCTATTGCTAAGGCATTAGTCAATTTGGTTATATGGCTTTTCATTTCTTTACTCTCCTCAACAACTTGATTGATCATAGTTTCAAACTTCTGATTTGTTTTCCCCTGAACCTCCATAAAAACATGTAGGGTGTCCTCTAAAGAATTCCTAGATATTGAGGGTTGATGTGATGGTGTATTGAAAACTTTACATGGCTGAGTAGGTTGCTGGTTATCAGATTTCCAGCTGAAATTAGGATGATTCCGCCACCCCTGATTGTAGGTCTCAGAATATGGGGTATAAGGCTTTTTGTACACACCTAAAGCATTACAGTGTTCCCCATAAACCCCCCTCATCTCAGCTAGAGCAAAACACTCTTGTACTGGATGATCAAGTCCCCCATACACACCACACGGTCCAAAAGACTCAACACGAGCAACAGTAGATGTAGGCTTTGAACTACTGGTGCGTAGGTTCTCTATTTCTCTAGTCAGGGCTTCTACCTTAGCTCTAAGATAGTCTTCTTCCCTAGGATGATAGATGCTTGCACTAGAAGGATTTCCTACGGCTCGTGACCTATTGGTGCTATCAGTGGCACTAGGGCCAGTCCAAGTGTAAGCTTTTTCTGCTAGTTCATCTAAATATTCTATGGCTTCATCAGGATCTTTCTGTAGGAAATTACTACTACACATCATTTCAATAAACTGGCACTCTCTAGATGTTAATCCCTCATAGAAATAGCTTACAATGCGCCAACTCTCATAACCATGGTGTGGACAAAGAGCTTGAAGTTCTTTATACCTTTCCCACGTTTGATATAAAGTTTCACTCTCCTTTTGGATAAAAGAAGAGATCTGCTTTTTCAAAGCAGTAGTTTTGTGGTGGGGAAAGTATTTGCTAAAGAATACTTGAGTCATTTCAGCCCAAGTGCCAATCGACCGTGGTCTCAACGAATACATCCAACTTTTTGCTCTATCTTTAAGTGAAAAAGGGAAAAATTTAAGTTTGAATGTATGTGCTGTACCATAATGATTGTGGAAGAGCGCAACTACCTCATCAAATTCCCTAATATGGATGTATGGATTCTCATTGTCGAGTCCATGAAAAGTGGGAAGAAGTTGAATCATTCCCGGTTTAAGGTCCATATGTGGCATATTAGGTGGAAAAATAATGCATGACGGTGTGGATGTACGCGTGGGGTGCAAATAATCATCAAGGTTCTATACGGTGCATCATGCTCATTGTCAGACATCGTGTTATGTGATGTGGTGTTCGTGTCACTAGATGTAGACTCAAAAGCAGGATTAAAAGGGAATTCAAACTCTATATCGGTCTGTCAGCAGATCTCCCTCTCTCTCCTCGATACCTGCTCATGAAACACAAGTAAAAGAAAATAGAGTGAAAATAATAAAAACACTAGAATGAAAATTAAACTAACTAAAAATAAAAGTAAAGGAACTATGTCACCTTTTGTAGTCGATCCCTCAGCCACATTCGAAGAATGCTGTAGAAATGTAGAAGACCACTCCAATTGAAAAAGGAGGAAATGGTGAAAAGATTGAAATTCATTCAATGGAGAAATCAAAAATGTAAATTACAATGAAAAGGGGGCAAACATTTATACTGTGCTAACCAACTAAACATAATGGAAGTGAGGTAAAAGATATAAATAACCTTCTACTTATTTTACATCTTAACACTCCCCCTCAAGATGGCAAGTGTATGTTTAACGCTCCCATCTTGCTAAGAATTGAAGTAAGCCTCGTTCCAGCTAAAGATTTGGTCAGTAAGTCCACTAGTTGCAGCTGAGAAATCGTATGCAACATCTTGACTTCATTCGCCTGAGCTTTGTCTCTCACCAAATGAAAATCGATTTCCATGTGCTTGGTTCTTTTGTGGAAAACTGGATTACTCGCTATGTGTATGGCAGACTGATTATCACAGAACAATAAGGCAGGTCTGGTATGATCAATTTGTAGGTCATTCAATATATTTTTCAGCCATGTAAACTCACAAACTGCTGCTGTCATTGATCTATATTTAGCCTCAGCTGAAGATCTTGATACGGAGTGTTGTTTTTTAGATTTTCGTGATACTAGATAATTGCCTAAAAAGATACAATACCCAGTAATCGATCTCCTTGTATCAGTACACGCTGCCCATTCAGCATCACAATATCCTTTAAGTTGAAGATCAGACTTGTTAGGAAAAAATAAGCCTTGTGCTGGTATGTTCTTCAGGTACCTTAGTACATGATAGGCTGCCTCCAAATGAGGTTTTCTTGGGGATTGAAGGAATTGGCTCAGAACTTGTACATGTTAGGATAAGTATGGCCTGGTAATAGTCAGATACAAAATTTGCCCAACCATCCTTCGATAAATACTGGGATTAGTGACAGGTTCTCCTTCATCCTTTCTCAACTTCAAATTGCATGGCAATGGGATATTTGCTTGCTAGCACCAAGAAATCCAGCATCAGTGAGAACATCTAATGCATATTTTCTTTGGCAGATGAATATCCCTGTTGAATTCCTTGCCACTTCAATACCCAAGAAATACTTCAGAATTCCTAAGTCTTTAAGCTTGAATTGCTTATTTAACTTATCCTTAAACTAATTAATGTAAGTCAAATCATTTTCCCCAAGTATGATATCATCCACATATATCAAGAGAGTGGTGACTGAGCATCCATTTGCCTTGCTAAACAACAAATGATTAAACTTAGATTGTTTGAAACCCAGTGATAGAATCTAGGATGTAAGCTTCATGTTCCATTGTCTTGGAGCTTGTTTTAATCCATAAATTGACTTGTTTAACCTATAAATCAGCTGTTCACCTTACTCCCCCTACTGCTCATAATTTGGAGGCATAAGCATGTAAACCTCATCGGCCAACTCACCATGAAGGAAGGTATTGTTGATATCCAACTGATGAAGATGTCGTTGCTTAGTAGCTGCAACTGCTAACACAGTCTTTATAATAACTAACTTCGCAATAGGGGAAAATGTTTCTTCATAATCCAACCACGCTTGTTAAGTGAATCCTTTCTTCTGTACCATTGGAGTTCATTTTAACCTTGAAAACCCACTTCCAGGCTACATCGGTCTTGTCATCAAAAAGTGTGGTAATATCCCAGGTATTATTAGAAACTAAGGCATTATACTCATCATCCATAGCTGCAATCCAATCAGGTTGTTGAGATGCCTCAGTGAAGTTTTTGGGCTCGAAAATAGTGGATAGGGCCAATGTACAATTTCTGCGATGATGAGACAACAAATCATAGCCCAAATAATCTTCAATGGGATATTGTTTGCCGATTCATTATCTTTCTTCATGGAATCTGAATGAGGGAACTGAGACATGAGACTACAGTGGTAATCTTTCAAGTATGAGGGAGCATGTTTGACTCTTGAGGATTTTCTTACAGGTATGATGTGAGGTAAAACATGACCAGGAGATGAGCTATTTGTGGATTCTTCAGTGGGAGATATAATAGGAGAGTGAAGAGGTGAATTTTGAGGACAGGATTGTCAGGATTATTTAAGACAGGTTTTGAAATAGAGTCATCTATAATTTGATAAGGTCTAATGGGAAATAACATAGAGCTGGGTTCAATTAAATTATCAGATTTCGATAAGAGACTAAGCAAAGTAGGATGATGGAAAGGAAAGATGTTTTCATAAAATGAGACATCTCTGGATACAAAAGCCATATTGGTCCTTAGATTGAAAAGCTTATAAGCTTTCATTCCAAAAGGATAGCCAAGGAAGATGCAAGGAACAGCCTTTAGGTCAAATTTTGTTCTGTCCCTTTTTAAAGTAGAGGCATAACATAGACACCCAAAGACCTTTAGATGGCTGTAGAGGGATGTAGTCTGAAATAGGATTTCATAAGGTGTTTTGTTGGCAAGGAGACTGGTAGGGGATCTGTTTATGATGTATGTGGCTGTTAGAATGCAATCTTCCCAAAAACGATGGGGTAAGTTTGCTTGGAATTTGAGAGCTCGAGCAACGTTAAGCAAGTGCTGGTGCTTTCTTTCTACCACACCATTCTGCTGTGGTGTTTCAAAACAACTTAATTGATGGATGATATCCTTGGAAAGGTAGAAATCAGTCATTTGAAACTCCAAGCCATTATCAGATCTGATGGTGTTTATAGTACATTGAAAATGAGTTTGAGTGAGGTGATCAAAGGACTGAATGAGGGTTCTAGTCTGAGACTTGTTCCTCATGAAATAGGTCCATGTCATCCTACTATAATAATCAACAATAGTTAGGAAGTACTTTGAACTATCTAAGGAAGTGACAGAATAAGGTCCCCAAATGTTGCAATGAATGATTTCAAAAGGTTTAGAAGCTTTAGTGTCACTAGTAGGAAAATGTAGCCTATGATGATTGGCTAGTAGACAGAAAATGCAATGTAAATCCTCATTGATATCAACATTAGGAATAGATTTATTTAGAAGAGAGAGTTTGGAGGCTGGTAAGTGTCCCAAACGACAGTGCCAGATATTAATATTCATTTTGATATCATTACTGATAAGTGTGTTTTACACACTTATTTAGGTCACAAAACATGGAAAATTGAAATATGACGTAATTCGATATAATTTGTGTTTGTAGGATTACATTGATGGATGGAATGAAAAGTATGAGAAAATGAACGAAAAAAGGCCAAAATGGAAGAATATGAAACTTCGAGGACCAAAATGTAATTATTCAAAAGATGACTCGAATGACGAATCAAGCATGAGGTTGAGCTAAGTAACACATTGTGACATCATGGGATGTTAGAAGAAGAAGGTGAATGAAGCAATGTCAAAAGGTGGATGAAACAAACTTGGGGACCAAAGTGAATCAAAGAAAAAATTATTTCTACCATGCAGTCGTATGGTAGAAAGTCCATGCAGTCGCACAAGCATCTACAGGAGTTGAACAGTAAAAATTTTGTATAACCATGCTGTCGCATGGGTTTATACCATGCAGTCGCATGGTTCAATCTGGGCGCGAAAATTCTGGTTTCCTTATTTCGTTCCAACTCTTATGGAATCCAATCTTTTGGCAACTATATTAACTCTTAAGCCATCTTAAAACCCTAGGCAGACCTGGGAGGAGATTTTTGAAGGTTTTCAGAGAGAAAAAGAAGCACAAACAAGAAGAATAACATCACGACGCGAGGATTCAATTGAAGATTATTCTGGCTGATGTCGTTCTTTATCTATTTTTCTGATTTTCTTCTTTCCTCCATGCTAGGCTAGACTTATATGTGCTAGGTGAACGATGAACCTTGTGATGTGATATTTTAATTCCTAGTTTTACTTTGTTGACATTAAAACACGTTTTGAATTATTGAATAATTTATATATATCATTTTTTTCTCTACAATTATATGCGCAATAGTTGTATGAGTGTGGTAGCCTATTTCTGGCATTCAAAAGAAGGGGAATAGACTTGACAAGGTATAAATCATCGTAGGGTCCAATAGGGGATAGAAATATACCGCTATGCTCTACGTGAATCTCTAAGTGTTTATAAAACGTCATGCATTCTTGTATATTGAATTTTCATAGAAATATAGTTAAATGGTATGCGAGAATAAGTTCAATTCTACTCGACAGAGATTATTGAATATGTTAGAAATAATGATTCTTCATCAATTCAAACATGTTGTCTATTTTGTAGAACTAGAATTAAAATGGATCATTACATGGGGATTTCCGAACCTAGTACGTTTCTTTTCTATGAGTTGCCTCAATTTGCATTCAATCATATAATTTGCATTTAGTTTAATTAATTCATCCACTATTACTATCATTTAGTTTAGCTACAATTTGTTACCAAACTCAACCATATTTCACGTTTCGGTTAAAGTCAGAATAGATAAAATCGAACTAGTAAATCTCCGTGGGAACGATACTTGGACTCTAAAATCCATTTTATTACTTGAACGATCCGTACACTTGCAGTAGTTTTTATTCGAAACATATTTTCGACGAACAAGTTTTTGGTGCCATTGCTAAGGAATGAGTTTTAGTTTGATTTTAACTATCTTGGCACTAATTCGACAATTTTGCTATTTTATTTATTTTATTGCTCTTTTTGATTCTCAGGTTTGTATGCTAAGATCGTCGGGAGGTGAATTGATTGCAGCTGATCCTGAAATTGAATGCACTTTCCACCGATTACAACGAGAGACTCGAGAAGCACAACAACATCAAATGGCTAACGAACGAAATAACCCAATCATTCTAGCCAATGAAAACGAGTTGTGGACGAATGAAACATGCTTGTTGGGGATTTCATGATTCCTCAAATTATTCAATGTCAGTCCAGCATCGTCTATCCACCATTTGGGCAATAGAATTTTCAACTGAAGACTAACGTAATACATCTATTCCAAAATGGGCATCTGTTCTATGGGAGAGCTAAAGAGAACCCACACATGCACATTTCTCAGTTCTTGGAGATGTACCAATACTTCACATATCAGGGTGATGCTATTCGGTTGAGACTTTTTCCACATACTTTGAGAGATAAGGCAATTGAATGGTTGGACTCTCAACCTATCACCAGCATCACGACTTGGAATGGCTTGGCACAAAAATTCTACACCAAGTTCTTCCCACCCGCCAAGATTGCGAAGCTGAAACATGACATCTCTGTTTTTCGTCAAGGTGACTCAGAATCATTTGATGAGGCTTGGGTTAGGTTCAAGAACATACTTCGGAAGTGCCCACACCATGGGATCAACAAGGGACTTCAGGTCCAATACTTTTACACTAGACTACTTCCATCCTTCAAAAGCACGATTGACTCCTCATCCAGCGGATCAGTATCTACAAGGCTAGTTGACGATGCATTGAAACTGTTTAAGACTGTTGCCAACACTTCAGCTATGTGGTCATCAGGACAGGAGGTTCATAAGAAAGCCCTAGGTGTGTATGAAGTAGATGTTATTTCAGCCTTGTCTGCGAAGATTGATTCATTGTTTCACAAGGTGGAGAATATGTCACAAACTGCCAATGTAGTACAAACTAGGAGAGTAGATTGTGAAGAGTGTAGGGCTGATCATCCAACATTAGAGTGTCTAATTCTAGTACAAGGAGAGGAACATGCAAACTTTGCACAATGGGGACAACGTCAACCCAACAATCAGTATGGAGATACCTATAATCCGAGTTGGAAGAAGCACCCGAATTTTTCATGGATAAATAAAAACCAACAGAGGCCACAGGGTCAATTTCAGCCTCAAGAAAAAAAGATTCAACTAGAAAAGATGTTTGCAAAATACATGGAAGCAAACAACCATTTAATGAAGAAAACTGAAACAACCCTTCAAGACCAGAATGCTGCTATAAAGAACTTGGAAGCTCAAATGGGACAGATGGCTATTGCTTTGACTAGTAGACCACTAGGTAATTTACCTAGCAACACCGAAATCAACCTAAGGGAACATGCCAAAGCCATTACAACTAAAAGTGGGGTACAATTACCGAAAATACATGTCAAGAGGCCAGGCGAAGTTGAAGATCTACTGATACCTTTGGTAGAAGAAGAATCTCTGGAAAAGGATGAGTAAATAACAAAAACTGCACCAAAGGAGAATTCTGAGGGATCGTTAGGTAAAACTACAAATTTGGTGAATCCTTATGAGCAACCCATTCTATTTCCTCAGAGGCTGAAGAAACATAAAATGGAGCAGCAATATAAGAAATTTCTCGAAATCTTCAAGAAGCTTCATATAAATATCCCTTTCGCTGATGCATTGTTCTAGATGCCGAGTTATGCTAAATTTCTGAAGGATATCTTATCAAACAAATGCAAGCTGGAAGACCATGAGACAGTTATGCTAACTGAAGAAGTCAGTTCTAGAATCCAGAAAAAGCTTCCACCAAAGCTTAAAGATCCAGGGAGTTTTACTGTCCCTTGTACTATTGGTGATATTTATTTTGAAAAAGCTTTATGTGATCTGGGTGCCAGCATTAACTTAATGCCATTATCTGTTTTTAGGAAGCTTGGACTGGGAGAAGCTAAATCAACTATAGTGACACTACAGTTGGCTGACCGATCTCTCACACATCTACGGGGAATAATTGAAGATGTACTTATCAATGTGGAGAAGTTTATATTCCCTGCTAATTTTCTCATTTTGGATATGGAAGAGGACAAGGATATTCCTCTAATTTTGGGCAGACCATTCCTAGCTACCGGAAGGGCTTTGATCGATGTTTATAGAGGGCAACTAATATTGAGATTGGGTGAAGAATAGATTTCATTCAATGTGTTCAAGGCTATGCAATTCCCTTCTGAGGCAGATAGTTGTTTCAAGATTGATGTGATCAACCAGGTAGTACATGATACATTTCTGCTTCACCACCCATCGAATGTTTATGAGGCATGTATTATGCATTCTCACTCAACACAGTCTAAAGCAAGTGAGATGGAAACTTGCAGGAGATTCTTGGAAACAAATCGACCATATGCATGCAACAGAGCTTTTGAAGAACTTGGAACTGGTCCAGCAAAACCTCTACATTCTGTACAACATCCATCTAAATTGGAACTTAAGCAACTGCCACCGCACCTTCGATATGCTTACTTGGGTGAGTCATATACACTTCCAGTTATTATCTCCAGCACAATCAATGATATGGAGGAGGAAAAATTACTGCGGGTACTCAGGGAGCATAAAACAGCGATAGGTTGGACCATTACAGACATTAAAGGGATCAGCCCTTCTCTATGTATGCATAAGATTCTCAGGCATCATTTATCCAATATTTTCGACCCAGTGTAGAGAGTCGGAGAAGATTAAACCCCAACATGAAGGAAGTGGTTCGGGCTGAGGTGCTGAAATATTGGATGCAGGCATCATTTATCCTATTTCAGATAGTGCATGGATCAGCCCAGTTCAGGTTGTACAGAAAAATGGAGAATAACAGTCGTGCCAAATGAAAAGAATGAGCTTATCCCTACCAGAACAGTTACAGGATGGAGAGTTTACACTGACTACCGCAAACTCAACACAGCCACAAGGAAGGATCATTTTTCTCTCCCGTTCATTAATCAAATGTTGGAGAGACTGGTAGGTCATACACATTACTATTTCTTGGACGGTTATTCGGGATATAATCAGATCCCAGTAGCTCCGGATGATTAGGAGAAAACTACTTTCACATGTCCCTACAGCACTTTTGCCTACCGTAGGATGCCTTTTGGCCTTTGCAATGCACCTGCTACGTTTCAGTGTTGCATGATGGCTATTTTCTCTGATATGGTTGAAAAATTCATTGAAGTGTTTATGGATGATTTCTCAATTTTCGGGTCTTCTTTTGATGAAAGCTTAACACACTTGAGTTTAGTCCTACAACGGTTCGAGGAGACAAATCTGGTACTGAACTGGGAGAAATGTCATTTTATGGTACAAGAGGGTATTGTATTGGGACATCGGATTTCAGCTAAGGGAATTGAAGTGAATAGGGCAAAAATCTAATTCATTGAGAAATTACCACCACCAACTTCTGTGAAGGGTGTTCGCAGTTTCTTGGGTTCATACCAGGTTTTACAGACGGTCATACAGGACTTCTCGAAGATCACTAAGCCGCTATGCAACTTGTTGATGAAAGATACTCACTTCGATTTCAATGATGAATGTTTGGCAGCCTTTCAAACTCTAAAGGAGAAGCTCATTTCAGCACCAGTGGTTGTAGCACCGGATTGGGAATTACCATTTGAGTTGATGTGTGATGCTAGTGACTACGCTATAGGAGTTGTCTTGGGCAGAGAAGGAACAATGTTTTTCACGTGATATACTATGCCAGAAAAACTCTAAACGATGCACAACTTAACTATGCCACCATGGAGAAAGAGTTATTAGCAGTAGTATATGCCTTTGATAAGTTCCACTCTTATCTTGTTGGGTCACAAGTCATTGTCTACACGGATCACGTAGCATTGAAATATCTGATGACAAAGAAAGATGCCAAGCCTAGACTGATTCGTTGGGTTTTACTGCTACAAGAGTTCGATATTGAAATCAGAGATAAGAAGGGCATTGAGAATGTGGTAGCAGATCATCTATCTAGGTTGGAGCTTGGGAGGCTAGATGAGTCAATGGATATTAATGAGATTTTTTCGGATGAACAACTATTCGGTGTGGAAACAGCTTCTTGGTATGCGGATATCGTAAACTATTTGGTCAAGTCCATTCCACCACCGGATTATTCGGCTCATCAAAGGAAGAAATTCTTTACGAACTTGAAATACTACTTTTGGGAAGATCCAATTCTATATAGGCGTGGGGCAGACCAGATTATTCGGCAGTGCGTGCCTGAAGAGGAAGTGCCTAAAATTCTGGAGCATTGCCATTCATCTGCATATACAGGACACTTCGGGGCTTCCAAGACTGCAGCAAAAATCTTGCAGTCGGGGTTTTACTAGCCTACTTTGTTTTAAGATGCTTATAAGTTTGTAAAAAGGTGTGATCGATGTCAACGCATGGGAAATATATCCAGAAAGAATGAAATGCCACTGAAGAGCATTTTAGAGGTGGAGTTGTTTGATGTTTGGGAAATTGACTTCATGGGACCATTTCTGTCTTCATTTTCCAACCAGTATATTCTTGTGGCAGTTGACTATGTCTCCAAATAGGTGGAAGCAGTAGCATTGCCTACTAACAATGCTAAAGTGGTGATTGGGTTTCTCAAAAAGCACATTTTCACTCGTTTTGGCACACCGTGAGCTATCATCAGTGATGGGGCCAAACATTTCTGTAATCGACAATTCGACCAGTTGCTAAGTAAGTATGGAGTAAAACACCGCGTTGCAATCCCATATCATCCTCAGACCAGCGGGCAGGTGGAAGTATCCAACAGGGAGTTAAAAAGAATACTAGAAGTCAGGGTAAATTCTTTACGGAAGGATTGGTCCAGGAAGCTGGATGACGCCTTGTGGGCTTACAGGACAGCATTCAAAACACCTATCGGGATGTGACCGTACCGGCTAGTATTTGGGAAAGCATACCACTTGCCAGTTGAGTTGGAGTATCGGGCTTATTGGGCACTTCGCAAGCTAAATCTGGATTTGCAGGCCGCAGGTGACCAGAGGTTGTTTCAGTTGAATGAGATGGATGAGTTTCGTCAAGATGCCTATGAGAATGCCAAAATCTACAAGGAGCGAACCAAGAAGTCTCATGACTTGCACATTCAGAAAATGGAGTTTCTTGTGGGGCAGTAGGTCCTGTTGTTCAATTCTTGCCTCAAGCTTTTCCCAGGAAAATTGAGGTCACGGTGGTCGGGTCCGTATACTATTAACCAGGTGTTTCCACATGGAGCTGTGGAAATCCTCCATGAAAGCAAAGGAACATTCAAGGTCAACGGACAACGTTTAAAACACTTTTGGAGTGGGACTTCTCTGAAGACAAATCCACCGTTCATCTCAAACCACCAGAGTGTCGAGCTATCAACTATAAACTAGCGCTAGATGGGAGGCAACCCATCATTTCTACCCTTTTTATTTATTCCACTTTATTCTTTTGTTTTAGCACTTTTCAGTTTCTTTCTACCCTTTTGGCAGTTTTAGGTCATAGTCGCCTATTTGATTCACAAAGCACCCATGCATGATCCATATGAGTTTTAAATACAGTATATATGTCTTATGTGGTATACAAAGTTTCTTTGGGCACTTTGGGAGAAAACTCACACATCTCGAGGCTCACATAGACAAAATTTTGAGTTTTTCAGACCAACATGTGTTTTCCTGGTTGACAATGCTTTTAGATGTGTTGTTAAGGTTCACAAGCATCTCATTTAATTTATAATGTGGTTGGGTAAAATTTGGGGGTGCTACATTGGTCATTATTCCATTCTGTGCAAAATTTACGTGTTTCGAGGCAAAATGGTCACCAATTGTATTTTTCAGAATCCACATTTGTTTTCAGGTTTAATTTTATTTTGGGATGTGATTCATGTTTTTAAATGCACGCACGGTGATTTGGAATGTGTTTTGCGCAGTCCAATGGTGGTTACACGTCGATTTCTAATGACAAGTCAAGCAAACTTGAATTTTTCGAGATTGCATGGATTTTACTGTATTTTCATGTTCACATGCCTCCGATTACTCATTTGACATAATTTGGCATGAGACCTGAGGCATTGCTTACAACAAAAAATAAATAAAAAATTAGGCGTAGCTGGTAAGCCATGCGGTCGCCCAGACTGGGTCAGGGCCCAAAATGGCCCTGACCCTATCTTCCATGCGACCGTATGGGATTATATCATGTGGTCGCATGGTAAATATTCCTCCTCCCCCCCTTTTTATTTTTTGTTTTTTTTTTTCATAACCAACACCCAAAAACACACTCACCCGCTCCCTCTCCCCACACACATGGCCCCTCCCCCTCCCCACACACACGGTCAAACCACACAACACACACACATTAGAGCTTCGATCCCCAATTCACCTCCACCAAGTCGCCACAAATTACACCAAAGATACTAAGGTATGCCCTAATTCCTTCACTTGATTTGTCGTGTTTCTCTCTTCTTTCTTTTCATTGGTGTATTCTTGATTCGGTATTGAGGAGTTGGGGAGTGGGTAGTGCTTGGTTTGGTCTTGTTTGATGTTGATGAATTGGGACTTTGAATGTTCACCATGGACCTAAGACATATGTGACACAAAATTGTGCCTTCTAGGTGTTCGATGAAATGTCTAGGTGCACAATTTCTCCTATTTATGGCTCATTTCGACCCTCCACTGGGACAAATGGCTAGGCCGCGGCTCCTCACAGCACCTACTTTGCTCATCCCGTTACCTACCCCATCGACGTCCGAACTGAATGATTTTTTGATATGTGTTAGAATACCTTACATACTTACATATACCCAAAGGATGCCCAGGACAATCTCAATTTTTCTCAACGGTGTCCGAGGGTAAAGTTGGCTCGTCCACCATGGCACATTTCTCACGATGTACTTGCATTACACTCATTTATGGTTAACCTATCATATGTTTGCATTCCTATATCTGTTGCTACACACCACAATTGGTTTTTAACATGGTTGAAGCACGTTTGGAATACTTTATATGGCCTATTATGTTCATTCTTGCCTTTAGCCTTATTCTTCCTGTTTTAACCAATTTTCTCATTTTCCTCCTACAGGATGCCACCAAAACGAACTTCGAAAGGGAAAGAAAAGGTTGGCTCTGCTTCCGGCACGTCCCGTACCCAAACACTAGAAGAGCACATAAGGCACTTTCTCGGTCCCGGGACTCGACTCAAGTTTGCCGAGATTGTCTCTCAATGTACGCTACTTCAGGAGCGGCCAATTAAACTTTCTGATTTCCTAGGTTATGAATTGCTAACTTTGGTACACAATTGTGGTTGGGAAAAAGTGGTAGAGCGACCACACCCGGTCTATGACAGCTTAGTCCGAGAATTCTACGCAAACTTCAACAGTGAGATAGACACGCCAGGGTCCGAACACCAACACCAAACATGGGTACGGGGCAAGTGGTTGATGTTTACACCAGAAATCATTCACAACTTCTATCAACTTACTTGGGATAATATCACCCCAATTCCTATTGATTTTCCATGGCCTGAAGTTGCGGAGGTTTTGCTGGGGCGCGCCGCCGCCTGGCTCCTACAGACAGAGGAATGGTATCAGATTGAGCTCACACCATCCTTAGCCATACTATGGCTCTTCATTTGCCATAACATTGAGCCCACCTCATATCGCTCCATGTTCCCATATCCGAGGGCTGGTCTTCTTTATCACTTAGCTCGGGGCCAAAAGGTCGACCTCGCTTCTCTAATCTATGAACAAATCCATTCCTTGGGAGTATTGGGCGATCACCGAAATTCATTAATCTTCCCGAGCCTCATCAGTGGCATTTGCAAGCGCTCGGGAATTGTTATCCTGCCAGGGGAACTTCCAGTCAAACCAAGCCCATTCATCAAATGCAGCACTTTGGACGCTCAAGATAGAGCATGGGTGAAACACCAGGAGGCCCAAGAGAGGGCTCATTTGGGTCAACAACCAGCTGAACAAGGTGATGGGGCTGTAGATATGGATATACCTCAAGAGGCAGCACCGCCACCACCACCTTTTGGGGCCGACACACAGATACTACGGCAGATGCTTTCTACCATGACAGGTTACAGTAGAGACATTCAGAGCTTGCAGCAAGCATTTGGGGCGTTGTGCACAGACATGCAGCAGGTGTACTTCGACATGCAAATTACCTTCACTTTCGCTTCTAATTCCAATCGGGAGTCCCTCGCTTCCAGACGGGTATTCGAGACGATGAATGGGCGGTTAAGCTTGTATGCAGGCAGGGTTGATGGTCTACAGCTCCGAGCGGATGAGACATGGGATCGCCTGGGCAGCCTTGAGACTGAGGTGATGAGGCATTCAAATTTCCTTCAGGAGAATTCGAAGTTGCTTCGGGGGCATACAACTTTACTTCAGGAGCAGTCTGGGATGCTGCGATAGCTCCTTGCGCGACTAGACCCACAACTAGATGATAGCACTGCGGGGCCCAGTGTTCTTCCACCATCCCCACCACCGCCTCATCTTTGATCAGGGAGTGGCCTCACCCCTTCTTTTGCTTTATTATCACATTCTCCTTCACATTTGAATTCTAACTTTCTCCTGTGCACATTGTGGGCAATGTTTGTATAAGTTTGGGGGTGGTAGAATTTGTATGACAATCTAAGGGCAATGTCTACAGTACTTTTTAGCTTTCATAGATACTTCCTTATGATTTCTTGCTTTTGTGTGCCTGTTGATTTCGCAAAATTAAAAAAAATAATAATAATAATAATAAATTCAGTTTCTTTTTTCTTAGTCTTACGCATTTCTTGTAGTAGTTTAGAATTTTTTGTGCTTGTATGGGTTTAATGGCCTTGCCGACAATGATAAAAATATTAGAAGCAGTATAACTATGAATGGTGAAAATTGTGCAAGTTAAATTGATCGATACTTGTCTATGTGGAAACTTGAAATTATTTTTTTGTGCACAATACTTTTGTTGGGCATGCTAAGCTAATGATGGGATATATGAATCATAGTAGAGTTGAACATGATAGGTAAACCCCGAAAACCTCTATTGATCTTATCAATAAACCATCATTTTAGAAGTTTGGAGATGATTTAGCAATTACAGGGAAACATTAAGATGAGTAGGGATTCCATGCGTGAAAACTGTGTTGTGTGGATTGGATTAGACCAATGAGACAAAAACGAAGTAAAAGTTTCAAGTTAGAGATTGGTTCTAGAAACTGTGTGTCTAAAATAAAAGGGGCATTGCACTAATCATTGAATAAATAAAGACATCTATTCGAAACTATATAACTCGAGTGATTAAGCCTGTAAGGGTTTAAAACCTGGTGCCCTATGGTTATCTGACTTGGGAGTCATCGGCTTAAAGCTCGCTACAAGGGTTATATGGAAAGCAAATGGAGGATGTTATTTAAAAAAAAATCTATTCATTGAATGATAATATACATGCTCCTATGTATGAAATGCATTGATTAGCTCCAGACATCCGGTTGATAGAATCATATCTCTGATACGAAGCAAATAACTTAGTCTAGTCTTAACGGTTGAAACAATTAAAGAAATAGGAGAATCCATGCTTGTTGAAGTATGAACTTGTGACTGCGAGATCTATCCAAACTAAGAGAGGGTAAGGACTTAGGTAAATCAAAAACTCTACTCTAGAACACACCCCGGGATAATCGAGTGAAAAAAAATAAGTTTGGAAGAATGTGTATCTTTCGAGCGATGAGAGAAAAAAAAAATTTGACTACATTGGGTCGGGTATGAGTCAACCATTATCTTGATATGCGGGTATGAGTTTTCATACACACACATCGAGTTTTGCATATGACATGTGGAGATTGATGAGATTTTGCACGTCAATAGTTGTTCGTGTGGTCTCTTACTAAACTGCAATTCTGAGACATGATAGACTGTTAAACCATGCTTTGTGTTAAGTTAAGTCACCATCTTGTTTGAGTACAAACAATAGTTCAAGTTTGGGAGATTTGATAAGTGTGTTTTACACACTTATTTAGGTCACAAAACATGGAAAATTGTTCATGTATATGTTGAAATATGACTTAATTCTATATAATTTGTGTCTGTAGGATTACATTGATGGATGGAATGAAAAGTATGAGAAAATGAACGAAAAAGGGCCAAAATGGAAGAATATGAAACTTCGAGGACCAAAATGCAATTATTCAAAAGATGACTCGAATGACGAATCAAGCATGAAGTTGAGCTAAGTAACATATTGTGACATTATGGGATGTTAGAAGAAGAAGAAGAATGAAACAATGCCAAAAGGTAGATGAAACAAACTTGGGGACCAAAGTGAATCAAAGAGAAAATTATTTCTACCATGCAGTCGCACAAGCATCTACAGGAGTTGAACAGTAAAAATTTTGTATAACCATGCAGTCGCATGGTTCAATCTGGGCGCGAAAATTCTGGTTTCCTTATTTCGTTCCAACTCTTATGGAATCCAATCTTTTGGCAACTATATTAACTCTTAAGCCATCTTGAAACCCTAGGCAGACCTGGGAGGAGATTTTTGAAGGTTTTCAGAGAGAAAAAGAAGCACAAACAAGAAGAATAACATCACGACGCGAGGATTCAATTGAAGATTATTCTAGCTGATGTCGTTCTTTATCTATTTTTCTGATTTTCTTCTTTCCTCCATGCTAGGCTAGACTTATATGTGCTAGGTGAACGATGAACCTTGTGATGTGATATTTTAATTCCTAGTTTTACTTTGTTGACATTAAAACACGTTTTGAATTATTGAATAATTTATATATATCGCTTTTTTCTCTACAATTATATGCGCAATAGTTGTATGAGTGTGATAGCCTATTTCTAGCATTCAAAAGAAGGGGAATAGACTCGACAAGGTATAAATCATCGTAGGGTCCAATAGGGGATAGAAATATACCGCTATGCTCTACGTGAATCTCTAAGTGTTTATAAAACGTCATGCATTCTTGTATATTGCATTTTCATAGAAATATAGTTAAATGGTATGCGAGAATAGGTTCAATTCTACTCGAGATAGATTATTGAATATTTTAGAAATAATGATTCTTCATCAATTCAAACATGTTGTCTATTTTGTAGAACTAGAATTAAAATGGATCATTGTATGGGGATTTGCGAACCTAGTACGTTTCTTTTCTATGAGTTGCCTCAATTTGCATTCAATCATATAATTTGAATTTAGTTTAATTAATTCATCCACTATTACTATCATTTAGTTTAGCTACAATTCGTTACCAAACTCAACCATATTTTACATTTCGGTTAATGTCAGAATAGATAAAATCGAACTAGTAAATCTCCGTGGGAACGATACTTGGACTCTAAAATCCATTTTATTACTTGAACGATCCGTACACTTGCGGTAGTTTTTTTTCGAAACATATTTTCGATGAACAAATACCATCAATGGTATTACAAACAGGAATAGACTTACTATAATCAAAAGGAAAGCTAGAACGAGTAACATCATTAGGAATGACATCAAGTTTTCTGATGTTGAAAGTATTAGGAATAGATTTGAGTTGATGTTGATTTGAAGACAGAACATTGTTGGTAAACTGAGGTTGTTGGAAACGATATAGTCCATGCCTACCCCAATCATCTTTTACATTGAAAGATCCTGAATGAAGCAACAATCACGGAAAAACATCAGATGACAATGGTGTTGAAGTATCAATTTACTAACTGATATCAAGTTAAACTTAAAGGATGGTACGACAAGTACATTTTGTAGACATAAAGTAGGAGACAACTTCACTTGTCCAATATGAGTAACAGCAACAGAGTCACCATTAGGTAATTTCACAGATGCACTAATAACAGTAGTCACAATTGCCAGACACTTGACTGAATGCACCATATGTTCTGAAGCACCAGTAATTATTATCATGTGTTGGATACTGATGCATCATTGGACTGAATTTGATTACCTGAGAGAGCAAATGTATCACGATCTGTGGTAGAAGATGAATTCATATCCTGAGGCTGTTGATATTGAGTAATTTGACTTTGTAAATGAGGCATCAACATAGGTAGATCTGCTGGCACTGATTAGGAGTGATAGTGAGATGTGAAAGAGAATTCATTATACTTGAGGCATCACCACGAGGTGTTTGACCATGATATACTTGTCCTACAGTATTAGCAATAGGAGGCTTTCCTCAACCAATAGATGAATTGAAACCAGTTCTATGATTGGGAGGATAACCAATTAACTTGTAACATTTGCCTTTGATATGGCCAGGCATCCCACAATGACTGCAAACAGGTCTCTCTCGCCTCTAAGAAGGATTAGTAAAATTGAACCTTTGGTTAAAAGTCCTCTGTATGGCTTTGCTTGCGAAAGCAGAGGCATCATGCATTCCCATCCTATTAGCAACTATCTTATTTTGCCTTTCATCTTGCAACAACAAGAGCAAATGCTTTATTCAGCGTAGGCAACGGATCCATAAGTAGGATCTGACCTCTAACACTAGAAAAATTGGTCATCCAATCCCATGAGGAATTGCATAATTTGATCCTCACGCTTGTACTTAGTATTTTCAACTCCAGGTCTATAGTTCTCTAATTCTTCCCAAAGTCCTTTCAGCCTATTAAAATAAGAATTGGCAGAGTTGTTTGCCTGAGAAATCGAAGCAATATGCTTTTTCAATTCATAGATCCTAAGGCCATTTCCTTGACTGTACCTATCACGCAATTCAATTCATATTTCTCTTACCGAATCCTTATGCAATACACTAGGATAAAGTTCCTTAGGAATTGAATTGATGATCCAAGAGGAAACCACATGATTGCACCTTTTCCAAGTTGTAAATAGAGGATCATACTGAGAAGGTTTTATAATAGATCCATAAATAAAACCATCTTCATTCTTCACGCTGAGTGCCATAGTAGTTGCTCGACTCCACGTGGCGTAATTTTCTTCTATAAAAATGACTAAAATTAACTGTATTCCTGTATTATCTCCATAATGAAGGAAGTATGGGCTGCTTGGATCACTTACCAAGCGATTAATCATGGAGACTACATCTCCTCCAGCCGAATCTTCAGCTGACGATTCCACGAACGAATTCATCTGCTCAAATTGATATTGAGCCTCCATACAAACACTCGATTCATTCGCCATCAATAATTGGTCGAATTTAGAAGAAGAAATTAATAGATCTGTAGGCAGAAGGAGCTAATTGTTCTGATACCATGTAGAAATGTAGAAGAACGCTTCAATTGAAGATGAGGAAATGGCGAGAAGATTGAAATTCGTTCAATGGAGAAATCAAAAATCTGCATTACAATGAAAAGGGGGCAAACATTTATACTGTGCTAACCAACTAAACAGAATGGAAGTGAGGTAAAAGACATAAATAACCTTCTACTTATTTTACATCTTAACAAATGCAACCACAAGGACCTTGTGCTTCAAACATTGTACCATTATAAACTTGTCATCAGGAGTTTATATTGCTAGTACACGAATATTTTTAACCCTTTCCATACTTTCTTTTAAAGTGAAGTTCAGAAATTACTTCCCCTCTAACACTTCTTCGCACTGGCCTAATGCTCCAATGTTCCGCATTTAGTGGCCATGATTCTATATTTTTACGTGTTAGCTCTTGTGATCAATTTGATTTACCAATCCAGAACTTTGGAAATCTTCCACCATTCTTCTTGTCTCACTCTGAATTGGATAGTAGAATCTGTTATTGGGGAGAGAGAGATGGAGAGGGAGAGAGAGAGAGAGAGATAATCTCTTATTGATGTTTTCTTATGTGTAGAAGAAATACATTTGAGGCCATTTTCTGCCATGCCTTCAATAATTTACATAAATAAAGCTTTGAAACTTTTGTTAATTGTTTGGTGAAATCTCACAAGGATACGAAATCGTTGACAAAATAATAGTTTTAGGAGTAAAAGTATCGTCCCACGAGGAATAAGCTCTGAATTGGATTATATTAATTCATTGTCGAACTTGAATCTAACCAAAATATAAGAGTTTTTGTTTTTTTAGTTAAGTATCAATATTATCCTAAGTATCTAAAGTCATGTGAAAAAACTATATGTGAGAAGGATGTGTTGAGATTCCGAATTTACCTATTGTTCTCCCATTGTAACTCTCGACCTATGTTATCTAGCATAATTTGTGTATCATTGACAATTAGTAATCCATTTTTATCCAAATATCTCTCCCGATGTAAGATAAACCTATCCCTAAGCACGACTTGGTAGTATCTATAGCCTTAATTCATGTGCGAAGTAATGCATTCATCTACATGGTTATCTATGAGATTAAACAAGTCATAAACTGTTATTCCTAACATTTATTGAGCCTTGTGTTGACATTGCAATGTTTTAAACTTATTTTTAATCTCCCGAAAAGAAAAAATAATTTATCTAAATGATGATCAAGCATTCAAATAATGAATTAAGCATGCAATATCAATTAATAATACAAACTAACTAAATAAACGGTCTTCGAATTAAAATAGTAAAACAACAGGTTTCATCTTCATCCCAACACTAGAATGTTTAGCCTAGCATATCTATAATGAGATTACAGCAAGAGGATTGGAAATTCATCACCTAGAATGTCTAAATTTAGGAAAATGATGTATAACCAAATTATTGCTTGAAATCTTCAAAAGTCTTGAATTTTCAAGCTCTTGATGTTGTTTGCCTTCAATTTCTTGCTAGCTAGTATCAAGAATGTCAATATTGGAGGCTGAAAGTAGGTTATATTGCGATCAAAACAGCTTTTTAAGATTTCATGAAACCAAAAAAGGAAACAAAATCTTTACTCCAAATTTGTACCATGCAATGCGGGGTAAAAATTATTGCGATAGCATGGTACAAAAGTTTTAGCTTCTTCTACAAAAATCCTCCTTCTCACAATGATTTTGTGCTAATTGATTGCATACCACAATGTATTTTCTTCTATTTGCAACTTGGTCCTTGAATTTAACTTCATGTCTAGCTTATGTCCTGTGTAATTGTAATTAAGTTCATTTATCTTCTAAAATTTATCACGTTGATCCCCAATCTTAGAATAATGCACTAAATGTCCTTTTTGTCCAGTTTTCATTCTTTTTCTCCAAAAGCTCGTCCAACATCAAGTTTTACCTAAACAAACAATATTTACATGAGATTATGTAGTAATTCTCTCAAATAGGGATGACAACGGGGCGGGTATGGGACAGGTCGGTCATTTCCACCTTGTTCCGTCAAGAATTTTTGTCACATTATCCCATCCCTATACCCGACTAAAGTGAGACGAGACGGGTTCAGGGTTGGGCGAGGCAGGTTCCCTTCCCCATTTATTTCCCTATTTATTATTTCATTTTGGTTTTTATTTTTTTAATTTTTTGCTTATACTTTTTTATATTTTTAGTTGGTAAATATTATTACTTTTTTTTCCAATTTGTTCCGAACAACTTATGTTCTCTTTAAAGATGATGATAAATCTTTTATTTTTGTTTGATAAAAAATTTAAATTTAAAACTTTAAATGGGGCGAGAGCGTGGCAGGGACTATCTTTTCCATACCCACCCTGTACCCGCTTCGAGGTAATGACCCCCGCCAAGTTTACCTTGTTACGCGGTTAATATCCGTCTCATGCAGGACGGGACGGGGCGGGGTGAGGCCGACAAATATTTGGTTGAACAATTTGTTTGTCATCTCTACTCTAAAAGTACTCTGAAAAGTTTATGTTTAACGATCTAGATAAGTGCATAAAATATACTTATCGTTGATCACTTTGACAACTTCAGTACTTTCATAATAGTGTGAGCATATTGAAATAATAATGTTTGGAGCTTCATTTCTATAGACGTGAATTGCATTTTTGTCATTTTTACTGATTACAGCCACGCTTTGTATGTTCTTTGAATTGAATGGATTGATTTCAACGATGGTGTAGGCTATTTTTGTTGGAAATTTACTTAACATGCAAAACTAGATATAAACAAAATTTTCAATTCCCACCAAGGATTTGCTATGTACTCACAGAGAAACTTTTATAGAAATTATACATTTTGAAAATTCTGCAAACTCTTTTACTGATCTTGGAACACAAGCAATCACGATCTGCAATCTATAGCTGTCTAATTGTCCTGCCTCTAATGAAAATGCAAACATTTGTTTTTTGGTGGAAGGAGGGCGGCACCTCTGAAATTTTATTAATATGTCATCACTTGTGGCGGAGGAATACCGTAGTTACAAATGATATCAATGAAATCAATAAATAAGGAAGTATTACTTCCCAACAGTGAAAGTAAAGAATAAAAGGAAAGCAGTAAAAAATGAGTACTACTTCCCTTACAAAAAGAACAAGTTAAAGCAAAACTAAAAGTAAAAGAAAAATACAAATATCTAAACTCTAGTGCTGGGCAAACCGTACTTGTCATTCTGAACAAATGCCCTGATATGTCGTGATAGGTCGGCTGGTCCATATTCTTGGTATCTATGATGATACCAACCCTCGATAGCAATTGCATCTGCAACTTGGTTTCCCTCTCTGAAGATGTGGGAGACCATATCTCTGTCAAATGAAATGATATCTGCAATCGTCTGAGTATCCCCTGGATAGGCCACGATCCGCGTACCTCTGGTGATGTAGTGGATGGCAACAGTCGAATCTACCTCAACCCAAATATTTGACAAACCAAGATCTCTAGCCAATAGTATCCCATCACAAATAACCCTGAGTTCCGCCTCTAATATCATACATTGTCTATATGAAGCTGAGAAAGCCTTGATACAATTTTCTACGTAGTCCCTAATGAGGCCTTCCCCGCTTGCGAACCCATCCCCAACACAACCATCAGTGTGGATCTTGACAAATCCAAATGATGGAAAGCGCCACCAAACCATGATAGGGGGAGGAGATGGGGTAAGAGTCAAAGAAATACCAAAAAGTATAGCAAGCTGCATGTCATTACGCCAATGTAACGATCGGAATAGTCCACCAATATGGAGGTAGGATACCATATGATAAATTCTCTAGATAATATGTCACGAGCTCATACATATATTCACATGTTTTACATTATTGCTCTCAGTCCAAAGAAACCAGAAAATCAATAGAGGAATAATGATGCAAATGTGTTTAGTCCTCACAAACTGTCCAGAATACCTCCATTTCAGAAATATCTGTCTGACACTCTTTCATGTACTCATGGTAATCTGAAATAAAGCCCTAAAATGTTGCCAAGCATGATCTAAAATACTGCTACCAGTAAAAATATGAGTGATGGTCTCAATCTCAAAACAACACTGACATTGAGAAGCCAAATGACTGCCGGATCCTCCTCTGGATAATGACATGTACTAAATCCTGCCATAGTCTCCAATAGAAGAACGAAATGGTAGTAGGTATGATAGGGCTCCACAATAGGCGAAATGAATCCTGAATCGGCCTGCTAGAGCAGATCAGCTGCCATGCTGATTTAGTATTAAATCTACCATCTGATGTGGTCCTTCAGAAAATACGATTCGAGACATCAAGCATAGTGGAATGGTCACAATCTGCTCTGCCATAGCTGATGGAAGAGCCTGAAGTTCGCCCAAAATCCCATCCAGTCTCCTCGAAAAAGTCCTACACCCTCGCCGATATATGCTATATGTGTGGAAAAATGGATGCCAATATAGAATTACCCATCCAACAATCATGCTAAAAGAACATCTGCCCTATCCCAAGGTGCCACGCAATGTGTGTCTCGACGCATGGTCCAAATTTATTCAGTCTCTTCTAAATAGGCGAGGCAGAATGAGCACCCGCTGCAAGCGAGGGATGTGTCCCTCTACAATATTTGCCTAGTAGAACCTAAGCCCAAAGAGAACTCTGAGACCTAAACAACCACCATAGCTTCAATAAAAATGTATCCACCGCATCCTGTAATCGTCTAAAGCCCAGACCTCCCTCATCAACAGGAAGGCAAATCACCTTCTAACTATGCCAATGTAGATGACACACATGATCCTTAGAATCCCATAAGAATCGTGCTAATATACTTTCTAGCCTTTTCAGAATGACCTTAGGAGGTCGCATAATCTGGAATAGATACAGTAGTATAGAGGAAAGAACAGATCTCAGTAGAGTAATCATACCACCAGGAGAGAGAAGATGTGAAGCCCATCCAGAAATCCTACTCCAGAACTTCATAATGAGATCATCATGCAAAACGTTTATCTTAGCCCCTTTAAACATAGGGACTCCCAGATATGTGAGCGGTTGTCTCTGATGTGAAAATCCAATTAAATTCACTAACCTCCGTATCTAAATATCAGATGCCCGCCTAGGCAATATAAGACCACTCTGTCTCTATTCACTAATTGGCCAGAGACCCCCTCGTAGTGCTCCAAACAATCAATGACCCTTCTGATATACCTCTTCTGTCCATTGGTAAATATAATCATATCATCAGCAAAAGCAAGATGAGAGATAAGAGTACTATCTCCCTGTCAATACTGCATACTGGATATGTCTTAAACCTCTGAGTAAGTAATCGAGAAAAGTAATCCGCAGCAATAATAAATAAGGATGGAGAGATAGGATCTCCCTGTTTGAGTTACTGTGATGAAGAAAAGAAACCACGTGGTCGTCCATTTAGAAGTACTAAGAATCGACACTCCGCTATACAACGTTTTATCCAATCAATTCACGACTAGTCAAAACCAAACCCCTCCATATAGAATAAATGAATCCCCAATCCATACGATCATATGCTTTATCCATGTCAAGTTTCAGCATAACATTCCCTCCACGCATTCTATTATTCAACGTGTGTAGAAGCTCCTGGGTCAACAAAATATTGTCCCCAATAAGTCGATAGGGGACAAATCCACTCTGCTGACGGAAAATAATACAAGGCAGAAATGAACTCAATTTATTGTTCAACAGCTTTGTGATAAGATTATTGAACACCGTACACAGGCTGATAGGTCGATAATCCATCCATCTACAAGCATTCTCCCTCTTCGGAAGCACAATAATAGATATAGTAGCAAATCCTCTCGGAAAATGACCACCCTCAAAGAGATCAATGATTGTACTGTATACATCATCCTGTATAATATCCCAATAGTGTTGGTAGAACAATGATGAAAATCCATCAGGGCTCGTAGCACTATCAGCATCAATACTGAAAATAGCCTCCTGCACTACATCAATTAATGGGAAACGGTTTAGCGTCATATTGTCTGCCTCCATTAGTATCCTAGGTATGACATCAGGATGAATATACTCCAGAAGCTGCGAAGGAGCCGATAATAATTCCTAGAAAAAAATTGATTGCCGAGCTCTGAATATCCGCTGGAGTGGTAAGAAATTTCCCTACCTGAGTCGTAATGGTCCTAATATGAGATTTGATCTGTCATCCCTGTACCAGCGAATGAAAATATCTGGTGTTACGATCTTCTTCACATACCCAATGAGAGCCGGCCTTTTGCTTCCAAGAACCCTCCCAAATAGCTAAGGTCCGGTTCAAATCAGCCTGTGCATGGTGAAGTGAGTCATGGTGCTCCGGTGTAGGATTAACCTCAAAATCAATCTTTACCTGGTCAACCCTCTTCTCAGCGTCTCTAACTCTCTGGAGTACATCACTAAATACCTATAGATTCTACCACCTTAGTCCTTGTTTCAGCCTAAAGAACTTCTCCCATAGGGCAGCTATTCTTGTAAGATGAGTAGGGAGTGACCACTTTTGAGAAACGAAGGCTAAGAAGTCATGATGTTTGGTCCAAATATTGAGGAATCTAAATGGTTTGACCCTGAATCATCATCAGAAATCCACTATAAAAGTAGAGGTGAGTGATCAGATGAAGTACGATTCGGATGAGTCACAATAAGTTGTCTACAAAAATCTGCAGCTAAAGAGTTAATCAAAACTCTATCCAATCTCTTACTAACCTTGTCATTCGTCCAGGTAAACTGAGACCCAAAAAATCCAGCATCCTCTAAATCATAGTTCAATATCATATTAGAAAAATCAGTAGAACCACGATCTTGACGACTATGACCAGTACGCTCACCATTATGTGTGATGACGTTAAAATCACCTCCAACAAGCCAAAGATCATCCATAGAGAGGGAAATGTGGTGCGCCCACAAGTCCCTCCTAACATAGGCCTAACAAGCAGCATAAACAAAAGTCAAGTAAATAGGTTGTGCTAGTCTAGGATCCACAACTCTGACATGTAGGAATTGGATATGATCATCAATAACAGTAACGGTAGTACCCACATTCCAGAATACCCAAATCTTATCTGACTCATTCTGAACCCCAGTATCGAAATGTAGATAACGACGAACAAAATCAAACCTTTTCTCCAAAACCATAATCTCCAGAATAACCAAGATATAAACCTAATGAAGCTGAATAAGTTTTCTCAGGCCCCTGCGACTAGCTACACTAGCTACACCTCTCACATTCCATATGATGGCACTCATAGGGACGTGGAATGCGAGGAGGTACTCTGTGACTGACTCCTAGTGACCCTCCTGCTCGGGAATGGGATGTCAGTAGTTCATGGATGTCTCTTTCGCATAACAGGGACAAATCCATCATCCTCTGACCTCTCACTCAAACCAACCAAATCATCACAAGAAGATCTACAGAAGGGGCCCTGCTGGTGAACCTCAATCTGAGATGAACCCTCTATTTCTGATTGAGCCAACTGCTAGCAAGGTAATGAATTGTGTTCTTTTCTATTTTTTGGAAACCCTAATAACTTATTAATATAAGTTCAAGTGGGCTTGGCTTGTCTCTTAAACTTAACCCGGTCAAATATTTAATTAATCTAATTAATTAAATTTGGTCAATGAATTAATTAATCTAATTATTTCGGGCCTATTAACAAGCAACCCAATTAATTAATTGTACAACACTTGTTAATTACTTAATTGACGAATCTCATTCTTCTGGTTCTCTTTTATGTGTGACCCATCACGTTCCCAATCACGATACCTAACGACATGAATTATTATTTTGATCTAATTAAAATCGATAAATTAAAATACTCCTTTTAATTTATCACCAATTCACATTCATCGTCCCAAATTATCATCTAGAAATATGTCAGGCAATACATGTGATGTCAAATGTTATGTCGTATGACAAAACCAAACTTGTTCGTTTATCATGAAACTATAATTTCGTCAATATGATCCGAACAACTATCATATATGGATATGTGTCAATCTTAATTATTGATCATATCTTTCATCCAACTATTAAGTCAATATAAGTCGACAACTTTTTTCCAATTTATGAATACACATTGGCCAAGGATTTCATTATTAACTTAATTGAATGAAATGTAGATCATAATCTCGTACTATCTAAGAGTGATCAATACAACCTTCATATGATTCTGGACATCCTAGAACGATGTCATATTAGCTACCCTTGGTAGAGCAACATCCAACATCGCCAAAGTATGACTGTCCTCAACAAGGCACAATGACGACCTCAAGTCAAATGACAAATTCTACTATCGAACGCTATAGATTAACTATTGACACTCCGATATTTATCCACGTGGAATCTCCTCAACGGGTCTCCAATGTTTTGTTCTACAATGAAACATCCACGTATTCATTTAAGTATCACCACACTTTAGTTTGTGAGATTAGCTATTTACTTCACAAGTAAAAAATACCACACACGATAGTGTATTCGTAATTAAGATATTCGTATCTCGTTATTACATACGATCACGGATGATTTAAAATTCACTCATATGTAATTTGTATCTCACAATCGCAACTCCTTATGATTAACAAATTACAAAGACTTGAATTTATGAATTCTATCATTTAATTTATTAAAATATTAATTCAATTAAATAATAGATCTTGTCATAAATATCCATCAATTATATAATAAAAGTGTTTATGTCCAAAGTTGATTAAACCTAGGGTATAACACTTATAAACTCCCATTTGCACTAGATTCAATCACTTATGTATCTTATATCAAAATAGTCTACACGAAGATGATGTTTATGTTGCGAAAACTCTTTGTCAATGGATTTGCAATTTAATAACTTGTGAAAATTCGCTCTTTCCTTATGTCATTTTTTTGAATTATCTTTCCAGTTAGATAATACCACCTTAACACATGTTTGGATAATTGATAAGACGTTAGTTCCTTATTTTGCATGATGACTCCATTATTATTATAATGCAGAAATATGTGATCAACAACGTTAGGAGCTACTTTAAGTTCAGTGATGAACTTCCTAATCCAAACCACAACTTTTGTTACTTTCTAAAACAATAATGTATAAGGCTTCAACTATTGATTCAACGATTGTTTCCATTTTGGAACCTTTCCAACATACCGCTTAAGAGTAAACTAATATCTTAATTGAGATATGGTATCATTATAGTCTGACTAAAAGTTTGCATCAATATATCCATGAACTCTCAGTTCATTTTTCTTCATATAAAATCTTCTCAAGATTTCATCTATATAGATTGGGATCAGTTAAGCAATCTTCTAGATTTATCTATAGATCAAGTTGCTTGTCACATATCTATCACGAAAAAATTATTTGACAACCATAATTTTAACAATTTAAATATAGAGACGTCGTTTCCTATTAATAATATGTCATACATATAAAATTAGGATTGCGATAATACTCTCACTATCTTCTCGTAAACATGCAATTCGTCTTCATTTTTTATAAAATCAAATATTTTGAATTTTTCAATCCATATATGGATTGATCAAGCCTGTATACTTTGTTGGTTTCTTTGGATTCAAAACCTTTGAGTTGTGTCATGTACACTTCCTCTTTTAAGTTCCTATTAAGAAACATAGTTTTTACATCCATTTGCTATAACTCATAGCTATGGTATGCAACTAATACAAGCAAAATCCAAATGGACTTTAGCATGGCTATATGCTAAAAGGTTTCATTAAAGCCAACTCACTGCCTTTGTTTATAACCTTTTGATACTAGCCTTGATTTTTATGTAGGGATGTTTCCATCCATTTTGACATTTTTCTTTTAAATTGATTTATAACCCATTAGGCGGGTCGACCAACACTTGACTTTACTTATGCATAATTAGTAGGTTCATCATCCTCGATTAGTAATGCCTAATTAGTAATCATGGATTTGTACCTTCCAGAAGGTCGAATGATCCTACAAATTTACATGGAGCTAACGTGTCTTTAGGAGTCTTCATTTCCTAATCAATAGTATATCCCTCAGCAGATGTGTCATCAGACTCAAGTTCATCTACTTGGTCAACTACATCTGTAAATTCTTGAACTCCATCAAAATTTATTCTACTTCCACTGTCCTCTCATAAAATAAACACTTTCTATAGGAATATCGCATGTCTTGAGATGGACACCTTCTTCTCAACAAGATTATAAAATTGATATCCAATTGTCTCTTTTGGATATCCCACAAATATACACTTCACATAAGCATCATAGTCCCAAACTTTCATATGAGATAAATTGGGCCTTCTGCCTTTCCATAACTCGTATGGAGTTTTGTCAACCGATTTAGACGGGACATGATTTAGTGTGTAGCACGTGGCAATCGGTGCATGATCTCAAAACGATTTTGAAATGTTTGCATTGCTTGTTTTTAATTGTACTATATCTAATAGTGCATGAATCCACTGCAAGAGAATCTAATTCTTTTTTAGATAATCTAAAATTCTCAATTTTAGATATTCTCCACATCGATAAGATCTTAGTGTGAGAATACATTTACATATTTGTTTCTCTATTTCTAGCCTGAATCCCTTGAATTTCATCAAGTATACGTGACCATTTCTGAAATAGTCGTTAGTAAATGTGATGAGATAAGATAAGAAAGATTTCATCTATCATTAATTGATATGGGTTTACATACATCACTATATATTGTACCAAGTAATTGTGCAAATCTTTCACATTTTCAAGTAAAAGGGGATTTGGTCATTGTGCCTAACATGCATGTTTCTCATTTGTCAGATAATTCAAAATCATTTGACCCAAATTTACATCTCCATGTAATTTCGGAATTGCATTCTTATTTATGTGATCAAATCTACAATGCCAGATATATGTGTTATTCAGATTATCATTTTTGTACCTTTCAATTTCTATACTTATTATAGAATACTCAATATTTAGAATATAAATGTCATTTTGTAATTTACTATAACCATTAAAATCTTATCAAGATAAAAACTGAACAGCAATTGTCCTTAACATTAAAATAATTCATGTCCAAACAAAAAATTCAAATAATGTTCTTGGCAATGGTGAGAACAAAATAACATTCCTCTAAGTCTAATACTAGGCCTAAAGGAAATGACAAGAAATATGCTCCTACATGCAATGTATCAACCTTTCCTCATTTTCAATGTGCAGGTCAAATTTCCCTTTCTGCAGTAATCTACTTCTATTTATTTTCTACATATTTATACAAATATACGATCCATATTTGGTATCTAATACCTAAGAAGTTAATGTAGTAGACATAAGCCTTACAATTTCTTTTCTAATGACTTATAATTTGAAAATGATAATAAGGGTCATTAGATTTGGTGTTATCCTTATTCGCTTTGACTTTCTTAACCATCTTGGTTGCTTTCATAAAGCATCCTTTAGACTCTCTAAAGGAATCTATGACTAAGATTTGTCCACTACAACTTATATATTGGGTTTAACAGTCTTTAGCATGTTCAACAACTCAATGTGTGTATCGAGTTTATTCATGTTAAATTCATAATTAGCTATCAATAACTTTCTGGCAGAGATTGAGAAATCAAGTCTATTCTTAGTTCATGGTTCATAATTGAACTCAATTGAGATAGCTTCTCAATATAGTCAACATCTTCAGTACACGAGCACTTACTAAAGATTGTTTTGCCATTATGCATTGGTATAGTTGTTAGGAAATCTCATATCTTTCCACACATGATTGTTCATCATTCAACATGTTGAGATGAAAAATCATGGGTTAGCATCTATACTCTCATGTTGCTTTTGTAATTCAGGTTACATAGATGCAAGGATCGAATGTTGTAGTACTATCGTCATCACTATGTTTATTATAGTAGCTACCTCTTCCTTTATCGAGTCTCAGCAAGTGTCTCTGGAAAATGCTTCTCAAGGACATAACCAATATTTTCATGCCTAAGAACAATTCTCAGATTGCGGTGCCAATCAAGAAAATTTGGTTTGGTTGTGACATCTAGTATACCTCTCAAATACCTATGGTTATTCATGATTCAATAAATGTAAACGACAAAAAGTAAAATAATAATATATAGAAAGTAATAATTAATTTAACATGGTCTTTTATTAATTAATATGCTCCCACAGTTTAACTCAAATTTATGACCATCTCACATAAATTTATGGAATCCATGCTTGACTCCCAACAGGTTGAGATATCATTTGTAATATTAAAACCTTGAGTGTACTCAACAAGCCTTAATAAAACATTTGGGTAGATACTATTATCAATTGTATCTCCATATAACTCCCAAATCATTAATCTGACAACTCCTTGTCTTCACACATTTTATGTGTTAGCTTAACATGCCTCTAGAATTTATCTCCTTTAGTGTACACTACACCAAAAAAGGGCTCTAGCAGCGGCCAAAAAATTTTCCAAGTGTTACGGAGGTCGGTATTGCCGTTGAGGGAAGACTTTTTGCAGCGTTTATTCACCGTTGGGAAAAACCCTTTTGCAGCGTTTTTTAAACGTTGCGGTAGACCCTTTTGCAACGTTTTTTCAACGTTGCAGTAGAATTTTTTTTTTTTTTTTTACAATTATGGTAATTGAGTAATGGACCCACAAAATTAAAAATAACACTTTGTGAACACATTTTGGAATTGCATAAAAATTGATGATTTCATTATAAATTTTTGAATCATTACAAAATTCGAATGTGATACAACACAACCTATCTAAAAAGGAGTAAGATAAACAATACAATTGTTTCATCCATCATTCCACTAACTAGATTGCTGGAAGAAGTAGAGACATAAAATATCATCCTCAAATGCGTGTTCTACAAATTCCTCCGTGCTACTCTTCAGGTAAAGGTCGCCAAAATTGCCTCTTTGTCGCTCACAATCCAAGTAAATGGGGCTGCAACATCTTTGTCAGTGTACACTAAAACATCAAACACACCTACAGTTGTACATGAAAGAATCCATAACAAATGACAATATCAGTAAGTCATATCTTAAAAAGGACAGACATGACAAGCATAATATGGACAAAACTAAAACTTAGAGAACGAAATATGCATAATATAGTAAAATATAAAACTAATTCATCATCCATAAAGCTCAGAGAACGTTTTTACATTATTTTTTGCTATTTTTACATAAATGTTTAATAATTAAAGATTATATCCTAAATTTTTTAAATGAGGCTTTTCATGTCACTATAAATGTTTCAAGAATGTAGTGCATTGGACTAATCATGTTGAGGAAGTGTTCTTCTAGTGTAAAAGAAATTAAAACAAACCATATGGAGTATTGGATATGTGTTAACACATGAAAACACCACCCTAATAGTAGTGTGTGCGCTCCGTAGGTCACCCAGTTTCAAAGTGAAAACTTACAGGGTTCATCAAGGCATGGCAAGTATGTGATGCTGGAAGCTATCTGTCTCATAATTGCTTGAATTTCCCTCATTATTTCGTTATCGCTCTTCTCCCTTGAAAATCTGAAAATCAAAATCCAAATCAATAGAAATTCAAACCACAAACATTTTTCTATCAAAAGAAATTATTCAGAATCAGACGCATAGATTAAATTAGATTGCCCCTTATCAACGACCTCCCTATCAGTCTCAAAACTGAAATTCCACCTCTCTAAAACTTCGCCAGTGGCTTTGCTCATGATCACCAATACTACTCTCTTCAGTTTCCCAATTTCAAGCCATTCTTCACAAAATTCATACAAAATTAATTTAATTAATAATCCATTAAATCCCATTTCAAGAAAGCTCATATAATATAGAAATAAATAATTATTGAAAGGGGTTGGGAATTACCAGATAGCTGTGCAGTTAATTTTGAAATGAAGGATTTAACACCTTCATCTTGAGTGAGAAGCATGGGAAGCCCATATTTCTTGACCTTTCCAAAACTTTCTTCTGGATATATTCCACGATTGTGCAGAATACTAAAAATATTACCCAATCACCCAATTAAAAATTACCCAATACCCAATTATTTCGTCAAAATAAAGTTAAAAAGTCGTCGAGATTAGAGGAATCTTGGATTATTTCTTACCTATTTGCAGCATAACCTAGAAAGGGAACCCATAAATAAATAAAATAGTAAAGATTCTTGAAAATTTCACACACTAAAATTAAAGAAAAAAACCAAAGAGAGAAGAGGCATACCAAAGAATTCACTGACAATAGCGGTTGATCCACGGAGAGTGATTATATCTTTCGTACCATGGTAATTTGAATTTGAATTGTTCACGTATTGACAAACTTGGAATATTGAGAGTGACCATCTACCATGGCTTAAAGAAAGACCGTGGTCCTAGATCTGAATTGCAGCTTTGAGAAACTACTGTAATAAAAACGTTTGAACTATGTTGCTCGGCCTCGGGTACGGGTATCGGATACGGGTACGTATCTGAGTGTCGGATCCTTTATCTTGTAAAATGTGGAATACGGGGACATGGTTAATAAGAGTCCAAATTTCGGACACGGGTACGTGGGTACGTTTTTCAAACTTTAATTTTATTTTTACTTTGATATTACAGTATTTTTCGAATTAAAAATGATGAATTGAAAAATTAAAAAAAATGATTAAATGTATTATTTGAATATTTTATTAAACTAAAAAATGTGTGGTGTAAAAACAATTTCATTATTAGTCCATCCATATTCATATTAAAATCCAATTAAATTCATCCATATTCATATTTTAAGCCCACCCATATCCAGCCCAATAAAAATGGCTCAGTACATTCTATTTTGTCAAGTTTTGAAAAATATTAATTTCAAAAAATACTATTAAATTGTTATAAAAAATTTATGTATGTTGATTTTATAATTATCTGGCAATTATTTTGGCCAAAACAAAATCATATTTTACGTTGTTTTAAAATTTTGTAACGACATTAATTATGATATTTTTTTAAACTAAAATGATCTTATCTAGATTAAAAGAACAAAAAGGATAATTAAGAAATAGTAAACATCGTGTAATTTGCTTATCCAATAAAACTGTAAAACTTGAAAAAAAAGATAAATAAATTCAACCAATAAAGATGTAATACTATAAATATATTTTAACATCAATGGATAAACTTCTTTTAATTTAGAAAAAAAAAACAAATAATTAAAGCGCAGTCCAAAACTAAAAACATCCCAAGCCCAACACCCCCTTCTTCTTCTTCTTCTTCTACGCTACCCCTTCTTCTGGGTCTTGGCGCAGAGTTTACAGATCAGAAAAAAAAAAAATCTGGCGCAGCTCTTCCTTCATCTTCTTCTTCTTCTTCTTCCTTGGCCGAATCCGAGCAACACAGGTCCTGTTCACTTTCAAATTTTCCAAAAAATTCTTGCTGAATCCGATTGAAAGTTGAAGAATCGGACTCGCATTCCGTACCGGTACCCGGGTCGTGTCGTGTCGACATGGGTACTCCGGCCGAACTGGAGAGTCCGAGCAACATAGCGTTTGAATGAGAAAATATGGCAACTTTAATAACAAACTAATTGTATGTAGACATGTTAAGACTTTAGTCAAACTTAAATCGATAGAACCTTGATATATAATGACTTCAATGGCTGAGTTAAGGCATTTTGACAAAATACAAAACAAATAAATTGAGGGAGCTTTCATTAATTCTTATCAAAATTTCTTTTTTAAATCACTCCTCAGCTAAGTCACAGGAAGCAACCAACTAATTATTGATAATCTTTTGACCTTGATGTGCAAAATGATTCTCAAAGCCCCCAAATTTGTAACAGCTTAGACTTAAAATGCTAGTTCTCTACCATGGAGGGATTAAAAAATGAAGTCACCACATTTAAAAACCTAAAATACAATAACATAGAAAAAGAGACAGAGAGAGAGCTCCACTAGAAGATTGTTTCTTTATCTGGCTAGTGCAAGCTAATGGCATAAGTTGGTCATTCCCTAAGTTCTCCAGCTGAAACGAAGTCTAGATAGTTACTTCTGTTAAAAAAGGTCAGACAACATCCAAACAAACCACTCAAACAAGTAACACGAACATATGTTGCAAATTATCAGTCCTTGGCCTCCATCTACACTAGTTCGGGCAGTATGCAGTAAACTTCACCCGCTAAACATTGATATTATTGATTATCCTCCAAAAACTGTGAAAATTCTCCAATAATTAAACTCAGTAGCTTATAATGCCATGCAAAACAATCATATTAAGAATCACAGCCAAAATCTTACAGTAGGCCTCTTTATTTTCTGAACTAAGAACCAAAAAATCACCTTTTGAATGTGAATTCTTTTGGATGATTCCCTTAATGGATATTCCATCCGACAGAGATGTTCAATTACTCACAGAAGAAAGACAAATTATAACAAAATCAGACTCATCATCCTTGGAAGGTTAAAAATAAGGAAAATCACAAGAATCTCACCCTCGAATGCAGGAATTTCACCCTCGAGTGCAGTCCCTCAGTTCATCATCAAAAATCTTGGTCCTTGCATAGCCAAAGATGTGAACTTCGTCTGATTGCAAAATCCCTAACACCCCAACCAAGTCAGAAACTAGAATTTAAGACATCTATTAAGTTCCACCATTTAATGAAATGCCATCTTCCCAATTTTCTTTTTCAATACGTGAAATGAGCACTGAGTAATCACTTCTATGATTCCTAGTCATTCCCATGTTTCAATTTTAACTCTCCATCACCAATATGCTTAGAGCTCAATGAGATAATGGTAGATAACAGATATAAAGGCATGTTTGGCAACTGTGAACAAAAATGAGTAATAAACTCTTTTTGAATGATGGCACTCTCAGTATTACCTACCTAATTTCCAATAATCAGATAAAATGCTTATGGGAATCCTTCTGCAATTGAAGTCTCGCTCAGCCATCGCTATAGACCAATCCTTCTACAAACTGTGCGACTGGTGTAGCTTCTAGGATGAATTCGTCGACTTCTGGGCAAATTGATCCAGACCCAATGTTGGGAGAGAAGTGCCAGGTGAAAAGGAGTTCGACCCGTGTGGTCCGCGACCTTGGGTCAACCGGACGGAGCCTGAATTTGAAAATTTTGGACCGGCATAAAGGGCTTCACGACTGACGGTATTTCTTTGATTAATTCAAATTGTGTAGATGTTGTTTGGGGTAAATTGGAACCATGGTTGAGGTTGTTTGGATCTGGGCAATGTTCCAGTGGTGAGCTCGGGTGAAGTTGCTGGCTGGAGGTGGTAGTTCCTGTAATTTTCAGATTTTGAGGTTGGGTACTTTGTGTTTCGATTCCGGCCAGATTACTTGGAATTAGAATGTATTTTTGGTGTGAATTGAAGAGGAGATTGGAGGCTTCCCACCGGTAACAATGTCCAGCGGTTTGGGTGGCAGGGAAATAAGCTGATAGTTGTGGCTTCAATAGGTTAAAAATCGACCCGATAGAATTTACAAAGACTTCCACCTTTTTGGATGATTTAGAGGGGTTGTTTGACTTTTTACAACGTTTTTAAAACGTTGCGAAATTATCAGAAAAAATTAAAAAAATTGCAAAAATGGTCTTTCGCAACTTTTTCTCTGTCTTCCGCAACATTTAAAGAACATTGCGAAAAATAAAAAATTTCGCACCACTTAAAAACGTTGCAAAAATGTAGCATTAGCAACATTCACTTAAAAAATATTGCCAAAGTTCAATTTTGTTAAGCAATAGCAACATTCATGTATTAGAACGTTGCGATTGACCCCTTTAACAATATTTAACTACCGAATGTTGCCTTTTATGCGTTGCAAATGATCATTTTTGGCGTAGTGGTACTAACAAAAAATAAATTTTAGTTAAGTCTAACCCATCTTTTAGAAATATTAAATATTTCGTAGTGTCAAACATATCCTCAATTGACAGATTTGAGTGTTATGGTCTTTACTGTCTAATCTTCCCTAGCCATAAGGAATACTAGTTGGCCAGTTTCTAGGGGACATAACATTGAATTATAAAATACTTCATCTCTATGGTCTCATCTTATTCTTATTTTTTCAATTAGTCTAGGTGCAACATGTATCCTATACTAGTTGGCACGTAGGCCTAAATAATTGAACACGCAGGTCCATAAAAGTACAAAGGACTCGTAGGTCCAAAATAAATAAGAGTTCGTAGGCTCATAAAATAATAAGATTAAAATTAACCATTCAACACATCCCTATGGTTGAGTCTATAATCATTCACTAATAAAATATTCATCATATAAATGCTTTCCTTTATGACGTCGGGCAGAATAGTGATTATTATGCAGGCTAGTTCCACCAGCAAATTCACAGGGAAGAACACAAGATTAAGGCAAAAAAAATACAGAGAAAACATCTCTGAAGTTTAGAGAATTTTATTATATCACGCAATGATCAAAATAAGTCCACAAGCCGGACTTTATAGCCAAAATTCAAATTTTACCAAAAATGGCAAAATTTCAAAAATCACGCCAAACGAAAATATGGAATAAAATAAATATTCTGCAAAAAATCTAGCCCAAATCGGGCTAAAAATCATCTCCTAACGTGCAATCGAAATATTACCAAAAATAGCAAAAAATAATTTAAAATAGCAATTCAGAAGGGAAAACAGATGAATTTGAGGATGAAAATGGTACACATCGAGCATATCTAGGTGGCCACAACGTGTGCGCCGTAACGAGCTTTCCGAATTGTGGTCATGATCGCGATTCTGATAATCGTAGCCAAAGTTATGGCCAAATTACCGAAACACGACTTAATTGCCAAAGTTACGCGATCACTTGCTATCCTTGCCCCGATCTGCCAACTCATGATACCTTAGAGCCATTAACGTGTTATCGACAATTCAATATCTGACTCGGACCCTCCTGCATCAGTCGCTTCAGGTTGGAAAGAACTCGTCCTCGAGTTCGGGGTAGTGTCATCAGAATCCATAAAACAAGATTGAGGTGTTTCACATTAAAGACATCAAAGGTACTCAAGTGACTTGGAAGACGCAACCTGTAAGCATTATCGTTGATCTTCTGTAGTACCTTACAAGGCCCAATCTTTCGATCCTTAATCTTATTATACTCACTAATAGGGAAACAATCACGCGTTAAAATAGCCCAAACAAAATCACCAACATAAAAAAGAACTTGACGACGATGACTGTCAACCCGAGCTTTGTACTTGGTATTGTTCTCATGAATTGCCAACTTCACTTACTCATGGATACCCCAAAAATGCTCAGCTATCTCACCTGTCTTAAGACTAAAACATCCTATGCGCGGGATAGAGGCCAAATCCAACACCCCAGATGGGTTTTGACCATAGATGATCTGAAATGGACTGAAGCCAGTGGTTCTATTTGTCGTCCTGTTATAGGCAAATTGTGCTTGAGGTATCGCTAAATCCCACTGTTTTGGCTTAGTTCCTGTCAAATAGCGCAAAAGATTACCCAAGCTCCGGTTCACTACTTCAGTCTGACCATCGGTTTAGGGGTGATAGGCGCTGCTAAAATTCAGTTGTGTCCCCAGCCGTCCCCACAAACTCTTCTAGAAGTGACTGATGAACTTGGTATCATGATCTGAAGTAATAGATCGAGGAATACCATGTAAACGCATAATCTTCAGAAAATAAAGGTGGGCAATCCGAGTATCATCCATAGTCTTCCTGCAAGCTACAAAATGAGCCATCTTCGAAAATCTGTCAACCACAACAAGGATAGAATCTGCGGCTCGTTGGGTACGGGGTAAGCCCAACACAAAATCCATACTGAGCTTCAGGAACAGGTAAGGGAGTGTACAGGCCAGCATTGATGAGAACTCCTTTAGACCGCTGACAAATATAACAACGGTTTACATAATACGCAACATCACTGGTCAACTTGGGCCAATAAAAGTCAGAAGAGATAAGGGCCAATGTCTTATCTTGGCCAAAGTGCCCTCATTGTGAAGTTCACTGATAATTTGCTGCCTCAATGAACAATCTGGAATGCACAACTGTAATCCACGAAACAAATAGCCATTATGCAAAACAAAATCATGACGATGACCGTTAGTTACCTCTTGAAATATACTGCAGAAGGTAGGATCATCTGCATACATATCTGGAAAAGTCTCAAAGCCTGTAACTCTGGTACTAGTAGTGGTGAGGAGCATAGTACAATGGCTCAATGCATCTGCGACACGATTTAGGCTCCCTGCTTGGCGCCTGAGTGTAAAGGTGTACGCCACCCACTTGGCGTGTCATTTAATCAGCTTATGTTGACCATTAATGGACTTCAGGGCCTCATGATCAGTAAATAGAATAAACTCCCTTTGCACCAGATAGTGACGCCAATGTTTTAGGGAATGAACTATGGTATAGAACTCTAGGTCATAGGTAGAATACTTTTTCTTGGATACCGAGAGCTTTTCGCTAAAGAAAGCAATTGGCCTCCCTGACTGACTCAGAACACCTCCAATGCCAACGCCTGATACATCACAATTGACCTCGAACACCTTGTCAAAATCAGGGAGTACCAAGATAGGTGCTTCGGTCATCTTTAGTTTGACTAACTGAAAGCTGGCTTCTACTTCCTCAGACCACGTGAAATCACAACCCTTAAGACATTTTGTAATAGGAGCAATTAAAGTGCAAAAGTTTCTGATGAACCGCCGATAGAATGATGCTAACCCGTGGAAGCTCCTGACATCGTGCAAGTTTCTGGGTTTAGTTTATTCCAAGACTGCATCTATCTTTGACTGATCTGCACGAACACCATCAGTAGGTACAACAAAACCAAGGAAAGTTACAGAAGTAGTGAAAAATGAACATTTCTTCTGATTAACAAATAAGCATTCCCTCCTCAGCATCTCAAAAAAGTATGAGGCCCGTGTCGGACCATAAATGAGGATATTGTCGAAATAAACCACGAAGAGTTTTCCCATAAAAGGTCATAAGACCTGGTGCATAAACCGCATGAACGTACTGAGAGTATTGGATAGCCCAAAAGGCATGACCATCCACTCATATAAACCGTGTTACGTTTTAAAGGCTGTCTTCCATTCATCTCTAGGCTTTATTCTGATATGATGGTATCCACTCTTCAAGTCAATCTTTGAGAAGATCGTAAAGCCGGATAGTTGATCCAACATATCATCCAGACGGGGAATTGGAAACTTGTACTTTACAGTAATTTTATTTATTGCTCGACTGTCAACACACATACGCTATGAACTGTCTTTCTTCAGCACAAGCAATGCAGGGACTGCACAAGGGCTCATGGTTTCGCGAATATAACCTCTCTCCAATAACTCCACCACTTGCCGTTGTAACTCTTCAGACTCCTTGGGACTGAGGCGATATGCAGGTCGATTAGGTAAGCTCGATCCTGGAACAAGATCAATCTGATGCTGAATATCCCTCATAGGTGGTAGTCCAGGAGAAAGTCCTCTGGCATAAGTTCAGCGAATTCCGCTAGTAGTTGCTGCACCTCTGCTGGTAACTCAAATTCCACTAACATCACTGCACTATCCCCGTAAGGCAGTAGAGCATATACCACATCCCCATGCTCAACCTCTTCTAAAAATCTGGACATAGAAAGTAGATTAGTGTTGTTCACTACCGGAGTAGGACAGGGCCCTTCATGCCGGGGTGCTAACACAATCTTTTTCCCCTTGATGCTAAGGGAGTATATATTTTTCCATCCATCATCGATAACATTGCGATCATACTTCCAAGGCCGACCCAACAATACATGACATGCATCCATTGACACAACATCACACCAAGTATTATCAAAATATTTGCTACCAATTGAAAAAGAGACGAGACATCGCCTATCTGCAGTTACCTCACTGCCCTTATTCAGCCACGACAACTTGTATGGTTTGGGATGACGATCAGTTTTTAATTGCAATTTCTGGACAGCCTCATCAGATACTACATTCTCACAACTGCCACTGTCAATGATCATTTTCCAGACTTTATCAGCAACTGTGCAGGTCGTGTCGAAAATATTGGTCCTCAACCAATCATCTGCTGAATCGCCCCTGGGAGTCAGTAAACTCTTACGAACCACCAAAATCTCATGGCCATCTCCATACAACACATCATCAATATCATCATCGTCATACATAGCCTCTCCAATATCCTCAGTCTCATCTACCACGTCCTTCTTAATCAATAAATTTTTCCCCTTTTGACTAGCAAGCTTCCTGCAATCAGTAGCCCTATGCCCTTGTTCACCACAACGAAAATACTTAATAGAAGAATTAGAATTACCTTGCGATATCTGTTGGACGGGACAGAAATCCTGAGGGCGAACTGGTCGATTATTCTGATCGTTCCTGATAACTGGCCTTCTGTTCTGCTGTTTTTCAATAGCAAGTGCACGCTAATATGCTTCCGACACAGTCTACGGTAAGTGAATGCTGAAGACATCCAGCAGGGGTTGGCACAACCCTCCCAAGTATCGTGCTACCATCTGTTCCTCCGTCTCAGATAAGTCATTCCGGGCGACCAACTGGTAAAACTCCTCTGTATAATCATCAAATGATCTCAAACCCTACCTCAACGTATGAAGTCGTTGAAACAAGGATTGATTAGAACCGAAGGGAAGAAAGTGACCCTTCATCTTTTTCTTCATCTTCTCCCAATCAGCGATCTAGGATTTTCCCTGCCTATCCCGTGAATGCCTCAACTATTCCCACCAGGCAGACACCCTGCCCTTGAGTTTGATGGCAACCAATTTTACCTTCACACGATCCAGCACTTCCTTGTAATCAAAGATACGTTCCACTTCATTTATCCAGTCGATAAATCCTTCAGCCTGTAATGTACCAGAAAATTTAGGTAGATCCACGTGAAAATTGAGATCCATATAACGCACATCCCCACCATGGTGCTCCCGAAATAGATCACATTGGTGGTAGGGATTTTCAAAAACAGCGGAATCAGACTTGGGCTCAGAGATCTCATGGTCCTCCAAAATGCGCACTACGAGGCGCTGGGTTAACTCTGCAACTTGCCTCTGCAAATCTTCAATCGTGGCATCTTGAATATTACGATCACGATGTTGGACTTCCTCAATCGGAACCTGCCCAACTCGACCACGACCTTCAGCCATTGGAACTGATGAAATCTCATCCAGGAAGAAGATTGAAGCTCTGATACCAACTGACGCCGGGCAGAAAGTGATTATTCTGCAGGCTAGTTCTATCAGCAAATTCATAGGGAAGAACACAAGATTAAAGCCGAAAAAATACAGAGAAAACATCTCTAAAGTTTAGAGAATTTTATTATATCACACAACAAAATAAGTCCACAAGCCGGACTTTATAACCGAAATTCAAATTTTACCAAAAATGGCAAAATTCCAAAAATCACGCCTAACGAAAATATGGAATAAAATAAGTATTCTACAAAAAATCTAGCCCAAATCAAGTTAAAAATCATTTCCTAACGTGCAATCGAAATATTACCAAAAATAGAAAAAAATTAAGTTAAAATAGCAATTCAGAAGGGAAAACAGCTGAATTTGAGGATGAAAACGGCACACACCGAGCATAGCTAGGTGCGCGCCAAAACGAGCTTTTCAGATTGTGGTCATGATATCGATTCTGATAAAGTTATGACCAAATTACCGAAACACGACTTAATTACCAAAGTTACGCGATCACTTGCCATTTTTGCCCCGATCTGCCAACTCGTGACACCTTAGAGCCATTAACGTGTTATCGACAACTCAGCATCTGACTCGGACCCTCATGCATCACTTTATAATATCTGATATCATATACAAGCATGTTTTAAGTTTCTAACAATTAAAGTAGTCTAAATTAATTTAGACAAATGAATTGGAACAATTAAATAATTAATTAATCAAATTAATCAATTAATTTCATTAGTTAATTTATTTAATGAAAATTATATGTTAATTAAATACCAAATTAAAGTCCAACTCTAATTACAAAGTTTTAAGTTGAGACAATTTAATTAAAATAAATTCTAATTAAATATCAAATTAGAGTTTAACTCTAATTATAAGATATTAGAACAAACTTATTTAATTAAAATCAAATTTTAAATAACTTCAAGATATTACAACGAATTTATTTAGTTAAAATTAAATTTTAATTAAATACCAAATTAGAGTCCAATTCTAATTTCAGAAAAAAATTTAGGGTGAGACAATTTAATTAAAATCAAATTTCAATTAAATGTCAAATTAGGGTCCAACTCTAATTTCAAGAATATATTATGATGGATAATTGAATTAAAATTAAATTTTAATTAAATATTAAATTAGAGTCCAACTCTAATTTAAATTGAATTAACATTTTAATTTAGGATAAAACTCCTAAAGAAAATAAAATTCAATTTAGCACCAAAATTTAATATTTAAGTTAAAATCAAATTTTAACGAAAATATTGGAAGCTGTCAATTTTAAATAAAATTTTAAACGGGTCAAAACTGAAATTTTAGTGTCAAACTTTTTAAAACATAATTTCAAATTTTAAATATAAATTTAAAATCATTTTGAAAATTTCAATTCGACCCATGCTTTAAAATTATAAACAGGTCATTCAATTAACTTAATTGCACGATAGGTCCTCCATTTTAAAATTGCAAACTGATCCCTTTTATCATAATTGTAGGCAGGGCCTACAATTTCACAAATTGCATAAGAGACCTTCGCCTCCATTTCGCCTCACCCAAAACGAAAACCATAATTTTTTTTCTTTTTGTAGCATCGGCCAGCGCGTCGACGCATCTAGCCGACGTGGTGCGCCATAGGGGAGCACCACAAGTACGACGCTCCAGCACATTGCAGTCCCGTGCGGTGCTTGTGTTGTCGCCTTGCCGGTGGCGCATTCGTCGCCCAGTTGGCCTTCCTTTGATTTGATCAATTTTGTTTTTTTAATTAAATTGCTAGAAACAAGAAATCAACAACCAACTTTTGATTCCTCAAACATGTAAATTTTTTTTAACAAACACAAAGTAGGCTCTGATACCACTGTTGTGAATTTACTTAACATGCACAACGGAATATAAACAAAATTTTCAATTCCCACCAAAAAGCTGCTTTGTGCTCAGAGAGAAACTGTGATAGAAATTATACCTTTTGTAAATTCTGCAAGCTCCTTTGTTGATCTTGGAGCACGAACAATCGTGATCTGCAATCCACAGCTGTCCAATTGTCCAGGTTTCAATGAAAATCCACACAGAGAACAAGAATGAGAGAAAATGAGGATTTATCTCTCTTGTGCTAGCAAGATAATGAATTGTGTTCTCTTCTATTTTTCTCAAACCATAATGACTTATTAATTCAAGTGGGCTTGCCCCGTCTCTTAAACTTAACTCGGTCCAATATTTAATTAACCCAGTTAATTAAATTTTTTCCATGAATTAATTAATCCAATTAATTAATTTGGGCATATTAACAAGTAACCCAATTAATTAATTGTACACTCTTGTTAATTATTTAATTGGTGAATCTTATTCTTCTAATTCTTTTTTTGTGTGTACTCATCAGGTTCTCGATCACGAATGTTGACGACGTGAATTATTGTTTTGATATATAAAAATCGATAAATTAAAATACCCTTTTTAATTTATCACCAATTCACATTTGTCGTCCCAAATTGACATCTAGCAATGTGCCAGGGCAATGACAAAACCAAACTTGTTTGTTTATTATGAATTTATAATATTTTTGTTAATATGATTCGATATATTACGAAATATGAATATGTGTTAATCTCAATTGTCGATTGTATCTTTCATCACACTCTTAAGTCAATGTAAGTCGAAAACTCTTTTTTCAACTTATGAATATGTGTCAATCTCAATTATCGATTTTATCTTTCATCCCACTATTAAGTCAATATAAATCGAAAACTCTTTTTCCAACTTATGAATACACATTGGTTAATGATTTCATTATTAACTTAATTGAATGAAATGTAGATAATAATCTCTTACTACCTAAGAGTGAGGAATCATCTATTGATCATTTATAACCTTCATATGATTCTTGACATCTCCGAATGATGTCGTATTAGCGATCCTTGGCAGAAGAACATCCAACATTACCAAAGTATGAATGTTCTTATATAAGGCACCATGATGATTTCAAGTCAAATGACCAATTCTATTAGAAATTAACCACTTACACTAAAATTGTTATCCATGTGTAATCTCCCCAGCGGGTCTCCAATGTTTTGTTGTATAATAAAATATTCACGTGTTCATTTAAGTGTCACCTTCAGAAAACAGGCATTATTGGAGTTTAGAACTTACCAAAACTGGGTCACCTTTAGAAAAAAACAAACCAATAGTTTATTCCATTAACATCAATCTTACAAGGAAATTCGGAAATTCTGTATAATGAACTTCTTCAATAGAAGCTATTACTGGAATGCACATTAGCACTTTCCGTCTACTATTTATGTTATTACCTAATCTTTTTCTACGATTTTCAATTCTAAAGTCTTGTATGCCTGTTGAAGTAGTCGAGTAATGTGACACTTTTTTTTTGTCTTTAAACAAAAGTATTTTTGGTTGTCATTTGGTTGCATATTTTGGTTTGCGTCTAACTCTATGTAATGATGTAAAGTTGGGCTAGTTTATGTTACTACAAGTTATGTACTGTCTAGTATGACAATGTAGTAATATGTACAAAAGTTGATGATTAGATATGTTATTTTGTATTAAACTTTGGCTATATATTGAGCCTTGTAAAATTATTATGTTTAGATGAAAAATTAGAATTTCTTCTCCTCTTGTTAGTTTAATATTCAATAGTGGTATCAAAGCAGAAAAAATCGATCTTTGAAAGGATTGAAAAAGGGTAAAAATCGCTTTGAAAAGTAGAGGAAAACAGAGCAAAAACTGGTAAGTGTGCTGCATATACGGTAAGGGCAGTGCATATACAGTAAAGAGAGTCCAAATCCGGTATCTTCAAATACGGTGAGTGAGTTGCAAATTCGGTTAGTAGTGTCAAAACGGTAAGCCTCTTGCGAATCCGGTAAGTTCACCTTCTCTATTTTTTCCTTCTTTCTGAGCGATTCTTGAGAGAAAACAAGTAAGAAACCTTCACAAACCAAACAAGTGTAAGTGATGGCTTCAACAGGATTTTCAGTACCCCTTCCTTCGGCCTTCAATAGAGAAAATTACAATTTTCGGGCTACTAAATTATTTGAAAGCCTATGATCTGTGGAAAATCACAAAATCAAGAGCAGAACCACCACCACTTAGAGCAAATCCTACTGTAGCTCAACTGAAGCAACATAGTGAGGAAGTTGCAAAAAAGTTTAAGGCTTTGTCTTACATTCAGTCTGCAGTTTTTGATTCAATTTTTACCAGGATCATTACCTGTGAAACATAAAAAAAGAGGCTTGAGATAGATTGCTTGAGGAATTTTGGGGAAATGCAATGACGAGGCAAATGCAGGTTCTCAATCTCAGAAGGGGGTATGAATCACTGAGATGAAGGAGATTGAATCTATCAAAGAATACTCAGATAGATTGATGAAAGTGGTGAATAAAATAATGTTGCTAGGGGATGAACTACCTGATAAGCATGTGGTTGAAAAGGTTTGAGGCAAAAATCTCTTTACTTGAAGATTCTAGAGACTTGTATGTCGTTACCTTATCTGAGCTCATAAATGTCTTTCAAGCAACTGAGCAAAGGAGGTTATTTAGACAAGAAGGACAAGTTGAAGGAGCTTTATTTTCCAAGGGAAAGTATAAAGCTCAACCAAGTTTTCGTGTAAAGAGGCAACAATTTGAAAAGAAGAAGGGAGAAAGCAGCAAAACTTCAGGCAAAAATGAAGACTATCCTCCATGTCCTTATTGCAAGAAAATATGCCATTTTCCTAAATGGTGTTGGTACAGGCCATGAGTCCAATGTAGAACGTGTAAACAATTTGGACATGTTCAAAAGGTGTGCAAAAATCAGAGAGAGAAGCATGAAACTCAACAGGCTTAGATTGCAGAAAATTATCAGCAGGAGGAGCACTTGTTTACAGCAGTGAATGGAGAAGCCTGCAGCAGTGTTGAGATGTGGCTATTGGACAGTGGATGTACTCATCATATGACCTCTAATTCCAGCATATAACTTCAACAGGATTTTCAGTACCCCTTCCTTCAACCTTCAATAGAGAAAATTACAATTTTCGGGCTACTAAATTATTTGAAAGCCTATGATCTGTGGAAAATCACAAAATCAGGAGCTGAACCACCACCACTTAGAGCAAATCCTACTATAGCTCAACTGAAGCAACATAGTGAGGAAGTTGCAAAAAAGTTTAAGGCTTTGTCTTACATTCAGTCTGCAGTTTTTGATTCAATTTTCACCAGGATCATTACCTGTGAAACATAAAAAAAGAGGCTTGAGATAGATTGCTTGAGGAATTTTGGGGAAATGCAATGACGAGGCAAATGCAGGTTCTCAATCTCAGAAGGGGGTATGAATCACTGAGATGAAGGAGATTGAATCTATCAAAGAATACTCAGATAGATTGATGAAAGTGGTGAATAAAATAATGTTGCTAGGGGATGAACTACCTGATAAGCATGTGGTTGAAAAGGTTTAAGGCAAAAATCTCTTTACTTGAAGATTCTAGAGACTTGTATGTCGTTACCTTATCTGAGCTCATAAATGTCTTGCAAGCAACTGAGCAAAGGAGGTTATTTAGACAAGAAGGACAAGTTGAAGGAGCTTTATTTCCAAGGGAAAGTATAAAGCTCAACCAAGTTTTCGTGTAAAGAGGCAACAATTTGAAAAGAAGAAGGGAGAAAGCAGCAAAACTTCAGGCAAAAATGAAGACTACCCTCCATGTCCTTATTGTAAGAAAATATGCCATTTTCCTAAATGGTGTTGGTACAGGCAGTGAATGGAGAAGCCTACAGCAGTGTTGAGATGTGGCTATTGGACAGTGGATGTTCTCATCATATGACCTCTAATTCCAGCATATTTGTAAAGCTTGATGATAGCTATAGATCAAAGGTTAAAGTTGGAAATGGAGAGTTTGTAGAAGTGAAGGGAGTTGGTGAAATATCAGTGCAAACCGTGACAGGTACCAAGTATATTTTTTATGTTTTGTATGTTCCTGATATTGATCAAAATTTGATGTGTTGGTCAATTGATCAAAAAAGATTATACTTTGGTATTCAAAGATAAAAGATGCACTATATTTGATTCAAAAAATCAAGAAGTGATGACTATTGGTATGAGGAATAGAAGCTTCCCTTTAGAATGGAAAATTGTACGTGATCAGGCACTTACAAGCACTGTCATTGAGTCTTCACTATGGCATAAAAGATTTGGGCATTCTAATTACACAACACTTCGACAATTACATGATTTAAAGCTTGTTGAAAACTTGACTGAAATCAGTAGAGATGATGGTTGTATATGTGAAATCTGTCAATTGGGAAAGCAAACTAGGTTTCCATTTCCTATAAATCAGTCTAGAAGGATTTCAGAAAAATTGCAGCTTATCCATTCTGATGTATGTGGTCCAATAAGAACCCCTACCTTAAGTGGCAGCAAGTATTTTGTTCTGTTTATTGATGATTTAACCAGGATGTGCTGGGTATACTTTCTGAGGTAGAAGTCTGAGGTTGCTGCTGTATTCCAAAGGTTCAAGAACTTAGTTGAAAATGAGAGCAACTGTAAAATAAAGGCCATTAGATCAGACAATAGAACTGAATATTACTGCAGCCAGTTTGATAAGTTCTGTGCAGACATGGGAATACAACATCAGCTGACTATTCTATATTCTCCCCAGCAGAATGGTGTTTGTGAAAGGAAGAATAGGACGATTATAGAGATGGCTAGGTGTCTGATGTCATAGAATAATGTACCTAAAGAGTTTTGGGTTGAGGCTGTAAATACTTCAGTCTATTTACTTAATAGGTTACCTACTAAATAATTGGATAGAAACACACCATATAAGGCCTTGTATGGATTGAAACCAGATGTAGGGGTGTCCAAAAGTCCAGGACCGAACCGGACTGAACCGAACCCGACCCGAACCGAGCGGTTCTTCATAAATTAAATACCCGAACGGGTACCCGAATCGAGAACCGATGGGTTTGGATCGGGTCTTGGGTCTAGACCAAGAATCGAATAACCGAATAAGAACCGAAACCAAATAATTTTTTTATTTTTTATATTGAATTAATTAAATTATTTTATTTTTTTCTATACAAATTAGCAAATTAATTAAATAAATCAGATTATTTCATAATTTTAATTTTAAAGCCTAAATCATTTTTAAAACTCATTAGCCCATTTTAATTTGAAGCAAATGAATATACTTTATGTAGTTTTGCTGTAATATTAATATCTACTTTTTGGTATTTGTATGCGTTGAATTAATCTTATTGGACGACTAGTTATTTATATATTTTTGAATTGAGCTACGTTAATTTGTAAAGGTTACGAATGAAATGTCATTAGTTGTATTTATGTAGTGTTACTGTAAATATTAAAAAATTTGATTATGGTATGGAACCGAAGGAACCGAACCGAACCGAACCGAACCGAACCGAACCGAACCCGAACGGTTCCATAATTGTATTTGGATCCGACGGGTCCATTTATTAAATACCCGAAAGTTTTGGGTCGGTTCGGGTCTCTTCAAAACCAAACCGAACCGACCCACGGACAGCCCTAACCATATGTCTCTCATCTGAAGGTTTTTGGAAGCCTTTGCTATATTCATATACCTGATGTGGAGAGGGATAAGTTCAGCCAAAAAGCTGATGTTGGAGTACTAATTAGATACTACAGTGATGCCAAAGGCTATAGGGTGTTCAATCCTCATAACAAGAATATAATCTCCAGTAGAGATATCAAGGTTGATGAAGAAGTTTCATGGAATTGGGAATCAAATTCTAAGAACATAACTGAGACTCCAAGACTGATTTCTCAAAATGAAGATACTGGTAATGATGAAGATGATGGAATGGAAGGTGAAGCTGAACCTGAAAGTGACCCAGATTCAAAAAAATGAAGTACTAAGGACTAGACCACTAACTGATGTATATGCCAGGTGCAATTCAGCTCAACTAGAGCCCTCAAACTTTGTAAAAGTTGAGAAATCTAAAGATTGGATGTCTGTAATGAAGAATGAGCTAAACATGATTGAGAAGAATGAAACTTGATGCTAGTTGACAGGCCGAAGAATAAGAATGTGATTGGAGTCAAGTGGGTGTACAAACCTAAATTGAATTTGGATGGTTCAATTAACAAGCTGAAGGCCATGCTGGTTGTGAAAGGATATGCTCAACAACTTAGGATTGACTTCACAGATACTTTTGCACCAGTAGCAAGATATGAAACTATTAGATTATTGTTTGCTATAGTTGCTCAAGGAGGTTGGAAAATTCATCAGCTGGATGTTAAGTCAGCCTTCCTAAATGGCTACTTGACTAAAGAGATCTTTGTTGATCAACCCGATGGTTTTCTGGTGATTAGAGCAGAGGACAAAGTCTATTTGTTGAAAAAGGCTTTGTATGGTTTGAAGCAAGCTCCAAAGGCATGGTATAGCAGAATTGATCAATATTTGTGCAGCCTTGGTTTCAATAAAAGTGTCAATGAGCAAACACTTTATATCAAGCATTTGGAGAAGGAAGTGATTGTCATTTCTCTATATGTTGATGATCTGTTAATAACTGGCAATAGCCAAGTGCTAATTGAGCAAGTGGAACATGAAATGAAGCTAGCATTTGAGATGACTGATCTTGGAAAAATGCATTACTTCCTCAGTGTGGAAATAAGTTAGTCTCAAGAAGGGATTTTCATCTGTCAAAGGAGATATGTCAAGGAGATGCTAAAGAAGTTTAGCATGGAAAATTGCAAACTAGTGAGCACTTCTTTGATGCAAAATCTGAAGTTGATGAGGATGATGGAGGGAGAAAAACTGATGAAAAGATTTATAGAAGCTTGGTGGGAAGTCTCATGTATTTAACCATTACAAGACCTGATATTACCTTTGCTACAAATCTGCTCTCCAGATACAAACAAGAACGAACTGAAATGCATTTCCAAGCTGCAAAGAGAGTTCTTAGATATATCAAAGGAAATGCTGATATGGGAATCTGCTTCAAAAAAAGTTAGAAAAGCTGGACTTGATTGGGTACACAGACAGTGATTGGGTAGGTTCATTTGATGATATGAAGAGTACCTCAGGGTATTTTTTTACTTGGGTTCGAGTATTATCTATTGGAACTGAATGAAGCAAAAAATGGTTGCTCAATCAACTGCAGAAGTAGAGTATATTGCAGCCTCTGAAGCAACAAATCAAGCTATCTGGTTAAGGAAAGTTATGGAGGATCTTAACTACAAACAAAATGAAGCAATATGATTTATTATGACAAATAGTCAGCTGTTGTTATGGTTAAGAATCCAATGTTTCATGGTAGAACAAAAACACATCAAGATCAAGTATCATGCAATTAGAGAAGCACAAGAACATCTTGAAGTGAAGCTGCTGCACTGTTGTTCTCCTGATCAGTATGCCGACATTTTGACTAAGGCATTACCAAAGGAAAGGTTTGAAACATTAAGAGAATGTCTTTGTGTTTCCAACAAAAGTGTCAAGGAGGAATGTTGAAGTAGTCGAGTAATGTGACACTTTTGTTGTCTTTAAACAAAAGTATTTTTGGTTGTCATTTGGTTACCTGTTTTGGTTTGTGTCTAACTCTATGTAATGATGTAAAGTTAGGCTAGTTTAAGCTACTACAAGTTATGTACTGTCTAGTATGACATTGTAGTAGTAGGTAAAAAAGTTAATTATTAGATACGTTATTTTGTATTAAACTTTGGCTATATATTGAGCCTTGTAAAATTATTATGTTTAGATGAAACTTTCGAATTTCTTCTCCTCTTGTTAGTTCAATATCCTACTATGCCTCTAGTTATCAAAATGTGTTGTGCATGGCCTGGGGCATGAAAGAAAAAAAATTGAAAACTCAAGAAAATAAGAAGGAAAGAGTAAAAGCTTATACTACCTTAAAATCGAACCGGGCCACAACAGCAAGTGTCACTTATTTATGAGTTCATTACACAAGTATAGACCATCTAGGAGTTCACCGTGTAGAAACTTGGTGTTAAATTTCTGCAGGTTTCTCCATTGTATCCTAGAAAATAGATCAATGAAACTTCAAGTACTTACTATAAGTGAGTGGATTATTTTAAAGATACAATTTTTATGAGGTCTCGATTTGCTAATTTCTTAAAAATCTTTTCCCCTAGTCATTAATTTCCTTTTTTTATTATAAATGTTGATGTAACACAGAAAGAGTTAAAAGGTTTTTTCAAGACGAAAGGCTACGATCTAGTAGAATTGAAATTTGATGTTATATTTTTAATTCAGTTTATCTTTATGTTATCTTTTATTTCAATTTATCAAGATAGGAATTTTGATATTTTCTTTTATTTTAGTTTATTTATGTAAAAAAAAGTTTGTTTTGTTGCAAAATCCTTCACTATATAAAGGGATTTAGAGAATTGTTTTCAACACACTTGTTGTATGGATAAAACAATTCTTCTTGCTCTCAAATTTTTCATTTGATCCCCTTTTCTCTTTACCTTATTGTTCTTTATCAAGTTTGTGCATTTTCTGCATCAATTTGGTATCAAAGCAATTCATATCCTTTGGCCTACACCTTCGATAAGTGTTTTTTTTTTACACTTATTCAAGACCTAAAATAACGATATTTGATAGTTCTTTTGATAAAATATATTCTAAATTATTGTATTTTATGTTTAATAGGTGAAATTCTATGAATGAAAAAGAAATTGAAGGAAATAAGCAAGAGGTGACGAAAAAAGACAAAATCGAAACTACAAGGACTAACTTGCATTACATGAAAGAATTGAGAACTTGGAATCAAGCATTAATTTAATTGGGCATTGGAACTAATTGGGTCTCAACTTGGATGGACTTTTGGTTGGGTTATATATATATACATGCACACTAGAAAAAAATAATATAGAGAGCTAAAAAAAGAGATGTGAGAGGAGAAAAAAACAACGATGACTGAAGCTTTATGAGGCAGAGAGGAGCTGATGTAGAATTAATATTATATACACAAATTGGCAGCAAGAGAGAACACACACACACATACCCCTACATGGAAATTAAGGCAGAGAACACGGGTAGCAGCATAAGAGAAAGAGTTAATTAATTTAGTTCCAAATTCGTTCAAGTTTCGTCAATTTTCGGTGACGTTTATTATTGAAAGAAGCTTTTAAATAAATTTAGAAATTCGACCAACTCGCATGATAATAATGAGTCATTTTAATTTTTGTGCTGAAAATAGATTAACGAGGGGGATTCTACATTTTAGCAATGGATCTCAGAAATTTGGTAACCTTTAATTTTGATTTCTAGTACGTGATAGGTTAGACATAGATTTATTATAAATTATTATTGCTATTCAATTACGGGTATCAACTTTAACTCGATAAAACACGTAGTTTTTGTGGGTTCTATACTTTACACGCTATTATATTATTTGATCGCGATCCCATTAACTTGCGGGTTTTCAAACGACCAACCTTCCCAAAATCAAAATCCACAAACCCTAACCAACCGTTCCCATTCTCGCCGCACCAACTTTTCTTCCTCAGTTTAGTTTTTTATATTAGTTTCAAAATTAAAAAATTTTAGAACACGTATTCTGTTCTGTAGTAGTTAGTACTTCAAAAAAAATCGTTGCAGTTGGTTGCCATAAAAGAGACATGCTGCTACTGATTCAAAAGTTCATGCGCTATTCAACAAAAACTTATATCACCCACCATCAACATTACAATAAATCTTCCCATCAAGCCCATAATAGTCCATATACACAAAAATCCTAGGGAAAATTACATAATTCACGTGTTTGAAGTTTGGAATTCAAAAATCAGGGACCAACTTTCATTATTCAAAACTCGGGTAATATATTAAAAACCTAACCCTAATTTGTCACTCTCAACTCCCTCACATCTCTCTCTCTCGCCTCCTCTCTTCTCCCCTTCCCTCTATCTGTAAATCTCTCCTGTACCCACCGTCGACCAACACCTACCGTCGACCACCGCCTATCAATTTGGTGCAATGAGCCTCATAGTTTTCGGATTGAATAGCGAAATCGAAAGCCGACTACAAGGTTTCAAATCGGTTTTTGAGAACATCGAAGAAACGAATGATAAGATGGAACTGGAGATCAAGCCCACCAAAAGCATTCGGGGTAGAGGCCTTCTTCACTACCAGGAGGAGGTCAATCTCTTGGTAGGCTAGGGTTTCCGCACCATAGGGGTGAACGTAAATATTTTCGGATCAATTGATAGTAAAATAAGGAGCACCCCACCCGTTGACTCGGTAGAGCATGAAGAAATGAGCAGGTGACCAAGCGGTGGTGATGGTGGTGTTTGTCAGCAGAGAGACGCCGAAAGCAGAGGATGACTCCAGCGTGGGAACAGTGCCATCCCAGGCGACGGCTTAGCCGGGTGATAAGTACAATTTGTGCACTTATTTGGATCAAATTACTAAACTTTTATGTCATCAAATTATTAATTTTTACTTAACTTAGGTTAATTTTCTTTTGTTTTAGTTATGGACTCGTTCGAAACAATTGGAAAAGAAATAATGCCAACATTGAATGAAATCTACAACTTTGGGGATTAAAGTCTACATTACAAAAATTGAAGGACTAAATTACATTAATTCTACAGATGGGCCTGAACTTGCAATTAGATTAGCAATTCAATTGTCAGTTGAAATTCTAATTTGACTAGAATTCAAAGGTGGGAATAAAGTAGTACAAGGATTTGAACTTTGTTGAGATGCAGAAAAATAAATTTTATCTATTTTTCGCTTTGCCTGAAACCTCAGAATGAACTACATTAAATAGCTGAGATTTCGGACTTGAAATTATATTGAATTGAAAATAGGAATCTTGAATAATTGTCTTTTGAGAAAGCTATCTTCCACTTTGAATGCTTTTGAATACTCTTTTGAATTCTTGAATCTTTCGTCTTGAATCATCTTGAATTATTCTCCATCCTTCCTGACTTTTTGAAAAGATGATTGTCCTTTGAATGTCGGTAAGGGCGGTAGAAACAATTTGTTTGCTGGTAAGCACATTTTGAACATAAAATCTTTGGCTTATTGAGAACGGAATCTTTGAAGTTCATCCAAATAACTATGGCCATGTAGTTATTTGGTATTCATTAAATTTTCTTGATCAATAAGGTCATCAGTATCATACCCATAACAGTCATCTTCATTGTCGTAAGCATGATCTGATTCTTCATTTGAACTTTCTGATTTTGATTCCTTTGAAGTTGCTTATGCTAAGTTTGCAATTTTTTTAGAAATAACTGAAAATTCTTCTGGAGTTTTGCATTGACTAAGGATAACAATTAATCTTGATTTTCCAGTAAGGAAATCAGCAGATTTTTCTTGTTCTTTCTTTGAAGGGAGGCCGATATTCTTTTGTTCTTGAATCTATGAATTCATTGCTTTTGGACAATAATTTGTTTCATGAAATTTTGTCCACCATTTCACTTTGAATCGTCGAACAATCCTTTTGATAATGTTCACTACTAGGATTTTGAATAATTTGATAATCCCAACAGAAGATTCATGAAACTTTGAGATTGTGAGAAAATTGGAACAAAAGATATTCATGAGGCTTCAAAAAGATTTTTGCCTCTTTTTTGAAGTGTTCGAATCCTTGAAGAGTAAGACTAGGTAAAATAGTCTCTTCAAGTCCAAAAAATTCGAACCACGTTTGAAACCATTTTGTAAAATTGTTTGAACAAGCTTGATTAAAAAGAATAAACCAGGAATGCGTTACCAGCCTAAAGTAAAAGACATTAGACCATGCATTGATATAGTCAAAATAATTGAAACGAGATTCAAATGAAGTATCTTTTGATAAATTTATTTTCTTCTCATTGCATGGGCTGGTCCCCAGTCTTCATAATACCAAACCCTTTGAATTGATATTTTTGAAAAATCGATATAATTTTTGTTTTGACCATTTCGTGTGTGAGTAATAATTGCTGATCCGGTTATGACAATGATCATCTCGAAATACTCACGAGATTCTTTTGATGTTTGAGGGGGAAAATTGAAAATTTTTGGGGAAAATGTCTTCAAGGCGTTCATCAAGACAAGTGTATCGAAGAATCCATTGAAGTTTCCACTTCACAAACCGAATCATAACGAGGTTTTGTGAAGTACGAAAATGTTTTTTGAGATGGGTTGATTTCTGGAAGTCTTCCAGTTCCTACTTGAACAGCCTTTTTGAAATTTGAAGGTGTCTGGGTTTTTTGTTGTGCAGGATGAGTTGGAATTTTTGAAGCAAGAGTTGTTTTTTGAGAATTTTGAGAAGATGATCCTTGAGAAAGATAATCATCAATTGAAGACAATGGAATTTGAGAATTTGCATTCTTTTGTTTGTTCTTTTTCTTTTCGAAATAAGAACTCATTTTCTCTCTTCTCTCTCTCTCTCTGAAGAAATTCCCTTGTGAGGAAGTCTGCAAGAAAGTTAGAAGATCTTTGTATAAAAAGTATTTGAAAATCAAAGCAAGAAAGAATTGCTTGCCATCTTACGAAAATTTGTTTTGAAACAAGGTTTTTTACGTCTTTTTGAAAAACGTCTTTTGAAACTTTACAGTCTGTTTTGAGAATAAAATTTTTGTTTATCAAATCATCTTGAAATTTTGAAACGAAAAGCACAATTGCTAAAATCTATTTTTTGATAGTGAAGTAATTCTTTTGAGGACCTGACCAGACTCTAGAATGAAATCTGACCAAATCTTCTTGGCTTGTTTTGGAAGGAATCTATCTGAGGACCTCACCGTACCCAATGTCTGACGCATCTGTCTCAACAATAATGGAGGCATTTGGGTCAAGGATTGAAAGGCAAGGAATACTTTTGATGGCTTTTTTGACTTTTTGGACTACAACAGTACACTCGTGACTCCATGGGTTAGGGTGCTTTTTCAATCTTTTGAATAAAGGTGCGCATAGGATTCTGATTTCTTTGACAAAATCACCTACGTAATTGACGCAACCTAAAAATCTTTGAAGACTATTTTTGTCCAAAATTTCATATGGAAATTTACAAGTGAAATCAAGACTTCTTTGAACTGGTGTAAGTGTTCTTAATTGAATATTATGACCAAGGAACCTTATCTTAGTTTGACATAAAACAATCTTTTTAGCTGAAACAGCCAAACCATTTTGTTTTATAACATGAATGAATGTATGCAAATGTTTGAAATGTTTTTCAATACTTTCAGAGAAGATTAAAACATCATCACTGTTAGTAATGATAAAATCTTGAAAATGATTGAAAATATCATTCATAATTTTTTGAAATTCAGAAGGAGCATTTTTGAAACCGAAAGGCATGACATTCCATTTGTGTTGTCTGAAAGGAACATTAAAAGCCGTTTTGTATTTATCTTCTTATTTAATTTGAATTTGCTAGAAACTTGACTTTAAATCAAATTTGGAGAAGATGATAACTTTGAATAATCGATTCAAAAGATCTTTCTTTTGAGGAATTGGATAACGAATTCATTGAATAGAAGTATTGAGTGGTTTGTAATTGATAACGAGTCGAGGAACTCCTCGTTCAATTTCAGCAGAATTATTGACATAAAAAGTTGAACAGCTCCAAGGCGACCATATTTCTATCTCAATTTGTTTTTGAAAATCTGAAATTTTTTGAATAATTGAAGAGTCTTGTAATCTCTCTCCGATTTTTTGAAATCGAATTTCTTCTTGAAGAAATTGAATATGATTTTTCTTGAAATTAATATTATTAATGAGTTTTGAAATTGAAGCATCTTTCGAAGTATTGATATCTTTAAAAGAGGGTGGATTAGAAAATTTAAAAGTAATTTTCTTTCCAAAAATGTTTGAAGTTAATCTTTTAGCGTCTGCTAAAAAAGGATAGATTTGAACAAGAAATGGTGTACCAAGAATAATTTCTTGATCAAGATCTTTGACTAAATAAAAAATATTTTTGAAACAAATGTCTGAGTGGCAAACATGAGCTTTTGAAAGTTTGTATTGAATATCAAGTTTTTTACCACTTGCTCCATAGAGTTGTTCAGTAGTTTTTTCAAAATATTTTGTGGGAATAAGACATTTCCTGATACAATTTTGATCAACACCAAAATCAATTAAGACTCGATGATGAATTTTGAATTCTTTATTGATAACAATAGTCATATTGCAATACCATTTTTTAAGTTGAATTCTTGAAATAACATTAAACTTTTCTTCTTCAGTTAAAGGATGAAAAGATTTATGAGATGTTTTACTAGATTTCGAAGATTTATGAGATCTAGAACTTGAAGATTTTTTGGAATCAAAAGTTTGATGAGAAGCATGAGATGAATCACTAGTTGAAGAGGATTCGAAAGAATTATCCTTTTCAAGTTTATCAACTTGAAGATGGACAACTTCCATCTCGACATCTCGAACTTGTTTTTCAAGATTTGAAATTTAAGATTTCATGATATTAACTTTTGAACAAAGGTCAAAGGTAGATATCACAGATTTTTCCTTTTGAAAGTACTTAAGAACATGTTGAAGATTGAAAGCTTCTGGAGCAGATGTTGAAGAAAGAAGAGAATTGAATTTGTTTTTCAATTTTTGATCAGGAATTTGATCAATAATTTCTTTGATAAGTTCTTCTTCTTTAGTAAGAACATTTATAGTTTTGCAACTACAACTTTCTTTACTTTGAGAAGAAGAAGAAGATGATTTTGAACTTTTATCAGAATCAGAAGTCTCTTGATTATGATAAATTTGTTCAATATCAGAACTTGAAGAGTTAGACTTTGAGTTAACAAGATTGAGAAGTTCAAGTTTAGTTTCTTCGTCACATTGAAGATTACTGATCTTCCTTTTAAGAGGACATTTATTTGAATAATGACCTGGTTTGTTACATTTCCAACATGTAACATTAGAAGTTCTTCTTCTAAAATTTTTCTTTTTAGAAGATGGTTTTGAAAATGATTTTTGAAATTCTTTCTTTCTAAAAGATGATTTTTGAAAAATGGTTTCTTTTTTTGAAAAGAAGAGTTTGGTTTTTGTTTTGCTCTTGATGGAGGAATGATTTTCTCAAATCCATATTGTTGACAGAATGATCCAAGTTCTTTACGACCTTGGGTTTTTTCAGATTTGAGTTTGGCTTTGAGTTTAAGATCATTGCAAACGGATAATCCTTCTTGATTAACGAAACTTATGATTTCTCCATAAGTAAGGTCATCAAAGGTGATTGATTGTTCTTGATGATTTTGTTTGATAGCATTCCTGACTCTTCCTGCAAAGAGTTTATGAAGTCCAGAAATGAATCTTTCTTTCCAGTAGGATTGATCACAATCTCGTCGAACAAAAACACGAGTAAGAAACATGTCTTTATACCAACGAAAATCTTGAAGAGTTGGACAATTGAGATTCATAAGACTTTGAGAATATCTTTCTTGAATGTCTGTAGGAATCCCAACGAAATGTTTGATAATACTGAAAACCATATGAGCAAAGCTATCATTGCTTCCATTATTAGGTTTAACAGCATTAGCAATTTCTGTTCTATCTTCTTCATGAAGATAGTTGAACCACCAGCTTTTCAGTTGTCCTGCAAAGCCGTAGATGATATTGTTTGTTGCCAAATGATTGTCAATTCCTTTACACAAATAGGCATTAAGACAAATACCCATTTTTTCAAGTAATTGAATGATTTGATATTCTGATAATCCATCGATGCTCCACTCAACGATAGCATTACCATCATAGGAAAAGGATTTTTTGATATTTTCTTCGAAAAGAAGATCAGGAGGAGTTGGACGAGGATAATATGTTGGAATATTTGGACTTTGAAACTTTTGTCCATGAAGCTTATTGATATGCAAATAAGTTTCTTCATGAAATTGAGATTCAATATTATCAATAGCCGATTCAATGGTATTGATATTTTTTGAAGAAGTTGAAAGTTTTACAAATTGAGAAGCAAGTTCTTTAAGAACATTTTCTTGAGAATAAGCTTCGGAGGAGGAATATCATGAAAATGACAAATAGAAGAAGTAGAAAAATCAATATTTTTATTTTTCTTTCCTTTATCTGAAGTTTGAGCTTCAAATTCAGAATTTATTTCAATTCTGCTGAGTTGAGAACAAATAGATTGAAGAACAATATTTGAATAATTGTTTTGTGATAAAACACTTTTGACATCTTTGGCGATAACCATTGTATCGTCAGGTCTTTCAATTCTTTTGAAAGGAGAAGCAACTAGTTTAGTAGTGCCACGTTGAATTGCAATTTCTTGCAATGGAGGATGAACAGATTGAAAGTTTTCTCCATCAAGAGTTGCCCAATTCCTTTTGGAAGAAGAATTGGTTTGAATTGTTTTTGTTTTCTTTGAAGAGGAAATTCTTTTTGGAGATTTATTGAAAACTTTGAAATATGTCCATTCAATGAAACTTATATATGTCCCTTCAAAGAAACTTATATCTTCTTGAGATTCAAAGAATTCATCCCAATAAGAATCTATTTGTTCTTTTGAAAAAGATTTTTTGATTAAATGTCTGAATTTTTTGACTTCAGGAGTTTGATCAGTCTTGAACTCATTTCTTCTATCAATTTTAGAAGAAATAACATTACATTGATGATCAAGTCTTTCGGATTGAGGATGAATCATGTCTGAAAGAGTTGGAGAAGTAGGAGGATCTACTTCTTCATCATCTTTTTCAGGTTCATTTTGATAAAAAAAGGTTTTGGTATTTTTGGATTAAAATTGACTCCTTTGAGTGAAGAAGTTGAAGATCTTGCAGTTTGAAAAGAATTAAATTTAGATCTATCATCAGATCTATAGGAAGACGATCTTTGAAGAGTATTTGAAAAAGATGGTTTATCAAAGATAACTCTAATACTCCCATCAGGATTATGAATGATTTGTTCAGGATTTCTCCGAACAGGTGAAATTTTGCCAAACTAGAGAGGTGGGGATAGTAACAAAAATATAACTGTAGTTCACACACTGGAAAAGAGTGAAAATAATAAGTTTGGGGGTGTTTGAATCTCACAAGTGATGAAAGAACATATTTGGCCATTGATGGTCGGGAATTGAAACAATTTATGAATTCATAATGCTATATTTAATTCTACACACACGTCAATTTTACATTGGAAAAGTGAATTTTAATTTATGTATTGTGATTTTGAAGCTGTGCATATATTTGATATTATGACTTCAATCCTAAGATAAAAAGTCAGGTTAGCTAGCTAAATTTTATTACTTTACTTGATTGACTGACTATCAATTATGTAATTAGCATTGCTTGTTTATGTGCTTGTTAAGTTTTAATTTTGTTTGAGGACAAACAAAGATTCAAGTTTGGGGGTGTTTGATAAGTACAATTTGTGCACTTATTTGGATCAAATTACTAAACTTTTATGTCGTCAAATTATTAATTTTTACTTAACTTAGGTTAATTTTCTTTTGTTTTAGTTTTGGACTCGTTCGAAGCAATTGGAAAAGAAAGAATGCCGACATTAAATGAAATCTACAACTTTGGGGATTAAAGTCTACATTACAGAAATTGAAGGATTAAATTACATTAATTCTACAGATGGGCCTAAAATCGCAATTAGATTAGCAATTCAATTATCACTTGAAATTCTAATTTGACTAGAATTCAAAGGTGGGAATATATATATATATATATATATATATATATATATATATATATATATATATATATACACACACACACCCACGCAGAAAAAAAGAGGGGATTCATGCAGGAGGTAGACGCAGGAGGACAGACGGAAAAACACGCACAGAAAGGAGAAAAGAAAACAGCGGGAAAAGGTGAGAGAAAGAGAAAGAGATAGAGGAAAAGAAAAAAGAAAAAAGAGAGATGAATGAAATAGGAAAAGTCAAATGCCGCGTAGCAGTAGAGAAAGAAAGAGGAAAGAGAAGTAAAAGAGAAAAGGGAAAAGGAAAATGAACTACAAATACCAGAAATTTTCACGTTTCGTCAATTTTTGGAGATATCTTTCCATTTTTTCTTATTTTTATTCTTCCAGTATGAATAACTAATTTTTATATTAGGGAAAACAATTTAGTCGACTTGTGATCCTTCATTTTTATATTTAAGATTTATATGGTTTATTTATCTATATGTTGATTTTATTATGAATTTAATGCATTAAATTACATTATCAATAATTTGACAATTAAGCGAATCTCTTATGAATCGAGAATTAAGTTTGAGATTTAGACCTTATAATAAAATTCGGTAAATTAGTATAACGTGCAGAGATACATATATTAATTATTACGGTCATAATTTGATTCTTAGATCTAGTGTTTCATTTATCTAAAATTGATTCGCGTAGAGATATGGAATTGAATTAGTTCAATAGGCTCAATGAGAACTCGAGAGGGGTAAATTGAATACAATAGAATAATTCGATCGAACACTACATTAGGTTGTGAATCTTGAATTAAGAATAAAGGTGATCAATAGATGAAATTGTTATGCCCTAATATTCATCACATATTTGAATTTTCAATTATCCATTGTGTACAATTTTTCTATATTTTCAATTAGTCAAAAGTAGTTAGGAACTATCATCATAATTATTTACTTGCATTTGTCAAATAGAGATTAGAAAAAGTAGATTAAGATTAAAGTATAGTTTTCTTGGGAACGATAATCCGGACTCAAAGGTCCACTATATTACTTGTTACGATATCGTACACTTGCGATAAAAAAAGAAGGCATCACTGGGAGGATAAGCTACAACAGCGTCTACACATGAAGCCAAGGCCAGCATCTTTCCTCCGGTCTGTTTTACAACAGCCTCATAGTTTTCGGATTTGATGCGGTGGTGGTGGGTTTGTTGGTGGTGATGTAGTGTTGATGTTGGTGGCCATGGTGGTGATGGCGACGGGGGGGTGAGGGTGGTCAAAGTGGCTGAAGTGGTAGTGTCAGTGGTATGTTACCAAATATTTGGTTATCTATGATCAAATATTTAACTGTGACCTAAATATTTGACAATATGTGACCAATGAAATTAATTGTGACCTCTAATTTTTTGAATTTGTGACCTTGAAATCATCAGTGACTAATTAATTTGATAATATGTGACCAATAAATAAATTGTGACCTATAATTATGTATATGTGATCATTAATGTATAATTGTAACCGAATTAATAAATATTTTTAATTAATTACCTAATACCTGAGTTTTGAATTGTTAAACTATCTTCCTGACTTTTGAATTGGTGCAAACCATACAACTGAAATATGAATTTTTCTCAAAATCCTAATACACTACTCACTTACTCACTCAACCAACCCATAATTGGCCCAATCCAAATATCCCACTACAACCCAAACCCAATTTCTAAGCCACGCATTAAGCCATTTACGTAGCCCAACAGCCACTACCCAAACCCACACTATCATAAGTATTAGACATTGACTCCACACACTTCACCCTGCCATTCCCATCTTCTTCGATCTATCCATTGCTAATCCACCACCGTTGTTGGCCAAATCACAAGCCTTATACCCAAACAAATCCAGCCCACACCCCACTCTCACTCACATGACCCAACGACAATTCACCTGACTCACAAACCCTACAACTCACGTTTCCTCTACCCCAGCCTTTCACTGAAACTATACCACCACCTCGCCACGCCGTCGCCACCAACCTCAAAGGGAAGACTATCCACCTCCATCACCCATATCAATAACATACATCTATCAACCTCCCCTCTCGACCATTCATCTATTTAATCATCACCTTCGTCATCGTCTCTGACACGACCCCGTCTCGAGTCACCCTAGTGGACCCAGACGTGACGTGCGCCGATGATGAGTTCCAGCTAGATGTTAGACCCAACACCAAGGCCACATAAATTGTTCTACAACGTTTTGATTATTTAATGAATACAATATTTTTTTGTAAAAATTTTGGCAGAGTCTCCCCTGAAAATAGAACAAAACCGACCTGAAAATTTTCAGAAAGACCCCATATAAAAATCGATATCAGATATTTGGGAACCACCAATACCACCACAACTAAATCAATATGAAACTAAGCTTGACTGAGCACTTCTACTTCAAAACACCATGTTTGCATGCATGCATTACAATAATTGAACAACTCATCGACGAAGTGAGCATTAAACAAAATATCAGACCAAGTGTATTGTGAACACGAGTCCCCAACTAAACATTTACATGCTATGATATTGTTAAGATCATGCAACCTAATGATGTATAGTCAGGTTTTGGACTTCAACAGGCTTTCCAGGTATCTCAAATTCAACGGCCTCCTGATAGGAAAAACATGACAAAATATATGAGTTCGTAACTCAGTGAGTGCAGAGTTTGCAAAAATATATACTTTTTCCATTTATACATTTTTACTGAAAAATCTGATTTATTATTCTTACAGTTTTTTTTAAGAAATTCGGATAATTTCTTTTATAACTGAAACATGCTAAAATAATAAAATTCATACTCTTTATTTTGAATAACCAACTGTAAAAATATGTTAAATATATACAATCTGGTATCAACATAAATCTGTGTAAAGCTGTCATTTCTGTAAGTTAAAATGGTATTTCTGTAATTGAATAAGCTGAATTCTATATATTGAAATGAACTATTATCTGATATTTGAAATTCTGTGAATCTATAACTGAATATACATAAATGATATACTAAATAATCACACCAAGAAGTACCCAATGAATAGCCTTACTCATGTACAGAGTAATCTCGATAGACAAGGCAAAGCCATTCAAATCTGATAATCTAATCATACGTACGCAGAGCTGCCCCAAAAGCTAATCACCCTAGTACACGGCCCAAAGCCTATGTGTGTACGAGAGGGGGTCCCAAAGACCTCTGATAATCTGGTCATACACTGTAGAAATACATTCACATTAGTGTAGAGCAGGTAAAATCACATGAATCTGATCGTACACTGTAGAAACACATTCACATTAGTGTAGAGCGGGTAAAATCACCTGGGTACTTTCTGATGGTTTTAAAATAACTTTAAATATGCTGAAATATATAATATGAATATAATATGCTAGAGAAATAATTTCAATGAATTGGATCTAACTTTAAAAGAAAACTGACTACAAAATCCGTTTGATTCTGAAAACAATGCTGTCAAATCAAATATACGTAATAATTAACTTTCTGATATAGTATAAATTTAATAAATATTTATTTCTGAAAAATAAGATTTTCCACTCAATAAATACGAGCTACAAGCTAGACTGGCTCATAGACGTTTTCAATCTCCTCGTCACCACCTGAAATACGATATGAATAATCAATTTAACAACCACCAAAACAAGTAGTCTTAATATTAAAATACAAGCTCTTAGAACTTAATTCCTTCATACGTGAATAAATTCCCCAAATTATTCCTTTAATCCATTGGAGCTAATATCACTTTCTAGTCCATTAACTAATAACCAACTCATCAACAAAACCTTCAATTCGAGTATATGTACAAATACTCACTTCAATCTAATGACAACTAGTAATCATAATTCATTCTATTAAATTTTCCTCTTCTTCCATAAATATATACTTCCAAGTAAATTTTCATCATCACAATCATTTTCCACAAAAATCCTTAATTAAGAATCCAATAAGAAATTCTAGGGTTTGCCCAAAAATAGGGTTCCTTACCTTAAATGTAAATAGAAGCTAACCATCAAGAAATTTGAACTAAAAATCGTAATATTCTCCCTACATTTGAAATTTTTGAACCAAGTTAAAATCCTAAAAAATTGACAATATATAATTCTATATCCCTTGAAAAAAAATTAAGATAAATCAAATCTAAAATGGAGAAATCAACATTTATCTTTTTCTTCCCTTTTTCCTTCCTCTTTCTTCTTCTTTTTCCTCCTTCTCCCTTATTTTTTTCTCCCTTTCTCTCACTGTTTCAGCTTTTGTTGGGTCTCTGCATGAATAGGGTGAAATGGTACAGAATTGAGTTTAAAATTTGGTAAAATTATGGGCTATTTGCAAAAGAAGTCCCTCAACTTTCCAAGATAATATAAGTAAGTCCTAAATTCCAAAAATAATCCACCTTAACCCTCATATATCATCCACTATGAAATAAATCCCAAGAAAATTAATTTGCTTCACTTAAGTCCTCTTTGACTATGACTTTTACAATTCCTTAATTGAATTTTGACCAAAAGAAAATGGGTTGTAGCTCCACGATGAACCAATTTCTCTCTCCACCGCCAATGTCTCCGGTTCCAACTACCGTCGCTGGGTCTGTCATCTGCAACGAGTCCATTCACATCAGAAACCACACCATATTGTCTGCAGTTCGTGATTTTCCATTTTGGGTTCTTTCAGACAATTGTATCATTCGTGCCGTCCCATTCATTGCCGTCCAGTTAGATAACCATCACCACTGCCGTTCACAGCTCTTGCCACCAGTACCTTCAGTTGCCGCCGACCACAAACTTCACTGCCAAATATACACCATGAGACAGCTCCCTGATTTCGGCCACCTCCATCAGACAGTTGGGGAACTTTGTGTCGGTTAGGTAATTTGTGTTTTGATAAGATTTATTTCTGGTTTACTTGATCACTCGTCTTTTATTTATGTGTTTTTGCGTTCGCGTAGAGTTTTATTTGCAAACTTTTAAAATAATGGTTATAAAAAAATAAAAAAAATGACTTTAAAAGATCTTGAAAATTCTCACGAAGCCTTTTCCCAACAGGTCGCCAACCTCTCAACTGACGTGACAACCATAAAATCTGACTTAGTAGAACTTAAAGAACTTCTCACCCAAGCACTTAGAAACCTGAAAAAATATCCTATAGATAATATATCTGAATCCTCGACGGTAGGTCAAAACGTTTATCACACTCATGAATCCAATGGGTGATGCTATACCTAGCCTCCACAATCCTAGGCCCACGTACATGATTTAGAACATCTTGAACCTTTTCTCCCTCATAACAGCCGCCCTGAACGTCCTCATCCAAATTATGATCAGAATAGACACCATGTCGATGACATCACAAAAAAAAAAAAAAAAAGATGCCCTTGAATTTGATAGCTGCCTAGACCCCGAAGCATTGCTAGAATGGCTGGATTTCATCAAAGAGTACTTCAATTCGTATTACATGCCTGAATACCAATGTATTGGTTTCGCCAAAATGAAACTCGTCAAATCCACTAAACGTTATTGGAAGATGGTGACACGTAACCTGGAACGTTTAGGACGACTTATCACTGTATGGGGAGAAATGAAAACAAAACTCATTGAAAAATGTCCCACTTGCGTCTTGTTAACCTTACACAGAACTTATTGACCATGTCTAACTATAGATCTTGTTTCAATAAGTTGTGTAAGGTCCCAAAATTTTATATTCTAAAGTAGGTTGATGTAGCCCATTTAAGATTATGGAGTCCAAGCCATAAGTTATATAAAAGCCCAATACTGGTTCGGTATGTTAGCCATGTGTGTTTTCTTTAAAATCTAGAATTTTTAAATAAAGTAGTAGTGTTTCCTAAAAATTGAACCAGACGGTGAAAATTTATTTTATGGATAGTAAATATTTTTAAGATTAGATTTTGTGTATGCGTGTTATTTTTCAAAATGACCAAATTATAGGTAAAATCTAGTGTATTAAGTTCTAATTGTGGATTTATGTTGTTTCCTTACTTTGTTAACTTAATAAAGTTTAGGGACCAAGGGTGAGAATTTAACTATATAAAAAAAAAAACCAATTCATTTCATTTTCCTCAAATCATGCTCACACACGTTTTTACATTTTGGTTGAATAGTCAAGGTATTAAATCTCATAATTGGTAATCTGAAATGTTGCATTAAACCTCAAATTATATTCATATACATTTAATATTTGTACACACACACACACATAACATAATGAATGAAACTACAATTAACCAATTTACCCATTTTAAATTCTCTTTAATTGGCAAGTGATGAATGCAACCATTTTCTTATCTTTCAATTCCAAACTACACATTTTCTAATATATGTGAAATTTATACATTGAAATATATACACTTTGAAAAAAAAAATTGTCAAGTAAGCTAGGGAAAGAAAAATGAAGGAGATTGTTTAAAGGCATTGGTTGCATCCAAGAAGCAATATTTTCATCCAACTTCATCGATTCAAAAGCATCAAACGAAGGTAGGTAGAGGTGCAAGCGTTTGTTTCGTTTTCAAATTTTGATTTTTCGTTAAAAGTTTGAATGAATTGGTACCTCCGGGTACGATGCTTCAGTACTGCTATAGTTTGAATGATCATTATCTGGCTCTACATGTTATTATATTGCTATAGAAATCGGATTTTACCGAAAATCCCTCTATGTGCAACGGTATGAATCCACGCTTCGAAATTTCTAAATTGATAACGAAATGCACCGATGAAATCTATTGAGTTTTAAACTCATGAGTTAATTCCCCTTTTACAGGTTGATTTGATATGCTTGGGGCATTGATGATCGTAGAGGATGATGCAACCTGCTATGGAGAAGCAGATGACTTAACGTTTTTAATCCGAATATGCAACTTTTATTTATTTATTTTTAAAAACAGATTTCTAAGAACATCATAAGTGGAACTATTCTAAGAACATTTTATGAATAAATTATGTTTAGAAGTAGTTATGTGTTATAGAAATCAATTTACAAGTCACCATTTACGATAAAAGAAAATATTAAAGATTTAGTGTTGCTATTTTTCTAAATTTTCAGCTTTGGCCTTGGATTTCAAAAATTCATAACTCAATCGTTACTTGAAGTTTTTCGACATAATTAGTGGCAGTTGATAGCCTCGTAGGTTAGCTACCGAATAAATGTGAAATTATGTCGATCCGACGTCTGTAGTATTTTATATGTCATTTTAAGTAAACTGTGTTGGGTTACATTCTAAATTGAGTAGCTACGGGGTTTTGAAAAGTATTTTAATACCTCATATGTTGCTGACAAAAGCTGATTTTTGGATATGTCATAATATAAAGAATTTCCTACTTTACTAAAAAATTTCATGAAGTTTTGGGGTCGATAGCTATGCAAACGAAATTATTTTTGAAATTGCTATTGAAATAGAAAACAAAAGCAGCAACATTTATTATTATTTTTATTTCATGTCGATAGTTGCATATACGATATGTTAGTTGCATATACGGTATGTTGGTTGCATATCCGATAAGTTGCATATATGGTATTTTGCTATAAGTTGCATATCTGGTATGTTACTGTATAGTTAATTATTTAATTAAGTCTACAATCTACGGGTAAAGTAAAGTTAATCTTGTGACGTTTAGATCCCATGGCGTTACAACATGGTATCAGAGTACGAGTTTAGTTGATTATTTAGACTTAGCGTAATTTGTAAAAAAAAAAAAAAAAAAAAAAAAACCTTAAGTACAAAGTAGGACATTTAAAATGAGAAAAAGAAATATTTAAGGCACTCCATGGCACCTTGCATCCTACGACCCAGGTATGTTTAACTAAATAAAGTTTTAATTTTTGCTACGAATGGATACGATTTTATAGTTTTGTTTCCATGTTGCAATGAATTGCAAATGACAAAATAAGGACCTAGTGCCAGTAAGGCTAGCCACAGTAGCGCCGTGCCCTAAGTGTGGTAAAACTCATTGTGGTGAATGCTTCTACGGGAAGAATGCCTATTTTCGGTGTGGTAAGCCAGGCCATATTGCTAAAAATTGTCCCATATTTACTCAAAAGAAGGATGATGACAGTGATCAAAACAAAAGAGGGAAAGCACAAGTTTTTACAATGACTCAGAAGGATGCAGACGAGAACTCAAATGTAATAGCATGTATTTTACCGATATGTAATACACCTGCTTATGTACTGTTTGATTTGGGAGTTACTCATTCTTTTATGTCAATGCCTTTCATTACTAAATCTAGTATTACTAGTAATAAGTCAGAGAGTACACTAGAAATTAGTATCCCCTCAGGCAGAACATTAAATACAAATCAGTTAACTAAGTTGGTGAATCTTGAAATTGAGGGAAAAACATTAGAAGTTAACTTGTATGTAATAGAGATGAAAAACTTTGATGTGATTTTGGGTATGGATTGGTTGTGACGTAATTATGCAACCATTCATTGTAGAGAAAGGAAAGTGTATTTTCAAAAACTGGGAGAAGAACAATTTTCTTTCCCTGAAATAAAGACCAAACCCCATCTCCAATTGGTATTTGCCTTGCAAGTCGAGAAAATGTTGAGAAAAGAATTATCTCAAGGGTTTCTAGTTAACATCTCAAGAGAAAAACAAGCAACAATGAAGATTGAGGATGTACCAGTGGTATAAGAATTTAAGGATGTGTTTCCAGAAGATCTACCTGGTAGCCCACGAGATAGACAGGTGGAGTTTACAATAGATTTAGTTCTTGGAGTGGCACTAGTATCGAAAGCTCTATACAGAATGGCTCCAAAGGAATTTTAGGAGTTGAAAATTCAGTTACAAGAATGGTTAGACAGTAGCTTTTTCCGACCAAGTGTATCTCCATGGGGTACACCAGTGTTATTTGTAAAAAAGAAAGATGGAAGTATGAGGATGTGTATCGACTATCAGGAGTTGAACCGTTTGACCATCAAGAATAATTATCCTCTCTCGAGAATTGAGGATTTGTTTGATCAATTAAAATGGGCTAAAGTATTTTCCAAGATCGACTTACAATCTGGATATCATCAATTGAAGGTCAAGGCTACTGATATACCCAAGACGACTCTCAAAACTCGTTATTGATATTACGAGTTCACAGTTATTCACGAATTTAATGAATCGTGTATTTCACTAGTATGTAGATTAATTTGTCATAGTTTTCATTGATGACATTTTAATTTACTCCAAGAGTAAAGATCAACACGTGGAACATCTTAGACTAGTGTAAGAAATACTGTGTGAGGAAAAGTTATACGCTAAATTTAAAAAGTGTGAATTTTGGCTTGAGCGTGTTGGATTCTTCGGTCATATAGTTACTGCCCAAGGAATTGAAGTAGATCCAATAAAAGTGGAAGTGGTAACTGTAGCGCCCCGAGTTCTATTAACCCGGATTGCCACGTCATCGTCTTTTGCCCTAATTTTGTCAATCAATTTTGCGGAAATAACCTAATTTTTAAAATTACATTTGCAATTGAAAACTACGTCGGCAATTAAAACTCATAGGATATTTAAAATTTAAATATCATATTTTAGAAATAGCGGAAAACGACAAAATGTTATCAATATTCGAATACAAAAACTTCAAAGAGATAATAATTTCGATAGTCAAATTCTTTTATGCCACCACTGTCGGATCAATCTCGATCACCTCCGAAGTCTGCAAATATTGTTAAAATAACAGAATGAGTATTTCGAAGAAATACTCAGTAGACTCATCGTCGATAATTAATTTACAGAATAATTGAATACACACTTATGCAATATACAACGTGATATCATCTTTGGTTCATTTTCTTGAAAATCATAGGCTCTTTAAAATACAGGCTATGGGTAGTTCTTTTTTTCTTGTGCGGATGAAGCACATAAGTTATGCATAACATTCTCTTCTTATCTCATAAGAGATTCTTTCTTTTTTTTCTCATGCAATTAAGCATATAAGTTATGGCAAGCATAACAACATCATATATCTCATATGACACATTCTCATCCTATGCATAAAGCATATAAATCACGTAAATTCACATAGAGCATGCAATTATAATTTAAACTAATTAATGGTGGCGAGTCTACCTCAAAATCTCGAGTTTCGTGAAAATGGTATGAGAAGTAACTTCAATCTCCTAATTGTCCGTTCGTTTCGTCTAGCCAATAGAAAATAAGTTTGAATCAGTATTTCGAAATTTTAAAGTTTTAAAGTGTTGAAATTAAGGTCAAGGGCTTAATTGAAAATTATTGGAATTGAACTAAATGACTTAAAATGATAAAGTAAAGTTTAGGGGCTAAATTGGAAATTTATTAAATCTGAAAATAAAACTTTAAGGGCTAAAATAATAACTTTCATAAGTTTAGGGACTAAATTGTAATTATAATAAAGCTGGAATTAAAAGTTAAAAATTGAAATAATAACTTTTATAAGTTTAAGTACTGAGCTGTAAATATATTAAAGCTGAAATAAAACTTAAAAGCTGATTTAAATAATTTTTAATAGTTTAAGGACTAATTTGTAAATATATTGAAGCTGAAAATAAAGTTTAAAGACTGAAATAATAATTTCTATACATTAGGGACTCAATTGTAAATATAATAAAGCTGAAATAAAACTTAAAAGCTGATTTAAATAACTTATATAAGTTTAAGGACTAAACTGTAAATAAAATAAAGCTGGAAATAAAGTTAAATGCTGAAATAAATAACTTATTTAAACTAGGGACTAAATTGAAATTTCTTAAAACTGTAAATAAAGAATCTAGGACTGAAATAAAACAATTAAAAACTTGGGGGCTAAACCATAATCTTTAGAAATCAAAAATCAAAATAAAATCAAATAAAATAAAAATTTCCTTTCATTTTTCTCTCTCTCTCTCTCTCATTACAGAGAGAGAGTCCGACGGGGAGGAAGGGGCTCAGCCCCTTCCTTCGATTCTCCACCGGCGAACGGTGGCAGCGCCACCGTCGTGGTGGCGCCGGAGTGTGGGGGTGGCGATTGGTTTTTTTTTGGGACGCGATTCGAGGCTAACATCGAAGCTTGGAGGCTCGATTCATTTCGGGTAAGAGGTAAGTTTTTATGGGTTTTCCATTTTCTTGATTCTGGTAGTTGATTGGGGTTGATTTGAGGTGAAATAAGGGCTGCTTGGTTTCGGGTTTTGGGTGTAGTGGCTGGTGGAGGTCGTGAAGCTACGGGTTGTGCGTGGTTGGTGTTTTGGTGGCGTTTGAGGTGGCGTTCTAGCTGTTGGACAGTAGGTGTTTTAGGTGAGCTGCTGGGTGTTGGTTTGGTGGTGTTGAGGATGGTGCAGCGAGGTTGTGAAGTTTGGCTACGGTTTTGGAGATGGTGGTGGCAGTAGCTTGAGCATTGAGCTTGGTGGTTTGAGGTGGTGGTGTTGTTGGTCTCGTGAGTGAGCTTGATGGCTTGGCCAGAGGTGGTGTTGGACGTTTTCTGCTGTTTGGTGGTTTCGAGTTGGTGGTGGTTTGAGGCTGAAAACGGGGGTGGTTCAATTGGTTACAGCTTGGGTTTCTGCTGGAGCTTTGAAATGGTGGTTCTGGGTTTGGTTGGCTACAGTGTGGTGTTGTGGATTGGATTCCAGTGTCGTGAGTGGGTTTTGGCTCTGGTTTGGTGAGGAAATGGTGGTGTTGATGGTTCTACAGTTTGGTGATTTCCTGTTGATGCTAGAAATTTATGTTCTAGCATCAATGGTGGAATCACCGTGGAAATGATTGAGGGAGAGAAGAGAGATTCTTACCAAATGGATTTAGTTGGCTGAGTGAATTTTTGGAGGAGAGGGAGAATGAGGTGATGGTGAATAAAATAGGAAATGTTAGGGCACAAATCCCTATGTGCCACTTGGGCCAATTGGGTTGCAAGGAATCCTAAATGGATTGGGCCTAAACATCAATATTTGGGCCGACATAATTGGACTTAATTGTAATGGACTAAAATAAATTGGGCTAAAAGAATTAAAATTAAATCGGGCTTATGATTGGACCATAACTGTTGAATTTTAACAATTGGGCTTGAATTTAATAAAAATTGGATATAAATAAAATAATTCGAAATTGATAATAAAATTATTATTCGGGATTGGATTCAATCGAATAGATTTGAATTCGTTTTTATAACGGCTAGACGAACGCGTTTCTCTAGAAAATTAGGGTTACGTTTTAGCGACACGTTTTTCGAGAAAATTAATTTATATAATTTAAAAGTTCGCGGTCGCTACAGTAACTAAGTGGAAGACACCGACTAACACTGGTGAAGTTCGAAGATTTCTGGGATTGGCTGGGTACTATCGAAGATTTATAAAAGGATTGTCGAAAATAGTTGGACCAATGACACAATTGACAAGGAAATGAGTAAAGTTTCAATGGACAAATAAGTGTGATCAAAGCTTTCAGGAGCTAAAGCAGCGATTGATTACATCACTAGCGTTAACCATACCCGAAGGTTCGGAAGGGTTTGTTATATATAGTGATGCATCCAAACAAGGTTTGGGATGTGTGTTAATGTAACACGAAAAAGTGATTGCCTATGCATCAAGGTAATTGAAGCAGCATGAGCCACGTTACCCACTTTCTCTAATATCTCGAATGGTCCGAGAAAACGGGGTCTTAACTTCCCTCTCTTGCCAAAACGGATAGTTCTTTTCATAGGAGCTACTTTCAAGAATACTTTCTCTCCGATTGCAAATTCCAAGTGTTTTCTCCTTTTATCGGCATAGCTTTTCTGTCTGTCTTGTGCGGCTTTGATCCGCAGTCTAATCTTTTCAATAGCTTCAACGGTCATTTCAATCAATTCTGGACCCAAAATTCTCCTTTCGCCTTCTTCATCCCAATAGACTGGTGATCGACATCGTCGTCCATAAAGTGCCTCATATGGTGCCATACCAATAGTAGCCTGAAAACTATTATTGTAGGCAAATTCCACTAATGGAAGATGATTCTCCCAATTACCACTCAAGTCTAGTACACAAGCTCTAAGCATATCTTCCAGTGTCTGAATAGTGCGTTCAGACTGTCCATCTATCTGAGGATGGTAAGATGTACTAAAATTTAATTTAGTACCCATTGCAACATGTAGACTTTTTCAAAATCTCGAAGTAAATCTCGGGTCTCTATCGGAGACAATGGAGGTTGGTGCTCCATGAAGTCGAACAATCTCTTTAACGTACAATTGGGCCAATTAATCTATATTGAGAGTCATTCTGATTGGTAGGAAATGAGCTAACTTAGTAAGTCGGTCTACAATAACCCAAATAGCGTCATGACTCTTTACTGATTTTGGTAATCCCGTTACAAAATCCATGGAAATTTTCTCCCATTTCCATTCTGGTATATCCAAGGGATTTAACAACCCTGATGGTCTCTGATGTTCAGCCTTGACCTACTGACACGTCATGCATTGAGAGACAAACTTTGCAATGCAACCCTTCATGTTCCTCCACCAAAAGGTGTTGCGCAAATCACGATACATCTTTGTCCCTCCTAGGTGGCATGCATATGGTGTTGAATGAGCTTCTGTCAAAATCTCATTTTGGATATGTTCATCCTTTGGTACACATAGACGTCCTCTGAATATAAGTGCCTTATCAGAGGCAATCTCGAAACCTATTCTCTTGCCAGTTCCAACTTCGGATCTGATCTTTTCCAAGAATTTATCTCCAATTTGAGCTGTTATAATCCGACCTCTTAAGTCTAGTTTAACGCTCAGATTTGTCAATCTAGAAGATCCTTGGACTGATGGGGTTCGCACTTCGATTCTTAGATTTCTCAAATCTCGAATCAACTGATCTTGCGTCGTTCCTAAAGCTGATAATCGTCTCAAATCGGCGTTCTTTCTGCTCAAGGCATCTGCAACTTTATTTGCTTTACCTGGGTGGTAAAGAATGGTGCAGTCATAATCTTTTACTAGCTCTAGCCATCGTCGTTGTCTCATGTTCAGTTCCTTTTGAGTGAAGAAATACTTGAGACTCTTGTGATCGGTGTAAATCTCACATTTACTCCCGTACAGATAGTATCTTCAAATCTTAAGAGCGTGCACAACAGCTGCGAGCTCTAAATCATGTGTCAGGTAATTCTTCTCATGTGGCTTCAACTCTCTTGAAGCATATGCTATCACTTTGCAATTCTGCATCAAAACACAACCTAAACCATGTTTGGATGCATCGCTGTAAATAACGAAACCTTCAGATCCATCTGGTATAGTCAGCACTGGTGCTGAGATGATTCTGTCCTTAAGTTTCTGAAAGCTTTGTTCACATTGTTCTGTCCACTGAAACTTAACTCCCTTCCTGGTCAACTGAGTCATAGAACCTGCTATTTTAGAAAAACCCTCTATGAATCGCCGATAATAACCAGCTAATCCCAGAAAGCTTCTCACATCTCCAACATTTGCAGGTGTTGGCCAATTCGTTACAGTTTCAACCTTAGAAGGATCAACCTCGATGCCTTTAGCTGTAACAATGTGACCTAAGAAACCTACTCTCTCCAGACAAAATTCACATTTCTTGAACTTAGCGTACAACTTTTCTGCTCTCAGCGTTTCCAACACAATCCTCAAATGTTCTTCATGTTGTGCGGAATTCCTGGAGTAGATCAGTATATCATCGATAAAAACAATAACGAATTTATCAAGATACTGATGGAAAACTCGGTTCATCAAGTCCATAAATATTGCAGGTGCGTTCGTGAGACCGAACGGCATCACTGTGAACTCATAATGTCCATATCGTGTCCTGAACGCTGTCTTTGGTACGTCGCTGGCGAAACCTTTAGCTGATGGTACCCAGATCTCAAATCAATCTTCGAGAAGATTGCAGTACCTTTCAACTGATCGAATAAGTCTTAGATCCTGGGTAGGGGATACTTATTCCTTATCGTCAACTTGTTAAGTTCTCGATAGTCGATACACATCCTCATGCTTTCGTCCTTCTTCTTTACAAACAGCATAGGTACTCCCCACGGAGATACACTTGGCCTGATAAAACCCTTCTCTAGCAATTCCTCTAATTGCACCTTCAGTTCTTGCAACTCCTTTGGTGCCGTGCGGTATGGAGCTTTAGAAACAGGGACAGCTCCTGGTACCAAATCGATGGAAAATTCCACTTGCCTATCCGGCGAAGTGCCGGGTAGATCGTCTGGAAAAACGTCACCATATTCACATACTACTGGCACTGAATCCAGAGTAATATCATCTACGGGTTTGTCTTGAAGACTAACCAAATAGCCATGACAACTATCCTTGGCTAATAGCTTCTCCGCTTGTAAAGCCGAAATCAGGCGAGGAAGTGCCTTAATCCTCGTCCCATAAAATCTGAATACTTCTTCACCATCTTTACGAAAAATAACCTCCTTCTCGTGGCACATAATTGCGGCACGGTTGGTGCTGAGCCAATCCATACCTAGAATAATATCGAAATCTTTCATTCGGATAATATTCAGGTCTGCCTCCAAAACTTGACCATCAAAATCTATTTGTACTGCCTTGACTATCTTATTAGTATCGATAGTTTCTCCTGACGGCAAACTAACTTCAAGGGTACTACCAGTCTCTATGCCTATTAGGTTCAGTCTTTCTAAGCATGCATCGGATATAAACGAGTGTGTGGCTCCCGAGTCTATAAGGACATATACGGGTATCCCGGAAATAGATAGTATACCTGATATCATATTAACATGCTTAAGACGGGAAGGAAAATACAGTATGAATGCGGTTAAAACATGTACAAGAATACCAGTTTAACTAGTATACCTGCGATCACGTCGGAATCCTCTGCGGCATCCATAGCGAACACTCTGGCTTTTCCCTTCCGATTCTGGTCTGGGTTCGTCCTCTGATTAGAACCCTGGGCAAACGCAGGACGACAGTCTGATGCAAAGTGACCCGACTGGCCACACTTATAGCAAACACTCTTTCCAAACAGGCATTCTCCTTTATGCATCCTCTGGCACTTAGGGCAGGGTGAGATGAAATTGGTCATCTGCTTCCCTGTTGGTCCCGGAGTCGGCCTCTTAGCGAATGCCAGATTCTGGTTCTAATTTTGGTTGCGGCTCGGACCTTGCCATTTCCTTTTTCCCTGATTTCTCTGCTCATAATGATTTCCTTGGTTTCCCGTTCTCCCACCGGCATAGGCTACTGCTTGAGCCTTCCTCACTACTTCTCGGTAGGTTGGCAGCTCCTGTGAACTGACAATTTGTCTAACGTCTGAGCGTAGACCTCTCTCAAAGCGTCATGCCTTCTTGAATTCTGTCTCCACCAGATGTGAAGCATAGCGGACAGTTCCTCAAACCTTCTCTCATACTCAGTTATGTCCATATCACCTTGTATCAGTCGCAAGAATTCGACCTCTTTGTGATCTCTGAGAGCTTGTGGGAAGAACTTGTCCCTGATCTCCTCCTTGAAATTATCCCAAGTCAGGGCTGCTTGTTGTTCTTCGCTCCTTGTGCGGGATGCTGATTCCCACCAAAATCCCACTCTTCCAACCAACATGAATTCTGCACAGCCTATCTTCTTGTATTCTGGGCAGGATATGTGCCTGAAAATCTTTTCAATGGTCTAGAGCCACTCTTCTACTGCCAGTGGCCCATTTTCGCCATCAAACGTAGGCGGGTTGTACTTTCTGAACTGTTCAATTACCGGTACAATGGGGTTGGAGTTAACCGGCAGTGGAATCTATCTCATTTCTTGCACAGCTTTGAGTAATTCTCTGATAACATCGGCTTGGTTTGGTGGTGCCATAACCTTCATAAATTTAAAAACAGTTTGTAATAGTTGACTAGGAGTACTAACAACGCGAACAAGGATATCTCGTGAGACGGAAATTAAGTTTCAAATTTCATTTCATTCATATTTCAACTTCTTTTCATGTAGGTACATCGGGTGGCATGTATGCCAACATTTGATTAAGACAAAATGTCAACCCTACTCTAACTCCTATCATCTATTCTCCTTCGGTCACGCATGATTCGGCGTCCGAGAATTCTCCCAACGCTGGATCAACGTCTTCCTCTGGTTCTTCTTCTTCTGGGTCTTCTTCGGGATCTTCTTCTTCTTCTAGGTCTTCCTTAGGATCTTCTTCTTCTTCTAAGTCTTCCTCGGGATTGCCCTCGGGTGCTAACTCATCTTCTTGCACCTATTCAGGCTCGAGCATTGGCTCATGTTCTGGCTCCCCTTCAGGTACAATCCCAAGGCGGTGCTCAAAATACATGGGCCAATATGCCACAAATCTCACGCAGAATGTATCATATCCCATATCCACATTAGGCGACGTAAGAGCATCCATGTATATGCTACGAGCTACTTCCGCATAGTCGCGTCGGAAAGTCGAGAGTAAGTGATGGATCGACTGGCGATTACAGGTCACGTAGCCATGCTGTATGGCCCGCTCCCGTACGACATTCAACTGCTCTATGTGTTGGGCAATTGTCCAATCAAGTCTAGGCTTGAAGCGGTCGTAATCTCTAACAGCTTGTTCTACGTCACTGGGTGCATTTCTACGAATGGGTGCCATGTCCTAAACCAATTATGCAAAGTCCAATTAATTGGGGTTATTCATCTCTTCTTAGTTAAAATTTACGAGGACGTAAAAATTTAGAAAACTATTTCCAATTATGCTCAAACTCGTCTTTCTTTCTTTTCTTTCTTTCTTTCTAATTCAGATACACTTTCTTTCTCTTTCTTCTAAGTCTCGTAAATCGTAAAACAGTATCCGAAATAAAATAACAATAAACTTCATAAACTTCTTTACCTTCGGAGTCGACGGATTGAATGATGGCAGAGGCAACTTCCAGTAATAATTAAATAAAATAATCTCTTTAAAAATTCTCTTTGAAAATTTTCTCTTTTTGAAAATTTGCCAGTCTACAGAAACGCAGACTGGCTCTGATACCAAGCTGTAGCGCCCCGAGTTCTGTTAACCCGGATTGCCACGTCATCGTCTTTTGCCCTAATTTTGTCAATCAATTTTGCGAAAATAACCTAATTTTTAAAATCACATTTGCAATTGAAAACTACGTCGGCAATTAAAACTCATATGATATTTAAAATTTAAATATCATATTTTAGAAATAGCGGAAAACGAAAAAATGTTATCAATATTCGAATACAAAAACTTCAAAGAGATAATAATTTCGATAGTCAAATTCTTTTATGCCACCACTGCCGGATCAATCTCGATCACCTCCTAAGTCTGCAAATATTGTTAAAATAGCAGAATGAGTATTTCGAAGAAATACTCAGTAGACTCATCGCCGATAATTAATTTACAGAATAATTGCATACACACTTATGCAATATACAACGTGATATCATCTTTGGTTCATTTTCTTGAAAATCATAGGCTATTTAAAATACAGGCTATGTGTAGTTCTTTCTTTCTTGTGCGGATGAAGCACATAAGTTATGCATAACATTCTCTTCTTATCTCATAAGAGATTCTTTCTTTTTTTCTCATGCAATTAAGCATATAAGTTATGGCAAGCATAACAACATCATATATCTCATATGACACATTCTCATCCTATGCATAAAGCATATAAATCACGTAAATTCACATAAAGCATGCAATTATAATTTAAACTAATTAATGGTGGCGAGTCTACCTCAAAATCTCGAGTTTCGTGAAAATGGTGCGAGAAGTAACTTCAATCTCCTAATTGTCCGTTCGTTTCGTCTAGCCAATAGAAAATAAGTTTGAATCAGTATTTCGAAACTTTAAAGTTTTAAAGTGTTGAAATTAAGGTCAAGGGCTTAATTGAAAATTATTGGAATTGAAATAAATGACTTAAAATGATAAAGTAAAGTTTAGGGGCTAAATTGAAAATTTATTAAATCTGAAAATAAAACTTTAAGGGCTAAAATAATAACTTTCATAAGTTTAGGGACTAAATTGTAATTATAATAAAGCTGGAATTAAAAGTTAAAAATTGAAATAATAACTTTTATAAGTTTAAGGACTGAGCTGTAAATATATTAAAGTTGAAAATAAAACTTTAAGGGCTAAAATAATAACTTTCATAAGTTTAGGGACTAAATTGTAATTATAATAAAGCTGGAATTAAAAGTTAAAAATTGAAATAATAACTTTTATAAGTTTAAGGACTGAGCTGTAAATATATTAAAGTTGAAAATAAAAGGTGAAAACTAAAATAATAATTTTTAATAGTTTAAGGACTAATCTGTAAATATATTGAAGCTGAAAATAAAATTTAAAGACTGAAATAATAATTTCTATACATTATGGACTCAATTGTAAATATAATAAAGCTGAAATAAAACTTAAAAGCTGATTTAAATAACTTATATAAGTTTAAGGACTAAACTGTAAATAAAATAAAGCTGGAAATAAAGTTAAATGCTGAAATAAATAACTTATTTAAATTAGGGACTAAATTGAAATTTCTTAAAACTGTAAATAAAGAATCTAGGACTGAAATAAAACAATTAAAAACTTGGGGGCTAAAATATAATCTTTAGAAATCAAAAATCAAAATAAAATCAAATAAAATAAAAATTTCCTTTCATTTCTCTCTCTCTCTCATTACAGAGAGAGAGTCCGACGGGGAGGAAGGGGCTCAGCCCCTTCCTTCGATTCTCCACCGGCGAACGGTGGCAGCGCCACCGTCGTGGTGGCGCCGGAGTGTGGGGGTGGCGATTGGTTTTTTTTGGGACGCGATTCGAGGCTAACATCGAAGCTTGGAGGCTCGATTCATTTCGGGTAAGAGGTAAGTTTTTATGGGTTTTCCATTTTCTTGATTCTGGTAGTTGATTGGGGTTGATTTGAGGTGAAATAAGGGCTGCTTGGTTTTGGGTTTTGGGTGTAGTGGCTGGTGGAGGTCGTGAAGCTACGGGTTGTGCGTGGTTGGTGTTTTGGTGGCGTTTGAGGTGGCGTTCTAGCTGTTGGACAGTAGGTGTTTTAGGTAAGCTGCTGGGTGTTGGTTTGGTGGTGTTGAGGATGGTGCAGCAAGGTTGTGAAGTTTGGCTACGGTTTTGGAGATGGTGGTTGCAGTAGCTTGAGCATTAAGCTTGGTGGTTTGAGGTGGTGGTGTTGTTGGTCTCGTGAGTGAGCTTGATGGTTTGGGCAGAGGTGGTGTTGGACGTTTTCTGCTGTTTGGTGGTTTCGAGTTGGTGGTGGTTTGAGGCTGAAAACGGGGGTGGTTCAATTGGTTGCAGCTTGGGTTTCTGCTGGAGCTTCGAAATGGTGGTTCTGGGTTTGGTTGGCTACAGTGTGGTGTTGTGGATTGGATTCCAATGTCGTGAGTGGGTTTTGGCTATGGTTTGGTGAGGAAATGGTGGTGTTGATGGTTCTACAGTTTGGTGATTTCCTGTTGATGCTAGAAATTTATGTTCTAGCATCAATGGTGGAATCACAGTGGAAATGATTGAGGGAGAGACGAGAGATTCTTACCAAATGGATTTAGTTGGCTGCGTGAATTTTTGGAGGAGAGGGAGAATGAGGTGATGGTGAATAAAATAGGAAATGTTAGGGCACAAATCCCTATGTGCCGCTTGGGCCAATTGGGTTGCAAGGAATCCTAAATGGATTGGGCCTAAACATCAATATTTGGGCCGACATAATTGGACTTAATTGTAATGGACTAAAATAAATTGGGCAAAAAGAATTAAAATTAAATCGAGCTTATGATTGGACCATAAATGTTGAATTTTAACAATTGGGCTTGAATTTATTAAAAATTGGATATAAATAAAATAATTCGAAATTGATAATAAAATTATTATTCGGGATTGGATTCAATCGAATAGATTTGAATTCGTTTTTATAACGGCTAGACGAACGCTTTTCTCTAGAAAATTAGGGTTACGTTTTAGCGACACGTTTTTCGAGAAAATTAATTTATATAATTTAAAAGTTCGCGGTCGCTACAGTAACTAAGTGGAAGACACCGACTAACACTGGTGAAGTTCGAAGATTTCTGGGATTGGCTGGGTACTATCGAAGATTTATAAAAGGATTGTCGAAAATAGTTGGACCAATGACACAATTGACAAGGAAAGGAGTAAAGTTTCAATGGACAAATAAGTGTGATCAAAGCTTTCAGTAGCTAAAGCAGCGATTGATTACATCACTAGCGTTAACCATACCCGAAGGTTCGGAAGGGTTTGTTATATATAGTGATGCATCCAAACAAGGTTTGGGATGTGTGTTAATGTAACACGGAAAAGTGATTGCCTATGCATCAAGGCAATTGAAGCAGAATGAGCAGAATTACCCAATGCATGATCTAGAACTTGCGGTGGTAGTTCATGCATTAAAGATATGACGACATTACTTATATAGAGGAAAGTGCGACATTTACATGGATCATAAGAGTCTTAAATATTTCTTCACATAAGGAACTGAATGTGAGACAAAGGCGATGGTTGGAGCAAGTAAAGGATTATGATTGCACTATTTATTACCATCCAGGTTAGGCTAATATTGTTGCTGATGCTCTAAGTAGAAAGTCGATGGGATAGTTGGCATCATTACCTACTATTTAGATGGAGTTGATCAAAGACTTGGAAAATTTGCGAATTGGAGTGGTTATAACACCACAGCAAAGTACCGCTCATTTAGCAACTTTGGTAGTTCGACCAACTCTCAGAGATCGGATCATAGAAGCACAAGAGAAAGATCTATTTTTGCAGAAGATCAGGAAAGACATTAGTATCGATAGGAGAAAGGATTTTGGAATAGCTTCGGATTGTACACTGATGTTTAAATGAAGAATTTGTGTGCCTAAAGATGAAGTTTTAGGGAAGGAGATATTAGAAGAGGTTCATTTCACCTATACACCGCACATGCTGGTGGTACGAAAATGTATTGAGATCTTAGAGATACATTTTAGTGGTGGAATATAAAAAGAAGTATATGCCTATCTGTGGCAAAATGCATAGTGTGTCAACAAATTAAAACAAAACATCAAAGACCACTAGGATTGTTAAATCTATTGGACATACTTGAATGGAAGTGGGAGAATATCGCAATGGAATTTGGGGTAGGATTTTAATACAACAAGAGGACATAATGCTATATGGGTAATAGTGGATCGTCTAACAAAGGCCGCTCATTTTCTTTCGGTAAAAATGACATTTAGTCTAGATCAGTTGGCACAATTGTACATTAGAGAGATTGTAAGATTGCATGGTGTTTCCATCTCTATTGTGTCCGATAGAGATCTAAGATTTACATCTAAGTTTTGGAAGAGCTTACAAGGAGCTATGGGACTGAAATTGAATTTTAGTATAGTATATCACCCTCAATACGATTGTCAATCTGAAAGGACCATTCAAACTTTGGAAGATATGTTGAGAGCCTGTGTTCTGGATCTAGGAGGCAGTTGGGAATCGTATCTACCTTTGGTGAAATTTGCATATAATAATAGTTTTCAAGCAACTATTGGAATGGTATCGTATGAAGCTCTCTACGGTAGAAGATGTAGATCACCTGTACATTAGGATGAAATTAGAGAAAAGAGAGTTTTGGGACCAGAGACCATCAAAAGGACAGTTGAAGCCATTGATAAGATCCACACTAAGATAAAGGCAGCGTAAGATAGACAAAAGAGCTATACTGATACCAGAAGAAAAGACTTGAAATTTGAAGTTGGAGAGAAAGTTTTTCTAAAATTGTCACCTATAAAGGGCGTACTTAGATTCGGCAAGAAAGGAAACGTATTTCATTTATCGATGATCAGGAAGTATATGCATGATCCTAATCACGTAGTCAATTATCAATCCCTGGAAATACAGAAAGGTTTATCGTATGGGGAATTATCGATTAAAATACTGGACTGAAAGCTACATAAATTACGAAATAAATAAATTCATCTGGTCAAAGTGCAATGGAGTAATGATGAGTAGAAGAATCTACTTGGGAAAGAGAAGAAGTTAAAGACAAACACATTCGACACTGTTTGTTTAATTTAAAGTAATTTCGAGGACGAATTTTTTTTAAGGTGTGAGGGATGTAAGGTCCCAAAATTTTATATTATTAAGTAGGTTGATGTAGCCTATTTGAGGTTACAAAATCCAAGCCATAAGTTATTTAAAAGCCCAATACTGGTTTGATATGTTTTAAATAATTTTAATCTTATGAAAGTTCATAAGTAGCCATGCGTGTTTTCTTTAAAATATAGAATTTTCAAATAAAGCAGTAGTGTTTCCCAAAGATTGAACTAGACGGTGAAAATTTATTTTATGGATAGTAAATATTTTGAAGATTAGATTTTGCATACGCGTTATTTTTCAAAATGACCGAATTATAGGTAAAATATAGTCTATTAAGTTCTAATTGAGGATTTATGTTGTTCCCTTGCTTTGTTAACTTAATAAAGTTTAGGGGACCAATGGTGAGAATTAAAAAAAAAAAAAAACCAATTCATTTCATTTTCCTCAAATCATACTCACACACGTTTTTATAGTTTGGTTGAATTGTCAATGCATTAAATCTCATAATTGGTAGGTTGGAATGTTGCATTAAACCTCAAATTGTATTCATATACATTTACCATTTGTACACACACGCGCGTATAACATAAGGAATGAAACTACAATTAACCAATTTACCCATTTTAAATTCTCTTTAATTGGAAAGTGATGAAGGCAACCATTTTCTTACCTTTCATTTCCAAATTACACACTTTCTAATATATGTGAAATTTATACACTTTGAAAAAAAAAATTTGTCAAGTAAGGGAAAGAAAAGTGAAGGAGATTGTTTAAAGGCATTGGTTGCATTCAGGAAGCAATATTTACATCCAACTTCATTGATTCAAAAGCGTCAAACGAAGGTAGATAGAGGTGCAAGTGTTTGTTTCGTTTTCAATTTTTGATTTTTCGTTAAAAGTTTGAATGAATTGGTATCTCCGAGTACGATGCTTTGGTACTACTATAGTTTGAATGATCATTATTTGGCTCCACGTGTTGTGATATTGCTATAGAAATTGGACATTGCCGGAAATCCTTATATGTGCGATTGTATGAATCCACAGTTCGAAATTTCTAAATTGATAACGAAATGCACCGATGATATCTATTGAGTTTCAAACTCATGGGTTAATTCCCTTCTTACAGGTTGATTTGATATGCTTGGGGCGTGGATGATGGTAGAGGATGATGCAACATGCCATGGAGAAGCCGGTAACTTAACGTTTCTAATTCAAATATGTAACTTTTATGTTTTTTTTTTTTTTTAAACTGATTTCTAAGAGAATCATAAGTGGAACTATTCTAAGAATATTTTATGAATAATTTATGTTTAAAAGTAGTTATGTGTTATAGAAATTAACTTACGAGTCACCATTTACCACAAAAAAGTATTAACGATTTAGTGTCATTGTTTTTCTAAATTTTCAGCTTCGACCCTGCAATTCAAAAATTCATAACTCAATCTTACTTGAAATTTTTCGACATAATCAGTGGCGATTGATAGCCTCATAGGTTAGCTACTGAATAAACTTGAAATCACATCGATCCGACGTTTGTAGAATTTTATATTTCATTTTAAGTAAACTTTAGTTGCATATCCGGTAAGTTGCACATACGGTATGTTGATGTAAGTTGCATATCCGGTATGTTGTTGTATAGTTAATTATTTAATTATGTCTACGATCTATGGGTAAAGTAAAGTTAATCTTGTGACGTTTCCTTAATGGCTTGAGACCTGATCTCAAACAACAAGTTATCGTTCTAAGTCCTTATTCCTTAGACGATGCTTTCCAAGAAGCTCTCGAGTAGGAACGATACTCTCGACCGCCTGTTACTTGACGTGGTCCTTCAACCTTTATTGGCCTGTCCAATCCCATCCTAATCCATCTACAGCTCCTGGAAGTGTTCATATGCCTACCTAGTCTCGCACAATTGTTGGGTTATCATCAAATTCCCCTATACTTCCCTACGAAACCAATAGAAGTTAGCCTTCATATTGTGTCTTTTCACGTTCCTAACCCTTCAATCGTGCGTCATCACTGTAAAAAATAGAGGTCATATTGCCTCTCGATGTCCTTACCATACCCTCGCCTTTAATCAGGAACCACTACTTCCGACTCTCGAGCCCAATGAAAGTTTCACAGTCGACCTTATGACCATTCGATAAGAACATTGACCATTTCAAGAGTTACAAAGAGAAAGAGACTGTTATCTCTATTATGAGATGTATCCTCTCCACCCCCGTGGACTCTAATTCGTGGAAATGGACCTCTATATTCCATACGTACATCCTATGTAAATCTCGCTCTTGCAAAATAGTTACTAACGGATGCAGTATTATGAATGTCATTTCCACATTAGCTGTAACCAAGTTCAGATTCAAATCTGAACCTCACCCTCACCTTTTTAAAGTGGCGTGGGTTGATAGGATTTCTTTACATATTACTCAACGTTGTCTTGTGTCCCTTAAGTTGGGCCCATTATATTCCGAGGACTTTACCATGATATCCTACCCATGGATGTTGCTTACTCCATTTTGGGCCGCCCCTGGCTTCATGATCATGACGTTAAGCACTTTGGGTGTGAAAACATTTACAAATTTGTCCATCAGGGCAAGATTATTCGATTTCTCCCAGGCAAACCTTCTGACCCTCCAAAGAAACTATCAACCAAAGCAAAAACGATTTGTAATAGAGACAATTAGATTTAACTATTGTCCCATAAGGTCTTTGAGCACGAGTTTCACAACAATGGATTGATGTTCGCCTTAGTTATAAAGGCTTGTTCCCAACCTGCTTCTGAATTACACAGAAATCGTTCCTCTAATGTTACTCCGTTACTAAAGGAGTTTATTGACATCACCCCTAATAACCTACCTGATGAACTCTCTCTTATACATGATATTTAACGTGTTATCGATTTGGTCATTTGTTTACAATTGCCTAATCGTCCCCACTATAGGATGAATCCCGTAGAAAAGGTCGAGCTTATTAAACAAATTGAGGCTTAATATCTACATGATTTATTCGTCATAGCTTTAGTCCTTATGCGGTCCCTGCCGTACTTACTCCAAGAAAAGATGGCCATAACGTATGTGTGTCGATAGTCGTGTCATCAACAAAGTCACTGTTAAATATAGGTGTCCTATTCTGGCCTCGAGGATATGGTGGATGAAGAGAAAACGGCCTTCATGATCCGGGATGGCTTATACTAATGGTTAGTGATGCCTTTTGGAATGTTTAATGTTCTTAACACTTTTATGAGGTCATGAATAATGTCTTGCGCCCTTTGTGGTCTATTTTGATGATATATTGCTATATAGTCGTCCATGAGAGGTACACCTGGATCATCTTAGACATGTCTTCCTTACCCTCCGATTTTGTCTTCTAACATATCTATATGACATTCTCCTTGACCGTCCTCTCGGGCAGTCATCGCATTTTACTTCAGGATATTGTTGATGATGTTGACCTATGGTTGATTTCATGTTTTGATTATAACAAACAAGTTGATTTTATTTCTACAAATTGAATTTGAGTCTTCATAGCTACTATTATAAAGTTGATCGATTGGGGACAAACAATCAGTACCAAAAGACTCGTATGGGATGATCAATAAAAATCAAGAAGAATCCACAACATATCACTCGAGATAAAGAACTTCAATAGTAAAATATCAAGGATATTAGATTAAGATGTTTTGAATTCATGTGTAAATGTACAACGCTTTAATCCTTAGCAATGAATTATTAAACCTCAATGAATAAATTTTTTTATGCATGAGGAAATCATTTCATAAAAACACATGCATAAAATTTATTTTTTAAAAGGTAAGTATTTCAACTTGATATTCAAACTTTTTACAATATCACTTACCTTGAAAAACAAAGTGAAAAACGTCCTTCAAAAGCCTACATTTATCAGAATAATCAAGAAAGAAGCATCCTAAAAACTTCTTTCATAGCTGACATCCTGTTCATCCAACGATCACTTTTCTAGTCATTCTGAGTTCTGATGTACAATGACTAGTTTGGTTGTCTGATTCAGAGTGGGGACGTCAGGATTGGTTATTCGGTTAGTCAAAAATTTTGGCGTTTTGATTGCTCTAAATACCCTTTCACTTTGCATTAATTACAATACTTTTGAGAGCATTTAAGTGAGATATTCTTGAGCTAAAATATTGATCTTACATCTTATTTATTTTTATCAAATCATTCATTGTCAAAAACTTCTGATTGAATCAACATTTAAAAAAATCTTTCTCATGAAACTTTTTTTCACCTAACACTTGAACTTCATTCATTGCTATTCATTAAAGTGTTAGCCTATTTTCTCTCCTTGTACTTAACTTGATTATATCATTTATTAAGAGAGGAGTTACACATTGTAAAATCATTTTCTTTAAATTTGTGTGTTATATTGAGGTCTTGGAAAACTCAATATTGTATAAGAATCGGTGCTCCTTGTTTGTAAGTCATCGGAAGCATTGTAAGGTTTGGATTGCACCATAAGTCAATCAAATTTAGTGAAAATGCCTTACTCGTGATGGAGAGCTTTGCAACGGAGTACTTAGATTATTGTTTGGATTGAACCTCCACAATTATAACGTTTGCACACTCTCTTCCCTTTTATTTATTACTTTCGTACTTGTGTATTTTTGTTTGATTGACTTATTCATTTTCAACTTGTTTAAATTTAAATTAATTTTTCGTAAAAGTTTTTAATAAATAATTCACCCCCTATTGGTTGTTATTTTTGGGCTATCAATTAGTCTCAGAGTAAGGTGCTCATTTTTTAAAAAAAAATTCACAATCTTAAGTAATTGCTAACCACAACCTTCAAACTCTTGAGTGTCATTCTACAAATCGTCCTCCTTTTTTTTATCACAAGCATTATAATTATTGAAAAATTAGGATGATAATTTACATTCAATTAATAAATTATAATATTTAGGATGTTACTGAATATGATCTTTATGTGCCTACGAAGATTATTAAAGTTGATGGCAAACCCGATCAAACCATTCCAAAATCTAGAGAGGAGTATGACAAAGACGATAAAAGAAAATTATCTTGAAATGCTAGAGCCAAAAATCTACTTTGTTGTGCTTTAGATAGAAATTAATTTTATCGTTTTAGCACGTGCGATTCCGCATATGATACTTGGTATGCATTAGAAGTTACTCATGTTGGTACTAGTAAAGTAAATGAAACAAATATTAATCTTTTGGTTAAAAAATTACACTTCTTCATAAAATAAGTTGAACCTATTGTTGACATAATTACTTGCTTTACCAATATTGTTAATAGCTTGAAAGGCTTTGCTTGCAATTTACTAATGGTAAGTAAAATGCTTAAGTTACAATTGGAAGATTGGAGCCCATTAAGGATGTTGATAGAAAATACGACGTTATCAACTCACAACCGTTGGAAGAATTTAATGGAACTTTGACAATATACGAGCTTAACAAAGCTGAAACTAAGGAGAAAACAAGGGAAATCAAAGAGGAATCAAAGGAACCCCCTAAGCGCCAAATTGCTCTAAAATCGGTAATTGAAGAAGGAATTACAAGTTAAAATATGAGTTATGAAGAGCTCGATGATCTATTCCTTTTCATCAAAAAATTGAGAGATTTTCAAAATAATCTGAGATTCCGAAAGAAAGAATAAATGGGAGAAAATTATTTGCTATGATTGTGATAAACCCGGTTATAAGATAACCGAGTGCCCAATTCAGGGATAATGTGAAAGGAAATATTATTGGAATTATAAAACATTGGTAATTATTTTTCTCCTTCAATTGAAAATATTTTATTGGTAGATAAACTCAAATATAATTTTCTTAGTATTAATCAATTACGTGATAAATGATAGCATATTAAATTCTATTCTTCTAAATGCCTTATTAAGTATGCTACATCAAAGGAGGTGATGTTTATAGGAAATCGAAGCAAAGATATTTATATCATAAATATCGAATTTGAAAGTGGGAAAAAAATTTTTACCAAGTTTTAAGGAGGAAACTTGGTTGTAGCATAGGAGATTAGGTCATGTTAGCATGGATCTTCTCTAAAAAAATTTCAAAAATTGTTTTGTCAAATGTTTGCCAGATTTGAAGTTTGATAAAGATAAAATTTGTGATACATATCAATTTAGGAAACAAATGAAAAGTTCTTTTAAATCTAAACTACACTCTTCTACTATAAAATTGCTACAACTCCACATAAACCTTTTTGGACCCTCTAGAACTACTAGTTTGGGTGGTAAATATTATGCATTCGTTATTGTCAACAACTTTCTAAATTTAATCGGGTCCTATTCTTAAATCTAAAAGATGAAGTTTTGAATGTATTTAAAAATTTTTGTAAAAATGTTCAAAATGAAAAAAAGACTCCATTTCAACTATTAGAAGTGATTATGGTGGAGATATTGATAATATCGACTTTGGTAATTTTTTTAATGAAACTTGATATGAACATAATTTCTCGATTCCATAAAATACTCAACAAATAGTGTAGTAGAAATGAAGAATCACACATTGCAAGAAATGGTTATGATCATGCCTAATGAAAATGTCATACCAAAATACTTTTGGGCCGAAGCAGCTAACACAACTTGCTATATCGTTAATAGAGTTTTAGTTAGTCAAAAGAAAACTAAACCACCTTATGAGCTTTGGAAAAATAGAATTCCAAATATCAATTATTTCAATGTATTTGGTCACAAATGCATTATTTTGGACATGAAAGAAATTTTGGCAAAATTTGATTTAAAATCAGATTTTGAATTCTTTCTAGGATATTCATAGACTAGCAAAACTTATAGAGTATTTAACAAATCAACTCTAGTTGTTAAAGAATCCGTGTATGTTACATTTGATGAAATTCATCCTCTTGATCATGAGAAAGGTATTGCTAGTGATGTAGGATTGGAATTTCCCTTCGAACAAATGAATTTTCAAGACCAAAGCAAAGAAGATCCAAAAGATGAACACAAGACAAAAACGAATGTTCAACAAAGTAAAGTAGAACCCAATGAAGTACCAAATGATCATGCTCTACGAAAAAAATGGAGGTTTGTTTCTTCCCACTCAAAAGAACTAATTACTAGAAATCATCTTAATAGTTGTGCTTTAATTTCGCAAATTGATCCAAAAAATTTAAAGGAAGCCGAGTTCGATTAATTTTGGATTCTAGCTATACAAGAAGAACTAAATCAATTTGAAAGAAATAAAAATGGGTTAATTGTGTGTAACAAGACTAGATTAGTGGCCCAAGGTCACAATAAAAATGAAGGCATTGATTTTTAGGAAACCTTTGCTACGATTGCTATCTTAGAGTCTATTCGTGTGCTTCTTGCATTTGTTTGTCATAAATAATTCACTCTTTATCAAATAGATGTTAAAAGTACATTACTAAATGACTTCATTCAAGAAGAAGCCTTTGTGAAACAACCCCTGATTTTAAGGATCACAAGTATCTAACTATGTTTTTAAACTAAAAAATGCTCTTTACGATTTAAACAAGCACCTAAAGCTTGGTAAGAAAGATTGAACAAACTTCTACTTTCAAATGACTTTTCAATAGGTAAAGCGGATACCACTCTTTTGGTCAAAATTCGAAAGAATGATATTGTCATTGTTCAAATCTATGTTGATGATATTATATTTGGTGCAACACATATTTATCTCTGTGAAGAATTTTAAAAATGTATGAGTATGAAATTTGAAATGAGCATGATGTGAGAACTTAAATTCATCATTAGACTACAAATTAAGGAAACTAGTGATGGGATATTCATCAATTAAAATAAGTATATATTGGACATGCTCAAGAGGTTTTAGATTGGATGACTTGAAGCCAACGAATACTCAAATGAGCACATCCATAAAATTAGATAAAGATGATCAAGGTACTTCCATTGATGTAATTAAATATCCAGTTATGATCGGATCCCTTCTTTACTTCACCGCAAGTAGACTCGATATTATATTTAGTGTGTGTTTTTGTACTAGATTTCAATCTCATATAAAGAATCACACCTTAGTACTGTAAAAAACATTTTTAGATATCTTAGTGGCACTAGAACCTTAGGGCTTTGGTATCCTAAGGGCACTCATTATGATCTACTTAATTTTTCGGATGACGATTGGCCGGTTGCACAATTGATCACAAGAGCACTAGCAAAATATGTCATTTTCTAGGCTTTCCACTTATGTCATGGTTTAGTAAGAAACAAAATTTCATTGCATTATCTACTATCGAACGAAGCATATTGAGATTAGGCTTCACTTTCTAAGAGATTATGTACAAAATAAAGATACTGTGTTAGAATTTGTGAACATAGAAAATCAATTGGCCTATATCTTCACCAAACTTCTAGCACTTGACCGATTCTTTCATATTCGAAGAGGTTTGGGCATTATTGATGAATTCGAAGTGCATAACTAAGTTAAGTTCATACTATTCGGTTATATATATTTTATTTCTATATGTGGCATTATTTATTTTATATTTGACTTAGTATGTCAAAAAAAGGAAATTGTACGAGTCAAATGGACTGTCCAGACACCTTGTCTAGATTGACTGAACAAAATGAAGAAAAAGAGCCCTGTCAATCCGGATGTTCGGATCATGAACCAGACGTCCGGTTCAGTGAAGATCCAGTTTTTTAAATCGCGTAACAAGCTTGTTTTTCTTCCATTTTTTCCCGATTTCCCTCATTTCTCTTCCTAAATCTTCCATAAATCCCTCATATTTCCATGCCATATCAGCAATTACTTCTCAAATTCAAAAACCTATCACTTTTACACTTCAAATTCCTCAAAAATTCAAACTTTTATCCACCAAAAATTCAAAATCCCCAAAAATCGGAACCCTAGTGCGATTTTTCTTAAATTTATTCTCTCATTCCACAAATTTTTTCTAATAACAGAGTCTAAAAGAGTGGAAAAAAGACTTAAGAGTACAGTGAGAAGATCTCCTCCACTTTCATCTGATGAAAAACTTGACATGGAACCTGAGGTCCCGGCCAATCCATTTGAGAAATCTCCAATTCTTATAGGTAAAAATGTTGATTATACCATTAAAACACCCATATTTCACATAGAGGAATGTTTTGAAAGTATGGAGTGGGTGTTGATTGCTAATATAGAGGAACATACAAATCCACGTCTAATGAAAGAATTTTACAAAAATATGGTTATCATTCCTAGGTCTAATGAAATTTTTTGTCTACTTAAAAACGCCTGCATTATCATTAACAAATCTCTCATCCGAGACATTCTCAAGCTTGAGGTGTGTGAAATCAAAAATTTTCATAAAACTTGTCCCGTTTTGAAAGAATATAATCGTACCGAGGTGTGTCGTCGAGTCACCAAGGAATAACATAGAAAATATTACCAAAATGAGTGTAAATCAACTCACTCTTCCATGTGAAGTTTTACAAAACATTATTGAACATGTCATTGTTCATTGAAAGGGTCATCGGGAAGAAGTTAACAATTTTGATCTTTTCATTTTCGATTCATTTCTTGTCGGGCAGAAATTAGATTTTCCAACCGTTATACTTGGTCTCATGAAACTTGTACATTCCTTTTGCCACGTAAAAGCTTTTCCTTATGACATGCTTTTTACAAAAAAATTTAAACATTTTGATATTTCTTTACATGATGAAACCTTCATTAAACTCTGTCATACCGATACCATAAATATCCGAACTCTTAATCGCATGAAAATCGTAAAAAAACATGGTCAATAGGTGGTCACACCAAAGGATTCAATTCCACTTTGGGTCTTTCCACTCTATCCTTCGATGGCGATGAAGATGATGAGACGATGATGTGTCACAAGTTCCAAAACCTTTTCATGACATTTCGGGCTCTAGTGTTCTTCCTCCTTGACGGCCTTGGCGGGGTGTTTCACAAACTACAAATTCAACAAGCTGTCATTCCCACCAAGATGCAATTCAAGTTCAACAAGCGGCAATACAAGCTCAGGAGATTGTCTTTTACACTCACTTTCCTCCTCTGCCTCCTACAAAGCCGTAGTTATGTTTACATTTTATATTTATGTATTTTGGATACTCCTTTATGCTTTCGTGTCTTGGATACACTCATACTTCATCTAGCTTCTTTTGTTATGGATGAAATTTGCTTTGGTGTTGCTATAACGGGAAATTTGTTTTTGTGTTGCTTTCAAGGGAAATTTGTTTCTTTTGTTATGGTTTCATCTTGCATGATTTTTGTTTTTGGATCCCCACTATCATACTTTTTGTTTATGCCAAAATGGGGAAAACATATAAGATGATATACGTGTATGCTTTCATAAGCAAATTTGATGGTTATTGACTTGTAAAAGATAGTGAGAATATATGTATAAAAGATAAAGGTGAATGTATGAATCATATATTATATCTAAATTTTTCATCCCTAATTAATTTGTTGTTACGACTTTATCCATATCATCTTTGTTTGTCATAATAAAAGATGGGGAAATTGTTGGCCTATGGTTGATTTCATGTTTTGATTATAACAAACAAGTTGATTTTATTTCTTACAAATTGAATATGAGTTTTCATAGCTATTGTTGCAAAGTTGATCGATTGGGGACAAAAACATCACTACCAAAAGACTTGCATCGGGCGATCAATAAAAATCGAGATAGAAGCCGAGCATTCACAACAAATCACTCAAGATAAAGAACTTCAAATTCAAACATCGAGGATACTAGATTAAGATGTTTTAGATTCATGTTTAAAGGTACAACGCTTTAATCCGTATCAATGAATTATTAAAGCGCAATGAATAAATTTTTTATGCACGAGGAAATCATTTCATAAAAACACTTTCATAAAAAAAATAATTTTCAAAAGCTAAGTATTTCAATTTAATATTCAAACATTTTACAATATCACTTACCTTGGAAAATTACGTGAAAAATGTCCCTAAAAGCCTACATTTTTCAAAACAATTAAGAAAGAAAAATTCGAGAAAGTTCTACCCAAGCGGACATCTGATTAGTCCAACGATTTCTTTTTTAACCGTTCAGGATTCTGACATGCAACGACTAGTTTGGTTGTCCGGTTCAGAGTGCGGATGTCACGCGTTTTCTACAACGTGAATTTATGCCGCAAGTGTACGTCTCAAGTTTTGTAATATATTGATTGAGTTCAGAGTGTCGAACCCACAGGGATTGTAATTTAATTTCCACCAAATACTATAATTGTATAACTTCTATTCTATTTAGACAAATGATGAGTGGTTGAGTGATTGTTTTAAACTAATCAAAAGTAATATACGACGAAAAATTTGGAGAATATAAATTTATCAAAACGAGAAAGCCTAGGGAATGATTTCACCAACTTTCAATTATGATTCAATGACATCAAATTATTCCAATTAATTTTCCCATATTTAAAAGCAAGAATCCAATTATATTTCTCTCCACCTCTCTCCAGTGCCGGCTAGAAATTAATCCTAGAATTCAATCCCAATAACTCTATTCCGAATTAAAGCCTAGAATTTATCAAAGTCCCGATTCTTTTATGGAGTAAGCTTCATAGATTTTATACTTTCTCTCGAAACCCATAAAACCTACGTTGTGTCAATTTTATGATCACCCCTAAATTCCCCTCTCTCGAGTGCCGAAATTGACTAGTATCTATTCATTCAATTATTGATCAGATAATTGAAAGTATTAAAATCATGACACAATTAAATATAAGTGATTTAAAAGAAATAATTCATATATTCATCAAACCATAATCTCAAGTGGCTACATCAAACTCTATCTAAATTGTCTAGCTCATGAAGAAATTCATAAAATCTAGACAATCTAAAATGGAAAATATAAAGGAGAAGGTAAGAAAAACTCTTTTTGGGGTGTTGCTCGAAGTCCCCTTGATATTTCCACCCTTTCTTCAATTCCTTCTTGTTGTTGTCTTTGGAGATTCAATCTTTTTGTATCTTTCTCTCTTTCTTCCAACCTCCACAATTAGGTCTTCTCACTTGTATTTGTAGTGTTTTAGAGTTTAGGGACAAGTAGGGTTGAATTGGGCCTAGGAAAGATTACAAAAATATAAAAACACCTTTCCAACACCCGGCGGCGCCAGCCTCTCTATCCCGTTTTCTGTTCTGCGCGTCTTTCAATATTTTTATCATAACTTTTTTGTCTGATGTTCGATTGAGGTGATTCAAGATGATTTGGAAAAATAACTCAAAGGATACAACTTTTCTTCAGAAATCTCCAATTCGATCATTTTCTATGCCCAAAATGGGTCTTAATATGAGATTAAAACTTCGGAGCATAACTTTTTGGTTGGAAATTGATTTGTAATCATATGTTGACTAAATTTGATTCCTTTGACATCTTTCCTCATTTAATTGACTCCGAACACTCTCAAATCTTCATCGTGAGGTTCGGCACAAGTTTTAAGTATTTGCGCTTTAGTCTCCGAACTTTGATCTCTTACAATTCAGCTATTTTTCCAAATTTGTCAACTTTTGCTTATTTTCTTCAATCTCACCAACCTACATCACAACATCAAAAAACACATAAAATCCCTCTAAAAATTTCTCAATGGTAACAAAATAATGAATTAAGTGGCATAAATATCATGAGTGTGGAACATTCATCAAATACCTCCACATTTAATATTTTGCTTGTCTTCGAGCAAACACCAAATTAAGGAAAATTACTAACAATCACACAAACAAATAAATACGAGTAAAATCACTTAAAATAAATTGTGCTAGATATCTACCTTCATAGCTCAGGATTGAAAATATAGCACCAATTTGATGAATCACTTCAAAACTATAATGTATAAGCTAAATTCTCGCATATTCACTGCAAAATGGGTGATGTGTGAAGAATCAAGTGCAACACTGTACAATTACAAGTTGATCCAATTCTCGACCTTAAAAGTCAATATTTCCTTACTTCGCTCGTGGAATCCACATACCCCTAAACTTGTTTTCTTTTCTCTTCTTAATGGTGTATTTTAAGTTGAATTTTCAATACTAATTTCTTGAACCACTCAAATTTGGTTAGGCTTTACTAATTGTAGCTCAACATATCAACAAATGAGGATTCTCCTTATTTTTGATTGCTTCAACCTTCAAGAATCAACTAAGTTACTAACCTCTTATCAAACGTCTAATCCTAAAAAATAAGTGTTCGAGGCATAATCATGATAAGTGGTGCATCTTCCGTTTTATGCTACTTCTTTTTCAGCTATATATTTTTTTTATTCACCCTTTGTGTGGACATCTCTCCATTAAACTTTCTAAATGACCCCAGTAGCGAGTTTTAGGGCATCAGGTTTTAACCCTTGCAGGCTTATTCACTCCAGTCATAAAAGCTATGAATAGATGTTTCACAATGAGATTATTATAGTGGTTCACAATTTTTTATACGCAATGATTAGTGTAATGTCCCTTATTAAACACTTATTCTCGAGAATTGGCCTCTAACTCAAATTTCTCACCTAATTTTCATCTTATTGGTCTCAGACAATCCACACAAATTTTAGTACACATGGAATCCACATCTACATCCATGTCTCCCTACAAAAGTTCGACCATCCAAAAATCCTATATTTGTTTAGGGATGTGAATCTTGTTTATTGGTTGCCTGGGTTTAGCATCTAAGTTCTCTATTTTAATATATAAACGTGAATCAACATACTTATGTACAACGTTACAATCAACTCACGTGCATAAATATTTTCCGTTTCACATGAACAAGCAAAAATATTAACTCAAACACATAACTTATTCACAATTCATAAATCAACACATGTTCTTAATTACATAAACCAATGTTAACAAGGCTAACTCATACAAACCTGTAAAAATGTGTAAAAAAAAATTTTTTTCCATGCACACAAAACGTACATAAAACATAAAAAACAAAATAATAAAATCAAGGCAATTAGATACAATCTATAATACATTCCCCAAACTTAAATTAAACACTGTCCTCAATGTAAAATTAAATAAAAAGGGGGAGACTTTCCTGAATTGTCTGTATTGCCCGTGATGTTTTGGTGTTGATGATGTTGAAGTTGATGGATGTTTCTTTTAACTTTTCCCCCCATACATGAGACGCATCCCGTTTTCTCCTTGTCAATATTGGTTTGGATGTTTCGCGATGTCATGTTCTTGAAAAATCAAATTTTAGAGATTTATTGCATGGAACAAGTGCTACTTAGTTCAACATCTAACAACCAACTTAATTACTCAATGACCTAAGGGGAATGGGATATGGTTGAAGAATTCTAACTAAACTATAAAATAAACCAAACTATCCTATAATTTAAAAACAAAACAAATGAAAAATTAAAAAGGAAGAAAGCTTGGGTTGCCTTCCAAGAAGTGCTTTTTTAACGTCATTAGCTTGACTCAACCGCAGTACCTATGTTGGATCTTCAGGTGGCACCTCTCTCTTATTTATAAACTTCACCCTTGACTTTGTATTCTTCTTCACTATAGCATGGTCAATGGAATGAAGTGGTGGTAACCCTGGTGTAGCCTTCAAAACCTCTTTTGATGTGGCAATATTTGGAGGTTTCAAAGGTTTTTCCACATAGTTCTTTATTTTGTCAGGTGGATCAGCTTCTTGAGCCAAAATGAAATCTACCACTTTCTTGGTTCCTAGGAATTTAGTAGTATATATATCATCTACTGTATAGCTAGGATCACATTGCAAGTGTTAACTTGTTCTGGAGGTTTCTCTGCTTGATGAATGTTGAAAGTTACTTGCTCTTCATTAGCCCGTAGTGTCAACTTCCCTTCTTGTACATCAATCAATGCTCTACCAGTGGCCAAGACAGCTCTACCAAGAATTAATGGTACTTTCTCATCCTCTTCCATATCCAACACCACAAAGTCCACCGGAAAGATGAACTTTTCGACCTTTACCAATACATCTTCAATAATGCCCTTGGGGTATGTAAATGATCTGTCTGCCAATTGCAAGGTAAGGGTTGTGGGCTTCACATCTTCAAGACCCAACATTTTGAACACTGAGAGGGATATCAAGTCAATGCTAGCTCCAAGATCACCCAATGCTTTGTCAAATGTGATGCCACCAATATTGCAAGGAATGTTGAAGCTGCCCGGATCTTTCAATTTCTGAGGGAGCTTCTTCTGGAGAATGGCACTACGCTCTTCTGTCAACCTTACTATCTCAAACTCTTCCAACTTTCTTTTCTTTGACATCACTTCCTTCAAGAACTTGGCATAGTTAGGCATTTGGGCCAAGGCGTCTGCAAAAGGAATGTTGATGTGGATTTTATTGAAGACTTCTAGGAACCTTGTGAACTGCTCATCAAATTTCTTCTTCATGAATCTCTGTGGGAATGGTAACTGAGGCTTCAAGATAGGTGGGTTGTCTGGAAATGAGATTGAGTAAGGTTTATGAATCTTTTTTGTTGCCTCTGCTTTGATCTCCTGCCTTTCAATCTACTTTTCCTCTGTAAGTATGGGATACGGTGTAGGCTCCCCAACCTCTTTAGGCTTGCTTTCTTCAACTTCTTTACCACTCCTCAATGTAATGGCATTGTAGTACTCCCTTAGGTTAACCTCCATGTCACTGGGAAATTTACCTTTCTGTTGGGACTGTAATGCAGTTGCTATCAGACCAATTTACACCTCCAAATTCTTCACTATAGCTTCCATGTTGGTCATATGTGTCTCAATATTGTCAAGTCTGGACTCATCTTTGTTGAACCTTGACCTGGTCTCTAAAATAAAGGTTCCCAAAATATCTTCCAGTAATAGCTTTCCTTCAGAAGAAGCATGATTATTAAACTCAAACGGTGGTTGTAGCACGTTATCATTGTTACCATGAGAGAGATTCTCATGGTTTCTCAGTCCTGGATGATATTGTTCTGTTGAGTAGTTTCCTCTCTAATTGAAGTTTCTGCCATTCGCATACTGGACATGCTCATTTTCTGACTTGGACTCCTAGTATGAAGTGGACTCGGCCATGATAGAGTCTGCTTTCTTCTGAGTTCCATGTGATGTTAATGCAGGTATTTGAGTAGTTACATATGACATTTGAGCTGTAATGGCTGTAATAGGATCCACCTTATAAAGGCCATCAACTTTCTTAGCATTTGAACGCTCACTTGGCCATTGATAGCTATTAGTAGCTATCTCCTCCAGCAATGAATAAGCCACATCCGGAGTCATGGACATCAGAGTTCCTCATGCTACAAAATTCACTATTATCCTTGTTTGACCAATTTCAATCCGCAATTGAGCTGCCTTGGAGGGTGGAAAAAATTTTGTTAGAAATTTCTGAGCTAACCCCTCCCAAGTCATGATGGAACCATATGGTAAGGACTGGAACCAAGCCTTGGCTTTATCCCTCAAGGAAAAGGAAAATAATGGAGTCTGATGGTGTCTTCAGTAACACCATTCATCTTGACGGTATCACAGATTTCGAAAAAGGAACCAAGATGAGCATTTGGGTCTTCTGTCGGAGCTCCCCCAAACTGGTTCTGTTGTACCATGTGTATCAATCCCAGTTTCAGCTCGAAATTATTTGTAGCAATAGTTGGGTGTGCAATACCGGAATAATTGTCATTAACAACTGGTCAGACATAGTCCCGAATAGCCCGTTGTTGATTATTTTCATTACCTACTCTTGCATCTTGTTCGGCCATTGCTTCACGTTCGTCTCTCTGTATACCCCTAAGATGGCGAAATGTGCGTTCTAGTTCAAGATCAACAGGTAATAATTTCAAATTCCTAGCTCTTCGCATACACAGCTGAAATTAACAAACCAAGAACTGTGAAAGATACAAATAAAATAAATAAAAACGAAATTAAAAATATAAATTAAAATAAAAGTTAATTGGTAATAATATTAGTAAAAATCAAATAAAACAGTCCCTGGCAACGACGCCAAAAACTTGTCCGCGTTTTCTACAACGTGAATTTATGTCACAAGTGTACGGTGTCAAGTTTTGTAATATAATGATTGAGTTAAGAGTGTCAAACCCACAGAGAGTGTAATTCAATTTCTACCAAGTACTATAATTGTATAACTTCTATTTTATTTAGACAAATGATGAATGGTTGAATGATTGTTTAAACTAATCGAAAGTAATATGCGACGACAAAATTTGGAGAATATAAATTTATCAAAATGAGAAGCCTAGGGAATGATTTTACCAAATTTCAATTATGATTCGATGACATCAAATTATTCCAATTAATTTTTTCATGTTTAAAAGCAAGAATCCAATTGTATTTATCTCCTCTCTCTCGAGTGCCGACTAGAAATTAATCCTAGAATTTTCCAAAAGTTGACTTCTGCTCTGAATCAACTATTGAATATTTACAATTTGATCCTCAAACTTTGGACTTTGTTATTTTCCTTGATTTTCTTTTATTTTTTCCAATTCCTCGTTCAACCATTAAGTTTTACCTATATAATATAAAATACAACAATTTATGATATATTTTGTCAAAAGAACTTTCAAATATCGATATTTTAGACCCCATAATAAGTATATAAAATACACTTATCGGCAGTACTACTGGAACACCAACTTAGTTTTTGAAAGAGATAAATGTCATGAATGGCTACTGAATTCAGGTTATACTTTTCATATGACAACAAAAGGCATTGGTTCATTAATTATCAAGAAACCAACCCTTGGAAAGTCGTAATGGGTTACAATATTCCTTGTGATATAAAAGGATTAGGTGATGTGGTCTTAAAATTTCAAAATTAATGCAATCATATTTTGAGAAAGGTCAGATATGTACCTGAGTTATCCACAAACTTGATTTCAGTACGTGTTGTATAAGATGAAAGTTGTAATGGAAAAATCAGAAAAACATGATTAAAATCATCAGGGTTTCACTTGAACCATTGTCTGGATTCAATATGCAACCTAAAAGTTACTTAAAAGTGATTAATGGCGTGTGATAATTATGGTTTAGATGCTTGATTAGGCTCTTAAAGTTACTTAAAAGTGATTAATTGGATAGAATTCTACTTATTTTAGTGTGTATATTATTTTCCAGATAAAAACTCTTACTTGAGATAAATTAAGAAAAAATGAAAAGAGTTAGAGCTTAGTTATAGAAAACAAGTGTGGATGTGCACAATTACCGTGAATGAGGACTTGATTGGAACTTTGGATAGTCAATTGGATTAATTCACAAGGTTTGGGGACCAAACTAAACATTTGGAATGCTTGGGAAGTAAAAGTCAATGAAATAAAACATTGGGGGTCAACATGAATATTTTCAAAAATTATATGACGAAATTGAAGAGATTCTAAGTTGAAAAGACTAATTTGGATTACATTAGAAGTTTAGTGTCTGAAATACAATCAAAGGTTGAAGAACTAAACTGGGCAAAATGTGAAACTTGAGAGACAAACTTTGCAATACTGAAGAAGTGAAGCTCTGATCCTCAAATTACATTTCGATGTCGCAATTGGGTCAACTTTGGGGATACGAAGACCTTGTTGGTCATTCGTCAACTAGTTGATTCGGACCATAAGACGATACTTTGAAGATTATTAGGAGACAAATGGATGGAATTAGAACTCAAAAAGGAATGAAATATGATCAAAATATTATTAAATCAATTTTCAATCACACAAGTTATATTATACCAATGTCATGTATAAAACCAATCTTAGAATATACATTGTCAGACAAATGGTGCATGTAGAGAGGGATTGACTTTTTTGCAACCTCATCAATGTCCTTTATTGATAGTTATGCTTATTCTTTTAGCTGTACTAAGTCAATAAACTGAAGTTGAACTTCTTCCATTCTAGATGTAATTGTTAGAATTACTTGGCTGTAGTCAGGACCTAAATAACTTTTGGATAGAACTTCAATGATCTATGTAAATTGTTGAGAAATAGGTTTGGTATTAACCAAGAGAAGAATTTAATTATCTTCATCTCCTCTATTTTCATTATATAGACTAAAGTCAAGAGTACAATTATGGAAACTCAGTATTTCATTGCCTAATATACGTGATTCCTCACTAATTTACTTCTTTAAAGCATGTTTGCCCATGATTAAAATTCAATTTTAATTGAAAATATGGTCGTTATTGGGTCATATTCGTCTAATAAAAGTCAATAATAAAGGTTAGTTTTTCAATTTTAATCTAATTTTAATCACTACCAAACACGCCCTTAATATTCCCCTTCAAGCTGGAGTGTGTGTGTGTGTGTATATATATATATATATATATATATATATATATATATATATATATATATATATATAAGCCTATCTTGGAACAAAGGAATCTCTACCGATTACCGTTCAATGACTTCGTAAACACACTAGCAAGTTGGTCTCTAGTCTTCACAAATGGTGTACATATGTCACCACTCACTATCTTCTCTCGAACAAAGTGACAATCAAATTCAATGTGTTTGGTCCTCTCATGAAAGATGTGGAAGCAACATGTAGAACAGCCTGATTATCACATAACATCGGAATTGGGGTAAAAGGTAAGAGATCGATTTCTTGAAAAAAGTATTGCAACCATGTCAACTCACTAGCATATAAGCTATCGCCCTATATTCTGCTTCTGCCCTTGACACTTGCTACTAAAATTTCTTTCTTACTTTTCCAAGACACAAGATTACCACAGAGAAAAGTACACAAACTCGTAATAGATTGCCTATCTAAAGGAGATCTTGCCCAATCTGCATTTGTAAAACCTGTTGACCTATGGTTGATTATAACCTTAATGTTTTGATTGTAACAAACAAACCATTTTATTTACTAACATTTGAATTTGAGTTATTAAGCTTTCAAAGGTATCAAGATTATAAATCGTTCAAGTCAAATCATTCAAGACGATAGCAATTTATATGCGACGATCGAATTGGAACTTAAAGATTCAAAAAAGACGCAAATCAAGATACAAGTATAAAGAACGACAAGTCAGACGATTAGACATTATACATTTATATGTAAATGTATTAACTCGTCAATCTTTAGCAAAATGCATAAAACTCAAGATATTTTTCATAATTCATCACTTGCATAAAAAAAGATTTTGGAAATGAATATTTTGATATAAAAACTAAATCCCAAAACTTGCATACTTCAGTTGACCAAAATGCACACCAGTCGACCGAAATAGGCTACTTACCGTATTTACAGGCCTCTTACCGTATTTACATGAATTACCAGATTTTGCATCTCACCTAATTTGACACTTTGGTCGATCGAAGTATGTTTTCGGTCGACCGGTTTGATCAACCGAAGTATCAATCGAAACTCCAATGGTTTGATTTTTGCAACGGCTATATCACACTTTTGGTCGATCGAACTTACTCAACCGAAAGTGACAGATTGTGTCTTCTTTACCCTATAAATATCTATCTATTCTTGCATTCAATACTACTAACTTGCAAGAGATATTTAGAGAGTTTATTTATTGAAGATCATTGAGCTTGATTTAAAAAAAAAAATTCTATTTCGTTTATTACAAAGAATTTCTTAGTTTATCAAACTAATTTTCATCTATCTCATCAAGAAGTCCTTTTTGCAAAGAAACTTTCTCAATCTCATCTCTTCTTCATTCTTGATAGAAGTTTTCTTTGCCAACACTTATATTGAAGTGTAAATCTCTCTTCATACTTAACTTGTATTATTTGTTAAGAGAGATCATGGTTGAAACCTTTGATACAAATATACAAACTATTTCATTATTCATTATTCATCAAAGTTTACAACACAAACACTTGAGTTTTATTATTTGCTATCTATTGAAGTGTTTACCTGACTCTTCAATACTTAATTTGATTATATCATTGGTTAAGAGAGTTTCTTTAATTGTAAAATTATCACTTACATTTTGACGGTTTCGAAAGCCGTCTGAAAACTCGATTGTTATTAAGGATAAGTGCTCCTTGTTGAAAGTCACTTAAGGATATATGCTCCTTGTTGTAAGTTACCTAAGGATAGGTGCTCTTTGTTGTAAGTCACCTAAGAATAAGTGCTCCTTGTTGTAAGTCACTTAACGATCGGTACTCCTTTTTGTAAGTTACCATAATAGTACATTTGGCCTTGCTCATGACGAAATGCTTGGTAATGGGGACGTAGAACACATTGTGTAACGAACCTCATTACATTTGCGCGTCATCTTTACATTATTGCACTTTGCCTTAAATTGCTATTTACATTGTGCTATTTCTACTTAAGTGACAATACTTGAATTAAGTTATTGAATTTGTATATTCACTTCTCTAATCACACTTTACATTCATATCTTGTGTACTGAATAGTTTTGAGACTAATTATCGAAAAAGTTTCAAAAACCAATTCACCCCCCCTTTTGGTTAGTTATTCTTGGGTTAACAAAACCTTTTACTATGATATGTCCAATTAGTTTGTACAATAAGCCAAGACCTGGAACCATTTTCAAATATCAAATAATACGTATCACAACTTCCCAATGAGAAATTCAAGAAGCATCCAAAAACTGACTAATGACACTAGCCGCAGAGGAAATTTCTGGTCGTGTGATGGTAAGATGGTTTAATTTCCCAGCCAAACAATGATATTTGCCTAGTTCTCCAAACGGTTCTCCTTCATTCATCAAAAGTTTCATATTAGGATCCATAGGAGTATCAACTGGTTGAGCTCTAAGAAAACCTATCTCATCAACACGTCAAGTACATAATTTATTTGAGACAAGTTGATACTTGCATGAGACCCAGCGACTTAATACCCAAGAAATATTGAAGCTTGCCTTGATCTTTTGTCTACAAATGTTGTTGTAAAAACTGTTTCAACCAAGAAATCACTTCTACATCATCACCAGCGATTACAACATCATCTACATAAACTACAAGGATAACATAACCTATAACAGTTTGTAGACGAAATACTGAATGATTCATCTGACACCTCTGAAGATTAAATTCCAAAACAACCTCAGAAATTTCCTAAACAATGCCCTTGGTGATTGCTTTAATCTATACAAGTATTTTTGTCAACTTACAAACATAGTTCTGGTATTCCCCCCGAGCAACAAACCTAGGTGGTTGTTCCATATAAACCTCTTCGTACAAGTCACCATGAAGAAAGACATTTTTAATATTCAATTGAAATAGTGGCCAACCAAGATTAGTAGCAATAAAAAATCAAAATGCAAATAGAAGATATCTTAGAAACTGGAGAGAATGTCTCATCATAATCAATACCATGGTTTGTCTGTAACCTTTAGCAACCAGTCGGGCTTTCAATTGATCAACCGTCCTATCAAGATTGAACTTCGAAACATAGACCAATCTCTTAAAAACTGGGTGTATTCCAGGTGGTGAAGGAACGCGTTTTCAATTCTTATTCTCGTGTAAGGCTACCATTTCGAATTCTATAGACTTTCGTCACTCAAAATTAGATAAAGCTCTGTTACTGTCTTAGGCACAAAACACTAGAAAATTGGGATTTAAAGCAATAAAACTAAGGAGAAAATGAATCAAAAAGTGACATAGTGGCTTATAGGATGTTTAGTTATACAAGTACGTTTACCTTTACGGAGAGCAATAGGCAATAACGCAGGATCAGAAAAGAAGATGGATGTCAAATCTGTAGATAGCAAGGTGACATATTGGATAAAAAGTGTTTGTGGCTTAGATCTTCGAGTATAAACTTGTAAATAATGAGGTGGTTCCTCATGAGTAGACAGAGATAAATCCGTTTCTAGAGAAATACCAACTGGTAGATGTGGAATGGATAAGCTAATGAGATCCTGAATGGATTTTGGTGATGTACTACGATCAGAAAAATAGGGAGTAGACTCATCGCAATTAACATCTGCACTTACAAAGTAGCATTGTAGAGAATGAGTACAGCAATTATACCTCTTCTGTGTTTGGGAATAACCAAGACAAATGCATTTTATAGAAAAAGAGTCAAGTTTTTCATGGCCAGGACCAAAGTGGTGAACATAACAAACACACCCAAAAAACTTTAGAGGTAATGAGTACTGTGGAGATGATGAAAACACAATAGAGAAAGGGAATGAACCATCCGAAATAGAAAATGCTATACGATTAATGAGATAGCATGAAGTGAGGATATCATCACTCAAAAAACATTTAAGGACATTCATATGATAAAGGAGAGTACGCGTAACCTCTAACAAACTACGATTTTTGCGTTTAGCAACTTCATCTTGTTGAAGAGTATATGCGCAAGAAATTTGATAAATAATGATTTTAGAAGAGAGATATGATGTAAAAGAAGCAAACATATATTCTTTGACATTATCAGACTGCAAAATATAGATTTTTTGGTTAAACCGAGTTTTGATCGTAGTACAAAAGATTTGAGAGATAGAAAGTAACTCAGATTGATTTTTCATTAAGAATAACCAAGTCATACGAGAATAATAATCACAAAAGTGATCAAATACTTAAATTTATTAGATTAAATATTGATTAGTCCCCATTTAGTAGAATGAGCTAGCTCAAACGGACGAGAAACACGACTAACAATTCTTAAGGAAAAGCCACATGGTGATACATGCTAAGTTGACAAGCTTCACACTCAAGGAAGGACACATTATGATGACCAACGACTTGATTTTTCAAAATGGAAAGAGAAGGGTAATTAAGACGACAATGCTATTGCATGAGTGAAACAGAAGACTAGAGAGCTCGAAGAGGAAAGACTGGTGAAAGATCCAAGTAATACAAGCCACCAACTTCATGCCTTATAACAATCATCATCTTCATCTTGAGATCCTAAAAGGCACACATGGAAGGATAAAATGTTACAGAACATTGAAGAGTTATGGTAATATTGCTAATAGACATCAAACTAAGGAAAAGTTAGGAACACGAAGGACAGTCGACAAATCAATATTCGGACTAGGATGAGCATTTCTCAAGCTTGCAACACTAATCTGGAACTCGTTAGCGAGAGTGACACATTTGGAAGATGTAACAGGATGACAATAAATAAGAGAAATGGATAAACCAGTCATGTGTTTACTTCTTCCAAATCGATGATCCACAAACTATGAGAGGATGACAAGAGACAGGGGGAAGCTGTAGTACCTGATTGAGCGGCCACAGAAGTGGAATTGGCCTATTTATGAGCTAAGAACACAGCATACTCATCTTGTAGAACGGACATGAAATCATACTTTATTCACTGGTCTAGATACTAATTGATGATCCTCATTAGATGAGATTTGATTGGCAGAACCAGATGATTTTCCATGTAAATCCCAACAATAATCAATGGAGTAACCTATACGACCACAATAAGTATATTTTCGAGGTTCAGGATTTCTCGAACGATCACTACCTCTATTGTCTCGTCCATCCCGAGAGCTAAAACTACCTTTGTCACAACCACTCTAACAGCCACGTCCAATCTAGGATGAGCAAGCTCGAGCAATAAAAGTAGAGAACGATTGCTAGGACTACTATCTGATAGAGTAGAGTGCTGAATACGAGATAATGTCTTTGCAAGCCTAGAAAACTCTTTTCTACCTAATATATGTGCTCGAACTGCTTCAAACTTTGACAGAAGACCAATAAGGAATTTAACAATATTGATATCGTCCCGCTATTTTCCATAACCTTCAAATCAAGAGAAAGAGAGGGGTTGATATATATTTCTCTCCTAACATACCGCTAAAAGCTTATAATAATATTCAATAAGGCCGGATGAACCCTTCTTAAGCCCAAAGTATTGTTTACATGTCTCATATATTTGAGTAACATTTCCAATCTCAAAATGCATATGTTTGAGATGCTCCCAAATTCACTTAGTCGTAGACTTATAGAGAAAGCAAGACCCAATATGAGACTCAATACTACCGTTCATAAGTCCAATGATGGCATTATCCTCTTGATCCCATCGATCATTGAGAATAGACTTAGCCTTTACATAATTACTTTCAGAGGACTTGGCAGATGGCTTGTCTAAAATCAAGTGGTTAAATAAGTCCTCACCCTGCAAAATGATCTCGACATACCTAGACCAGCAAGTGTAATTTCTTTCATTCAGTTTTTCAGGTGCCATGGGTCCAATTAGACTGAACATCTCCAACTTGGATGACATGATACTAGCTACACAAATGAGTTAAATAATGAAAGGTAAACACAACTGCCCAGTCCAGAAATTAAAGGAGCCAAAAAAAATTAGAACAACTGACCCAAAAGAGTTGTCCATTTTAACCAACAAACAGAAGTTCAAAATAGCAACCTAAGTCCAAAATAGTAGCTTACAGCCCAAGCCTACTGGAATAAATTAAGAACCCAAATCAATTCGGCCCAAACACAGCTTGATCTGCCGCATGAAGTAGACAGCCTAACAAATCGACAATAGCCCAAGAAAATTATTTCATGTTCCCCACATCACACTCACCGCCGTGACATAAAGACTGATACAGAGACAGTACAAAAACACGACGTCACTAGCAAGAATAGATCGTCAGAGCCGAAGAACATAGATCGCCTAATTGAGTTTTGATTTCTCAGACAAGTTTTCGCAACCAGCCAACTATCGATTTCACCGCATGAAGTCATCGACCAAGAATACCTGTCATCCATTGCTGTACAAGCTACACAAACTGAGAACTCCGACCACTTCACAAGTCGAAACCACTGAAACCACCACAGGATCACGACAAGAATTTCTACGAACACCAACATAGAACATACAACTTTAGTTGACTAGTCCAATATTCCCAACATGAAGGTATTCACACCGGACAATTGGCAGAATAGAAGAAGAAGGAATGTGAAAAAAAAGTTGGTCTGATAAGGGAGTTGTCCCCCCCAATATTTGAGAATTTTTTTTTTATTTATATATAAAATCGTGTTTGGTATCGATTGAAATATAAATTTTAATATAAATCAAAGTTAACAATTAATTTTAATAACATATTTCATGGAATCCATAACTGTTTAACTTTTATTAAAATTTACTAAAAATTTGATTTTAATCTCTACCAAATAGGGGCAAAATCACAATAAATTTGAATTTTGATAACGTACTAATTTTAAAAATTCTCCGACGGTCGTACGCTAATCGATTCTACAAATTGCTTTTATCATCTCAAATTTTATTTCGAGAACTACATTATGAGCATATCGAATAGTCCAAACAGATATTGAAAATAGTTAAAAATAAGTTAAACGTGAGTCTTAAAAAAAGACGTCTAACTCGCATTTTTTTTAAAAAAATTCAATTATTTAATTAACATTTATTATTTTTTATTATTATTAGGAAATTTTATATGAAATATGACATCAAAAATTTTCGAAATTTTACATTCGAAAAAGTCATATTCTATGTAAATTTTCGGATGTAAAATTACATGGGGTATAATTTTTTGGACATAAATTTTCGATTGTAAAATTTTTCTCAACTTTTTTGCAAATTCGATTATGCGTCCTAACTTTTAAGGTCTGCGTCCACCCCTACTTCCTCTCTTCTACTTTCATTATACAGACTAAATTCATGAGTACAATTATGGAAACTCAGTATCTCATTGCCTAATATTCGTGAATCCTCATTGATTTACTTCCTTAACAAAAATCAAATAAAGTTAGATATAATGTAATTATGAATAAAGAGCCCTCAAGAATCATTTCTTGATACTCACAGGAGTTAGCCCGTCCTTTCCTTGTTCTAGATCAAGGAAGTCCAACAAAATGGGATAGAGAATGAACAAAACCTTATTTTACAAGGTGAGATGCACGATGATCAATTCTGGACTTTCCAAGTCTTTTGGGAGAGAAGTTGTCACTACAGTTTTTTATTTAGCATGTGTTTGAGCCTCATTTTTTGAAAGAATAAGTTTTGTAAGAGTAATTTTTTAAAAATATGAGGTTAAAAATAGGAAAATGTTTTAGATTTATTTATAAAATTATTTTTTTAAAAGAATGTAAGGTCGAAAATGAGTTTTTATATTATGGAACTCAAACAGGGGCTTAGTGAACAAATATCTAGCACTTTACAAACAAAACCCATTTGAAGTCCGGATAAGAAGCCCGAGTATTCTCACATAAGAACTTTTGGTTGTGTAGCATTTTCGCATCAAGATGAAGGAAAATTAGAGCCTAGGGGACCAAAAGTTTATTTTCTTAGGCTATACACAAGGATCAAGGGCTATAGATTGCAGACTAAGGGGTTCAAAAGGTGAAAAATCATTACAAGTAGAGATGCGCTCTTTAGTGATACTGAAATGCCTTGTTTGAATAAAAAGATAAAATACAAAGAGGGTAAAGATTTAGAAGAAAAGAGAGAGTTTCAAACTGAGAAATTAATAGAACTAATAGTTCATTTTGATACTTCAATTTACTATTTAGGAGGAGCCTCAACTGAACCTGGAAAATCGTAAGAAGAAAGTTCTAAATCGAAGAGCAAGTTGCTAATTCTCACAACGAATTGATCAAGGTTGGAAGATTACAGTCCAACTAGGGATAACTGAAAGACCCATAAAGGAACGAATAAGATATGGATACAATGATTGTATCTCTTTTGTAGTCTTGAGCTATGAAGAATTAGCCAACAAAGAGACATAAACGTTTAGTCATGAAGCCTTAAATAACAAATATACATATAATTTGAGATTGATACAATATATAAGCATAACATGTCAGATTAGTTAAGAACCCCAAACATAAGACCATTGTAGATTGTAAATAGATCTTCTAAGGGAAAGAATGTTGTTTAGATTCTGAACATTTTAAAATTATGTCAGATTAGCTGATAGAGGTTTTACACAAAAATAAGGGGCTTACTATAATTAATTTTTTTAGCAGTAGTTAAATACACTACTATAGAATAATGCTTGCACTCGCGGCTCAGTTTGATTGGGAACTTGAGGAAGTGGATGCAAAATCTGTCGTTTTACATGGTGAACTTGAAAAAACCTTTTTGTGTCAATGTGAAAGTTTTGTGAAGAAAAGTGAATCTCATTTTATTTGTCTTCTAAAGAAATCAATATTAAAAAATCTCCCAAAAAAAGTATAAAATGTAACTCATTTGTTCAATTTATTGGCTACAAAAGAAGTAATTATGACACTGTTTTTGGGGATAATTGCAGCAAAAGTCGCAAGCCTTTGAGACAATAATAGATTTTTCTCAAACTTTTGATTTGTTGCAGTCGTCACCCTTAACTTTTTCAAATGTTGCAGATGAAGCCCTTTGGACAGTTTCCATCCATAATTCTGTTAGTTGACCAAAAATTTAACTTTGACCATGTTTTTAATATTTTAAAAGGGGTAAATGAGTAACTTCTAATTTATCACATTAAATAATTAAATAAAAAAATAAGAAATAAAAAAACACATAAACACACAATCAATCGTCTTCTTCCTCTCAACTCTCACCCACCCCCACATCAAATCCAAAATCTACACCGACCACCTCCACCCACCTGCCAAATTTTGTTAACCAAATTGACAATACTTGAGTTTCAAGAACTTGAAGAGCAGAGCTGAAAATTCTATGCAAGAATTTCCATTTCACATATCCCAAGTAATTATCAAACACTGCCATGGGCAAATAAAAGTGCCTCACAGCATACCTACAAACTCTGCTCAGTATGCTCACCCCATCTCCAAAATCAAGCAAAAAAACCAAAAGAGAAAACTCACTAATCCCATCAACAGAGACAAGTTTCAGGTCATTTCCATCCTAGAAGTACCTCGAAACAACTTCTGAGTGTCGATGACAACTGGGAGGTGGACTTTTTCTTGATTACTACTGTTGTTGAGGTTGGGGTTGATTTTTAATTTTTTCTTCTTCTTGAAATTCATTATTGAAGCTGGAGGTTTTTAAAGAGTTTGAGAGAGTTGAGACTTTAAGAGAAGGTTTTGGGTTTGAGGTGGGGTCGGTGAGAGTTGAGAGGAAGAAGATGATTGATTGTATGTGTGTTTTTTTTCAAATTTCTTATTTTTTAATTAATTATTTAATGTGATAAATGAAAAGTTACTCTTTTGCCCTTTTTAAAGTATTAAAAATGTGGTCAAAGTTAATTTTTTGGTCAATTAAAAGAATTATAGATGGAAACTGTCCAAAATGGTTTCATCTGTAACATTTGAAAATGTTAGGGGTGACGGCTGTAACAAATCAAAGGTTTGGGAAAATCTGCTAATGTTTCAAAGGTTTGGAGATTTTGCTGCAATTATCCTTTGTTTTATATTTCAAAACAAGAAAATCCATTTTTTTGTATACTTGTTACTGTGTTGATATTTTATGTATAAGTAGTAATATGTGTTACACTTATAAATTACGTGGCATTGACTACTCATTGGATTGAGCTTATTAAACTAATCAATTGCATCTTGGGCTCGGCCCATTAACCACTTGGCCCATTTACGTTTTCCTATATATATGTGATTTCATTTACAACCAGGGTATGATTTATAACCCTATCCAAATTCCCTCTCCCTCTGTTGCATTTTTTTCTCATCCGGCCATTGACTTGACCGCCGGAGTGCAAATGGTCATCGAACGTTTTTCTCGACCGGTGACATTTGCCTCCTAACGAGGTGTTCCAGTGTGCAGGTGATGTCTACGTGGAGGGAAGTGAAATAGATTCTGCTTGCACATTTTTTGAGGTCAACAGATTGGTGTCGTCTGTGGAAAACGGTACATTAACCATGTTATTACTAAATCTCAAAGGCCACCAGAAATATGGTTTTTCGGTCAGGTTTCTACTGGAAATCAGCGAAGACAACAACCAGGTAATGAAGAAGAAAAGACTACTGACTAGGATATTAAATTTTCGAGAGGAAATAAATTTTTTGATGTTGGTACCCACCATGAAAATGGTCACAGTAAGCTGATTTGGAAAAGAATTTTCATTCGACACGAAAAGGTGAATGGAAAATGGTTGCTAGATGTTGAGAATACATCAACCAAAGAAAGGCCACAAAAGAAGATAGCTAGCGAAAAATGAATTTTTTAAAAGCTACTGGATTGGCACTTTCGATTCCAGTCAAAGCAAGGAAGAAGAAATAAATCCAGAGTCCAAACTTATGGACAAGAGAAAAGCATTCTCGGGTGGAATATTAAAGAAAACGTTCCCAGCACAAACATATTCATAGTTTAAACTATGCATTCAATCTGCTCCAGCGTTTAACTTGTGGGATTTGCAGCACTATATGTTATAATCAAAACCTTTATATGTCCTAATCCTCAGCATCAATCCTGAAAAGAGGAGGAACAACGATGATTTTGGAAAAAACCATAGCTTTCGGCGACAACTTCTCACTCCATAAATGAGATTTCATCGCCTCCGACCGCCTTCGAAACCACAATCACCAACGGAGTAACAACTATTGAGGTAGCCTTGCATCACACTATCTTCGGCAAAGACCGTTGAGTCAGTTTCATGCATTAACGACACCTAGTTACACTATAGTGACTGGCGGTTTGTGGCACCATTTTGTCTAGCATGTCGACGTTAAATGCTGATGGAAATAAGACCCTGAGGGTAGTGTGATTTTCAAGCCGGCATGGGTTGTCTACTGCAAATATTTGTCCTTTCTCTACAACTGGATTTTTCTTGGATTGACTGGTTCACGTGCTTTTCCTTTGGGCCTCTTGGTGGGGACATGTTAGTCCATAAGAAACTTGGGCATCAAACTGGATATAAAAAATTAAAACCATTGGTTTAAGTGGAATTCGGCCCAGAATTTATTTTCCTTGATCCTTAATATATTTGCATGGATAATTATTGGGCTATTAAAATTTATTCCCATTTCTACATATGTGAATTATTGTTAGGCCTACTATGGCCGTAATTTCACTTGGGGTTGCACAAAAATAGCAAAAAAGGATTAAGCTAGTATTGTCTAAAATGATAAAAATTTCGTCGTCATCATTTGTGCAAATAACATTCTTGAGAAATGAATATCAACTCTTATCTCCATCATTTCCCTCCATCAAGTTTTAGTCAATGGACATAATTATTATGCTTTCCTAACTTCAATTTTTTCATCCTATTGAAAATATCCTTGCATAGATCAATTATTATAAGGTTGTACAAATGTCATATGCTTCATATTTCAATGGGCTATTTGGGGTCAATTATTGTGAATAACAAGAAAAACTGGTTCATGATCTTCAAGGTAGTTATCCATGTTGACTACTCTTTATTTGTTGCATATAATTGAGCTACATACCGTGTTGAATGTTTTGCTCCCTCAGCCCAAATTATCAAGAACGTGCCTTTAGAAATTTTTTATCATCATTATATGGCATTTGGAGAAAATTTGGGATTTTATTGTAGATAAAAAAAGAACTCAATCACATTAATATGAGCAAAACACATGCATTCACTTTCAAACTCTCAAATTCTATTTGAAGAGTCACTATCGAGCTAGTTTGGTTGCCACATGCTACTGGAATTTAAATATCATGCAAAGCTAATGTTGTAGCAAGATTTGATGCCATAGTAGGATTTCTATGAAACTAAATTTTTTTACTACCTGCTAACTTAAAACAATTATGCCACTTGATTTATGTGAATGTTCAAATAATTTTCCACCATTTACAAGATTAGAATATGGAACTATGTAAATGTTCTGCAACATCCTTTTTTATGTATTTTCTGATACAAAAAATTGTCACTCGAAGGGAGATAATTTGCAAGCATGTCACAATGCATACCAAATATTTGTAAAATTTCTAGGTTTGGATCTCTCCTACTCAAAGGCACTTTTGATCGTCATCTCCATTGTTCGAGGCAAGCTTTAATACTTTGCACATCCAAGGCTAGCTTGTAACACCTCGCATCATTGAAGGTGAGCCCTAGCTCATAGTCTTCTTATTATTGAAGGCAAGGTATAGGTTGTGGATTTCTTACTATCAGAGGCGACATCTTGGAGTCCTTGTTCCTTAAATAAAGGAAGATGCAACATCTTGGAGTCATCATTCCTTGAATAAAGGAAGACACAATATATTGGAGTCCTAATTTTTTGAATAAAGGAAGACACAATATATTGGAGTCCTAATTTTTTGAATAAAGGAAGGGACGGTATTTATATGAGTCATCGTTCCTTGAATAAAGGAAGATGCGACATCTTGGATTCCTCGTTCCTTGAATAAACGAAGAGGCAATATCTTGGAGTCCTCGTTCCTTGAACAAAGGAAGAGGCGGTATTTCTTGGAGTCCTTATTCCTTGAGTAAAGGAAGATGCGGCATCTTGGAGTCCTCGTTCCTTGAATAAAGGAAGAGATGGTATTTCTTGAAGTCCTCATTCCTTGAATAAAGGAAGAGGCGGTATTTCTATGAGTCATCGTTCCTTGAATAAAGGAAGAGACGATATCTTGGAGTCTTACTCCTCGTTTCTTAAATATAGGAAGAGACGATATCTTGGAGTCTTACTCCTCATTCCTTGAATAAAGGAAGATGCGGTACTTCTTAGAGTCCTCATTTCTTGAATAAAGGAAGATGCAGCATCTTGAAGTCATCATTCCTTGAATAAAGGAAAAGACGATATTTATATGAGTCCTTGTTCCTTGAATAAAGGAAGATGCGGTATTTCTATGAGTTCCCATTCCTTGAATAAAGGAAGATGCGATATTTCTTGGAGTTATCATTCCTTGAATAAAGGAAGAGACAATATCTTGTAATCCTTGTTCCTTGAAAAATGAGGAGGCAAACTGCCAGTTATTTATTTTTGGCCTCATGAGATGTTTATTCCTCGCCTCTTACTATCGTCGAGCTAAGTTGTAAGACCTCATCGATCAGAGGTTGCTTATAGGACTCTGATAGTTCGAAAGCTCTCCGTGGGATGTTTATTCCTCGATACTTATTTCTAGGTTTATTCATCGCCTTTCACTATCGTCAGATAAGTTGTAAGACCTCATCTATCAGAGGCCGCTTATAAGTCTCCGATAGTTTGAGAGCTATTTGCAAGATATTTATTCCCTACCTCGCCGAAGATTATTCCTGGCTTTGTGGGATGTTTATTCCGCACTTTACGAGATGTTTATTCCTCACTTCTCACTATCGTTGAGCCAAGTTGTAAGACTTCATCTATTAGAGGCCGTTTATAAGACTCCGATAGTTAAGAGTTATTATCGAGATGTTTATTCCTTACCTCACCAGATGATTATTCCTAGCCTCACGAGATGTTTATTCCTCGCTTGTTACTATTTGTCGAGCCATGTTATAAGACCTCATCTATTAGAGGCCGCTTATAAGACTCCGATAGTTCGAGAGCTCTTTGTAGGATGTTTATTCCACGCATCACCAGATGTTTATTCTTGGTGTCGCGAGATATTTACTCCTCGCCTTTTACTATTATCGAGCCAAGTTATAATACCTCATCTATCAGAGGCCGCTTATAAGACTTCGATAGTTTGAGAGCTATTCTCGAGATGTTTATTCCCTACCTTGCCAGAAGATTACTCCTAGCTTCACGGGATGTTTATTCCTCACTTCTCACTATCATCGAGTCCAGTTTTAAGACCTCTTCTATTCGAGGATAGCATATAAGACACGAAAGTTCAAGATGAGCCATTAGCTCAATAGTCATTCCTCGCTCTAGGAAATGCCTCACCTTACGAAATATTGCATTACAGCTGTATTTATCTTCAAAGAGCTCATCATGCCTCATCATCGATTGTGTTACATCTACTAATCTTCATAGAGTATGTTATTTATCGCTTCGTAAGGAGAGGGGTTGGCCACCTTAATACATACGAAGACGAAGCCTTCCATGGTTGGATCAAACACTATGGAGAAAGCCCTTGGCATGGATGCACCTCTACTACTTACACATTCAGAGCACCGTATCTACTACTCACACTCAGAGCATCGCCTCTACATCAGCTTATCAGAGGTGCTTATATATTTAGTCTCATCTCTACATCAACTTCATCACAGTAGCTTATATTCCAAGTCTGACCAGCATATTAATATTCGACTCAGACTTGTGGGACTATTGTACTAGTATCTTTATATCATTACATTATTACTACTAGCATATTCATTATATGATTGCTGCCAAGTACGCATGCCACATCATTGCTAGCATATTATGACACTATTTTCACTACTACTACCAGTACTTATGTCACGTTATCTTCATTATCAACACGTTGCTTCACTATAGCACTATTATTACACTAAATTGTACAAGCATGCAGGTCATGAGAAGCTCTCTATATATTAAATCTTGAAGAAATTTGATGTCATTATTCACTTTATTGTTATGAGTAGTTTGAGGGGCAAATTGACCCTAATTTTATTTTATATATGTGCAGTGGAGATATTATGTTATATTATAGGTTGGTTTTGTCAATATTACAGAGGAGGTGCTGCCGATGACAAATTATATGCGACATCTTTCGAGGTAATTTGTAAGCCCTCGCTTATTTAGTCTCACAAAGATACTTCTAAGGCAATTCGTAAGTCCTTACGTATTTGGGATTGATACATATTTTCAAGGCAGTTCGTAAGTCCTCATATATTGGAGTTAGTCATATTTTGAGGCAATCTGTAAGACCTCGCCTACTTGATTACTTATATTTCGAAGTCTGACCCACACATGAATATACGACTCGGACTTGGGAGACTATTGTTACACTTATGTCATATTCATTCGATTTGGCATATTAAACTAATCAATTGTATCTTGGGCTCGGCCCATTAGTCACTTGACCCATTTACGTTTTCCTATATATATGTGATTTCATTAACAACCAAGTTATGATTTATAACCATAGCCAAATTTTATCTCCCTCTCTTGCACTCTACTTTTTTCTCGTTTAGCCGTTGACTTGACCATCCAAGTGCAAATGGTTGACAGACCTTTTTCTCGACCGGTGACATTTGCCTCTTAATGGGGTGGTCCAATGTGCAGGTGATGTCTATGTGGAGTGAAGTGGAAGAGATTCTTTTGGCGAATTTTTTGAGGTCAACAATAGGAATGAAATAAACGACATTGTTGAAATATGATATATTTACAGCAGAAAATCAGAAGTTGAAGGTGTCAAATTAGTTGGAACTGCTGGAGATTTTTCTGGAGTAACTGAAACAAAAAAATCTACTTTATATTTGAATTTTTGTTGCATATTTTTAGAGATTTTCTGTTGAAGTTTGTTACAATTTTCTATATAAGAACATTCGTAAGTTAATAAAGAAATTATCAGTTTTGCAACCCATTTACATTTCTTATTCATTTCCTGTCAAATAATCAACATAAATTAAGAAATGTCTAAATAATGAAATTGAAAAAAAATGACGTAGTTGATGCTAAAAGAATACTTTGTATTAACATACAAATGAATGGAATACATCGTGCTTGTATTGAAACAATATTTTTATGGGATCTATGAGGATTGAATCAAATATAGTTGGAAATAATTACATGGCGACACCTTCAGTTTTTATTGGAGAAAACTATCACATTTGGGCTATGAAAATGGAGGCATTTTTGCAACCAAATAATCTTTGGATTAAAAACTAGAGATTTGAGATTAAAATTGAGAATCCAACTGTTGCATAAATTAAAAACTAGAGATTTGAGAGAATAAGGAGGTACAAGCCAAGGCATGCATTCACTTAATAGTCTCAAATTTACTTTTTACTAAGATCATTGCCTGTGAAGCAGCCAAACAGATGTAGGATCTTCTTAGAGAAGAATATCAAGGAAACGCTAGAATGGAGAAAATGCAAATTCTAAATCAAAGAAGGGAAGAAATGAAAGAAATAGAAGGGATCAAATACTACACTCATTGATTGATGGTTGTAGTCAATAAAATCAGGTTACTAGGGAAGTGTTTTCTGACAGAAGGGTTGTGGAGAAAATCTTGGTAGCTGTTCCTGAACGTTTTGAGGCGAAGATTTCATCACTTGAAGAGTCTAGGGCAAAGACAGATTTATGGGGTCTGGGCCAGGCTGTAGCCCGGTCCAGTCCTTGGGCCCTTTTTTTTAATGTAAAAAAAAATCTTGTAAATTTTTTTTTTCGCATAAATTAATTTTTTTCTACGTATTAGCCCAACTTATAGTCCGGTTCTGGATTCATCCCTGGTCTAGGGATATGTGAACAATTACCTTGGGAGAATTGATTAATAAGATGCAAGCTCAGGAGGAAAGGAGAGTTTACAGACAGGAAGAGACATTGGAAAAAGCTTTTTAGGTGAAAGAAACTTATCATAAACAAGAAGAAAATAAGGGTAAAAGGCAATGGAATAGAAATCAGACTAGAGAATGAGGAAACAACAATGGAGGCAACTGAGGTCGATATCTACCAAGTCTACACTGCAAAAAAACCTCACATCGACAAAAGTATTGCTAGTTTAGACTAGACATCCGATGCAGATCATGCAAAAAGATGGGGCACATGGAAAAAGTCTATGAAAATAATCAAATGGAGGGACAACTAGCTCAGGCACAAATGATGCATCAACAACATGAGAAGTAGCTATTTATGGCCACCTACTTTATTGGAAACCGTAGAAGTGATGGCTTATTGACAGTGGATGTACCAACCACATGACAAATTATGCATCCATCTTTCAAGAACTGCACAAGTCATCATAATCAAATGTTAGGATAGGCAATGGCCAGCTGATTGAGGTGAAAGGAAAATGAAACGTTGCTATAACAGGTTCTACAGATAAAAAACTAATTACTAATGTACTCTTGTACCAAAATCAAAACCTGCTTAGTGTTGGGCATCTTCTTGAAAAGGGCTATTCAGTATTTTTTAAAGATAAAACTTGTGAAATTACCGACTCCAGTGGTGCACTTCTCATATCTGTTGGTATAAAAGCAAGAATTTTAGCCTGAATTTGATGAAAAATGAATCCAGTGCATATTCTTGCTCATGGGTAGATGTATGGCACAGAAGAATGGGACATTTTCATAATTTTTTATTGGAGTTCATACAGAAGAAGAAGTGGTAAAGGGAATGACATTCACCGAAAAAAGAACTAAAGTGTGTGAAGTATGTCTGCTGAGAAAATATGCCAAACAATCATTCTTAATTAACCAAGCTTGGAAAGCAACTGAGAGACTACATCTTATCAACACTGATCTATGTGGGCGAATGAGGACAGAGTCACTTAATGGAAATGGGTATTTCATCTTGTTCATTGATGATTTTAGTAGAATGTGGTGGGTGTATTTCATGAAGCAGAAATTATAATTTGCACTAGTCTTATGGATATTCAAAGTTTGGATTGAGAACCAAAGTACAACTCATATGTTTGCAACATTTTGTGAGGATGTAGGGATTGAGCATCAATTTACTGCTAAATACACCCCTCAGGAGAATGGTGTAGGTGAATGGAAAAGAACAAAGATGGCTAGATGTTTGCTATTTGAGAAACATATGCCAAAGAAGTTCTTAGCGGAAACAATTAACATTGCTTTATTCTTGTTGAACAAGCTTACAACAAGAGCTTTAAAGGGAAAAACTCCTTTTGAAATATGTTATGATACTAAACCTTATGTGATTCACTCATATTCCAGATGCAAAAAGAGGAAAGTTGAATGAAAAGGCAAAACATAGAGTCTTTGTGGGATACAACACAACCATCAAATGATATAGAATCTTCCAAACACTAACTGCAAAGTTCATTATTAACAGAGATATGAAGTTTGATGAAGATGTAGAATGGAATTGGGAAAGGGCAGAACCAAGGAGATAGAAAAGAATAAAAATGAAGCAATCGATCTTTATGAAGACAACTATGATGAGCTACCAGTGAAAGTACAAGGTTTCTTGCTGAAATTTACCATAAATGTAATATAGCAATTCTGGAACCTGCTGGATATGAAGAAGCAGCAAAGGATCCCAAATGGATCATTGCAATGCAAGAGGAAATGAAGATAATTTATAAGAATCAGAAATGGGAACTTGTGGATAGGCCTTTACACAAAAAAGCAATAGGAGTCCAGGTGGTTTATAGAAAAAAGTTGAATGTCGATGGGACTGTGAACAAGCACAAGGCTGGACTTGTGGTTAAAGGCTGTGCACAGCAGTTTGGAGTGGATTTTTCAGAATCCTTTGCACAAGTGGCAAGATTGGACACAATAAGGCTATTTTTTGCAATTATGGCACAACAATGGAAAATTTATCTACTGGATGTCAAATCAGCATTCCTAAATGGTTATTTGCATGAAGAATTTTTTGTTGAACAACCTGAGGGATTTGCAAATGATTTTAGCAAGGTTTATTTACTAAAGAAGGCTCCATATGGGCTAAAACAAGCCCATATAGAGCCTTTACACAAAACAGCAACAGGAGTCCAGTGGGTTTATAGAAAAAAGCTGAATGCCGATGGGACTATGAACAAGCACAAAGTCGAACTGGTGGTGAAGAGCTGTGCACAGTAGTTTAGAGTGGATTTTTCAAAATCCTTTGCACAAGTGGCAAAATTGGAAACAATAAGGCTACTTTTTGCAATTGTGGCACAACAATGGAAATTTATCTACTGGATGTCAAATATGCATTCCTAAATGGTTATTTGCAAAAGAAATTTTTGTTGAACAACCTGAGGGATTTGCAGATGATTCTAGCAAGGTTTATTTACTAAAGAAGACTCTATATGGGCTAAAACAAGCCCCAAGAGCCTGGTATGGAAAAATTGATGAGCAATTGATGAGTATTGGTTTTAATGGAAGCCTAAGTGAGAGTACTTTATATGTTAAAGTAGAAAAAATGAAATAATTATTATTTTACTATATGTGGATAATTTGCTGGTGCCAAGAAGCAATGTAGAGCTTGTCCAGGTGTTTAAAGAGAAATAATGGCTACATTTAAGATTGTCGACTTTGGTGATATTGCTTTTTTTCTTGAGAAAAAAGGATGTTAGGTTTTAGATTATTTGTAATTGGAGATTATGTGAACAAAAGGGACTAAAATTGACATATTGTAAAAATTCAAGGAATAATGTGCAAATACGTTGAAAATATGATTTTTAGGTCTAAGGTTCGAGAATGGCAAAAAGAGAAAAACGACACGGATTTTTACTGGACTGTCGCCAAGGTTTGGCTCGAGCTACAAAAGCAGAAACTCCATCGTTTGACTGTAGCTCTGCCTTTGCTCGAGCGACAGTCTGTCGCTCGACTATCGTTGAGCTCTCGCTCGAGCGATAGCTTTATTCAGAAAATTTTTATTTCGAGTTTTAAAGGCTTTTCCATGGTCCATCTATTTTATACCCTACCTATAAATACCAAAACCTTTATATATGAGTTTGATGAGGTTGAACATAGAAATAAAAAGGCTACAGAATGTTTCCTTCATATTTGATTCTTTCAACCTTCATCTGTGATAGTTTTGGTGAGAAAAACATCAGTTCAACAATTCAAATACCAAACTGCTTTTCGTCTATATCTGATCAGAGTTCTGAATAGCGAGGAAGTTTGACTGGAGTTCCAGTTTGTGAAGAACGAGGTGTTCTTCGTGGATCCATAGGAGATAAACGATTTCAAAAAGTTAGGAGTTGCTACAGAAGAGCAGAATTCAGGAGAGCTTTGGAAACTGTAGCTGGGAGTGGTGCATTAATCTTTCATCAAGTCCTTCCGTAACCTATCCCCCAAATGCCCTCTCTTCTCTTTAGAATCGCCCAAAAATGCCCCGAAATTTCGACAATCTTCGGCCACCCAAACTGCCGAAAAATGGTACCAATGGAAAGCCCTTGATCTCCTCTTAAATTCCATATGAAGATCTTCCCATAACTCCAAGTATTTCGGCCAGTATGATGTCTCAAAGTTTGTTACAAAAAATTTTGAAAAACATCGAATTATCTGATTTCGGCCAACTCACTGACTGAATTCATCACTGACCAACAACCCACCTCTGGACGACCTTAACCATGCCATCAATTACCACCAAACATTACATTTAGATGTTGAATTAAACCTAGAAGTTCTTCCAGTCACGGCTCGCGCGACATCGCCTGAGGAATCTGCAATTTCTGGTCGCTTCCAGACGATTGATCGTCGCAGACCACCTGGGCTAGGTTTACCCTCACCTGGTGCACCTATCCCAATAATGGGCATCCATCAATTTGACCCCATTCGACCTAAATTTGAATCTGAAGTTCTTGAAGCTGCGACGTCGCGACAACATATTTGATTTCTGCCAACCTAGGCACCGTCCGGCTAAACCAAGGTAGCAGACCACCTAGGCATTCTCCCCCATCCTCAGGCACTCCCAACCATACCATGGATCAAAATTATTTAGCTTCATCAGGTTTATATCTTAGTTATTTTGAAGCCTATGGTTTTGGAGAGTATGTATGATTTTGTTCGTCGTTATCTGCATTTGACACTGGGGTTCAGAATGAGTCAAATAAGATCTGGGTATTCTGGAATTTGGGTACTATCATTACTGTTATTGATGATCATATCCAGTTCTTACATGTCAGAGTTGTGGATTCCAGACTAGCATGACCTATTTACTTGACTTCTATTTATGCAGTTTGTCAGGCCTATGCTAGGAGGGACTTGTGGGTGGGTCTTCACAACATTTCCCTATCTATGGATGATCATTGGCTTGTTAGGGATGACTTTAACGTCATCATACATGATGGTGAGCGTACTGGTCATAGTCGTTAAGATCGTGGTTCTACTGATTTTTCTGATATGATGTTGGACTGTAGCTTAGAGGATGCTGGCTTTTCTGGCTCTCAGTTTACCTAGACAAATGGTAAGGTCAATAAGAGATTGGATAGAGTTTTGATTAACTCTTTTGCGGCTGACCTTTATAAACAGCTTACCATGACTCATCTGAATCGTACTTCATCTGATCACTCACCTCTACTTTTACAGTGGATTCCTGATGATGATTCAGGTCCTAGGCCATTTGGATTCCTCATGACTTCTCAGCCTTCGTTTCTCAAAAGTGGTCACTCCCTACTATCTTACACGAATGGCTGCCCTCAGTGAGAAATTCTTTAGGCTGAAACAGGGACTAAGGTGATGGAATCAATAGGTATTTGGTGATGTGTTCCAGAGAGTTAGAGACGCTGAAGAGAGGGTGGACCAGGCAGAGATTGACTTTGAAGTTGATCCTATACCAGAGCATTGTGTCTCACTTCATCATGCACAAGCTGATCTGAACCGAACCTTAGCTATTGAGGAGGGTTTTTCGAAGCAAAAGGCTAGCTCTCGTTAGGTATGTGAGGGAGATCGCAACACCAGATATTTTCATTCACTGGTACATGGATGACAGATCAAATCTCATATCAGGACCATCACAACTCAGGCAGAGGAAGTTCTTACTACTCCAGTGAATATTCAGAGCTCAACAATTTATTTTTTCCAAGACTTATTATCAGTTCCTTCACAGGCTCTGGAGTATATTCGTCCTGATATCGTACCTAGGATACTGACAAAGGCAGACAATATGACGTTGAATCGGCTCCCTTTGGTTGATAAGGTGCGGGAGATTGTTTTCGGTATTGATGCTGATAGTGCTGCGGGCCCTGATGGATTTGCATCGTTGTTCTACCAACACTGTTGTGATATTATGAATGATGATGTATTTAGTGCAGTTGTTGATTGCTTTGAGTGTGGTCATTTGCCGAGAGGATTTGCTGCTACGCCTATTGTTTTGTTTCCGAAGAAGGAGAATGCTCGTAAATGGACGGATTACCGACCTATCAGCCTGTGTACGATATTTAATAAGCTTATCACAAAGTTGTTGAACAACAAATTGAGTTCATTTTTGCCTTGTATTATTTCCCCCCAACAGAGTGGATTTGTCCCCGATCGACTTATTGGGGACAATATCTTGTTGACCCAAGAGCTTCTACATACGTTGGATAATAGAATGTGTGGAGGAAATGTTATGTTGAAGCTTGACATGGCTAAAGCATATGATCGTATGGATTGGGGATTCATTTATTCTATACTGGAGGCGTTTGGTTTTGACCAAGTGTGGATTGATCGGATCAGATGTTGTATATCGGAGTGTCAATTCTCAGTTCTTCTGAATGGGCGACCATGTGGTTTCTTTTCTTCATCACGAGGACTCTCCATCCTTATTTATTATTGTTGTGGATTACTTTTTTCGATTGCTTACTCGGAGGTTTCAAACATATCCTAGTATGCAGTATTGACATGGAGGTAGTATTCTTGTCTCTCATCTTGCTTTTGCTGACGATGTGATTATATTTACCAATGGATAGAAAAGGTCTATCAGAAGGTTGATCGATTGCTTGGAGCACTACGAAGGGGTCTCTGGCCAATTGGTGAATAGAGACAAGAGTGGTCTTATATTGCCTAGGCGGGCATCTGATATTCACATACGGAGGTTTGTGAGTTTGACGGGTTTTCACATCAGAGACAGCCGTTCACATATCTAGGAGTCCCTTTGTTTAAAGGGGCTAAGAGAGCTTTCTATATGATGATCTCATTATGAAGGTCAGGAATAGGATTTCTGGATGGGCTGTATGCATTCTTTCTCCTAATGGTAGGATTACTCTACTGAGGTCTGTTCTTTCCTCTATACCACTATATCTATTCCAGATTATGAGACTTCCTAAGGTCATTTTGAAAAGGCTGGAGAGTATATATGCACGATTCCTATGGGATTCTAAGGACCATGGGCGTCGTCTACATTGGCAGAGTTGGAAGGCAATTTGCCTTCCTACTGACGAGGGAGGCCTGGGCTTTAGATGATTACAGGATACTGTGGATACATTTTCATTGAAGATATGGTGGTTGTTCAGGTCTCAGAGTTCTCTTTGGGCCCAGTTTTTACTTGGCAAATATTGTAGAAGGACACATTCGTCGCTAGTATCAGTTCCACACTCAGCCTCTCCTATTTGGAAGTGGCTGAAGAGATTTGGACCATACACTAAGACACACATTGCATGGCACCTTGGGATAGTACAAATCTTCTTTTGGCATGATTGTTGGATGGGTGATTCTATATTGGCATCCATTTTCCCACACAGACAGCATACATCTACGAGGGTACAGTACTTTTTTAAGGAGACTGGTTAGGATTTTGGGCGATTACTACAGGCTCTTCCATCAGCTATGGTAGAGCAGATCGCGACCATTAAACTATGTCTTGAATCTTAGATCGCATATTCTAGAGGGTCACATCGATGGCATATTTAATACTAAATCAGCATGGCAGCTGATCCGCTCTAGTTGGCCAGTGCAGGATTCATTTCACCTACTATAGATCTCTATCATACCTCCAACCATTTCATTCTTCTATTGGAGATTATGGTAGGACTTGATACCAATTGATGTCATTATCCAGAGGAGGATCGACAGTCAGTTGGCTTCTCGATGTCAGTGTTGTTCAGAGATTGAGACCATCGCTCATATTTTTACTGGTAGCAGTATTTCAGATCATGTTTGGCAACATTTAGGGCTTTATTTCATATTACCATGAGTACATGAGAAAGTGTTAGACATAGATTTTTTAGATGGAGGTATTCTAGAAAGTTTGCAACGATCGGGCACATTCGCATCATTATTCCTCTATTGATTTTTTGGTTTCTTTGGACTAAGAGAAATAATGCAAAGCATGAGAACATATGTATGAGCTCGAGACGTATTATCTAGAAAGTTTACCATATGGTATCCTTCCTCCATATTGGTAGACTATTCCGATCGTTACACTGGCGTAATGACATGCAGCTTGCTATACTTTTTGGTATTTCTTTGACTCTCCCCCATCACCTACCCCTATCATAGTTTGGTGGCACACTCCATCATTTGGATATGTCAAGATCAACATCAATGGTTGTGTTAAGGATGGGTTTGCTAGTGGGGGAGACATCATCAAGGACTACTCATGAAATTGTATCAGGGCTTTTTCAACTTTATATGGACAATGTATGATATTAGAGGCTGAACTCAGGGCCATTCGTGACAGGATACTACTTTTTAGAGATCTTGGTTTGTCAAATATTTGGGTTGAGGCAGACTCGACTGTTGCCATTCACTATATCACCAGAGGTGGCAAACCATGACCTATCCAGGGAATACTTAGACGATTGCAAATATCGTTTCTTTTGACAGAGATACGGGTTCCCACATCTTCAAAGAAGGGAACCAAGTTACAGATGCACTTGCTACCGAGGTTGGCATCAACGTAGATACCAGGAATATGGACTAGCCGACCTCCCACGACATATCAGGGCGCTTGTTCAAATTGACACATATGGTTTGCCCAGCTCTAGAGTTTAAGTATTTGTATTTCGCTTTTCTTTTTATTTTTTATTTAACTTGTACTTTTCGTAAGGGAGGTAGTACGCATTTCTTACTAATTTCCTATTATTTTTTACTTTCACTGTAAGGGAAGTAGTACTTTCTCATTTATTGATTTCATTGATATCATTTGTAACCACGGTATTCCTTCGCCACAAGTGATGACATATTAATAAAATCTCGGAGATACGACCCTCCTTCTAATAAAAAAAAAGCTGGGAGTGGTCCATGAACACAAAATCCAGGAAATCTCTTGGAATTGCAGTCAGAAGATCAGATAGTACGTGTCGTCGTCTAGGATGGTAGACTGTAAGTTACATACCGGAGTTTTTCCCAGTTGGGTTTCTCCGTGATCATTCTGATGTTTTATTTACTACTTTACTATTCATTGTTTATTATACAATTGCGATAATTCAACTTAGGATAAATAGACTTGAATGTTGACTCATCTAGAAAAGAATTAAAAAGTTACTTGTTGCAATTTAATTCGTTAAATATTTTTAAATCCACATTACATACCTATTCACCCCCTCTAGGTATTGTTAGTGTCGAATTGTATAACTTTCAATTGATATTAGAGCCTCAATTCGATTCCTGGCCCTTTATAACATCTAGATGAATCAGTCATTGTCTGTTCATTCGTTCTTCGATGGAAGTAACTATGCTTACTGGAAAGTTTGAATGAAAGTCTTCCTTAAATATTTGGATGAACGTATTTGGATTAGCGTTCAAAATATGTGGGCTTCACCTTCAACATCTGTTGCTGGTGTAGTCACACCCACTGACACATCCGTGTACTAAAACTAATCTTGATGAATGCAACTAGAACAATAAAACATTACATGCTCTGTATCTACTGAAGAGTTTAGGCGGGTGTCGATGTGTGAAACTACAAAACAAGTTTGGGATATTTTAGAAACCACACACGAGGGAACTAAAACGGTTAAGAATTCTAAACTGCAGATGTTAACCACTAAGTTTGAAGATATTAGAATGAAGGACGATGAATCGTTTGATGAATTCTATGTGAAGTTGAATGATATAGTTAACTCTAGCTTTAACTTAGGTGAAAGGATTCCCGTGTAGCGCCCCGAGTTCCGTTAACCCGGATTGCCACGTCATCGTCTTCTGTAACTGATTTAACTAAAAAGTTTTGCGAAAAATAACTAAATTTCAAACTTCGCATTTATAACGGTAAAAACCTCGTCGACAACAAAACTCATTTTAATAACTTAAGAAAATTGATTAAACTTCAAATCTCGAGTTTTTGAAATACTGAAATAACAAAGTACATTAATAGCGTTCAAATACGAAATTTTCAAATATAAATAACGGAATTCATTAAATTGTTACCACACTGCCCATCAATCAAGATCACCTCCGAAGTCTGCAAATATTGTTAAAATAACGGGGATCGTCGATAATTAATTTACAGAATAATTGAACACATATTTATGCAATATACAACGTGATATCATCATCATCTTTGGTTCATTTTCTTGAAAATCATAGGCTCTTTAAAAATATAGGCTGAGGGTAGTCTCGTCTCGTGCATTTAAGCACATAAGTTATGCATAACATTCTCATCTTATCTCATAAGTGATTCTCTTCTTTCTCATGCAATTAAGCATATAAGTTATGGCAAGCATAACAATATCATATATCTCATATGACATATTCTCTTCTCATGCATTAAAGCATATAATTCACGTAAATTCACATAAGACATGCAATTATAATTTAAACTAATTAATGGTGGCGAGTCTACCTCAAATGTCTCGATTTGCGAGAAAAGTGGAGCGGGATGAAATCTCAATCTCTTAATTGTTCGTACGTATCGTCTAGCCAAAATAGAAAATAAGTTTGAATTAGTATTTCGAATATTTAAGGCTTTAAAGTGATAAAATAAAGTTTAGAGATTAAATTGGAAGTTGTTGAAATTGAATTTGACAAATCTAAGGGTTGAAAATACTATTTTCAAAGTATTGGGGCTAAATGTGAAAAATAGGAATTCTAGGGACTTAATTGAAAACTATTGAAACTGAAAATAAATGTTTAAGGGCTGAAATTGAACTTCTATAAGTTATGGACTAAACTGTAAATTTATTTAAAACTGAAAATAGAAGTTTAGGGCTGAAATAGCAACTTTTAAAAGTTATGGACTAAACTGTAAATATATTAAAACTGAAAATAAAACAAAAAGGCTGAAATTAAACATTTTATAAATTAGGGACTAAATTAAACATTTACTAAAACTGAAAACAAAATTTAAGGACTGAAATAAACTTTTACAGAAACTAGGGGCTAAATTGAAATTCTCTAAAACTGTATAAAGAATTTAGGACTGAAATAAAACACTTTTAAATCTGGGGGCTAGGGGGAAAATTCCTCAAATCAAAATAAAATTTAAAACATAATTCTCACACACACTCTCTCTCATTCGAATGAAGTCGAGAGAGAGAGGGAGGGAGAAGCGACGGGAGGGGAAGCGGCTCAGCCCCTTCCTTCGATTCTCCACCGGCGAACGGTGGCAGCGCCACCGTCGTGGTGGTGCTGGAGTGTGGGGGTGGCGATTGGGGGTTTTTGGGACGCGATTCGAGGCTAAAACCGAAGCTTGGAGGCTCGATTCATTTCGGGTAAGAGGTAAGTTTTTATGGGTTTTCGATTTTCTTGATTCTTGTAGTTGATTTGAGGTGAAATAAGGGCTGCTTGGTTTCAGGTTTTGGGTGTAGTCGCTGGTGGAGGTCGTGAAGCTACGGGTTGTGCGTGGTTGGTGATTGTTAGCTTCGAAAATGGGTGGTTGGTGTTGTGTGTTTGGGGCTGCAGCTTGGGGTGAAGCTGAGGTCTCATTTTTGGAGGTTGTTGGTGGCGGGTTTGTAGTCGGTTTTTGGGCAGTGAAGTTGAGGTCTCGATTTTGAGCTGTTGGTAGTGTAATGTGGCTGTTCATGTGGTGGGGTGGCTGGTAGTGGAGCTTTCGAAATGGTGGTTCTGGAGTTTGGTGATTTCCTGTTGAGCAGTGAGTTGGTTTGGTGGTGGTGTTAGATTGGTCTTGTGAGTTGGAGGTGGTGATGGTTTGTAGCTCGTGAATCTCTGGTTGATGCTAGAAATGGATGTTCTAGCATCAATATTGAGTTCACTGTAAATGGATTGAGGAACATGCTTGGAGATTATGAGATTTTCTTACCTAATGGATTTCTTGGCTGCATGAATTTTTGGAGGAGAGGGAGAATGAGATGATGGTGAATAAAATAGGAAATGTTAGGGCACAAATCCCTAGGTGCCACTTGGGCCAATTGGGTTGCAGGGATTCTTTTAGTTTGGGCCTAAATGGATTGGGCGTAAACATCAATATTTGTGCCTGACATAATTGGACTTAATTGTAATGGACTAAATAAATTGGATTCTAAAAATAAAATAAATCGGAATTGATACTAAAATAATTATTCGATATTTGGACTCGATTCGAAATAATTTAAATTTGTTTACAACGGGTAGACGAACGTGCTATTTCTTTAAAATTAGGGTTAAGGTTTAGCGACACGTTTTTCGAAAAATAATTTTATATCATTTAAAAGTTCTCGGTCGCTACAACCTTACCTCCTTAAAATAATTTCGTCCTCGAAATTTAAACTTACTTGATCTAAAATATCTGGATACTTAGCCAGAATCTCTTACTCTTTCTCCCAGGTAGCTTCATCGCTATCTTGTCTACCCCATTGGACTTTGACCAAAGGAATTTCTTTGTTTCTTAAGACATGGACTTTTCTCTCTACAATGCACATAGGCGTCTCTTCATAAGACAGATTCCTCTGAATCGAGATAGTCTGAAAATTTACCACATGACTCGGGTCGTGGATATATTTTCTCAATAAGGAAACGTGGAAAACGTTGTGTACGGCCGATAACTCGGGTGGTAACGCCAAACGATAAGCCACGTTACCTACTTTCTCTAAGATCTCGAATGGTCCGATAAAACGAGGTCTTAACTTGCCTCTCTTGCCGAAGCGAATAGTTCCTTTCATATGAGCTACTTTAAAAAATACTTTCTCCAATTTCAAATTCTAAGTCTTTTCTCCTTTGATCGGCATAGCTTTTCTGTCTATCTTGAGCGGCTTTGATCCGTAGTCTGATCTCATCAATAGCTTCAACTGTCTTCTCAATCAATTCTGGACCTAAAATTCTTCTCTCGCCTACTTCATCCCAATAGACTGGTGATCGACATCGTCGTCCATAAAGTGCCTCATATGGTGCCATACCAATAGTAGCCTGAAAACTATTATTGTAGGCAAACTCCACTAATGGAAGATGATTCTCCCAATTACCACTCAAGTCTAGTACACAAGCTCTAAGCATATCTTCCAGTGTCTAAATAGTGCGTTCCGACTGTCCATCTGTCTGGGGATGTTAAGATGTACTAAAATTTAATTTAGTACCCATTGCAACATGTAAACTCTTCCAAAATCTCGAAGTAACTCTCGGATCTCTATCAGAGACAATGGAGGTTAGCAATCCATGAAGTCGAACAATCTTTTTAACGTACAATTGGGCCAATTGATCTATAATGAGAGTCATTCTAATTGGTAGGAAATGAGCTGACTTAGTAAGTCGGTCTACAATAACCTAAATAGCGTCGTGACTCTTTACTGATTTTGGTAATCCCGTTACAAAATCCATGGAAATTTTCTCCCATTTCCATTCTGGTATATCCAAGTGATTCAACAACCCTGATGGTCTCTGATGTTCAGCCTTGACTTGCTGACATGTCATGCATCGAGAGACAAACTTTGCAATGCAACCCTTCATATTTCTCCACCAAAAGGTGTTGCGCAAATCACGATACATCTTTGTCCCTCCTGGGTGGCATGCATATGGTGCTGAATGAGCTTCTGTCAAAATCTCATTCTGGATATGTTAATCCTTCGGCACACAGAGACGTCCTCTGAATATAAGTGCCTTATCAGAGGTAATCTCGAAACCTATTCTCTTGCCAGTTCCAACTTCGGATCTGATCTTTTCCAAGAATTTATCTCCAGCTTGAGCTGTTATAATCCGACCTCTCAAGTTTGGTTTAACGCTCAAATTTGCCAATCTAGAAGAGCCTTGGACTGATGGGGTTCGCACTTCGATTCTTAGATTCCTCAAATCTCGAATCAACTGATCTTGCATCGTCCCCAAAGCTAATAATTGTCCAGCGTTCTTTCTGCTCAAAGCGTCTGCAACCTTATTTGCTTTACCCGGGTGGTAAAGAATGGTGCAGTCATAGTCCTTTACCAGCTCTAGCCATCGTCGTTGTCTCATGTTTAGTTCCTTCTGAGTGAAGAAATACTTGAGACTCTTGTGATCGGTGTAAATCTCACATTTACTTCCATACAGATAGTGTCGCCAAATCTTAAGAGCGTGCACAACAGCTGCGAGCTCTAAATCATGTGTCGGGTAATTCTTTTCATGTGGCTTCAACTGTCTTGAGGCATATGCTATCACCTTACCATTCTGCATCAAAACACAACCTAAACCATATTTGGATGCATCGCTGTAAATAAGGAAACCTTCAGATCCATCTGGTATCATCAGCACTGGTGCTGAAACGAGTCTGTTCTTAAGTTCCTGAAAGCTTTGTTCACACTGTTCTGTCCACTGAAACTTAACTCCCTTCCTGGTCAACTGAGTCATAGAACCTGCTATTTTAGAGAAACCCTCTATGAATCGCTGATAATATGCAGCTAATCCCAGAAAACTCTCACATCTCCAACGTTTGCAGGTGTTGGCCAATTTGTTACAGTTTCAACTTTAGAAGGATCAACCTCGATGCCTTTAGCTGTAACAATATGACCCAAGAAACCTACTCTCTCAAGCCAAAATTCACATTTCTTGAACTTGGCATACAACTTTTCTGCTCTCAGCGTTTCCAACACAATCCTCAAATGTTCTTCATGTTGTGCGGAATTCCTGGTATAGATCAGTATATCATCGATAAAAACAATAACAAATTTATCAAGATACTGATGGAAAACTTAGTTCATCAAGTCCATAAATATTGCAGGTGCATTCGTGAGACCGAACGGCATCACTGTGAACTCATAATGTCCATATCGTGTCCTGAACGCTGTCTTTGGTACGTCAGCTGGCGAAACCTTTAGCTGATGGTACCCAGATCTCAAATCAATCTTCGAGAAGATTGCAGTACCTTTCAACTGATCGAATAAGTCTTCGATCCTGGGTAGGGGATACTTATTCCTTATCGTCAACTTGTTAAGTTCTCGATAGTCGATGCACATCCTCATGCTTTCGTCCTTCTTCTTTACAAACAGCACAGGTGCTCCCCACGGAGATACACTTGGCCTGATGAAACCCTTCTCTAGCAATTCCTCTAATTGCACCTTCAGTTCTTGCAACTCCTTCGGCGCCATGCGGTACGGAGCTTTAGAAACAGGGGCAGCTCCTGGTACCAAATCGATGGAAAATTCCACTTGCCTATCCAGCGGAGTGCCGGGTGGATCGTTTGGAAAAAGGTCACCGTATTCACATACTACTGGCACTGAATCCAGAGTAATCTCCTCTACGGGTTTGTCTTGAAGACTAACCAAATAGCCATTACAACTATTCTTGGCTAATAGCTTCTCCGCTTGTAAAGTCGAAATCAGGCGAGGAAGTACCTTGATCCTTGTCCCATAAAACCTGAATACTTCTTTACCATCTTTACGAAAAATAACCTTCTTCTTGTAGCACATAATTGCGGCACGATTGGTGTTGAGCCAATCCATACCTAGAATAATATCGAAATCTTTTATTCGGATAATATTCAAGCCTGCTTCCAAAACTTGGCCATCAAAATCTATTTGTACTGCCTGACTATCTTATTACCAAACATCATTTCATTTAAAACTCAACTTCTTTTACTAAAGGTACATTGGTAGGAAGGCATGTATGCCGAACATTTGATTAAGACAAAATGTCAACCCTACTCTAATTCCTATCCATCTATTCTCCTTCGGTCACGCATGATTCGGCGTCCGAGAATTCTCCTAATGCTGGATCAGCGTCTTCTTCTGATTTTTCTTCTTCTGGGTCTTTTTCGGGTTCTTCTTCTTCTTCTGGGTCTTCTTCAGGAACTAACTCGTCCTCTTGCTCAGGTTTGGGCTCGGGCACTGGCTCATGTTCTGGCTCCCCTTCAGGTACAACCCCAAAGCGGTCCTCAAAGTACATGGGCCAATATGCCACAAATCTCACGCAGAAGATATCATACTCCATATCCACATTAGGTGACGTAAGAGCATCCATGTATATGCTACGAACTACTTCCACATAGTCACCTCAAAAAGTTGAGAGTAAGTGATGGATCGACTGGCGATTACAGGTCACGTAGCCATGCTGTATGGCCCGCTCACGTATGACATTCAACTGTTCTACGTGTTGGGTAATTGTCCAATCAAGTCTAGACCGGAAACGGTCGTAATCTCTAACGGCTTGTTCTACGTCACTGGGTGTATTTCTACGAATGGGTGCCATATCCTAAACCAATTATGCAAAGTCCAATTAAGTGGGGTTATTCATCTGTTCTTAGTTAAAATTTATGAGGACGTAAAAAATTTAGAAAACTATTTCAAATTATGCTCAAACTCGTCTTTCTTTCTTTCTAATTCGGATACACTTTCTTTCTCTTTCTTCTGAATCTCGTAAATCATTACAATATGTATCCGAAAATAAAATAATGATAAATTTCATAAACTTCGTAAACTTCTCTTCTTTCGGAGTTGGCGGAGCGAATGATGGTAGTGGCAACTTTCATTAATGATAATTAAACAATTTAGAACGTCTCTTTGAAAAATTTTATTTTTGAAAATTTTGCCAGTCTGCAGAAACGCAGACCAGCTCTGATACCAAGCTGTAGCGCCTCGAGTTCAGTTAACCCAGATTGCCACGTCATCATCTTCTGTAACTGATTTAACTAAAAAGTTTTGCCTAAAATAACTAAATTTCAAACTTCGCATTTATAAAGGTAAAAACCCCGTCGACAACAAAACTCATTTTAATAACTTAAGAAAATTGATTAAACTTCAAATTTCGAATTTTTGAAATACTGAAATAACAAAGTACATTAATAGCGTTCAAATACAAAATTTTCAAATATAAATAACTGAATTCATTAAATTGTTGCCACACTGCCCATCAATCACGATCGCCTTCGAAGTCTGCAAATAATATTAAAATAACGGGGTGAGTATTTCAAAGAAATACTCAGTAGACTCATCGCTGATAATTAATTTACAGAATAATTGAACACATACTTATGCAATATACAACGTGATATCATCATCATCTTTGGTTCATTTTCTTGAAAATCATAGGCTCTTTAAAAACATAGGCTGAGGGTAGTCTCGTCTCGTGCATTTAAGCACATAAGTTATGCATAACATTCTCATCTTATCTCATAAGAGATTCTCTTCTTTCTCATGCAATTAAGCATATAAGTTATGGCAAGCATAACAATATCATATATCTCATATGACATATTCTCTTCTCATGCATTAAAGCATATAATTCATGTAAATTCACATAAAACATGCAATTATAATTTAAACTAATTGATGGTGGCGAGTCTACCTCAAATATCTCGATTTGCGTGAAAAGTGGAGCGGGATGAAATCTCAATCTCTTAATTGTTCGTACGTATCGTCTAGCCAAAATAGAAAATAAGTTTGAATTAGTATTTCGAATATTTAAGGCTTTAAAGTGATAAAATAAAGTTTAGGGATTAAATTGGAAGTTATTGAAATTGAATTTGACAAATCTAAGGGTTGAAAATATTATTTTCAAAGTATTGGGGCTAAATGTGAAAAATAGGAATTCTAGGGATTTAATTGAAAACTATTGAAACTGAAAATAAATGTTTAAGGGCTGAAATTGAACTTCTATAAGTTATGGACTAAACTGTAAATTTATTTAAAACTGAAAATAGAAGTTTAGGGCTGAAATAGTAACTTTTAAAAGTTGGGGACTAAACTGTAAATATATTAAAACTGAAAATAAAACAAAAAGGCTGAAATTAAACATTTTATAAATTAGGGACTAAATTAAACATTTACTAAAACTGAAAACAAAATTTAAGGACTGAAATAAACTTTTACAGAAACTAGGGGCTAAATTGAAATTCTCTAAAACTGTATAAAGAATTTAGGACTGAAATAAAACACTTTTAAAATTTGGCGACTAGGGGGGAAATTCTTAAAATCAAAATAAAATTTAAAACATAATTCTCACACACACACACTCTCTCTCTCATTCGAATGAAGCCGAGAGAGAGAGAGGGAGGGAAAAGCGACGGGAGGGGAAGCGGCTCAGCCCCTTCCTTCGATTCTCCACTGGCGAACGGTGGCAGCGCCATCGTTGTGGTGGCGTCGTAGTGTGGGGGTGACGATTGTAGGTTTTTGGGACGCGATTCGAGGCTAAAATCGAAGCTTGGAGGCTCGATTCATTTCGGGTAAGAGGTAAGTTTTTATGGGTTTTCCATTTTCTTGATTCTTGTAGTTGATTGGGGTTGATTTGAGGTGAAATAAGGGCTGCTTGGTTTCAGGTTTTGGGTGTAGTCGCTGGTGGAGGTTGTGAAGCTACGGGTTGTGCGTGGTTGGTGATTGTTAGCTTCGAAAATGGGTTGTTGGTGTTGTGTGTTTGGGGCTGCAGCTTGGGGTGATGTTGAGGTCTCGTTTTTGGAGGTTGTTGGTGGCGGGTTTGCAGTCGGTTTTTGGGCAGTGAAGTTGAGGTCTCGATTTTGAGCTGTTGGTAGTGTAATGTGGCTGTTCGTGTGGTGGGGTGGCTGGTAGTGCCTTTGGGTGTTGATTTTTGGGTTGCTTCAGGTGACTGTGTAGTGAGAGATTGGTGCTAAAATGGTGTTGGTGGTTCTGCAGTTTGGGTTCTGCTGGAGCCTTCGAAATGGTGGTTCTGGAGTTTGGTGATTTCCTGTTGAGCAGTGAGTTGGTTTGGTGGTGGTGTTAGATTGGTCTTGTGAGTTGGAGGTGGTGATGGTTTGCAGCTCGTGAATCTCTGGTTGATGCTAGAAATGGATGTTCTAGCATCAATATTGAGTTCACTGTAAATGGATTGAGGAACATGCTTGGGGATTATGTGATTTTCTTACCTAATGGATTGCTTGGCCGCCTGAATTTTTGGAGGAGAGGGAGAATGAGATGATGGTGAATAAAATAGGAAATGTTAGGGCACAAATCCCTAGGTGCCACTTGGGCCAATTGGGTTGCAGGGATTCTTTTAGTTTGGGCCTAAATGGATTGGGCCTAAACATCAATATTTGGGCCTGACATAATTGGACTTAATTGTAATTGACTAAATAAACTGGATTCTAAAAATAAAATAAATCGGAATTGATACTAAAATAATTATTCGATATTTGGACTCGATTCGAAATAATTTAAATTTGTTTACAACGGCTAGACGAACGCACTATTTCTTTAAAATTAGGGTTAAGGTTTAGCGACACGTTTTTCGAGAAATAATTTTATATCATTTAAAAGTTCTCGGTCGCTACATCCCGAGACCAAAATTGCAAGAAAAGTCTTTAAATCCTTGCTGGAGAGGTTGAGACCTAAGGTTACTGTGATAGAAGAAACCAAGGACTTAGACACCGTTAAGATTGAAGAACTCTTAGGATCACTTCAAACTTATGAACTCACTATTTCTCAACTTAAAAAAGTTAAATCCATTGTCATGAACACCATTAGAAAAGAGGATAGCGAATCCACTGACACTGAGACCCTTATGTATTCCATTTATCCTCGAGGGCCTCCTCCACCGGCAGAAGATTAAAACTTTATCTCTAACGCTCTACTTTTTAGTTAACTCATGTTTTTATGTCGTGACCTATACTTAACTTCGCTTGTTTTGTACATATGCCTTGTCTAAAAGGGAATTTATCTTTGTTCCCATGCTTTTTGATGATGACAAAAGGAAGAAAAGGAATGATTATGTGATTATAATGAAACTTGATATTTGATTATGAATTATGATTTGTAAGGTCAATACATTATAATGACTTCTAAATATGATTTAGTATATCATTGAATTATGAAAATGAATGTCTTTAGAACATCATGATATATATGATACAAACTTTATTCTCATTGATGTGTAAAAGATAGGGAAAATATCTTGTATATATCTATAAATCACATATTGTTTGTCTTAATCAAAAAGGGGGAAATTGTTGACCTATGATTTAATATAGCTCCACTTGTTTTGATTATAACAAACAATACACTTTTGTTTCTAACAAGTTTTTGTTTCTTGAGTTTTTTAATGAATATATTTTCTTAAGCATTCAAAGACTCAAATCGTCATTCGTTGAAGAACAAGCAATCAAATGAGACTCGAAGAGATCAAGAACATTGAAGATAGAGTTATTTATCGAATCTCATTTATATATGTAAAGGTATAACTCGTCAATGTTTAGCAAGTGCATGAAGCTCAAGTATTTCTCACATATTCATCACTTGCATAAATTATTTTGACATGAAAATGATTTTGAAAAATGAACATTTGTAATAGATCAAAAACCTTGAAAAATCATTTTCAAACGTCACTCAAAAGATCACACTTCAACTTTCAATCAAAAAGTTATGCTCCGATTTTCAATCTCATATTGGGACGGATCTGACATGGAAGATGATCTAATTTGAAGATGATCTCTGAAGTAAGCCATTTGAGTTAGCTTTTCAACCCATTTTGAATCACCTTAATCGGATATCGGGAGAAAAAGATATGATCAAAATACTGAAAGCTGTTCGACCTGTCTTCAACCGAAATTGGTGAATTTCGGTCAACCGAAAATTGGTTGATGATCAGCCGAAATTCTTTCCGGAAAGAATTTCGGTCAACCTTAAATTGAATTGGTGATCAGCCAAAATTCTTTTGAAAATTCAAATATTCCAACGACTTTATCTTTCAACGGATTTATTTTATTTTCTGTCAATCGAACTCCTCATCCGAAAGTGCCTGAAACTTGCCATTTTTCTCTATAAATACACAGCTCCTTTACACTCAATTTTTACGAACTTACAAGAGATTTTTGAGAGCCTTCATATTAAGAAATCATTGAGTTTACTTAAGTTTTTATCCTATTCATTTATTATAAGAATCTTTTGTTTGTTTGAAAACTTATTCTACATCTATTTCATCAAAGATTCCACTTGTGCAAAGAAGCCTTCATTTCATCTATTCTCTCATTCTTGACTAAAGCTTTTATTTGCCAACACTTTTTTTAAGTGCAAATCTCTCTCTATACTTAACTTTGTATTATTTGTTAAGAGAGATTCATTGGTTGAAAACTTTGGTACATTGATCCTCGCTATTGCATTAGTTATCATTCATCAAATTTTTGCAACATAAAACACTTGAGCTTAAACATTTGCTATTTATCCTAAATTCTCTAAATACTTGACTTGATTATATCATTTGTTAAGAGAGTTCTTTCAATTGTAAAATTATCATTTATATTTTGGTGGTTTCGAGAGCCTTGTGAAAACTCGATTGTTGTTGAGTATAGGTGCTCCTTGTTGTAAGTCACCTAAGGATAAGTGTTCCTTGTTGTAAGCCACTTAAGGATCGGTACTCCTTGTTTGTAAGTTACCATTATAGTGCATTTGGCCTTACTCATGATGGAGAGCTTGGTAATGGGGGACGTAGATCATTGTTTTGGATCGAACCTCCATAACATATTGTTTGCATTCTCTATCTCTTTTACTTAACGCATTTACTTCACGCAAATTTACATTGTTCTGTTTACGCGTGTACTTGTGTTTAGATTATTTGCGTGTTCACTATATTAGAATCTTGAGTGATTAACGAAAAAATTTCAAAAACTAATTCACCCCCCTCTTAGTTAGTTATTATTGGGCTAATAGAGACCAACATTCACGAGTCTTATCATGAATTGTTTGAAGCGCCTCAAAATTAAGATGGTCAATAAAGCCGTCTTGAAAAAGGTGAATGAGCTTGAACTTGAACGTGAAAAACTGTTAAGTAACCTTCAGGACTCGACTAGAAAATTGAGTGAGTTGAAGCTGGTTAATAAAAACTTGGAAATTAAAGTTAAATCATTAACTACTTATATTGATAAATCTAATACTCAACTTCAATCGTTTATCAGTGACTCGCAAAAGCTGGACAATCTACTTGGGATGAACAAGCCTGCTGGAAATAGACATGGTCTGGGTTATGTTGATAACCATGATACTATTGCTAGTACATCCAGGACCATGTTCGTTCCTGCCACTAACAAAGCTTGTGAGATTGCTTATCCTAAACTCAAAGGTAAGCATGCCATAGGATCGAGACCTACCAGACATCGTAGGGTTAGTCATCCCACATTTCGACAACAACCACCAAGAAGGTTTGAACCTAAGTTCAGTACCACTTGCCACCACTGTGGTGCAATGAGACACACTAGACCTAGGTGTCATAACTATTTGACTAGAAGTAAGAATCAAGATTTTACTAGCAAGGTTAACATTCTTGCCAATCAAGTTAGCCATTTAACTAAGATGATGACTCAATTAACTCAATTAACTTCTACTTCTAAGCAAGCTTGGGTTAAGAAAAGCGATCTGGAAGGTCATGAGTTTGGTCATACTCTTAAAGGTAAGAGCATTCGTGGTTCTTCGTGATTTGGTCCTTAGTGCATACATATGCAGTCCATTGAATCCATTCATTTGTGCATGCATCTCATTTATATGTGTTTTGTTTTATTTCGTGTGTATTTGTTTCCTTTCAATATTGATGTTCTTTATTATTTTATTTAAAAAAAATTTGGGTCTAGACAGTTTATGATGTTATTTAACGTTGCATGTGTGATCAAGTATGTCATTATCAGATCTATGCTATTATTTCCATCACTTAGTTCATTTTCTATGGAGTATTGAGTATAGGTTTCACCATGTATCATCTGCACATCACACACTATGATCATGTGAGTGAGTCTGGACCGCATATGTGAGATTTGGGATGGCCATCACATGTTAGTAGGGTGATCTCGAACGTGAATTAACCTATATCTAGATGACCTAGATCGTGATGAATCTCCTTGCATTGTTTCTTAAACAAAAAACAATTTTTTTTACACACATGTTTGATTCATCTTATACTTTTGTTCGAAGCCTATTTGATTCGAGCAACTAAGCCCAAGGGATTTTTCGTAACCTGGTGTCTATGGTCATCTGACTTGAGTTAACTGGCCTAAAACTCATTACGGGGGTCAATTCAATCACTTAATAAACAAGAATTTGCACATAAGATGTAGTTCACGAGAATAGCGATATAAAAAAAATTACATGCTCATCTTCAGGGGGAGAAAATAAACCTATCATGTATTTGAGCTCGTTTTCTGGTCCTAACATTACATTTGAGTTTGACTTTCATCAGTATGGATCATACTTATTTAACAGTGATGGTAGCATGTCCTTTCTCACAAATATAAGGTTTGGAGTCAGTTTCACGAGAAAAATAGTGGTACTTTACACGCATGAGTCACTTATATACTGTACTCAATCATGAACTTCATTGAGTACGTGGGAAATTCCTTTTTAATAATGCTCCACTTGTGAATGTATGCATGGTTGGGATCATTGGTCTGATAAGAGCTTTAATTAACCAATTTGATTTTTTTAAAATTAACAAAAATATATATTACTATATTTGTTCGATTTAAAAATTATTTTAAAAAAATTGGTGTTATTTTTTTTAAAGTGCTGTTTCTGTTAATTGAAGATGTTTGGATCTATTTCTCTTAATTCTCAAAATCTGGAGTGCTAATTCTGTTAATTGAGGATTTTTGATGCTATTTTTCTCAATTTTTGAATATGGAGTTCTGTTTTTATCAATTGCACTTTCGCTAGCTTATCGCTAGAACTTGCTCGAGCGACAGCAACAGAAGCTACCTCACTCACTTATCGCTCGAGTGTCGCTAAAGCGACATGCCATCTTTTTGAATTTTAAAGCTATTTTTCAGGGTTTTTTCACCTTTTTTCCCATTTTCTCTCTTGATTTCTCTAAAACTACTTGCACCCACATCAAATTTGTTTATTGCCCACCTATTAAACACTCTCAATCACTCCTTATACGTAGTATTTAATCGATTCTTCACACTCAAAAGGTAATTTTTCGAAAACTTTTACTTTATTGTGTTTTTTTTTCACACTTTGGCATTTGTTGATGTTTTCTTGTTCCTTTAATCATTTTGCTTGAGATTCTTTATAATGCATTACATGTTTTGATCATTGGCATCAATTTTTACATGATTTTTCAACAAATATTTGTTTGGTACGGTTTTGGCATGATTTTTATGGTGTTAGTGTGTTTTTTCACTATAGCCAATCATTTTGTGTTGGTTGTTTCTGTGTGTTGCATTGGTTTTCATGAATGTTTCGTGCTTTGGGTCATTGAGGGTGAGATGGTTATTTTGAGTGATTTTAGCATGATTTTTGATTTCATGATTGTTTCTTTCGTTGGATTCTTTGGTTGTTGGTAGTGGTTTGAATGTTTTTGATTTGGTAGTTGGAGTGTTGGGATGGTAGTTCGGTGCGTGGATTATATGTTGTGCATTGTGGTTGATGTTGGGAACACTTAGTGACGTCACGTCCCTGTGTCTAGACATCACGACATGCGTCATGTCGTCACATTACTTATATCTAGGTATCATTGCATGTCGTCATGCATTCATGTTAGGGCACGTTGTATGATTATTATTATTATTATATTCACCTCGTTTTGCGTGCATTCATGCATACCATGCATTTCATGGTTTGGATCAACTTATATCGAGGTCTTAATGTTGTGTTTCCATTCTTTCAGATGCCTCCTAAGAGAGCACAAATGACCCCTTCAACCCCTAGTACCTCCACTTCATTTACTAGGTCTAGGTTTATATCTGCTGTCGCCCAAGAAGTTTTTGGGTCGCAGTTTTCCTTGCGTGCTGTTTTGGTCGAAAGCGAGGTCATCATGTCTGATTTATCCCCCAACCTCGCTGCCATCTTTACTTCTCGGGGTTGGGAACTTTTACTGATAGGATTGTACCCCCACTGAGCCTTTTTCTCCAGGAGTTCTGCGCTAACATTGATGATGTTAGTCGTTCTTCTTTTCGGGTTTTTCTTCAGGATAGGGTAGTTAAGATTACTCCGGACATTATTTCGAGTCTTATCCATGTTCCTTAAGTAGTCCATCCCATGTTGTAACGACCCGGGTCCCACTTAACGGGCTGTCCCGGCCGTTAGATCGACGACGTACTGTCCTCACTGTACCAACATGGGTCTTTTCAGCATGCTTTGTCCTCACTCGCACGCTCCCCGAGAAAACTTCCCAGGGGGGTCACCCATCATAGAATTGCTCCAAGCCAAGCACGCTTAACTGTGGAGTTTCCAACGATAGACTTCCGGAAAAGAAGGTGCACCTTGTGGTATGAGTAGTACCTATCAAATCTCTTAAACTTTCTTAGTCTGGGATATTACAATCACCCCCCATTAGACTCGCGACGTCCTCGTCGCGCTTGATCCATCTGATGATCCGTTGCCAGGCGTTGGGATTCTAGAGGTGGCTCCTACGAGTTCAAGAGGTGGCTCCCGTCCTATGGCGTAGCACTTTGTCCCGCATAGCACTTAGTTCCCAATTTCCGGCTGACAACCCGCTCTGATACCATTTGTAACGACCCGGGTCCCACTTAACGGGCTGTCCCGGCCGTTAGATCGACGACGTACTGTCCTCACTGTACCAACATGGGTCTTTTCAGCATGCTTTGTCCTCACTCGCACGCTCCCCGAGAAAACTTCCCAGGGGGGTCACGCATCATAGAATTGCTCCAAGCCAAGCACGCTTAACTGTGGAGTTTCCAACGATAGACTTCCGGAAAAGAAGGTGCACCTTGTGGTATGAGTAGTACCTATCAAATCTCTTAAACTTTCTTAGTCTGGGGTATTACAATTGTAACACCCCGAAATTTTAAAATAAAAAAAATTATATATTCTATATATTATATTTTATAATCGTGGAAGTTGAGAGATTAAAATAAAGTTTTAAATTCTTATGGTTCTGGGTCAACTATTTAAATTTTGATAGAGTGGCCAAAAGTATATCAACATTGGGCTCATCTTGTAGCCTGCATTAAATAACGTAAATTGGGCTCGAGAAAGTATAAGTTCCGATGAGTCAAGCCCAAGTTATTTTAATTTAAAGACACGTATTTAATATGTATTCTTTTAATTACTTTTTTAAGATATAATCAGCAAAAGAATATACTATTTTAGTAGCTAATCACGTTTAACTTTAAATAGGATCTGGAGGCAATTGCTTTTATGTTAAATTGCCCTGATTTTGGGATTTAGTACGCCACGTGCCGGAAGAAGTAAATGGTGATAAAGGTGAAATTGAATTTGATTAAGATGATAATTGATTTTAATATGATTGGCAGCCATGTGATTTTTCAAGATTGGTTTTGATAGATAAGCATAAATGGTACACGGCACTTTTCTCTCAATTATACTAAAACTAATTTTTTTTCTATACTGTGTACTAACCCTATAAATACCCCCCACTATGTTCAAAGAATCCTCACCCCAAATTATGACTTACACGTGGTAGAGAACGTACACCACAAATATTCATATTCAAAGTTTATTTTAGAATTTTGAGTGAAGATGGTGCAATCCGTATTTTCAAAAGATCTCACAATGTTTTTCATCATTTCAACAAGCAGTCCGAAACGTCATTCTTGAATTGTGTCTTCAACATTCAATGATAAGGTAGGATACTACGTGCAAGTGTTTATGTCCTTTCAATATTATGATTTCTTTTACATGATTTATTCCATTAAATGCTAATTGACCTACGGGTCTTGATGAAATGAAATGTGGGATCTCCTTCGGGTTTTCTCGAATGAAATGAAATGTGGGATCTCCTTCGGGGTTTTCTCAAAATGTTAGAGCTTTCGATTGATCTCCGATAGCTCTTGATGAAATGATGGTATGAAATGTTATGAATTTATGTTTAAAGAATTATCGTATTGTTTTGGACGCACGTATCCTACTGAGTCAAATTACTCATTCCTTCAAAATTCAATGTTTTCAGGTTTGATCGGTCTACGTGGATGGTGGCTGTGCGGTGTGCGGGTTGCCAAGTAATAAACTTTCAAGAAAGACATTTGACAATAAAATATGTAACGACATTTCGTGCTTTCTTTATTTCCATTAAATGTTTAGATTTTATTGACATTATGTTTAAATTGATGTTTGAATGCTTTAAATAAATTTAGATGTCCAATTTTTACTTAAATGATTCCGCATTAAGAAACGATATCGATAACACCCCAAAGTTTTAGCCAATGAGATTTTGGGGCGTTACACATGTTTCCTTATCTTATTCCTGATTCCCTTCCGACGGACTCCTTAGTCCGTTCAACGGTGTTTAATACATCGTCGGAGGAAGGTCCCGGTGCTATTGGCACTGGATCTCTTCCGACTGAACGCAAAATTTTATTGGGCATTTTGTGCATGAATCTTTGGCCTGTTTCCCACACTTCTTCATTACCGATGGAGAAGGCCTATTTCCTATACGCTCTTTTGTGTGGTGATTCCATTGATCTGCCTTCTTTTATATGCCAACAGATTTTGAGGGCTTTCTATACGACAAGTACGAGGGTAGGGCTGCCATATGCTTGCCTTATTTTTAGGTTGGTTACAGCCTTAAGAGCTAGCTTTCACGAGGGGGTTCCGCGACGGGTTTCTCGGTCTATTGGCCATACTACTATCGCCCAGAGTCGGTCTCATGATTCTTCTGAGCCCGCACAGTCAGTTGACCCGACTGTGCCGGCTGACCCTATTGATGACCTGGTCTCTTTTGATCCCTCCAATTTTCTTTCTGTTCCTTCACCCTCTAATATCCCGTCCACATCTATTTCAGCTCCTCCTCCTTTGGCTCATCCGTCTTTCAAGTTAGTCCTTTCTGCTTCTGCTTCTGCTCCCATTGACCCTTCTGTTGCTCTCTTGGGATAGACGACTGTGCTGATCGAGCAGCAAGCTCGGATGATGGCGGAGATCACAAACTACGTGCTACCGTTGATAGACACACTGTCAAGTTCACTGCACTTTGGGGTGCTGTTGGCTGTATTTAGCATAGACTTCGATGGATTCGCCGTCGTTGGGATGATGATCCTGATTCCGAAGAGATGATGAATTTCGATGATGCTGTCGTTGTTTCCTAGTTCTAAGCTTACGCTTTGTCAATGTGTGATAAAAATGGAGAGTAGATATATGAATGCAGTTTATTAGTTTTTGCGGATAGAGGGAGAGTAGATAGTAAATATTTTTTTATGCTTATATAATGTATGATGTATCTATTTATCTACTATCTGGATGTAATTCATTTTGATACATATATATATATAAAAGGATTTTTGACTCATTCAGTTCTCTAAATCCAGTTTTCGATGTTTTTGTAGTGTCAATATTTCGTTTTGATATGTTGGATTCCATTGATACTATGATAGCTATGAGTCACAAATGTTTAAATGATTCTTACACTTAAATTGTTTGAACTATATTTATTATTGATCATGTTTTCGACACGTTTTATACTGGGTATTTGAGTTGTCTATTTCAGGAAACAGGTACTGAAACTGAAATGAGGATTTTGTTCAAGGCAGATTTAAGTTTAAGTCATTTTCGAGTCTGTATTTATTTTTGATCATTGCATTTACTTAGTTTGTAGTTTTGTCACAGAATGTCAAATGAGGAGTTTGTTAGATTTTAGATTATTTGTAATTGGCAATTTTGTGAACAAAAAGGACTGAAATTGACATATATTAAAATGAGTAATGTACAAATACATTGAAAATAGGGTTTTTAGGTCTAGGGTTCGAGAATGGTAAAAAGATGAAAACGCAGCGAATTTTCACTGGACTATCACCAAGGTTTGGCTCGAGCTACAAAAGCAGAAACGACATCGCTTGATTGTCGCCCTGCCTTCGTACGAGTGACAGTCTATCGCTCGACTGTCGCTGACCTCTCGTTCGAGTGACAGCTTTATTCGGAAAATTTTTATTTTGCATTTTAACGGCTATTTCCATTGCCCATCTGTTTTATACCCTACCTATAAATACCAAAACCCTTATGTTTGATGAGGCCGAACATAGAGAGAAAAAGGCTACAGAGTGTTTCCTTCACATTTGATTCTTTCAACCTTCATAATCCAAATACCAAACTGCTTTTCCTCTACATCTTATAAGAGTTCTAAGACCGAGAAAGTTTGATTGGACTTCCAGTCTATGAAAAATGTGTTGTTCCTTACATGTTGACTAATTCACTCCATCACTACCATGATTAAAGCAGGATCCACAGGAGATAAACGATTTCATAAAGTTAGGAGTTACTGCAGGAGAGCAGAATCTAAGAGAGCTTTGAAAACTGCAGTTGGGAGTGGTGTAAGAGCATAGAATCTAGGAAAGCTGTTGAAATTGCAGTCAGAAGATCAGATAGTAAGTGTCATCGTCTAGGCTGGTAGACTGTAAGTTACATATCGTTTATGGTAGATTATTGACTAGGAAAGTGCCCGGAGTTTTTCCCAGTTGGGTTTCTCCGTGATCATTCTGGTGTTTGATTTACTGCTTTACTATTCATTGTTTATTATATAATTGCGGTAATTCAACTTAGGATAAATAGACTTGAATGTTGAATCTACCTTCCTATAAAAGAGAGGATCCATCGGATCACTATTCATTCTTGGTACATCGTGTTCATACTTGACCTGTTTGGAGTTTGCTTCTTAGGGGGATTAACCTAGTTTGGATTGTGGTGGGCCTGCATTGTTTTGATATAATTTGCCACTTCACATACTGCCCTTATTTGTGGGCATTTGTACAAAAATGTTCACGCCACCTTACATGTTGACTAATTCACTCCATCACTACCATGATTAAAGCAAGATGTATTCCTTCACGAGTAAGTAATATGATTACACTGACACGTTGTGAATTACTATTTAGTTGGCCAAATTGTTGACTACTGAACTCCACTGCCTTCAAATTGGATGTACTATACCAGTTTTCCACCTTCCCATATATGGACGTCTCTCAAAGACTGTTCATTAACTGCCTCTACCACCTTCAAATTATCTGTACTAGAACATTTTGTTTCCTTGTTCTCACTAGAACCATAAAGAAAGAATACACGATTTACATATTTCGCCATAGAATTGACGTCCAAACAACCTGAAGCTAACGTTCCGCACCAGTTTATTTTTCTATTTCCACAATCTTCTACCTTTCTATAGAAGAGAGAATCGTTGAATTCATGGTTTCCATTTTTGTTCAATTTTCCTATTCCATCTCCTTTTTCGTCTGTACATTTCTTATGGAAACTGTTTCCATTTCTTCTTTTTTTCCTCCACCGTTATGTCTTCCTTCCGTTGTTCTTGACTTCTTCCTGTTTTTATTTTATAGAGCAATAGTAAAAGATTAAAAGAGAATGCTACAGTTATCTTTCATACTTTCGGTATTTTTCCATTAGGTGTATCTTTACTGTGAAAGTATACTATAACTTTGTTATTATGCATATTTTATTTGTACAAATTGAATAATAAAATTTGAATACAGCTAAAAATTGAGTAAGAGAGTGCGTCTCTTTCGCTTCGATAGATTTACAGATTCACGCAACATATTAAAGGTAAACTTGTTTGTATTTTTGTTCAACTTTCCTAATTCATCTTGTTTTTTGTGTTTACGTTTCTCATGGAAAATATTTTCCTTTTCCTTTTTTTCCCATCTTCTTTTTTATTATGTCTTGCGTTCGTTCGTGTTCACTTTTTCCCAATTCTATTTTATAGAGCAACATCATAAGATTAGAAGAGACTGCTACAGCTACCCTTCATACTTCCAGTATTTTTTCATTACGTGTAGCTTTATTGTGAAAGTATGCTATAACTTTGTTCTTATGCATATTTTAATTGTACTAATTGAACAATAAAATTTTCATAAAGCTAAAAACTCATTAAATTCAACATAGCATAAAAAAAAATGAATTGCAATATTTTATTATCAAACTTGCATCTACAGAAAATGAGTAATGTTCTTACTAAGAAAAAAAATTACACCTAAATAATTCATCCGTCGTCTACATACATAAGTTAGTGTTGTATTAATTAATTTCCCGTTTCAATTCACTAGAATAAAAATTTAATCATACATTTATTATCCTACCTAAATAGAAAAGAAGATAATTTTTCCTATTATCCTACCTAAATAGAAAATAAGATAATTTTTCCTATGTTTGATATATTAAATTTCAAGACAATAAATATATAATGTTATTTAAAAATAGTTATAAGGTGCCTACTAATTATTAATTACAAAGAAAATAATTCATTTTAATACTATATAAAAAAGGGAAATAAATATAGTCAAACTCCATGGCGCACAAACATATGCTCCGTGGCACACTGAGAGGTCTCTCCGTTCTCCACTACGGACATATGTTTCATGGCGCACGAAGAATCCTCTCCTTGTGCCATGAAAAGATTATCCGTGGTGCACAAAGAGGACTCTCCATGCAAGGCACATTTTGGGTTAAATGATGGCTAAATCAAATCCTCCCCGAGCTCCAAAAACCCCAGTAAGCGCTCATCTCCTTGCTCCTCCACCTCCACAGCTACAGTCGCCACCAAGGACATCCCTGCTGGAAGTAGCGGAGCCACAATTTTTTTAGCAATGAAGAAAGCCAAGTTGTAGTCTGCCGCTTGCTCACTCGACAGCAACAAAAGGCCAGCAAAGTATTAACCCTTATGTTCACTTTGCCGACACCCCTGCTCACTTTCCCATGATTGAAGATGATCTTAATGATGTTCTGGAAGGGTCCTTTTTGTCAGGACGTGGGGCTGCAGCTGTTGGTAGCCACGAAGGTGGGACTATTGCTAATTTGTCTTGGAAGAAGGCCATGCCTCCACAGCAGGCAAAAAGACTCGTCCTTAAGCTCAATAAATGTTTAATTTTCACTTCTTTCTCTTTAATTTTGTTCTGATTGTGAAATTCATTAATGGATTTAATTACTGTAAACTTCTGCTTAAAGATCGGCCATTTTTTCATACTTCCAATTTCTTTCTGATTTGTGTATTTTGTACACTTATTTGTGCCCCTAGATCATGATATTTTATTGTCTTTTGGATTAAATTCTATCTAATTTATGTTAAATTATGTTTTGTAGGTAAAACTTCATGTTTAACGAAGAATGTGAGAAAAGAATGCTGAAATTGAATGAAATCTACAATTTTGGAGATTAAAGTCTACACCATAAAAATTGAAGGACTAAATTGCATTAGTTCTAAAGATGAGATGACTTGGAGAAAAATAAAATTAATGGACTTGCAATTGGAATAGGACTTCAATTATCACTAGCAATTCTAATTATATGAGAATTGATTGGTAGTTGGGAATTGGAATAAGACTTCAATTGCACTTGGAAGTCTGATTTCACTAGCATTGATAGGTGACCAAGAAAATTATATATAGGCTGAAGAGAATCAGAAAAAAGGGGAAGGAAAAAGGACACGGCAGAAACTAGGAAAAAAATAGAAAAGAAAGAAAGAGAAAAGAAAGAAGAAAGAGAAAGAAAGGGAGAAGAAAAGTCAAAGAAGGAAGGAAAAAAGACACGTGCAGAGAAAACAAAGAAGAGAGAAAAGGAAAAGGAAAAGGAAAAAGAAAGAAAAGAAAAGTAAACTGCAAACACCAGAAGTTTTCACGTTTCGGCAATTTTTGGTGATTTCTTTCCACTTTTTCTTGTTTTTATTCTTCCAGTATGAATAATTAATTTTTATATTTGGAAAAACAATTTAGTCGACTTGTGATCCTTTATTTTTATATTCAAGATTTAAGTGATTTATTTATTTATGTGTTGATTTTATTATGAATTTAATACATTAAATTACATGATCAATAATTTGATGATTAAGTGAATCTCTTACGAATCGAGAGGCGAGTTTGAGATTTAGACCGTATAATAAAATCCGGTAAATTGGTATAACGTGTAGAGATACCTTTATTAATTATTGCGGTCATAATTCGAATTCTTAGATCTAGTGTTTCGTTTAACTCAAATTAATTCGCATAGAGATATGGAATTACATTAGTTAAATAGGCTCAATGAGAACTCGAGAGGGGTAAATTGAATACAATAGAAGAATTCGATCGAAACTACATTAGATTGTGAATCTTGAATTAAGAAAAGAGGTGATCAATAGATGAAATTGTTATGACCTAATATTCATCGCATATCTGTCTCTCCAATTATCCGTTGTTTGCAATTTTTTTATACTTTCAATTTGTTAAAAGTAGTTAGTCAAAATCATCATAATTATTTACTTGTTTTTTGTCAAATAAGAGTTAGAAAAATCTAATTAATACCTAAAGTACAGTCCTTATGGGAACGATAATCCGGACTCAAAGGTCCACTATATTACTTGTTACGATATCGTACACTTGTGATATAAAAAACACAACACTTTCTGTGTGCTATTAAAGTGAAAGTGTCAGGGTTACAATTGTTTGATTGATCGGCTTGAGATTCAAATTTAGACTTTCAAGCTGGCATTGAGCAATGAATTAGGAAAATATTGATGGGCACACAAGTTATTTTAATTTTGGAATTATGTGCTTTTAGTGTGTCTGCATCTATGTGTTTAACTCTAATTCTAGGAACACAGGGTTTGCAACTTCCAATTACACTAATAATGCATTGATAAATTTCATCTTGAAGCAGGAATATTGGGAATAGTTGAACGGATTGTTTATTGATCTGTCATATGAGCTTTTCCACTGGAACAAAGAAATGGTTCAATAATTTTGGTGTTGTATTGTCATTTTTTTTTCTCTTTACTAAGTTTTAGTTTTCCTTAATAGTGGCAAATTTAGCTGGAGTTTAGTATGACGCGAGAGTAGATGGATCTGATAAGCAATTGGAATAGGAACAGATTTGTACAGTTTTTGTACATTATTTGTTTTGATGGGGGTAAGAATTTGAGAACTACTGTAACACGTTATGTGTAATCCACACTAATAGAAGACACGTAGAAGTAGTGCAATCTGCCTTTTGGTTTCTTCCCACACTCATGTGTATCCCCAAGTTTGAGCCAACATTTGAATTTCTCTAAATTGTTAATTGAAGGCTCTGGAAATCAGGTATTGATGAATGTCAAAGAGCATAAGACCATTGTAGTTAACTACAAAAGTTAAATGAATGCTTTTGATCATCTTCCAATGGTGTTCTGACCAGCATTTTATTAAATGCCATCATCTACTTACTATTTCTTCCAGTCAGGATATATTTTTTCAATAACTCAAGATTAAGGAGCAAAGATCCTTAATATCACTTTCAGCATATCAATGCCCGTGTCACATGGTCAATTTGTTTTATTTTGATGCTTTATGCAGTTATTTGTGCAAAAATCAATTTATAAATGAAAACCTTGAAAAATTATCAAGTAACAAGAAATATACAAGTAGAAATGGATCAAAGTACCAACGATATATTTTCTAAAGGGGAGCTGGAGAAATTTTCCACGCAATATAATAAATGTATAAGAAATTGCACAGGAAATGTGAAAAGAGAAAAAAAACAGAATTATCCTGGTCAATTTCCTTAAATATGATGACGCTCTCTTGGAGAAATGTCCAAGTAGTGTCCCTTAACTAGAGGCCTCTATTCGTTAATGATTTATTTGTTAAGACATTCATATTTTTGTTGTTCTGTTCGTCACCATGGCAGTTTATTTAGAAATCAAGGCATCATTTTGGGAATTGAGATGATTAATTTAATTGTTTATAATTCAATAAACTGAAGTGCATTCACAAAAAGAGGGTCAATAAATAGGATACACTTGAAAGACTAACAATGTGTTTCTAAGGTATAATGCGTTCAATGGATTAAGTTTTTTATGCTGAATTTGAGATTTAGTTTGAGTCTTCAGAAAATGAAATTAAAAATTAAAATTTGGGTTTCTAATTTCTTTTGGGAATCATAGTTTATGGACTTAAAGAGGGAAGAAAGAATATGCTTAGTGTTGTGCAAAGTGAAGTATGATTCAATTTGATTGTTCAAATTATGGTCTTTCTCTTCAAGCGTTTGAAGAACTAATTTAATTTGATTAGACGACATTGAAAATTTGTTCTTCATACTTGTTGATAGTTTTTTTTTTCAGCATTCAATTTGTATACTTTCAAATTTGGTTTGCTCTCTGGTGTTGCCACTGGAATGTGGTACATCAAAGAAGCTCCATATATACCAATATGGGCTGTGGCTGTAGTGTGTGCAAAGCCTGCCTTTCACATTCATCTGTTAACAAAAGCTGACATACAGTTGATTCCGCCCAAGGTATTTATTATTTTCTCTCTGTTAATCCTCTCTTGTCCTAGGACCTGGATGTTCCGGTTTCACTTTCATTTCTTGCTTCCCAGGGTGTATTGAATTGAGGTTCTGGAATTTTTTACATCGCGGAAATTTTTACTCTAAACTTGCTGGTTAAATATATTAACCATTTAAACATATTGGATTAATGTTAATTTAGCTACTCCGAATTTATTTCTTTTGCCACTTCAGTTTTATTTTCCTTCATTTCTACATTAGGCTGTAATATTACGCTGTAATTCGTGGGCGTTACTTCATTGTATTATATTCATTGTTTTATAGTGTACCAACTTCGCTTATTAAGGGGGAAACAAATCTGAACCACTCTTTCCCCTTTGGGTTGCAAGTAGTTGTTATTTGTCAAGGTAGATAAACGTCTTATGCCCTACAAATCACCTTTTCATATTCTTACCTCTCTTTTACAGAAGTTTTGCAGGTGGGAGCCCGTTTGCAGAATTTAATCTTGGTACTATTTTTGTTTTATAGATAGCTACTTTATTGGCATCGTATAATTGTTGTTAATCAATTAAGCCCTCTCTTCCAGTGAAATATCAACTTCATTTTCTTTCCCATTTTTTTTTTGTGATGGAGAGAAGAAGCAAGCTGCTGCTTGTTATTTGTAACCATCACTGCATTTCCATGCTTATTTATGTTTATGATGAGTACCAATCGCATAACATTTCTAGATAGGGAATGGAAAAATAGGCCATGTGAATCAAGCAAATAACATGTACCTCTTTCTCGGGTCTGTAATAATTCCTACAGATTGTTTTAGATATATTCTAATTATCTTACTTCTACTTTTCTAAATTATGCTCTTGCTCATTTAGGATTGGGTTAGGTGCTCTTCTCTCTGGTGCTCGTATTATCACTGATGGCATGTTGCAAGCAGCTGCTGAGTGGTATGCTATAACAGTTTTATGCCTCCAACCTTTGTTATGATGTTCCATGCTACATATTATTCAAAACATCTATAGGACTTTTTATTCCTTTCCCTTATACTTACTAGATTTGTTCTGTCATAGGCCAACTATATGGCTATGATTTCTCCATTCTTAAAAAAAAAAAAAAAAAACAAAAACAATGGGACAGGGTATTTGATCACCATTTTTTTGTCATCATTTTTACCTTAATTACTCACTGAATTTGTGGTACATAAATCAACCTAGCTCTTTTATTTATTTAAAATTCGAAAACAACATATTTGAACCGTGTTTGGCAATAATTTTTGCTTCCTTCCAAGGGGGACAGCAGAGTTATTATAGAGGATCATATTATCCCAATGGGTTGTTTATGAATTTAGGTTTGATTGTTTACAAGGAAGACATACATAAAAGAGGCTGCAATTCATGGGATTAGAGCATGCTGGATGAAATAACAAGTTCTAATAAAAAAACATATTTAGTTAATACTCAAGCTCTACACAATGGGTGATGGACTTGCTATGCTTTATGGTATGTATGATGGGTGCAGAGAAAATGTCTAGGATAAAAGTAGTGGAAATGAGGATTCTAATTATGTCATTATAAGAAAAAAAAACAGAGAAAATAGAAACAAGTGGAAGTGACAGTAAATTAAAAGAACAGTGGCTTAGGTAGTTTGACATGTTACCTAAAGAAGCTCCTATTCATAAGAGGGACATGATTATACTAAAATAGGTTAAAAGATGAAGAAGTATACCCAAGTTAACATGGTTATGTGGTTGTGAGTATCTATTTGCATGGGGATCTCCAATAGATGTAGTGATTGAGCAGAATGGCTGACAAGAAATGATTCAAGTAGCCAACTAAAGTCATAGTGAATCAGACTTGGTCTGTTATTGTGGGAGTTAGAGTGGGAGTGTTGGGAAGGGCAGACTGAGAAGTGAGGAGGATTGGCAGTGGAGAGGAGGAAGTGAAGAAAGTGCTCCTGCCAAGCTTGTATTCAGCACAATTAAAAGAAGTTGTCAATTTGCACAAACTATTGTAGGTTTGGGCACTTGATTTCATATTTTTTGCTTTGTATCACTTCAAGTTGAGCCAGAGAAAGCAAAAGTTGAATAAAATTGTTGCAGATTATTTACATAACAAGGCCAAAATTGTAATTTAAAATTATTTTCGTAGTGCTACATGTTACTTTAGTCTCGGCTACACTGTAGAAATATTGAAAAAGAGATGAATATACTAGGTGATCAAGTGTGTGTGTGTGTGTGTGTGTGTACTTCTAAGGTAGTGAAACGGGGGTTTGTTGCTTAGGTAGTTTTCTTGCTATTATTCTTCTGTTGGAGTCCATTTCCTCCCCTACAGTGGGAAAAATATCTGTTGCATGTTGAATATAATTGTTCTCTCTCTCTACCTGTGTATGTGTGTGTTTTAATAGGGCCTTATAAAATGAATTACTGATTCAATCCAACACTTATCAGTGTTCTTCTTCTCCTTTAGCTCCATTATCTTACATGGTATCAGAGACATGACTACCATTGCCGAATTAAACTCTGCTGGTAGTGAGAATGCAGCTCCAATTCCTCCCACTGCTGTTGAACACTCTGAGCAATATAAGTTAGAAAACTCAGACAACCCTGGAGCCATTTTGGTCACAGAACTATTAACCACAGATAATTATCCCACCTGGTCAAGAGCACTCCGACGAGCACTTCGAGCGAAGAACAAGCTAGGATTCATCAATGGGACCTTACTCAAACCGGAACCAACCAGTGACTCTTTTGATCCATGGGAAAGATGCAATGACATGGTAGTTTCCTGGATCCAAAATGCAATATCCCCTTCACTCAGATCCAGTGTTGCCTTCATGGATGAGGCGAATGAAATATGGTCAGAGCTTAAGGACCGTTTTTCTTAGCAAAACGGGCCCAGAATATACGAACTGAAGAAGACACTGGCTGATTTGGAGCAGGAAAATGACCATGTAAGTGTTTACTATGGTAAGCTGAAGATAATTTGGGATGAACTATCTATCTATGATCTTATCCCAAAATAAAGCTGTGGCCAATTGAAGGTACTGGTTGGTAGACATCAACGTGACTGTGTGATAAAATTTTTGATGGGCTTGAATGAAGCTTATGACAACACCAGAGCACAAGTGATGATGCTTGATCCACTTCCACTTGTTAACAAGGTATTCTCCTACATACAACAGCAGGAGAGGCAAAGACAACTAACCTCTATTGCTGTAAACAACGAATTTATTGCTATGGTTACTAGAAAATTCTATGGAAACAATAGATCACTCAGCTATGGAAAGCCTAATACAAGGGGCATATCATATTGTACCTTTTGTAAAATACATGGACACACTTTAGACAAATACTTTAAGGTAGAGAATGCTAAAGCTCCTATTTTCACACATTGCAACATGATAGGACACACCATGGAGAAGTGTTTTAAATTGAATGGTTATCTCCCAAACCGTAAACTATACAGGGGACAGAAAAGAGAAGGAAATTTTGCAAATCAGTCAAATGTGCTACAGGAAGAAAGTGAGAAGCCAGTTTCCTTAACCAAAGGACAATATGAGGAATTCTTTGCCTTGATTCGACCCAAGGAAAACGTACAAGCCATTCACTCTGTCAATCATGTGCAGACCATTGACCATTCGAAAATTAAACCACCATTTGATTTATCTAGTAAAGCTATTTTTCTGTTTGTACACATTCATGATTTCACTAGCACTCCATGGATTATTGACACAGGAGCTACAGATCATATGATCTATAATGCCAAATCTTGCACCTCTATTAAATCAAAAATCTGACTCTCAGTTAAGTTGCCCATTAGAGAAACTGTCCCAACCACACACTCTGGTGAAGTGAAAATCACTGATTCACTAGTTTTGAATAATGTATTATGTGTTCCCAACTTTCGATTCAATCTACTATCTGTTAAGAAACTAACACAACAAATGACTCGTTGTTTGATTTTTCTGTCTAACACTTGCTATGTGTAGGACTTTTTTTCTTGGAGGACGATTGGAAAGGGTGAATCATGGTGTGGCCTATATCGACTCATCCTCCACAAAATTCCAACTACAGCCCTGATGACCACCTAATCAGCACTTAACCTTAGACAACCTCTTACTACGACTTCTGTTTTCAATTCTGATGTTCAGCCACACCTGTGGCATTTTCGTTTAGGACACATATCAGATGCTAGAATGAAATTTATTTCAGATGATTGTGTTGTTTCTTATTTCAAAAAGGCTAGCAAAATTCCATAATTTATCTGTCCATTGGCTAAGCAACACAAAAATCCTTTTCCAATAAGTACACATAAGACTAAGAAGATTTTTAACATTATCCACTGTGTCATATGGGGTCCTTGCCCAACCACTGCACATGATGGCTCTAAATATTTCCTTTCAATTATAGATGACTTTTCACGAGCCATTTGGGTGTATATGCTAAGAAGAAAATCTGATGTAAACCATTCTATTAAGTCATTTATTCAAATGGTAGAAAATCAGTACCAAACCTCAGTAAGAATCTTGAGAAGCGACAATGGACTTAAGTTTAAACTAATTGATTTCTACACTTTGGAAGGGATCATTCACCAGAAAATTTGTATTGAAACCCCTCAACAAAATGGTATTGTTGAGAGGAAATATCAACATCTAATGAATGTTGCCAGAGCTTTGAAATATCAGTCAGGACTACCTTTGTTTTATTGGAATGAGTTCATCCTCATAGCCACTTACCTGATAAACAAAACGCCCACACCATTATTGTAGAACAAAACACCATTTGAAATGTTATTCCAATCCTCACCTACATATTCTCACCTTCGAATTTTTGGGTGTCTTTGTTGTGCTTCCATACTGAGACATGGAAGAAGAAAGTTCGATCCTAGAGGACGCCAATGTATCTTTTTAGGATATCATTTTGGAGTTAAAGGATACAAAGCAATGGATATGCAGACCAAAATCATTTTTATATCTAGGGATGTTACATTTCCTGAAGCTTATTTAATACCCTTACAAACAAAATTCAAAACTTGCTGATGAAGCTGAATTTGTTTTCACTAAACCACTTTTAGAAATCATCAATTATACCCCTGAAGCAATGCCAGATGATGTCCTTCATTCACCTAGAACACCTTACCAAGACATATCTAACAACCCTGCACTTGATGAAACACTTCAAATATCACCTCACACACCTGATGAAAATCTTCAAACATCACCTCCTACACCACCTATCATTCGAAAGTCTACCAGAACCAAAAAGGCTCCTTAGTACCTGCTAGACTTCCATTGTCATCAGGCCACATCAGTTCATCCAAACCAATCACATGTTAAGGCGAGGCTCCTGGACTCTTTAGGTAAGGTTTTTTCCCTTTCTAAAAGCATTTCTTATCATAAACTGTCACCTAAGTTCAAAGCATTCTCTACTTCCATTTGTGCACACACTGAACCTAACACTTATTATCAAGTAATGAATTATCCAAATTGGTGCAAGCAATGAATTTTGAAATAGAAGTTCTTGAGTTAAATGGAACCTGGACTCTCATTGATCTTCCACCAGGCAAGGTAGCAATTGGGTGCAAATGGGTATATAAACTAAAGTATAACTCAGATGGGAATGTTGAGAGATACAAGGCAAGGTTCATAGCTAAGGGATATACGCAAAGGGAATGTATAAATTATGGTGAGACCTTCTCACCTGTTGCAAAGCTAGTAACAGTTTGATGCTTACTATCTATAGCAACAATTCGAAACTAGCACCTAAAGCAATTCGATGTGAGTAATGCCTTCCTAGATGGAGTATTGAATGAAAAGGTGTATATGCAAAGACCTTCTGGCTACACCAAGGGAAATCCTAACCAAGTTTGTAAGTTACTGAAGAGCATATATGGCTTGAAACAAGCCTCAAGATAGATGTATTCTACCCTTTCTGCAGCTCTTATACAATTTGGCTTCTCTCAATCTAAGGCTGATTACAGTCTCTTCACTATGGCAACAAACAAATCTTTTATGGCCTTAATTGTATATGTAGATGACATAGTTATAGCAAGCTCGAATTTGGAACATATAGACACGGTTCGAAGGTTTCTCAACAGCAAGTTCAGAATTAAAATGGCCTTGAGGTTGTAAGATCAAGCAAAGGGATTGTTCTTTCATAACGAAAATATACCTTGGACTTATTAGCTGATTCATGATTGCTTGGGGCTAAACCAGTTAGAATGCCTATGGACCAGAACCTGAAGTTAGGAAAAGATACAGGAAAGCCTCTGCCAGATCCCACCATTTATAGAAAATTGATTGGAAAATTGATGTATTTGTTATTAACCAGACTTGATATATGCTATGCAATTTAGAATCTTAGCCAATACATGGAATATCCTTCCTTTACACATCTAGCTGCTGCTCACAAGGTAATCAGATACCTCAAATTGGCACCAGGACAAGGACTCATGTTTCCATCTTCATCCTCGCTAACTCTTCGAGCATTCTGCGATTCTGATTGGGGCCCTGACTCACGAAGATTAGTTGCGGGGTATTGTATCTTTCTTGGAGAATCATTAATCTCTTAGAAATCCAAGAAGCAAACTGTGGTATCGCATTCATCTGCCAAATCGGAATACAGATCAATGGCTAGCACTTGTTGTGAAATTACATGGCTGAAGTACATTTTAAAGGACCTCCAAGTTCATAATCCTCAACCTGTCACCTTATATTGTGACAACCAAGCAGCATTACACATTGCTTCCAACCCCGTGTTTCACGAGAGGACTAAACATATCGAGTTAGACTGCCACTTGATCAGAGATCAGATCAAAGCTGGACACATTTCCACATCATATATTCATACTCAATCACAACTTGCAGACATGTTCACTAAAGAACTTTCTTCTTTCACTTTAAAAACTCACCTATCCAAGATGGGAATAGAAAACATCTATTCTCCATCTTTAGGGGGGCTGTTGAAATAGATAATGCTACTCCCTTATCAGCTCATCCATCAGCAATGCTGTCTCTCTTATTAGCTAGATCATAAGGCAGCACACTTACCTAGCCAGGTGTCCTGCCAGCTCGTGTATTGCACATGGTTAGGTAGAATTATATTCCTTTGGTTGTACAGTTTGTTAGGAGGACTCTTTACCCTTTTACCCCTTTGTACATTCTATATATTTGCATTTTGTATTAGTGTTTAGATATGAAATGAATTACTGATTCAATCCAAAACTTATCAGTGTTCTTCATCTCCTTTAGCTCCATTATCTTACACGGGCTGCAATAGCGATTTCGAACAACCCAGTGTTCTATGGAAGAACCAAGCACTTCAAGGTGAAGTACTACTTTATTAGGGAGGTGCAGAAAAATGGTGAAGTGAAGCTGGTGTATTGTAGCACAAGAATTCAACTTGCAGACATACTAACAAAGGGTTTGTCCAAAGTACAGTTTGAATTTTTGAGAGAAAAAATTGGAGTTTGCAGCTAAAATAGAAAGGAGGAGTGTTGAAATATGCTATATTTACTACAGAAAATCAGAAGTTGAAGGTGTCAAATTAGTTGGAACTGCTGGAGATTTTTCTAGAATAACAGAAACCAAAAAATAAAAAATAAAAAATCTGCTTTATATTTGAATTTTTGTTACATATACTTTTATAGATTTTCTATTGAAGTTTGTTACAATTTTCTATATAAATACATTCATAAGTTAATAAAGAAATTATCAGTTTTGCAGCTCCTTTACATTTCTTATTTATTTTCTGTCAACTAATCAACAGAAATTAAGAAAAGTAAATAATGAAATTGAGAAAAAAGGACATAGTTAATGCTAAAAGAATACTTTGTATTGATGTAATAATGAATGGAATACAGCTTGCTTGTATTGAAACAGTATTAATATAACAAAAAAGTGTTAACTAACTATTAGATGTCTGAAACTAAAGCGACTTCAATACCTTTAGCAAGTCATTTTACCTTAGTAAAGAATAATGTCCTTCAACTCATGAAGAAATAGACCACATAGAAAAGGTCTCATACTCTAATGACGTAGGTTCAGTGATGTACACTATGGTATGTACAAAGCCTGCAAGGCAACCGATATACTTAGTAGATATATGAAAAACCCTGGACTTGAACACTCGGCAGCTTTAAATGGTTCATAAGATATCTTAAAGGAACTTTAACTTTAGGGCAAATCTTTAAACAAAGTAATGAATGGATAAAGTTAAAAGGGTATGTAAACTGTGATTATGAGGGTGATAAGATAAAAGAAAATCCAATTTTTCTTATGTTTTTACCTTGTGTGGTACTTGTATTTCCTAGAAATCACAATTGCAACACATTATGACCTATCAACTACTGAGTACAGGGGCTACTAAGGAAGCCTTATGGGTCAAAGAAATTTTGCAAGAACTTGATTACTTAAATGAAATAGTAACATTTTACTCAGATAGTTAGTATGTCATACATATGCACGTGTAAGAACCGTGTATTCCGAAAGCATTTTAGCAAATTGATGTGAACTTCACTTATATTTAATTAAACTTGAGAAAATTATCTCTCGATTTAATCTAGTAAAGATGGAAACAAAAATACCAAATTTAAGAAAGTTTAAGAGCTACTTAAGTCTATTGAATGTTGATGCAAACAAGTCACAAGTATACGATATATAGTTTGTAGAATGAGATTGTTTAGAATCCCAAATTTGTAAAGAAATTAAAAGTCCCTCCTTTTGTCTTCCTATATAAATGACCCCTCTTAAGTGTTTTACTTATCTCAATTTGTGAGCTAGTAAGGCGATTTTGGGGTAAGACTTGAAGATCCTTTTTAGTCTCATTTGGTATTAATATTATGTGATGTGCTTCGGAGTTTGTGCTCTATTAGAGAATCAATGAGTGACTGTATAACAATTTTTCACATAATGAAATTTCTTTAGGAAAAAGCTATTTGTACACTTTTGTGTACATTAACTTTGACACTCCTCTCACAAAAGTGTGTGGAGCTCATGATTTTTTAAATTGCGTGGCCCCCACATTTGTGAGAGGAATGTCATGCATGATGTACACCAAAGAGTGTACATCAAGCATGACTCATTTCTTTAACGGTCCATGGTTTTACTCAAATTTTGGTGTTTTTGGGAGTATTGGAGCACAAAATAGACATGTCCGGTGTCAAATACGACAAGGAGAAATTTGGTGGAAGAATCAATTTTCACTTTCGGCAAGTGCAAGTCAATATTGTTTTGTTTAGGTCTGAATTTCACAAAAGATTTAGAAAAAGGATTAATCCCATTTTACGACAGATGTGGACAATCTGAACAACCCAAGAAAAATTATCCAATAGAAAGAGCATTGCTAACGTGTCTTTTCTTCTCTATGAAAGACAAGGATATTCTTTGAAAAGAATAAGGACATCCCCATGGCACGTCTTTGGCCAATAGGTTGTCATGATTGAATGTGTTACTACTGGATGGATTACTTTTTGCATACAAACATTAGTTTTTTGGCATTCTGCTTGGTTTGTGGTGGAATTTATACCATTGGCTAATGAGCTCCCGGGAATGCCAAACATGGGGTTGCACCATGATTAGGAGTGGACATGGTCCATTTCGATCTGATTTCGAAGGGAATCAAATCGAATAGAGTAATAATGAGAATCTTAAAAATGAAACTATTAGTTCCATATCTAACTACAGGACCGAATTGGAACTGAACCGACCGGCTCTGGTTCGATCCAATTCGATTCTTTATATTAAAAATTTTATTAAAAAAAAGTATTAAAGTACTTGCCAAATTAAAAGTAGATAAAATAGAGTTAAAATCACTTATCATTCTTATAATCTAATAATATATAAATTAATTAAATAAGGCAACAAACAAAAATACACTCCAAAACTCAAGATCAATTAATATGGGGCATAAAAAAGATATATTATAAAACACAATATAAACTGTAAAATCTGGAGAAAAAATTTAATTTTTAAAAAAAATCATACAATAATATATTAAAAACGTATGTATTATTTATAATCAAATTATCTTCAAGGAGGAGATCTTGATTCGATGATCGAACACTTTGAAAAGAACTAGGTATTTGAGTTCTTATAAAAGATTGAACTAGAAATACACTTTTTCTATTGGGGTTGCATTAAACCTATGAATTTTTGTAAATTAATTATAAAAGTATTTAGATTTAAATATTGATTACCCTTAAGTTTTACTGTAAAAGAAAGAAAAAAAGTATATGGAAAGTACAATTTTGGCGTGAGATAATTTTAAGGTCTAGTACTCAAATATTTAGTGCATATTTGTGTAATATACCAACAAAAAAAAAAAAAGAAGTTTGAGAGAACCGACTTCACTATTGGTTTTTAAGGTAGTACCAATAACCGGACTTAAGAAAGGAACCAGAACCAAATTGATCGATTCTATCTGGTTACGATCTGATTCCACCGATCATGGGAAAAAATGTCATCCTCTAACCATAATTTTCAACAAACAAGTTGTTCAACATGAGTTGATTTTAAATTCTTAGAATTTATAAAAAGTTCGTATATTTTTTATGGTTGAGTATGGTAATTCTCTGTTTATCAAAGTTTTCTCAAGTGGTGTGATCAAGAGGGTTGAAAAGACACGACTATAGCATATGACGTTATTCAATATGGAGGAGACATGGAAGAAACCCTATGTGGAGACCTCGAAAAATCCAAAGAAGATGGGGATTGTTAGAATTTGAACTTGATATTTTTTAGTTAGAATATGATTGTATTTTTATATCCTACATAGAATATAATTTTTAGTTTTCTAATTTCAAAGAGATCGTTTAGAATCCCACATTGGTAAAGAAACTAAATGCCCTTCCTTTTGTCATCCTATATAAATGACTCTCTCTATAATGTTTCATGTATTACAATTTGTTATTTAGTCATGGGTTATAGGGCATTCGAGTTATATGCACTCTGAGTGGACCTCCTGTTGGAAATTTACTAAACCATGCACAACAGAAAATAAATCAGATTTCAATTCCCACCAAAGATCTTCTTTGGGTTTAGATAGAACTGTGATAGAAAGTTATACCTTTGATGAGTTCCTTGAAGAACTGTTCTGATATGCAATCTGCAATTATCCAATTGTCCATCCTCCAATGAAAATTCATACAGGGAACAAGACTGAGAGAATTATGAGTTTTATTTTCTTGTGCTAGAAAGATAATGAATTGTGAGTTATGTTCAATTTTTCTAAAACTCTAATAGTTTATTAATATAAGTCCAAATGGGATTGACCCGTCTCTTAAACTTAACTCGATCCAATATTTAATTAATCCAATTAATTAATTCGAGTCCATTAACAAGCAACCAAATTAATCAATTATCCAATACTTGATAATTAATTAAGTGACAAATCTCATTCTTCTAGTTCTCCTTTTATATGTGACTCATTGGGTTTTCGATCACGATACCTAATGACGTGCATTATTAATTTTGATCTAATCAAAATCGATAAATTAAAATACTCAATTTTAATTTATCACCAACTCATATTCGTCATTTTAGATTGACATTTAGCAATGTGTCGGGGCAATACATGTAACAGAAAATGTTATGTAGTATGACAAAATCAAACGTGTTCGTTTACCGTAAAACTATAATCCCTTCATCAATATGATCTGATTAATTACAAGATATGATGTGTGTCATCTCAATTATATATCATATTTTTCATCCCATCATTAAGTCAATATAAGTTGAAAACTCATTTTCGACTTATGAGTACACCTTGTTCAAGGATTTTATTATCAACTTAACTATATGAAATGTAAGTCATAATTTCTTATTATCTAAGAGTGACGAATCCTCTATTGATCATTCACAACATTCATTTATTTCTTAACATACTCGAACGATGACGTATTAGTGACCCTTGGTAAAGTAACATCCAACACCACCAAACTATGACTATCCTCATATAAGGCACTATGATGACCTCAAGTTAAATGATCAATTTCATTACCGAATGTTAGAGATTAATCATTGACACTCCGATAGTTATCCATGTAAAATCTCCCCAACGGATCTCCAATGTCTTGTTCTATAATAAAAAATCTACATTTCATTTAAGTGTCACTACACTTTAGCTTTTGAGATTAGCTACTTATTTCACAAGTAAGAAATGTTACATGTGATGGTATATCCGTAATAAGTATATATATGTATCTCTTTATTATTTGCGACCATGAATGATTTAAGATTTAGTCTATGTTAGTTGTATCTCACAATTACAACTTCTTGTAATTAACAAATTACTAAGATTTGAATTTACAGACTCTATTATTTAATTTAATTGAATATTATATATTAAAAGTGTTTATATTCAAAGTTGATTGGACGTAGAGCATAACACTTACAAACTCCCACTTGCATTAGATCTAATCACTATTATCTAATATCATAAGAATCCACAAGATGATCATGTTTATATTGCAACAACTCTTTATTAGTGGATCTACAATATTATCAATTGTGGGAATTCCTCTTTATTAAGTCAAAGAGAGCCAACCTACCTAAGACCTACTGTTGGCCCTTCACTTATTCTTATGTGTGAGCCCCAAATTGGGAAAGGAAGCATTCAATGATAGCAAAGACTATAGGCTTGTCTTGGAATGCGGAATTAATGTATTTTTTTTTTTTTTTGAATGTGGAATTTCATTTATGTGGTGTGAACGTAGGGAAGATTGAAGGCATGGGGACGATGTAGAGAATGGAAATTTTTACGTCCATATGCCATAGATGCTAGGACTAGTACCACTTAGGAAGTGAGGGCCACATAGAATTTTGATGGAACTCCACGTGGCATCTCGCGTGTTCCTTACTCTTTTAAAGTTGATCCATTTAGTGTTGCCCTTATGACTTCAATGGTGGAGGCCTTCGAATTGGGTCTAACACCGTGAATGGAAAATCCTTAAATCCTAGGACAATATTCAGAAATATTTTTGAAAGAACAAAGAAATATCTTATTAGCACCTAGAAATCAGCATGAGATCCTTGTGGATCAAGAAAAATCTAAGATAATCAATTTCTATGAAGAAACCCAATTCAATAAGGAAACAAATACGTAAATGGAAATTTATCATAACAAATCGAGCCTCCATAAACCAACTGAGGTGTGATAGGTAAAGGTAAAGTTACACATTCACTTTAACTCTGGCCAATTTTTATCTATTCGTTTCTTCTACACCTAGTTTTCCATATATCTTACATCGAAAGTTGACTTGACCATCTGAGTGCCAACAATCATAAATATGATCTTGATTCTAATAGAGTTTGCAGGTAACATAAAGGTAGGCTACGACACAGTAGAATATTTGTAGATAGCAAGGCGATTTAGATCTTTGAGGTCAACAAATTGGTACCACATGTGGAATCAGATGTGAAAATATGATCAATTATTCACACTGCTCCTCTGAGGTTTTGATCGAAAACTTAGATCTCTAACAGTCATCCATAGATGATAAATCCCCGGAGAAGCAACAATGATAAGAAATTCAACAACTAAAATTAGAGAACGCCCATATGAGAGCTATAATAGAAAACTTGCAGCATCGGCAAGCTATTATTTTGGGAAGCTAAAGGAGTCAAAACCATAAGTCACTTGAGGTTCGATTTGCACAACAACTGTGTTTACAAGATATTTTTTCTCACCCTAGCAGATATAATTCCTTTAACCATCATGCCAAGCAATTGAATTGTAACGCCCCAAAAATTTTAGAATACAATTTTATTTGTTTTATATATTATATTTTTAATATTTTGAAAAAATAAGGACTAAAATGAAATAAGTTTTAAATTCCTATCTTATTTAATCCAAATAATTATATATCAATAGAGCTATAAATGTTTATTTTGATAATGATAATCTTTTTGTGATTTGGATAGAGTTTGATTGCAATCTTAAGTTGATAAAGTTTAAAAGTAATCATAATTCTATCTTTTAAAATCAATTCTTATCCAAATTCCTTATATACATCGTTTTAAATTCTAGTTGTATACAAACTCAATTGAAAATTTCAACTATAAATAGTGTGCAATTGTCCCACAATTCATAACCAAAGAATTTTACACGCCAACTTTCATATAAAGCAACTGTAAATTGCTGGTATTTTTTTTTTTCAAATGCTCGTTTGATCAATAAAGGTTGTGCAAGTGGTTTGTTTCCTTATATTTTGATATTTAGTAATTGATGCATGAATTGCCAGTGGACCTTCAGGTTTTTTTATTAAGAGATTAGAGATCCTACATGAATTTAAGATGGCCTAAGATGGGTTTGCCGCTTGGTCACCGATATACTCCATAAGAGAAGTGTGGTATGAAGTGTTTATCTTATCGTGATATAATTATGTATGGAAACTGTACGTATCTTACTTGTATTTTTAAATACTTACTCTTACAAAATTTTACAGGTTAGTTCGGATCCATTGAAACAGTGGCGGGATGGTGATATGACTGCTAGAGGAATCAAATAGATAAAATATTAAATTTATTTTTTTCCTTTAAATTATTAGTCAGTTTAATTTATTCAGAGACAGTGATTTACTTGTGATTATATTTTTATAATGGATATTTTAGTTATTTTTATTTAAAGAATATTATTTTATCGTTATGCAAACATTGAATTTTTTGTAACACTCCAGTATTTGTGAAATTTTGAGGCGTTACAGTGACCTGCCTAACTCGTGGGATGCTCAACCCCCATAAAGACGATAATAGAGACCCATAGGATCAGTTAGTTCTTCTACAGCATTTGCGAAGGCAATGACCTACCTCGCTGTGAAACCCCGAACTTAAGCTTCGAGTGTCACGTACTAAACATAATAACTTCTACCTTTGCTACATGAAAAACTCTTACATACAATGTAATACATACTGAAAACTTATTTTCAATTTATAGTAAAATATCTCTGTAAAATTTAATGGCCAGCAAAAGTGCATGCTGACCTGAAAGTATTCTTTACATATACGAACTCAGTGCTGTCAAAGCTCATTGGGGCAGCCAATTTAAATCTTTTTATAAAATTCCCAACTCCGTTTTCTATGAAGTCTACAGCATTTGAAAGATATTTCCAAGTAGTTTCCTATGTTAAAATATGGAAAATTTCCAAGATACTATGATATAGATGTTTTACTAAAAACTGTAAGGTACTGCACAGAAACTTTAGATTGACCTTTCGACGCTTAAAAATTTATAAATCAGGCAACAGATATCCAAATTGCATGATTTTTGTGCTTATATTAAGACAACTCAAAGAGGAAATGGAAAGTATTTTTAGAGTCTCCAATAGGTGTTTATAGAGCTAGTAATAGCCTTTTGAATTGACCCTAACAATCTGTCCAGTTTCTACCTCTTTTATCATTACAGGAATAGGTCTATAAAATTGCTTCCTAGTATAACATTAAAGATATGATTACAAAATTTACATTCAGTACCATATTACATCATTTCTTATACATATTTATATATAATACCATAAGAAAAATATATAGAAAATAGTTTTCGAGCAAAACATACGAACAAAAAATTTCGATACAAAATAACTTTGTCTTTAACCGATCATCGAGTATGCCGACTGACTTCCATCAAGTCAACGATTATGGATCCGAAAATTTAGTATAAAATACTATGAGTATAAAGTATACTCAGTAAGATACCATGCTAGAATTTAACATGTTAATACTACAAAAAAGAAAGCATTCAAACACATACTTGCACATCCCGGCTTGCCGGTGCCCTACAGACTTGTCCTAAGGCATAAATAGATATCTAACTTTGTGGACTTGTCCACAACTTTCATATTATGGTTTTCATGCATAGTTTAAGCATAAATATTACCATGAAATACTACCACTTGAGTATAGAAACTATCTTAACTCAAAACTTGGAGTAATTTTGGTTGAAATGTGTACTTAAGGATGAAGAAATTAGTGGTTAAAAGACAAATGTCTCCAAGCATGAGGTGTCCAAGCATGATGTGGCTTCAAGCAGCCATACTTGACTCTTCCTTTCCCATATTTGGACCCTTATATGATTTATATGATCTATATCTATCCAATATAAGGTGATAAGACTTTAGAAAATGTGATAGAAGTCTAAAGGTTGAAGGAACTTGATGTTAAAGTGACAAATCATCACATGCTAAGTAAGATGTGTCACCTTCTAGTTACATTCTGATTTTGTATCACTCCTTGGGCGGTTTGTATGACACTTATGGATAATATGTCACATATTTGAAGTCTTAAAGAAGTGGTATACATGGATAATTCTTAGGAGTGAAGGAATTTACCATTACAAGGATAAATCAACAAATAGGAGGTGACTAAGCACGAGGTGGTCTCTTGGGGTTAAAATCTGATTTTGTACATATCATTGCAGGTAAAAATAAAGTATCCTTGGCTTATTTTAATGTGTTTACCATCCAATTTACCTCCCCTAAAACCCCAAAATATTTTATAGCATTACTTCCTCAACCATTCATTTAATTACTTACCCCGATTGATACCCAATTTTCGATTGATTTCAACAATTCGCACCTCAAAAATTTTGCTACAACAGTATCAGTCTCCTAGTCTGATAAATCTGAACTTTTGAACAAAAGACTTGGTCATATTAGTGATAAGAATTTGCACATTCTTAAGAAACAAGGTCTTCTGGGTGATGAAAGGATTGAAAGAATATCATTTTGTGAACATTGCATTAATGGGAAGCAAAAGAAATTGCCTTTTGTTACTGGCATTCATAAATCTAAATCTATTCTTGATTATTTACATGTTGATCTGTGTGGACCAGCTTTTGTGTGCACTTATTTTGGTTTTAAATACTTCTTACTCATTATTGATGATTTTTCAAACAAAAGTTGGGTCATTCTTTTGAAAAACAAATCTGATACCTTCAAAAACTTTGTAGAATGAAAAAATCTTATTGAAAATCAAGTTAATAAAAGTGTTAAAACACTTAGAACTGATAATGGCCTTGAATTTTGCAATGAAGAGTTTGATAGCTTCTGTAAAAATAATGGGATACTTAGATATAGAACTGTTACCTATAATCCACAATAGAATGGGCTTGTAGGAAGGATGGATAGGACCTTGTTAGAAAAGGTTAGGTGCATGCTGATAAGTTAAAAGACTTCCAAAATTATTTTGGGGAGAAGCTGTCAAAACTGCCTCTTTTCTTACAAGTAAGTGTCCCGCTAAAACCTTAAAATATGAAACTCCTGGCCATGTTTGGAATGGTTATTTTGTTGATTATTCTAAATTGAAAATATTTGGATGTGCTATCTATGTTCATCAAAATGAAGGAAAACTTGAGCACAAATCTGTTAAGCGTATTTTCTTAGGTTATGGTGAATGTGTTAAAGGCTATAGGTTTTGGTTGAAAGAACATGGAGGTTATAAGGTTATAATAAGTAGGAATGTTATCTTTAATGAGTTAGATATACCTTGCATTAAAGAAAAAGGAATAGCAACAACTGAAACTGATCAAAACAAAATTGTAGTTGAATCTGAACGGTTGTAGCAAACAGATTTAAAGTTGAGAAATGAAGATCAATTTGAGGTGGAGATATTGAAATGAATCGAAAACTCGAACTAAAAACATTTTATTGAAAACTCTAAAACAATATCATAAAATTCTAAAACATTTCAAATTTCATATCATGATTGAACCATTAACCACCGTCGATTGCTCGTCTAATCCTCGACCGCCTCGAATCATTGATTAGTGTTACCTATAAAATAATTACATATTTCATGTGAGATTATAATCTCAATAAGTGAAAACAACGTAACATAGAAATAATAATAACAGAAATCCATGAATTCGTGAACATACTTGATGAGACACGAAATTATAAGAATCGAACTTCGTGATTCTAATTTCGTGCGTAGCGCTACTAAACTCCATGATTTCATAACATAAGCATAATATTGATTTCTTTAAGTTTTTGAACATTGAAGTACGTGTATTTCACTTACCTTGAATCTTGAATCTGAAACTGAATTTGCACGTAGGAGAAATTATGTTTTGCTGTCCAAATGTTCGTGTGTTTGTGGAAGTGTATATATATATATATATATATATATATATATATATATATATATAATATACTATTTTTATAAAAGGGAAACTTTCCTTAATTTATTCTTTCAATTACGGTAATTAGCATATTATATATGTTAACCACCCTTAAAATAAAAGGAAAGTTTCTTTAGTTAATAAAAGGAGATTTCCATAATTAATAAAAGGAAAGTTTCCATAATAAATAAATGGAAAGATTTCATAAAGAAGTTTCCATAATCAATAAAAGGAAGGTTTTCATAAGGAAAGTTTCCATAATAAATAAATGGAAAGGTTTCATAAGGAAGTTTCCATAATTAATAAAATGAAGGCTTTGATAAAATGGTATTTGTCCCTCATCTAAGGATGGATGTAAAACTTGACCCAAAAACCTTAGTCTCTATATAAAATGATCCTTAAACTATGGTTATCAACAATCTAGTCCCTATACTTAGGTTACTGTCAAGTACGAATTTTTGGGTTATTACAATCTACCCATCTTAACAAAATTTTCGTTCTCGAAAATTACCTTAGTCGTCCTCGCCAAATAGTTGGGGATATTTGGTCCGCATTTCATCCTCGCGTTCCCAAGTTGCTTCTTCGATTGAATGATGTTGCCATAATACCTTGACCAGTGGTATTTCCTTGTTACGAAGTTTTTGTACCTTCTGGGCTATAACGTAAAGCGGGACTTCCTCGTAGCTCAAATTTGGTTGGACCTTCAATGGTTCATGCTTCACTACATGACTCGGGTCTGGGACGTATTTTTTGAGTGTAGACACATGAAAGACATCATGCACTGCAGAAAGCTCTGGTGGCAAAGCTAGCTGATATACCACATTTCCAACACATTTGAGTATCTCGAAGGGTCCGATGTACCTCGGTCGGAGTTTTCCTTTCTTACCGAAACGTAGGATACCTTTTATTGGAGTGACTTTCAAAAATACATAATCACCAACTGTAAATTCTAGGCATTTTCACCTCATATCTGCCTAGCTCTTCTGTCTGTCTTGGGTGGTCTTAATACTAGCTCATATCTTTTCAATGGCCTGAACTGTTCCTTCCACAATTTTAGGCCCTAGTATTTTACACTCACCAATTTCATCCCAATGAACGGGTGATCTGCACTTTCTTCCGTATAAGGCTTCATGAGGTGCCATCTCAATAGAGGCATGGTAGCTATTGTTGTAAGTGAATTCAATTAATGGTAAGTGTTTCTCCCAATGCCCTCCGAATTCTAAGACACAAATCCGGAGCATGTCTTCTAGGGTTTGGATAGTTCGCTCCGATTGTCCATCCGTTTGGGGGTGAAATGTTGTACTAAACTTTAGCTTAGTTCCCATTGCCCGACGCAGGCTTTTCCAGAAGTTGGATGTAAACCTTGGGTATCTATCTGATACAATTGAGACTGGAACACCATGAAGTCTCACTACTTCGTTAACATATAATTGTGCCAATTGGTCCATAGAAAAGGTCATTCGGACAGGTAAAAAGTGAGTTGATTTGGTCAATCCGACTATTACCCAAATGGCCTCATGACCCTTCACTGACTTTGGAAAACCAACGACAAAATCCATTGTTCGTGCTCCCATTTCCATTCCAGAACTTCCAACGGTTGTAGCAACCCTGATGGTCGTTGATGTTCGGCTTTTACTTGTTGACATATAAGGCACTTCTCAACGAATTCAGCTATGTCCTTCTTCATATTCTTCCACTAGAATATATATTTTAAATCACGATACATCTTTATACTTCCTAGGTGTACCAAATAAGGAGTGGTGTGAGCTTCTTCTAGAATCTCCTTTTTCAATTCCTCGAAATTTAGTACACATAAACGTTTCTGGTAGTACAACGTTTTATCCTCGGTTGAGGTAAATCATTTCCGTTTCTCTGTAGCAATCTCGGCTTTAATAAATTTAAATGACTGATCGCCCTTTTGATGGTCCTTAATTCTATCATGGAGTGTCGGTCGAATCGAGAGTGCTGTCATTCGGGCTACGGTTTCTGATGGAGTTGTGACTATTTCAAGACTTAATCTCTCGAATTCCCTATGTAGAGGTTCCTACGCTGTTAGTATTGCCAACTTGCTCGTGGCCTTCCTACTCAAGGCATCTGCCACTACGTTCGCCTTGCCTAGGTGGTAATGAATTTCACAATCATAATCTTTTATCAATTCAAGCTACCTCCTATGTCTCATATTCGACTCTTTTTGAGTGAAAATATATTTAAGGCTTTTATGATCGGTATAAATGTCGCATTTACCCCCATATAGGTAATGTCTCCAAATTTTTAAAGTGTGTACAACTGCTGCAAGTTCTAAATCATGTGTGGGGTAGTTCTGTTCATAAGGTTTCAATTGTCTGGATGCATGGGTGACTACTTTGCCTTGTTGCATCAAAACGAAACACAAGCCTTGTTTGGATGCATCACTGTATATTACAAAACCTTCTAATCCTTCAGGTACAGTCAGCACTGGCGCGTTCACTAGTCTCTTCTTAAGTTCTTCGAAACTATGTTCGCATTTCTTAGTCTATTCAAATTTCGCACCCTTACGTGTCAACTGAGTCAAGGGTCCTGATATTTTTGAGAATTTTTCTATAAATCTTCTGTAGTATCCGGCTAAACCTAAAAAGCTGCAAACTTCTCCCACATTGGTTGGTCTCGACCAATTTAACACTGTTTTTACTTTACTGGGGTCCACTTCAATTCCCTGAGCTGTGACCACGTGTCCCAAAAATACAACTTGTTCTAACCAAAACTCGCACTTTGTAAATTTGGCATAAAGTTTCTCCCTCTTCAGAATTTGTAATACAATTCCCAAATGTTCTTCATGTTCCCTTTCAGTCTTTGAGTAGATCAATATATCATCGATGAATACGATGACAAATCGATCCAGGTATTCGTGGAATACTCGATTCATCAAGTCCATGAATACTCCTGGGGCATTAGTGAGGCCAAAAGGCATAACTAAGAACTCGTCATGACCGTACCGGGTTCTAAAGGCCATCCTCTAAATATCATTAGCTTTTATCCTCATCTGATGGTATCCCGACCTTAAATCGATCTTTGAGAATACTATTGTACCTTATAGTTGATCAAACAGATTCTCAATTCTAGGAAGTGGATACTTATTTTTGATGGTCATCCTATTCAATTCACGGTAGTCAATGCACATCCTCATAGATCCAAACAGATCCTCTGAGAAATACGGATCTCTTCCAAGGATACTGCCTCCCCCAATAGGCTGGATTGCTGGAGAAATATTGGAGGATGAAAAAAGTGCCCCACGGACAAGTACTCAACCTGAAGTATTGCAAGTTGATTTATCACAAAGGGACAAGTCGACAGGGGAAAAACATGAAGTAGAAATTGATGCAACAGAAAAATTCGTCTTCAAAAGACCCACCATGAAACTGACCAAACATTCAAGGCCACTTTATGTGAGGGCCTTGGTCAATGGCATACCCGTGGTGAAGGTGCTTATTGATAATGGAATAGCCATAAATACTATCCCATTAAGGATGATGAGGAAATTCGCGAAGACAGAGGATGACATGATCCCAACAGAAGTCATTCTCACAAGCTTTAATGGAGGAGCAACCTCGGCCAAGGGAGTAATGCCACTAGATATAACTGTGGGAACAACTACTAGGACCACAGTTTTCTTTGTCATTGATGGTCCTACTAGTTACAATATACTACTAGGACGAGACTGGATCCACGGAAGTCGTTGTATACCATCATCGCTCCATCAATGCTTGGTTTTCTGGAATGACCAAGGTAAAGCAGAAGTGGTACAGGCAGATCATAGGCCTTTTGTTGCAGAAGCTAACTCGGTGGAAAGATTCATGTATGAAGAAAATTATGGATTTGTCAGGATAATCCAAGATGGAGAAGAAACTCAAGTCGTCGCACAGAGTGAAGAACCATTTTCAGTAGAAACACTCGCTGAAATGTTCCATCAAATGAGACCAAACATAGTGGCCATAGAAGAGCCAGTGATTAGCAAAAGAACGATCAAAGAACATTGATGAGTTGGCAACCAAAAGAGCATGTGGTCGAGATCCAGGCCTTTGAAGCTAGACTAGTGGCTTTCAATAAATCAAGAGAAAATCAAAAAAGAAGCAACACTGAAAACATTGGGAGACAAATTGGCAGTATTCAAATTGGAACAAAGTGTTGACCAAGAGGTCAACAAAGAAAATTGCTTAGAAGAAGTGCCTCCAAGGAACATGGACGATGAAGTAATGAGGATCAACAAGCCTGGGAACGCTCAAGCACAAGACCCTTTGAAAAAAGTAAACATTGGCGACGTAGGAGAGGATCGCCCAACATTTATCAGCCAGATGCTTAGTCAAGAGGTTAGTACAACATTAATCGCTTTATTAAAAGAATATAGAGATTGTTTTGCTTGGGAGTATGAACATATGCCTGGTCTAGATAAAAATTTAGTGGAACATAAGTTGCCAACTAAATTAAATTTTAAGCCCCATAAATAGTCTCCTAGACGTTTCGCTCCTAACGTACTATCTGAAATTAAGAAGGAGATTGAGCGATTGTTAAAAGCAGGCTTCATCAGGACAGCCAGATATGTTGAGTGGTTATCTAACATTGTACTAGCGTTAAAAAAGAATGGCAAATTAAGGGTATGCATAGACTTTAGAAATCTGAATTTAGCGACACCTAAAGATGAATATCCAATGCCAACGGTAGATTCTTTGGTTGATTCCACTACCGGACATGTCATGTATTCCTTTATAGATGGGTAGTCAAGGTATAACCAAATATATATAGCTAAAGAAGACATACATAAAACTGCCTTTAGATGCCCAGGGGCCTTAGGGTGTTACTAATGGATAATTATGCCTTTCGGCCTGAAAAATTCAGGATCGACTTATCAAAGGGCAATGAATCTAATCTGTCATGACATGATAGGCAAGTTTGTTGAAGTATATGTGGATGATATTGTGGTCAAATTTGTTAAAGAGGAAGATCATTTCGAACAACTGAAACGCTCATTTGAGCGAATGAGACAGTATAAATTGAAATTGAATCCTTTGAAATGTGCATTTGGTGTCAATGCCAGGAATTTCCTTAGTTTTCTAGTGCACCAAAGGGGAATCGAACTCGATAAGAATAAAGCAAAGACAATTTTAGAGGCCAAACCGCCTAGTAACAAAAAAGAATTGCAACGATTTTTAGGCCAAGTAAATTTCTTAAGGCGTTTCATCTCTAATTGTGCAGGGCGAACAAAAGCTTTTTCGCCTCCCCTAATGTTGAAAAACCAGGACGAACTCGTTTGGGAGGAAGAACATCAAAAGGCTTTCGATAGCCTAAAGACGTATTTATCAAATCCACCAGTATTGGTGTCACCTATCCAAGGACAGCCATGAGGTGTATATATCGGCTGAACAAGAATCGATAGCTAGAATGGTCGCGCAAGAAGACCAATTTGGTGAAGAAAGGGCAATAAATTATTTAAGTAGACGTCTGACAAAATGCAAATGTAATTATTCTGCCATCGAGAAATTATTTCTCGCTTTATATTTCACATGTACATAGTTAGGCTTATTTACGGCATATAACAGTTTATCTAGTTTCTAAAGTAAATCTAATGAAGTACATGTTTTCTCGCCCTGTTTTACACCAAAGGATAGGCCTTTGGACTTTGGCATTATTTGAATTTGAAATACAATATGTACTACAAAAGGCAGTGAAAAATCAAGCATTGGCTAATTTCTTGGCCGATCACCCGTGCTTTGATATGCCAGAAGAAATTAAATTGGAAATAGACTCATTCAAGTTGAAACCATGGATCTTATATTTCGACGGAGCAAAAACTTCCAAAGGTGCAGGGGTAGGAATAGCTTTAATAAATCCTTTAGGAGTTTGTTATAAATTCGCCTTCACATTAGATAGAATGTGCACTAATAACCATGCCGAATGCGAAGCATTGATTGTCGGCCTAGAGTTACTGATTGAAATGGAAGTAAAAAACGTGATTGTTAGGGGCAATTTTCAGTTGGTGATCTACCAACTTACTGGCGATTTTAAATGTCAAAGTGATTCCGTCATGAGTTAGTATGAAATCAGCCAAGAATTGCTAGAGGAGTTCGATTAAGTGGAATTTCAATATGTCAATAGAATGTACAATGACATACGAACGAACTAGCCCAAACGGCCTCAGGTTACTTAAAAATTTTAGATATGGAACCCATTTGTGAATATGGAACAATATTGCCCGTTGTACAAAGGACGGCAAATAGGATTGGAATTCATTGCATACAAGAAAGAGACGTAATGGATTAGAGGGTAGAGATGAAAGAATTCTTGAAAGAACCAAGTAGAAAGAACAGCAGAAAGATAAGGCTACGATCGTTGTATTACACATTGATCGAAGATGAATTGCTTAAGAAACACCCAGATGGGGTATTGTTGAAATGTGTAAACTTACAAGAAGCTAAGGTAATTATGGCTGAAATACATGAAGGAATTTGTGGAGCCCGCCAAGTTGGCCAAAGGATGAGGTGGTTAATTATTAGGAATGGATATTTTTGGCCTAAGATGGGAGAAATGTGTGTCCAATATGGAAAATGTTGTTTGGCATGTCAAAAACATGGCCCAATCTAAAGAGTGCCAGCTAGAGAAATAGCACCTATCATTAAGCCATGGCCGTTTAGAGGTTGGGGAGATAGACTTAATAGGGAAGATTTATCCACCATCATCCAAGCAACATACATTCATTATGGTGGCGACAGATTCCTTCACTAAATGGGTAGAGGCAATACCTCTAAAAAAGGTATCTCAGAAGAGTGTTATAGAGTTCATTCGCGATCATATCATTTATAGGTTTGGGATCCCGCAAACTCTGATGGTGGATTATGGGACTTCCTTGAATGGGGATCAAGTGAAGGAATTTTTTAGCAAATTTGGGGTCAAGTTGGTAAACTCCATACCTTATTACGCTCAGTCCAATGGTCAGGCTGAATCCTCTAACAAGATTCTGAAAAACATCGTAAGAAAGATAATAAGCGAAAACGCCAGAGATTGGCACGAGTGTTTGAATAAAGCCTTGTGGGCCTATAGAACGTCGTCACGTACAAGCACTAAAGTTACCCCTTTTCAGCTAACATACGGACAAGACGCAGTACTGCCCATGGAAATCAAAGTGCAGTCAATGAGAGTATGTCCACAAAACAACCTGGCCGACAACGAACGCGTAGAGTTACTTGTCCAAAACTTATTGGAATTGGACGAATTAAGGTTGGACGTCCTGGATAGATTGCAAGTCCAGAAACAAAAAATAGCTAAGTTTTACAACAAAAAGGTCATAGCCAAGTCCTTCAGTTCGAGCGATTTGGTTTGGAAAACAATACTCCATTTGGATAGTAAAGACCCAAAGTACGGTAAATGATCACCAAATTGGGAAGAACCATACAAAGTGAGAAGTGTATTGCCTAATGGAGCCTACCATTTAGAAAATTTAGATGGTACTAATCACGTGAGGTCATCAACGGCAAATATTTGAAGAAATATGTTTCTTCCTTATGGGAAAACAAACAAATAAAGAGTTAAGCATGTAAGTTCTATTGATCGATGATGGCCAAATAAAATAAAGAACAAATTACGTTCAAATAAAACTTTTATTAAGTAAATGTTGGTTATATCTATGGAATACAAAACTGCAGAGTCTCCTATGAGCAAAAGTACAAAACCTCCTACGAGTTACAATTAGGGATAAACAATTATGGTCCTTTGGGCAGCAATGGTGAAAATTGTAGATTTGGACCAGTCGCCTTCCTAAGTACATCGCTACAATGGCGAGCAAAACGCTAAGAAACATTCTCAACAAGCGAAGTGTGCCGGAATTATCCCCTTCCACCATTGATGGATGGCAAGAATTTTGCTGCTGACCCATTTCTACAGAAGATGGAACTAGAGATGAATTATCAAGAGGCTAAACGATGGCAGCAAGATAATTCCTAGAGGAAGGATTAAGAACGAGGATGAAAATGATAAGTGCAAGAATGTATATTTATAAAGGCATGGAGATGAAAAGACAGAATGTGAAAGGCCACACACATGCATTAAATGGCCTAAAGTCTTGGGAAAAGGAGATTAGAGGGCCAGGTATATGGACTCGAATACAAGATAACAAATACCTGGGGGTTTGACGATTAAGGAAAAGAACGTCAATTAGTTCACGAGTAGGTAAAAGAATCGTTCATTGTTAATAAATATTGCTGTTACAGCCAAGTTCATTTATGGCAGTTAATTACAGAAGAAAATTAAGACGTCAAAACGTCTCGATTACAATTCGCTCCAAGCAGACCTCAGTTGTTCCCTAAGCTTCGCCAAATCCTCGCCCTGCCTTGAAGAAGCGGAGCTTATCTCGGCTACAACTTCGTCATCAACCTGCAACTGTTGGTAACATTCAACCAAAGACTTCGTTCGCTCTACTTCTTGGGAAGCATTACGTTCTTTAGCAGCCATCCTAGCCTTACAATCATCCATCCTTGCTTGAAGTTCTTTCATCTCTGCAGCCAAGTTCATCATTAAAGAATCTTCAGCCTTAATTTCAGAGGAGACTTCAATCAATTTAGCCTCGGCGTTGTTAATCTCCTGAAGTAGAGATTTCTTCTCAGAGGAGGCATGAAGATACTGAGTGCTTTTAGCCTTCAACTCGATACTTCTAGCCAGCAAGGAAAGAACTTCAGAGTGAATGACCTTCAGTGTCGCCTTGAAGTTAGAAGAAACATTGAGCGACGGAAGCGTAAGTGCTTGTGCCAACTTCGTGCTCAAAAGATCAAATTTTTCCTTCTGTTTGGCAGTACTGGCCATACGAACATCCATGTCCATGAAGGCAACATACTCAAGCATTGATTGTTTGAGGATCTCCATGTTTGCTTTTGAGGAGTCAGAATGATGGCTGGAAGAAGGACATGACGTCTTCATTTGTTCCCAAGAAGAAAGCAAGTCTTGGATAGAACGTACAACGAAATTAGTACACTGAGAGAAAATCCCGTTGTTAAAACTGTCACTACTACAAGTAAGGCAAAGAACGAAAGAGGAATATGAGCTACCTCATCAGCGACCTTTGTATGTTCAGGATCATCGTCAATCGGCCCCACCATCCGCGAAGACTTCCCTTTCTCTGAGTAAGTCGACCTTACCACAATGGGCAGGTCCATGGAAATGCCTGATGCACCCAGGGAATAGTAAGTCAAAGACTACTAAATCAATAAATAGAGTGAAAGTACCAAAAGATGCCCTACTTGCTGGTTCAGTACTTGAGGAATGGATGCCCTGAGAAGTCTGCAGTGTCTCAGTAGGTTGGGATGAAGACTCTGGAACTAAAGGTTTCTCTTTGAGTGAAACCCCTTCCTCAGATGATCCGGTTGAAATGGTTACAACAGCAGGAACTGGAGCAGGAGATGCTGAGGTTAAAGCCTTTGAAGGAAAAGCCAAACTCCTCTGAAAATTCAAGAGAAACGTTAATACATGAAAGACAGCATTTCATGGAATAAATGAATCCAGTTACCTTTTTCTTGTGGATAAGAGGCATATCATCATCATCATTGCCCTCAGCATCGTCTTCCAAAATTGGGAAAGCGGTAGCTGATCGTTTACGGCTGGAAGTACCTTTGGTTGCAGCGGCCGGACAGGTGAAGAAGTAGGGAAAAGGCTTGAACGCTTTACACGAATTGAGGACGACGGAGAGGGACTCCTAATAGACAAAGGGGTGACCATAGTAGGAGAAGTGGAAGAGGTCTCTGACCGATCTAATAGGTGAAAGGCATGATTGGCATCAACAGCAAATAGCCTACGTTCCACAAATGGCCAGAGTTGATCAAAAAGTGGATTTGTGACAATCGTAGAATTGAAATGAGCAAAAGAGAAGCCGTGGGCTAAAAGTTTATTACGAGCATCGATGCTTTCAGCCTCGATTTTATTTATAAGATGGAAACGCTCTGTCAAGTTCTTGGAATAGCAGGGAGGAATAGATCACGTTTGGCCGAATCCAAGTTGACGGGCAAAGAATTGGGGGGCATATATTTCAACCCCAACCTTGGCGTTCGTCCAGGTCAAAATATCATGGAACAATTCCCTTCCAACTAGAAATTGAACCCAGACGAGCAAAGACGAACCTACTTCATCCATAGTCGAAGGAGGACGAACAAAAATGGGAATCTGATGAGCAGGGGATTGAATTCAAGGTATAAAAGAAAGTGAAAACATCCCTGGCAGACATATTTACAGGCCTCAATTGATGAATGAACAACCCATAGCAGACAACCGACCTAGGAGGAGAGCATAGAGCACCAAGTTGTGGGAAATACGCCCTTAACCATAATTGGGCTAAACAAAGAGGCCCACTGCCTGTAGGGGAGGCACCACTCTTCAGTTAGAATTGGAGGGAAGCCATGCCTCTATAAAAGGCAGCCAAAAAGAATGAGCATAAATTCAAAGATCGGCCACGTGCCAATTCGTGTGATATAGGCAGATAGCTCATAGAAGGTTTCAGGCTGGGGACACAAAGGATATATTTACAAAGCCAGACCTGGAGGAAAGCTACACGTTCAACATGGCTGGGTTCAGAAGCGGAGGTAGCGTAAGAATGTTGCAAACTCGAATAAGATTCAGTGATCTTCTTATCGAACTTTGGGGCAGTACCAGTGACTAAGAGGCAAGGGGATATAGTGTCGCCCAAAGGGGGAAGGTTTACCAAAGCCACTACATCTCTCAGAGTGACAGACATTGGACCAAGGAAGAAAATAAAAGTATTGTACTCAGAGGACCAAAAGCTCAGGGCAATGGGGAAAAGTGTTGAATCATAAATTGGGGGGTGGAGCGTAATTTCTAATATGTCCGAAATTCTTGCACGATCAAAAAGGGCTTTAGTGGGGCCATGTTTCATTAAACGTGCATGCCAAATATGGAAAGTAGAATCAGTTTTAGGCTAATTACGAATACCTCATTCTTGGATTGATTTCAATGGCAGCGAGTTCATGAAGGGAAGGTCCTTAGTGTAGGAGAACAGTTGACCGATCGTCGTTTTTCCCATCGATTCGGCATCTTTAAACAATGGACCTAGATAGAACTAATTTGAGTCTGGATTGGCTTGAGAAAGATAGGATGGATTTATATATGGTCTAGTGAGGAGGTTTTGGAAATCCTCAAAACTGAAGAGAGCATCAGGCTGAGTTTGTGAAGTGGCCATTGGATGAGAAAAACAAGTTCGCTGGAGTTTGCTTGATAAGCGTAGCAAAGAAGCAAGAAGATGAACAGTAAATAGAGCGAGGACAAATCGCGAAATACTGAAATGTGGGTTAATGGTACTACGAAATAGCGTGTCCGTCAGATTTATAAGGGTTTGTAAAGTTACATCTTTTCAAGTATAGAAGAAAGTGATGATTGAAATTCTTGGAAATTTCAAATGTTGCTGGACAATACGAAGTGAATATGGCAAAAATTAATTATTGAATATTAATTCTGCCATATTGGGGGGTAATTGTTGACACACTAAAATTGCAGCCAAATTAAATAGCCCAAAGAGCAAAGCCCAGTTGAGAATCCAAGATGAAAGCCCAAGCAAAGGGTATTACTAAACAATGTAAAAGCCAACAAATAAAGGAATGCCATCGCCCAAACTTGCAGAACGCCCAGATGTTGAGCGAATAAAGTACCTTATGGACGCCCAGAGCGAAGGAGTCGTCGCCCAAACTGCTGGGTCGCCCAGAATCCTAGCGATGACTAAACCCTATTGTTATCTAAAGTCACGATTTGAGGCGGTTTGAGCACATCACAATTACATCCCACGATTTGAGAAAATCAGTGACAAGCGGGTATGAAGAAAACGTGGTGGTAAGAGTTACAAATGGTAGTTATTGGCCAGTTAGCCACTATAAAAGAAATGGGTAGTTACAAATAGAGTCCAAACGGTTAAGAACTGCCCAAGAAGTATAAAAGGAAGAGGAAAGCAATGAAGAAAGCTCCGACAAAATCCACTCTCAAACAGAGAATGCAATACTCCGAAATTTTATACTCGTTTAATTTGCTCATTTAACTGTTTTAGGATAGTAGTGTAACTTTTCAAATTTTATTGTTTTGGTTAAATATATAAGCTAGCATGAGGTAGTTAAAAATTTAAGCAAGCATGTGGTGTTATCTTTGTAGTAACAAACAAGCATGTGGTGTTATCTTTGTAGTAACAAGCAAACATGAGGTGTTTTAGGCAAGCATGTGGTGTTGGAGGAAAGCATGAGGTGTTTAATTCTAAGTTTTATGTGATATAGAGTGCTAGCATGCATGCAGATTTTTGAGAAATTCAGCCCACGTGTATGCACTCATTTAACTTGGTAATTAGTCACCTTTCCACCTTAATTTGACCACAGACTTCTTGCCTATAAACAATTAAGAATTTTCCCAGTAAAGGTCTTTGCAACCTGAATTATATTTGCAACAAAGAGTAAGGTCCAGCAGAAAGAAAAACATCTAGTACACATTTCAGTCAATTTCTCCAAGTGTTACGGTAAGATACTTAATTTCTATGCTCAACTGGTAGGATTTCATGATAATACTTATGCTTAAGCTATGCATGAGAACCATAATATGAAAGTGGTGGACAATTCCACGAAGTTAGATATCTATTTATGCCTTAGGACAAATCCGAAGGGCACTGGCAAATCGGGATGTGCAAGTATGCATTTGAATGCTTTCTTTTGTGTAGTATTAACATGTTAAATCCGAGTATGGTATCTTACTGAGTACTCTTTATACTCATAGTATTTATACTAAATTTTCAGATTCTTGATCGTTGAGTTGAGTTGGTGGAAGTTAGTCGGCCTACTTGATGATGGGACAAGGTTATCTTGTATCAAAACTTCCTTTTCGTACGTTTTGTTCAAAGACTGTTTTTCATATATTTTTCGTGTGATATTAGATATAAACCAGCATAATACCTGATGTAATATGGTACTGGAATTAAGTTTTGTAAGCACATCGTTCATGTTACGCTGAGAGGTACGCGTAAAGACCCTTTTTACTACGATGGTAAAAGAGGCAGAAACTAGGCAGGTTTTTAGGGTCAGTTCAAAATGCAATTACAAACTCTAAAAAGTCTATTTGAGACTCTAAAAATGCTTCAATGTTCCTCTTTGAGTTGTCTTAATATGAGAACAAGAATCACTAAATTTGGATGTCTGTAGCCGGAGATATAAATTTTTAAGTGTCGGAGGGTCAATCTGAAATTTCTTTGCAGTACCTCACTACTTTTAATGAAACGTTCATATCATATGATCTTGGAAACCCTCAATATTTTAACCTGGAAAACTACTTGGAAATATCTTTCAAACGCCACAAATTTCATAGGAAACGAAGTTGGGGTGAATTTTATAAAAATGTTTGAACTGGCTGCCCAAACTAGCCGTAACAGCACCACGTCCGCATATGAAAAGATTAATTTCAAGTCAGCATGCACTCCTACTGGCCATTAAACTTTCGAGAGATCTTTTACTATAAATTAAAAATACATTTATGGTGTGCATTACATTTTACTTAAGAGTTTTTACATGTAACAAATGCTGAAGTTATTACGTTAGTACGTGACATTCGAAGCTTAAGTTTGGGGGTGTCACAGAGAATATGTAATTTACTTTTTCTTAGATTAACTTTAATTAATTCATCTCCTTGTACTTGTGTGCTTGCGCCCCTTGGAGGCATTCTTGTTTGTATCAAAACTGTAATCTTTATATTCGAAAAACACCCCTTTTTGGGACTTTGTTCCAAGAGGTTTGATCCTTACACAATCGTTTGATCCTCTTTTAATTGTTAGCGAGTTACCACGCGAAACACATTGCAATCGTGAAACTACCTTGTCCAAAGTTTATAGCCAAATATACAATGAAAGACTAGGCACATTAGATTAAGACATAAAGGCCTCCCCTGATAATAGTCTCAGATGGTAAAATATCCTGATAATACATCAAGTCAAAACCTAGCAAATTCTTTGATAAAAGGCCTTGCAATGGATTTAGCTTGGAAAACATCAAAGGGAATGGAATTTTGGCCAAAAAATTAATACCCAATGATGAAATCTTGACTTACAACTTGAGTAATCAAGTTCTTAAGTTGAATGAGTAATTTCAAACACAAACATTATCTCAAGATAAAAGTGTTTCACAATAACAATAAAAGAAAGTTCGAGCTACCTAGCTCCAACAAATTTCTTATTCAAATATCAAAATTGTTCAATTGTAATGAGTGTAATATGATGTCTAAAAAGTGATTTTGATGAGCTACAACTTTATGCAAAGGTGGAACACAAATCTATAAATAGATTAAAGGTGTCTTTCAAATTCAAGTATTTTTCAAATTCTTCATTGTTCCTCTCTACTAACCTAGCATTATTTTCTTTGATTTTTACTTTATATTTCTTGATCTATTATCTGGTGTATTGCAGAATTGGATTTAAAGACTTACATATGAATTCATACACATCTTGGTCTTCTATTTGTTGTCATTAATGTATAAACTCAACAAAAATTACATATCATTCCATTGTATCTTGGAGGCATATTTAGATCTTATGTGCGTTCATCCAATGAAACACAAATATCATTGTTAGGTAAGCACCATGCATGCTTTGAATTTTACTATGGATTTAGAGTTTGAGTCATTTGAAGAGTATCATCACCAACAATTTCAGTCAATTTTGCTGAACTTTTAATAAAAATTCAATCGATTAACAAAACTTTAATTTGTCTCAAATGTGTTGATAAACTTCAATTTAATTTCAAATTTTACCACTTTGTCATATTCTACCATGTACCTATAAGTAGGGGTGGACGTGGTTCCATTTGGATCTGGTTCTAAGATAACCGAATCGAACCATGAACCAATGTTTTTTTTTTATAATGGAACCAAATAGTTTTTTTTAAAATGCGGAACCGAACCGAACCATTTGGTTCTGGTTCGATTTGGTTTGGTTCTAGTACTATTATAGAGTATTGCTTAATTTTCAGACTTGCATTATATCTGTAAGTTACTAATATATACTTTAATAAAAAATATAAGCATCAAACATTTAACAAGTTCAAATTATCAATAATCAAGATCATAAAAGTCCAAACTAACAAACAAAATATAAATGAATGAGTCATTGCAAGAAGTTAATAATATTGACTATCGAGTTCCATTTTCATCCTCCATCCATTCAATTCCTTTACATGAAGCCGTTAGGCCTACATGAGAAAAATGAAATATGAAGTTCAAACTTGAAACTAATAGGTATGAGTGGTGACTAGCAGTGGCAAAAAAGCTCGGAGGCTCGCACTACTCGGGCTGAGCCCCATTTTGGGGCTTCGGCCCTTGTCAACATATATATATATATAAATTTTAAATTTTGATTTCAAATTAAAGCTGCCTGCAAGTTGGCATGCACGCAATAGCTTGCGTACACGCAATCACAAAAATATGTTCGTAAATTTTTTTCATGCAATTGTCTTGTCATAATTTAAATTTTTATATTAAATATAGTTAAAACAGATATATTTTTTTGTCTATAAGTACGGAAAATTTTTTACAAATCCATATCAATCTCTCGAATTTCTTTACGCAATATTCAATTTCATTATTATACTCTCAAATTTCTTTACGCAATATTCAGTATTTTACTCTCCAATTTCTTTTACTCTATTTTTCAATATTCTTTACTATAATACTTACACATGGATTTTACTAGTGATGGGATTAATCAGTTTAAAGGTAGTTCGAGTACTTCATTGGGATACGAAGCATCTCAAAATGTTCTAATTGATTTGGAGGATATCGAAGAGGAGGAAGTAGTCGAGGTTAAAAGGTTGAAAAAAGAGTTTGCGGATTGTTGGAAACATATGACTCGTAAAAAAGTTGGGGTTCAAAATGGAGTTGATATTTGGAAAGCATGTTGCAATTATTGTGGTAAAGAACTTAGTTGGAAGCCTAGTTCGAACACATCGCATTTAAATAGACACATAGTAAGAAATTGTAAATCGAAACCAGTCGGTCTTGACCCGAAACAGACCAAACTAACATTTACCAGTTCCGGTCTACTCTTTCCACTTTTTTATATTCACAAGAAAAATTTCGTAAAGGAATGACTGCATACATGGCTGCAACAGAGATGTCGCTAACGATGATCTAGTCAGTCCATTTCACTCGTCTTGTGCAGAATTATCTCCAACCCAGCTATCATTCTTATTGTAGAAATACTCTTCGTTCTGATGCTATAAATTTATATAACATAAGAAAACAAACTGCTATTGAAAGTCTAAAATCTTTTAATTCTGTTATATCATTTACCTCTAATTTATGGACCGGTGTTAATAAAAAAAGGTTATATTGCTGCTAAGCTCATTACATTGATCACCTATGGATTATGCATAAAAGAATTATTGCATTCAAATGTGTAGAATATCCTCATAATGCGACTAACATATACATGGTTTTAAAATATATTATACAAGAATATGGTATGCAAGAAATGGTTCGAAGTTTTACTTTTGATAATGCTAGTGTAAACAAAGTTGTTGTCGAAAAATTTATTAATGATTTGAACCCTACATTTGGAGGTTTATTTTTTCATCAACGTTGTATATGCCACATTATTAATTTGATTGTAAAAGATGGGTTAGAATATATAAAATTATTGTTAGATAAAATTATGCAAGCAATTAATTTTATTACTATATCACTAACAATAAAACAAGCATTTAACAGTTTATGTGCACAGTATTGATTAGAAAAGAAATCATTTGTCACTGATATATCACATAGATGAAACTTTACATATCTTATGTTACACTCGTGTGAAAATTATGATAAAGTTATTTCGATGTATTATAATGGTAGGCATACATATGGACCCGAACATAATTTGGAAGGTTGGGAATGGAATCTTGCATCTGTCGTGAAAAAAATTTTAAAACATTTTTTCGATGCAACAAAGGAATATAACGGTGTTTATTACCCTACATCTTCACTTGTTTTACAACATTTTTTCTATTTTGCACAAGTATTACAAAAATATAGGAGTTTGTCAATTTTTTTTGATATAGTTTATTCTATGGAGTCAAAATTTCGTAAATATTGGGAAGAGATACCCTCTTTATTTTTATTAGCTTCGGTGATGGACCCTCGACTTAATTTAACTGGCACAAAAGCTACTATAAAAGGGATTTCAAATTTCATGAATGTACAGTTATCACATGTGCATATAGAATCAATGTTATGTGCAATGTACAACTATTACGCTGAAAAAGAAGGTCAGTGCAATTCTACTTCCCAAAGTTCGTTTTCAAGAAACGCTTCAACAAATACAGATAATATATGGAGTTATTTAGAGACCAATACTAGTTTTCCTTCATTTAGTTATAGTTCGTCAATATCTAGAGTAATAGATGTCAGTGGTACAAATCTTGAAATTCCCTCCGTGTTAGCTAGGTATATGTGCGTGGACGTTCATAGTATGCTACAACCACAAGAATTACAAGAATTTAGTCTTTTATCATGGTAAAGGTGTAACAAAAGGCAGTATCCAATTGTATCAAAAATTGCTCGTGATCTACTAACACCGCCGGTGTCTATAGTAGCATCGGAGGCTGCATTTAGTTTAGGTGGTCGAGTTTTATGTGACGAACGATTCAAGACTAAAAGAAGATAAATTGGAGGTTTTAATATGTTTGAAGGATTGGGAATGTGCGGAATTACGTCTTCAAGAACAAGTTGATAGTATAATGGCCGAAGAGTTACAGCAGATTAAAGTATAAGATATTGTAAGTTTTTAAATTGTTTAGTTTCAAAAAAATACGTAATTTTTAATTTTTTTTTTAAGAAAAATTGTATATGAAATATTTTATTCGTTTACAATTTTAACTCCACCTACGATAATTGTAGCCAGTCCCAAACCCGGATAAAGGAGGAGTGTTTTAACTTTTATAACTTCTTTAATTTATAACACGCATAAAATGTACAATTTTTTTTTTTAAAAATGTAGATTTAAAAAAAAAAAAGAGCCGGCTCGGGCCGACCTAATTTTTTTTGGCCGGGATCGGCCCGGCTCGGGCTCGGCTCGTTGACACCACTAGTGGTGACAAAATAACTAAGCTTAACAACTTAGTCATTACCATGAGATAACTATTAACTGTTTAATACTCCATTACTTATGTTGTAACTTTGAGAAACTCTACAAACATAATTCAAAATACACAGTTAAAAAAAGAAAAATAAATTACAAACGTTTGCAATTAATAAAATGTAATGTAATAATATTTTATAAAATAAATTTTACCATATTCAATTTCTTCGTAGAACTCCGTCTCCTCAATGCAAATTTTGTCTTGAATTACTCTCAAAAGCCTAGATTCTTCTCGTAACCAATTTTGGGTACAAATTAAAGCCTCAAATGTTGTAGGAGTTAAAGAACTCCTAAAACAATCAAGAATGCGCCCTCTAGTACTAAACGCCGACTCAGAAGCAACTGTAGATACTGGAAAGGCAAGCACATCTCTTGCAATATTTGACAAAATTTTAAATCTTGGGGTATTTATCTTCCACCAATTCAAAATATCAAAATTTGCATCATCTACATCTTCATTTGGTTCCATCAAATATCTTTGAATCTCATCTTTTCTAGACAAACTGCATTTGCTAGTTTTTAATTTCTTGTACCCAAAATCAAAATTATCAAAGTCATTCCAATCATCATCACAACCATACAACAAAGTGATTCCATCATTAGTACCACCACTTCCACTAGCTCCATCAGTATCGCTTTCCCATCCCTTGTACTGATTATACAAAGTATACAATAATTTATCGACTTCATTTTTTGTGGCTTCAACCCTACCTGAGTCGTACATAATACCAATACAATGTACAACAAACTCTAATTTATATCATGGATCAAGCACAACTGCTACAATCAAAATCTTATTGATCCTATCAACATTTCCCCAATACATGTCAAACTTACCCTTCATGATGCTAACCATATTACCCAGCACACTATCCTGTTTGTCACTCATTCTCTTCAAAATTTGCTCAATTTTACAAACTTCATGGAAGTAAATATTAGATGTAACATTCAATGAAGCACTAAATTTCAAAGTAACTTCATAAAATATTTTTAAAAATTTGGCAAATCTTCTAGCTCTATCCCAATCATAAGTTGTTGGCGGCCCTTCTCTTTCTTTTCCACTTTCACAATCATCAAAATATTTGTAGTAAAGTCCATCCTCTTCCTCCATTCGGTCAAATGGTTTCTCAAACTTTAATGCACTATCCAATATTAAGAATGTTGAATTCCATGGAGTAGGTACATCTAAAACCGCAAGTTGTTTGCATTCTATCTTCTCCCTTTCAATACAACATTTAAATTTCATCAATCGGGAAGGAGATGATCGAAAATACTTGATCGCATTCCAAATGCTTGCTATTGATGCATTAAAATCTTTCAACCCCTCATTAACAATTAATTAACTATGTACGCAGAACAACGGACATGCAAATAAGAGCCACCTAAAATCATACCATCAGGTTTCCAATTCTTCAACTTGTTTTTCACTTAAATGATTGCAACATCATTTGTGTTTGCATTGTCCATAGTAATACTACATACACGATCTATTCCCCATTCAAGCAAACAATTCTCAATAAGTTTTCCAATTGTCTTTCCTTTATAAATTGGAACAACGGAAAAGTTTAATATCCTCTTATGTAATCTCCAATCTCTATCAATAAAGTGTGTTGTGATTACCATGTAACATATATTTTGAATTGAGGTCCAACAATCCGTGGTTAAAGAAATCCTCTGCCTATTTTTGATAAATTTGTCCCTTAAGGACTCTTTTGTTTCATGGTAGAGATGAAGCACATCTTTAGCAATAGTTCTACGACCAGGAACCACAAATTTTGGGCAAAGTTCTTGCACAAATGCTTTGAAACCCTCACCCTCCACAAAGGAAAAAGGCAATTTATCAATAATCACCATCCTAACCACTGCTTTTCGACACTTATTTTTATCAAATATTGATGCCATAATATATCCTTTGTCATCCTCACCATTAGCTCGATTACAATCATCAGTTTCTTGTTGTTTTAGCACCATTTGCTTGTCATCCGTTTTAGTGCATTTATAAGCAAAAAAGTTTTTAAGTGCTTTCGCAAAGTAGAAGTTCCATTAAACTTGTAGACATTCTTACAGTAATTGCATTTTGCAGTCTTCCCATCTGATAACTTCGTGAAATGTGCCCATACATCTGACCTCTCTTTAGGCTGCTTTACAACTTCTTCTACATCAGAATCCATCTAAATTACCAAATAGAGAAGACAAAATTTCAATTAGGTCAAAACATTTTATTGCTTTTTAGAAATAAGTTACTTGCATTGCCAATTATGAGCCACTTCCAAAATAAATGTTCACTTTAATGTAAGAAAAATTTACCGTATCCAAACCTTCTTGGAAACAAAAACTTGATAAAACTAAATTCCACTTATTTAAAAGTTTAGCCAATCATGCTCTTTAAGAGGAAAAAATAAAAATAAAATCCACCATAGAGAGGACGTAGAAAGAAAACAGATAAAGATGAGAAAGCCATGGACAAATTATAGTAAAAGGAATAATAGTAGCAATTAGAAAAATTAGCATCAAATATTCAAATTACTTAACAATTCATGGCATGGGATAAGTGCCCACCTCACGGCTCAATCTGTTATTATTCTTCTTTGGAATTTTCTGTCTTCAACAATCACTTTATGAATGCTGGTTATTATTCCCCAAGTTCGTACGGTTGTAGCCTGTTGTTGCGTCTCAGTTTTCCATTGGCATTGGCGTCTCGCGAGGGCTTTTTGGTTGCTGGATTGCTAGTTATTGGTTAACAATGTATTAATATACATTACACAATACACACGAACAAAATATTTTATGGGCCAAACACTTTTTATGGGCTGTACCAAAATAATGGTTATTGGGCTGGCTTCAATTAACATAAAATCAAATTCATACAAAAAATAAAATTATAAATTAAGTTTGGTTCTTGGTTCTAGAATTAAAACCGAACCAAAACCATAACAAAACCATAACCGAATGGTTTTTTGTTCGAATAACCAAAATCTTTTTTTTGTAGAACCGAACTGAACCGCTTGGTTCGGTTCAGTTCTGGTTTGGTTTGGTTTGGTTTGAACATTTTGTCCACCCCTACCTGTATGTATTATGCCTTAAATTCAATCGATTTTGGACGGAAAGACTATTAATATTATTAATGCATTTTATTTAGGCAGATATATTATTTAATTGAATTACTATTCTAATAAATTATATTAATAGAGTTTATAAAAGGTTGAACCCCAACCTTGAGGGCCCCCCACCGACCCTGCCCTGGGCCATTGTGGAGGAGGTAAATCGCAGGATGTGCCTCCCAGGAGCCAGGGTGGAGAGCTTATGGATAGGTCTTGGGCTATTAACCCTATGGTAACTCCCGCCTGCAACAAAGCCAATTCCACCTTGCGGGGAATCGAACTCTGCACACTACCGAGCTGAGCCCTAACCGCCATCCCCTTTGCCACTGGGAGATATGCAGTAACTTGTTAATCACAAGAAGTTGTGATAGTTAGAAATAAATTATATGTGATTGAATTTTAAATTGCCTGTGGTCGTAAGTAATAACGAAATACGAATATCGTTAATACGGATAAACTAGAACATGTGAGAACTTACTCAAGAAGCAAGTAACTAATCTCACAAGCTAAAATACGTTGATGTTTTTTTAAAAGAACAAAACATTGGAGACCTTCTAAAGAGATTTCACATGGATAACTATTTAAATTTCAGTGATTAATCTCTAACGTTAGATAGTTAAATTGCTGATTTGACTTGAGGTCTTCATGGCGCTTTATATGAAGGACAATCATACTTTGATGATATTGGATGTTGCTTTGCCAAAAGTCGTTAATATGATATTGTTCGGGTATGTTAAGAATCATATGAAAGTTGTAGATGGTCAATAATGCATTTGTCACCCTTAGATAGTAGGAGATTATGATCTGTGTATCATTCAATTAAGTTAATAATAAAATTATTGGCCAATGTATGTTCATAAGCCAAAAAAGAGTTTTTGACTAATATTAACGTGAAAGTGGGATGAAAGATATGATCAATAGTCGAGATGACATACTTTCGTATTTATAGTTTCACGGTAAACTAATAAATTTGGTTTTGTCATACCACATGACACTTCCTATCACGTGTATGAGATGTCAATATGAGACGACGAATGTGAGTTAATTAATCTATATGAATTAATGATAAATTAAATAAGTATTTTAATTTCTCTTATTTTGATTATATCAAAATAATAATTCAAGTCATTAAGCATCATGACAAAAAAAACTAATGGGCCACGCACAACAAAAGAGAACTAGAAGAATGATATTACTAATTAATTAATCGACAAGTGTGGGGAGTCTGTAGAATTAATTAAATGGGTTGTTTAGTAGTGGTATAATTTAAGAAATTAGAGTTTGAGAAATTAAAACACACGTTCATTATCTTACTAGCATAAGAAAAGAGAAATCATAATTCTCTATTTCTTATTCCCTTGTGTAAATTACCATTGAAAGCAAGACATTTGGATAGTTGTGGTGTACAGATCGTGATTATATGTGTTCCAAGATTGTCAAAGAACTATATAGAATTCTTATCAAAGTTTCTATCTAAACATAATGAAGATCCTAAATTCCCAATAGTAGTATTAGGGCCGACTTTGTATTTGTTAAAATTTGTTTTTGAATCACGGAACAATCAATGGTTGATTGTGGTTTATATATTGTTTTTAGCTTTTAAGAAATCTGATTTTCAACTTCTAAAATTCCTAAATTTCCAACAGTGGTAGTAGAGCTGACTTTGTATTTGTTAGAAATTGTTTTTGAATCACGGAACAATCAATGATTGATTGTGGTTTATATATTGTTTTTTAGCTTTTAAGAAATTTGATTTTCTACTTCTAAAATTTGTTTTTGCAAAAAAATTAATTTTTAGTCAATTGTCGAGGGTTGGTGTCGGCGAGCGGTGCCTCGTAATTAATTATGGAGGCCTTTCCTGCAATTTGTGAAATTGTGGGCCTTGTTTGCATTTTTTATTCAAGTGGTCAAGTTGCAAAATTTTAAAAGGGGGCCTTTTCTTCAATTTGCGAAATTGAATGGCTCTTTTTATAATTTTAAAATCAGGAGCCAGAATGCAATTTTAAGAAGGGTTTTGAATAAAAAATTTTGTAAAGGCATTTGAATTTGAACTTCAAAAGAGTTTGATATTAAATTCAATTTTGACTCAAATTAAAAAATTTTCATTAAAATTGGATTTTAGCTTAAATTTAGAACTTTGACCTTAAATTGAAATTTATTTTGTTTAGGAGTTTTATTCTAAATTAAAATGTTAATACAAATTACCCTAAAATTGTGGAATTAGAATTGAACTCTAATTTCATATTTAATTAAAATTTGTTTTTAATTAAATAAACTCACTAATTAAATTTCTAGAAGATGAGACCATAGAGATGGAGTATGGCTCGAAAAGGCTAGATACTATAAATTCATAATCGTCCACACAATATATGTATTTTTATTTGCTTGTTGAAGTTTGACAAAACATATATAATTATTATAATGAGACATTTGCATGATGAAACCCCTCGTTAAAATATTAAGTTAGAATTATTATTCATTTTATATCATTATAATGTAAAACAAGAGTCTAGAGAGCTATTCACATTTCATAAATTTCAACATGAAAAAACACTCCAGAGTACACTTCCTGAGTTTCTAAGTATGCTTTAGACTGTTGAACCCAATATCAAAATTAGTAGTAGACAAATTTTGGCCATTAATTCCTCTAAGGGTAGTTAGAGAAATTTTAAGAGAAGTTTCGGAAAAGTATCGAAGATGACTAAGGAAGTCAAATCAAAGAATGACAAAACCCAATCCGATGACCAGTGCTATCATTGTGGAATGAAAGATAATTGGAAGAGCAACTGTTAATGTTAGTATTTGATATACATCGTTGGTTAGATCCTAAACAATGGGAAAATGTGACTGTGCACTTTGACCTATTTTTTTTTAGGTTTACCCTAACATACAAAAATGAACACTTTTCAGAAAGGACTTTTTGAAGCAGAAGATGGAAAAATGACCATATTGTCAAAATAGCACTCTAGTTACTCAAATTGTTAAAAATATCTTTCAACTCAAATAAATGTTTTCTATTCTTAGTTTGATCAATTCTACTAACTTGACCCCCAGTTCAACTCCAAGCTGAGTAAGTTGAGTTGATGTGAACTTTACATATATCTATTCTCCTGTCTCTCTCGTCTTCACATATTGATCCTTGCTATTAGAGTTGATAAATTATTTCTAATTGAACGAATTTCTACCTAATTTATTGTAATTCTATAATTGTAGGAAAAACTCTGATTTAAATAAAATTGGATTTAAAAAGTGACAATTTTGAGCTAATTTGGAGTTGAATCGGTGCAATTAAAGACTAATTGAATTGGAGTGATAAGAAGTAGTAAAAGAGTAATCGAAAGAAAATAGCAAGTCTAGGGGGGTGAAATTCAACTTTTAGAAAGTTTGACGACTGAAGTACACTTTTGGAACTTGAGGCTAACCAATTCATATGAATATGAAGTTTGGGGACCATTATGGAAGCTTTTGAAAGGTTTAGCATCAAAATCGAAGATTAGGCTGGAAAATGACCGAAATTGAGTAGAAACATGAAGAAATAACCAAGATCGTACAAAAAATTGGATTTGGGGACCAAAGTAAAGTAACAGGATAGTTTAGGGAGCCGTAAAAAATCGACTCATGGACTCAGGTGCTTCTTGCTGCTATTCACCATGGTCCAACCCCGTTCGGCCCAATGTACCTTTTTTTTTCACTTTTCTTGATCCATTTTTTCTCATTTATGAAGCACGACTATTAAAATTCGTCGAGTCCTATACATAGACCTCATTTGGGTCATAGGAATGGATTACACCATAGAAAATTTGTGAAAAAAATTAGAGAAAAAAGGGAAATAATCAAGAAAAATAAATCGAGAACTAAAATTTTTTAGTTATGGGCTTTGAGAAAGTGAGTCTTGGTGCAACATCATTCGCTTTTCTTCGTTGTTACTTAAAATCAGGTCTACTCTAATTCGACCATACATTTCATCAACTTTTATCAAAATTTATTAAAAAAGACAATTTTTATCCAAACCAAACCGTGGCTTAATTTCAATTATCAATATTCTCTATTTAAATACTTTCATGTTTTACTTCAATTTTTTATTGTCTTCAAAGTAATTGGCGACTGTTTCAATGAATTGTGAATTTATAACGAACTGAAAGGTAATTTATAGATTTAGACTATGTAAATGAAATCGTTTAATTAGATAAAAGGTTGATATACACTTTTATTATTATTGCGGTCATAAATTTAATTTCAAGGTGATGTAATATTAGTTGAGGCTTATTCTAAGTCATGAAGAGTTATAGTGAGTTAACTCGACTAGATTGATTGAATTGAACTTGAAAGAGATAAATTGATTAAACTAATGAATTTGGTCGAATACAACTTTAGATTAATGAATTTAGTCAAATACAACTTTAGGAATCTAACTTGAGAGGCAATATTAAAAAGGATGTGTGTAGTTAAAGTGCAATTCCTAGTTTCACACATAAGTTAAAAATCCTAATTTCTATTTGCGCACGTTTTAATTACTTTCTTGGACTTTTAATATTTAGGATAATAATTAGGATACATCATTGTTGTTGTAATTCGAAAAGAAGTTAACAATAGTTTAACATTGATAGATTCTCGTGGGAATGATAATCCAAATTATTAAGTCTACTTTATTACTTGTTAAGAATATTGTAGAAATCAAGAAACATGTTTTTGGCGTTGTTAACGAGAATCAATCCAAATCACCGTCATGAGAGACTGGAATATTCCGAGTGACAGATTTGGGGGAGGCAGCACCAGGCTGTAGCTGAGTGTTGCCCAAACCTATATCCAAATGAAAAAAATTCATAAATAAGGTTTTTAGTTTACACCAATTCAAAAATCATGTTTATAGTTTGAAAATTCAAAAATCAATTTTTTTTTTTAATTCTAATATAATATAATATAACAAACCCACCCCACATGCACCACCCCTACCGCTACGGGGACTATTCCGACGACCTTTCTGACCACCACTCTTCTCCGGCGACTGCTTCGATTCCGGCAACTATTCCGACGACCATTCTGGCGACTATTCTGACGACCATTCTGATCACAAATTTATAATTTAATTAGTCACATTATTTTTCAGTCACAAATAATAATCTTTATACGTCACAGATTATTTTATGGTCACAGTTCAAAAATTTCATAGGTCACATTTAATTCGTTAGTCACAGATCAAAATTTATAGGTCACAGGGTCACAGATTATATAATTTTTAGGTCATAAATAAAAAAATGGTTAATTTCATTGGTCAAAGATTATTTTTCAATCACACATTGTCAAATTTTTAGGTCACAGTTAAATACTTGGTCACAGATAACCAAATACTTGGTCACATACACTAGCACTATTTCAGCCACCATCATCACACAAAATACCGCCACCACCCACAGCTACCAAACAAAGCACTGCCACCGCCCCAACCTACCAACCCACCACACACTCCAAACTGGTCAAAACCCACACACCCACTCTGCCAATACCACCGCACCGCACCCACAGCGCGCAGACATACCCACCACCGCCGCAGTATTCAGCCACAGACTATCAACACAACCACCAACCAGATCTGAACCCACCACACACCATATCTATAGTCAAACACCACGTCCACTTCGTCGGCTGCCGATCACAGCACACACACCCACTGAACGACAGCCAGCAGCCGCGAATGGCACACACCCTACGAACGCCAACGTCGTGTGATCCACCACCACAGCGACCACCCCAACAAAGATCCATTGCAGATCGTGGGAAGAGGTACTGTGAAACGGCGCGGAGAAGGAAAAATGTGTGCGGGGGTGCTACCACCACTGCACCGCACCGCACCGCATACCGCATGAACCATCAACCACCACAAATTAAAACAACCAACAAAAAATTGAATAGCTCACAAATCAAAATAACCAACTGAAAAGGGAGAGGTGGGAGAAGAGGCAGGGGAGAGGGAAGGGGTGAAGTGGCGGCTTCAAATCGCCGACGCCACTTCAAATCGCCCGACGCTCCATCGACAGTGGCTGGACATTGGTAGATGTTATCGCCGCTTGTTGTCGTCGATTGAGGTGGGAGAAACGACGGTAGAGAAGAGAGAAAGAAGGTAGGTCCGTTGAGAGAGATGTGAAGGGAAGAGGCGGGTAGAGAGAGAAAGAGAGGGATGAAAAATGATTTAGGGTTTGGGATTGGGTAGGGTGGGAATAATATTTAATTTTTAAATCAATACCCAAATTTTGATTAAAAAATCCTCTCACTTGATTTTTGCACTCTAATCTTTAAACACCTGTTTTTTTTTATAATTTTCCCTATCCAAATTCAATACCCAAAAATTTTAAAAACATAAAAAATTTAGCCCATATCCCATCAACATACCAAATATTTAGCCCATAGCCCACAAACCCAACTCTAAAATAATTTGTTTACTCCAATTTTTCAGCCCAAATATCCATAACTCACCAACCCAATCACTAAAATAATTTGTTTCAATTTTTCAACCCAAAAAGGAAACCCATTAACTTCAATTCCTAAACGGGAAAAATTCATAGGTCAGGGATTATCTTTCACGAAATCAAAAATCAAACCCCAAGGTTTAAATTTACAAAACTCAGGTTTTCCATGAATTAATTAATTATATTTTACAATTAATCTATTAAATTAAATATTTAACTATATTATAATATAATTGACCCACCCCACTCTACTCCATCTCCACCTCCACTGCTCCAGCGACTACTCCGGCAACTGTTCTCCGGTGGCGCTTAATTCCGACGACCATTTTTCGGTGACTGTTGGCCACCGCTTAAATTCGGTAACTGCTCCGATTCCAAGGTTATAGATATCTTATTAAATAATTGAAAATTTAATTTCGATCACAACTTATCAAATTCATTGATCACAGATTATTTTGGGGTCACAAAATTTTTTTTTATAGGTCACAATTTTGAAATTTGTGGGTCATAGATTCCTTTTTTAGTTACAAATTCAATTGAAAAAATCACTACAGTTCAATAGCTAGGTCACAGACACCAGAAAAAACTACCTAGCTCATAGACACCACCAAGGTCACAAACACCAGAAAAAATCACCACAAACACCAGAAAAAATCACTACAATTCAATAGCTAGGTCACATACACCAGAAAGGTCGCAGATACCAGAAAAAACCACCAACGGCACAGACAGTAGAAAAAATCACCGCAGTTCAATCGCTAGGTCACAGACACCAAAAAAACCACCACCGCTGACCCCACCACAACAATAACAAAAAACAACCACCACCACACGACCATCACCACTGCCCGAAACATACCACCACAGATCCACCACCTCCACAATCACACGTCCCCAGTCGCAGGCTAAACAACAATAAACCCAACTTCCATTAGCTACTGAACACTTACATACGAAATACACAAAGTACAAACACCATCATCACACTCCATCTCAGCCACCACAAAATCGTTGGAGAAATACCACGAATTGGGATCTGGAATAGATCTCCAAGAGGCGGACGACTACAGTAGCGTCGCGCAACGCTGCCGACGCTGCTGCCGTTCACAGGCAGCAGCTTTGCAGCCTAAGGAGGAAGGGAGAGAAGAAAGGATGAGAGGTGGAGAAGGGATGAGAAGGCGGCGCCGGTGCCGGTGGATAGAGGTGGCGGTGGCGATGGTGGTGGCGATGGGGGAGAGAGGAGAGAAATGAATTGGATTAGATTAGGGTTTGGATAGATTTAGGTTTTATATAAATTTGGTGGGGGTAGGTTGACACGACCCCGTCTCAAGTCACCCTAGTGGACCCAGACGTGACGTGCTCCGATAATGAGTTCCAGCTAGACGCTGGACCCACCACCAAGGCTACATAGACTGTTCTACGACTGTTTGATTATTCAATGAATACAATATTTTTGTAAAAATTTCGGCAGAGTTTCCCCTAAAAATAGAACAAAACCAACCTGAAAATTTACAAAAGACCCAATACAATAATCAATATCAAATATTTGGAAACCACCAAATCCATCAATACCACCACAACTAAATCAATATGGAACTAAACTTGATTGAACACTTTTACTTCAAAACACAATGTTTGCATGTATGCATTACAGCAATTGAACATCCCATCGACGAAGTGAACATTAAACAAAATATCAGACCAAGTGTTTTGTGAACGTGAGTCCCCAATTAAACATTTAAATGCTATGATATGTTTAAGATCATGCAACCTAACGATGGATAGTCAGGCTCTGGACTTCAACATGCTTTCCAGGTATCTAAAATTCAACGGCCTCCTGATAGGAAAAACATGGCAAAATATATGAGTTTGTAACTCAGTGAATGGATAGTTCGCAATAACATATACTTTTTCCATTTGTACATTTTTACTGAAAAATCTAATTCATCATTCTTACAGTTTTTAAGAAATTCTGATGATTTCTTTTATAACTGAAACATGCTAAAATCATAAAATTCATAATCTTTATTCTGAATAACCAACTGTAAAAATATGTCAAATATAGACAATCTAATATCAACAAAATCTGTGTAAATGTGTCATTTCTGTAAGTTAAAACGGTATTTCTGTAACTGAATAAGCTGAATTCTATATGCCGAAATGAACTATTATCTGATATTTGAAATTCTGTGAATCTGCAACTGAATATACATAAATGATATACTAAATAATCACACCAAGAAGTATCCAATGAATAGCTCTACTCACGTACAGAGTAATCTTGAAGTGCAAGGCAAAGCCATTCAAATCTGATAATCTGGTCATACGTACGCAGAGCTGCCCCAAAGGCTAATCACCCCAGTACACAGCCCAAAGCCTATGTGTGTACGAGAGGGGGTCCCAGAGACCTCTGATAATCAGGTCATACACTGTGGAAACACATTCACATAAGTGCAGAGCGAGTAAAATCACATGAATCTGATCATACACTGTGGAAACACATTCACATCAGTGCAGAGCAAGAAAAATCACCTGGGTACTTTCTGATGGTTTTAAAATAAAATGGATTTAACTTTAACAGAAAACTGACTACAAAATCCGTTTGATTCTGAAAATAATGCTATCAAATCAAATATACGTAATAATTAACTTTCTGATGTAGTATAAATTTAATAAATATTTATTTATGAAAAATAAGATTTTCCACTCACAAAATACGAGCTACAAGCTAGACTGGCTGATAGACGTTTCCAATCTCCTCGTCACCACCTGAAATACGATATGAATAATCAATTTAACAACCACCATAATAAGTAGTCTTAATATTAAAATACAAGCCCTTAGCACTTAATTCCTCCATACTTGAATAAATTCCCCAAATTATTCATTTAATCTATTGGAGCTAATATCACTTTCTAATCCATTAACTAATAACCAACTTATCAACAAAACCTTCAATCCGAGTGTATATACAAATACCCACTTCAATCTAATGACAACTAATAATCATAATTCATCCCATTAAATTTTTCCCTTCCTCCATAAATGGATACTTCCAAGTAAATATTTCATCATCACAATCATTTTCCACAAATATCCTTACTTAAGAATCAAATTAGAAATTCTAGGGTTTGCCCAAAAATAAGGTTCCTTACCTTAAATGTAAATGGAAGCTAACCATCAAGAAATTTGAACTAAAAATCATGATCTTTTACCTACATGTGCAATTTTCAAACCAAGTTAAAACCCTAGAAAATTGACAATATATACTCCTTATCTCATGAAAAAAATTAAGATAAATCAAACATAAAATGGAGAAATCAACACTTACCCTTTTTCTTCCCTTTTTCCTTCATTTTCTTTTTCTTTTTCCTCATTTTCTTCCTTTCTCTCTCGGTCAGCTTCAGTTTTTGGCCTCTGTGTGATGGTGGTGAAATGGTAAAGAATTGGTTTTAAAATTTGGGAAAGTTATGGGCTATTTGCAAAAGAAGTCCCTCAACTTCCCAAGATAATATAAGTAAGTCCTAAATTTCAAAAATAATCCACCTTAACCCTCATATCATTCATTATGAAATAAATCCCAAGAAAATTAATTTACTTCACTTAAGTCCCCTTTGACTATGACTTTGACAATTCCTTATTTGAATTTTGACCAAAAGAAAATGGGTTGTAACAATCTTACCCCCTTAAAAGAATTTCGTCCTCGAAATTCGATGAACAGCTGGCTAATTAGTAAATAGATGAGGATATTGAGAACGCATCTAGTCCTCATCTTCCCATGTAGCCATCTCTACCATCTAATTTTCCCATAGGACTTTTACCAACAGAATTGCTTTACCTCGGTGAACCTGCTCCTTTCTGTCTAAAATTCCCACTGGCTCTACTTCATAAGTCAAATTTTCTTTCAACTGAACTGGTTGACACTCTAGAACATGAGATGGATCAGCGATATACTTACGAAGCACAGAAACATGAAAAACATCATGAATCCTGGATAATTCGTCTAGAAAATCTAATCGATATGCAACTGGACTAATCCGCTCAATAATCTGATAAGGTCCAATAAATCGTGGACTCAACTTTCCTCGTTTGCCAAATCTCAACACCCCTTTCCAATGTGACAATTTCAAAAATACTTCATTACCAACTGCAAATTCAAGATCTTTCCTGCGCCTATCTGCATAGCTTTTCTGTCTGTCTTGTGCTATCTTCAAATTTTCTCTAATCCCTTTCACATTTTCTGAAGTCATTTGAACCAATTCAGGACCTACTAACTTTCTTTCACCAACGTCATCCCAGCAAACTGGCGTTCTACACTTTCTACCATACAAAGCTTCAAAATGAGCCATTGCTAAACTGGAGTGGTAACTGTTATTGTAAGCAAACTCCATTAAAGACAAGCGAGTATCCCAACTACCTTTGAACTCTAAAACACAGGCTCTCAACATATCCTCAAGAGTCTGCATGGTCCTCTCTGACTGGCCATCTATCTGAGGATGAAAAGCTATACTAAAATGTAGCTTAGTACCCATGGCTTCCTGCAAACTAGGCCAAAATTTAGATTTAAATCGAGGATCTCTATCCGATACAATAGATACTGGTGCACCATATAAGCTAACAATCTCATCAACATACAATTTTGCCAACTTACTCAAGGAATAAGTGGCTTTGATTAGCAAAAATCTGGCAGTCTTGGTCAAACGATCCACAATCACCCAAACATCATCATGACCATTCTGAGTACAAGGAAGACCAAACAAGAAGTCCATGGTAATGTGTTCCCACTTCCATTCTGGAATAGGCAAAGGTTGTAGAAATCCAGCTGTTTTCTAACGATTCGGTTTCACCTGTTGACAGACCAGGCATTTAGATACAAATTGTACTGTATCTCTTTTCATGCCATTCTACCAATAATGCTCTTTCAATGTATAATACATTTTAGTAATGCCTGGGTGCATCATATAAGCAGCACTGTGCGCCTCTTCTAAGATCTCTTTCTTCAATTCTGCAACATCAGGAACATATAATCTGTTTCCCATAACCAACATACCATCATTTCTAATAGCATAGTCTGTTCTTAACCCAGCGCTAACTTCGAACTTCAATGTTCTCAGTGTCAGATCTTGAGATTGGGCTAATCCAATCTTGTCCACCAGAGTGGGCCTCACTTGAAAATGAGCTAATACCGCCCCTGAAGTAGTAGCAGACAATCAATCATGCAACTTCCTGAACTCACACAACAAACCAGCATATACTGCATTAGATTGAGGGGAAGAACTAGTCTTTCTGCTAAGAGCATCTTTAACTACATTAGCTTTCCCCGAATAGTAGTCAATCTTACAATCATAATCTTTTATCAACTCCAACCATCTTCTTTGTCTCAAATTCAATTCCTTTTGATCAAATATATACCTCAAACTTTTATGATCGGTAAATATCTGACATTTCTCACCATACAAATAATGCCTCCAAATTTTCAATGCCAACACAATTGCAGCCAACTTTAGGTCATGTGTTGGGTAGTTTAACTCATGCTTCTTCAATTGTCTTGAAGCATAAGCTATGACCTTTCCATTTTGCATCAAAACACAACCCAAACCTTGGCGTGAAGCATCGCTATACGCTGTAAACTCTTCACCTGGTGAAGGAAGAGTAAGTATAGGAGCATAAACCAATCTATTCTTCAATTCTTGAAAACTCTTCTCGCATTGCTCAGTCCACACAAATTTAGAGTTCTTCCGAGTCAAACTGGTCAAGGGAAGGGCAATTTTGGAGAATCCCTCTATAAATCGACGGTAATAACCTGCTAGCCCAAGGAAACTCCGTACTTCTGTCACGTTAGTAGGGTATTCCCATTTCATCACTGCCTCTGTTTTGATAGGATCTACATATATACCTTCTGCAGAGATAACATGACCTAGAAACACAACTTTATCTAGCCAAAATTCACATTTGCTGAACTTAGCATACAATTGCTTATCTCACAAAGTCTGCAAAATAATCCTCAAGTGCTTAGCATGCTCATCACAACTGCGAGAATATACCAATATATCATCAATGAAGACAATAACAAATTTATCTAGATATGGATGAAGCACTCTATTCATCAAGTCCATAAATGCAGCCGGAGCATTAGTTAATCCAAACGGCATCACCAAAAATTCATAATGGCCATATCGAGACCTGAAAGCAGTCTTTGGTACATCAACATCTCTAATTCTAAGTTGATGATACCCCGAACGCAAATCAATCTTTGAAAATACCGAGGCACCTTGAAGTTGATCAAACAGATCGTCAATGCGGGATAGAGGGTACTTATTGTAAATAGTCATCTTATTCAACTTTCTATAGTCGATACACAATCTCATAGTGCCATCCTTCTTCTTCACAAATAAAACAAGTGCTCTCCAAGGGGATACACTGGGTCTAATGAAACCCTTATCAACCAAATCTTGTAATTGTACCCTTAATTCCATCAACTCTTTCGGTGCCATCCGATAAGGTGCCTGTGAAATAGGTGCTGTCTCGGGGATTAAATCAATAGAAAACTCGATCTCCTTGTCTGGGGGTAATCCCGGAAGGTCTTCTGGAAAGACATTGGGAAAATCTTGCACAACTGATATATCGTCTATTTTCAGTGTAGTGATCTAAGTATCAATCACATGAGCCAAATAAGTATGACAACCCTTTTTTAACATTCTTCGAGCATCTATCACAGATATCATGCAAGATGGCAAAATTTTGCGCTCTCCAATGAGGACAATTTCAAGCTCTCCTGGACTTCTAAATACCACTTCCTTGCGAAAACAATCAACTGAAGCATGATGTTTTGATAGAAAGTCCATCCCCAAAATAACATCAAAATCATGAATATCGAGTAGAATTAGATATGCTTTCAACTCACGATCGTTAACTCTAATCCCATAATCTTTGAATACCCGATTAGCTAAAAGTGAATCTCCTACGAGAGTCGCTACTACCAATTCACTATCTAAAGGCTCTGACATCTGATCAGCATAGCTAGAAAGTGCATGGGAAATAAAGGAATGGGTAGCACCCGAATCAATTAAAGAACGAGCTTTCTACCAAAAATAGATAACATACCCACTACCATATCTGGTGACTCTTCTGCCTCCTGCTGCGTCATAGCAAAAACTTTGCCCTGGGTCTTGGATCGATTCACTTGAGCTCCTTGTCTAGAAGCACTTCCCCTAGCATTAGGTTGTACGCCTCCTGCCGACCCTGCTGATGCAGGTCTCTGATCCCGGTTCTGTCTAGTTGTACTGATTCCTGGCTAAAGAAAAACCATCTTAGATGCTCCTATCTGCTGAGATCGGGCTGGACAATCTTTTCTCATGTGTCCCATCTGACCACAGTGGTAACAAACTCCAGCTCCTCTATGACACTTGCCTGGATGAAACTTTCCACAAGACTGGCACTGTGGAAAGCTATGGTGATCAGAACCCTCATTCTGCCTCACACCCTAATTTCTCTGTGTAGAACCCTGAACATGATAATGACTTCCCACTGGTTGTTGTACAGAACTCTGATTATGGCCTGATCCCTGACTAGACCCAAAACTCCGAGACTTAGATTTAAAACCGCTAGAGCCAGTAACACCAGGCCAAAATCCTTTTATGTTCTTTTTATACCTTTCTCCTGAAGTTCCTGTTTGACTGTTACCACTTCGGAAGGTCATCTGGGCTCCTTGACTACGTCCCTCTCGAATGGCTGTCTCAACCCTTAACGCTGCATCTACCAACAAGCCGAAATTGTGATGCCCATGAGTAGTAACCATAGGCCGGATATCTGCTCTCAATCCTTGTTCGAACCATCTACACCTATCTCTCTCCTCCACAACCAATGCATTGGCATACTTTGACAGTTCTACAAACCTTACATGGTATTCTGTAACCGACATGGATCCCTGAACCAATCTCAAAAATTCATTCTGTTTTACATCCCGATAAAATGGAGGATAGTACGTTTCATAGAAAGCTTCCCTGAAAATAGTCCAAGTGATAACACTAGGATTTGGATATCGACATCAAAACGAAATCCACCAACTAGCAGCTCCTCCCTTCAATGAGAATACAGCTAGACGTAATTTCTTATCATCTGAACATTCCATTACATCAAATATACTTTCCAAAGTTTTCATCCAGAGTTCAGCATCAGCTGGATTAGATGTACCTATAAAAAATTTCGCCCTAAGTTTCATAGCCCTTTCAATAGAGTTATCTCTGTCAGCATTGGGTAGAAGGGAAGAAATAGCTACAACTAGTCTATCGGTGATAGGGTCAGGTTGCACCTGAGACTGATGAACAGATTATGTGGCCCCACTAGCCCCTCCAACATGTTCTCCCTCAAGAGCATCACGAGCTTGAGATACTGGCTTTTGACGCCTGCGAGTTCTGCCACCACCACGCATGACTCACCTACAATAATGTATGATATATAAACATCAAATACATGCAGTGTTACCTATACACTCCTAAAACATGCTCTGATACCAATTGACACGACCCCGTCTCGAGTCACCCTAGTAGACCCAGATGTGACGTGCGCTGATGATGAGTTCCACCTAAATGCTGGACCCACCACCAAGGCCACATAGACTGTTCTACAACTGTTTGACTATTTAATGAATACAATATTTTTGTAAAAATTTTGGAGTTTCCCCTAAAAATAGAACAAAACCAACCTGAAAATTTACAAAAGACCCAATACAATAATCAATATCAAATATTTGGGAACCACCAAATCCATCAATACCACCACAACTAAATCAATATGGAACTAAAGTTGAGTGAACACTTCTACTTCAAAACACAATGTTTGCATGTATGCATTACAACAATTGAACATCCCATCGACGAAGTGAACATTAAACAAAATATCAGACCAAGTGTTTTGTGAACATGAGTCCCCAATTAAACATTTAAATGCTATGATATGTTTAAGATCATGCAACCTAATGATGGACAGTCAAGCTCTGGACTTCAACATGCTTTCCAGGTATCTCAAATTCAACGGCCTCCTGATAGGAAAAATATGGCAAAATATATGAGTTTGTCACTCAGTAAGTGGATGGTTCGCAATAACATATACTTTTTCCATTTGTACATTTTTACTGAAAAATCTTATTCATCATTTTTATAGTTTTTAAGAAATTCTGATAATTTCTTTTATAACTGAAACATGCTAAAATCATAAAATTCATAATCTTTATTCTGAATAACCAACTGTAAAAATATGTCAAATATAGACAATCTAGTATCAACAAAATCTGTGTAAATATGTCATTTCTGTAAGTTAAAACGGTATTTCTGTAACTGAATAAGCTGAATTCTATATGCCGAAATGAACTATTATCTGATATTTGAAATTCTGTGAATCTACAACTGAATATACATAAATGATATACTAAATAATCACACCAAGAAGTACCCAATGAATAGCTCTACTAACGTACAGAGTAATCTCGACGTACAAGGTAAAGCCATTCAAATCTGATAATCTGGTCATACGTACGCAGAGCTGCCCCAAAGACTAATCACCCAGTACACAGCCCAAAGCCTATGTATGTACGAGAGTGGGTCCCAAAGACCTCTGATAATCTGGTCATACACTGTGGAAACACATTCACATAAGTGCAGAACGGGTAAAATCACATGAATCTGATCATACACTGTGGAAAGACATTCACATCAGTGCAGAGCGGGTAAAATCACATGAATCTGATCATACACTATGGAAACACATTCACATCAGTGCAGAGTGGGTAAAATCATCTGGGTACTTTCTGATGGTTTTAAAATAACTTTAAATATGTTGAAATATATAAAATGAATATAACATGCTAGAGAAATAATTTCAATGAACTGAATGTAACTTTAAAAGAAAACTGACTACAAAATCCGTTTGATTCTGAAAATAAAGCTGTCAAATCAAATATACATAATAATTAACTTTCTGATATAGTATAAATTTAATAAATATTTATTTATGAAAAATAAGATTTTTCACTCACAAAATACGAGCAACAAGCTAAACTGGCTGATAGACATTTCCAATCTCCTCGTCACCACCTGAAATACGATATGAATAATCAATTTAACAACCACCATAATAAGTAGTCTTAATATTAAAATACAAGCCCTTTACACTTAATTCCTCCATATTTGAATAAATTCCCCAAATTATTCATTTAATCCAGTGAAGCTAATATCACTTTCTAGTCCATTTACTAATAACCAACTCATCAACAAAACCTTCAATCCGAGTATATATACAAATACCCACTTCAATCTAATGACAACTAGTAATCATAATTCATCCCATTAAATTTTCTCCTTCTTCTATAAATGTATACTTCCAAGTAAATATTTCATCATCGCAATCATTTTCCACAAATAACCTTACTTAAGAATCAAATTAGAAATTCTAGGGTTTGCCCAAAAATAAGGTTCCTTACCTTAAATGTAAATGGAAGCTAACCATCAAGAAACTTGAACTAAAAATCATGATCTTTTACCTACATTTGCAATTTTCGAACCAAGTTAAAACCTTAGAAAATTGACAATATATACTCCTTATCTCATGAAAAAAATTAAGATAAATCAAACCTAAAATGGAGAAATCAACACTTACCCCTTTTTCTTCCATTTTTCCTTCCTTTTCTTTTTCTTTTTCCTCATTTTCTTCCTTTCTCTCTCGGTCAGCTTCAATTTTTGGCCTCTGCGTGATGGTGGTGAAATGGTAAAGAATTGGGTTTAAAATTTGGTAAAGTTATGGTCTATTTGCAAAAGAAGTCCCTCAACTTTCCAAGATAATATACGTAAGTCCTAAATTTCAAAAATAATCCACCTTAATCCTCATATCATTCATTATGAAATAAATCCCAAGAAAATTAATTTACTTCACTTAAGTCCCCTTTGCCTATGTCTTTGAGAATTCCTTATTTGAATTTTGACCAAAAGAAAATGGGTTGTAATTGTAACATAGGTAGTAGGTTGGGTACAAATGTTATTTTAATTTTATAATATTATTATTAATTAAAAATGATAAAACCTGATTTTTGATTAAATAAAGCTAAAACCTGATTATCAGAAACTTAAAACTAAACGGTTGGTTTTATGTAATTATCCCTATTTTTGTCTGATTCAATCTTAGCCCAATTGCCCCAACATTAAAACCCATCTAAAGCGAAGTCAGCCAAAACGTAAAGAAACCAGAAAGCGTAATTAACACAAAACGTTCATACCTTTCAATATTATTGTACAAAATATCACTACCTTTATTTTTTATTTTTTGACATTTTTACCCTTATTTTCACATTTCATTGCCAAAAACGTTCTTCATTCACTTACTGTCAGTTTCTCCATTAATTTAATACAAAAAGCAAATTTTCTTTTCAAACACCAAGGGTGAATAGTCTCAGCCCATTTATCCCCTTCATCCCGCCTTCAAAATTTACTCAAATTCTCTTTGGTGAACCATGCATCATGAAAGAAATCGATGAAAATCATGAATCCCACTTTGTATGTCACATTGTTTGGTTTATTATAAAACTGGCCTCCATAGTGTACTTCAACAATGAAATATGGAGAATTAAAACATGCATACAATCATAGAAAGTTCACATCAAACCAAGCAATGAATTGGAAAGTTTCAGGCTTCGATTCAAAACGGCAAGTAAATTGATAAACACTGAATGCATACTGAAATTCTTTCTGGTGGATTATTTTTGAATTGTTGGGATACTAAAAGTGATTTTATTTTTTAAGATTTACAAAGAGTGGAAATTCTGAGGGTACTCCAATTCCTACAGTGTCCCTTCCTTCAATTTATCTTCTCAAGTTGAACGGTTTTCATCTTTCGATCTTAAATTGGAACCATCTGATTCTATTGAATGGGACCCATAAAGAAGAAAGCAAATATCCGAACGTTCATTTAATGAATGTAATCAAATTTGGTGGGCCTATCTAAAGGCTAGACCTTATCAACCAAAACTTTTGGAGTATCGGAGCAAAGAATGTGGAAAGCAGAGTGTCGATTTCAAGAGCATTGGTACAATCATTTCCTTTGTTAAAGTAGTCGCCTTTAACACTAAGGCATATTATTTTTGTAGCGACCGAAAAAAAATCAGTTAAATCGATTATATTGTGCCAAAGAATCCCTACTTCATTTCATTACAATTTTTCTAATTCACTATTTTCCTCCACTAATTCATCTCCATTCATTTATTTTTATTTCATTATCCCTCAACCTGACTTTTCAACTCCACCCACTCTCCAATTTACAAATTGTAACTTCCATTTCTGTTAACTCTTGAAGTCATGACTATTAATTTCTTTTGAAAATAAAACCCTTCCACTACCATTTCAGTTACTGCCATCACATTCCCCATTTGTTATAAATTGAAAACATTACCTCCACTCAAGATTTCTTATCCCACTTCTACTTTTAGCTCCCATTTTTGTTTACTGTCGGATCTATTTTCTGTTGCACTTTGTTACGAATTCAACACAAAAGGATAATCAAACTCCAATAATTCAAGGCAGGGATGTTTTCTACACTTTTGTAAGTGAAGTAAAAATTTATTTTTTTTCGATTTGCATTAAAAGTGTTATTGTGTTACGTAAGATGGAAGCACCATTTGGTGGTTCAAATAAAAGATAAAGAGATGATGTATGACACTTGAATGGGGTTATCAAATCCACGAAGAATAAGCGGATTGACTGATCACCGGTTCGCTTTGCAGAGTTGACGGTGACACAAATAACCAAAGTCGCATTTCTGAAACTATATATTTTTTACCATTTACTTAAGTATTTTTCCTACTGAGTATTACACGTAATACCCATCCCTATAAAATTTACAGGTTAATTGAAGGCATGGCAGTGGCATGGAGTGGTGGCAAGTGCTCGGTGACTTAGAATGCATTTAACTTTCTAGTAAATTTTCATTCGTTTAAATCTCTCATGAACACTTAGACGACACTTTTAATATGTTTAACTTTCTGTTTTGCTCAAATTATTTTCATTGCATGTCGACTATAATTTAGAAACGATTGAATGACAACATATGAAGTTTATTTATTGCTGTATTGAATCTCAGATTCTGTCTACATATTTAAAAATGGTATAAATTGGGTTACGGTGCATATTTTTTAGTGAAATCAGTTGGGTTTAGAAGATCTACGAGTCTTCTAATAGTGGCCTTTGGAATTACCTTAAAATATTATTTAGAGAAGGAGTTATCTCCGTTTTAATAGACTACTATGAGTCAGTTTGAAAATTTCTATCCAGCATAGTTGAAAAATGATTTCGTGCTCCAACCGTTCTCGATGATTTTTAATCGACATTTTCTAGGTCAAACAATTTTTATCTTTCCGCTGCTGCATCATTGGTATTGCTGATTTTCTTCCGAATGTTTTCCAAAATCAAATTTTACCGTAATTTTCTAAGTTTATATAGACAATTATCTCTATGTCAAACAATTTTTATCTTTCCGCTGCTGCATCATTGGTATTGCTGATTTTCTTCCGAATGTTTTCCAAAATCAAATTTTACCATAATTTTCTAAGTTTATATAGACAATTATCTCCCATCATATTTTTATAATATATTTCAAAATTCAAATTTTCCTTATGTGAAATTTATTTTGGGTGACATTAAAGAGCTCAAATTAAGAAAACTTTTAACGCTTCGAGTTCCTAGAATTCGGGACGTTAGAGTTTTTATTGCTTCCTTTTTCTCGATGATAGTACTCCATGCATCTTCATGAGAACAAATGGCCATTATGTTGAGGTTTGTGAGCAGTAGTGAAATTTTGAAAGAACATTTTTTTTTTTGCAATCAAAAGTGTTATTGATTCTACCTTGTTGAATCTTAAGAACCAAATATTCGATGTTCTTGTTTGTTTCAACTTTCAAGTTCACAACATGAGAGACCAGGATATGATGGGTTAATATTATGCGTGATGCTTGGAATGGATTGCAGACATTATATCTTAGAGATTGTCTATATGCATATTATGTCCATTGTTTTGCCTACCGTTTACAATTCACGTCGGCTACTGTAGCTAAGGATGTCAGAGACATTAATTCATTTTTTTCTCATTTAGATAGTGTTATCAATATGCTTACATCATCTTCTAAGCGCATCAATGAGTTTAAAAGTGCCCAAAGAAAATAAATTGAGCATTTGTTTGAAATCGAAAAATGCAAGTCAAGAGTGGGTCTAATCAGATTGGTAATTTGTAAATGAGCTAGAGGCACTCGTTGGTCTTCTCATTACAACTCTGCAACAAGTTTGATTGATATGCATGCTACAACTTGTAAGGTACTTGAGTATCTTAGTGATCATTCTCCAAATATAAGATCTTAGGCTGAAGTTGGTGGTAAATACAAAAATATGACAACTTTTGAATTTGTATTTATCTTACATTGAATGAGTAGAATGTTGGCAATTATGGATGTGTTTTTGTCAGGCTCTTCAGCAAAAAGCTCAAGATATCTTAACTGCTATAAGATTTGTCCATACTACAAAAACCATCCTTTAAGCATTGGGAAAAAATGGCTGAGAAGAATTTCTTCAAGAACTCAAAAATTGATATTTTCAACAAAGCCATAGATTTTCAGATGACAGAGTTAAATACAAGATTTAAAAAGATATCACTAGAACTCATTTATCTCAGTGCAGCTTTGGATTCAAAAAATTCTTTTAAATCATTTAACATGGATAATATTTGCAAACTTGTAGAGAAGTTTTATCATCAAAATTGTACACGGCAAGATATTTATTATTTGAAAATTGAGTTGCAACATTATGAGAATAATGTGATTTATGAACCTCAATTTCAAGTACTTACACTTTTGGATTTATGTTGGAAATTAGTTGCAAGTAGAAGGTCGAGAGTTACATTATTTTGACTAAATTTATTTTTTTGGTATTGACATTACTATTTCAATGGTGATTGTAGAGTGAGATTTTCAGTAATGAAATATGTGAAGATAGAAATTCATAACAAAATGGATGATGGTTTTCTTACTGGTTGTATGATACTTTACATTGAATGAGAATTTACTATTAATTTAGATTTAGATTCTATTATAGATGAATTTTATGTTGTAAAACATCGTCGAGGTGCAATTGTAATAGATGGTACATTATGACTTCTTTCATTAAATATAAATTTTATTCGTACATTAAGTTTATAAAATTTCTTACCCCCTATAACATTAATTCTGGGCTCCACCCCTGCCGATATACTACGACAACTCGTTAACTAGATGCTAAACGCATTCTTATGTATACATGCATTCTGTTTTACTCGTACATATGAACACATTTTTTGAGATAAAAATATGAAAATAAAGGAAGGATAAGGTATTCATTTTAACAGAGTATCTTGTATTGTGAAACATTGACTAAAGAAAGAAAAAAATCTTTCGTAAAAATTTTATGAATGAAAACTAGTTTTCATTTCCTATCACTAGTTTGGTCCTTAAAAAATTTCCTCATGTACTTATATTATGGTTTGAGGTGATTTGTTTCTAGAAAGATTTCCATATTAATTCATTTACTCAAGACAGTAAACAAATTTCAATTATGTATTGTTGTTAACTCTCGCGAACCTAGCTAGTTGTTAGGCGAAATGTATAGTGATGCGCAAGGAGAATGGAACAAAAAGCTCGCCTAAAGATTACAAACCATTTTTCGCATTTGGGCTAGCCGTAGGCTATCAATAGAGGGCACGTAGACAAACGAGTAAAGTGTGATTCGTAACAGAATCAGTTAGAAATAGCCAATAAGGAACCACCATTTATCATTCTATCAAAATGACCAAATTATCCCAATGTTTGAAGGGAAATCTATAAATACTCTCTCATTATAAGAAAAAGGCATGCAATTAAAATATCTCCATCTGAAATAGCTATTTTACTTCTTGCTCATGTTGAAGAATCCAAATTAGCAAGTTTAGGAAGTGAAAATTGTAACTATGTCGGTATGATTTGTTGATCTAATTTGTATCATCAATAAATTGGCGTCGTCTGTGGAAAAATTGGATGAAGTGAAATCTGATTACGTCATGAAAAAGTCCGAATTCTCTGAAAATTCGAGGTCATGAATAAAACTGAAGAGAAACCAGAGGAGATAAAACCATCAGAGGTGGAAATCAAAGAATTCAACAACCGTGTACTATCTCAATCCTAAGAGGCCGAGAGAGGAAACATCGGCAGAAAACCATGCCGACATTTTCTCCCGCACATCATTGTCGCTTGCAAAAGAAATTGTCCAATGTAAGAAATATTCAAGTGATGTCAAATAGCTTGAAAAAGTGATGTCAAATAGTTTGAAAGCAAGGATTGCAAAGAATGCTTCTCTATGGGCGAAGATAGAGAATACTACAAAAAGGCTATGTAGAAGAAGATGGAAGATAATGAAACTAATCCTGTCAATAGTGATTTTCATGACAACACCAGTATACAGGCTCAAAAACCTATGAAAAAATAGACTAGAATGGCCCCTTAAGTGGCATCACAGGAATATGTCTACTAAGGAAATGTTTCTGGAAGAGGTTATCACTTAGGATATGAGGAATAGCCATCGTGATGGCCGGCGTGTGTAAAGTCTCTTCAATACCTATATAACATTCCTTAGGATGAGGAATATGAAGATCGACCTACTAGGTTGTAGAAATTGGATTACTTATGGAGACTCCATTCTAGAGGGATGTCCATAACAAAAATCCAACCTCTTACCATCAACTGGTAAGTTTGATGCAAAACGAGATCCAGATTGAGGATACAATTGAAGATCGAAAAAAGGTACAACAAGGGCGAGTTCTCAAAGGAAAGGCCTCAACATATTGGACCGAGTGATCACGAAGGAAAGTACACGCGAACTCTCCAGCTCCCTCTCAAGTAGCATTTGAAGCACCTCCGTCTTGTGATAATTGTAAGTTAAAATTTTGTAAATTTTATTGTAGTAGAGATCATTACACAGATAAATGTTGCAAAATCACAAGGATGGTGAAACTACGAGATCAACAAGGTAGGGTACGTGAAGGATCCAACAGTCGAAAGCCCCTATATTCAAGTACCAGGAGGCGAGGTGAAGGCAAATCAAGGCATACTATTGGAAGTTTTTAACCAAAGAGTGGAACTCACCGGATTTGAAATAATCTAACCGGATTTAACACTCCTAACTGTTTAGTTCAACCCACCGGATATTTACTCAATTTACCGAATATTTTTTACAAAGAACAGAATTCTCTATTTTGATAGAATATTGAGATTGAAGATTGAAGCTATATTTTTCATACAATACTTGAGGTATTTATAGGATTACATAGACATGTTTTCCACCTCCTTAAACTAACAAACCGTCAATAAAAAGATCTAGCTATGATAACTTTTACAAAGGTTGAAGTTATCAATTTGAACACTTAACTTAAGACTTAAGATACTTAACTTAAGTTATAAAATATCTAGCCTAATAAAACAAAAGTAACTTAAACTTAAGACTTAAGTTATAAAATATAAAAGTAAGAATTTCAACTATATTCAACACATACAGACTACTCAAGAGCATCAATAAGCAACCAACATTCTCGACCCCCAGTAAGAGAGATCCATACAATCACCAGAGGTCCCTATGTTGGCGGAGAAACAGCAAACACCCAAAAGAACTATGTTCTAGCTGCCAAGAAAGCTATATTGGAGGACTTTCGGATTCAAGATAATCCCCAATCAGCATCTCTTCCAATAGTTTTCAGTAACGTATATGAAAAAAAGAGTCACATATCCTCATTGTGATGCATTGGTAGTTCGGGCTATAATAGGTCACAACGGCCTTAACCGCATCTTGGTAAAAATGGCAGCTCTGTCAATATATTATTTGAAAATGCTTTTAACCAAATGCAGGTCGATCATCCATGAGTGTCGATGGTTGAACCCTTTTCTGGTTTTACTAGAGTCCTAGAGGACAGATTACATTAGTCATTGAAATAGGCGAGGAGCTACTGTATTCTACGGATATAGGGACTTCCAAATAATAGGTTGAAAAACTTATCCGTCAGTAAAGATAGTTTTGCAAGTACTAGAGGAAGCATGAATGAGAAAATTGTAAAACTAAAGCGAATCTGAAACACGATCACAGCAACTCTACAAATGAAAAGTCAAAGGCTAGCCTCTTTCTACTTATTACAAGATTCAGACTGTTGGCAAGGTTGACCCTACCAATATTTCCACATTCGAAGGTGAGATTCATCCACCAACAAAAGTATGAGTAAATGCGAGGTTGATCCTGCCAGCGAAATGATGTGAAGATGAACATTGTTCCGCTAAGGAAAATCTAATTGAAATCCATCCCTTCACAATTCAAAAATTGTAAAGAGTGAGCCTATGGTTGCCCTTTATATCAAATTGTCATGACAGGATATAGTGTAGCTGATTTAGTTGTTTCAATAATATATTTTATTACATGATATAACATTGTAAGGTTTACATCTTACGAGTTATGTTAAAAAGTTATTTACCAATATGCAAAGTTTGGACCTCGGGCAGAAAAAAAAGAACACGTAAAGCAGTGACAGTACAATATCAAAACAAGTGAATAACGTAACGTAAACTCATATATAAGCAAAAAAGGAAGAAAACATACAATAAGAAAACCCCTAGGGCACTATATGCATTCTTCTAAATTGAATAAACGGCTGAAAAAGGCCATAGATTGCTATGAGCTTCTGCTGGCTCATCCATAACGACAACCTTACATCAAGGAATAATATTAGAAACCGCGAGTTGAAAATGCTTAACGAAAAGGGGATAAAATATGAAGTACTAGAGGCTAACAGAGAAATTTTGGAAGACTAAGAGTAGAACATCCTCTTCTCGAGCCCTAAAAGGTCTAGGTTCCATTTAGGATGAAATTTCTTGATAATATTTCCTGATGATATCGAGAACTTTGTTTCTCCTTCTTGCATTAGTTCTTCAATAAGTTTGGCCTTGTAAGAATTTCTTTTAGTTACTACAAACTCTGTACTAAAAAAATTTAGTCTCGTTACTTTCTAACTTTTGATGGAGTGAAAACAGTTCTTCCTGCTCCTGGGTACCATCTTTTATTGTGAGGAAGTAATCAATTTTATGCTATGTTTGGTACCAATTCTCATTTTCAACAGTAAATCAATTCTCATTTTCAACAACACATTCTTCAATAAAATAATATTTTCTATCACATCAATAATCTTATCTTCTTTTTCAACTACACATTTCCCATCATATCACTATTCAAAATCAATTCTTCCCCCAAAAAATCCCTACCAAACACACACTTAGTAATTTAGCGTGTTTCATCCAGCTTGGTAATTTCACAGTCTTTTGGTTTGGAATAGGCTATGTTATCCAATTGAGTCTCCATCAAATCTGAGGTAATCTCCTGATATTGGAAAAGATAGTAGCTTTTGCCCTATCATAGTTCTCAGCGCTCCGGTACATGCTTTTTTGTTGGTTCAGAATCAATTATACATAACAAGAATTCCCCCCCTTTGGGAGCCCGGATGTTCAGCTAATAAGCGTACTCACCCATTGAGCATCTACCAAGTAGATTAGGCTCGAATCCACTAAGAATATCATAAAGTTCAGATTTACGGAATGTATGAAGAAATCTTCTTTTCAAGTTCTCTCTAGCCTCTAATGAGTACAGATTTCCTCTCACTAGTATATACAAGATACACTTGAAAATATCACTAAGATATTACAGATCACACCAAGGATCTCAAGAACCAATTATAGAGAAAACCACTCGAGAGAGAAGATGAAGAGAGAAAAACCCTAGAAGAGAAAAGTGAACCAATTCCTTAATCGAAGAGTCCAGAACACGGTTTAAAGCTACCCTTCAATTTCTCCATCCAATAGTCTAGAGTGTGACACGTGAAGGGCCAAGATTACACCAACTTAAAATAAGCGAACCGGTTGGCCCAAACAAAGCACACACAAGCCCAAGTCTTATAACAAAACAGGGCCAACAAGCTAGAGAGACCCAAAGGATTAGAACAGTGAGGCGGCCGATATCCAACATTCTCCACTTTGCTGAACTATTCTGATCATTCCTTTGTGGATTCATAAACCTAACTTAATGGTTTCATTTGCTCAAACATACCTGTAAAGAGAAGACAGTTAGAATTGTTAATCAACAAAAATTAGACAAACTAAAAACTTAACAGAAAAGCATTACCTTAAATTGATATTCAACAGTTTTAAACAATTCTTAAATTTGTTTAAAGGTAGTACCTTAGTTCCAAAATCAGCAGGATTAAACTCGATAGGTATTTTAATCGAGCTTATCAAACCTTTATCATACACGTTTCTAACAAAGTGGAACTTAATATCGACATGTTTAGTCCTATCATGAAAAACAGGATTTCTACTCAAATGGATGACACTCTGATTATCGGTATAAATTCTTATCATTTCATTTACAAACCCAAACTCATTTAAAAGGCCTCTCAGCCACAGACCTTCTTTAACCGCATCACAAGCTGCAATATATTCAGCTTCTGTAGAGGAGAGAGCAACAATTTTCTGTAATTGAGATTTCCAACTAACACAACCATCACATAAGGTAAACATATAAGAAGAAGTTGACCTTCTTTTATCCAGATCACCTCCAAAGTCAGAATCACTGTATCCTTTTAGGATAACACCTTCATTACACCTTTGAAATTTTAGACCTAATTCAGTTGTGCCCTTTAAGTATCTCATCATCCATTTAATAGCCAACCAATGTGTTTCACCAGGATTAGCTATAAATCTACTAAGAATACTTATCCCATGAGCTAGATCAGGTCTAGTGCATATCATAAGGTACATAATAGAGCCAACAACATTTGCATAGGGTATTTTAGACATTCTACCATGCTCATCAATAGTTTTAGGACATTGTTCACTAGAGAGTTTAAAGTGGTTTGTAATAGGCAAAGTTACAGATTTGCATTCAATCATAGCAAACTTTTCAAGCACTTTATTCACATAAGAATTTTGATTTACATACAAAATGCAGTTTTTTCTATCTCTCTTGATTTCCATTCCTAAGATTCTCTTAGCTTGCCCTAGATCTTTCATTTCAAATTCAGTTTTAAGCTTTTCTTTAACAGAATCAACTTCAGATCTGTTTTTACAAGCAAGAAGCAGTCTTTTATGAAATGTCTTTTATCATCAACATAGAGTAGTAGGTAAACAGAGTCAGGTCCTCCTAACCCTTTGAAGAAAAAACATGAATCAAAATTACTTTTAGAAAAACCCAAATGTTGAACATAAGAATAAAATTTCTTATACCATTGCCTTGGGGCCTATTTTAGGCCATAAAGGGACTTCTGTAACAACCAAACCTGTTCAGATTTTGAATGAACTTAAAAACCTTTTGATTGATACATATAAATAGTTTTTTCAAGGTCACCATTGAGGAAGGAAATTTTAACATCAAGCTGGTCCAATTCTTAGTTAAAATGAGCTATTAATGCCAGAAGAATTCTGATAGATGTGTACTTTGCAACAGGTGAAAAAATTTCATTATAATCAATACCATCTCTTTGTGTGAAGCCTTTAGCTACAAGCCTGACTTTATATCTTTTTCTCAAAGTATTTGGTTCACCTTCTTTAATCTTATAAACCCATTTACAGTCCACAATCTTTTGATGTTTGGGTTTTTCAACAAGAATCCAAGTCTTGTTCTTAATCAAAGAGTCCATTTCATCTTGCATGACATCTGGCTATAGTTTGGAGTCTTTATTATTAGCAGCTTCTTCAAAAGTCACAGGATCAGAGTTAACAGATTCCATTTTAGAATAGAATGTTACAAACTCATTAGTATTGATCCTGGTACAAGGAAACTTATTTCTTCTACCTCTATCCCTAGCCAACAGATAATTTTCAAGGGTAGTTTCTTGGAAATATTCCTCAATTTCAGATTCATTTTGAGACATATCATTTTCAGACTGAATAGACTCCACCTCAATCAAATTTTTATGTTCAGTCTGATCGAGTATTTGATTTTCCAGTAAAGTTTCTTTAACCAAAGTAGGGTGATTAGTGTTCTGCTCTAAAGTTGTCTTACAAGGGAACGACTTTCATCAAAGATAACATTTCTACTGATGATGACTTTGAACCCATATGTTTCCCTTATCCAAAGTCTATAACCCTTAGTTTCTTCTCCATAATCCAGAAAAACACATTTTTGAGATCTGGGTTCAAGCTTGCCCACATCTTGATGAGCATAGGCAGCACAACCAAAAACCCTTAATTTTAAGTAGTTAGGAGTCTCTCCAGACCATAGGTGTTCAGGGATTTGAAAATCAATAGCACTTGATGGAATTCTATTTATCAGATAGGTTGTAGTTTTTAAAGCTTCACCCCAGAAAAATTTTGGAAGCTTAGAACTAAGTAACATACATCTGACTTTTTCCAGTAGAGTTCTATTCATTCTCTTAGCAATACCATTTTGCTGAGGAGTGTATATCACTGTTCTATGCCTCAAGATTCCAGATTCTTTGCAAAAATAATCAAATTCATGGTTGTAAAATTCCAAGCAATTACCTGACCTAAGTGCTTTAACTCCTTCATTAGTTTGATTTTCAATCATAAGTTTCCATTGCTTAAAATTTAGAGAAGTATCAGATTTGTTTTTTGGAAGAAATGTCCAAATTTTCCTTGAAAAACCGTCTACAATCAACAAATAAAATCTAAATCCACTTAGAGTGCTTACAGAGGCAGGTCTGCATGCAAATACTCAAGGATAGAGGTGGATTTATGAATCCCAGTTTTAAAAGGCAGTTTATTTTGTTTTCCAACAACACAGTCTTCACAAAATTTGAGACTATGAATATTATCGTTTCCAAAGTAGTTCAACTTATTTAAAATCATCAATCCTTTTTCACTAATGTAGCCTAGTCTCCTGCCAAATTAAGGATTTATCATCATAAGTCTTTACGGTAGCAGAGCTGTTGCCAACTAAGGGTTTAGCTTGCAGTGTGAAAATTCTATTGGATCTAGGAGAAGAAATTATTTCTTTTGAGTTAAGACTTATCTTGGTAAGACTTTTATGAATTCTTATTTCATATTTATCATCTAGTTACCCCAAGGAAATCAGGTTTCTTTGAAGATCAGGCACATATCTAGTCTGATTCAGTTCTAAGATGTGATTATTTTTCAACAGAAGCTTAAGGTTTCCAACACCTTTAATTTGGTAAGTTATATCATTATCCTTCTGAACTTGACCACCTCTTTAAAATTAGTGAACCAATCTTTAGTAGGACACATATGGAAGGAACACTCAGAGTCAAGCAACCATTCATTCTGATTTCTTTTATTTGTAGTAACAAGGACAATTCCTTGTATTTCAGATTCATTGTTGCAGACAAGGTTTGCATACCCATTAGTGCTGAACTTTCCTTTCATATTATATATTTTCTTGAAGCAGTCTTTTATGAAATGTCCTATTTTCCCACAGTAGTAGCATGTTCTGACTTGCATCTTGGGTTTAGATTGGTTCTTATTCTGATTTCTGAATTTTGAAAATTTTGTTTTCCCTTTCTTATTGGTGTTGAAGTTGCATTGATTTCTCTTTTTGTTCTGATTAACCTTTTCCCTTATGTTCAAACCCTCTCCAAACTTAGAGTCTTAGACTTCAGTTTTTAATTCCAATCATCTATTTCTTAGAGATGAAATCACAATGTCAACTATAAGTTCAGTTATCCCATACTCCAAAACATTTCTTACTTCTCTGTAATTATCACCCAGTCCCTTTAGTAGAGCAACAACTTATTGATCTTCAGACAATTTTTCATCACAGTCAGTTAATTCTTGGACTAGTCTAGTGAATTTATCGATGTTTTCTTCCAAATTAGAGGAGGGATGAAATCTGAAGTTGTAAAATTGTCTTAGGAGATAACACTTATTGGGCATGCTTTTTGTCAAATAGAGAGATTCAAGTTTAGCCCAAAGACCCTGAGTATTTATGGTTTTTCCAACCTTTCTAATTACAGTGTCACACAAATATAGGAATATAGAACTTCAAGCAACCTCATCTAATTATTGTCTTCTATAAGCACTAAATTCAGGAGGCCAACTACCATCAATAGCAACAGCACACCTCAGCTGTAACAGCAGAGCCCTAATTTTTGACGCCACAGCCTAAAATCACCAGTCCCTCTCCAAATCTCTACTTCGAATTTATGTGCAGTAGACATGGTCTCGACAAGTTCAAGGAAGATATTCACGCAGAATGCAACAAGTATAAACAGTGTAATACAGAGCAATAACAAAGACAGTATATGATCAACAAGTATGGAGATATAGAACAGAATTGACAGTTTGACAGGTTTAAGGGGTGATAACCCTGTAATCCCCTACTCTCTCAGATTCCCAGATCCACAATGAGATCTTCGACAAAGGAAAGTAGAGGAGGATTACTTACCTTAATAACCAAATCAAAATAGTCAAGCAATTTGATAATATTTTCTAAGAAATAAAGGGATTTAGAAAGTCTTACCAGAACTGAAACGTCAAGTTTCAGAAACAAAGAGAAGCAATACAGAAAACCAGACCAGGTTCAAAATTCTAGGAAGAGCACAAAGTATCAACAAGTCACAGCAACTTAGTTGCGACTGGAGTGAGTCAGATAGACCCAGTAGCAATCGGAGTGAGTCAACTCAAATCACAGTAACTCAGAACGAGTTCACATAGAACCTCTACCCAGTAATGAGTTACAACCAAAAAGTTTAAGATTAAAGTAAAAGACCAAGATCTCAAGAATCCAGAGCCCCCAAAACGTTTTTCACTCAGAAACACACAAATCAAGAACAGTTGAAATTCAGTTGTACAGATCAAAGGGTTTTCAAGGAGAGATCCAATCAAGAATTAGACCGAAGAGCAAATGAAACACATTGTTTCAGAAAACCATAAAAATTTAACAAGATTTTTCGTAAAAAAAAAAAAACCAAGCAGATCTATATAACAAAAAACCGATTTTACAAAAAACCCTAATCCCCTTTTGAAGAAAGCTCTGACACCACTTGTTGGTCCATAATCAATTATACATAAGAAGAAAACTAAAAAATGTAAAATCGCAGAAGCACAACAGCAACACGATGATTTTTTCTCCCCCTTTGGGAGCCCTGATGTTCAACTAATAAGCCTACTCCCCCATTGAGCATCTACCAAGTAGATTAGGCTCAAATCCACTAAGAATATTACAAAGTTTAGATTTAAGGAATGTGTAACGAATATAGATTTCCTCTCACTAGTATATACAAGATACACTTGAAAATATCACTAAGATATTACAGATCACACTAAGGATCTCAAGAACCAATTACAGAGAAAACCACTCGAGAGAGAAGATGAAGAAAGAAAAACCCTAGAAGAGAAAAGTGAACCAATTCCTTAATCGAAGAGTCCAGAACATGGTTTAAAACAACCCTTCAATTTCTCCATCCAACAATCTAGAGTGTAACACGTGAAGACCCAAGATTACGCCAACTTAAAAGCAGCAAACCGATTGGCCCAAACAAAGCACACACAAGCCCAAGTCTTATAACAGAACAGGGCCAACAAACTAGAGAGGCCCGAAGGATTAGAATAGTAAGGCAACCCATATCCAACATTTTATACTTTGATTTTTCCTCTTCAACTACGTTCAGTTTCGCCAGAAGTGCACTAAATTCTTCCTCTAAAGATTAGACCTTTCTATTTAAATCATTGAATCGATCAATGCAAAGCCCGTACTCCACCTGCTTGTATTGGAGTAATACCACAACTAATGAAAGATCATTTGCATGGGGGTAAAGCCTTTAGTCAATTTCTCCCAAGATTGAATAAAATAGGTATAACAGACGAAAAAAGACAATCTCAGCATCCAGCTCATCATGATAATGGGGACCAAGTAACGATTCAAAGTCAATAGAAGAAGAAATTAGTGGGATTAAATTCTACCTAGACTCGTCGGACTTGTTCCATTTCCCAGCATGGATGGCCGCGGCGGAAATTGTAGTTTCTAAGGATGAGGCCCTAAAACCAAAACATCAACAGTAGGCGACTGTGATCCCTTGACCCTCACGGGGGTAGGTTAGGTTGTTGAATCCTGATAAGTGCGTCTTTACACACTTATTTTAGTGTCAAAACTTGGAATATTGTTGATTAATATATTGAAATATAGATTAATTCTATGTAATTTAAGTTTTCCAGGACAACATGATGAATGTAGTGGGAATAAAGAGAAACAAGTAAAAAAAAAAGGACCAAATTGAAGGAAATGAAAGTTCAGGGACCAAATAGTAAATATCCTAAAGATGACTCGAAGGGCAAAACGAAGATAACGAGGTCAAATGTAGCTAAGGAATTAAGCATGGGAAGAAGAGAAAGTGGAAAAAGAATTCACAAACTAAGGAACGGAGTTTGAGGACCAAATTGCAACAAGTGGAAAATGAAATAAGCTATGTTGTCGCATGATGCCCTTCAGAGAATCCAACACCCAATTTGGTTGTTCTATTTGACCGCAGCTCCCACTACTATGTGATGGTATAGTAGTAAATTTTGACTCGATTTTAGTTTCCTAATTTATGTCAAACTCTTATGGAAACCAACATCTTTCAAGATATTTCAACCCTAGAACGTACCGGAACGAGAGTAGACACCTCATACATAGTTTCCTCTGATTTTTGCTCAAAATGTCGATGAAGAACTAAAAGCCTTGGTGAATTTAGGAATGAACTCTATTGGAACTTGTGATTTCTCAACTTTTTATTCATGTAATTCGATTTTTCATTGTCAAACAATTCTAGAATTTGGATTTTTATTTCATAAATATTTTTGGGATTGGCTTAATCTTTACTAGATTTTTCATGGATTCAGTCATGCTTTTTCCATCGAAGAATTAAACTATTAGCTGAGTTTCAATTTCAATTTTACTTTATTGGTGGATTGATTACTGCCTTATGTTTGATGTATATGGTCGATTATCAATCTCATTTCAATAAAATAATGCAAATGTGTTATAGGAAGTTTAGATTCTAGGATTACAAATGAGTTGAAGTGATTTATAACGTTATATCTTTCGATTAGAGAGTTGGGACGAATGCCTCTAATTGAGTTATAAAAATGAATAATTGATGATATTGATCCAATCCAATTGAAAGAATTCCAAAAATTCGCTACTTCAAAACATTGATTTTTATTTCATTTTCTCAAACATTGACTTATTAATTTTTATTCAAACAACAAATTCTACTCGACAAATGAGAAAACTTCATTTTTTATCCTTTGGGCATTTCTTCCATCTCCCTATGGAATCGACATTCCAAAGCTATACTACAACTATTGCGTTATTCTTTGGGTGTAATCAAATTTTGGCGCCGTTGCCAGGGAAACGGTACAAAATACTAAGGAATCGACTGAAAATGGTGATAGCATTCCTTTATTACCCTTTAGTTAATTTAATTTTATTATTTGTTAATATTTTATTCTCATATAGTTTAGTTATTGTGTTTTATGAGCAGAGATCAAAGCGAGCAAGGAAGCTCTACTGAAGGACCTTTTCCAGTGTTTGAATCACTTTCCACGAACATGACACTACACAACACTATGACTGATAGTGAAAAAGGGGATGTGCCTTATAGGACTTTACAGGATTATCTTCACCCTATACGCACGTCAACACCATCAACATGGTACAACGGACCAAGTAGTCTAAAGTTTTTCCCATTTCACTTAAAGAACAAGCTAAAAGTTGGCTGCATTCGTTGAGACCACAGTCAATTAGCACTTGGGCTGAAATGACTCAAGCATTCTTTAATAAATATTTTCCTCACCATAAAACTAGTGCCCTTAAGAAGAAAATCTCATCATTCACTCAAAATGATAGTGAAACTTTATACCTAGCTTGAGAAAGATATAAAGAATTGCAAGCCATTTTCCCCCACCAATGTTATGAGAGTTGGCATATCGTGAGCTATTTCTATGAGGGATTAACACCTAGGGAGCGTCAATTCGTAGAGATGATGTGTAACGGTGAATTTTTACAAAAGATCCTGACGAGGCTATAGAATATCTAGATGACCTAGCAGAAAAACCTCATACTTGGACTGGACCCAGCGCTACTAAGAGTACCAATAGGTCACAAACCATAATAAATTCCACTAGCACATGTATCTATCATCTTAGGAAGGAGGATAGCCTTATAGCTAAAATAGAAACCCTCACTAGAGAACTAGAAACCCTACATGCTAAGGACTCGAAATCTTCACTGAGTATATCCCGTGTTGAGCCTCTAGGACCCTATTTTTTGTGTGGTGGAACTGATCATCTAGCACAAGAGTATAGTACTTTTGCTGACATGAGGGGGGTTTATGAGGAACACTATAATGCCTTAGGCACATACAAAAAGCCCTATACCCCATTTTCGGTAACATACAATCCTGGGTGGCGGAAACACCCCAATTTCAGCTAGAAATTTGAAAATCAACAACTTGTCCAGCCTCCTAGAACTTTTAATACACACTCATATTAGCCCACAACTTCTAAAAACTCTTTAGAAGACACCTTAATACTTTTATAGAGGCATAATGTAAGGTAAATCAAAAGTTTGAGACTATGATCACTCAGGTCATTGGAAAACAAATAGATAAAGAATCACATATCTAAACTGACTAATACGTTAGCCTTAAGGGAGCGTGGGAAATATCCCGTTCAGCCTCAACCAAATCTTAAGGGACAACACATGGCACAAACCTCAGGATCGGAAGAAAACAACCTTAAGGAAGTGAATGAAGTAACTACTAGATCAGAGAAAGTCATAGAACCAATCCCTAAGCCTAGGGAAACTAAAAAGAAGCCTAGTGAGAGTACCCTAGTGAGGAAGTGGTAGAAAGCCTGGTTAGAGTGCCTTTCCCTCAAGCTCTTAAGCCTACACCGAAATCTACTGGTCAACATAGTCCTAGAACACCTCAATCAAGTAAATATCAATCTCCCTATCTTGCATGTGATTTATCAGGTTCCTACATATGCTAAAGTCCTTAAGGACTTGTGCACTGTGAAAAAAAACACAATGTGAAGAAAATCGCTTTCTTGACTGAGTGAGTGCGGGGATCGAGCAAAGGATCCCACTAAAATATAAGGACCCTGGTTGTCCCACTGTATCTTGTGTTATTGGGAATCGTAAGTTTGCACAAGCTCTTTTTGATTTAGGGGCAAGTGTAAATCTTATGCCTTATACAATTTACTTGTTGTTAGGTTTAGGTGAGATAAAATCGACTTATATGGTCTTACAAATAACTGATAGGTCCACCATTAGGCATAAGGGGTAGTTGAGGATGTATTGGTTCAAACTGACAAATTTTATTGTCCTGTGGACTTCTTGGTTTTTGATGTAAAAGTTGATGTAAATGTTGATTCTAAAATCCCTATTATTCTTGGTAAATATTTTCTCGCTACTGCTAATGCCCTTATAAATTCGGGAATGGTCTAATGAAGCTTCCTTTTGGGAACATGACTTCATAAGTCAATATTTTTCACATCACAAAGCAGCCACAAAAGGATGATGAGTGTCATCAAACATCCATGATTAACGCACTCACTCAGCAGCAAACACCGACTTCGACCCTCTGAAATCATTTGTCTTAAATTCTGAAATCCCAGCTGGGTTTGATGATGAAGAGTATACTAACATTTTTGCTGCGTTTGCAAAATTGCAGGATTACTGAGCATAATCATGGCAGCCCAAGTTTGAAGAGTTGCTAGAAAGGACATGAGGACAGAAGCCATCAACCATTGAGAGTCCTAAACCAGAATAGAAACCTCTACATCTATGACTAAAAGATAAATTTCTCCAACCAGGTGATACCTTCCTTGTAATTATTTATTCGAAATTGAATGTATTGCAATGTAAGCAATTGTTGAACATTCTGAATGAGCATTGATCTGCATTAGGCTGGACCATAGTTGACATTAAAGGCATTAGCCCTTTAATTTAGTCACATATGATTCATCTAGAAGAAAGAACTAATCCTAGGAGAGACCTACAATGTAGGCTAAACCCTACAATGAAAGATGTAATGAAAAATGAGGTGCTTAAATTGTTAGATGCAGATATCATTTGTAATGTCTCGAATTTTATATTCTTAATTTGGTTGATGTAGCCCATTTATGAAACGAACTATGGAAGCTCGGCCCCATTTAAGGTTGTGAAAGTACAAGCCTTAAGTTATTTACAAGCTCAATAATTGAAGACATTAACTTTAAGTTAATTAAATTACAAAGATTTAATGAATAACTGGGTTCCCAGATTGGTCATATGTAAGGTATTTCATATAGGCAACCCAGGTTTAAATCACCATGTAGATGTTTTTATAAAATTATTTTTGAAAAAAAGTAATAAACTCCTTATTGTTGCACATTAAGAACAATTATACCAATTTAATTGGATGGAATAATTGTTTTATTAGTGAGCATTCATAGAGGTAAGTTCAAAAATAATGAACTCCTTATTGTTGCACATTAAGAACAATTATACCAAGTTAATTGGATGGAATAATTTTTTTATTAGTGAGCATTCATAGATATAAGTTACAATCATATGAATAGTTCATTTTCTTAATTTTTTTTATTATGCAATTGTTTTATAAAATGTTTCATAAGAAATTTTTTTTATGGGCCCAAAACTTTTTAAATTTCTAGTTAAAGATTCAATTTAACAAGATTAATGATAATATAACTCTCCCATTTAGTTTTCACTAAAAATGGAGGTTACAAAAAGAGGAAAATCATTTTTTAACTACACCTCCCCTCAAATCCGAAAATTACTCTTATTTTCTCAAAAAAAAAAATAATAAATAAATAAATAAATGAATAAATAAAAAAAATATATATATATATATATAGTAAATGTGTGAAGGAGAAAGTGCACACTTTGATCAAGGAAAAATATTTTCAAAAGAAAGAAAAACATAGGAGATGAGTAGATTTCTTAAAGCTTTGTGTGCTGTTGGGAAACAACATTCACCATCCAAATTCATCCATTTCAAAGTTTCAAATTAAGGTATGTAGATGTGCAAGTGTATATTTCGTTTTTAAATTGTGATTTTTCATTAAACGTTTGAATGAATTGGTACCTCCGGGTACGGTGCTTCGGTACTACTATAGTTTGAATGATTATTCTCCGGTTATACGTGTTATGATAATACTATAAAAATCGGATTTTGCCGAAAATCCCTCTATGTATGACGGTATGAATCTACAGTTTAAAATTTTTAATTTGATAACGAAATGCATCGATGATATCTATTGAGTTTCAAATTCATGGGTTAATTCCCCTTATACAAATTGATTTGATATGCTTGGTGCATGGATGATGGTAGAGGATGATGCAACATTCAATGGAGATGCCGTTGACTTAACGTTTTTAATTCGATTATGCAACATTTATGTTTTTCTTTATTTGATTTCTATGAACATCATATGTGGAACTATTCTAAGAATATGTACACAAAAGAAAGTATTAGCGATTTAGTGTTGCTGTTTTCTAAATTTTCAGCTTCTGCCCTGAAATTCAAAAATTCATAACTCAGTTGTTACTTGGAATTTTTCATCAAAAGTAGTGGTGTTTGATAGCCTCGTAGGTTAGCTACTGAATAAACTTGGAATCATGTCAATCCGATATCGGTAGAATTTTATATGTTCCTTAAAGTAAACTACACCTGGTAGCCCTTATCTTTAAAAATTCGTAACTCAATCGTTACTTAGAATTTTTGGACAAAACCAATGGCATTTGATAGTCTCATGGATTAACTACTGAATAAAGTCGAAATCATGCCGATTCGAATCTGTAAAATTTTATATGTCATTTTAAGTCAACTGCACTGGGTTACCTTCTAAACTAAGTCACTGCGGAGTTTTGAAAAATATTTTAATACATATGTTGCCGACGGAAGCTAATTTTTAGAAATGTCATAATATAAAGAATTTCTTACTTTACTATAAGATTTCATGAAGTTTCGAGGTCCATAGCTATGCAAACGAATTTATTTTTTAAATTGCCACTGAGATAGAAAACAAAAGCATCAACGTTTATTTTTCATTTTTTCCCCTAGAATTTCATGTTAATAATGTGACTTTATTTCTAAGAGATTATTAGATAATCCCTTAATAAGAAATAATGTTATTTAGAATTAAATAATTCTCGAATTAAATTTTTAAGTTAAATTTTTATGCTTTACGCTAAAAGTATAGTTAATTAATTTATTAAGACGATCTACGGATAAAGTAAAGTTAATCTAGTGACTTTTCGATCCATGTAGGTTGGGGCGTTACATCATTTATCATATCGCGGATAGTAAATGGATTAGTCCTACACAGGTAGCTCCTAAAAAGTCAAGAGTCATGGTAGTGAAAAATGAATTAGGTGAAATGGTCTAACAAAAACAGTGACTAATTTGCGCATGTGCATAGATTATAGGAAACTAAATGCTGCCACCCATAAGGATCATTTTCCCCTCCCCTTTCTAGATCAAATCCTAGAACGTGTGGCTGTTCATCCTTTTTCTTGTTTTCTTGATGGCTACATTGGTTACTATCAAATTGAAATTGCATTAGAGGACCAGGAAAAGACCACATTTACTTGCCCTTTTAGCATTTATGCCTTTCGTAGGATGCCAGTTGGACTTTGTAATGCTCCTGCTACATTCTAAAGATGCATGACTAGTATATTTAGTGACATGGTAGAGAATTAAATGGAAGTGTTTATGGATGACCTGACCGTGTTTGGAACTTCTTTTGATTCATGTTTGTTAAATTTGAAGAGAGTTTTACCATGATGTGAGGAAAAATGTTTAGTTTTAAATTAGGAAAAGTGTCCTTTCATGGTATCTTCGGGAATTATCTTAGGGCATATGATTTCTTCTAGAGGAATAGAGGTTGATAAGTCTAAAATTGAACTAATCTCTAAATTGCCCACACCTAAGACAGTAAAAGATCTTAGATCATTTTTAGACCATGTGGGTTTCTATAAAAGGTTCATACAAATTTTTTTATCTATCTCTAGACCATTGTGTAACCTTCTAAATAAAGATGCCGCTTTTGAGTAAACCCCTAAATGTGAAGATGCATTTAAAACACTGATTGACAAACTCACGTCAACACCGATCATGCAACCACTTGATTGGACACTACCATTTGAAATCATGTGTGATGCTAGTGACTATGCGGTAGGTGCGGTTCTTGGGCAATGCAGAGAAGGTAAGCTTTTTGTAATTTACTATGCTAGTAGAACTCTTAACGATGCTCAAATGAACTATTCCACCATCGAAAAAGAGTTACTAGATGTAGTTCTTGCACTTGATAAGTTTAGATATTATTTGATTGGTTCCTCATTACAATCTTCACAGATCATGCAGCCCTTAAGTATCTTCTTACAAAGAAGGACGCTAAGACGCGATTAATACGGTAGATCTTACTTTTACAGGAATTTGACATTACCATTAAAGACAAGAAGGGAGTGGAGAATGTGGTGGCCGACAACCTATCAATGCTAACTTTCGAGGATAACGCAATCACATTGCCGATCAGAGATGAATTTCCAGTGAGAATTTATTTTCTGCTTTTTCTCTACCATGGTTTGCTCACATTGTGAACTATTTGACTGTAGGTGAGATTCCTAAAGAGTGGAGCACACAGGACAAGAGGAAGTTCCAGGTCAAGGTACGTAATTTTTATTAGGATGATCCATGTTTATTTAAATACTGCCTCAGCCAAATTTTAAGACGTTGTGTCCCTATTGAGAAGATACATAGTGTGCTAAATTTTTGTCATACCCCAAGCTTGCGGAGGCCATTTTTCTATAAAAAAACTGCTGCAAAAATTTTCCAATGTAGTTTCTACTGGCCTACTTTATTTAAGGACACTATAATTACTGTAGATCTTGTGATAGATGCCAAGGTGCACTATCTCGACGTGACATGATGCCCCTAAATCCCATTTTAGTAATTGAAATATTTGACTGTTGGGAAATTGATTTCATGGGACCATTTTCACCCTTTTTTGGTTATTTATATATTATTGTGGCACTTTATTACGTGCCTAAATGGGTAGAAACATCAGCTTGTAGGGCTAATAACAATAAAATGGTTGTTAAATTTTTGAAAAAAAATGTTTTGTCTCGATTTGGCACTCCATGGATTATTATTAGTGATAGAGGCACACACTTTTGCAACCGTTTATTCGAAGCACTCATGAAAAAGTATGGGGTCATTCATAAAATTTCTACTACTTATCACCCCCAAACTAGTGAACAGATAGAATTGGCTAATATGGAAATTAAACAAATCTTGGAGAAAACGGTAAACCCTAATCGTAAAGATTGGTCTTTATGACTCAACGATGTACTTTGGGCTTACTGTACAGCTTTTAAGACTTCCCTAGGCATGTCACCCTATCACCTTATTTTTGGAAAGCCTTGTCATTTACCTGTAAAGTTTGAACATTGAGCATGTTGGGCTATTAAACATTTTAATTTCGATCTAGTAGAAGGTAGTAAGCTTAGAAAATTTCAATTGAATGAGTTGGAAGAATTGAAGAATGACACTTATGAGAGTTTTAGAATCTACAAGGCGAAAATGAAAGCTTGTTATGATAAAAACATTCTTAGAAAGACAATTGAACAAAATCAAAAAGTGTACTTGTATGATTCTAGACTTCGAAAGCACTCAGGAAAACTTCAATCTAGATGGACTGGCCATTTCGTGGTGAAACAAGTTTTCGATAATGGGGTCATTGAAATTGAGGATCCTACTGATAGTAGGGTATTTAAAGTGAATGGGCAATGTTTTAAGATCGTTTATGGACAATAGGTGCCTACATGGAGGATATCCCTCTTGTAAACCTTGTTTACCATCCTTAATATTCCTCTGGTATGTTTCTCATTTTTCGTTTTGTATATTAGTTTTTTTTTTATGTTTCATTTTGTTTCTTGTTTCGTTTATTCTTTTTTCAAATTAAGTACTTTTCAGGCTAACCATCGTTCCGACCCTATGTGATTCATTCCGGTATTCAGGTGATACTCTTCCTTTTTCCTTTGGTAGGCATGTTTAGACCTTGAGGACAATGTCCGGTTTGGTTGGGGGGATTATAGTTTGTTGTGTATTGCATTGCATAAGTCACCGTGGAATTTTATTTAATTTATCTTATAAAAAAAACCTAAGTGTGTTTTGGTGGGTGTTGGAATGGTAATTAGTTGATTCGGAGTGGAAGTCATGCATTTCAAGGCAAACCGATCAATTTTGAGTTTTCCGAGAGTAACATGTGTTTTCAAGTTTAAAAATATTTTTAGAGCCAAATTAATGGCATCCACACACTCCATGTGGTTTAAAATGTGTTTTGACAAGTTTTAGGGGCGTTGGAATGCCGAGTTGCAAAGTGGATAGAAAACCGAGTGTTTAGTGCAATTTGACCGAAAACAAGTTTTCAAAGAGTTGAATAGGTTTTAAAAATTTTCTATGATGCATATACGTATTATATCTATTTGAACTTGTATAACACAAATATCGAGGTATCCAGGGTCTCCAACTGTAAAAAAAATCACCTTGCTAGTAGTATATGCGACCGTATAGACTAACCAGCAATGTAGTCGCATGTAGAGCATCATGGCCTAAATTAGCCCTGCAAGTTTGCTCTATACGACTGCATCACTTTCTTCTATGTGAGACCCAAAGTTGTTTTAAAACATACGCACATGGACACGAGACACGCATATGGACTCATGGTAAAAACATACGGGCACACCCACACTTCTTCACACCCAAACACACGATACCTCTCAAATTTAACAACTCTTGCATTCTCCAACATCTAATCTCTCAAGGTATGTTATTTTCTCTTTGTCATTACGTTATTGCAAGAAATATTTGTACTTAGGAATGGGATTGAATGATTAGGAGTATGGGAATTAGATAGTGATGGAGTGTTGAATTATGAGTTGAATTCAAAAACAAAATTGTGCTTGATTAACACTAATGTTTTGAAACTTTTGTGAAAAAAATTCAAGTACCTTCAAAGTGTTCGATAAAATGTTTAGGAGAAAATTGATGTTGAATTAGGGTTCAATTCGAATGTGACATGATTGCCCTGTGTTTTGGCCTGATTTTCATGCTTTTCATTGATAAATTCACTTGGAAACACCAATACCCAAATTTGCACACATAGCCATGACATGAGTAGGCGAAAGTCACTTCATGTTACTCACTTCGTCCCTTCGTTTTACAACTTAAACGAAGTCCGTTTGACCTCAAATTTGAACTTGTGTTAGACTAATGTACATTCTTTCATATGCTCAGAGATTGCTTGGAAAAATTTCGATTTTTCTCGATGGTGTTTGGGGGTGAATTTGCTTGGTCAAACATGATTCTAAATGCAAGATTTTCTTTGTCTGAGTGGGTATCAGGTTTATGCTTTACGTTTTGAATCTTTATGACAATACCCATGTTTCATTGCACATTTTGTTAAGCATGGCATCGTTACAATGCATAATGTTTTGTTTGGTATACTACTTAAATTCTTTGCTTGTAACATAAGTTTAGGAGTTTTCGATGCTCAAGTTCCATCTATTATCTCCAAGTATTATGGTATTCATTTATGCATAACAATTAGCTTACATGTTTTAATTCGCATTATGTTTGTAGAATGCCTCTTAAACGCACCTCCAAAGGAAAGGAAAAAGTGGCTTCTGCTTCGGGTAATACACGAATAAGAGGACCTGAAGGAGGAATACGAAGATTCTTAGATCAAGAGGCCACCACACAATACTCAGATATTATTGGCCATTAGGCACTTCTCCCAAAACAACCGGTCAGATTAGAAGATTTTCTCGGATTTGAGATCGTGACTTTGGTCCAAAACAGCGGTTGGGATAAAGTGTTTGAAAGACCTCACCCGGTATATGAAGGCTTGGTTTACGAATTCTATGCCGACTTCAATAGTGAGATAGATACCCCGGGATCTGAGCATCTACATCAGACGTGGGTAAAGGACAAATGGATCGTGTTCACACCCGAGGTAGTACATGATTACTACCAATTATCATGGGATAACGTAGTTACCATTCCTAGAGATTTTCCATGGAACGTAGTTGAGAAAGTATTGCTTGGGTGTGAGAATGCATGGCCGTTGCAGACTTCAGTTTTGTATCAAATTGAGCTTACATCATCTATAGCCATTTTATGACTATTTATTTGCCATAACATCGAGCCAACTTCACATAGGATGACATTCAACAATCCAGCGGTCGGTTTCATTTATTACTTCGTTAGACGTCCGAAGATCGACTTGGCCACTTTTATTTATGAACATATTCGTTCACGGGGTGTCTAGGGAGATTGACATCGTTTATTGATTTTTCCAAGTTTGATTAGTGGGATATGCAAGAGGCATTACTATTCCACCTGGGGAACTTTCTGAAAAACCCAGTCCTTTCATAAAATGCCCTCTTTGGAGGCTCAGGATCGAACTAGTGATAAATATAGAGAGAAGCAAGAAAGTGAGCATTTGAGACAATAGCAGGCTGTACAAGGAAAAGGGGTTGAGGACGCTGAGATGCCAACACCACCACCAGCACCACTGGACCTTGATATGCAGCTGATAAGACAAATGTTTGCTACTATGATCGGTTCTAGCTGGGATATCAAGAGTCTTCAGTAGGCTATGGGTACTATGGACATGGATATCCAAACTGTAAGGAATGATATGTTGAGCACCGGGAACTTTGCTTTCGCTGCCAGTAGAGAGTTATTGGCCGCGAGACGGGAGGTTGAGGTTTTGAATGGACGGTTGAATAACTATGTGGGCAGAGTCGATGGGATTCAGTTTAGGGCTAATGAGACTTGGGACTATTTGGGTAATGTTGAGAATGAAGTATGGGAACAGTCTCTACACATTCAGAGCATAGAGGTGGAGCTCACACAGCAGTCCGAGATGATGCGACAGATACTCGCACACGGCTTCAGTTTCCATCCAGCACCTCCATATTGATCAAGAGAGTAGTATAAGTCTCTCTTCTTTACCTTATTTTACATTCATCATATTCTTTACGTGCTTTAAAGTTTAGCATTTTTGTGCTTATCTAAACATTATATATATATATATAGTTTTTTTTTATTTATATAATGGAACTTATGAATTGAAATTGAAACATGTTCCCTTCCACCAATCATAGCACTACCAAAACTTTTGACACACTCACACTTATTTTCTGGCACAGCCACACATATCATGATGATGAACAATACTCCACTAGCTCTAAGGCTTGGGTAAAGAGGTTTTTTCCTGTTTAAAGCTTGAAACGTGGGTTTACACAAAGAAAATGCAATAAGGCTCAAAGGGGTTCACAAAAGGAAAATTCAATTACAGGGTAGACTATTTGGCTAATGTAACTAATTTATGTAACAAAGATGACCTTAATCATGTTCGTGCATGGATGTGTCAATGTGATCTTGAAGAGAATTAAGGCAAGTTCTAGAAAAATAAAGCCATGGAAGAATATCACACATGAAAAAAATAATGAGACTATTATGGATATGTCAATCTAAAGGCTCAAAATCTCACCGACTTTTTGTCTACAGAATTTAGTTAGTACCATCCTCAAAGAAAATAACTCAACCAATTAACTTTAGTTGTAAGATTATTCATTCAATCATGTTATGAGTTTTTCAAAAGCCTAATTAATTCTTACAAATAGCATAAACAACCAAAAAATCATTTAACCTCAACTCGTCTTCTTGAAAAATCATGCAAAAAATTTCCAAAATTTTTGAAATTTACACTTAATCTAAATCCCCTCCCCCACACTTAAAACTTACACTGTCTCCAATATAAGGTGTAATGCAAAGAAAAGTACAAACATAACTAAAATATGTATGCGAAAAATAAAAATAAAAAGGTAAAGGAACGAAATCCCCTTGGGTTGCCTTTCAAGCAGCGCCTTTGTTTATTGTATTTGGCTCAACTCAATGTTTCCTTGTTTAGTTAGTGTCTATCATGGTTAACTTCGATCTTCCTTGTGGTGTATCAAGTCCATTGGGAATGATAACTAAAAGTGTGCCTCCACCTCCATGGAATGCATACTTGTAGTGACTGAGGTAAGACTTTAAATCTAAAATGGAAGTCTACAAAATAGAAAGTAGAGGCCTTTCATTAGAAACTAGTAAAGCAAAATAAGAACTATTACCTGAATGCTGTAGCTTTGGAAGATTGTTCAATATTGCAACTGTTTCTTGTAACTTAGTGTTCAAAGCCAGCTTCTGATTCTTTTTCCCAAGATGCTCATTAATGATAGCTTTTCATTCATTTTTAGCATCAAATTCGAAAACATCATGTGCTAAATGATCGATCACATCATAAAATGAACATGATTATTATTATTATACGGATATTTCATGGAATCGTAGTTAGTAAGTTTAATGAGTTTATCATCAAATTCCATGGTTAATGTGCCATTATGAAAATCTATTTTAGTTTTGAATGTCCTTCAGAATGGTCTTCCTAACAAGATAAAGGTAGTATGATTACTATTGCCCATGTTAAACACATAAAAATCAGTAGGAAAAACCAACTCATTAACTTTCACGAGAACATCATCAACAACCCTCTTAGGATATGCATTAGATTTATCAGCTAGTTGAATTATCACAGCAATTTTATTTAAAGGTCCAAATTTCAAACAATTGTATACAGAATATGGCATGATATTAATAGATGTTCCTGAATCTAGCATAGCCTTTTCAAACTTAGTGTCGCCTATCATATAAGGGATAGTGAACATACCTAGATGCATGCACTTTGTAGGAAGTTTCTCTTGAATAATTGCAGATATCTATTATCCAACTTTTACCCTTTCAATCCATTTCAGTTTCTGTTTCCTCTTACTTGTGCACAATTATTTCAAAAATAGCATAACAAGACACTTGTTTAATAATATCTAAAAGTGGAATATTGACCTAGCATTTACTGAAAATTCCATGCAGTTCATCATGATCTCGTTCATATTTCCTTGATCCTACTAAAGCTTGAGGAAAATGGGATATTGGTTTATAATTAGAGAGGGGTAAAAACTTACATTCAGTCACCTCAATATCATTGGTGGCGTCTTGTTTGCAACCTCTTTTTCTTCATCTTATTATTCCAATGACGTAGGAGATGCCTTTATCGAAATCTCAACCTCTTTACCACTTCTCAAGATGATTGCACAAAAAATTTCTTTTGACTTCACCATTGTTCGAGAGGGTAGTTTCCCCAAACTTTACAATCTTATTAATGAATGTCGATGACATTTTTATTACGGGTATGATGTCACTGCCATATCTATTTTTAAGCAATTTCTACATAATCACTTTCAAATTAAAGATTTAGGTGATTTAAAATATTTTATGGGCATTAAAGCCTCTCGTTCAAAGAAAGGTATTTCTATCTTACAAAGAAAATACGCTTTGGAAATTCTAAATGATGGTGGAGTTTTGGGAGCAAAACCCGTGAATTTTCCAATGGAGCAGAACATGAAGCTATCGGATGAAGGTGAATTGCTTAGAAATCCATCTCAATATAGGCGACTTGTTGAATGCCTAATTTATTTAACAATTACCCAGCCGGATATCATTTATTCGGTACATGTTCTAAGCATATGCATGGATGCACCACGCAGACCACATATGGAAGTTGCATTGCGTGTGTTGCGTTATTTGAAAAATAATCCTAGACAAGGTTTTTTTCCTTCTCGGAATGATTTATCTTTACGATCTTTTTGTGATTTGGAATTGGGCAGGTTGCCCAGCTTCTCATAAATCCACCACGAGTTATTGTATTTTTTTGGGATCTTCTCTTATTTTCGAGAAAACAAAGAGACAGAACACCATATTTCTATTCTCAGCAGAAGCCGAATATAGAGCCATGATAGGTACATGTTGTGAATTATCCAGGTTGCATTCATTGTTGAAAGATTTATGAATATTACATCAAAAGCCAACATTATTATATTGCGACAATAAAGTGGCCTTGTACATAGCAGTTAATCCCCATTTTTATGAAAGAACTAGGCTTATATAGACTGACTGTCATTTTATTCGTGACAAAATACAAGATGGTTTGATAGTAACCAAATATGTTTCTTCAGCTAATCAACTTGTAGATATTTTACCAATCCATTGAGAAAGGAAGTGATGTGAATCCCGTAGCAATGGTGACTACGAAACCCACAACAGGATTGAAGTGGAATCTAAGAACGTCAACTAAACCCGATTTTAGATTTGAACCCAACAAGGTGAACCAAAAAACCCAACGATAACAACGATACGTTGAACACCTTGATTATACAATGAATAACCCACGATTCGATATTTAAACGCCACAAGATTTTAAATCTTGATAAGTTCGATTTGTTGTTCAATTGAAGAACAAGGAAAAGCAAAGCCTCTCGATTAATAATTTGTCAAAAGTCCTTACAATGAAAAATATGCAAAGTATTTATAGGTAAACCCTAGGATCTAGTTTAAACCGGAAATAATGTGAAAAATATTGCAAGAATCAAATAAAAAAAGAATTCTAATGAAATAAGGTAAGTTGTGGTCGTATAGAACAACTAAAATTGGGTCTTCAGCTTTTGGTAAGGGCCAATGCGACCGCAAGCAAGGATCAACTATGCAGTTGCATAGTTGACAGTTTTGGCCTCAATTTTTCCTGCTTGAATCAAGTTCATCCATCCCAATTCCGGCCTCGACCCCAACATGGAACATGCTCCATTCTTCGTCACGATTGCCATATCGCCAACCGTAGCTTGAATAAGCAATGTCATCGCTTCTTGTACTCGTTTTGCCCTCGATCGAGTCATCGGTCCTTCATCAACTATCAGTGGATCTTTCCCCGGGCTTGTCATCATTCCAACGGCAACTTGGATCATATCATCCCCTCCCTTTTCGAAAGGATTCGTCCTCGAATCTACACCTACATCAAACAAAGATAGATCAGCAACATTAAATGTAGCTGAAACATTATACTCACCTGGGAGATCACTTTGTAGGTGTTATCATTTACCCTCTCGATGACCTGGAATGGACCATCCCCACGCGTTTTCAACTTAGACTTCCTCTGATCCAGAGAGCGCTCTTTTCTGAAATACACCCAAACCCAATCCCCTAGTTCAAATGTCATGCGCCTTCTACCTTTGTTTGCTCTTGCTGCTACGAGCTTACTCTTCTCCTCAATTTGCATCCTAACCTTCTCATGCAGTGATTTTACCAACTCAGCTTTTCGCTTACCATCTACGCTACCTTATTCATTTACAGGCGAAGGCAACAAATCCAAAGGTGTTAGTGGATTAAACCCATAAAGAACTTCAAACAGTGAAAACGAAGTAGTAGAATAGATAGCTTTATTATAAGCGAATTCAATGAAAGGTAAACACTCATCCCAACTTTTCAAATTCTTATTGATTACCGTATGAAGCAATTGAGTCATAGTTCTATTAATTACTTCAGTCTGCCCATCGGTTTATGGATGACAAGTGGTAGAAAACAACAATTTAGTGCCTAACTTATTCCATAAAACACGCCAAAAATGACTCAAAAACTTAACATCTCGATCTGACACTATGCTCCTAGGGACCCCATGCAAACGTATTATCTCCCTAAAGAACAAATCTATAATATTGGTGGCAACATCGGTCTTGTGAGATGGTATAAAGTACGCCATTTTACTAAACCTATCCACCACAACAAATATTGAATCTCGACCCCTTTTTGTCCTAGGTAAACCCAACACAAAATCCATTGAAATATCCACCCAAGGTTTACTAGGTATAGGCAAAGGAGTATACAACCCATGAGGCAAAACTTTAGACTTAGCCTGTTTACAAGTTATATATTTCCCACAAACTCGTTCTACATCACTTCTCATTTTAGGCCAATAAAAATGTTTCCCTATCATGTCTTAAGTCTTTTGTACCCCAAAAATGACCCATTAAACCCCCACCATGTGCTTCCATTACCAACAATTCACGTATAGAACAATTTGGAATACACAACTTAGTTTCCCTAAACAAATACCCCTCATGCTTATAAAATTTATCGATAGCCCCTTATTGCATGATTCATAAATGCTAGAGAAATAAAGGTCACTCACATATATGCCTTTACTGTGTTCAAAGCCAAGTAAACATGCACTTAAAGAATTTAGAAGCACATACCTTCGAGATAATGAATTCGCAACCACATTTTCCTTACCTTGTTTATACCGGATCACGTAGGGAAATGACTCAATAAATTCCATCCACCTCGCGTGCCTTTTGTTCAACTTACCTTGACCCCGCAAGTGCTTCGACGACTCATGATCGGTGTGTATCATGAACTCCTTAGGCCACAAGTTGTGCTTCCAACTCTCCAATGCTCGAACAAATGAGTGCAACTCCTTGTCATATGTAGGATAGTTCATAGCAGCCCCATTCAGTTTTTCACTGAAATATGCTATAGGCCTGCGATCTTGCATCAACACTGCTCCAATACCTATTCCTGATGCATCACACTCAATCTCGAACGTTTTGTCAAAGTTAGGTAGTGCCAAAATTGGTGCCTTACATAACCTATCATTGATATTATTAAATGCATGTTCATGTGCATTACCCCAATGAAAACCTATGCTCTTCTTAACAATTTCAGTGAGTGGTGTAGTGATCGTACAAAAATCATTTATAAATTGTCTATAAAAACTAGCCAGTCCATGAAACTCCTAACTTTAGTTATGCTCTTAGGTGTTGGCCAATCTTTTATAGCTTTAATTTTTTTCTTCATCCACTTCTACCCCATTAGCCCCAACCACAAATCCAAGAAAGACAACATTTTCCATGCAAAAAGTACATTTTTTTAAAATTAGCATACAGTTGTTCTTTCCTTAGCACTACAAACACACAACTTAAATGTTTCAAATGTTCATCTAGAGTCTTGCTATAGAATAAGGTGTCATCAAAATAAATCACAACAAATTTTCCTATGAAAGCACGCAAAACATGGTTCATCAATCGTATAAAGGTGCTTGGTGCATTAGTGAGACCAAACGGCATAACCAACCACTCATACAATCCATATTTAGTTTTAAATGCCATTTTCCATTCATCACCCTCCCACATACGAATTTGATGGTACCCACTTTTAAGATCAATCTGACTAAAAATACAAGCACCATGCAACTTTACTAACATATCATCTAGCCTAGGTATATGGTGACGATACTTTACCGTTATATTGTTGATAGCCCTGCAGTCTACGTACATCCTCCAAGTTCTCCATCCTTCTTTGGCACCAATAGGACATGTACATCACATGGACTCATGCTCTACTTCACGTAACATTTGCTCATCGACTACTCCACTTGCCTTTGAAGCTCATTTGTCTCTTCTGGATTACTTCGATAGGCGGGTCAATTTGGAATGACAGCTCCAAGTATGAAGTCAATTTGGTGCTCAATACCTCGAATTGGTGGTAGTCCGCTTGGCATGTCTTCTAAAAACACATCTTCGAACTCCTACAACAAGGACTTAACCAAACTAGAGAGGGGTATGTGAGATTCCTTGAAGTTGATGAGGGACTCCTTGTATACCAACAACAAAATTTGACTTTTATCGATCATAGCCTTTTTTAATTCACTCCCCCTTACAAAGAAGTTTGCTTTCGACTTCTCTCCTCTCAACTGGCTCTTTTTCTCTTATTTCTTGTGGCACCTCTCTCCTTTTTCCCCTCTCAACCACATCGCCATTTACTCTCTTACTGACTAACTCACTGTTTTCTCTCTTCTCACGTGGCCTCTCTCTCTCTTTTCCCCACTCTTGGCCACCTCACCATTTTCTCTCTTTTTTGTCGACTCTCTTGCTCTTCTCTCTTCCTCATTCCTCAATTTAACTTGGTATTCATAAACTTGTGCTGGTATTAATGGCGCAAGAGTAATAGACCTCCCCTCCTTGACAAAACTATACTGGTTCCTATACCCATCATGCGTAACTCTCCTATCATACTGCTATGGCCTTCCCAACAAAATATGACCCGCTTGCATAGACACCACGTCACATGCAACCTTGTCACTATAACTCCCAATTGAGAAATCAATCATCACCAGTTTATTTAACCTAACCTCTCCACTCTCATTCAACTATTGTAATTTATAAGGCCTAGGTATTTAAACAATACTAAACCCAATTTTTCAACTAAGGTCGTGCTAACTACATTTGTACAACTCCCACCATCAATGATTAGACTATCACACCTTATCGTAGACGTGACATTGGGTGTGGAATATGTTTTCTCGCCATTACTCAGTATCATCCGCCTTGACTTGAGTGTTAAGAGCTAATTGTGACCAGAAGCTCCCCAACAGCAAATTCCACTTTTCCATCTCAATCAACCTCTTCCAAGGCTAACATATCGTCATACTCTTCTTCATTCTCACTCACCACCTCTCCATCATCCCGTAGAATCATTACCCTTTTGTTAGGACACTAGGAAGCAATGTGCCCTGTTCCCAAACACTGAAAACATTTTATGTCCCTACTCATTGCTTGATGTGACTCCATTTTAGGTACAGTTTTGCTAGCATTTTCTTCCTTTCCCCTCTGCATTTCTGTCCTTCCTTTAGCTATTGCTTCATTCACCTTATTACCTTCCCACCGCGACTTCCAATTTGTGTTAGAAGATGGAGTGTTCACCGGTTGCCTCACAGTCCCCTTCCTCTTCAACTGTCTTTCCACCTTCATGGCTACATGCAACATATCTTCCAACTCTACATAATGTTGTAACTCCACCACGTTAGCTGTAACGCCCCAAAATTTCATACATCTTGAGGTGTTACCAAACATAATTTCATGTACTTAAAATGCAGAACTGTAAAATTCTATTTTCTAAATAAAAAAAACATTTATAAATTTAAATTCGAATCATAAATCGTGTCTGAAATTAATTTAAATATTCTCAAACAAACTAATAAATTTAAAAAGTAGTAAAACTTAATATTCTCATATGGTGAAATCTCTTGGCAGTCCGCTGCACCATCCCGCCACATCTCCAATCGACCCAAACTAGCTTGTAAAAATTGTAAGAGTGAGTATTTTGAAAACACCCAATAAAATACGTGCAGTTTCCATACACAATTATATACAATAAAATAATACTTCGTACCACTCTTCTCTTATGGAGTATCTCGGTGACCAAGCGAAACACTCATTTAGGTCATCTTAGATTCCCAAAGAATTTCTTATCTCTTTCTAAAGAACCCGAAGGCCCATTGACAATTTATGCATAAATTACTGAACATAAAAGTATAAGGATAAAAACAAGTTTGCACAAAAGTATCTCACCTTGAAAGATCAAATGAACTTTGAGTACAAAAAATGTACTTAAAATTTACGGCTGCTTTCTATGTGAAAACTACTATGTAAAATTCTGTGTGGTGAATTGTGAGGCATGGACACACTATTTATAGGGGAAAAACAGTAGTTGAATCATAATATAATTGTGATAAAAATCTTGTCTATCTAGTTTGATAAAAATTGAATTCTCTATAGATAAATCACAAGATGACACGTGTCCATCACAAAAAGAAAAGATTCTAATCTCAAAAGGTGATAATGACAACTTTGACTTTAAATATAATTCTAATAAAAAATATTATTTTCACATCCATTCTACCCATAACAATCCTAATCCAATTTCAATTTTATTTAAAACAAAAAACAACTCGGGTCTCTATACCCAAGTTATTAGATTGCGTACTGTCCGCTTTGGGTGAGCACATGCCCACTTATCCCTCACGGCTTTCTAACACGTCCCCCAAGAGTCGAACCCAAGACCCCTATCATATGGGAGACTTAAGTTGAATCCTGGTACGAATTGGGAAGATTGTAATGCCCCGAAAATTTTCATAGAATAGAATTTAATGTTCGTATGCTATATTTTAATGTATTAAGAGTTTTTATTCGAGATTGCACTATAATTTTAAAGTTCCTACTGAGTATTCCCATGTACTCACCCTTTTTCCCACTCCATACAGGTTAGATCGAGTCGTTGGTCGGTGGACGATGAGGTGGAGTCGTTGTGCCAAGATTTATGGGACTCAATAAAAGAAATAAACCAATATAATGTGTCTTAAATTCTAAATTTTAGCAAAAATCTTTAGTTGTTTTAATTTATTAGACTCGATCAATTTATTTTGACGAATTTTAGCTGGTTTTGGATATTTTATGTTTTTCCTTGTTATTTAAAGTTTCTACATTATAACGAAAGGTTGATAAACGTATATCAAAGGCAAAAATAGTTTTACTGTAGAAGAACAAAATTTTATGGCACGTACTGTTCACATATTTGACCATTAAATGCACGTACTGTGATGAAAAATAAATAGTGAATCTTGAATCTTGAGATGTGGTTTCATTTGGGTCCTACCTTATGTCCAGTCACTAGCCTTAATTGCGTCAGTGTCGTTTTTTTTTTTTTTTTTGTTTGCTAGCTAGTTTGCATTTTTTTTGCCACAATATCTACATGACATGCAAAATTAATAGTTAATATGGATATGACAAATATTGATGTTGTTCTTGGGGCATATGACAAATTTTGCACTTTAATTTCACATGGCACTATTTGGTGTATTTAATTTCGCTTGAAATTGGATTTTATAATGAATAAGTAAATACAGGATTTGAAAATTTCTTTACATAACAACATTATTAATTTATGATTTTCCTCATAAATAGTTTTGGTAGCGATTTAAATCTATAAAAATTTGGGTCGTTACAGTTGTTGATGTAAAGTTTTAATTATAAAGAATCATTAGCACGTGACGCTCACCATTCGACCACTCTCCAAATGTTCCCAGGTAAGAAATGAAATATTTTTGTATGATTATAAGTCATTTTGCTACTATGAGTATGAAATGTACAAGTATGCTTACCTTGCTTGACTTGTTAGTTGAATTTTTTTTTAAATATTGTTTGGGCGATAAAGTAAATTGTCAAATCAAAGATTTAGCATAATTGAAATTATACGTGTCACATGATTAGGACTGAGAAAATAACTATGATGATTGGTAATAACCCCACATACCAACAACGTGCTCAAATTGCTATCGAGAGATACATAGATTATGAAGTAAGATGGGAGCAAACATTTGTTGAACATGTTGAAGACTTCTTTCTTAAGTGGGAGCAGGCAAGATCGTACGGATATAATGAGGAGACAATCCTCTCAATATATCATCTTATAACCACCATACGTCCTCAATGGAGAAACGTGGCTTACTTCGTGAGAGATATGGATTATGGTCTGTATTTTGAAGAAGATTGGGACATGATTGATTTTAAGGGATACTGTGAAGACATCATAATCTTGTGGAACCACAGATAACAAGAGCTAGCACTAGAACCCGAGCCTGAGCCTGAACCTGAAGAGGACGCAGAGGAAGAGCCTGAAGAAAACCCTGAAGAAGACCAAGAAGAGGAAGTGGAGTCGGAGGACCCTATCATCGATTTGGTTACAAATTCTGAACTCGAGTCATACATTACTTCAGATGACGATACCCCATAAAAGAAGATTTTTTTTAGAACTCATAGAGATTAGCGATAGTTAGTTTTATTCATTTAGCAAAAGTTTATTCAGTTATCTATTGGATTTTATTTTTTTAAACCAAATATTATAGTAGAAAATTTTTAGATGTTTTACCAATAATATTATAATTAATTTCTGCGTTACCAGGTTTTTCCTAAATTAGAATTTTAATTGTGTTAAGAAAATGTCGAGACAACAACAAAACTAAGCAACGATCATCAGGGATTTGTTGAAAGCTGTACAAGTTTTGGGTAGACAACAAACACAAGCTGGTCCCCCGAATGATGGGGGACGCGATAGAAAGCCGCGAGGCATAAGTAGGCATATGCTCACCCAAAGCGGACAGTACGCAAGCTAACGGCTTGGGTATAGAGACCTAGGTCATGACAAAAAATGCATATTTTTTTATAACGATCCGCCCTCGCGCCGGAGTCGTTATCTTACGTATTGTCCGTTGTGGGAAAACCTAGGCCCATTTTACCTCTTACGGCTTTCGACGCGTCCCCAAGATTCAAACCCAAGACCTCCATCATATAGGAGACTTAAGTTGAATCCTGGTACCAATTAGCTAGTAACGACCCAACCTTGCGCCGGAGCGTTATCATAGATATTGTCCCCTTCGTGAGATCCTAGGCCCTTCTTACCATTCACAGCTTTCTGACGCGTCCCCCAAGATTCGAACCCAAGACCTCCATCATATGTGAGACTTAAGCTGAATCTTAGTATCAATTGGGTAAATTGTAGCACCCCAACAATTTTAGAATAAAATTATAGTTCTATTTATTATATTTTATGATTTTGAAAGTTGAGGGACTAAAATAAAGTTTTAAATTCTTATATTTTCGGGTCAGATATTTAATTTTTGATAAAGTGAAGAAACGTATATCAATATGGGTCTCGTTGGATAGCTCGTCTTTAATCATGAAAATAGGCTCGAGAAAAAGTTCATTAGGATATGTAGATCTCAAGATATTAAAGTTTAAAGAAATTTGTTATTTATTTATATATTTTTAATAAAATTAAAATTGGGTGAAGATTGTTACGGTAGAGAATTGATGTGAAAATACTATTTTATTAGAATTATATTTAAAGTCAAGGTTGTCATTATCACCTTTTGAAATTGGAATATTTTCTTTAGACACGTGTCATTTTGTGATTTATCTATAGAGAATTCAATTTTTATCAAAGTAGATAGATAGGATTTTTATCACAATTATACTATGACTCAACTACTATTTTTCCCCTATACCTCACAATTCACCACACAGAATTTTACATAGTAGCTTTCATACAGTAACCATCTATAAATTCTAACTACATTTTCTTTACTGAAAGCTCGTTTGATCTTTCAAGGTAAGATAGTTTTGTACAAGTTGTTTTGTATGCTTATACATTTTTGTTTAGTAATTTATGCATCAATTTCCCTGGGCCTTCGGGTTCTTTAGAAAGAGATAAGAGATCCTTCGGGAATCTCAGATGACCTAGATGGGTGTTTCGATTGGTCACCGAGATGCTCCATAAGAGAAGAGTGGTACGAAGTGTTATTTTATTGTATATAATTGTATGCGGAAACTGCACGTATCTTGTTGAGTGTTTTCAAAATACTCACTTACAATTTTAGCAGGCTAGTTCAGGTCGATTAGAGATGTGGCGGGATGGTGCAGCGGACTGCCAAGAGATTTGACCCTACGAGAATATTAAGTTTTACTGCTTTTTAAATTTATCTGTTTGTTTGAAAATGTTTAAATTATTTCAGACATGATTTATGATTCGAATTTAAATTTATAAACGTTTTGTTTATTTAGAAAATAGAATTTTACAGTTCCGCATTTTAAGTACATGAAATTATGTTTGGTAACACCTCAAAATGTATGAAATTTTGGGTCGTTATTCTAGAGGTGGCTCCTACGAGTTCAAGAGGTGGCTCCCGCCCTATAGCAACTCGTTGTTCAAAGAAATAGACACTGCGATTTCTTAGGGTAATTTGGTCAGGGAGGGTAGAAGAATTGGCTGTCCTCTGCGTGCGGAGGAACCATTCCTCCGCACGCGGAGGATCTGGTTCCTCCGCTTGCGAAGGCACACCAAAAATACAACAATCGACTACCTAAAAGATCGTCAGCTCACAAATCAAAAAATAGAACCAAAAAGGCCATGAATATGGAAGTCTCCGGAATGGTGACGTTCTAAAACCCAGGAAAAAAAAATTCTATATTTTCTTTTCGGCATTTTCTCAACTACCAAACGTCCATCAAGAAAAGATTCGGACCTTTTGTTTTTTTTAAAAAAAAGGCCAAAGAAAAAAAATTGAATCTTACTTTGATAAATATCACAGCAAAATTAAGCTTAAATCTTGAGTGTAAAGAAACTTCAGCACATCGGTTACACTGAATCCTCAACTCTATGAAATGCTAGTGTTTGATGTTAACCACCTTGGTTCCATCAAATGCCCCGCAATTCTCCGATCGGCCCCTACCTGTGAAATAATTCCCACATTATAAACTATTCACGAACCAGATATATTGAAAATCCTCACTTCAGAAAAAAGATTAGAAAGATTTAACCTTTTTGAAGAACACTCCCAAAATGACAGCTCAATATATTTGTTAGCGGTCAGTATACTGTTTATAAATTTCATTGATAATTGACAAAAAAAAAAAAAAAATTGTTTGAAGAGAGTTCACAGTGAGGAGAGATGAAGAAAGACAGGCGATTATTATTTGCTGATAGTGGTGGAGGTGGGTAGAGTTAGATACAATTATTATTTGCCGATTGAGAGTTGAGGCGAGAAAGGAACAATTTTGTCACTACAAACCCCAACTTTCGATAGCAACGCAAACCCATTGGCAGCTGAGGAATGGATAAGAGGAATGGAACGGATCTTCAAACATCTTTCTTGCACGGATACTCAAAAGGTATTATGTGCAGAATTCATGTTAGTTGATGTTGCAAGTCACTGGTGGGAGTCCGTTTCACGTACTAGGACTAAGGCACAACAATGCAACCTCACTTGGACACGTTTCAAAGAGGAGGTGATGAGAAAATATTTCCCACAAGCCCTGATAGATCGGAAGGAGACAGAGTTTCTACAACTTAAACAAGAAAAAATGGCATTGGTTGATTACGAGAGGAAGTTCGAACAGTTCTCTAGGTATGCAACACATCTAGTAAATACAGAGCAAAAAAAGGCTAGAAGGTTCGAACTCGGCCTACGACCAGAAATTGGAGGAATCATGGCATTGGATGAATTCACCACGTATAGTCACGTCCTACAACGGGCTCAAGCAATTTCAAACTGACTAGAAATTGACGAGGCAGTTTGAGAAGGTGTTGAGTTTTCGGGAAAAAGGAAGTGGAATGGACAGTACGAGGGAAAAGGAAACGAACAAAACAAGAGGGCAAACCTTGAGCGGTGGTCAGGTTCAAGCAGGCCGAATAATGTTCTTACTCCATGTCCTAAATGTGATAAACTACATAGAGGAGAGTGTCTGCACGGAAAGAATGTTTGCTTGGCCAGGGTCTTTGCCTTAACTCAACAGGACGAAATGGAGAATCAAGACACAATGGCAGATATTCTATCAATAACTAAACTACTTACTTATGCTCTTAGGTAATTTTTATTTTCTAAATAGCCTGGAATAGTGGAGATCAAACCTTCCCAGGAACCTTAACTAGATAAGTAATTTCGAGGACGAAATTTTTTAAGGAGGGGAGATTGTAACACCCCGAAAATTTAATAATAAAATTATTTTTTCTATATATTTTATTTTATGATTTTGATAGTTGAGATACTAAAGTGATATAAGTGATAATTCAATTTTATTTAGGTTAATATTATATTTCAATAAATCAAAACTAAATATGTCAATATTATACTTGTTAGATAGCTCGTGATTAATTGCTTATATTAGACTCGAGAAATAGCCGATTCCGATGAGTAAGTTCCAAGATATTTTAGTTTGAAGAAATTGATGAAAAATTAGTTTTGTAATTTAATTGAAAACCTGGAAGGAAAATGTACGGACACGTGATGTGAAGTGTTTTATTTTGAATTTGATTTGCATGGTTCATAGCACGTGTATGGATATACATATAGACCTATCTTTTATTTACTAGATAGAAATTGTATTTCAATTAAAGTACACCAATCTTGCCTTTTGATTTGACGTGCCATGTTCCCACTTACAATAGGAAACTTTTCGGTTACGCAAATCTTATCCCTATTTTGGTAACACGCGGTTTTCTATCCCAATTATACTATAACTCTTTTAATTTTGCAACTATAAATACCATACAAGAGTTCACATTATTCACTACAAAAATATTTACACCACGTCAAAGAAAAAGTAAACACCTTGCAAAGCAGAAAGCAATTCATGATTTATTGACAGACAAGAAATTTAGAAGCTTGTGACGTGCAATCATATTTTCCTTCAAATTCGTTTCATCAATCAAGGTAGGATACTTATGTGCAAGTGATTATTGTCCTTACAATATTTTAATTATTTTTACATGATTGATGAAATGATAGTATGGAATGTTATAGATTTATGTTCAAAGAATTATTACGTTGTTTTGGACGCACGTATCCTACTGGGTTTAAAATACTCACTCCTTCAAAATTTTAACATATCAGATTAGATCAGTTCAACGTGGATGGTGGCTGAATGGTACACAGATTGCCAAATAAAACCTTTTCAAGGGAACAATTAGTAATATTTTTATGTTTAGAGATTAGTCTTCCTTAGTTCTATTGAACGCTTAAAATTTCTGATTTAATGTTTTGGATTGATTTAATTTGACGTTATGAAAATTTGAATTTTATTAAAGTTTATTTTAAAAACTTCCGCATTGTGTATGATTGCGAAACGATATTGGCAACACCCCAAAATTTGAGTCATTAAAATTTGGGGCGTTACAGACATCCGATAAAATTGGAACGGTACAGAGAAGATTAGCATGGCCCCCGCGCAAGGATGACATGCACAAATCGAGAAATGGTCCAAATTTTTTTTGTAACGACCTGACCTCGCGCCGGAGCCATAATCTTACGTATTGTCCGCTCAGGACAGCCTAGTCCCATCTTACCCCACACGTCTTTCTGACGCGTCCCCAGGATTCGAACCCATGACCTCATTCATATATGAGACTTAAGTTGAATCCTGGTACCAATTGCGATTTCCATGGGCCTTCGGGTTCTTTAGAAAGAGATAAGAGATCTTTCGGGAATCTAAGATGACCTAGATGGGTGTTTCGATTGGTCACCGAGATACTCCATAAGAGAAGAGTGGTACGAAGTGTTATTTTATTGCATATAATTGTATGTGAAAACTGCACGTATCTTGTTGAGTGTTTTCAAAATACTCACTTACAATTTTAGCAGGCTAGTTCGGGTCGATTAGAGATATGGCGGGATGGTGCAGCGAACTGCTGCCAAGAGATTTCACCCTAAGAGAATATTAAGTTTTATTGCTTTTTAAATTTATTAGTTTGTTTGAGAATGTTTAAATTAATTCAGACACGATTTATGATTCGAATTTAAATTTATAAATGTTTTGTTTATTTAGAAAATAGAATTTTACAGTTCCGCATTTTAAGTACATAAAATTATGTTTGGTAACACTTCAAGATTTATGAAATTTTAGGTCGTTATTCTAGAGGTGGCTCCTACGAGTTCAAGAGGTGGCTCCCGCCCTATGGCGTAGCACTTTGCCCCGCATAGCACTTAGTTCCCGATTTTCGACTAGCGACAGATCCTCAGATGCATCAAGCACAACAAGGACGTCGGAAGTCTAACTGGGGGTGATTGTAATACCTATGCTAGGAAAATTTAAAAGATTTGATAAGGACAATACGTCGTCGAGTGAGGAAAAAGCATGCTTAAAAGACCCATGTTGGTATACTGAGGACAATACGTCGTCGATATAACGGTCGGGACGCCCGTTAAGTGGGACTCGGGTCGTTACAAATGGAATCCTGGGGGACACAATAGAAAGTTGTGAGGCATAAGTGGGCATACGTTCACCCAAAGCGGACAGTACGCAAGCTAACGGCCTGGGTATAGAGACCCGGGTCGTTACAAAAAACGCGTATTTTTTTATAACGATCAGACCTCGCGCCGGAGTCGTTATCTTACATATTGTCCGCTGTGGGAGAGCCTAGGCCCATCTTACCCCTCACGATTTTCTCACACATCCCCAGGATTCGAACCCAAGACCTCCATCATAGGGGAGATTTAAGTTGAATCCTGGTACCAATTGGGCAGTAACGACCCGACCTCGCCCCGGAGCCGTTATCTTACGTAATGTTCGCTTTTGTGATATCCTAGGCCCGTCTTACCGCTCACGACTTTCTGACGCATTCCCCAAGATTTGAACCCAAGACCTCCATCATATGGGAAACTTAAGTTGAATTTTGGTACCAATTGGACAAATTGTAGCACCCCAAAAATTTTAGAATAAAATTATAGTTCTATTTATTATATTTTATGATTTTAAAAGTTGAGGGATTAAAATAAAGTTTTAAATTCTTATAGTTTTGGGTCAAATATTTAGTTTTTGATAGAGTGACGAAAAGTATATCAATATGGGTCTCGTTGGATAGCTCGTCTTTAATCATGAAAATAGGCTCGAGAAAAAGTTCATTCAGATATGTAGATCTCAAGATATTAAAGTTTAAAGAAATTTGTAATTTATTTATGTATTTTTAGGGCCTGTTTGGTTCAGATTTTCATTTTCTATTGCAAATCAATTCTCATTTTCAACCACGCATTCTTCAATAAAATAATATTTTCCATCACATCAATACTTTTTTCTTCTTTTTCAACCACACATTTCCCATTATATCACTATTCAAAAATCAATTCTTCACCCAAAAATTCTTACCAAACACACTCTTAATAAAATTGAAATTGGATGAAGATTGTTACGGTAGAGAATTGATGTGAAAATACTATTTTTTAGAATTATATTTAAAGTCAAAGTTGTCGTTATCACCTTTTGAAATTGGAATCTTTTCTTTGGACACTTGTCATTTTATGATTTATCAATAGAGAATTCAATTTTTATCAAACTAGATAGACATGATTTTTATCACAATTATACTATGACTCAACTACTATTTTTCCCCAATAAATAGTTTGCTCATACCTCACTATTCACCGCACAGAATATTACAAAGTAGCTTTCATACAGAAACCAGCTATAAATTCTAAGTACATTTTCTTTACTGAAAGCTCGTTTGATCTTTCAAGGTAAGATACTTTTGTGCAAGTTTTTTTTTATCCTTATACATTCATATTCAGTAATTTATTCATGAATTTCCATGGGTCTTCGGGTTCTTTAGAAAGAGATAAGAGATCCTTCGGGAATCTAAGATGACTGCATTCTAAGTACATGAAATTATGTTTGGTAACACTTCAAGATGTATGAAATATTGGGTCGTTATTCTAGAGGTGGCTCCTACAGTTCAAGAGGTGGCTCCCACCCTATGGCGTAACACTTTGTCCCGCACTTAGTTCTCGATTTTCGACTGGCGACGGATCCTCAAATGGATAAAGCGCGACGAGGACTTCGCGAGTCTAACTGGGGATAATTGTAGTACCTAGGACAGTAAAGTTTAAAAGATTTGATAAGTACTACTCATACCAACAAGGTGCACTTTCTTTTCCGGAAGTCCATCGTTAGAAACTTTACAGTTAAGCGTGCTTGGCTTGGAGCAATTCTGTAATTGGTGACCCCCTGGGAAGTTTTCTTGGGGAGCATACGAGTGAGGACAAAGTATGCTGAAAAGACCCATGTAGGTATAGTGAGGACTGTACGTCATCGATCTAATGGTCGGGACAGCCCTTTAAGTGGGACCCGGGTCGTTACAAATCGAATCCTGGGGGACGCGATAGAAAGTCGTGAGGAATAAGTGGGCATATGCCCATCCAAAGCGGACAGTATGCAAGCTAACGGCTTGGGTATAGAGACCCGGGTCGTTACAAAAAACGCCTATTTTTTTATAACGATCCGACCTCACACTGGAGTTGTTATCTTACGTATTGTCCGATGTCGGAGAGCCTAGGCCCATCTTACCCCTCACGGCCTTCTGTCGCGTCGGCCAGGATTGGAACCTAAGACCTCCATCATATGGGAGATTTAAGTTGAATCTTGATACCAATTGGGCAAATTGTAGCACCCCAAAAATTTTAGAATAAAATTATAGTTCTATTTATTATATTTTATGATTTTGAAAGTTGAGGGATTAAAATAAAGTTTTAAATTCTTATATTTTCGGGTCAAATATTTAATTTTTGATAGAATGACGAAAAGTATATCCATATGGGTCTCGTTGGATAGCTCGTCTTTAATCATGAAAATAGGCTTGAGAAAAAGTTCATTCGGATATGTAGATCTCAAGATATTAAAGTTTAAAGAAATTTGCAATTTATTTATATATTTTTAATAAAATTCAAATTGGATGAAGATTGTTACGGTAGAGAATTGATGTGAAAATACTATTTTATTAGAATTATATTTAAAATCAAAGTTGTCATTATCACCTTTTGAAATTGGAATCTTTTTTTTGGACACGTGTCATTTTGTGATTTATTTATAGAGAATTCAATCTTTATCAAACTAGATAGACACGATTTTTATCACAATTATACTATGACTCAACTACTATTTTTCCCCTATAAATAGTTTGCTCATACCTCAAATTCACCGCACAGAATTTTACAAAGTATCTTTCATACAGAAACCAGCTATAAATTCTAAGTACATTTTCTTTACTGAAAGCTCGTTTGATCTTTCAAGGTAAGATACTTTTGTACAAGTTATTTTTTATCCTTATACAATTATGTTCAGTAATTTATGCATGAATTTCCATGGGCCTTCGGGTTCTTTAGAAAGAGATAAGAGATCTTTTGGGAATCTAAGATGACCTAGATGGGTGTTTCGATTGGTACGAAGTGTTATTTTATTGCATATAATTGCATGTGGAAACTGCACGTATCTTGTTGAGTGTTTTCAAAATACTCGCTTACAATTTTATCAGGCTAGTTCGTGTCGATTAGAGATGTGGCGGAATGGTGCAGCGGACCGCCAAGAGATTTCATCCTACGAGAATATTAAGTTTTACTACTTTTTAAATTTATCGGTTTATTTGAGAATGTTTAAATTAATTCAGACACGATTTATGATTCGAATTTAAATTTATAAATGTTTTGTTTATTTAGAAAATAGAATTTTACAGTTCCGCATTTTAAGTACATGAAATTATGTTTGGCAACACCTTAAGATGTATGAAATTTTGGGTCGTTATTCTAGAGGTGCCCCTACGAGTTCAAGAGGTGGCTCCCATCCTATGGCGTAGCACATTGTCCCGCATAGCACTTAGTTCCTGATTTTCGACTGGCGACGGAGCCTCAGATGGATCTAGCAGGACTAGGAGTCGTGAGTCTAACATGGGGTGATTGTAATACCTAGGCCAGGAAAGTTTAAAAGATTTGATAAGTACTACTCATAACAACAAGGTGCACCTTCTTTCTCGGAAATCCATCGTTAGAAACTCTACAGTTAAGCGTGCTTGGCTTGGAGCAATTCTATAATTGGTGGCCCACTGGGAAGTTTTCTCGGGGAGCGTGCGAGTAAGGACAAAGCATGCTGAAAAGACCCATGTTGGTATAGTGAGGACAGTACATTTCGTCGATCTAACGGTCGAGACAGTCCGTTAAGTGGGATCCGGGTCGTTACAAATCGAATCCTGGGAGACGCGATAGAAAACCGCGAGGCATAAGTGGGCATATGCGCACCCAAACCAGACAGTACGCAAGCTAACGGTTTGGGTATAGAGACCCTGGTCGTCACAAAAAATGCGTATTTTTTTATAACGATCCGACCTCGCGCCGGAGTCGTTATCTTACATATTGTCCGCTGTGGGAGAGCCTAGGCCCATCTTACCCCTCACGGCTTTCTAACGCGTCCCCAAGATTCGAACCCAAGGCCTACATCACAAGGGAGACTTAAGTTGAATCCTGATACCAATTGGGCAGTAACGACCCGACCTCGCGCCGGAGCCGTTATCTTATGTATTGTCCCCTTCGTGAGATCGGCTTTCTGACGCGTCCCCAAGCATTCGAACCCAAGACCTCCATCGTATGGGAGACTTAAGTTGAATCTTGGTACCAATTGGGTAAATTGTAGCACCCCAAAAATTTTAGACTAAAATTATAGTTCTATTTATTATATTTTATGATTTTGAAAGTTGAGGGAATAAAATAAAGTTTTAAATTCTTATATTTTCGGGTCAAATATTTAATTTTTGATAGAGTGACGAAAAGTATATCGATATGGGTCTCGTTGGATAACTCGTCTTTAATCATGAAAATAGGTTCGAGGAAAAGTTCATTCGGATATATAGATCTCAAGATATTAAAGTTTAAAGAAATTTGTAATTTATTTATATATTTTTAATAAAATTAAAATTGGGTGAGGATTGTTAGGGTAGAGAATTGATGTGAAAATACTATTTTATTAGAATTATATTTAAAGTCAAAGTTGTCATTATCACCTATTGAAATTGGAATCTTTTCTTTGGAAACGTGTCATTTTGTGATTTATCTATAGAGTATCAAACTAGATAGACACGATTTTTATCACAATTATACTATGACTCAACTACTATTTTTTCCATCCACCTCACAATTTACCGCGCAGAATTTTACACAGTATCTTTCATACAGAAACCAGCTATAAATTCTAAGTACGTTTTCTTTACTGAATGCTCGTTTGATCTTTCAAGGTAAGATAGTTTTGTACAAGTTTTTTTGTATCCTTATACATTTATGTTTAGTAATTTGTGCAAGTATTTCCATGGGCCTTCGGGTTCTTTAGAAAGAGATAAGAGATCCTTCGGAAATCTAAGATGACCTAGATGGGTGTTTCGATTGATCACCGAGATACTCCATAAGAGAAGAGTGGTACGAAATGTTATTTTATTGCATATAATTGTATGTGGAAACTGCACGTATCTTGTTGAGTGTTTTCAAAAGACTCACTTACAATTTTAGCAGGCTAGTTCGGGTCGATTAGAGATGTGGCGGGATGGTACAGCGGACTGCCAAGAGATTTCACCCTACAAGAATATCAAGTTTTACTGCTTTTTAAATTTAACGGTTTGTTTGAGAATGTTTAAATTAATTCAGACACGATTTATGATTCGAATTTAAATTTATAAATGTTTTGTTTATTTAGAAAATAGAATTTTACAGTTCCGCATTTTAAGTACATAAAATTATGTTTGGTAACACTTCAAGATGTATGAAATTTTAGGTCGTTATTCTAGAGGTGGCTCCTACGAGTTCAAGAGGTGGGTCCCGCCCTATGGCGTAGCACTTTGTCCGGCATAGCACTTACTTCCTGATTTTCGAATAGCGAAAAGTATATCAATATGGGTCTCGTTGGATAGCTCATCTTTAATCATGAAAATAGGCTCGAGAAAAAGTTCATTCGGATATGTAAATCTCAAGATATTAAAGTTTAAAGAAATTTATATTTTATTTATATATTTTTAATAAAATTAAAATTAGATGAAGATTGTTACGGTAGAGAATTGATGTGAAAATACTATTGTATGTGGAAACTGCACATATCTTGTTGAGTGTTTCAAAATACTCACTTACAATTATAGCAGGCTAGTTAGGGTCGATTAGAGATGTGGCGGGATGGTGCAGCGGACTGTCAAGAGATTTTACCCTACGAGAATATCAAGTTTTACTGCTTTTTAAATTTATCGATTTGTTTGAGAATGTTTAAATTAATTCAGACACGGTTTATGATTCGAATTTAAATTTATAAATGTTTTGTTCATTTAGAATTTAAATTTTATTGTTCCACATTTTAAGTACATGAAATTATGTTTGGCAACACCTCAAGATGTATGAAATTTTGGGTCGTTCTTCTAAAGGTGGCTCCTAAGAGTTCAAGAGGTGGCTCCCGTCCTATGGCGTAACACTTTGTCCCGCATAGCACTTAGTTCCCATTTTCGACTGGCGACGGATCCTCAGATGGATCAAGCTCGACTAGGAGGTCGTGAGTCTAACTGGGGGTGATTGTAATACCTAGGCCAGGAAAGTTTAAAAGATTTGATGAGTACTACTCATAACAACAAGGTGCACCTTCTTTTTCGGAAGTCCATCGTTAGAAACTCTACAGTTAAGCGTGCTTGGCTTGGAGCAATTCTATGATTGGTGACCCCCTGAGATGTTTTCTCGGGGAGCGTGTGAGTGAGGACAAAGCATGCTGAAAAGACCCATGTTGGAATAGTGAGGACAGTACGTCGTCGATCTAACGGCCGAGACAGCCCGTTAAGTGGGACTCGGGTCGTTGCAAATCAAATGATGGGAGACGCGATAGAAAGCCGCGAGGCATAAGTAGGCATATGCTCACCCAAAGCGGACAGTACGCAAGCTAACGGCTTGGGTATAGAGACCTGGGTCATGACAAAAAATGCATATTTTTTTATAACGATCCGACCTCGTGCCGGAGTCGTTATCTTACGTATTGTCCGTTGTGGGAAAACCTAGGCCCATTTTACATCTTACGGCTTTTTGACGCGTCCCCAAGATTCGAACCCAAGACCTCCATCATATAGGAGACTTAAGTTGAATCCTGGTACCAATTAGCTAGTAACGACCCAACCTTGCGCCGGAGCGTTATCATAGATATTGTCCCCTTCGTGAGATCCTAGGCCCTTCTTACCATTCACAGCTTTCTGACGCGTCCCCCAAGATTCGAACCCAAGACCTCCATCATATGTGAGACTTAAGCTGAATCTTAGTACCAATTGGGTAAATTGTCGCACCCCAACAATTTTAGAATAAAATTATAGTTCTATTTATTATATTTTATGATTTTGAAAGTTGAGGGACTAAAATAAAGTTTTAAATTCTTATATTTTCGGGTCAGATATTTAATTTTTGATAAAGTGAAGAAACGTATATCCATATGGGTCTCGTTGGATAGCTCATCTTTAATCATGAAAATAGGCTCGAGAAAAAGTTCATTAGGATATGTAGATCTCAAGATATTAAAGTTTAAAGAAATTTGTTATTTATTTATATATTTTTAATAAAATTAAAATAGGGTGAAGATTGTTACGGTAGAGAATTGATGTGAAAATACTATTTTATTAGAATTATATTTAAAGTCAAGGTTGTCATTATCACCTTTTGAAATTGGAATCTTTTCTTTGGACACGTGTCATTTTGTGATTTATCTATAGAGTATCAAACTAGATAGACACGATTTTTATCACAATTATACTATGACTCAACTACTATTTTTTCCATCCACCTCACAATTTACCACGCAGAATTTTACACAGTATCTTTCATACAGAAACCAGCTATAAATTCTAAGTACGTTTTCTTTACTGAATGCTCGTTTGATCTTTCAAGGTAAGATAGTTTTGTACAAGTTTTTTTGTATCCTTATACATTTATGTTCAGTAATTTGTGCATGTATTTCCATGGGCCTTCGGGTTCTTTAGAAAGAGATAAGAGATCCTTCGGAAATCTAAGATGACCTAGATGGGTGTTTCGATTGGTCACCGAGATACTCCATAAGAGAAGAGTGGTACGAAGTGTTATTTTATTGCATATAATTGTATGTGGAAACTGCACGTATCTTGTTGAGTGTTTTCAAAAGACTCACTTACAATTTTAGCAGGCTAGTTCGGGTCGATTAGAGATGTGGCGGGATGGTGCAGCGGACTGCCAAGAGATTTCATCCTACGAGAATATCAAGTTTTACTGCTTTTTAAATTTAACGGTTTGTTTGAGAATGTTTAAATTAATTCAGACACGATTTATGATTCGAATTTAAATTTATAAATGTTTTGTTTATTTAGAAAATAGAATTTTACAGTTCCGCATTTTAATTACAAAAAATTATGTTTGGTAACACTTCAAGATGTATGAAATTTTAGGTCGTTATTCTAGATGTGGCTCCTACGAGTTCAAGAGGTGGGTCCTGCCCTATGGCGTAGCACTTTGTCCGGCATAGCACTTACTTCCTGATTTTCGAATAGCGAAAAGTATATCAATATGAGTCTCGTTGGATAGCTCATCTTTAATCATGAAAATAGGCTCGAGAAAATTAAAATTAGATCTCAAGATATTAAAGTTTGAAGAAATTTATATTTTATTTATATATTTTTAATAAAATTAAAATTAGATGAAGATTGTTACGGTAGAGAATTGATGTGAAAATACTATTGTATGTGGAAACTGCACATATCTTGTTGAGTGTTTCAAAATACTCACTTACAATTATAGCAGGCTAGTTAGGGTCGATTAGAGATGTGGCGGGATGGTGCAGCGGACTGCCAAGAGATTTTACCCTACGAGAATATCAAGTTTTACTGCTTTTTAAATTTATCGGTTTGTTTGAGAATGTTTAAATTAATTCAGACACGATTTATGATTCGAATTTAAATTTATAAATGTTTTGTTCATTTAGAATTTAAATTTTATTGTTCCACATTTTAAGTACATGAAATTATGTTTGGCAACACCTCAAGATGTATGAAATTTTGGATCGTTATTCTAGAGGTGGCTCCTACGAGTTCAAGAGGTGGCTCCCGTCCTATGGCGTAACACTTTGTCCCGCATAGCACTTAGTTCCCGATTTTCGACTGGCGACGGATCCTCAGATGGATCAAGCTCGACTAGGAGGTCGTGAGTCTAACTGGGGGTGATTGTAATACCTAGGCCAGGAAAGTTTAAAAGATTTGATGAGTACTACTCATAACAACAAGGTGCACCTTCTTTTTCGGAAGTCCATCGTTAGAAACTCTACAGTTAAGCGTGCTTGGCTTGGAGTAATTCTATGATTGGTGACCCCCTGAGATGTTTTCTCGGGGAGCGTGTGAGTGAGGACAAAACATGCTGAAAAGACCCATGTTGGAATAGTGAGGACAGTACGTCGTCGATCTAACGGCCGAGACAGCCCGTTAAGTGGGACCCGGGTCGTTGCAAATCGAATGATGGGGGACGCGATAGAAAGCCGCGAGGCATAAGTAGGCATATGCTCACCCAAAGCGGACAGTACTCAAGCTAACGGCTTGGGTATAGAGACCCGGGTCATGACAAAAAATGCATATTTTTTTATAACGATCCGACCTCGCGCCAGAGTCGTTATCTTACGTATTGTCCGTTGTGGGAAAACCTAGGCCCATTTTACCTCTTACGGCTTTCTGACGCGTCCCCAAGATTCGAACCCAAGACCTCCATCATATAGGAGACTTAAGTTGAATCCTGGTACCAATTGGCTAGTAACGACCCGACCTTGCGCCGGAGCGTTATCATACATATTGTCCCCTTCGTGAGATCCTAGGCCCTTCTTACCATTCACAGCTTTCTGACGCGTCCCCCAGGATTCAAACCCAAGACCTCCATCATATGTGAGATTTAAGCTGAATCTTGGTACCAATTGGGTAAATTGTAGCACCCCAACAATTTTAGAATAAAATTATAGTTCTATTTATTATATTTTATGATTTTGAAAGTTGAGGGACTAAAATAAAGTTTTAAATTCTTATATTTTCTGGTCAGATATTTAATTTTTGATAAAGTGAAGAAATGTATATCAATATGGGTCTCGTTGGATAGCTCGTCTTTAATCATGAAAATATGTTCGAGAAAAAGTTCATTCGGATATGTAGATCTCAAGATATTAAAGTTTAAAGAAATTTGTTATTTATTTATATATTTTTAATAAAATTAAAATTGGGTGAAGATTGTTATGGTAGAGAATTGATGTGAAAATACTATTTTATTAGAATTATATTTAAAGTCAAGGTTGTCATTATCACCTTTTGAAATTGGAATATTTTCTTTGGACACGTGTCATTTTGTGATTTATCTATAGAGAATTCAATTTTTATCAAAGTAGATAGATAGGACTTTTATCACAATTATACTATGACTCAACTACTATTTTTCCCCCATACCTCACAATTCACCACATAGAATTTTACATAGTAGCTTTCATACAGTAACCATCTATAAATTCTAACTACATTTTCTTTACTGAAAGCTCGTTTGATCTTTCAAGGTAAGATTGTTTTGTACAAGTTGTTTTGTATCCTTATACATTTTTGTTTAGTAATTTATGCATCAATTTCCCTGGGCCTTCGGGTTCTTTAGAAAGAGATAAGAGATCATTCGGGAATCTCAGATGACCTAGATGGGTGTTTCGATTGGTCACCGAGATGCACCATAAGAGAAGAGTGGTACGAAGTGTTATTTTATTGTATATAATTGTATGCGGAAACTGTACGTATCTTGTTGAGTGTTTTCAAAATACTCACTTACAATTTTAGCAGGCTAGTTCGGGTCGATTAGAGATGTGGCGGGATGGTGCAGCGGACTGCCAAGAGATTTCACCCTACGAGAATATTAAGTTTTACTGCTTTTTAAATTTAACGGTTTGTTTGAGAATGTTTAAATTATTTCAGACATGATTTATGATTCGAATTTAAATTTATAAACGTTTTGTTTATTTAGAAAATAGAATTTTACAGTTCCGCATTTTAAGTACATGAAATTATGTTTGGTAACACCTCAAAATGTATGAAATTTTGGGTCGTTATTCTAGAGGTGGCTCCTATGAGTTCAAGAGGTAGCTCCCGCCCTATAGCAACTCGTTGTTCAAAGAAATAGACACTGCGATTTCTTAGGGTAATTTGGTCAGGGAGGGTAGAAGAATTGGCTGTCCTCTGCGTGCGGAGGAACCATTCCTCCGCACGCGGAGGATCTGGTTCCTCCGCTTGCGAAGGCACACCAAAAATACAACATTCGACTACCTAGAAGATCGTCAGCTCACAAATCAAAAAATAGAACCAAAAAGGCCATGAATATGGAAGTCTCCGGAATGGTGACAGTTCTAAAACCCAGGAAAAAAATTCTATATTTTCTTTTCGGCATTTTCTCAACTACCAAACGTCCATCAAGAAAAGATTCGGACCTTTAGTTTTTTTTAAAAAAAAGGCCGAAGAAAAAAAATTGAATCTTACTTTGATAAATATCACTGCAAAATTAAGCTCAAATCTTGAGTGTAAAGAAACTTCAGCACATCGATTACACTGAATCCTCAACTCCATGAAATGCTGGTGTTTGATGTTAACCACCTTGGTTCCATCAAATGCCCCGCAATTCTCCGATCGGCCCCTACCTGTGAAATAATTCCCACATTATAAACTATTCACGAACCAGATATATTGAAAATCCTCACTTCAGAAAAAAGATCAGAAAGATTTCACCTTTTTGAAGAACACTCCCAAAATGACAACTCAATATATTTGTTAGCGGTCAGTATACTGTTTATAAATTTCATTGATAATTGACAAAAAAAAAATTTGTTTGAAGAGAGTTCACAGTGAGGAGAGATGAAGAAAGACAGGCGATTATTATTTGCTGATAGTGGTGGAGGTGGGTAGAGTTAGATACAATTATTATTTGCCGATTGAGAGTTGAGGCGAGAAAGGAATGGATAGGAAATAAGTTAAAATTGAATTTGAATTTGGGGTGCAGTTCACGCGTTTTTTTCTTTCTTTCTTTTTTTTTTCCCCTTCCCTTGGGCGGGAAATTGAGGCCGCATTTTAGGCGGGAATACTGTTGCAGCTATCCTTTTTTAATATAGTATAAGATTTAGCCAGTGTTGATATAAGTTAAAATCTAAATTTTTATCAAAGTCAAAATTAACAATTAATTATAACCACATTTTCATCACACCTACAACTTTTTAACCACATTTCACCAACTTCAGTTAAAATCTACGAAAAAATTGATTTTAATTTTCACCAAATGGGATCTTATTAATTTTTTTTATTTTAGTTTATCACGTTGATTAAGGAAAATAAAAAAAAATGAAAATACTTGTTGTACATTATCATTTACAGATTCTTTAACAGATTGATGATATGATAAATTGAATTAAAACTGTAAAAAAATCTTTTTACAACTTCAATTATTGTGCTTATGTAAGGTGGGTTAATGGCAAAAAGAAATTGGAGATTTTTTTTTTAATATGATTGGTGTGATTTTGATTTAATCAAATCTCACCCCGTCATTTGTTAATAAACAAATTTGTAAGTTGTAATGTAAATGTAGCGCAATCATGCAAAAAACAATCCCAAGATTCCCAAACAAACACCCAAGCACACCACTCTAACCCACAACGCCAAGGAAAACTACCAATACACCACGATACAACCAATCAAAAATTAAAAATTGCCACCCAAAAACAACCCAATTTTTTGAGTGATGTTATGTGTACAAGTAAAGTTTTAGTTCTTTACAGGATACCACTTGGCTATTTTTCATCTGCCCTTGGCAAAAAACATAAAAAAGGTTGACAACCAGGGACCGATTGGGGGGGGGGGGGGGCTGTACCCCCAGCCTCCCCCAACTAAATTTTTTTTAGTTAGAAAAAAAAATTGATGTAAAAAAAAAAAAATCATGAGTAATTTTATTTTTTTTAAGTATTAGTCCGGCCTGTAATCCAGTCATGGATCCGTCCATGTTGACAATTCTTGTAAGGTGCTTATAAATAATTTTCATGTACAAGGGAAATTGTCCTTTTATGGCTTTGACAACAGTTTGTGGATCTTGAGTAGGTGAATGATTCGATTCGTATCTATTAACGGTTTTTTTTTTCCTTTCATGCAGAAATTAGGAAAAAATCGATTTTGCGAAAATGTAAAAGTGAAAAAGAATTGCATGAAACATTTTGATAATAATGCATAAAAATGGAATTTGGAAGATGAAGTTTCTCATTTATTTTGTTTTATTCGTATATTAGGATTTAAGGCTATATCAATAAAAAGTTGGTTATATTCACATCACATTTTTTAATAAATATATCACATTTTAATTATATTCAAGGTCATTACCTTTATTTATTATCAGACTTATATCTTTAACTTTTTTTCCTCTTTGCATTCTTATTTTTAAAATTTTATTAATCAAAAATATTGTCTCCAATCAAGATTTTTACCAAAAAAAAGAAAAAAAAAATTTGTTGACACGCTTTATAATGAGTGTCAAAAATTTAATCTCTTTTTTTGTATTATTATTAATGTAATTAATTTTGTTTGCTTATTTAAAAAACAATGGACAAATAAGTCTTTTTACTTTATCTTAAAAAAATTTGAGAGAAATCATAATCATGAACAATTTATACTAATTTGAAAGTAAAAATACGATAAAAAAAAGTTTGAGATATAAATGTGATAATATATAAAAGTTATGAACCTTTCATGCAATTAAAATATATTTTAATTGTTAAAAATTGTGGTCTGAATATATTTTGCCTTAGTAAAATGATTATAGAGTATTTATTAAAAATATTTTTTTAATTATTATATATTATAAAATGATAGGATAAACAAAATTATAGTGGAAATATATACCCTTTTATCATTTTCTAAAAAGGATATTTGGCAGTAGTGATTTGATGGTATTTCCCTTTATTTTGTATGTAGGATCATTGAAGGTTTACAAGTCTACTTTAAACTTCTAATTCCAAGAACGATATGGACTGCAAGCATAATTTCTTTGGAAATTTCCCATCACCTACAGGTTCACTTCATATTGTCCATTGTCAAATTAATTTGCCAAAAAATATTTATTTTTCAATATCTTGAAAAATGAGGCAGATTTCTAGAAGAAAGCATCCAAATGAGTCCCATTAAGAAAGTTAGGGATGACAACGGGACGGGGGCGGATCATTTCCCGGTTTAATTTTTTTTTTTTTTAGTTTCTGATAATTTATTTTTATTGTCCATATAGTGATGGCAATGGACCGAGCCGAGCGTTGCCCCACGAGCTCGGCTCGTTGCCCTACGAGCCAAGCTCGTGGCTCGTTACGAAACGAGCCAAGCTTCTGCTCGGCTCGTTTGCTCGTGGGCGAGCTCGGCTCGGCCCACGAGCTCGTGATTCCGAGCCACGAGCCGAGCCGGCTCGGCTTGGCTCGTGGCTCGTCAAATTTTTTTTTAGTTTTTCTTAGTTTTTTTTTTTTTTTTTATGTAATTCACGAGCCCACGAGCTCGGCTCGTGGGCTCGTGCCTCGTAGCCGCTCGTCTCTTAACGCAGCGAGCCGAGCGCTCGGCTGCGTCTATGAACGGGTCCGCTCGGCTCGAGCTCGGGCTCGTCTTTTGACGAGCCCGAGCGGCTCGTGGATCGCTACAGTACGAGCCGAGCGGTCGAGCCGACGAGCAGCTCGGCTCGATTGCCATCACTATGTCCATATTCATTAGATTTAGGCAAATAATTTTAGTTGCTATTTTCTATTAAAACTAATGAAAATTTTCATTTCAAGTATTGAATTCTAAAATAATAATAATAAAATGAAATAAAAAATTAATGGGGCGGGGCCCCCGTTACCCGTCCCCGCCCCGAATCTGCCTCGAGGTAAAATTCCCTGCCCCATCCCCATCCCTGCGCCGTTACCCGATTAAGCGGGTTATCCCTACCCCGTTCGTGGAGGGGGCCTCGCGGGTATCGTGTTTGTCTGATTTTTTTGGCATCCCTAAAGAAAGTTTTAAAATCTATTGAATGTAAAATTTATCAAAAGTCAACATTAGATTGTGTTTGATGAATATTATAGAGGAAATAATACATTTCAAATAGTGATGTGACGATAAATATGTGATTAAAAAGTAAGGAAAAATTATTGATGTGATGTAAAATATTATTTTATTAAAGAATGTGCGATTGAAAATGCGTTTTAAAAGAATATATTTTGAAAGAATATGCGTCAAACATGGGAAAGTCTACAAAAGGTTGCAATCAATCTTTTTCTTGCCAGTTTGTGTAAATTTCCCTTTAAATATGAAAAACTATTTGGCACTTTCCTAAGTAGCCTTTCACAATGGGGTCGGCGAGGTTAAAGAAATTACATCTCTATTCTCCTGCCGCGTTAAACTTTAATAATACATAGACCAAGACCTAAAATCAATGATAAATGTATCATTTCACTCCCACCTTATCCTACTTTCTTGGTAGTTTGAAATTAAAAAACGAGGAAAAAGAAAGTGGAAGAAGTAGAAGAAGGTTCCTTGTATTTGTTGTTTCATCTTGTCTAAAAGTTTGACTCGTTAAAAGGACACATTTATTTATGTAAATGTAGCTTTGTATGAAAGTAAGATTCATAGAAGGCTTGATGTGCGCTTAACTTTTTAGTTTTTATTAAATGATTCGTGTCAAGTGATCACCTTGTATAAAAGATAATGATATAGATGAGATTATCCATAGAACTTTTTGTTGAATCAGTATTTTCCATGGACTCTTTTATATATAATCGCCCTTAAACCTCCTGATAAACTTGATTGCCTATATTCTAAAATTCTATCTTACTCCATTTTTTGATTTAGGTTGTCTTCTTGAATCGTCTTGAACACACTGACAACCATGCCAAGCAATAGTTTTCGGGCATCCGACAGTGTCTCCGGCCGTATCCACCAGGCAGCAGATTCAAATACAAGGATCGACGTTGAGTCATCTCGTTTCTCCACGTTTGATCCTGCACACATCACTAAGCTTGTAAGAACAAAAGATAAAAAATGGCTTCGAGATCATGGAGGTATAGAAGGCATGGTGTTGGTCCTGGAATCAGATGTGGAGAATGGCATCAGAGGTGATCGAACTGACATTGACAGCAGAAGAAAAGCCTTCGGTTCTAATCTTCTTCCCGAGTATAATCTGCGAAAAATATTTCACCGTCTCGCGTTGGAAGCAATTAGAGATCCCATGATTGTTGTTTTGTTTATATGTGCTGTGCTTTCTCTATGTTTTGGCATTCAAAAACATGGCCTAGGACAAGGATGGCAAGAAGGGGTGACAAAAATACTTGCTATTCTTGTAGTGGTAATTGTTTCCTCCAGCGGAAAATTTTGGCCAATCAGTCAATGCCTTGAATTTTCAGATATCAGCAGCTATATTCCTGAAACTGATGTTGTGAGACGCAGTAAATGGCAGCGAATTCCAATATGTCGTGTTGTTGTCGGAGACATAGTTTTTCTAAAGCCTGGTGATCAAGTTCCAGCTGATGGATTGTTCATAGATGGCTGTTTACTACATACAGATATGACGAAGACAGATGGGCAAATTGATCGAATCGAAGTGGACGCACACGAGAATCCATTCTTGTTCTTTGGCAGTACAGTTGGGGATGGTTATGCCAGAATGCTAGTAACAGCAGTTGGCAAGAACGTAAAGCACCATGGGATTTCTTTGAGGTGGTCATTAATTGACGAGCTCAAAAGAATCACCACTATAGTAGGCAAATGTGGGAAGACAGTTGCTCTTCTGACATTTATGGTGTTTTTGTTGCGTTTCTTGACAGGAAAACTATACGATGATAACGTAAAAAGGGTGTCTTTCGGTGGAGAAACAAGAATTCGTGATGTTCTTGCTGTCCTTGTTGGGATTCTGGCTACTCCAACAATGATTGCTTCGACATCTAGGCCAGAAGATTTGGTTTCGGCTGTCAGAACCTGTATTGCTTATTCAATGAAGAGACTGATGAAGAGTAAAATTCTTGTGAGAGAACCCTCAATCTGCCAGGCAGTTGCATCTGTCACCACTGTCTGCATGAATAAAACTGGAACCTTAACTATGGATTCCATGGAGGTACTACTTTGTCTTTCCCAGCCCACTTAATCTACTCTTCATGGTCAATTAACTACTGCTGTAAAGTTGTTTGTGAATAGATAATCTGACACAACCCCGTCTCGAGTCACCTTAGTGGACCTAGATGTGACGTGCGCCGATGATGAGTTCCAGCTAGATGCTGGACCCACCACCAAGGCCACATAAATTGTTCTACGACTGTTTGACTATTTGATGTAGTACATCACAACTACAATTGATGGTTTCACTTTATCTAGGAATTTGTCTTTTTTAAATTATCTTTTTGAATTTCATTTTTTAATTGTAATAGGTTTATTCTTAAATTTTATTTAGATTAGGATTAATTTATTTCCTTTTAGAATTTAGTTTCCTTATTTTAATTTCATTTTATTAATAGGATTAGAGATAATTTGACCTATAAATATAGGGGTATTGTACACTTTTTAATCAATCAATCATATATCTAATAATAACAGTAAGGGTACCACGCCAATTCAGAATTCGGCACATAATCAAAGTGGAACTTCAACTCCTGTTCAATCTAACATCCAAAACAGAAACCAAGCACAGCAACGAACAAATAATGACCCTTATGCGCGTCCTAATCTTGGAAAGTGCTATCGGTGTAACCAACCAGGACATCTTTCAAATAGTTGTCCATATAGGCGATCCATTAACATTGTAGAAGAGGGCGAAAGTGATGAAGAACAAAATTTTGAAGACGGTGACTATGAGGGTGGTAATGTTGCAGATGCAGATACTGGGGAAGAGTTGGCGTGCATTGTCCAACGCCTTTTACTTGCACCCAAAAAGCCTGATAACTCACAACGACACAAAATCTTCCGGACTTGGTGCACTATTCGTAGTAAGGTATGCAACGTAATCATTGACAGCGGTAGTAGTGAGAACGTCGTTTCCAAAGCAGTGGTAAAAGCTCTAAATCTGAAGACTGAGAGACACCCTTCTCCATACAAGATTGCATGGATTAAAAAAGGCCCAGAAGTTCAAGTTCTAGAAATCTGTAAGGTTCCTTTGTCGATTGGGAAATATTACAAAGATGAGATCATGTGCGATATGGTGGATATGGATACTTGTCATATATTATTGGGTCGTCCATGGCATTATGACGTTGATGCCACTTATAAGGGGTGAGATAACACTTTCATATTTTGGTGGTTTGATAAGAAGATCGTTTTAGTACCACAATCTCAACCTTTGGAAAATAATCCTGCTATCAAGGAAGATAAACCACTTTTTACCAACATATCAGGCCCAGAATTCTTCGACCAAGTAAAAGAGCCGAGCACTATATTAGCATTAGTAGTTAAAGGTCACTTGGAAGCAACTATACAGATTCCGGCCAAAGTTCAAAAGTTACTTGCTGATTTTGCTGATATAGCACCTGATGAGTTACCAAGCGAGTTGCCCCCTATGCGAAACATTCAACATCATATTGATTTGGCACCTGGAGCTAGTTTGCCTAACTTACCACATTATCGAATGAGCCCAGTTGAACATGAAGAGTTGCAGCGACAGGTTAATGAGTTACTTGATAAAGGATTGATCCGTGAGAGCATGAGTCCTTGTGCAGTTCCCGCTTTACTCACTCCAAAGAAGGATAGCAATTGGCGAATGTGTATAGACAGTCGTGCTATCAATAAAATAACAATCAAGTATTGATTTCCCATCCGGCGTTTTAATGATATGCTCGACAGATTACAAGGGGCAGTGATATTCACCAAACTTGATTTAAGGAGTGGCTATCATCAAATCCGTATTCGAACTGGCGACGAGTGGAAGACAACTTTCAAAACCAAGGATGGTCTCTACGAGTGGTTAGTGATGCCATTTGGGCTGTCGAACGCACCAAGCACATTCATGCGATTAATGAACCAAGTTCTTCGTCCTTTTGTGGGAAAATTTGTGGTGGTTTATTTTGATGATATTTTTATCTACAGCAAGAATGAAGATGAGCACTTGTCACATCTTAAAGAAGTTCTCTCCGTCCTGCGAGATAATAAATTGTATAACAATCTCAAAAAATGCATATTTATGACTGATCAACTTTTATTTCTTGGCTTTATGGTGGGAAAAGATGGTATCCAGGTTGATGAAACAAATGTGAAAACAATACGCGAATGGCCAGCTCCTAAAACCGTGGGAGAAGTTTAAAGCTTTCATGGACTAGCAACTTTTTACAGGCGTTTGATTCGAGGATTTAGTGCAATCATGGCGCCTATTACCGATTGCTTGAAAATGGTCAATTTCAATGGGGTAAAGCGCAAGAAAATAGTTTTGAGGCAATAAAAACCAAGTTATGCACTACACCGGTGTTGGCACTACTTAACTTCGAAAAAGTATTTGAAGTTGATTGTGATGCTTCAATTATGGGAATTGGAGCAGTATTATCTCAAGAAGGTCGCCCGGTCGAATTTTTCAGTGAAAAGGTTAGTGAGTCTCGGCAAAAGTGGACTATTTATGAGTTAGAATTTTATGCAGTTATTCGGGTTTTAAAGCATTGGGAACATTACTTGATACAACGAGAATTTGTGTTATTTACGGAACATCAAGCTTTGAAATTTATCAATTCTCAAAAAACAATGAATCGAATGCACGCTCGGTGGATCACCTTTTTACAGAAATTCACTTTTGCTATAAAGCATAAATCAGGCCAACATAATAAAGTAGCAGACGCTTTAAGTCGACGAGCATCTCTTTTAGCTACAATTAGTACAGAAGTAGTTGGGTTCGATTGCTTAAAGGAACTTTATACAACTGATAAGGATTTTGGCGATATATAGACTCGATGCAGTAATAGAGAATTTATACCCGATTACCTACTTCAGAAAGGATTCTTATTTAAAGGAACGCAATTATGCATTCCTCGTTCTTCTTTGCGTGAGCACTTGATTCGAGAATTGCATGCAGGCGGATTAGGATGACATGTTGGTCGAGATAAGACGATCAGCTTAGTTAAAGAAAGATTTTATTGGCCCCAACTAAAAAGAGACAATGGTCGTTTTGTTCAACGTTATCCAATATGTCAGAAAGCTAAGGGACAATCTCAAAATTCTGGACTCTATACCCCATTACCTGTTCCAGAAACAATATGGCAAGACCTCACTATGGATTTTGTTCTCGGTCTTCCACGAACTCAACGAGGAGTTGATTCTATTTTGGTTATAATCGATCGATTTTCAAAAATGGCTCACTTCCTTCCTTGTAAGAAAACTGCAGATGCTTCTTACGTGGCTAATTTATTTTTTTCGTGAGATCGTTCGCCTACACGGCATTCCTCGTTCTATAACTTCTGATAGAGATGTCAAGTTTCTAAGTCACTTTTGGAGGACATTGTGGAGAATATTTGACACTTCTTTAAAGTTTAGTAGTGCGAGTCATCCACAAACGGATGGACAAACAGAGGTGGCTAATCGAACTCTTGGCAATATGATTCAAGCAATCAGTGGAGATAAACCAAAGCAGTGGGATGTTGCCCTTTCACAGATTGAATTTGCTTTTAATAGTATGCTTAATCGATCCACCAAGAAGACTCCATTTGAAGTCGTTTACACTAGTGTTCCAAGTAGATTTGATTCGACTTCCGAATGTCAATTCTAATGCAGAAGAGTTTGTTGAACGTATTCAAATAATTCATCACGAAGTAAAACAAAATTTAGAAGATGCTAATATCCGTTACAAGACTGCTGCAGATCAACATCGACGCCTTAAGCTGTTCAACGAAGGTGATTTGGTGATGATCCATCTCCGCAAAAATCGATTTCTTGTTGGCACTTACAATAAGTTTAAAGATAAGAAGATTGGTCCTTTTCACATTCTTCAAAAGATTGGTGATAATGCTTACAAAGTTGACCTTCTCGCTCATATGAATATTTCTAATACTTTTAATGTTGCTGATATCTTCGAATACTTTCCTCCAGATGAGTTTTCCTTACACCTACAAAACTCGAGGGCGAGTTTTATTCAAGAGGAGGGGATTGATGTAGTACATCACAACTATAATTGATGGTTTCACTTTATCTAGGAGTTTGTCTTTTTTAAATTATATTTTCTAATTTCCTTTTCTAATTCTAATAGGTTTATTCTTAAATTTTATTTAGATTAGGATTAGTTTATTTCTTTTTAGAATTTAGTTTCCTTATTTTAATTTCCTTTTCTTAATAAGATTAGATATAATTTGACCTATAAGTATAGGGGTATTGTACATTTTTTAATCAATCAATCATATATCAATACAAAGCAAGATTATTCCGATATAATTCTTATTTTCAATTCTTATTACAAGAATTTCTAAACGCTTTCGCACCACTATTTATTGAATACAATATTTTTGTTGAAATTTTGGCAGAATTTCCCCTGAAAATAGAACAAAACTAACCTGAAAATTTACAAAAGACCTCACACGATAATCAATACCAAATATTTGGGAACCACCAATTCCACTAAAACCACCACAACTAAATCAATATGAATATACTCGACTGAACAATTCTACTACAAAACATCATGTCTGCGTGCATGCATTACAACACTTGAACAACCCATCGACGAAGTGAACATTTAACAAAATATCAGACCAAGTGTTTTGTGAACATGAGTCCCCAATTAAAAATTTAAATGCTATGATATGGTTAAGATCATGCAACATAATGATGGATAGTCAGGCTATGGACTTTAACAGGTTTTCCAGGAATCTCAAATTCAGCGGCCTCCTGATAGGAAAAACATGACAAAATGTATGAGCTTGTAACTCAGTGAGTGGATAGTTCGCAATACCATATATTTTTTCCATTTATACATTTTTACTGAAAAATTTGATTTATTATTCTTACAGTTTTTAAGAAATTCTGATAATTTCTTTTATAACTGAAACATGCTAAAATCATAAAATTTATACTCTTTATTCTGAATAACCAACTGTAAAAATATGTCAAATATAGACAATCTGGTATCAACACAAATATTTGTAAAGGTGTCATTTATGTAAGTTAAAACGGTATTTCTGTAACTGAATAAGCTGAATTCTATATGATGAAATGAACTATTATCTATTATTTGAAATTCTGTGAATCTACAACTGAATATACATAAATGATATACCAAATAATCACACCAAGAAGTACCCAATGAATAGCCTTACTCATGTATAGAGTAATCTCGATGTACAAGGCAAAGCCATTCAAATCTGATAATCTGGTCATATGTACGCAGAACTGCCCCAAAGGCTAATCACCCTAGTACATGGCCGAAAGCTTATGTGTGTACGCAGGGGCGGAGCCAAAGAATTTGTCCAGTGTGGGTACAAATTTAGGTATCAGTTTGCGGAGATTTTTTTTGGTCAAAATTAGTCTATGAACGAAAAGAACTTCACGTATTCAATACTTGTTTTCCGTATTCCATACTTGTTTCAAGGCAACGGCCCTCGTCTCGTTTACCCGATTAAACTAGTAATTCTCGTCACATCTCCGCAGGTATCAAATTTAACGAGTGTTTTTTGTCAATCCATCCCCTTAAGTCTCTCTCTTGCTACAATTGGCTGCCCAACTCATAAAATAAATTGATTTAAGATAATTAATACAATTAATAGTTGGTTATTCTAATTTTTTTTGTTATGATTGATGAGTTATTATCATAAAAATTATCACTAATTTATCAGTACCGACTTATCACTTATCAATTTAATACCTTAATAATAGAAAAGTCATCACTCTCTTTCTAATAATTTCACTCTTTTTTTTGCAGCACTCTTTCCCAACTCACACTTTTTTTTCTTCCTTCTTCTCATTCTTCTTCTTCTTCTCTTATTGGTCTATTTCCTGCAGGGACACTTTTTCTTCTTTTCTTCTTGGTCCAGGGCGTTTCTTGCAGGCACACTTTCTGTTCTTCTTTCTTCTCTCTTCTTCCTCTTCTTGGTCCAACAAGCACACTTTTTATCCCTTCTTTCTTCCCTTTTCTCCTCTTCCTCCTCTTGGTCCAGTGCAGGCACACAGGAGCTTCCTGTGTCATGCCCAAAGTCCAGTTCGAGCATTGGCCTGCACTGGACTCTATGTAGCTTCGCCCTTGTGTACGAGAGTGGGTCTCAAAAACCTCTAATAATCTGGTCATACACTATGGAAACACATTTATATCAGTGTAGAGCGGGTAAAATCACCTGAATCTGGTCATACACTGTGGAAACACATTCACATCAGTGCAGAGTGGGTAAAATCACCTGAATCTGGTTATACACCGTGGAAACACATTCAAATCAGTGCAGAGCGAGTAAAATCACCTGAATACTTTCTGATGGTTTTAAAATAATTTTAAATATGCTGAAATATATAATTTAAATATAACATACTAGAGAAATAATTTCAATGAACTGGATTTAACTTTAAAAGAAAACTGACTATAAAATCCATTTGATTCTGAAAATAATGCTGTCAAATCAAATATACGTAATAATTAACTTTCTGATATAGTATAAATTTAATAAATATTTATTTTCGAAAAATAAGATTTTTCACTCACAAAATACGAGCTACAAGCTAGACTGGTTGATAGACGTTCCCAATCTCCTCGTCACCACCTAAAATATGATATGAAGAATCAATTTAACAACCACCATAATAAGTAGTCTTAATATTAAAATACAAGCTCTTAGAACTTAATTCCTCCATACTTGAATAGATTTCCCAAATTATTCATTTAATCCATTGGAGCTAATATAACTTTCTAGTCTATTTACTAATGACCAACTCATCAGCATAACTATCAATCCGAGCATATATGCAAATACCCACTTCAATCTAATGACAACTAATAATCATAATTCATCCCATTAAATTTTCCTCTTCTTCCATAAATTTATACTTTCAAGCAAATATTTCATCATCACAATCTTTTCCACCAAATATCTTTACTTAAGAATCAAATTAAAAATTCTAGGGTTTGCCCAAAAATAGCATTTCTTACCTTGATTCACTTGGAAGCTAACCAATCAAGAAACTTGAACTAAAAATCGTAATATTCTCCCTACATTTGAAATTTTCGAACCAAGTTAAAACTCTAGATAATTGACATAATATAATCTTATATCTTTTGAAAAAATTAAGATAAATCAAACCTAAGATTGAGGAAATCGGCACTTACCCCTTTTTCTTCCATTTTTCCTTTACTTTTCTTCTTCTTCCTCTTTTTCCTTCCTTTTCTTCATTTCTTTCCTCTTGGTTCGGTCTCTGCTCCTCTCTGCGTGACTGGTGTGTAAGAGAAATGAGAAATGGGTTTTAAATGGTAAAGTCATTAGGCTATTGCAAAGGAAGTCATTTAACTTTCCATGATAATACAAGTAGGTCCTTCACTTCAAATATAATTAATCTCAAACCCTCATATAATATCCATTATGAAATAAGTCCCAAGAAAATTAATTTGCTTCACTTAAGTCCTCTTTGACTATGATTTTGACAATTCAACCCTTGACTTTGACTAATTAAAATGGGTTTGTAACATAATCTCCTTCTTCCATACCGGGCTGGCCATTTTGAGGTAGCCTGGCAGCCGTGAGCTTTTATCATTTTATTATTATTATTTTGGCATAAGATTTCAACTTTTCTTTTATATGCATGCCAGATTATTAGAAATGAAAATGGCCAAAGAAGATTAGGTAATATATAAATACTAGAGACTAGAGAAAAAGTGCTAATGGCAGTATTATAGTAACTGTGTGGAGGAAGTTCATTATACAGATTTCAAAGTTAAGTTTCAATAGTGTTTGACACCCATTTTTGAGAAAGAATAAATTCTAGAATAGCGATTGATGGAAGAATATGTAATTAAAAAGTAAGCATAATTTTTTGGTTTATATGTAATATTATTTTATTGATAGAATGTGTGGTTGAAATGAAGAAAGAGAAAAAAATGAGAAAGAAAATGGGAAGAAAATGGGCGTAAGACAGGTACGTGTTCAACGGGCTGCTTATGGGATTGATGTAAATGGCAATAAAAGATTAATTTGTTTTGTCTGTAGGTGACCAAGTTCTGGCAAGGTTTAAACTCCATTGAAGAAGTTCAGCATAATTTGATTGCTCCAAGTGTGCTTGAATTACTGCACCAAGGAATTGGTTTAAACACTACTCAACCCCCTTCAAGGTCTTCAATATCATCTCCTACAAATTCAACTGAGAAGGCAATTTTTGAGTGGGCTGTTAAGCAGTTAGGGATGGATGTGGAAAGTCTGAAACAAAGCTGCACAATTCTTGAAATCGAACCCTTCAATTCGAAGAATAGGCAAAGCGGGGTTTTGATCAGTAAAAATGGAGACAATACAATTCACGTACATAGAAAGGGAGCTCCAGAAGTGATAATTCCAATGTGTTCTCATTACTATGAGAGTACTGGAATTGTGAAAGTGATGAACAAAGGTTCCAAAGCTTTATTTGAGCAAATTCTTGAAGGCATGGCAGAAAATGGCCTCAGATGTATAGCTTTCGCACACAGGAAAACATCAATAAGAGATTATTTCACTTTCTCTCGACAACAACTGATTCTATTAGGCCTTGTCGGATTGACAAATTCGCGTCGAAGTGGGACAAGACGAACAGTGGAAGATTGTCGTAGAGCTGGAATCAACGTCAAATTGATCACTGGAGATAGCAAAGTAACTGCCAGAATCATGGCCACTAAATGTGGAATAATTGAGCCTGATTACCAGCCTGGTGAAGTAATAGATGGTGAGGAATTCCAGAAGTTTAGCTCAGAAGAGCGAATGGCAAAAATTGAAAATATCTGCGTTCTGGCAAGAGCCACTCCTGATGACAAGTTACTTATGGTCCAATCTTTGAAGCAGAAGGGCCATGTGGTTGCATTCATTGGACGTGGCATTGGAGATGCACAGGCCCTCAGAGAAGCAAATGTAGGACTTTGTTTTGGAACCCAAGGGGCAGAAATTGTTAAAGCTTGCTCTGCCATTGTCATGTCATACAAAGATTTTCCTTTGATCACTGATATTTTGAGATGGGGCAGGGGAATATATGACTGTGTCCAGATTTATACTCAGTTTTTGCTTAGTGCAACTGTCGTTGCTCTGGTAATTGACTTTGTGATGTCAGTTTCATCTAGTGAACCCCCTGGTTTGGATGCTGTGGTAGCTGTTTCAACAGGAAAAATTCCATTTCCAGTGTTTCAACTTTTGTGGATGAAACTGATCGGAGGTACTTTAGCAGTTCTTGCACTCATTATAGAGAAACCGTCTCAAGATGTTATGCAGAGGCCACCGAAAAACTTGAAAGAGCCACTAATGACAGCCAAAATGCGTAACAAAATTTGGGCTCAAGCATTATATCAGATAGCCATCTTTCTGGTTATACATTTCAAAGGCAAATCACTATTCAATGTAAATGCTAAGGAAAAGGACACTTTGGTCCTCAGTACATACATTCTCTGTCAAGCCTTCAACATATTCACTACCAGGCTTTCGGAGAAGAACATTTTTGAGGAGATGCAAAAGAAAAGACTTTTCTTGAGCATCATCGGACTAATTATTTCCGTTCAGTTTATAATGGTGGAACTTCTGAATGGGTTTTCAGGGACAGCCAGGCTAGGATTTGGCCAATGGGGCTTGTGTATAGCCTTTTCCGCTGCATCTTCTATGGTCACTTGGTTTGTTAGGTGCATGCCTCCTCTGGGAAACTTGAAGTTGTCAATGTTCAAGCCTAAGATCGATTAATCCAACGCTCTATCTTTCATTATTCTCTAGTCAGAATACAGAATCTGTAGATTGCTTCGGAATCTGTTCGTTGTTTTCTGTTTTCACTCATTGCTCTATGGAACCTTATGTGGCCAATGTTGAAGTGTAACATGGATTACTTGAATTTCACTATCTTTCATAATTCTCTATTCTTACGTTTGTCGCGCAGCAAAAACGTAAATTGCAAAATGTAAAATCAATAGAAAAATAACACCAAGATATATTCACTCCAATTAATTGTTGCCCGGATTTCAACAATTTCTAGGTTATGTTTCGGTTGGAGTTGTAAGTGTTATACCCTAGGTCCAATTAATTTTGGACATAAACTCTTTTAATATATAACTGATGCAATTTTATGACAGATATATTATTCAATTAATATTCAATTAAATTAAATAATATAGTCCGTAAATTCAAATCTTAGTAATTTGTTAATCGCAGGGAGGTGTGATTATGAAATGCAAATTAAATATGACTGAATCTTAAATCATCCATGGTCGTAAATAATAATGAGATACGACTCATAAGTTAAAGTGTAGTGATACTTAAATGAACATGTAGATATTTTATTATAGAACAAAACATTGGAGATCTGCTGAGGAGATTACACGTGGATAAATATTTGAGTGTCAGTGATTAATCTCTAACGTTCTATAGTGGAATTGGTGGTCATTCGACTTGAGGTCATCACATTGTCTTGTATGAGAACAATCATATTTTGGTGATGTTGTTCTACCAAGGGTTGTTAATACGGCATCGTTCAAGTATGTCAAAAATCATATAAATATTTTGAATGATCAATCACTCTTAGATAGTAAGAAATTATGATTTACATTTCATCCAATTAAGTCGATAACGAAATCATTGTTCAATGTGTACTCATAAGTCTAAAAGGAGTTTTTTACATACAGCTATATCTCATAATTGATTGGATCATATTAACGAAAGGTAGTTTCAAGGTAAACGAATAAGATTGGTTTTTAATGTCATATGACATTTTTCGTCACATGTATTGCCCGACACATTGTTAGTTATCAATTTGGAACGATAATTGTGAATTTGTGATAAATTAATAATGGGTATTTTAATTTATTGATTTTGATTAAATCAAATTAATAATTCATGTAGTTAGATATCGTGATCAAGAACATAATGAGTCACACATAAAAAGAAAATAAGAAGAATGAGATTTACCAATTAATTAATTCGGTTGTTTCTTAATAGGCTGAATTCGTTAATTAGATTAATTAAATATTGGATCGGGTTAGGTTTAATAGGCATTGGATTTATATTAATAAACTATTAGGGTTTTAGAAAAATTGAATAGAACAGACAATTGATTATCTTTCTAGTATAAGAAAATAGAAAGTATAACTCTCTCAATCTTGTTTCCTGTGTGGATTTTCATTGGATGCTGAACAATTGGAAGGTTGGGGATTGCAGATCAGTACAGTTCTTCAAAGAATTCATCAAAGGTATAACTTTCCATTACAGTTTCTATCTAAATACAAAGCAGATCCTTAGTGGAAATTGAAATCGGATTTATTTTCCACTGTTCATGTTTAACTAAATTTTCATTAGTGGTATCAGAGCATACTTTGTGTTAGAAATTGTTTTAAACCTTTGGGAACAATCAATGGTTGATTGTTTATTTTTTATGTTTCTAACTTTTAAAGAAAATTATTTTCATCTTCTAAAATCTGTTTTTGTATAGAAAATAAATTTTTTGGTCAAAAATTGGCCAGAAGGTAGCTACAGGCGGTGACGGTGATTGGCAGCAGCAACCACCGCTGGACGAGGAGACAGCACATGCAACTTAAGGTGGGACGCCACTCGCACCATGCAGCTCTCTACAGTCATGCACTGAGCTATGCTTCCAACGATCGTCGCCCAGTTGCCACTGCAGTAACGGCTTTAATGGCCACTGCAACATGGCGCTGCTACAAAAGGGACTTTTGTTACTTGAGGGATGGCTCCCATCGACGCCACTCCCTAATTTCTTCTTTCGAATCAACTTTAGGGACGGGGGCCTTATATGAAATTTGTGAAACTTCAGGCCACTGTTACATTTATCATATAGGGTTCAGATTGCAATCTTTTAAAGGAGGGCTTATTCCGCAATTTATGAAATTGGAAGGGTCTGTTTGTAATTTTAAACTATGGGTCAATTTGCAATTAAATGAAGATTACACACACACACACACACACTAATATATTCTTGAAATTAGAATTAAACTCTAAGTTGACATTTAATTAGAATTAGATTTTAATTAAATTGGATGGCCGTAAAATTTTTCTTTGAATTAGAGTTGAAATTTAATTTGGTGTTTAATTAAAATTTGATTTAATTATATAATTTTGCCCCAATATCTTGAAATTAGACTTGGACTCTAAATTGGTGTTTGATTAAATTTTGATTTTAATTAAATAAATTTTCTCTATAATTGTGGAATTAGAGTTGGATTCTAATTCGGTATTTAATTAAAATTTGATTTGAATTAAATAAACCCGCTAAATTAAATTAATTGATTAATTTGATTCATTAATTATTTAATTGTTCCGATCAATTTTTCTAAATTAGTTTAGACGATCTTAATTGTTAGAAACTTGAAACATATATGCATATAATATTAGATATTATATAAATATACATTTATATGATTAATGTTTTACTAGTGAATGATTATGGACTTGACCATATGGATGTGTTGAATGGTTAGTTTTATTCTTATTGTTTTATGGACCTACGAGCTTTTATTTATTTTGAGCTTGCGAGTCTATTGTAATTTTATGGGCTTATATGCCAACTAGTATATGATACATGTTGCAACTAGACTAATTGAAGAAATAAGAAGATGTAAAGATCATAGAGATGGAGTATTGTATGAACCAATATAATATCCTCTAAGAACTTACCAACTAATCTTTCTTATGTCTCGGGAAGATTAGATAGTAAAAGTCAATAATCATCTACATTATTATATGTGTTATATATATCTCATCCATTTATAGTCAAAGTCAAATAAAGATTAAGTTGAATAAATGATTTTTATGGGGGTCTAATTGGTAATTATTAATACTTGAAGGGCTAGAAATAATATATAAAGAAATCTAGGGGGTTAGTTTACATTATTAGAAATGAAAGGAATAATAGGACATTGTAAAAGGATTGGGGACTTGACTTTGCAATTTCCTCATAGTTATCCATTTAACTTTGACTTTATCTATCCAAATTGCACATTTCTTTGGAGAGAAGCAAAGAACAGAGAGAACCCAAAGAGAAAGAACAAAAAAGGGAAAGGAAAGGAAAGGAAAGAAAATAAAAGAAGGGAAGAAAGAAGAAGGAAAATAAGAAGCAAAAAAGGGGAAGAGATAGATTCCAATTTTACAAGGTTAGATTTTTAATTTCTCAACTTCTTCATTTAATTTAGAAAGGTAAATATAAGAATGTGTTTATGGAATTTTTTAAAAATTCGAAGTTAGCAAGAATGAGGAGTTATTGATTTTTATTTGGGGTTTTAAATTGGAGTAAAACAAAGAAATGTTTAATTGAAGATTGAGGTTTAAGGAAGTGGAACTTTGAAATGGGTTTGTGAAATAAAGACATATTCTTTGATTTTCTTTTGAATATATGATGCTAAATACTTAAACTAAGGATTTGAGGTTGGAATTTTCCATATTTTTTAGCAATTTTCGGACAAAATCATATACAGATGCTATTTTTGAAATTATTCCTGGGCAGTGCTAATTTTGTCAATAGTTTTGATGGTAATTTTCAGTATATAAAAACAGGTGACAGAATTCAATATTTTGGAATCTTAGTGCTATTTTTGTCAAAACGTGGTTTTCCTCAGATTTTACAAGTTGAATGAAACTAAATGATAAAGATGGAAGTTTAGGTATTGAATTAAATTATGTAGGTGGTTGTATATGTATAAGGTGAGTGAGTAATGAATTTGATATATGTGGTGATTAGTGGGTAAAATGTTAAAGAGAAGTGAAATTGTTATCCTATTACTCTTATTAAAGTTGTGAATTGAGTTTTGACCCGAATAAATTTATTATTATATCAGGATGTAGCGAAAAGATCGAGACAACTTACTGGCCAAACTAATCACCCCGTAAATAGCTTGTAGTGGAAAAACTTAAATATTTTTCAAGTATTGATAAATTAATTATACTATTATACATTTTATGTAATTATGTGAATTATTTGTCTAATTTCATGATAAATGTGGAAATAGTCTTTCATTATGGTATATGTGGAATTTTAAAGATTGCATATAGTTATTTGTGAATTGGAATGTGAGACATATGTGATATTGAAATCAACTAGAAAAGTACCCGTGATTATGTATTTATTCCAGTTCACTAAGAGGCCTGGCCGTGTTCTATACTACACTGAGAGGTCTTGACTGTGGATGAAGGGGGTCTGATCGTGTACATATAGTTCACCGAGGGGAAGACTATGTTCTAGTATTGATTATGAGTGGTATTTGAAACCACACTACGCCAAAAAAGGCCTTTTGCAGCGGTCAAAAAACGATGCAAAAGGCCTTTTGCAACGTTTTAGCATGTGTTGCAAAGTTCAGTGTTGCCAAAGAGGGAAGAGATACGGCAAAAGACCTTTTTGCAACGTTTTTTAAATGTTGCCTTTTTTTTTTTAAACGTTGCCATTTGTCTGTCTTTTTTTTTTTAATATCAACAATTTATGTAAATTGAATAGCAAAAGTGAAAATGAATCTTTGTGAACAAATTTTGAAATTGCATAAAAATTAATAATTTCATTACAAATTTCTGAATCAATACACTTGAACATTAGAATGTGAAACAACTGGAAAAAGCTAGCTAACTAGTTGTATGGACACCAAAAATACAATTCTAAAAGCATAAGCTATACAATTCTCTAGTTGTATGGACATACTACCTAAGCATTTCAGTAATGCTTCAACGAGTGATCCATGTATGATAATTGACCTTGCCATGCAAGGCTCTGTACCTATGGGAAAGTTTCCACTGCCTCCATATTGAATTGATAAACCATCAGTAGCCATCATTCCAGTCGAGAACGGAGAAGTTGTAACTAATTTCCCAGCATTCCCTCCAATCGTGGGTGCAGCAGGAGAAAATAATTGATAGTAAGCAATCCCAGGAGGCCCAAGTGGCCCGCTTTTTGATTTGGGACGCCTCTGTAGCTGCTGGACTAATGGTTTCCCAGCAACATCTCCAGTCATTGGACTAAAAATCCACCTTTATGCATCTTCCCATTTTGAAGGTAATGTTCTACCTACCACTAAACAGTTCACCTACCAACAGATAAATCAGATAAATATATTCTGCAAGTAATACACATTCTACGATTTAAACACTAGCCAAGAAAATTACAAAATATGAAGTTTGAGTATTAGGAAGTAGAATCATGTATTGGAAAGTACAAGGTCAAATCCATTACAGAACAATTATATCCCTTATCAAAGGAGTGGAGATGTTAATAGATATTGGTTAAATATCGAGGTTTAAGGAATACATTGCTTCCTCCAGTCTGGGTTTTCTAGCTGAAGCATAAAAAAGATATAGCGTGCCTATGGGGAACATAATGCTCACCAAATACTTCAAGGAACAAGTTAGGGAGACTTAACAAGTACTCTTGCCTGAGATGCCATGCTACGTCTTCTACAATGCCTTCATGAATCTACACATTGGAAGTATTAGATGATTGTCAAAGAAACCATAATATTTCAAGGTAAGAAAATCCAGAACAACCTGAGAGACAAGATCTACTGTATGCTGAAAAAAGTAAGACAAACAAAAGGAATTATAAAAGTTTCTTTATCAGTACATACCTTAAAAATTTGCATTGCATCAAGAGTCTTATTCCTTGGAGTTGCATTGATGTCCCACAAGCATATTTGGGAGTTAAAGCAGATAAAGCAGATATGACCGGAACAAGAAATGAACTGCAGTTAAAAAATCTGTTCTTTAGCCTCCCTATTCAATAATAAGAACATACCCTTTTCACCTAAAAAATCTTTCTATTACAGGTAAGAGTTTCATATGAACTTGGAAAAAAAGGGATAATAAAGAATTTTATTTTTGAAAATGAATTATAGAATAGTTGGATGCTCTACACCACAACAGACGTTTCTTAAATACAAGAACAACCCATAAAAGCTCCTTAATTCTAGTAACTCAATCCCAAATCTAATCCCATGAATATATGAGCACTTTGAATCTGACAATTATTTCTTCTTAATTCTCAATATTCCCCCATAATTTCAAGCATTCTATGACTTCCATAGGTTTCTATCAATTCTCCTTGCACACTATTGATAACTAATGACAAATAAATCAAAATAGCACTAAAGACACATAATTATTCATTGCAAACTAAATACTGCAAATCAAACAGTCCCCTGTCAACACATTTAAACAACTAAGAAACATCCCAACATCAATCAGACAATGTTAAATCTTAGAAAATGATTCCAAATAAAAATTCTCGAAAAATTAAATAGAATGTAAACAGAATTACTTATAGTTGCATTAGTACTGTTGAAACTACACAATTTGCCCTCTGCACCCTATAGAATCTGAAGAAGGGCAGGACATGAATGTGCAGACTATGGCACGTGGTTTTAAGTTCTTCATAATTAACCTTAAGAAAAATTGCATCCTGGTTTGATTCAGCCAGTTAACAGATCTGTTGAATTAATTATCAAAATCAAGTAAATCAAAGGCAAAAATAATCAATTAAGAGTATAAAAAAATGAATATTCGCAACCTTAGGATGCAATGCTTTGTAGCCTCCACAACCAGTCGGTGCAATTGTAGAGGCAAAGCTCTGGCCAAGAGGGGTAGAATCAGGAAATCGAGGGAGGAATCATCAAGGTGTGTGCAATCCACCTTTAGGCTCCTCAAGTACGGGTTTGAAGGTAACAAAGGTCTCAACAAATCCATCAACGGCGCTATATCCTGAAAATAAAACCAGAATTGAAACATATAAACCGAAAACTAGGGTAAAAGAAAAAAAAACTCATACCAAGTATATGATTATATCTTACAAAAAGGTGGAAGGTGGATACGAAAGACAAGATGTGGGCGGCGCAGGAGCGGAAGGTCTTACAAGTGGATGGAAGTGACTGGATGGAGCGGATGTCAAGCTTGGTCATGATGGTGGCTATGAGAGCGGAAGGGAGGACCTTCATACCCTGTAAGAGGGGACTTTGGTCAGATGAAGATGCCATTTTCGTCCCAGGAGGTAGAGTTGAGAAAGAACAGAAGAGAGGAGAGGCGAAGCGAGATGAGGAAAAGCTAGGGCTTGATTTAAAGGAATAGGGGGAGTTTTTGCAACGTTTTAAAAAAACAAACGTTGCGAAATCATCATAAAAATATAAAAAAAATTATAAAAAGCGTCTTTCGCAACGTTTGTTAAACGTTGCGAAAAGTTTGATCTTCCGCAACGTTTATAAACGCTGCAAAAGGGTCAACTTTCGCAACCTCTAATAAACGTTGCGGAAAAGTTTGATCTTCCGCAACGTTTATAAACGCTGCAAAAGGGTCAACTTTCGCAACCTCTAATAAACGTTGCGAAAACAACTTTTTGCAACGTTTAATAAACGTTGCAAAAAGTTGACCATTTTGCAGCGTTTAATAAACGTTGTAAATAATTGATTTTTTAGCAACGTCCAATAAACGTTGCGAAATGTACTTTTTTGTAACATTAATTTAAAAAATGTTGCTAAAGCTTAATTATACTAACAAATTGCAACATTCACTTATCAAAATGTTGCGATAGACTCCTTTAGCAACACTTAACTATAGAATGTTGCCTTTTATGTGTTGCGAAAGCTCATTTTTGGCGTAGTGCCTACTTCCTTTCACTAAGGGAACTTGAGGCCTATGGCGGGACTGTTTGGCCCAATGGGCAGTCTACGTGCGTATGACCATATTACAGATTTCAGTCAGAGGGTACATTTTTGGTAGATTTCCTGATACATTTGATGTGATGAGATGATGGTATAGATTTGAGTTGATGATTATATCATGGTTATGAGGTAATATTTTTTAGTATTATGAGTAGACTCACTTTTTGATGATGATGATGATGATGATGATGATGATGATGATTATTATTATGATTATTATTATTATTATTATTATTATTATTATTATTATTATTATTATTATTATTATTATATGTTGTTATACCGTGGACTGTCAAATAATGTAAACTTGATATTGATAAAAATGTGTAAATGAAAAAGTATAATTATTTTCGAACTTCTCTACTCACTAAGCTATCAAATCATATTTTCACTATTCCTTATTAGGTAGAAGTTGAGTTTTTGGGCATCTTGTGGAGTTGAACCTTGATTTTGAACTCAAAGCCACCGACAAAATTAGGTAGTATGACTCATTTTCTAGAGCATATAGTTGGTGTTTTGAGACACATGCTCATTTTTGGATGTCATTCCACATCACTTGTAAATAGTTAGCTAGGCTCACTATGTATTTTGTTTCCTTATGTACATTTGATGTTATTTTCATAGTAAAAATTTGAGAATTTGGCTTATCTCTGTACCGTTTTATACTTTTGTAGTTAATGAAGTGAATCATGAATTAGCATTAATATGATATTAATTTTGGGATTTGTATAAAATTGTTTACATGTTGGTTAGTCAAAATTATAGGGAAGATAATGCCGAAATTTTATTAAAATAATTTACAAGTTGCATATTGTAGTAGTCTTGATGGTGGGTCCAACTTCTAGTTGGTATCTATCATCGGTGCACGTCACACTCCGAGTCCACTAGCTTTATTAGGAGTAGGGCGTGTCGATAAGTATGTTTATTTGTATGCTAGATGTATGATAAAGTACGTATAATTATTATGATGAGACCTATGCATTGAAAAAACCCCTCGCTAAAATATTAAGTCACATTTATATTCATCTTTCATCATTATGGTGAAAACCTAAAGTCCTGAATCGATCTTAACTTGTTGAGTACGTTCAAACCTGGTCTATTAGAAATATGTTTGACACTATGAAATATAAGATATTTCTGAATGATAGGTTTGACTTAACTAAAATTTATGTTTTGTTAAGTACACTTAATGAAATAAATTCTAGAGGCATGTTAAGTTAACATATAAGATGTATGAAGATAAAGAGTTGTCAACGTAATAATCTAAAAATTGCATGGAGATATAATTGATAGTAGTATCTACCTAGATATTTTATTAAGGCTTGTTGAGAACACTTGAGAACACTCAAGGTTTTAATATCACAAATGAGATTCAAACCTACTGCGAGTCAAGTATGGACTCCATCAATTTACGTGAGAATGTTATAAATTTGAGTTAAATAGTGAGAGCATAATTAATTTTATAAAAGATCGTATTAAATTAATTGATGCATTTTATACATTATTCTTTTACTTTTCGTCATTTACATTTATTCAATTATGAGTAGCCATATGTATTTGAGAGGTATACTGGATGCCAACAACCAAATCAAATTTTCTTGATTGGCACCGTAGTCTAATAATTGTTCTCAAACATTATAAATTTGGTTATGTCATTGAGTAGCCCTTTCCAAATATAAATGTTGATGACTCAACTAAGGAAGAAATGGCTACTATAATAAACACAGTGATGACGATAGTACTGCAACATGTGTGATCTTGAAACTATGTCACTTGCGTTACAAAAGCAACATGATGGTATTATGCTAATACATGATTTTTCATCTCAAAGAGTTGTATGATGAAGAATCGCGTGTAAAAAGATGTCTTGAGTGTACAACATGCAATGCTTATGTCTACTTCACGTGTAAATATATCCCTTAATATCATTGTGGAATGAAATGTCATTAGATAAAAGATTGCAAGGCTTATGTCTACTTCATTAACTTCTTGGTAATAGATACTAGATATGGATCTCATATTTATATAAATATGTAGAAATTGAATAGAAGTAGACCACTGCAAAAGAAAGAAGTTGATCTGCACATTGAAAATGAGCAGAGGTTGCCGCATTGTTTGTAGGAGCATACTTCTTGCCATTACCTTTAGGCTTAGTGTTAGAATTAAAGAAATATTATTCTATTCTAGCCATTACCAAGAACATTATTTGAATTTCATGTTTGGACATGAATTATTTTAATATTAAGGACAATTGTTATTCCTTTTTATCTTGATAAGATTTTAATGGTTATGGTAAATTACAAAATGACATTTATATTTTAAATATTGAGTATTTTATAATGAGTAGAGAAATTGAAAGCATAAAAATGATGATTAAAATAATACCTATCTTTGGCATTGCAGAGTATGTCATATAAATGAAAAACGCATTTCCAAGTTACATAGAGATGGATACTTGGGGTCAAATTTAAAAAAATGGGAATAATGTCTATTAGGTAAGATGATCAAATTTCATTTTACTAGAAAAGGAGAAAGAGTTGTATGATTGTTGGGGCTAATACATACTGATATATGTAGACCCATGTCAATAACTGCTAGAGGTGATTAATAGAAAACGATGTCCCTGTATTTCAATTGTTGAAATTATGGTTGTCAAATAATATCTTCATACAAGATATGAGAGAAGCAATTTGATCTATTGAAATAGATTTAGAAGATTGTTTAACTCATTCCAATCTACATAGATAAAATTTTGAGAAGATTTTATATGAAAAAATGAACTAAGAGTCCATAGATACACTGATGTTAACTTCTAGCCGGACTGGAATTATAGCGAATCTCAATCAAGATGTGGTTTACTCTTAATAATTGAGCGGTTAGTTGAAAATGTTCCAAACATGAAACAATTATTGATTCAATAATAGAAACCTTCAGAAGCAGCAAAGAGTTGTGATATGGATTAAGAAGTTCATTAATGAACTTGGAGTAATTCCTAACATTGTTGATCACATACCTTTGTATTGTGATAACAATGAAGACATCGCACAAGCGACAGAATTAAGGTCTTATCAATAATTCAAATATGTGTTAGGCGGTATCATCTCATCAGAGAGATAATACAAAGAAATTGATGCAAACTCATGTAGCAATTGTAGTCATGGAACCCACGACAAATTAGAACAATCCCAAGAATCAACGTTTGAAAGCTAGACCAATAAATTATTGAATTCAAAGAACTAAGATAATTGCTAATGATATCTTAACCCCGTGATCACAAAACTTATGAACCTTACTTAAATTTGTAGAACGCTACAAGAAATTAATTCTTGATAAGTTCAAAATTAATTGAATGAAGAATGAGAAGAAAACAAATTAGTCTCGCGATAATATCTCAATAACTGTTTGTCTTACAGTGAAAAATAATGTTACTATTTATAAGGAATCCCTAAAAGCTAGCAAGAAACGGAATTTAAGTCCTAAATATGTCAAAAATATATCATACAAGAGTTTTAACTTAAATAGAAGATTACATAAAAATTGAAACAATCCGCACCCGAAATGAACTATGCAGCCGCATAGTGTAACTATATGCGGTCGCATAGATCAATTGAAAAAGCCCCCCCTTTGGTTTTGGTATAGAGGCATGCGGCCACATGCGTGTTATGCTATGCGGTCGCAGAGCTTCTTGGAAGAGCTTTCTAATCCGCTGTTTGAACCAAGTTGATCCATTTGGTTTCTTCTTCCGAACCCAACATGAAACTTGTTCCATTACTTGTTGTGATAGACGTTTCGTTCACTGTAGCTTGAGCAAGCAATTCCATAGCTTCCTTGACTTGTTTCACTTGCAACCTATTCATCGGTCCTCCCTCAACGATCAATGGATCTTTGCCCGGACTCGTTCTCGTATCATGGATTATATCATCCCCTTCCTCTTCGAAAGGATTCATTCTCGAATCCGTACTTTCATCAAAGAGAGAAAGATCATAAACATTAAAGGTAGTTGAAACATTATACTCGCATGGAATATCTAATTTGTTAACATTGTCATTGATCTTTTCAAAGACTTTGAATGGACCATCTCCCCGTGGCTGCAACTTTGACTTTCTTTGTTTTGGACAATACTATTCCCTCAAGTGCACCAAAATCCAATCTACTGGTTCAAATGTAACGCGCTTTCATCCCTTGTTTACTTAGGAGAAATTGTGCTCATTTTTCTTCTCAATTTGCAACCTTACCTTTTTATGGAGTGATTTTACCAAATTGGCCTTCTTATTTCCATCTAAACTACCCCTTTCATTCACAGGTAAATGAATTAAATCCAAAGGTTCTAGTGTATTAAAACCGTATACAATTTCAAAAGGTGAGAAAGAGTAGTAGAATGTGTGGCCCTATTATATGCAAATTCTATAAATGGAAAGCAATCCTCCCAACTCTTTAAATTCTTATTAACTATGGTGCGTAACAATTGTATCATAGTCCTATTAGCTAACTCAATTTGCCCATCTGTTTGTGGGTGATAGGTAGTAGAAAACAGTAGCTTTGTTCCTAGCTTATTCCTCAAAATTCTCCAAAAATGACTAAGGAATTTAACATCTCTATTCGATACAATACTTCTAGAAATCCCATGTAAGCGCACTACTTCGTTAAAGAATAGATCCGCTATATTGGTAGCATAATTGATTTTATGACATTGAATGAAATGTGCCATCTTACTAAATTTATCTATCATGACAAATATAGAATCACTTCATTTCTTAGTCCTAGGTATACCCAACACAAAATTCATAGACACATCAACCCAAGTTTCACTATGAACAGGTAATAGTGTATATAAACCCCGTGGTAAAACCTTAGATTTTGCCTTTTTACAAGTGGTGTATCTACTACAACCCTAATCAACGTCAACCTTAATTTTAGGCCAATAAAAATGTTCACTTAGCAGCTCTAAGGTCTTCTTTACCCCAAAATGACCCATTAGACCACCACTATGTGCCTCACGTATTAATAATTCTCTTAGTGAACATGTAGGATCGTATAACTTATTTTCCCTAAATAAATACCTATCATGCCTAAAGAATCTATCAATAGCTCCTCTATCACATGATTCATACATATTAGAAAAATCTGGATCATTAACATATATGTTCTTAACATATTTAAATCCTAACAACTTAGTATCTAAAGACGTTAGAAGTATGTACCTCCTTGATAATGCATCCGCCACCAAATTTTCTTTACCTTGTTTATATCGAATAACAAATGAAAATGTCTCGATGAACTCTATCCACCTTGCATGTCTCCTGTTTAGCTTACATTGACCCCTTAAGTGCTTCAAAGACTCATGGTCAGTGTGAATCACAAACTCCTTTGGCCACATGTAGTGCTGCCATGTCTCCAAAGCTCGAACAAGTGCATACAACTCCTTGGCATATGTAGGATAATTGAGAGCTGTTCCACTTAGCTTTTCACTAAAGTAAGCTATTGGTCTTCGTTCTTGCATTAAGACACTTAAATACCTATTTCTGAGGCATTACATTCAATTTCAAAAGTATTGTTAAAGTTATGTAATGATAAAATCGGTGCGGTACACAACCTTTTAATAGTATTAAAAGCATGTTCTTGTTCAATGCCCCCAATGAAATCCTACACTTTTCTTTATAATTTTCGTAAGTAGTGTGGCGAGTGTGCTAAAATCTTTTACAAAACACCTATAGAAACTAGCTAACCCATGGAAGCTTCTTACTTTAGTTCTACTTTTAGGTGTTGGCCACTCTTTAATGGCTTTGATTTTCTCCACATCCACTTCAATACTTTTAGCACTAACGATATAACCAAGGAAAACAAACTCTTCCATGCAAAATGTGCATTTTTTAAAATTAGCATAAAGTTGTTATTGTCTTAAGACTACAAGCACACATTTTAAATGCCCTATATGTTCATTTAGATCCTTACTATATACCAATATGTCATCAAAGTAAACTACTACGAATTTACCTATGAATGAAAGTAAAACATTATTTATTAACCTCATAAATGTGCTAGGTGTAGTACTAAGTCCAAATGGCATAATTAACTGCAAATACAACCCATATTTAGTTTTAAAAGCGGCTTTCCGTTTATCTCTTTCCTTCATCCTAATTTTATGATAACCACTTTTAAGAACAATTTTACTAAATATGTATAATCCATGTAATTCATCTAGCATATCGTCTATCCTAGGAATAGATGATACACATCCTCCAAGTTCCATCATTCTTTGACACAAGAAGCATTGGCACGGTACATGGATTCATACTCTCCCTTACATACCCTTTGCTTATCAAATCTTCCACTTGGCTTTGAAGTTCCTTAGTCTCATCGGGATTACTCTGATAACTGGCCTGTTTGGAATGACAGCTCCAGGTACAAAATTAATTTGATATTCAATGTCTCGAATGGGTGGTAGCTGACTAGGCATGTCCTTTGGGAATACGTCTTCGAAATCCTGCAACAAAAAAGTTGCCAAACTAGGATGGAATGTGTTAGATTCCTCAAGATTGTGGAATGACCCCTTATAAACCAGCAAGAACATAGGTCAGTTCTCAACTACTGCCCTCTTCAATTCACTCCTTTTTGCAAAGAAATTCACTTTCGACTTTTCTCTCCTCTTACAAGACTTTTTTACTTTTCTATCTTGTAGATCTACTTTTTTTTCTCACGTTTAGTCACCTCACTATTTTCTCTCTTGTTCTTGTATTGTGAAAGGTCAATCTCACTCCCATTTTCTCTCAATCTTTTTTCCTCCTCAGTTTTCAACTTAATTTGATATTTATTCACTTGTGGCGTCACGATGCTAGAGTAATAGATATTTCATCTTTAGTAAAGTTGTACTTGTTTTTGTACCTGTCATGAATTACCTTCCTATCATATTGTTATGGCCTCCCCAACAAAATATGCCTGACATGATTAGGAACTACGTCACACATCACTTCATCATGATACAACCGTGTTGAGAAACTCACCAATACTTTCCTACTTACCTTAACCTCTCCTCCTTCATTCAACCATTGTAATTTGTAAGGCCTATGATGATTTAGTATACTTAATCCCAATTTTTTAACATGTGTTGTGCTAGCCACTTTGGTACAACTACTCCTATCAATAATCATATTACATACCTTATTGTTGACGTGGCATCTAGTATGAAATATATTCTTCCTTTGTTGCTCCAAGTCATCCACTTTGATTTGAGCACTAAGAGCTCATCATGTAACCAACAGCTCTCCCACTGCATATTCCACTTCCTCGCCATAGCTAGCTTATTTCAATTTCAGCATGTCATCATATTCTGCCTCACTATCACTAACCACTTCTCCATTGTCTCGCAAATCATCGTCTTTTTGTTTGGACATTGAGAAGCAATGTGTCCTGATCCCAAGCACCTAAAGCACTTGATATCCCGGTTCCTAGATGGTTAGGAATCCACCTTGGGTGCAGCCTTACCAGTAACTTTCTCCTTTCCCTTCAGCAGCTCAGTCCTCATACCTTTTGAAACAAAACATTCACCTTTATCATCCTACTTCGATTTCAAAGAAGAGTTAGAACCCGATGAATACCTAACTGTTATCTTCCTCTTCAATTGCCTTTCCACCTTCATAACTATTTTCTCATTCCTGCTCTCCTCCATGCACTTTTCTCATATATATATATATATATATATATATATATATACTTAAAAGAGAGAACCCAACATTTACTGTTCATTCTAATGGAGGAGGTTTCACACAAGAATTGGTTTCAAATTGGGTTTGTACTATTCATTATTATTATTATTTATTTTAGTCATTAACACAGTTAGTCAATAAAAAACACGGACGACTCCAAAAAAAAAAAAAAACCCCGCCTTCCTATGAAGATAATATCTGCACGCCGACTCCATTATATTATTATATATGTACATGCAAATGCAGTAAACGCGTTTCCAATGAAAATCATACACAGAAAATAAAAAAAAGTAAAAAAATTTTAGCCGACTTCGTATGAATAAATATCTGCAAACCGACTTCTTCACTGTATGTATTTTACCACTTCCTGCCCTATATATACATGCAAATGCACTAAACACATTTCCAACTACACAGTTTCATGTTTCTCGAAAAGGAAAATATTTTGATTTCAAACAACAAATATTCTCAATTATCATTTAGCATTGTGAATTGGCAGAACAATCCATTGAAGGTAAATTTTTATTCATTGTTATATTTTTGTTTTTTGATTTCAATATGTTTTTTTCCGCAACATGCTTTATGTTTGTTCATTATTGTTTAGTTTTATTATGTTTTTCGTCCTTTTTTGTTTAGTTCATTATTTATGTTGTGATTTTATTTCATTGGAATGAACCGGTAAATTCAATAAACCGGGGGAAAGGATCTCCCCGTGCGCGCACGGCGAGTAGGGAGAAACCATCTTCATTTGTTTTTCCAGAGTCAACAATTCTCAATATAAATTCGTGTATCACTCTGCTACAGAATTGTTGTTGCTCCGCTCTATAGATAACCTCATAAATAAATCCAAAGAAGTTGCTATTACTGGACAATAGTAAAGCTTGTTTATCTTCATCAATAAGTTCTATAAAATCTTTAATATACCGATGGATCAGAAATTGAGTGATGGTGGCAGAGAACCATCGATTTGGTGGAAGGATATATTCTAGAGACATCTGCACAAATTAATAATAAATTCTTTATGTAAATATTTATATAAATATGAATATAGGAAAAAAAGAAAGGTATCGTTATATCTAAATTGAACACCATTTTAATAAATTCAACTACCATTAAACAACATCAGATAAATCACAGGAAAAAAAAAAAGAGGAATGCCTCTTCTTCCACCTTCGGGTGCAGAGGCTAGCAACCTCCGCTAGCTGCCTCCGCTTGCAGAGGCTGATATCTCCCCGTGCACGCACTGGGAGACTTGAACTCTCCGTGTGCGCATGGGGAGAATTCATCTCCTTGTGCACGCACGGGGAGACACCATGAACTCCCCGTGCGGGCACGGGGACGCATTAATTTTTTTTTTTAACATACATTCACAATTATATTACTTTTACTCATACCATGCTATTAACCCCAACATACCAACACTTCCACTCATACATTCAATAAAATATACACAATAATCACCAAATCCAACCACTTATTAATAATATAATTCAAAAATATTAGAAAATATGCAATTTCATACATACATGAAAATCAAAAATCCTTTCAAGGGTGTTGCCCTTGAGCCCCCACGAGGGGCGCTGCCCCCTCGACCTGAACGGCCAGGTCGATCCTCGTTGGGGGGGCAACTGAATCCCTGGAGAGGTGCCACTTCTGAATTTAGTAAAAAAAATATGTAACTTCTTTCAATTTACTTCATACACTTCGATTTTTTATTTTTATTATGATATGATATTATGATTTTATTTATTTGCCGTATTTTTATTCATTCCTGATTTTGTCAATATTGAATTTGTTTCCATTTTTTCAGGTTGCAAAAATACCATTCTCAAAGTAAACATATTAAAAATTTTCAACATCAATTGAACTGTGCTATCTTCAAGTATGATATTTTTTTTATTCTTTTCTAGATTTCATAGAGTTCGATTTGTAGTTAATCTTTGTATTTTTTTCCTATAATTTCTATTATATTATTTATCATTCAACTACTATTGACAAATTGTGGACTCTAATTCTTATTTATTGTTCTTGTGCATATAATGTCCAATTGTGTTTTTTGATAGTTATAATTGACTAGAGTAGTACATTATACATTCAATAAAATTTTTAATAAATTGTTGGTTATTTAGCTTTCTTTATGCATACTACTTTTCTTTCCTTTTAAAGTATATTTTCAGTCATTTTTCATAAATTTCGATATTTCAACCTTCAGTTTTACTATATGTATGTTTTAACATGTGTAAGATTATTTTTTCCTGAAACTTTTACTTTCTACAACTACATTTGAGAGTTTAAATTAATCTTTGTATTTTTTTTCCCTAAAGTTTCTAATCATTACATAACATATGTCTAAAATAGTTTCTTTTAATTAATTTCTCGTATTCTATACTTTACTCTTCCTGTATATCTATGAAACATTTTCTAATAATTTATGTTTCATTTTCTTAGTTTATACAGGTTACCTTGGACTTCCAATATTCGATAGTCCCTTCTACTCTTGCGATGGATATTTCAAAAACATCTGCTCATGAAGACCCTACTTTTGTTAACATTGACACTGTATCTCATAGTGGGAAGGACTCATACAAAACCTCCGTTCACAAACAACAAAGTCAAATAGAAAGAGATCGACGGAAAAAACTTAAAACAGGGTGTATTGATCAGCGCAAAAGGATTAATGAGCCCATTATTTTGGAAAATAATTCTTGTGTTGTTACCCAATTGTGTGAATCTATAATGCTTCACGATCTTCATGCTTCTACTTCAAATAATGAACCACTTAATATTTATAATTTTGAATTAGAAGGAACTTTTAATGGATTGACCGTGCCATCTACTGTTTATGTATTACCAACATCCATATATTGTAAGCATTGTAATGCCCGTAAATTTTATAGAGAAACTAAAGGTTTTTGTTGTTCTGATGGAAAAATCAAACTTTTCATGCCTGATTCACCAAGTGAACTATATAATTTATTTACTTCTAAAGAATTGAGCTGCATTGAATTCAAGAAAATTGTAAAGGGATATAATAATCATTTTGCTTTCACTTCATTTGGTATACAGTACGACAAAGACCTCTTTAAAGCTTATAAAGGTATTTACACATTTAGAGTTCAAGGACAAGTACATCACAATGTAAATCAATTTGTGCTCGAAAACAATTCCCCTTCTTATATGCAATTATATTTTTATGATACAGGTAATGAAGTTCAAAATCGTATGCAAATATCATCTAATTTTGCTGAGCCTACGTTGATCGTTTTAATTGAAATTTTGAAGACAAATCCATATAGTAAATTTTTTAGATCTTTAAGTGATATAACTAACTTGCATGACCATCAAATACGGATACGATGAGATCCTGGACTTGATCAAAGAGTTTTCAATACTCCTACAACATCTCAAGTAGCTGCTATATGGGTTGAAGATTATGAAAATGCTAATGTTCATGTTTGTGATATTACTATATATGGACATTCTGGTAATTCACATAGAGTTCATTACTATTATGGATGTTATGATTCGTTGCAATATCCATTACTCTTTCCATATGGGGAATTCGGTTGGCATGAAGGCATTCAAGGACACAGAAGCACACACTCTTAGTCTCGACACTTGTCGACATTGATCTCCCTAACACAAGTACTTCTGCATCTGAATTTATTGAAAAAGCGAATCAAGGTTTGCAAATATACCTTCTTATACAGTTATATATATATATATATATATATATTATATTTTTTTTAATATAAATATTTTAAATAAGTACTCACGTTTATTCTTCTTGTTATATAGTACAGAATGGGGCGAACAAACATACTCAAGTCTCATGCTGAGAATATTATATATACAAATTACAAATTAGGCTTCTTGGTAAGTTTGTATTGCTTCATGCTGGTAGATTATTACAACAATATGTTGTAGATATGTATGTTAAGATTGAAACCGCTAGATTAGATTATTTTCACAATAACCAAAAATAAATTCGTGCTGAACTTTACCAATGTATTGTAGATAGTGTTGAAAATGGGGAAACGAGAGGGTATAAAATTAGACGAAAATTTGTTTTACCACAATCTTTTACATGTGGTCCTCATGGCATGCTAAGCAGATACATGGATGGAATGACTATTGTACAACGTCATGGAAAACCAGATATATTTTTAACTATAACATGTAATCCAAATTGGCCAGAGATTAAGCAGAAACTATGTAACAATGATCAAGTTCAAAATCGATCGGATTTAATTGTGCGTATATTTTAAGCAAAATTGAAGAGCTGAAACATGATTTATACAAGGCAAGTATTTTAGGCCCAGTTGTTACGAATATATATGTTATTGAATTTCAGAAAAGAGGTCTCCCTTATGCTCATTTATTGTTAATTTTTAATTTTGGACATAAAATTTCTTGTGTCGAAGAGGTTGATAGAATAGTTTGTTGTGAAATTCCTGACAGAAACAAATATCCACATCTTCATTCTGTTATCGTTAAACATAATATGCAAGGTCCTTGTGGAAACTTTAATTCAAAAAACGTATGCATGGAGACAAATAAAGGTTGTAAAAATAAATACCTCAAGGATTATTGTGATAGATCTATATTTTGTCAGAACTCATACCCATTGTATAAACGTCGTAATAATGGTATTTCTATTCAAATTAGAGGCCAAATGTTAGACAATCGATGAGTCGTACCATACAACCCTTATTTAAATGCAAAATTTGATTGTCACATTAATGTCAAAGTATGTTCTTCTATTAAATCTGTGAAATACTTGTAAAAATAATATGTGTATAAAGGACATGATCGTGTTAATTTTTCAGTTCATACAAATGAAACAGAGAAAGAAATAGATGAAATTTCTACTTATCAATCTGCTAGATGGATATCTCCACCTGAAGCTATGTGGAGGATTTTTTTCATTCAATCTAGCCGAAATTTATCCGACAGTATATTCTTTACAGCTTCATGTTGAAAATCATCAACAAGTTACATACGACAATGAAGATAATTTATCTACTATTATTGAGAACGAAAATACAAAACGAACAATGTTGACAGAATTCTTTCGAATGAATGAAGCGAATGAGTTTGCTCGTACACTTTTGTATCGAGATTTTCCAACACATTTTGTTTGGAATACGAATAAGAAAATCTGGACTGGAAGGAAAAAAAATGTTGTTATAGGACGAATTGTTACAGTAAATCCATCTGAAGGAGAACGATATTTTCTCCGTGTTCTTATGAATCATATTAGAGGACCAACATCATTTCATGATTTACGAACTGCAAACGAAGTTACTGTTCTTACGTACCGAGAAGCGGCACTTCTACATGGTTTGTTAAGCGGAGATAATCATTGTGAAGAATGTCTATCTGAATATATTGTTTATGAAATGCCTATTTCTTTAAGACATCTCTTTGCTACACTTCTTGTACTTTGCAGCCCTAATAATCCGAAGCTTTTATGGGATAAATTCAAATGCTATATGATTGATCATTATGTATATGAAAGTGTACATTCAAAATTTGCTGAAGTACAGGCTTTAGAGGATATCAGTTGTATCTTAGAATCATTAGGTAAAAATATAAATGACTATCAAATAGTACCATACAATGTAAATATGAACGAAAGTGATAGATTGAGAAGAATGGTTGAAGATGAGACAACGAATTTGGATATTGAAGGAGGTAATGCTTTGTGTGCAACAATGTTAAATAACAAACAACAATTTGCATACAATACGATAATGGAAAAAATAACATCAGAATCAAGTGGTCCTTTTTCATTGATGGTCCAGGAGGAACAGGCAGAACGTTTTTTTATATAAAGCATTATTAACTGCTGTGAAGTCTCAAAATTCAATTGCTTTGGCAACTGCATCTTCTGGAGTATCTGCATCTCTTTTACCTGGAGGTTGAACTGCTCATTCGAGGTTTAAAATTCCTTTAGACACAATTGGTGATGTAAGCTGCTCGGTAAGCAAACGATCGGCTTTAGGAACTTTATTGAAAATGTCAAAATTAATCATTTGGGATGAGGCACCCATGGTCAATCGTTGTGCTATAGAAGCTGTAGATAAAATGCTAAGAGATGTTACTGATTGTAACTTTCCTTTCGGTGGGAAAGTGATAGTTTTCGGACGGGATTTTTGACAAGTTTTGCCGGTGGTACCAAGAGGGAAAAAAGAAGACATAATGAAAGCTAGCTTAGTCTTCTCTAAATTGTGGCCTTCGTTTTTACATCTACCATTAATTGAGAATATGAGGGCGAAGTTTGATCCTATTTTTTATGATTACTTGTTAAGAATTGGAAATGGAACAGAAGAACAACATACTTGTAAGTGTATCAAACTTCCAAATAGTGTAATTGTACCATTCGAGGATGAAATAACATCTTTAAAATGTTTGATACATCATGTCTTTCCAAATATAGAAGCTCATGCTGAAAATTTATACACAATGGCAAATTGAACTATTCTTACGCCTAAAAATGAATGTGTTGATCATATTAATAAGATATTATTAGAACAGATTCCTGGTAAACTTTTTACATACTATAACTTTGATAAAACAATTGATAAATTAGAACAGAGCTTGCAAGAAGATTTACTCAATAGTCTAACCTCAAATGGTATTCCACCGCATGATTTGAACCTTAAAGTAAATTGTCCTGTAATGTTATTACGAAATATCAACCCTTCTGAAGGATTATGCAATGGAACACGACTAACTTGTCAAAAATTTCAGAAGAATGTAATTCTTGCTAAAATTACGTCTAGCGAATATCTTGGAAAACATATCTTCTTACCAAGAATCCCTTTTATACCTCTCCAAAGTGATAAATCTTCAATTCCATTTAAAAGAACTCAATTTCCAATTAGGTCATGCTTCACAATGACAATAAACAAAGCACAATGACAAACACTTGATTTTGTTGGCTTATATCTTCTAGAACCTATTTTTTGTCATGGCCAGCTTTATGTAGCGTTGTCAAGAGCTAAAACGAGCAAGTCCCTCAAAGTTCTACTTAACCCATCAAACAACGCAAGTTTACATAGCAGGTGTACTCAAAATGTTGTATATAAGGAAATTCTTTCGTTCGTACATTTATAGAAAATCTTAAATTGAATTGTTCCCGTGCTACTTCAATGATCGGCTAAACATAGAAATTTTGTTTCAGGCCTTCCTTCAAAAACGAAATGAAGGGACAACATTTGAAGGTTCGAATTGCACTTTTCATTCTACCACAGGATATCAATAAAAAATTAGTAGCCATTGAATACATTCACCTAAACATTTCATTTATGTTCTTGAAATGTTTGTTTTATTTATATAGATTTTACCTTCTATTATGATATCGGGCATTTGAAGCACCATCCTTTCATCATCTTACAAAGGCAGATTCAAAAATGATCACTTGAATTTTTTTTCGGTGGCACAGTGACCTTGCCATGGACTTCATAAGCATTTTTTCCATCTGTTGTATCCTTGTAGCTAACTCATTTAATATTTTCCTGCAGAACGATGTCCAGTTGGTTGACGACAGATCAATGTCCAATTCCCTCAGTTTATGTAGTTTATGTTGGCTATGGCTTGTTGCCTAAGTTCATTATGGATTGTTGACTATGGCTTGTTACCTGAGTTCATTATGTTGTGTAAGACAAAATGTAATTGTTCATTATGGCTTGCTGCCTACTTTGATTATGGTGTGTAAGACAGACAAGTTTAATTTGTACCATTATGGCTTGTTGCCTAATTTGAAATGGTGACCTTGCATGAATGGATTGAAATACTTAGGGTGTGCTGTAACTTTAACAGTATGGAAAGAGATTTCCTAGCATTTTTAAATGTTATGTAGCTAACTGATTAAGCTATAACGTATTGTGCTCATAGTTGCACCTCATTGGAGTTGCTGAAATGAAGTACAATTCTAACTAATCTATCTGTCAATTTCTTCCCTCGGTTTATTTTGTTACAATTAGAGGGACATATCAGTTTATGTGTTGCCTCACAGTCACAGGTTACTAATACCAATCATCAAAATAAAATCAACAACATCAATTTATAAAACACCATACACAACAACATTACACCAGAAATATCAGTCTATTAAACACCAAAATCACACCAGCAACATTACAATGGAAACATTAGTTTACATGACACTCTCTTCGGATAACTAAGCAACTACAAAATCAAACACCAATCACACGTTCAAATGCATACACATATCTCCATCTACACCATTAACCACCATAGTTCAAACAACCAGACATCACATTTAAGTTGGTCCCTTCCCTTTCGTATCCACTTCCACCTCTTAGCGTTTTCCCTTGCTCACCCTCATCACGCACTGTAATTTCTCCTACATTTAATCAGACCATGTCCTCGATAGCAAATGCATTTAATTAGTCTTTTATAACTTTTATAGATTTAACAATTCAATCAAGTTACATTCTTTCCTTTCTAGAATTGAATAGCTGATTGACACCTTTACATATTGTAGTCCTTCAAAAACAAACTATACATTATAGCAACATTTTCAGTTGATATCATTGTACTGATGATAGATTCGCTAATTCATTACTAAAACCTTCAACAGCCTCCAACGAAATCTAAACAACATCTAGCAAAAACTTGAACACAAAAATAAATTTGATCTTTTGAGCACGAAGTTGGCACAAGCACTTACGCTTCCGTCGCTCAATGTTTCTTCTAACTTCAAGACGACGCTGAAGGTCATTCACTCTGAAATTCTGTCCTTGCTGGTTAGAAGTGTCGAGTTGAAGGCTAAAAGCACTCAGTATCTTCGTGCCTCCTCTGGAAAGGAATCTTTGCTTCAAGAGATTAACAACACCGAGGCTAAATTGATTGAAGTCTCCTCTGAAATTAAGGCTGAATATTCTTTAATGATGAACTTAGCTGTGGAGATGAAAGAACTTCAAGTAAGGATGGATGATTGTAAGGCTAGGATGGCTGCTAAAGAACGTAATGCTTCCCAAGAAGTAGAGAGAACCAAGTCTTTGGTTGAACGTTACCAATAGTTGGAGGTTGATGACAAAGTTGTAGCTGAGATAAGTGTCACTTCTTCAAGGCAGGACGAGGATTGGGTGAAGCTTAGGGAACAACTGAGATCTGCTTGGAGCGAATTGTAATCGAGACGTTTTGACGTCTTAATTTTCTTTTATAATTAACTGCCATGAATGAAGTTAGCTGTAACAGCAATATTTATCATCAATGAATGATTCTTTTACCTACTCGTGAACTAATTGACGTTCTTTTCCTTAATCGTCAATCCCCCAAGTATTTGTTATCTTATATTCGAGTCCATGTACCGACCCTCTAATCTCCTTTTCCCAAGACTTTAGGCCATTTAATGCATGTGTGTGGCCTTTCGTATTCTGTCTTTTCATCTCCATGCCTTTATAAATATACATTCTTGTACTTATCATTTTCATCCTCGTTCTTAATCCTTTCTCTAGGAATTATCTTGCTGCCATCATTTGGCCTCTTGATAATTCATCTCTAGTTCCGTCTTCTGTAGAAATGGGTCAGTTGATCCATCATATTTGTTGCCTATTTTGATGTGTTTGTTGGTATGGGAGATATAGGAAATGTTCCTTAGCCAGCAACAAAATTCTTGCCATCCATCAATAGTGGAAGGGAATACTTCCGAGCCACTTTGCTTGCTGAGAATGTTTCTCAGCCTTTTGCTCGCCATTGTAGCGATGCACTTAGGAAGGCGGCTGGTCCCAGTCCACAATTTTCACCGTTGCTGCCAAATGACCATAATTGTTTATCCCTAGTTGTAACTCGTAGGAGGTTTTATACTTTTCCTCATATGAGACTCTGCACTTTTGTACTCCATGGATGTAACCAACATTTACTTAATGAAAGTTTTGTTTGAACGTATTTCGTTCTTTATTTTATTTGGCTATCATCGATCAATAAAACTTACATGTTTAACTCTTTATTTGTTCTTTCTTCAAATATTTGCCATTGATGACCTCACGTGATTAGTACCATCTAAATTTTCTAAATGGTAGGCTCCATTAGGCAACACACTTCTCACTTTGCATGGTCCTTCCCAATTTGGTGACCATTTATCGTATTTTGGGTCTTTACTATCCAAAGGGAGTATTGTTTTCCAAACCAAATCGCCCGAACTGAAGGACTTGGCTATGACCTTTTTGTTGTAAAACTTAGCCATTTTTTGTTTCTGGACTTGCAATCTATCCAGGACGTCCAACCTTAATTCATCCAATTCCAATAAGTTTTGGACGAGTAACTCTGCGCGTTCGTTGTAGCCCAAGTTGTTTTCTGGACATACTCTCATTGACTGCACTTTGATTTCCATGGACAGCACTGCGTCTTGTCCGTATGTTAGCTGAAAAGGGGTAACTTTAGTACTTGTACGTGGCGACGTTCTATAGGCCCACAAGGCTTTATTCAAACACTCGTGCCAATCTCTGGCGTTTTCGCTTATCATCTTTCTTACGATGTTTTTCAGAATCTTGTTAGAGGATTCAGCCTGACCATTGGACTGAGCGTAATAAGGCGTGGAGTTTACCAACTTGACCCAAAATTCGCTCAAAAATTCCTTCACTTGATCCCCATTCAAGGAAGTCCCGTGATCCACCATCAGAGTTTGTGGGATCCCAAACCTATAAATGATATGATCACGAATGAACTCTATAACACTCTTCTGAGATATCTCTTTTAGAGGTATTGCCTCTACCCATTTGGTGAAGGAATCTGTCGCCACCATAATGAATGTATGTTGCTTGGATGATGGTGGATAAATCTTCCCTATTAAGTCTATCGCCCAACCTCTAAACGGCTATGACTTAATGATAGGTGCTATTTCTCTAGCTGGCACTCTTTGGATTGGTCCATGTTTTTGACATGCCAAACAACCTTTTGCATATTGGATACATATTTCTCCCATCTTAGGCCAAAAATATCCATTCCTAATAATTAACCACCTCATCCTTTGGCCAGCTTGGTGGGCTCCACAAATTCATTCATGTATTTCAGCCATAATTACGTTAACTTCTTGTAAGTTTACACATTTCAACAACACCCCATCTGGGCGTTTCTTAAGCAATTCGCCTTCGATCAATGTGTAATTCAACGATCGTAGCCTTATCTTTCTACTGTTCTTTCTACTTAGTTCTTTCAAGAATTCTTTGATCTCTACCCTCCAATCCATTGTGTCTCCTTCTTGTATGCAATGAATTTCAATCCTGTTTGCCCTCATTTGTACAACGGGCAATATTGTTCCATATTCACAAGTGGGTTCCATATCTAAACTTTTTAATTAACCTGAGGCCGTTTGAGCTAGTTCGTTCGCTATGTCATTGGACACTCTATTGACATATTGAAGTTCCACTTGGTCGAACTCCTCTAGCAATTCTTGGGCGATTTCATACTGACTCATGACGGAATCACTTTGACATTTAAAATCGCCAGTAAGTTGGTAGATCACCAACTGGGAATCGCCCCTAACAATCACGTTTTTTACTTCCATTTCAATCAGTAACTCTAGGCCGACAATCAATGCTTCGTATTCGGCCTGGTTATTGGTGCACATTCTATCTAATGTGAAGGCGAATTTATAACAAACTCCTAGAGGATTTATTAAGGCTATTCCTACCCCTGCACCTTTGGAAGTTTTTGATCCGTCGAAATATAAGATCCATGGTTTCAACTCGAATGAGTCTATTTCCAATTTAATTTCTTCAGGCATATCAAGGCACGGGTGATCGGCCAAGAAATTAGCCAATGCTTGATTTTTCACTGCCTTCTGTGGTACATATTGTATTTCAAATTCGAATATTGCCAAAGTCCAAAGGCCTATCCTTTGGTGTAAAACAGGGCGAGAAAACATGTACTTCATTAGATTTACTTTCGAAACTAGATAAACTGTTACAGACCGTAAATAAGCCTTTAACTTAGTACATGTGAAATATAAAGCGAGACATAATTTCTCGATGGCAGAATAATTATATTCGCATTTTGTCAAATGTCTACTTAAATAATATATTGCCCTTTCTTCACCAAATTGGTCTTCTTGCGTGACCATTCTATCTATCGATTCTTGTTCAGTCGATATATACACCTTCATGGTTGTCCTTAGATAGGTGACACCAACACTGGTGGATTTGATAAATACGCCTTTAGGCTATCGAAAGCCTTTTGATGTTCTTCCTCCCAGACGAGTTTGTCCTGGTTTTTCAACTTTAGGAGAGGCGAAAAAGCTTTTATTTGCCCTGCACAATTAAAGATGAAACGCCTTAAGAAATTTACTTGGCCTAAAAATCGTTGCAATTCTTTTTTGTTACTAGGCGGTTCGGCCTCTAAAATTGCTTTTGCTTTATTCTTATCGAGTTCAATTCCCCTTCGGTGCAATAGAAAACTAAGGAAATTCTCGGCATTGACACCAAATGCACATTTCAAAGGATTCAATTGCAATTTATATTGTCTCATTCGCTCAAATGAGCATTTCAGTTGTTCGAAATGATCTTCCTCTTTAACAGATTTGACCACAATATCATCCATATACACTTCAACAAACTTACCTATCATGTCATGAAAGATTAGATTCATTGCCCTTTGATAAGTCGCTCCTCCATTTTTCAGGCCGAAAGGCATAACTATCCATTCGTAACACCCTAAGGCCTCTGGGAATCTAAAGGCACTTTTATGTATGTCTTCTTCAACTTTATATATTTGGTTATACCCTGAATACCCATCCATAAAGGAATATATGGCATGTCAGGCAGTGGAATCAACCAAAGAATCTACCGAGGGTATTGGATATTCATCTTTAGGTGTCGCTAAATTCAGATTTCTAAAGTCTATGCATACCCTTAATTTCCCATTCTTTTTTAACACTGGCACAATGTTAGATAACCACTCAACATATCTAGCTGTCCTATGTACAGTAGTTTAGTATAAACAAAGAAACTGTGATGTTATTCGAGGAAGGTATTAACTGGAAAGGACAAATTTTTTTATTCAAATCAATAATTGACGATGCCTATGGAATGAATTAACGTAATGTTATGAAGCTTGCTTTTAACAATCGCTCAATCTCCTTCTTAATTTCAGGTAGTATGTTATGAGCGAAACGTCTAGAAGGCTATTTATGGAGCTTAAAATTTAATTTAGTTGGCAACTTATGTTCCAATAAATTTTTATCTAGACTAGGCATATGTTCATACTCCCAAGCAAAACAATTTTTATATTCTTTTAATAAAGCGATTAATGTTGTACTAACCTCTTGACTAAGCATCTGGCTGATAAATGTTGGGCGATCCTCTCCTACGTCGCTAATGTTTACTTTGACCAAAAGGTCTTATGCTTGAGTATTTCCAAGCTTGTTGATCCTTATTACTTCATTGTCCATGTCCCTTGTAGGCACTTCTTCTTCTAACCAATCCACCTTGTTGACCTCTTGGTCAACACTTTGTTCCAATTTGAATACTGTCTATTTGTCTCCCAATGTTTTCAATGCTGCTTCTTTTTTGATTTCTCTTGACATTTTTTATTGAAAGCCACTAGTCTGACTTTAAAGGCCTGGATCTCGACCACATGCTCTTTTGGTTGCTAACTCATCAATGTTCTTTGATTGTTCTTTTGCCAATCACTGGCTCTTCTAGGGCCACTATGTTTGGCCTCATTTGATAGAACATTTCAGCAAGTGTTTCTACTGAAAATGGTTCTTCACTCTGTGCGACGACTTGAGTTTCTTCTCCATCTTGGATTATCCTGACAGGTCCATAATTTCCTTCGTACATGAATCCTTCCACCGAGTTAGCTTCTGTAACAAAAGGCCTATAATCTGCCTGTACCACTTCTGCTTTACCTTGGTCATTCCAGAAAACCAAGCATTAATGGAGCGATGATGGTATACAACGACTTCTGTGGATCCAGTCTCGTCCAGGTAGTATATTGTAACTAGTAGGACCATCAATGACAAAGAAAACTGTGGTCTTAGTAGTTGTTTCCACAGTTATATCTAGTGGCATTACTCCCTTGGCCGAGGTTGCTCCTCGATTAAAGCTTGTGAGAATGACTTTCGTTGGGATCATGTCATCCTCTGTCTTCGCGAATTTCCTCATTATCCTTAATGGGATAATATTTATGGCTGTCCTATTATTAATAAGCACCTTCACCACGGGTATGCCATTGACCAAGGCCTTCACATAAAGTGGCCTTGAATGTTTGGTCAGTTTCATGGTGGGTTTTTTGAAAACGACTTTTTCTGTTGAATCAATTTCTACTTCATGTTTTTCCCCGTCGACTTGTCCCTTTGTGATAAATCAACTTGCAATACTTCAGGCTGAGTACTTGTCCGTGGGGCACTTTCTTCATCTTCTATTATATCTCCAGCAGTTACCCAGCCTGTTGGGGGAGGCGGTATCCTTAGAGGAGATCCGTATTTCTCAGAGCGAGGTTCCCTTTTCTTCCTATTGGGTGTTCTATATAGTAGGTAGAAATCGAAAGAATACCCAAATGGTTCTCCCAACAAATCTACTTCACGAACCCCTTCCCGATGCAATTGTTTCAGTAAAGTATTGCGCGATACTCCTCTCTTTCTCCTCCCTTTTTCTAGATCAATTTCTTCTTCAATATCAGGCATACCATCATCCTCTTTGTCTTGTATTTCTTGAGAAGTCTGACCACCTTCACATTCTAGCACACATGCTTCTTCCTCATCTCCTCCTTCTTCCGCCCTTTCATTTTCCTTATTCTTGAATTCATTGGCTAACAGATAATTATTAGCCATGACGGGAGGTAAGGTACCAAACTGGATATTAAGGGATGGTTCTGTATCTTCTTCATCTCTTTTGCTTCGATCAAACTTCGACCTCCTAGAAGAACTTTCTGACATTTCTTCCATTGATTCCTATGTGCCATCTCTTCACTATCTTCGAGAGCATTTTGATTAACTATTTCCAATACTTTTGGCGCTTTAGGATGTGGTATTTCTTGTTGCTGCCTCATCATTCGTCCATAATTTCGTTGAAATCGCCTTTCCTGAGTCCTAGTCATTTCATTAAAAGGTACTACACGTCTTACATTATATTGATATGAGTAACATACATTAGATTGGCGAGGCTGTGGCCTAAAAGACCTCTCATGCTTTGCTGGCCTGAACTGCCTTTCCAGAGGCGGTCCTCTATAGAACGATTTGGAACAACCTCAGGGTGATGGTGATTCTACCATATTTCTGGCTTCTCAGTAGTTGTTCTCATTTTTCCTTTACATCTGGCACACAAAACATCTTCGATCTTCATGGGTTCCTTTCCTTTAATATGTTCAAATACGCTGGTATGTGTCTCAGGGTCTTCCTCATCATCGATAACCAACTTGAATCTTGGCAACTTATTTTTAAGACTGGTTGTCACCATATTCACTTCAAGTGACTGTGGGAAAGGATTTTCATCCACTGCCATTTTCTTTTTGTCTTCGAACGTGATTCGTCCTGACTCAATAGCGTCCTGTAAAACATGACGGAAAACCAAGCAATAATTAGTCATATGTGACCATGCATTATGCCATTTACAATATTTTTTACCCTTAATTTGCTCAGGGCTTGGCAATTTGTGTTTGTCGCTCAACTTTATCTGCTTATCCTCATACAGTTTATCGAATATAAGGTCAGCCTTAGTTACATCGAACGAGAATGTTCTTGCCTTTTTATTTTCTCCTTTTATAGGCTCATCTCTAGCTAACTCCCTAGGCTTAGCCATTATGGGACAAGTATATGCATCCCCTTTGATTAGTTCAACCAAACATATTTCAGTTTGATCGTAAAACTCATCATTTATGGTATGAACGCCAAAGTTTGGGTCTTTGTAATAAGTCTCTTTACTAGAATTCTTCATTTGCTCTTCTTCTCTTATCAAATGTTCGTACCTAATTACATTCGCACTAAGTTGGAATAGATCAGGGAATTCCCTATCTTGGAACTTTTTCTTTAAATTGAAACTTAAGCAGCTTTGAGCAATTTTGACAAATTTCTTCTCAGGCAGGGGCACAAAACATTTACTCCTGACTGTTTTGAACCTTTGAAGAAAACCTTCTGCCCATTCATTTGGCATTTGACCTAAGTTCACCAAATCGGCCAATGTAACTTCAGATTCTGTTTTTTAAAACTGAGCATGGAACAACTGCTCCATTTGTTGCCATGTCTTAATAGAATTTACTGGCAAGTTGATAAACCAAGAAAAGACTACTCCTGTTAATGAACTAGGGAATAGTCTCATTTTATGGTAATCGGTCATTTCACCACTCTGAAACGTGAATCGCCCTACATGCTCTAAAGTAGACATTTCTTCTAAACCGGTGAACAACGAGAATTCGGGCACCTTATACCCTCTAGACCATGGATATGCTTGATCTACCCAATCAGAATATGGTTTAGTGTAAGTCGGCCTGATGACAGGATGTACTCCAACAGCCATTTGATCTTGTACTATTTCCATGATTTGATTCCTCAACAAAACGTTTGGATTATATGGGACTCCTATGGGTTGGTATACTTGTTGGTTCACTTGAGGCGGCCTGACGTTTGGTCCTTGATTGGCAGGGAGGGTGCCATTGTTCAGACAATTGTACCCATTATATTGAGTATTTACTCCCTCATTAACACGAGATAAGTTATGTCTACCATTCAGGATATTATCTCTTATGTTTGGATTACCCCCCAGGTTGATAGTCACATTATCACCATTCAAATTTAGCGCTCCATTAACCCCATGATTTGAGGTAGAAGCATCGAAAAATGCTTCTAAACCTGGACCTGGGTTCAAACCAAGGGAATTGTGTGGTGAAGTATGTCCCACAATCGTCCTGGTTTGGAAATGACTTCCTATGGGTATTGCTGGTTGACATAGTTGGCCTACTAACTTGTTCATAAGATCATTTAAAGTATTTGGTTGTTTGGCCATGTTATCATAATGAATATTTCCATTCTGGGTAAATTTTTCCATATTACGGACGTTTCATAAATTTACCCGTTCGACGACATCCGGTGTGAGTTCTCCAAGCAACACACGCATGATTCGAGGACTCAACTCTGTCATTGGTTCATAACGGCTGTGACTACTTGGACTTTGTCCGTTCGTCTGAGGAGAATGTTGCTACTCCTTATATCGCTCGATCACAGACTGGACTACTCCGCGGCTTACTGGTGCTTTATCAGAACTTTTATGAGGCATAATGCTTTCCTTTTGCATCTTCGAACACCAACTGTCCCACTGGACATTTCAAATTGTTTCGCGTGGTTACTCGCTAACAATTAAAAAAGGATCAGACGATTGTGTAAGGAACAAACCTCTTGAAACAAAGTCCCAAAAAGGGGTGTTTTTCGAATATCAAGATTATAGTTTGGATACGAACAAGATGCCTCCAAGGGGCACAAGAACACAAGTACAAGGAGATGAATTAATTAAAGTTAATCTAAGAAAAAGTAAATTATATATTCTCTGTTTGATAGTGGATTTTGTCGGGGCTTTTTTCATTGCTTTCCTCTTCCTTTTATACTCCTTGGACAGTTCTTAACCGTTTGGACTCTATTTGTAACTACCCATTTCTTTCATAGTGGATGACTGGCCAATAACTACCATTTGTAACTCCTACTACCACGTTTTCTTCATAACTGCTTGTCACTGATTTTCTCAAATCGTTGGATGTAATCGTGATGTGCTTAAACCGCCTCAAATTGTGACTTTAGAGGTTTAGTCATCGCTAGGATTTTGGGCGACCCAACAGTTTGGGTGACGACTCCTTCACTCTGGGCGTCCATATGGTACTTTATTCGCTCAACATCTGGGCATTCTGCAAGCTTGGGCGATGGCATTCCTTTGTTTGTGGGCTTTTACATTCTTCAGTAATACCCTTTGCTTGGGGTTTCATCTTGGATTTCCAACTGAACTTCGCTCTTTGGGCCATTTAATTTGGGCTGTACTTTTAGTGTGTCAACAGTTAGAGATGATGTTTTTTTTCTTTCGAGAAAATCTTTTCAATGGTTGTTTGTGTCACTTGAAAAAAAGTTACGCCTCAGAAAAGATTGATGTTTTTGTGCATTTTCCCTATGAAACTTTGTTCATCATCATAGGTGCAGAAAGCCATTTCTGGAATGTTAGAATTTTAACTACATATATCAATTAACAAACTAGTTGTGGTTTGATTACCTACTTGTGTAAACTGTTGCTGAGTTGCTCTACTCAACGAGCACAAAGTTCAATTCACATTCTTCCACAATCTTTTCTTAAATAGAGATCTAATTAAATAAGGTTCTTATGAAATAAACTTCGAATTTTCTCACCTCTGTTTGTTCACATTATCATCTTCTGGTCCTCAGAAATGCCTCATAAAAGCCAGTTCACTTGTTAACTCGTCAACTTGACCACGTGGCGTGTCATTCTCAATTTTCAAGTATTAGTATCATTTCATCTACATTTTTCATTGTCTTTTTTATGTTAATTTTAGTTGTTTACATTTTGGTCCATCTTTGTCATTTATAGTTTGTTTTCATTTTAATACATTGCATGTACAATATGATAGTAGTATTAATGAAAGATTCAATATAAGGAAATGAAAAGGTTCAACGAAAATGTATCCAAAAATACGATAAATGGAGGTGGGAAGAGAGCAATGAACTTCTAAAACTCATGGTTGATGCTTCCACTCGTGGCTAGCGTGATAGTAATGGCATGTTGAGTAAGATAACTGTAGAAAAACATATACTCCTCCTTAACCAAAAACTTGGGATTGAAAAGACTTATGCCCAATATAAAAGTCGTGTGAAATGGTTTAAAAAATAGTACAACAAGTATTCTAAGCTTATGCGCCATAACTCTGGGTTTGGATGAGATCGTGTGACGAAAAAATTCACTGCTAGTGATGAAGTTGTAACAAACTTGTTAAACAGTTAACTAAATTAGAAAAAGTACAAAAAAAAAATACAAATTGCAGTGGATAGAAAATAAAAAAGAGGTCTTGGAGCCGGGGCCTGTGTTTCAACACAGTGTCTTTAAAGCAATATTCGTCCCCTCACTGAAGTAATTTGAGCACTTGCTTCCCAGGATACAGCGAGACGAACTGCAGCTGCACAGTCGAACTGAAAGAGTGTATCGGAACGGAATCACCAAGTGACTGGAAGAATACAGGAATTAGAACAGGAAGCAGAGAGATTTCGTACAGTTGTTATAGTGTGTCTGAACTGAATAGATTGTTTAGTATATATAGGCAAGGAGGAGCCTTTGCCTTTTAATGCAGCCATAACTCCTACTATTACACTGCCATTTTAATTCTGACGTTTTGGAGTTACAAAATAAATAAAAATCGTTTTCAGGTTATGTTTTAAATGGAGAAACGTAAAAGAAAGATTCTGAAATCTGGCTTGCACTTTGTGGCCAATTTTTGACTCATTCGGTCTAATATTCGTGCAAGCAGGTCGCGCCTACACAAGTTCAGTGCTCGAAGGCCAAGTCGGTCCAATATTTGCACCCCTCCTGCGAGCGCGTAGGCCATGGAGGAGTCTCTATGCAACAAATGGTTATACCTTACAAATTATTAACCATATATAAATCGGTCCACAAACTCATTTCTATCCTATGTGGGATAACTATTTAAGTTTTCCCACATTGCCACATTTCTTTTCATTTTCCAATGTGGGATGACACTATTTATAATCTCCATATATTCCCATTTTTCCATTTCTAACCAATGTGGGATTGTAATCCCTTTTAAGGCTCCTCTTCAAATCCCAACTTTCAATCAATGTGGGATTAATTTCACATACACAAGTGAAAATCTATTTTGCCAATCAATATATTTTCCAATAGAAGTATGAGATGATTACTTTATGGTGAGCTTCTCTTATTACTTCATTAAAAAAATATATAATTTAAGCTATTGGTTAGTATGTGTATGTTTCATACTTTAGCACTTAAAATTATTTTTTTCTTTAATAGTCTCATCCCAAAGATAAAAGTTACCGCACGGACACTTTTGTGGACTATGAAGATTTGAGAACTGCAGTTGGAAGTGGAACAGCTATTGGGACACACTCAATTGCACTAGGGGATGATACTGATTTAAGAACATTTTATACCGAAGAAAGAATAGTTAGTGACGGTTTAATTAGTGACTTCATGTATACTGAAGCATTTATATCAACTGAGCTTCCCCCATCAAATCGAAAACGAAGAAAAACAGAGTTTAAACCAAATTCTAGTTCCCAAAAGTACTCAATCAGATGTTATAGACAAACTTGCTTGTACAGTTGACAAGATCGCTCGAGCTATTGAATCAATTGATACTAGACAGCATAATTGTTGGGACATTATCAAGTAGATCCCAAATTTGGATGATGATGATCATTTCAAGGCCGTTGATTTGCTCAATACTAAAGAAAAGTAGTCTGAGTTCTTGACCATGACACCAGAAGAACGTTCTAAATGGATACTATTTAAATCAAAATGAGTCATTTTTTGGATATGATCAATAGTAAATTTTAATCTTTTGGATTGCTAATTTGCTATTTATGGATTTTGTAACGTTGATTATAGTATTGAATTCTACATTTTTTTAGTTATTTATTGATTGTATTTTTTGATAGTATATTAAATTTGTGATACTTGATTCGTTTATACATAACATTATCATTTCTTTGTGTATGTCTTTCATTTTTGTTCATTCTATTTGTATGTACTTCCATATATATAATGTTTAATCTTAACATACATGAAGATCATGAAATAGAAATGGATGAGATTGAAGAAGATGAGAATGAGGAAGCATTATATGAAACTATTAGGTATTCATAGATGGCAATTCAAGCAATTCTCTATGTGATAAATGATTATATAAATAATGTGTGTTGTGAAGGTATTAAGCGTTCACTAACTAGGCGATCAAAAACTAGATATGGATATGACTATATACATAAAGTATTAAAGGAGGATCCAGAAAACTTCCGACAAGTTTATAGAGTGTATTCGGATATATTTCTAAAATTAAGCAATATCATTAGAGAAAAAACACCCTTATGGGATAGGAAATAGATTTGTATTGAAGAAATGCTTGTAACATTCCTACTCATTGTTGGTCAAAATATTCAATATTGCTTGATTCGTAAAAAATTTGGTTGATCGCATTTCACTACCAGTCGAAATTTCAACAAGATTTTACAGACATTAAACAAATTTGAGGTAGATATGATGGTCAAACCCGGATCCATTGTGCTAGAAAAAATAAGGGAACGTACAAGATTTTACCCTTACTTTAAAGTAAGTGATGAAATAATATTAATTATAGTTTTTGTTATCATTTGTTATCGATGGTACCCATATTCAAGCGATAGTAACTCGACGTGATACAAGCAGTTATAGAAATCATCATGGAAAAATTTTGCAGAACGTTTTGGCCACTTGTAACTTTGATTTAGAATTTATATATGTGCTTAGTGGTTGGAAGAGATCAGCACATGATTCTAAGGTGTTCAGTGATGCTTTAACAAGGAGAAATAGACATAATGTGCCACAAGGTATGACTTTATTATTTCAATTTTTTTTCTTTTATCTTATTGTATGATAATTATACATGTTATAAGTCATGTACTAATTTTACAAGTATTTTATGTTCAGGTAAATATTTTTTGGGAGATTGTGGATTTCCAAATCGACGTCAATTCTTAACTCCTTTTCGAGGTGTTTCTTATCATCTTCAAGATTTTGCCGGTCAAGGTCATGACCTTAAAAATACAAAATAGTTGTTTCATCTTCGTCATGCTTCCTTGAAGAACGTAGTTGAGATGATATTTGGTATATTTAAATCACGATTTACAATTTTCAAAAATGCTCCTCTATTTCCATATCTTACACAAGCGGAGCTCATACTAGCTTTTGTAGGATTACACAATTTTCTTCGCAAAGAGTGTCGTTCTTATGAATTTCCTATTGAACCTGATAGTGAAGATTCTTCATCTTCTTCGGTTAATGAAGGGGAAGATTTTGGGCCATTTTTTGAGAGTCAAGAACAAGAAAGAGGGAGTACTAATGCATGGAGGGCTACTATAGTAACTATTATGTGGAATGCTATTGGAAATGTTTGATATTTTTTTGTTGAATATAACTAAATACTATTAATTTTTTTTTTGTATTTTGATTATTTGTTAATCCATTTTATGTGACTTGAAAAAAAAATTAGAATTTTTTATTGACATGAGAAATATGAATTATTTCTTTACATTTTCAAATATATGAGTTATGAATGATTTGGAAATATAAGAAATTGTTTAAAATATTACATTATATTATATATGCTTAATATTTTATTTTAAAATATAAATTTTTTTAAAAGTCTAAAGAAAATCTACAAAAGTTCATGACAGACTTTTATTAATTATTACCAAATTCATAGAAATCACTTAAAAGTCCACAAAATTTGCAAAAGTCAACCACTTAACAAAGTCTATAACGGTTTTTAAAAATCTCAATTGAATACACCTTCCTAGAAGCCAAAAGGTCATATTTACTCAATATTTAATCACAACCATTGGTATGATCCAATGGTCCAAATTAGAGGCAAAATAGCACAACCACAGAGGATGCCACATAGACTTTCCAAAAATTGGGTTTAATGAAATTATGTAATGACCAACATACCCTCCATAAGGCACATTTGTGAAACACAGCCCTTCACCCATTAATTGGGCCACCCATATCCTCCACTAGAAATTATTGCCCAAAAATAAAATATTCATTGACCCATTTCACGTGGTCAGCAAATATGCCATCTAATATTTATTTTGGTCGTTGTGGCACCATACCCCCACCAAAAATTATGGCCCAAATATAAAATATTCACCGACCGTAGTGGTGCCAATGGGCCAGGCCAAGCCGGCTCGACCCATACTCACACGAGCTTGTGGCTCTTTTCCAACGAGCCGAGGGGCGAGCTCGGCTCGCGCCCAAGCTCGCCCAAAACAAGCAGCTCGCTTTCCGGCTCGTCCAATTTTGACCTTTTTTTTTGAGACACTACTATAACTAAATCTTAAATTCAAAAAATCTATATTTTGCACATTTTCTATTTTTTTTAAAATATACATTTTTCAAAACATTTATCCGGGCACGTCAAAACATTTATAATCTTTAAAATAGTAAATATACATTTTCTAAAACATTTTTATTTAAAAAAAAAAGATAAACCCTACTCCTTTATCCGAGTTTGAGACCGGCTACTTCAATTTCGAGTATGCAGAGTTAAAATTGTACACGAATAACTTGTTACGTGTACAATTTTTTTAAAAAATTATAAATGTATGAAAATAAAATTTTGTAATGAATGTAGTGAAATTAAATATCACTTACTTAATTACATGCAATTGCGGCATATTTATGTTGAATTCGATAATTAGCGTCTTCCCAATCCTTCACGTACATTAACGCTTCCAAAATATCTTCTTTTAGTCGACTTCGAATCTCAGAGAGAACCCTCTTCCCTGCACTAAAAGCAGACTCCGAAGTTACAGTGCTAACCGAAGGTGTTAATAGATCTTTTGCAATTGCAGAAACTATTGGCCATCGACGTTCGTTCATTCGCCAGAATTCAATGACATCTTCTGAACTTTTTTTAACTGATTTGTTACTAGGCATAATATAACGAAAGTAATCAATTAATTTAGATGGCAACTCATTTGGACTAGTACTCAAAGTTTGAGTACATGTCGTGGAAGACAAACTACTACTAGAGGAATCATATGCATATGCAGTTGAATCATATCTAATTGAGTCTATGTTTTCTAATAAATTAATTACTTCAGCGTCGTCATCGTTTATATTAGTGGGAAGAGGGGTAGGTACACGAGTAATTTGTGTACCTATTCGTGAAGCATATAATTCATACATTTTAGTTAACGTTTGTTCCAAATTCCTATAAGTAATAGGCATATTAAAAGTTAAAACATTTGAAATTTAGTCAATTATAAATTTAGTACCTGATAAATTATATCGGGGGTCTATGATGCATGCTAAAGGAAATAACATAGGTAATTCTTCCCAATATTTTCTAAATTTTAATTCCATGGTATATATAACCGCATGAAAATCAGGGCCATTTTGATATCTCTTAAAAGTTCTAGCAGTTATATAAATACGTTCAAGAACTATGCAACTAATGGGATAATGAACACCAGACAATATATTTGTAGACGTATAAAAACTTGTCTAAAATTTTTTAATTTTAAAAATTGTAGTCCAATCGGATTCATTTAAGATATTATCGTCTTCGTCTCTAAATGCCTACTGTTATAAAATTCAGTGATAAACGTTTCAAAACTTTCATAGGATTTTAATAATAAGTAAGTTGAATTCCATCCATGACCTACGTCAGTAATAAAAGTTTTTGTATGCTCGTTCCCAGCTTGTTCACAAAATTCTTCAAATGTTTGTTTTGTATAGGTGTAATCGTGATATACATAAGTGCATTCCTAATTCGACTAATTTTGTCATTCACATGTTTTAAACTGTCTTGTACTATTAAATTAAAAATATGGCACACACATCGAATATGAAATAAATAACCACCAAAATCGGGTTGAAGTACTCTATGCAATTTATCGATAACAACTTTATTTACGGAAGCATTGTCAAACGTAAAACAACGAATTTTACTCTCGCATTTATATTCTCTAATTATTAACATAATAGCATTATATATAGTTTGATCGTTATGAGGATACTCAACAATTTTAAAAACAATAATTTTTTTATGCATAACCCAAAGTGGGTCTATATAGTGTGCAGTTGCAGCTATATAACCTCTCTTATTAATCCCTTCCCACAAATCCGAAGTTAAAGATATCTCACCCCCATATTTTTCTAAATTCGCAATCAATAATTACTTTGTATTAAGAAAATATTCAATTATATTAGAACGAAGAATATTTAAACTTATCCCAATGTACCTCGGTTGAAGATACTGTTTGAAGTAGTTTACAAAATGTTGGTTGTCCACTATTGCTAGTGGCAGCTCCGTCGCGGCAACGAACTTCATCATTCCTGTTCGAGCTTCCTCCTTCGAATACATCCACCTAGAAAGTGGCATAGTAGTAGCACCGGCGCTACTAGTGGCAAACTGTAGTTGCGTTTGACCACGTTCAAGAAGCCCATGTTTGGCCACACATGTTTTGTAGTGACGGTTGAAGTGAGTGATTCCAATGCCTTTTTGCCATGCTAGTCGTTGTTGATAGTATTTACATACTGCTTTGGTTTCTGGAAGTCCATCGATCACACGACCAGTGTTAACCAATTTGAAATGGTCCCAACATTTTGCCTGCTTCTTCCCCTTTCTCTTCCCTCTTGCATCGGGAATATTTACTACAGGTTCTTCATCTTGTTCCAAATCAATTGGAACACTAAGATCAACATCAACATCATCCAAATCAATTGGATCGGAATGGCTACCTTCACGAACGTCGAAATTTTCAATGTCTTCTGAAATTGGTAATTCATTGAGACCGGCAAATTCATTCACAAATTGATTCTGGGCAGGTGTTTCGCCTTCCATACCGAACAAGTTTTCAACAAATGCTCGTGGATCCATTTGTGAATTGTAGAAATTGAATGTTGAAATAGAATGTAGAAATGTAGAATTGAGAAGTGAATGAAGATTATATACTAGTGTATAAAATGGGTTGTAAAATTAAGATAATAATATAAAAAATGTAGAAGAGAATTACAGAATAAATGAATGATATTGTTGATAATAATTTGTAAATTGTAGAGAGTGGATAATGAAAGTTTGGTGGGAAAAAAATGTTGTAATGAGTTGAAACGGTCACTGAATTTCAGTGACTATTCTGGTCACACGTTTATTTATTTATTTATTTTTTTCCTTTAGATGAGCCCACGAGCCGAGCGGCTAGTGGGCTCGTTCACAAGCTGCTCGGTGAGCCGGTTGCCGAGCAGCTCCTGAACAGTGACGAGCCGAGCGGGCTCGTCTAGCAAGCCAGCCCGCTCGGCTCGTGCTCGTTTTTTAACGAGATCGAGCGGCTCGTGGGCGTGAACAGTATGGGCCGAGTGGTCGTGCCGAGCGACGAGCCGCTCTGCTCGATTGACACCACTAACTGACCGATTTCATCTTGTCAATAAATGTCATATCTAGGCCTACTAATAATTATTTTGATCAAGAAATATAATTTTCGGTTGCTAATTTTTGACGGATCGATATATATGAGAACTTTTGTATCACTCATTAAATAAATTGTAAAATATATGATCCGCGACATCTACTCAATAAATGGCCGAATTTGATTCACACAAGAGAGATTGCATTTTCCATTTTCAATTAAAAAGTAAACTAAAGAAAAATGAAAAATCGGAGAGTCATGATGAATTTTAGGCCACCCTCAATTAGGAATAAACTTTAACATCAAGAAAACTAGTGAATAGTCCCACCAAAATTTCACGAGCCCAATTGGCACAATGATTCCCTGCCCCACCATTTAATGGATTAAAAAAACAGATAAATAAATCCTTCAATAATATAAAAAGTGAACATGAAAATAATGTCCATAACATAGCATCTTATAATCACTTATATTTTGGTACTCGTTGTTGAGATGATTATTTATTTTTTTCTTCGATCATAGTTCACGGCGAGTTGATTATATAAGTGTACATGTTACTTCAGAAAAAAACAAGTAAAAGCAAGGTTGAGTGCCAATAAGAATTACTTTATACAGTAATCAAATTTGTAAGATGATTGTTCTACTTGCCATAAACTAAAACATCATATTTGTTTAAGGAGAATCAAGAAAAATAGATAATCATTTCATTCGCCAATTTTCTGATTTATTGTTTAAGAAATGGATTTTGATTGTGCAATATAGATTAGGGCTTATTATGAAATAGGGCCTTTCCATAATGGAGGATTCCTTTTGATTAAAAAAGAATTATATGAAAAAAATTAATTCATTAAGAAAGAAAATAGAGCTTTTAACGTTTAGAGTGATTGATGATAATTCAAACATCAAAGAAGAAGAGTGATTAATGCATGTTGTTTGATATGTACAGACAAAAATCAACGTGAGAATAATCTTTTATAACAATATTGGATTAATCCATTAATAAGATGGAACCCAAATCTCAGTACGACGGTGTGAGGTCCATTTGAACTCTCAAGCTGGTTGAGCCTCCATGGTAATGCAAATCTGGCATGATGAAGATTGCAGTAACCTTGACAAGAGGGGGTATTGATAATCAAGAGGGCGCTCGATGATGTATTTTGTTCAAAGCAGATTATTGGAGATGTGGGAACGTTCATTTTATATCGATTGGATATTGGGATGAATGGCCTTGAAGGATTGTGCTACTCCACGTAATAGATTTACTATTTGAAATGAAACTATAAAAGTGCAATTGGGGGCTTGGCATCATCGATACTGAACAAAATAATTAGATCTCCCAACTAGAGAGCTATCAAAGAACCAAGGCGATAGATGAAGGGCCGAAGGATGGAATGTGCAAACTCGATTGTCCACCCGTTGGTCCTAAGCACGTCTTGCGTGAAGCGGGCCACCTAGAAATTTTAATTAAGCTACAAGCGACACTGACATTATTTTAGAAAGAGGAAATTACATCAAATGTCATTTTGCTATTATGTATGTACCAAAATGTCACATTTTTAAAGAAGTTGCAAGAATATCAAAATTGGACATTTTTACCCCTCTGCATAATTTTAATACCTTCCATGTCTTGCATTGATTATGATTTGACTATACATGAAAATTGTCCAATTTGTCCATTTTTCCCACCTAATCTCCAGAACTTCCCATTTCTCTCTCCGAAATAAGTGATCTCTCTCCCTCCCACTGGCGGATCTACAATGGTGCCCACCCAGATTTTGATTTTTTTTTTTTAAACCTAAGCCTTGAAGATGGCCGCACTCTCCCCAATTACAACATCCAGAAAGTTTTTTTGCAATATGATTTTGTTGCCAAGGTATGAAGAGAAAAATGGGAGAAAGAAAAAAAGCGAGGAATGCGAACAAGAAATCCAAAACGGAGTGGCCTTCCAATTCCATCAAACCCATGTCTAATCTTCGAACCACTCGCCTGAAAGACAACGATCTTTTTACTGTATGGTGTCTTTCCTTGAATTCTTCATTCTCTTTTATATTTTTTTCGCTAGTTACAATTTTGTTTTTGGGATATAGATTGTTGTTGATTGACCAAATTAATATTCTGTTAATGGGTTGGTTCGACTTGGGATTTGAACTAAATTTTATTTAATTTAGGAATTTGAGCTGTACCCATAATTTTTTTTCGTCTTGTGTGTTTCAATGCTAAGAATCAGATTTTTTAAAAGTTTTATTGCATTAAATTTATAGTTTAACCTGAATATGTGGTTTGTGAACATGTGTTTTGTCGTTCCCGACAATTAGCTGAGTTCGACGAGTAAAATAGGGATATGCGAACTGTCGTTCCCGATAGTTAGCCTCAGAATTCTCGATAGTTGAGTAAATTTGGTACAAGTCAACTGTCGTTCCCGACAGTTAGCCTCAGAATTCTCGACAGTTGAGTAAATTTGGTACAAGTCAACTGTCGATCCCGACAGTTAGACAAAGTAATTCTGAAATAATGTGAAGTACATATGTTCCATTTATTGTTAAATCTTCGTCACATGTCCTTTTACAGATTATTCATGTTGCATTGGGTAGTATTTTCATGTCGTTATATGTCCTTTCACTTCTTCGCACTACACTTCTGCCTACCCAAATCGTCCAAACACTTCTCATGTACACGAGGACACACACAAATTTGATTGCCTTATTTCGAACTAATTATTTGTCTATTGTTGTTGTTCCGTAGGTGGTGCGACCGAATACCCCGTTAAGCCTACACCGATCCCTATTCGCGGGCTGCGTTCCATGCGCCTTCGAATTCCTGCAGCATCGACCAGGACGTCATACACTAGGGGTAGGAGGCAAACACAGAAGAAATAGTTGAGACGAATTTTGTACATTTCATTTCTTTTGTTCCGGTCACTACCAAGTAACTCTGGTTTTGTGAACGTATACGTAATGTGACTTCGATTTTCTGGTTTTGTGAATGTTTTATTTCATTTCATTCTTTACGAATTTGCGTGGAATGTTGTTTTGTAATGTTGATCCTAGTTAATGGCACATTAAATGTTGTGTTTAAGTAAATTTAAAAATTTGTAATTTTATGAATTGTTTCAAACATTTCGTTGCATAATTGAAACAGTGCATTATCTGTACATTGATGTACAATGGGTCATTTGTGTTACAGCGATTACTTTATGGTCCACTTATGTAACTATAGATTGTTCGAATTGCGAGTCATAATGATAGGGGAACCCATAACTACGTAATGACAATTCAATCGTATATTATGAAAATAATGACATCGAGAATAATAACTTATTAATTATGGAGTAAAAAAATACGAATCTGCAACTTATCACATGTGACAAAAGCAATGGTAATTAATTATGGAGTACATTTTAAATATAAATTTCAGTACACTTCAATTACTGGTAACATTATGCCAATTGTCATGCACATTTAAGTTTGACATTGGATTAGGTGGTTGGCAACTTGAGCATCATAAATGTTCCATCACTCCACTTCCATTCGTCGTCCATATTTGCGAAATTTCCCCCATAAGAGACGATGAATCTCAAATCATCACTCATACCTGAAATGTTGGGATTGCAACTGTAAGAAGTTGGCACAATCAATATATCGAAATTGAATACCATCAAATGTGGAAAATAGCAAATCAAGGTTTTCAACAGTTCTCAAGTGTCGAAATCGACAGTTGAATTCTGTATCCCGACAGTTCGTAAACTGTCGAATTAAATAGTTTAACTGTCGGGACCCGACAGTTTGAAACACTATATTCGATAATTTCAGTACGAACTGTCGGGTTGATTTCAAAACATTTATTTCAGAAATATTTAGTAGAACATTAATGGTGATAATCAATTCTCATTCAACATGATAATGTATTTTGAAAAAAAAACTCAATACTTCACTAAATATGGAATTTATCACATTTAATGACCATTTATCTTTACCAAAAAAATAATAATAATAATACAAAAATCAAAGAAATCAATGAGTAATAGCTTCAAAAATTGAAATTTAGTATCACCATGTTGTATTTAATATTTACGAAATAATGAGCTAAGAGATGAAAATATAAACAATTTCTAATAACTAACCTCTCGAAATAAATGATCAATTAAATACTCATGTGTTTTTCATGAAGGAATAAATGAAAAAGATGAATGAAGAAGATGAAATTCTTGGAAGAAAATATGTGTTAATGGATGATGATTTAGGACTTAGGGTTTGTTTATGTTATGTTTTGAATTTCTTTTATTTCTTTTTTGGAAGAAAATAAGTTTTATTCAATATAATATACATATATACAATGAATAAAATAATAAAAATTTAATCATCAAATCAAACAATTAATGACCTTCCAATCAAGCATTAATTGCTCTTAGAAGGGTCAAAGGTGACCTCAAGGCTAGTTTGGACCTTTCACAATAAAAAAGTGACATTTTTGAACAAATGTAGTGCACATCCAAATTTTTTGTGGATTTTCAAAATTAGTGACATTTATGAAATTCTCCCTTTTAGAAACTAAAGATATAGTGCTGCATAGAAACAGTATCTAACAAATTTTAGGGACATATAGATATGTTCCTAAAAAACACAGCAGCAAGCTGCAAAAAGCATCCTGTACTTTGTAATAAAACTAAGTTTTGCTGGCTCAACTCCTTGGATGTGGCTGTCCTGGAGAAAAGGATAATGAAATATTCTTATAGCAAAGTACAATAATTTTTGTAAGAAAAAGTTGCAAGTGGCCATCACAACATTTCCTTATAAGCATCTTTTGCCACCCTCAAGTCATATTTTGTTTGTTTAACTGAAATTCATCATTGCAGAGTATCAATGTTAGGGAGAAAGTGTATTGGAATGTATACTTTTAGATGGATTAGTTTAATACGGCGTCGGTGCAAATTTTTGAACTGTGTGGGGGTGTTTGAGAGAAGAGCCTCGTATGTATATTTTATAAATTTAGGTATCCACTGAGTAATTTACACATGTATTAGGTCACCCTAATAATCAAAAAGGGAGATTTAAAGGTGTACGTTTCCCTGTAAACATGGTAGAGAGGTGCATGGAAAATCTTTTAATCCCCTCTATTATATTGAAAAACTCTGCAGTATGTGAACGTGTGTTTACATTGCGTGCTTGTAATTATATTTTATTTATCATTGCTCTCATAATTAAGGATTAATGTTTAGAGCACTGTTTGATGTACAATGATTTTGACAATATGTCATGTGGCATATTGTCATTGGACAATTTAAAAAACAATTCATTATTTCAATCAATACTTTTTTGGCTCAATCAACATTCTAAATAATGTTGTACAAAAATATTGTACAAATAGCATAATTCTAATGTTTAATCCACAATAGAAACAAAAAGTCTTCTATTTTCCAAATTTCACGACCACTCATTTGTGAAAATTGTGCACCATCAAACATTTGATGAAAATAATGGATGGAATTGTTGAAAACAAAATTTGAATAACATAAATGTTATCCCATCACCCACAATTTGAACGAGATTGTTAAACATAAACGTTATGCTTTTTGTAGTCCATCTTTGTGGACCTTAAGGTGTTAAAAGGGTGTATAAAAATTCTTTTGCTTTAAGCAAACATGACAAAGTGGCCACACTAATCGAGTATTAGCACTCTGGCAACCTCATCATTAACATGCGAATATGATTATAACCATCATAAGGGCAAGTAATTTCTTTCTAATCTATTTCAATAGTTCATATATTCCTGTTGTTCTCGACACTAAAACTATTTTAATCAGGAATAGAACAGTTGAACATGCAAAAATGAGATGGGAAATCAAAATGCAACAGGAATAGTAGGTATGGTAATCACATACTTTCTAACTTGTAATTGTGTTTTCACCTATAGTTTTATGTTCCTGTTGAAATTCTGTAAATCATACATAACTACAATGTATTACTTTCAGGAGAAGAAAAAGAAGTAAATGAAGAAGAAAGCCATACAGTTCCTGAAAGTGTAAAGAAAGATGATTTGACAGAAGAAAAGCATATACTTTCTGAAGGTGAAGTTAAAGATTTTCATGAAAATGCAGTAGATTTTGATCATTCTCATGTTGAAATTCAGAAATACCTACCTGTGGAAAAGCTGACAGAAAGAGGTTAGCTAAATTATACATTTATTGTTTGTTTTTGATAAGGTTTGATACATGAGTTGAGTTTCGAAAGCTAACACGACCACTGTGGTTGTTAAAGATTTATTTACTGTGAACCTTTCATCAAATAACTGAAACGGGCAACCAAAAAGTTCATATAATTTGAAATAATGAAGTTCGACCCAACTAACACATAGAGGGGGTGAATATGTATTTTACACAGAATTTAAATTTATCAATATTTAAAGCAACAAATCAATTTAATTATTTAATCTAGATGAAGTCATATGCAAATCTAACCTATGTTGAATTGCCATAGTTCGTAATTTGCATAAAGTAAATAATACCAATAATTGATGATGGAGAAAAACCCATTGCGGGATCAAAAAACTCCAGGCCCAAGCGAGTAAGAATATGCTATAAATGAATTAGGTTACAGTATGATCCATATTCGACTAACTTTAGTACTATCTAACCTCCTGGCCATAATCACCAAGGTTCAGCTTGCACCAGCTCATGCCTTCGGGAATCGTCTATCTTCCGTAGATCACCAAGAATGAACTCGTTTTTCTCCAATCGGAACTCCGATCACATTCCTTGATCTTCAGAACTCTGACAGATTATATGAAAGTGGGTTATTTTGGTGTTTTGATATGATGTATTTGATGTTTTTCTTTGTTTGGTTGAATAAAGAGAAATTATAGACTGATGTAGGATCTTGAAAGAATGTTATCGCATGTAGAAATATGTGTTCAACAAACCTTTTCTTATGAAGTGGAGCGTGCTTATTTATAGTTTAGAGGTTGTGGGGTAGTATAAAATAGATATAACTCTTGAAAAATGCGAACTAGGGTTTCCCAGATAACGAGCGCTAGGCAAGCGACAGACTAGTGGTAGGCAAGTGGTGCCTTCACTGTTCTGAGCGCTCCCAGCAACTTTTTCTCCTTGTACGATACTCGAACCCAAGGACTCCTAGTTGATCTATACAACCTCCCAATTGACTTTTTAACTTTTAAATCTCTTTTTTAACTATAATTTTTTTCTAAAGATTGCCAATAACTTTAAAATCTAAAAATCTCCTCTTTTTGCATTCTGTGACAAAAGTAAACATTACTAGTCAAAGTAAATAAAACTAACATACCCACAACCTAACTGACTCAACTGTAGCTTGCTTTCATTGTCTAACATATTTCTTAAAATTAACAACTCAAATACCAAGTTTAAAAGCACGTGAAACAGTTAAGAAAATAAAAAAAATAATAGTTGAGAAAGATAATCAATAAGCTCATAATCATGTTAGTCAAATTAAAATACAATATCAATGTAAATCAATAACACCAAAATAAATATTGACATCACAAAGCATCAAAACTTAATCTAACTAAACAAAATATCATATATATCTCAAAATGTTATATACCATGAATACATCCCAAAGAATATGTCAATATACCAAAATACATGTCTCAAAAGCTACTACGTACTCCCTCTTTTGGTCACAAATGACAAGAGGACAACTAACAATTAATGAGCATCCTATCTATCTGTCACCTCATCAGACTCATCGCCATCATGCCAATGATGTTGAATCCATTGACTCCTCTATAAAGGTAGCCAACTCTACTCTATGACGCTCAGTAGTGACAGATATCTGTCCCATGATAGCAACCGAAGGGTCAATGAAAAATAGAAGTAGATGAAGGAATATGATTAGTAGAGGGTGATGGAATATGATCAGATGTAGAATAAGATGGAATATCAACAGTGGAAGTAAGAGGAATATTAGATCGAGAAGAATGTAGAATACTAGAAGGATCAACAGAAAGAAGGACATCAATATGATCGATTGGTATGGTTGGGTCGGAAGGAAGGAAATGACATAGAGGGAACATGAGACCTACTCTATGAGAAAGTAGTACGGCTAGTAGGCTGAGAAACTCTCCTAGTAGTCCCATCAGGAAAACTAGCCCGAAGACTTATCGCAAGGCGATGAATCAAACAGGCATATGGATGATCAGTTTTTATGCTAGTCAAGTGAAAATATGCAATATACGATGGCATATGAAAGAATGAAGGTTTATAGAGTCGCCATGTAAAAGTGCATATAAAAATATGGCCTTATCTTGGCTAGGGAAGAAGTACGTGAAACTGGTCATGAAATTGGTCATAGATTTGTGCACATAATGGTCAACAAAATTTGTTGGTCAGTGAGAAGTGATCCAATACTGATCGCACTCGGACCACCATCCAAGGGCTATTAAAAAGAGTCGATTTGATAAGAGAATCGAAAGGAAGAGTCTCAACAACAAATAGGAAATAAAGGGTAAATAACACGAGGAATGTAAATAATAATAGATATGACGTCATGACTGATCTTCAGTGTCTAACCTCAAAGAAAGAAGCCAGCTAATATCATGAATATCAGCATAGAACTCCTGGACAAGGAGACTACGCTGGGGAGACAACTCAACAAGTAAAGACTCCCATCCACGTGAAGTAAAGATGCTAGCAAAGTTGGGGAAAAGATCGGGAAGTATTACCTCACTCTCTACCAGAACAAGGCGCAAGGAAAATTGAGACCTAAAGACATCCTAGGCAGCAAAAGAGATGAATCTAGATTGACTATAAGAGGTCGAAGTAGTCAATGTCTAGACAGTAGTCATCGCTCTCTTAGACGACATATGTGACAAGTTTGCAATATAAACACATCAATAGATGCAACTATTGATGCTAATACATCGGTGAATTCTAACTAATAATATGCATGGATGCACGTAAAGCGAGGCAAAACAATTGATATACATGCTAAATGATGCAAGAATAATCTACATACATGCAAATCGAAATAAACATGTCACATACATGCAAAATGAAACAAAACCCCCAATGTACTTGACAAGAATGATCAACCCGACAAAAACAAGTTAGACAACCAAGGGATGCAAGACACTAAACTAGGTAAGGTACTTCAAGGCTGGAGGGCGACATGTGAAGCATGGACGGATGTTGGCATGGTGCCTTGACGCAGGGTGACACGATGCCTTGAGGTCAGGTGTACAAAGGACAAATGTGTGTGATATTGCGTCAACCTTGAATTCAATACAATATGTGCCAAAGTGCAATGTAATGGCCTAACTGTGTTCATGAGTATGTGCTCAATGTGTGCAATCAATTAAATGAGAAATATTGACCAAGAATGTCAATGTGACATTCCGTCGAACATGTGGTGTGCACAGAAGATGAATACAATGCAAAAGGTAATCAAACCATGGAGGATCCATCAAATTCAATTCAACATCAATCTAATATCTAAATATTATGCCAAACTCCAACAAAAAGGAATAAAAATGAAGGAATAAGTCCAAAACGCGAAGAAACCTAACTTACGAAGTGTTGAGCAATTTTTGATAATAATTAAGCAAAAATGATGCAATGAACCAAGTATAAACATCCTATGCTTCAAACTAAACAAATAGTACGAATGAGTTGTGCATTGCATCATGTATTGGCAAAAATTCCCAAAAATTTCAAGAGAAAAAAAATTAGGGTTTTGTTAATTACCTTTGATTTTTCAGAAAATTGAAGATGTAATGGGGATGAAGCACTTGAATCTAGAAACACATTTGATAGATTGATGAATTTAGTCACAAATTTGATTCGGGTGCGCCGACTTTTGGAATCGTGAAAAACAATGGAAGGAGATTTGAATTTTTTAACTTTGAACTTTTCACGTTAGAATTCAAAAGGGGACTTTACAGCTTGAGTGAGAAGCTAGCACCAAAGCCTCTGATTGAGCGGCAGCATCGGAACCAAGCGAGGGAAATTGTATTGACAAAAATAACACTTTTTGCTGAAATTTTTGAAATTTAGTAAACTTTATTATTTTGTCAATCTAGTTTCATGGTACGTAATCCAACATATATGATAACTCAAATGCAATTGATTATATGCACGGATAAAATCAATGAACATGAAAACTTTCCCACACACTCAATTCAAGTGTAAAATGGAGTAAATTGTATAAGTGGCCCATGTGGAAAAGTGTCGCTAATTCCCTGTTTGCAAAACTGTGAACCTTAAATTTATGATAAATGCCATGCTAAAAATCACTGCAAAATGAGTATTTTTCCTCTGGTAATGAAAGTCAAACCCAGAACAACTAATGCCTATTTAACAATGAAGCTCATATTTTCATGTATAGATTTTTCGTTGTTTCCCCTAAATTTAAGCATACATAGTTTTTTTACATCTTATGTGTAAAACCTTCTCCATTAAACGACTAGATAGCCCCTATAATGAGCTTTGGATCGATGATTCTAGGTTAGATGGCCATAGGACATCAAGTTAGGAGAAACCTCTCAGGCTTAATTACTCGAGTCAAACAAGCTCCGAACAAGAGTATAAGATGAATTTGTTTAGGGAATATACTAGAGCTTATGTCAACTAGTTCAAGGTCATCTTACCAGTAAATAGTTGTCATCCAAAATCTCACACATGCAGTCAAGACTCACTCACAAGATTTTAGTGTATACAATGCAGATAGTACATGAAAACTGTGCTAAGTACTCCATAGAAAACCTAAACAAAGTAATGAAAACTACGCTACTATTCATCAGTTGTACACATACTTGGTCACAATAAGCACGTTCAAGTAAATCAAATACTATGTTGTAGTTTCAAAAATTCTACCTTTTTAAAATAAATGAAACAAAAAAACAAAGTGAATATACAATGAATGTGACGCATGCAAGATTGTATGGACTCTATGAACTATACATGCATGCACTTAAATGCATAATCAAATAGATTTCCTAAGAAACTCAAACCTAAGACGATCTAAAGGCTTGGTAAACAGTCAGCTAATTGATTCTCTATAGATATATTTTCAAGAGAGAAAACACGAGTCTCTATAAGCTCTCGAATGAAATGATGTCTAATATCAATATGTTTGGTTTGAGAATGTTGAACATAATTTTTGGAAATATTAATAGCAATGGTGTTATTACAAAACACAATCACAGTACCCTACTCAACTCCATAATCACTCAATATCTGTTTTATCCAAAGCGGTTGAGTGCAACAACTTCATATGGCTATATTTTCGGCCTTGGTCGTGGACAAAGAGATAAAATTCTATTTCTTACACATCCAAGCAACAAGATTAGTACCAACATAGAAACGACATCTCAATGTGCTCTTTCTATCTTTGGTATGCCCAACCCAATCGACATCGGAATAACCAGCTAGATCAAGATTGGAATTTCTAGAGTATAAGATTCTATGATCTATAGTTCCATTAACATATCGAATGATTCTTCTCACAACACTAAAGTGAGATTCCTTAGGATCAGCTTGAAATCTCGCACAAACTTTAGCAATAAATGATATGTCAGGTCTACTGGTAGTATGATAAAATAAACTACCTTTCATAATCCTATATAGAATTTGATAAACACTCTTACATGTAGGATCATGAACTAACTTAACACTTGTACACATGGGTGTTCTAATGTGTTTCTTACTATCCAGCTCAAATCTCATGACTAGGTCTTTGGCATACTTTAATTGAGATATGAGCAACCCATCATCAGTTCACTTTACTTGAAAAACAAGAAAGAACCTTAGTCTACCCATCATGCCCATCTCAAATTCTTGCTTAATGCATTCAACAAATTCATGAGCAAGGGCATCAATGGGAAAACCAAATATGATATCATCATATATTTGTGTTATGGTGGTTTCTTCAATATGTCTAAAGAACCACGTTCTATTTGCACCATCTCTAGAGAACCGACATTCAATGAGATATGCAGTAAGTTCGTCATACCAAGATCTAGAAGCTTGTTTAAGTCCATATAGGGCTTTTTTAAGCTAATCGGGAAACTTAGGATATATGAATCCTTTAGGTTATTCAACATAAGTCTCTTCTTGAAGTATTCCATTCAAGAAAGCACTCTTAACATCCATATGATATAACTTGAACCCTAAAGTACAAGCTACACAAGAAGAATTCTAACAGATTCAAAACAAGCTCAGGGGAAAATATCTCATCAAAGTCTAGGCCCTTTACCTGAGTGTATCCCTGTAATAATAACCTAGCCTTTTTCCTAGTTACAGTACCTTGATCATCAATCTTATTTTTAAATATCCACTTATTACCAAAACATTAGAATCCTTAGGCCTATGTACCAGATATCACACATCATTTCTAATGAATTGATTCAACTTTTCATGTATTACATTCACCCAACATTCATTGCTAAGGGCTTTTTCAACTTTCTTTGGTTCAACTTGGGATACATAACTAGCACAAGATAAGTTATTTAGAACTCTCTTAAATAGTTTCATCCCCTTTCTAAATCTATAGATATTGACCATATGATGATTACTCTTGACCATAGATGAAGGTTCCCTAGGTATTATGGATTTATCAACAGGTGATTGCTCCATAGGGAGTTTGGACATATTACTAGAAGGTGGTTCTCTAGGTGATTTTGAACTGCTGCTATGAGGTTCCTTATTTGGTGGATCTACACCTTTAGGTAAGGTAAGGGATTCAGGGTTAGGGTTTTCTTTATGTTCAGTATCAATGCAGGCTCTTCACCTACTTGAACTAATTTCTCCAAATCATTTGAATTCTCTCCCTCACTTAAGGCAACATCAATTAGAACATTTATAGATTCCATCACAACACGTGTACGAGAATTAAACACACAAGAGACCTTACTATTTCTAGAGTAACATAGAAACACCCTTAATCACTCTTAGAGCTAAACTTACCTAGACTCTTTTCTCTCAAAATGTAGTACTTACTACCATACAATCTAAAATATTTGACAATAGGCTTTTCCCCATTCCAAATTTTATAAGGTATCTTATTAGTTGGAGTGTAACGTAAACTCGGTTCACTATGTGACATGCATTGTTAATTAATTCACCATAGAAATATAATGTTAGACCCTTATCATGAAGCATGGCTCTAGCCATTTCTTAAAGTACTATATTTTTCCTCTTTACTACTTCATTTTGTTGAGTAGTGATCGGTTAAAAGAAATCTTGTTGGATTCTTTCTTCCAAGCAGAGATTTTCGAGGCTAGAGTTTTCAAACTCTCTCCCACGATCACTCATAATTCGGGTTATGGTAGAATCCTTTCATTCTTAAGTCTCTTACACAATGGCCTAACTAGGTCATAAGATTTTGATTTTCCTCTCAATAATTCAATCGATGTGAAGTTAGAATAGTCATCTACTACAACAAGGATAAAATGTCTACCAGCTAGACTCTCTATTATGGATGGTCCAATTAAATCCATATGGAGTAATTCTAAGGGCATGTTTGTCATGATGTTAGAATTTTGCTTATGATTAAATCTCAGCTGTTTACTTTGTTGACGTGGTCTAGAAATAGTATTATGAATCTTATCAAGTTTAGGCAGACCACGCACAAGTTCCTTTTCAGACAACTTAGACAAACTCATATGAATTATAACCTAATCTTTGACGCCAATGTTTAGTCACTTTGATCTTAGTATTGCAACACATATAATTGGAAGTATGTACAAACTCCATTATAATTGTAAGAAGTTCTATTTATTTCCATGACAACGTTACCATTAGTATCATATACAGTACATCTTTTTTGGACAAAGCTAACCTCATAATCAGCATCACATATTTGACTAATACTAAGCAAGTTAGACTTTAAACCTTTCACATATAGCTCATTAGAGATAGCAGACAAGTTGGATATATGGACGGTACATTTACCAAGAATAGGCACAATACTACCATCTCCAAAGGTAACAGCTCCGCCTTTCCAATCATCAAGATTTGAAAACAACTCTATATTTCCATACATATGCCTACAACATGCACTATCAAGATACATGATAGAATTATTTTTAGCTTTAAGTGTGACATATGCAATCTAACAGTTCAATTGTTGACCATAATTTACAAGATCGCTCTTCTTAATCCAGACCTTCCTAGAAGCAGAATTAATCCTAGTCAACTATGTCATCATCTCGGTCAAGTGACTAACCTGATTAGTAAGGAAGTTAACATTGCTAGATATATCTTGACTTCTACTCATATTCAAGAGTTTGTGACACATAGGCCTTGTGTATCCTAACTCACTACAATAGTGATATGTAGGGATAAACCAAGGTCCAAAACTACGTAGTTGCTGATGTTGCTTTCTAGGTTGGTTGGTCATACATTGCCTAGTAGGCCTCTATCCTAAGATACCCTTGTTATTGGGTTCAAGATTTGCAACATTTCTAGGTAAGTGGTCTTAAAAGTACTAAAAATATTATGATGAGTCTAATTATATCCTAAACCTTTCATATTGTCAGCAGGCTTGTTCATCCCTAAAAGATTATTAAGTTTTTAAAAATCACTTGAGAATAAATGTGGTTGAGTATTTTTATTTTTTTTAGTTAAAGGAGGGCGGTAGCTTCTAGAATTTATTAATATGCCCTCACTTATGGCAGATGAATACTATGGTTACATTAAAATAACGAGAACAGTAAATAAGGAAGTACTACTTCCCTTACAATGAAAGTAAATAACGAAGAATAAAGCAGTAAACAAAGAAGTACTACTTCCTTTACAATAAGAACTAATGTTAAAAAAACAAAAATAAGTATTCAAAGTTAAAATGAAATTCAAACTCTGATACTGGGCAATCCATGTCTGTCAACTTAAACTAGTGCCCTAATATATCGTGGTAGGTCAAGTGGTCCATATACCTGATATCATCAATGATCTCAACCCTCAATAGCAAAAGCATCTGCAACCTGGTTTCCTTCACTATAAATGTTGGAGACTGTATCTTTGTCGAAGGATATGATGTCTATGATAGTCTAAGGATGCCTTGAATAGCCCATGGTCCTCCTCCTCTAGTGATGTAGTAGATAGTGACTGTAGAATCTGACTCAACCCAAATCGCAGAATAACCCAGTCCTTTAGCTAGTAAAATCCCATTAAGAATAGCTTGGAACTCTACCTCTAATATCATGCATGGTCTATATGAAGCTGAGAAAGCTATGTTACAGTGTCATGCATGATCTCTAATGATACGTCCCCCCTTGCATAACCATCCTTAACCTATCTATCAGTATTGATCTTAACATATCCGATTGATGGAGTGCACTAACAAACCAGCATATGGGGAGATGGGGAATGAGGGTCCAAAAAAATACCAAATATGGGTGCAAGTATCAAATCCCCTCGCCAATATAGTTCAGTATTGGATTTCTCAAGGTCACTTGTCAGGATTTTAACCTTAGCCTCTAAGCTTTCATTGACTAGTTTTAACTCATTTAGGCTTTTAGTAGACTTTTGAAGGTCAGAAATAAGTCTTTCTCTCTAGCGTAAGTTCATTAACCTTCTTAAGCACGACTCTATTGATCTTTTTCTCCTTAAGACTCTCGTGTAATAGTTGTTCATAAGACTTATGAATATCTCTCTCATCTTCGGATTCTACCACAGTACCCTCCCTACGATCTACATTCTCGACATTTTCACTATCTTTATCTAAATCACTCTAGTCACTAGAATTAGACTCTTCGTGACACAGCTATTGTCTTACCATTTCCCTTATTTGAGTTCTTCTTATAGCTAGAACATTCATTCCTATAGTGGCCAAAATCTTGACACTCATGATATCTAACTGACTGAGATTTCTTGCTCAACATTCTAGAATTGGTCTTCTCACATTTGTCTTTTTCTAAACTTACTATGAGCCCTTAATCTCTCTTGAGGTTTCTTTTTATTCATAAAGACTTTTGAAATTTCTTAACGAAATAAGCTATATTTTCATCCCTAAAAGTCTCATTATCAGTAGACTCATATTCTTCTTCCCTTAAGTGGTCAAGGCTATAGATTTGTTGTTCTTAGGTTGAGATACGATGAGATCAAAGGTTTGGAGAGAAATAACTAGTTACTCTATCATAATTGCATCTAAGTCTTTGCTATCTTTAATAGTTATGATCTTAGGTCTAAATCTCTCATGTAAGAATCTAAAAACTTTTCAAAAAATTTACTTTCAAAAATTTTCTCGCCTAAGTTGAAACTAGAGTTAACTATGTCATTCAACTTCGTATAAAAATCATCGAATGATTCATCATCTTTCATTCTAATTTATTCAAACCTAGTGGTCAACATCTCCAATTTGGAGTTCTTAACAGTCTTGTTTCCCTCACGCATGGTCTCTAAAATATATCATACCTCTTCGGAAGTTTCATACGTAGATACTCTCCTAAATTGTTCGAGGAATACAGCCATAAATCGGGCATGAAGGCTTTTACTATTCCAGTTGCATTCATCTAAGTCATTTTTAGAACAACTGGCAACTCAGTAGGGATAACTACACCTGCAACATATGCAGTTGGGGTGATCCATCCCTTTTCTACACATACCCAAATTATCTCACCTATAAATTTTAAGTAAGCTCTTATTCTCACTTTTCTGTAAGCATAATTGCTTTTGTCCAAATATGGAGGCACAGAAAGAGATTGACTCATCTAGATTAAGTATGGGTTAGGAATCGAATTTACACTCTAATACCAATCAAAATAATAAAGTTCGACCCAACTAACACCTAGATGGGTTGAATAGGTGTTTTAAACTGAATTTAAATTTTTCAATATTTAAAGCGGCAAGCCACTTAAATTATTTAATCCAGATGAATTCATACGCAAATCTAACATATGTTGAATTGTCACAGTTTTTGATTTGCTTAAAGTAAATAACACCAATAATTGATGTACTATTGCATAGCTCTTGTCTTCTGGAATCATCTATCTCCTATGGATCATCAAGAACTTGTTCTTCTCCAACTGGAACTCTAATCACCTTTCTCGATCTTTAGAAATTTGGCAGATTATATGGAAGTGGGTGGTTTTGGTGTTTTGATACTATGGATTTGATGTTTTCTCTATTTGGTTAAATCAAGAGAAATTACGAATTGGTGTAAGATCTTGAAAGAATGTTATCTCATGCAGAAATATGTTTAACCAACCTTTTCATGAAATGGGGTTTGGGAATTTAGTTTAGAGTTTTTTGGTTGTATAAAATAAATATAACTTTTGAAAGATGTAAACTAGAGTTCCCCAAATAACACCTGTGCTCGAGTATCAGCTTAACTGATTTAAGCACTCAAGCATCAGCTTGGAGACATGCTAGTATAGTTGCGACAACTCTTTCTCCCTTTTCATATTTGAATCCAAGGACTTCTAGTTGATCTATACAACCTCCCAATTGACTCTTTGACTTTTAAAACTCTTTTAAAACTATAATTTTGTCTAAAGATTGTCAATAACTTTAAAAACCTAACATAATTGACCATAACATTGTTGGAAATATACTATATTTTTTTTTTCTCTTTTTCTTTTTTTGAATAAAACTACTAAGAACTTTGTCTCATCTTCAGTAGTTTGTTTCATTATTCTAAGGCCAAATATCCACTCTATGTTAAGCATCAAGTCTAATGGCACTAGAAAAACTAGATTTTGCACCAAACACGCCTCTACATGCTAGCTCAATTTTCTGTATGAAGAATGTGCCCCCATATAAACCACCACCATTCATGCGTCCTCAAGCTCCTAATTGCACAGTGAACACCTGTCGACCTAGTTACCAACATATGTTTGCCTAGTTGGCAAATTTTTATTTTAGTCAGTGCTACTCAAAATTTTCATCATCACCTATTATCCAAGTCAGCACCATCCGTCGTTCTAGTCAACAAAATGTTTCGTCCAAGTTAGTACCACTTGTCTTCTAAGTCATGCCACGTGTACTAGTCAATGTTACATGCCGTCCTAGTCAGCAACATGGTTCTTCTTAGTCACGTCACCTATTGTCCAATCCTATCTTGCACTTCAGCATCGTGATTTATCATACTCATCTAACACATGTTCACCTTGTACAAATTTTCCTTTGCACGGGTAGCCTTGACTCAAATGACATGTGTATACTTAGGAACAGATGTTGGTTGACTAGGACTTGTGTATATACATATCATACAACTCTAGGATACATGTCATGGAGGTAGATGACATGTGTCGACAAGATTAGAAATGTTGTCCACATGACGTTCAGTCAAAAAACACGTGGTCCAGGCACCAATTTATCAACATCGGTCAGTGCCACGTGTTCTTAGTTGGAAACAATTTCCTTAATATGACCAATCTGGTTTAGTATATAATCCAGCCGGTTCAATCTTCAGACTGGTTGCATGGGTTTTTTATGCCATCTTTCCATTTTTGACCTCTATTCTCTCGTTTTTAAATACAGTATAGTTCAATAATGTGCATAATTGTTTCTTATAGATTTCATAATTCAAATCTTTTACCTCTTCAATCTATGAAAAAATTGTACGGCTTTTGTCCATACAAATTGTTTTGGATGGGTCCACCTATTTTCAGTGATCTCGACAAGGTTTATTATCACAAAACATCACTACGTTTGGCTCTTAGTATGCAAAACGTTCTCAAGTTAAAAATTTTTTTTTTTTCATTTCCATCCTCATTTCAATGTTTCATTGTGGAAAATGACATTTTCATCAATTTTTATCAAATTTCTCAATTAAAAATTGTAAATAACAAATATACACTCTTATTTAAATAAAACAAAAGTAAAAGAAAAAATAATAATAAATTGCAATCATACTCCCTTTTTTTTAAAAAAAAAAAAGTACAAATAAATCTCAAATAAGTTAAATTAAAAAATCAAAAATGAAAAGAAAAGTGTTCTTCTTCTCCATCTCCCTCTCACTCTTTCACATACTCCCATCCCCATCCCCATCCCCATCCCCATCCCCATCCCTCACCCTCATCCTCACCACAAAACGAAACCAGAAAATAGATTGGAAAAATACTAGAGGATGTAGAAATATTAAAGATCAATCTCTCATGTTTCCTACTAGAGGATGTAGAAATACATAGATCGATTTTATGATTAAACAAAAGAAGGATTTTCTTCCCGTTATTGCTAGTGGCATTGTTCTTAACTTCCACAAACTTTCTTGAACGGGATGACTTTTTTTGTAGGTGGCACTCACAGTACTTGTGATGGGGCACTACATCTCTTGAGAACCTTCATTTCTTGCCATTTGTTCGCTTGCACCTTTCTACATGACTAGTCATCGCACTCAAACACCAATACCAAGAAACATCTTTTTAAAATCCACATTTAATCAAGTACCAAAAGTGTAAAAAGAAGAAATCGTCGAAGAAAATGAGGAAATTGAAGGGTTTGGTGGTGCGGGAAAGTGAAGATCAGCAAGCACAGAGGTGAAAATGCAAAAATTTGAAACGTAAAGACGTTTTGCACACTAAATGTCAAACGTATGAACATTTTGTGCTAATAAGCCCTATAGATCGTGACTTGTCTTTCAAGTTTCTTCCTTTTAGCATATGTAAAAGGATGCCCCTTATTTGCAGCCAATTCATTCCCACTTGGGCTCACGCAAGAAAGCAAAATCAACTTTTGATTTATACAGGAAGAACAAAGAACGAGTGATTTAATTACCTGAGGATTTGAAGGCAGTAGATGTGGCGATGCTATCGGTATTGCAAGGAGAAAAAGGTTAAAAGGCCGTAAATTTCTTGCAACCACTAAACTGTCGCCTTCGCCATGCTTACAATTGGACCAACCTCCATAACCATCGTTCTCCACATCCCTTGAAGACAAACTATTTTCCAGAACTAGAAAATTAGCCCCAAAATTTTTTGGAATTTGAAGAACCCAAAAGTATTTTTTTTCAGTTCTTGGTAGGGGTGAGGATGGGGTGGAAGAGGGGGGGGGGGGGGGGGGGGGAAAAAAAGAAGATTTTTTTTTTTTTTTAATTTAAGTTATTTGGGATTTATTTGTACTTTTTTTTAAATGGGAGTATGATTGCAATTTGTTCTTTATTTAATTATTTTTATTTTTATTTTATTTAAATAAGAGGGTATATTTGTCATTTTATAATTTTTAATTGAGAAATTGGATAAAAATGAAATGACGTTTTTCACAATGAAACGTGAAAATAGGAGTGAAAATTAAAAAAATTTGAAACGTAAGGACGCTTTACATACTAAGAGACAAATGTAGGAACGTTTTGTGCTAATAAGCCATTCAACAATTTCTAGCTTTTGTAAACGACAAAAAATCTGACGATTTATCACCAAAACGGTTCTTGTACCAATCAAGGTGTGGGTGAAACAAATGATAATTTTATAAGCAGATAGATAAATTTAGGAATCATAAATTCTTAATTGGTTCCAAAATACAAGTATTCCTTCTATCAAATTTCAGTTTACAAAGGAATAGTAGGATTTGTTGGCCCAACAGTATATATTTGATGTCGCGCATTAGTTTCAACTTAATATCCATCGCTTGGAAGAAAACTTGGGCTAATCTACCCTTGTTTGAGCTGCATCATCCAAAATCTTATTTTTCTTCAAATTTAATTTCAAGCACACATACTTTCAAAAAAAATATTTTATATGTAAATTCAAAAAATTTCCCTTCTTTTTAACCACACATTTTCCAAAAAAAAAAAAACTATTACAAACTCATTTTAACTTTAAAATGGGGCTAAACCAATATAAATTATGATTTCGTCTCTAAAATACATGCTATATCAACTCAATTCATAATCTTTAGTTAATTCAATCCCCATTTAATACATTTGGCTTTCAGGTATTGAGAACAATGGTGCAGAACTTAACCCTCCTCCAGGATTTCAAGAGGTTTCAGAGGAAGCAAATGGCACAGCAAGCGAGGATAATGATGCACAGACAGATTCATCGAAATTTCATGACCAATTATCCCCTTCAAAAGGTTAATTGCAATAATTTCACGTACATCGTGATCATGAAAACTGCATATAGTATTATTTAGCACCTGTTTGATGCAAGTTGTGCTGATACAGTTCCTAGCCAAGAACTAATTAATTCTTTCAAACTTCGACAGGCGAGGTAGAGGAAGGGGAGTCATGTTTGGACTCAAAATTTAATTTAAATTCTGAGCCACTGGAGCATGTTAATATTCCCGATGAATCACAAGAAGAAAACGAGGATTTATTATCAAAAGAGAGTAAGGAAACTAGGGAAGTGAGTACATCATGCCATGTTGAGGAGAAATGCCATTTGATTGACACCAACATTGTACCAAATCTTAACGTAGAGAAAAATGGCTTCGAGGTGAATGAAATGGCTTCGCTTGAGGATGCTATATTGGACACAAGTACTCGAAACGAAAATCCTGCATCAATTTCTGAACCACCAAATGCGTATTTGGTCATTCCTGAAGAGATGACACCAACGGTGAGTGAATTAGGCATTGGAGAGAACATGAGCTACTATGGCGAACGAACTCAGCCTTTGGATAAAGAAATCAATCAGTTGGTGAATCCCAATGCAGATCAATCTGAGACGAGGATTGAATCCGAGAGTAAAGAAGATGAGGAGGAACATGCAGTTGGGATTAATTCCAGTTCTAGACCAGAGAAAGTTGATCATGGTGAGGAGACAGACAATCGTGATGAAATTGTCTGGACGGAATCCATTCCGAAGAGACACTTGAACGAAACCAGTGAAGTTATGCATATGTTGGTGGGAACTGAATTAGGTCCAACCAAAAAATGCATCGCCACCTGTAAGGAAAATGGAGACGAAGAGGCTACAAATGAAGGTATACTCAAAAAGGAAGTTCCGGGAGATGAAGAAAATGGCCACGAAACTGATAACAGGGTAGACGTAGAAGACATGCAAGAATATAATGGCTGTGAACAATTAGTTCGTGAATGCTCTATTGCAAATGTTAGCTATGCAATCAATGAAATACCAACAGAGCATTCACTGGATAATACTACGAATCGAGAAAATGAACTTGCACAAAGTGTTGAGACTAGTTATATTCCACCACAAGGAGGTGTAGGCGATTCATTGGAGCTCAGAAAGTCCCCAAGTTTTGACTTTGGTGTTTCATTCGATGTTAGGTCCGAAGAATCTGATCAAACTCCATTACTATATCAGGACAAGACTGCAATTCGAAGCTTTTCAAGCTGTGCGACTCTGATTAGAACATCATTACAGTCTGACGAGGATGTGGAAGTGGAAGAGAAAAACATAAGATTAATGGAAAGAAGCAATTCAGAAAATTCCGGATCTGCATTTCTGAACGCGATCAATAAAGAAAAAAGGGCTATTGCAATGTATACAGAAGAAAAAGAAGAAAACAATTGTGTGGATAAGAAGGGAGATAAGGATTTGCAGGCACTGGAATCAACTTCTCCAAAGGGAAATGTGAAGCGCAGGCCTAAATCTTCCATTTTCACTACCTGCATTTGTTGCACAGCAGCAATCAGTTAATCAAATCTTTGCATGAACTTGTTCTTCAGCTCCCTCTCATGATTTTCCTGGGAAAGTCAAATCATTTATACATGTGTGAGCAACTGTTGATGCTTTTATTTTATTTTTTTGTTTGTTTCTGTTTTGATTCCAATTCTGATTGTGTTTTCCTTTTCTTTTTTCTGTACATCACCTTTTTGGCTGGGAAATTCTTGAAGGCTTGAACAATTTGTTGCAAAATCCCAATGTAAACTAATTAACGTGAAGGTTGATGAGCTAACTTAAGATTGGAAAAATGTCTTATTAAATATTATAATATTATTATATATATCTTTAATATCGGGAACGATTCTAGGCTTCGTTGTAAGCAAAGACTTGATAAAAGTCGGTACCATCCGTTGAGGGAAAATTATTTTGTTCATTTGTCAAGTATGATAAGGTTTTCCATGTTATATGAAATTAAAGCACATGCTCTACTGTTTGTGCAAGCCCCATCAATTCATTTGAGTTGCGGTCCAGTGATCTTATTCGACAAATGCTTCACACGTTAGTTGAGTTGGCAAATCTTTTGATTGAACCCAGAAGAAAAGGATAATTTGTACATGGGATCCCAAACCTTTGAAGATTGCAACAATGTGATCCTGATTCTTCGATTTCTAACCTTCGGAGTTTCAAATCTTTCATACTTCAAGTCCTTTTGTGACAAAAATGGTTGGTTGGACAGTTAAAACGTCAGATTTCGAACAAAATGACTATTGTAATCTTAGTTTGATTTAAAATAATAAAAAGAATATCAATTGATAATTAGAGAATGAACACTATAAATCATGTTAACTCAAAAGGAAGGAGAACTTGATTGATTCATTCATACATTGAGCCAAGCAAAAGGCTATATAACAGGTTACATCAGAATATTTAAAATAGCAAATGACATCAGCCACAGCAGCTTTAATACAGCTGGAAATAACTTGACTTGTTGACAAAAACATTAGCCCAACTAGAGTTTAGATAAAAGTCTTCATATTATCCTTCAATCTCCTCCTTGAAGCTTTTATCTAGGACTCCAATTTGATGTATCAATTCCAGAAAACGATCCTTTGCAAGTGGCTTGGTAAACAGGTCTGCTAACTGGACTTGTGAGGGACAATATTGCAAGTGAATTTCACCTTCTTTCTCAGTCTGCCTGATTGCATGAAACTTGACTTTAATATGTTTTGTTCATCCATGATTAACTGAGTTTTTGGCTAATGCAATCGCTGATTGATTGTCCACAAAAATTGAGGTAGGATTTCCTTGAGCTTGATGCAAATTACTCAAAATTTTCCTCAGCCAAACCGCCTGATTTGGCAATTCGATGATGCAGCCACATACTCGTCGTCAGATTGAGCCACAATATCTTGCTTTTTTGAACTCCAACTGAATGCACCAGATCCCAGAGTAAATAAATACCCAGATGTGCTCTTCATATCATCACTGGAACCGGCCCAATCACTGTCTGAATACCCTATTAAATCTGATCCTGCTCCTCCTTCATAATAAATTCCATGATTCAGAGTTCCTCTGATGTATCTGAGGACTCTTTTGGCAATAGAGAGATGAGTTTCTGATGGATTGGACATGAATCTGGACAACAAACTTGCAGCAAACATAAGGTCAGGTCTTGTTGATGTTAGGTACAGGAAGCTTCCCACTAAGCTTCTGTAGTTCTTCTCATTTGCTGGCTGATCACCATCATCCTTTGTATTCACTGCTATAGGTGTGTCAGCTGGCTTGCAATTCATCATTTTAAACCTCCTTAAAATATCCGTTGCATACTTGTTTTGTGAAACAAAAATTCCATCAGATCTCTGTTGAACCTCTATTCCCAGAAAATACTTCATTTCACCCAAGTTTGTCATCTCAAACTCCTTCTCAAGTTCAGTAGTGAATGAGTGAATTAATTCCATATTGTTTCCAGTAATCAGTAAGTCATCCACGTATAGTGAGATGATCAACAAATTTGAATCAGAATCTGATTTTATATAGAGCGTGTGTTCACTTTCACTCCTTTGAAATCCATTTTCACCCAAGTAATTGTCGATTCTGCTGTACCAAGTCCTTGGGGCTTGCTTCAACCCATACAAAGCCTTCCTTAGCTTGCATACATGATCAGGAACTCCCCTTGAAACGAATCCATTCGGTTGTTCTACAAAGACATCTTCTTCCAGTTCACCATTTAAAAAAGCTAATTTGATGTCTAATTGATGTATTTTCCACTTCTTTTGTCCTGCCAATGCAATCAGCAGTCTGATTGTGTCATGTCTTGCAACTGGAGCAAAAGTTTCGAAGTAATCAACTCCACATTCTTGAGCAAAACCTTTAGCTACACTCGCCTCTGCTTTGTAAATAGAGCCATCTCGATTTATTTTAGCTTTGTAAATCCACTTACTCCAATTACTTTCTTGTCACTGTCTTGGTGCCAATATCCACGTTTATTTTTCTCGAATCATACTCATCTCTTCTTCCATGGCTTCAATCCACTCCCCGATGCTTTGGAAGCCTCTTCATAATTGTTTGGCTCAACAATAGCCATATTGCATCTTTCATAAACTTCATTTAATGGTCTAGTTCCTCTAGGAGGTGGACTAGAGCTGGACGCGGACTCGTATGGACCATCATTAGAAGCACCGCACTCGTTGGATGGTCAATCTCAGGTTGAATCACTGGATTATTCTGTTGCTCCATAGGTACAAGGACTGAAGATTGTTGTGACTATGATACAGCTTCATCCCAATTCCACTTGGCATTTTCATCAACTCTGATGTCTCTTGAAACAATAATTTTCTCAGTTTCCAGGTTATATACTCTATAGCCCTTTGCCTGAGAACTATACCCAAGGAAGATTCCTTTCACTGCCTTGTTATCTAGCTTGTTCCTCCTTTGTTCTGGAACATGAATGTAGGTTAAAGATCCAAACACCTTGAGATGTTTTGTTGTAGGTTTCACACCATTCCAGGCCTCAACTGGAGTCTTGCCTTTCACAGCTTTAGTTGATAATCTATTCTGTAAATACACTGATGTATACACAAAGACGTAACTTCTTTGGCAAATTCTTCTCAGCCATCATGCTTCTTGCCATTTCCATCACCGATCTATTTTTTCTTTCTGACACACCGTTTTGCTGTGGCGTATAAGGCACTGTCAGTTGGTGATGAACGCCATTATCTTCACTGAATTGATCAAACATCTTGGAGGTATATTCTTTGCCATTGTCAGACCTTAACACCTGAATTTTACATCCTGACTGACTTTCAACAAATGCCTTGAATTTTTTGAAGATGTGAAATACATTTGACTTATTTTTCATAAAGTACACCCAACACATTCTTGTGCAATCATCAATAAAGAGTGCAAAGTATCGATTTTCACTCAGAGATGGTGTACTCATAGGACCACAGATATCACTGTGTACCAGCTTTGCTTTTGCTCTCCATACTCCATCAGTTGGAAATCCTTCTCTGTGCATCTTTCCATAGCTACATCCCTCACAAACTCCTCCTGGTTCTTGAATTGCAGGAAAATCTCTTATCAACCCTTGAGTATGAAGGTTAGCTAGAGATTTAAAATTGTAATGACCATATCTCTTGTGCCATAGAATTGATTCATTGAAATTAACTTCAGCAGCATTAGCTATCACATTTTGCCAATAAATACTGAAACTTTTATTCCTCATAGGCACACAGGCAATCTCAACATTATTTGAATCATGTATTTTACACACGTGATCTCTAAAATTCAATGAATATCCATTTTGAACCATTTGACCAACACTTAATAAATTTGAGCTTAAACCAGGTACAAGTAAAACATTATCAATGTACCTCATTCCCTTCTTTGTTTGGACAACAATTGTTCCAATCCCTTTGGCAGATACAACTTCACCATTTCCCATTTTGATTGTTGCTTTGCAATCTGAATTTAGGTTGCAAAAAATCTCCTCTTTGCTGGTCATGTGATTGGTGCAGGCACTATCTATAAACCATGAGTCTTTCTCCACCTCATTAGTCATGTGAAATGCTATGAATAAATGATCTTTACGCTTCTTCTCAGAAGTCAGAGTAGCTTGCTGATTTTGATGTCTACGTTGATGGTGAGTTGGAGTGTGATTCAAACGATTTTCAGGGCAAAATTTTTCAGGATGACCAATCTTATTGCACATTCCACACTTATGTGTCTTCCAACAGAACTTTTCAGGATGATTTGTTTAGCCACAAACACCACATGGAGAGTGTGAATCTCGAGTTTCTCGACTCATCCCCTGTTTGCTGATTCCTTCTCTTCTTTTCCTCAAATCAAATTGCCTCCTATCAGAGTTGCTTCTGGAATAATACTATCTATGTTTGGCTGCAAAGGCACCTTCTGTTGATTTCTCATTCCTTGATGCAAGCCTTTGTTCATAAGCCAATAAGGCACCTGTGAGTTCAGTTAAGGTGAGGCTTGCTAGGTCTTTAGTATGCTCAATGGTTGTTAAGACAGCATCATATTTTTCAGGCAATGTAATCAACACTTTCTGAATCACCCTTTTATCTGAGATCTTCTCACCATTAAGTTTGATTTGATTCACAATATCAACCACTCTTGAGGTATAATCTTTAACTTTCTCAGTTTCTTTCATCCTGAGATTTTCGAATTCTCTGGTTAAAGATTGTAATCTTACTGCCCTGATTCTTTCTGATCCTTTAAACTCTTCCTCAAGCTTATCCCATGCCTCTTTAGCTGTAGTTGCAACCACTATCCTGGGAAAAATATCCTCTGACACGGCTGTAAATAAGAAAGACAATGCTTTCATATTTTTCATGGACTGTTCTTTATGCTGCTTCAACTGAGCTGTTGTGTAGGAGACATCATCCTCCGGTTTGTCATAGCCTTGCTCAATCACTTCCCATAAATCGTGAGCCATCAAGAATGCCTTCATTTTGACTGACCAAAAGTCATAATTTTCGCCATTAAACACAGCAGGTAGTGGTAAGGAAGATGAACTTGAACCAGACATTTCAGTTTTCCAGGCTTGCTTTCTTCTTTTTCTCCTTCCCTTTTTTTGAACGATCCCTCTCCTCTCTTTTTTCCTAGAGCTCTGATACCATTTGTTAACTCAAAAGGAAGGAGAACCTGATTGATTCATTCATACATTGAGCCAAGCAAAAGGCTATATAACAGGTTACATCAGAATATTTAAAATAGCAAATGACATCAGCCACAGCAGCTTTAATACAGCTGGAAATAACTTGACTTGTTGACAAAAACATTAGCCCAACTAGAGTTTAGATAAAAGTCTTCATATTATCCTTCAAATCAAAGCAAGAAATCATCTTTCCTTACAATAATGGAATTGGCACAAATACTGGATTGTACAGTGCTCAGATCAAACTCAAACCACAAGGAAACTCCAACACCAGTGACCAGACTATCCCAAAGAATCTCGTGCCACAACCACGAAGGCATCACCCAAAATGAGGTCTCGCAAACAGGGTGCGAGACTGCTGAACAAGGGGCACGAACAGGGCACAGCTGGAGTCACAAAAGAGGCCAGAGACCAAACTCAAGGCCGGGAGAGGAAGCGTCTGTCACACAAAGATCGGATAAGGCTGTTGGAGGTCGAAGAACTAAGCTCACAAAGAGGCAGCCGCATTTTCTCTCAAAGGGGAGAAAGGAATCCATGTGTTTGTGTTGTAATATCTCGCGAAGGGGCCGAGTGAATAATATCTATAGGTGAAACAAGAATTACGTTAAATAACAAAGTGGGTCAGGCCTCGTCATAATAATTAGGGAAATTACAAAAAATCAGGTGTTTAAAGATTGGTTCTTAAAAATAAGATCTACAATTTATTTATTCAAAAATCAGATACTATATTAAAACTCTAATTCATAATCTAATCTATCTCTCATCCCTCTCTCTCTCCCCTCCATCATATTCCCTTCTCCCTCTTTTCCCTACCCCTCTCTTCGTCGCTACTCTCTGCGTTCGAAGCTGCTGTCGGCAGCATCGCAATGACGATGCTCAGTTCGCGGAAACGTCACGACACTGCCGTTCACGCCGCATAGTCGACGCTGCTGCTGCAACAGCATCGCGAAACTGCCGTAGTGAACGGCAACGTGGTGGTGTTTTGTGCACAGCAGCGTGGTTGGTAGTGGTGTTGATAGTCATCCAGCGGCGATAGTGGTGTTTTATGTGGTGGTGTTTTGTGTGGTGGTGGTGGTGGTTGTTACGATGGTGGTGTTTGTATGTCGTGAGGCCGTGGTGGTGATGGCGACGGTGGGGTGAGGGTTGTCAAAAGTGGCTAAAGTGGTAGTGACAGTGGTATGTGACCAATTATTTGGTTATATGTGACCGAGTATTTAACTGTAACCTAAAAAATTGACAATATGCGATTGAAAAATAATCTGTGATCAACAATTTTGAAAATATTTGACCAATGAAATTAATTGTGACCTATGATTTTTTGAATTTGTAACTTCGAAATCATCATTGACTAATTTATTTGATAATATATGACCTATAAATAAATTGTGACCAATAATTATGTATATGTGACCATTAATTGTATAATTGTGACCTAATTAATAAATATTTTTAATTAATTAACTAAATACCTGAATTTTGCACTTTTTAAACTTAATGCCTAATTTTTGAATGGGTGAAACTTAAAACCTGATTTGGGAATTCTTCCCCAATAATTATTGGGAAAATTAGGCCCACTACCCTCCAAATATCACAAATTAGAATAATACCCTTAAGGCTAATTAAAATCCTTACACCATCGTAATTAATACGTTAAAAATCCCCAAACCTTTGAAATCGGCGGAGAAGTTGAACAAGTATTCCAGAAATTCAATACCAATGGAGATCACAAAATCTCGTTATCCGAACTCGGTGAAATTTTGATGAAGCACATAATGTCAGAGTTAGACATCGACGAGAGGGAAGAAGAAAGCATGAGCACTTTTAATTATTTTCTGAGTTAAGTTTTCATTCATACATGTTTTTTCTTGAGTTTTTGAAATTTTTATGCTTATATTTATGTGTTTGTATATGTCTAGACTTGATCCATTTGCAAAGAAGGATTGGTATGATATCAAAGTGTCGTCAATTTTTTACTCGTATTCAGGGTAATTTTTCTTTCTTTAAATTATATTTGTTATGTTAGAGAAATGAGATTTGACTCTTGTTAATGGCAATTGATTGATGAATTGGTTTAGCATTGAAATCTATGTACATCTGGAAAGTTGTAATTTTTCCCCTCAACAAGGGATCTAGTTGTCAGTTGTGTAGAGGGTCTAATGAGTTTTTTTTTCTTTTATTTATTTATTTATTTAAGGTTTCATCTATTGTATTTTCTATCAAAAGATACTAACACTATTTCATTTGGATATTGTCCTCACTCCTATATTTTTTTGTTCCTCCTAAATAATTGAGGATCCTGAAACTATCGATTTGGCATCAAGATGTTAGCTTTATTGCTTAGATAAGATTCTTCTAGTTTCGATTTATCGAACTTTGAGTTCGTTGCTCAAAAGATGTGAGTCAATGCTTCGGGGATACACTTGGGCATGAATTGCAATTCCAAGTGTCATCAGTTTTTGCTCAGAAAGTTTTTTTTTTTTTAATTTGTGTCACTTTTAAAAAAAAATAAAAAATTCGTCACTTCTTTGAGTTTGTCACTGCTTTTTGAATTTTGTCACTTTTTGAGTGTGTCACTTTTTTTATTGTCTATCACTTTTTTAATCTGTATAATTTCTTTTAATTTGTGCCACTTTTTTTGAATTCGTCACTTTTTTAAAATTTATCACTTTTAAATTTTTGTCACTTTTTAAGAAGATAAAAAATTGAAACAATATGTTATATTTTCCTGACATAATCAGGATGTGGATTTGCCTGAAGGTGGTGATTATTTTAAGAACTTGATTATTGGTGCTGCCCAAATGGATGATGCTATTTTGGTATTTCACTTTTTTTAGTTTTGTCATTTTTTTTAGTTTGTGTCACTTTTTTAAAAAAAAGGAAAAAAGTGACAATTTTTGTTTTAAAAAAATGCGACATTGTGTCACTTTTTCATTTTACATAGTATTTTTTATTTCCTAAAAACTTTTCATATGATTTTTCAAAGCATCACTAATTTTAAGTTATTCACACACAAGTCTTGGCTCGTTTCTAGTAATCGTGTCGTCAACAGTGGTTCGGGTCAACTTATTAATTAAAGATTCACTAATGGGCTCTAATGAAGCCTATGAATATTATTTTGACCCAACTAATTGATACGAATGTAAAATGCATATTTTTCCCTCCTTATTTTATTTGCTCATATGATTAATTAGTGCTAAAATGTACTCATTACGTTTATATTTTGATTTAGGTGGCAATCCTATGGATATGGCGTCATTTGGAAGAAATAAGCGAACAATGGTCACAGGGAAAGAAAACGAAGTTCGGGGACCAAAATGCAATTATTCGGAAGTTTACTCGAATGGCGAATCAAGCATGGAATTAAGTTAAGTAATAGATTGTGATATCATGGAATGTTAGAAGAAGAAGGAGAAGGAAGCAATGCCAAAGAGTAAATGAAATAAAGTTTGGGGACCAAAGTGAACCAAATGAAAAATAATTTCTACCATGCAGTCGAATGATAGAAAGTTCATGCAGTCGCCCAAGCACCAACAGGAAATGAACAATGGAAAACTTTTTATAACCATGTTGCCGCATGAGTTTATACCATGCGACTGCATGGTTCATTCTGGGTACTAATTTTCTGATTTCCTTATTCAAACCAATATGTTATGGTAGGGTATTTGGACAACCTATTTAACCCTAAACTCTTCCAGAACTAAGGAAAACGCCTCCAAACTCCATTCTCAATTATTTCTCTCTTAGATTCATGAATTGTAACTAAACTTATATACTTGGTCGAAGGAAATTGAAGCCTCGGAACCACATATTGTGAGATCTAAATAGTTTTTCTTATTATTTAATTATTATTTTTCTGCACTTATTTTCATGATTGTTATGTTTAATTTCTAAGAGGTCTACTAGTTTGTTATTCGTTACAATCTACCGCTAAGTCAAATATCAAATTCGTAATTGTTTGATTCCTTTAACTTATGAAACACTAGGATTTGATGATTTTCTGCGATAGAGGTTATTGAATCTTAAGAAGAATGTTTAAATAGATTGAATGCAATCACTGGTGTTTGTGTTATCTAGTTCATCGATTTCTCTATTGTGTAAAGTTGTTATGAAATTGAATCTTGAGCGTTGGTCTGAAATTATTTAATAATTAGAGTTAATTAGAACGCTGGTTTCTAACTAACTAAAATTAAGGAGAGATATGAATTAATTCCAACGATGAATTTTCAAAATATGAATTGAATTATCCTTACATCTATGATCAATTGTGGATTTTCGACGGTGGATATGGACTTAGACCAAGGTTAGTCTTTTGATTGTTTTCGTTAATTTATTGATTGCATTATTTACAATTATTTGCATATAAAAACCCCCCAATCATTCTATGAAACATAAAATATTGAATTACATATTCTTAATGGGATCGACCCTTACTTCTACTACTACATTAATTTTAGAGATTAAGGTATTACTTTTGGGTGCCTGTGACAGCACACACCAAATTTTGGCGTCGTTGCCAGGGAGTGGTGCTAATTCTTTAGTTATTTTTTTTATTTTTTATTTTTTTATTTAAAAAAAAATCAATCATAATTTTGTAGGTTTTTAGGCAATTTATTATTTTTAGAAACTTTAGCATAAAATTTTATTTGTTCTTCTTACTCTAACTTCTTTTTAATTTGTTTTTCATTTATTCTATGTGTTTATGCCCGCAACTCAATCTTCTAATCAATGTGAATTGCAGTACGATCTAAAACTATAAAGAACTTTACGCAAGTTAAAGAGTGGCAATCAGTGGAATTTCATAGTGAACAATTTTGATCCCAAGACCTTATTTCCTGGTGATTTTGAATCAAAGGAGGAGGAAGTCATGGTTGAGGACAATCGAACTTTGAAGGAGCTTGCAGTCCCTAACTTGAATCAACAACTTCTATGCATTACTTTTCCTAAGTTAGATACTGCTACTACTTTTGAATTAAAATCTGAGCTAATTCATCTTTTACCCATTTTTCATAGTCTTACAAGTGAGGATCCACACAAGCATCTAAAGGAATTCCATGTGGTTTGCACAAGCATGAAATCTACGGGAGTCACCGAAAAACAAATCAAACTGAGAGCCTTCTCATTCTCTTTGAAAGATTCGGAAAATGATTGGCTCTATTATCTAACTTCCGGAAGTGTTACTACAAGGGATGGGATAAGAAGATTATTTTTGGAGAAATACTTCCCAGTTTAGTGGGAAACTAACATCTGAAATGAAATCTGTAGCATAAAGCAGGACAAGAAATTGTGCGCAAGTTGCCCCATCACCAAATCAGTGAGCATCTCCTTTTTCAATACTTTTATGAATGTCTTCTACCCACAGAGAAGAGCATGATTGACACTGCAAGTGGTGGAGCTTTGGTAGATAAAACTCCCGACGGAGCGAGGAACTTAATTTCAAACATGGCAGCCAACTCTCAACAATTTGACACTAGATTCGATCCCCTTCTAGACAAGTTAACTAGGTAAATGTCTCATCCTTTGAACAACAAATAGCCAGTCTAACTACTCTTGTTCGTCAAATGGAGCAGGTACTATGCAAACAGTGAAGGCATGTGGAATTTGTTCATTGGTAGGTCATCCAACTGATATGTGCCCAACACTTCAAGAAGAATCTGTTGAACACGTAAATGCAGCCGGTAGCTTTCCTGGACAACCACAAAGGAATTATGATCCCTATTCAAACACGTACAACCAAGGATAGAGGGATCATTCAAATCTTAGCTATGGGAATCGACAAGTAAATCAACCTATGAATCAAAATCGACAGAATTTCCAACAATATAATCAGTCGTACCCTCCTCAACAACAACAGGACCAAACTTCTAACTTTGGTATGTCTTTAGAAGATATTCTTAAATCCCTTGCCACAGACATTTTTCAATTTCAACAGGAGACCAAGGCTAGCATTCAATGTTTGGAGGATCAAATGTGTCAAGTAGCTAACGCAGTCAGTCGGCTAGAGGAGCAAAGTTTGGGGAAACTACCCTCTCAAACAATGGTGAATCCAAAAGAAACTGTGAGCGCAATCATCTTGAGAAGTGGTAAAAAGGTTGAGATTCCGGTAAAGGCATCCCCTATGCCGTTGGAGCAAGGAGTGGAAGAAAAAGAAGTTGCAAACAAGACTACCACAAATGATACTGAGGTGACTGAGCATAAGTTTTTACGCCTCTCTGATTATAAACCAATATCCCACTTTCCCCAAGCTTTAGTAGGATCCAGGAAATATGAACGAGATCATGATGAGTTGCATGAAATTTTCAATAAATGTGATATCAATATTCCACTTTTAGATATTATTAAACAAGTACCTCGATATGCTAAATTTTTTAAACAATTGTGCACAAGTAAAAGGAAATAGAAATTGAAGGGGATTGAAAGGGTAAAAGTTGGAGAATAGATATCTACAATTATTCAAGAGAAACTTTCAGCAAAGTGCACGGATCTAGGTATGATCACTATCCCTTGCATGATAGGCGACACTAGGTTTGAAAAGGCGATGTTAGATTCAGGAGCATCTATAAATGTCATGCCATATTTGTGTACACTTCCTTGAAACTTGGACCTTTAAATAAAATTGGTGTGATAATTCAACTAGCTGATAAATCTAATGCATGTCCTAAGGGGGTAGTTGAGGATGTTCTCGTGAAATTTAATGAGTTAGTTTTTCCTGCTGATTTTTATGTGCTTGACATTGGTAATAGCAATCATACTACCCCTATCTTGTTAGGAATACCGTTCTTATGGACATCCAAAACTAAAATGGATTTTAATAATGGCAAATTGACCATGGAATTTGATGATAAGATCATATTACTTAATATCTATGATTCCATGAAATATCCATGTAATAATAATCATGTTCATTTTATTGATGTGATTGATCAATTAGCACATGATGTTTTTGAATTTGATGCTAAAAAATAATGGAAAGCTGTCAATTATGAGTATCTTGGAAACGAAAAAGAGGAGTTGACCTTAAACACCGAGTTACAAAGAACTGTGGCAGCATCAAATGCTCTTCCAAAGTCAAGTAACAGTTCTTTTTTTATATTACCAGTCTGTAATGAGAGGCCTTTATTTTTTGTTTTGCAGACTTCCATTCCGGATTTGAAGCCCCACCTCAGTCACTACAAGTATACATTTCATGGAAGTGGAGGCACACTGCCAGTTATCATTTCCAATGGACTTGGTGCACCGTAAGGAAGATCGAAGCCAACCATGATAGACCCGGGCTAAACAAGAAAATATTGAGTTGAGCCAAAGACAATAAACAAAGGCCATGTTTGGGAGGCAACCCAAGGGAAGTTCGTTCCTTTATCTTTTTATTTTTGTTTTTCGCATTCATATTGTAGTTATCTTTGTCATTTTCTTTACATTTCACCTTACTTTGGGGGAACAATGTAAGCTTTAAGTGTTGGGGGGAATTTAGGTTGAGTTTAAATTTCAAAAATTTTGAATATTTTTGCATGATTTTTCAAGAAGATGAGTTGAGGTTAAATGACTTTTTGGTTGTGTATGCTATTTGTAAGAATTAATTAGGTTTTTGAAGAACTCATAGCATGATTGAATAAATAATCGTCCAACTTAGAGTGAATTAGTTAAGTTATTTTCGAGGATTGTAGTAACTAAATAGTGTAACTCAAAAAGTGTAACAATAACAAGTTCACTGTAGGGAATTTTACAGGGGGAAACTTCCTGCTTTATTAGCATATTCAAAACATTCACCAGAATGAAGTTTCTTAAGGCCATGGATATTCATTTCATTTCAAAATAGAATGTGATCAATTTTATGATACAAGAATGATGCCCCATCAAGTATATTAAATTATCATGGATTCTTTTGGACAATGTGTGAAGTGACTCACCATCTTATGTTCTTTCATCCCCATCAAAACCACCTGTTCCATTGACAAATCTTGTTCTCTTGATTACGTGTTTGGGTATAAATTGTTATGGTTATAGTGAAAAAACAATTCTTCTAAACTATATTCAACCACCAAAACATGTCTGAGAAACGTAACACATATCAATAGTGAATTACAAAAGAAGGGGAAAGAACTATAAAAAGGAAAGACGAAACCAGATACCTAAGAAAGGAAAAGGACTTACACTAGCTTGTGGATAAATCAAACAATGGCTTCCCACTAAAGCCTCCAGCTTCTGAGGAAACTGGATTTTTACTAACAGAATTTGGTCTTTGAATCATTGTGTTTGATATGATCTACAAGCCTCAAAATACAAAATGATTAAGCATGCCAAGATTCTCAGTCACCGTGAACACTCAGAATTATGAACTTGAGAGTAAGTCTCTCTCTCTCTCTCTCTCTCTCGTGAAGGTTCGTTGGGGGTTTTCATGGAAATTTCTACAAACGAGTGGCACTAATTATAAGCATGTTTGGCAAAGTTAAATTTACTTTTGTATACGCTTTTGAAGACCTCAATTTACTCCCCATTTATTGTCCACATCCACAGCTAAAGCACAAGTACATGTAGATGTGTCAATTCGGGTGGTCCGGGCCGGGTCGGCCCGCCAACTTATGAGCCCGATAATGACCCGCTTGAAAAAAAGCCCGCCCACTACGGGTTCCGGGCCGGTTCCGAGTCGACTCACAAATTTTGGACTACAACCCAGGTCCGCCCGCTGACCCATCCAGGTTGAGCCCATGCGGGTCACGGGTCGCGCAGGTTGCGGTTTGTTCCGATTTGGCCCGTATTATTGTATAAATAAAATTATAAAAATATATAATTTTTCATATTTATAGCAAAAAAATATTTTTTTTTTGTTAAATGTAAACTAAGAATTGAACAAAATGATAAATTCATATTTATACCAAGAAATGTTTACATAGAATTCAAATTTAATGTTATATGAATTGTTTATAACTTTGCAAAGTTAAATTTAACTTAAAAATAAACAACTAAATGCATTTCTAATTACTATTATCAAATATTTATAGCATAAGTACATCCCAATTAGGTTGGCACTTCCCCCCTTTTTCTCAATTTTTAAAAATTTTTTTTTATAGGTCAGGGGGTTAACCGCGGCCCGTGAAGGTGTAACCCGCGAAGCCCGCGGGTCACAGCTCCTTGACCCGTGAACCGCCCGCTCGAGTCACGAGTCAGCCCACGGTCCCGGTCAATCCGGGCCATTTTCACGGGTCTGGCCGGCCCGTTCGTCTTGACACCTTTAAGTAAATGTATCGTATTATAGGTGTTTGTGCAGCAAACTTGTCTTTGTGGGGTATTTATGTTAGATGGCAGGGGCTAGGCTAAAATTATATCTGCCCTATAGCCAAATCATCAAGAACAAAAAAAATCCTAACATAATTCTCATTTTACAAAATGTAAAACTATTAAGAAAGTGAAATTGATAATCAAATTCCCTCACCTGTACGATCACCAGTTTAAGACTTCGAGAATTAAGAAAAATATGAACACATAAATGGGAAAAATGGAGACCATTATGCACCTCTAGTATAGTACCACAAAGGTTAGAATTTTTAGACGCGGAGAAAGCTAAGCGCTTGACATCAATTTCCTCATGGCCAGAGAAACTCATAAAATGGGCCTCGAAACACTCGAACGATTGCCCAGGTTTTGGTATTGGCTTTGATCTGTTTGCTAGGAAAAATCAAGAAGAAATTAATGAACAAAGCTAAAGCTCGATTGTTGAGCAAGACAACCACCGCTAACAAAGTTCAGCACCAAAGTTCAGCACGGGCAGACCAACCGTTGACCACATGAATATGAATCAATTTTTTAGGGGAAATTTGTAACGTCTGACTTTTCAAAAACATATAATGCAATCATAAAATTTTAAATTATAGTAGTTACCTCCTAAATCTTTGAACAAATGTACGTATGAAGAACCGCTAGACTGTCTTTGTTCGAATGATCATTAATTGATCAAAATCAGAAGTTTGATCTTAATTTGATCAATTTTTTAAAAAGAATCTCTTAATATCTTCAATTAAAATAATTAATAAACAAAAAAATTTACACAACACAAAGAAAATTGTATATGGATCTTCTACATCTACCCCTTCCACGGTTCCACCCCTTCCCCACTCTTGCCATCACCTCCACTTCCATCCTTACCAAGACTAACACCACCTACTCCAGCTCCCTCATCCCACCGCAATCTGATTTGGTTTCTGGGCAAATACCAGAGCACAAGGGTCAAGGGTCCACCAACCTCCATCTCCAAAAACCACTACTACCACCTCTATCTTCACATCCAATGCCACCACTTCCATCTTCATACTATAAACCCCTTTTCACCATCCCAAAACCCTGAGTACCCTATCCATTAAAGTCTATTGGGCAGAACAATTTCTTTCAATTTTCTATCAATTGATTAAATTCTAAAAACCCTCAAATCCACTTGAGCAAACCTCTCAATCTCTTCTTCACAAACAATTCTTTTACCACTTACATATGAATGAACATGGAGAAAGGCGTGAAAGGAATACCTTTAGTGGACAGAAGCAACGTAATGAATCATCCAACATCGCCGGCAGCAGAGCAGGGAGAACTGAGAAGGAGAAGTGGAAAACCGACCAAAGCGGCGAAGTCTGAAGGAGTTTGGTAATTGCTAACGGTAAGCTGTCGGGTAATGGGTATTATCCATCCCATGGACCATGGATTGGCCAATTATTGGGCCTAATATTTTAAGAAAAGGCCCAACTCTCTTCAGCCCAAAAAAAAACAAAAAAAAAAGAGCCCAAATTTAAAATTTTCATCTTCTTCTTCCGGCTCTGCAACTGACACTGTGACACAGATAAGCTCTTTGATTACCCAACGGTATTGATTCTATTGAAGACTCTAGCAGTCCAGCACGGGCGGTTGCCCCCCCCCCCCCCCCCGGCGGCGGGTGCAGGGTCCGCCCCTGACCGTCAAAGGTCGAAGAATAGCGTCTATTGCAAATGCTTTCTCCCTTAGCAAAATCGCCAGCTCTTTGTTGTAATTGTTGATGCTCCCCTCACCAGAGGAGCTTCTTCTTCTCATGTTTCATTGAGTGGTCAAGAGAAGAGGGAGTTCTGAGAAGGCAATACGGTAGGGTATTCTTTGTGGTGGAGAGAGAAACACGTGTTTCATTTAGGAGAGAGAAATGTGCACTATAGCAAAATCGGTTTGATGAACATAGTGTAAAATTGGCTGTGACATAAATGAACAGTGAATCTCAGAACCCCATTTTAAGAGGGAGTAGATATGTGGAAAGGAAAAAAAAAAGTGAAAATGAAGCATATAAAGAAAAAAAAAGGAATAAGAAAAAGGAAATGTAATACAATCACTCCACCGCTACAGTGTGATCCAAATCCTCAACCTCTAACTCCACTACATGTGTAATTTTCGATTTTAGAAAGTTATAAAAATCTCTCCCCTATCTTTGTTCAAATATTTTTAGGCTCTTATTTTGATTCCATTTAAATTTTAATATATTTTTTCTTTTTCTTCATCTTAACCACGCATTTTTAAAAAAAATAATATACGTATAAATTCAAAAAATTTCATTATTTTTTAATCACACATTTTTCAAAAAATCACTATTTCAAAATACATTTTTTTTACTCAAAAACCTCGATAAAATGGAGTCCAAAGAAAAACTAGGTAAATTTAAAGAATCTTTTGTCCCAAGATTTATGAAAATTGAATGAAATAGATTTTTTTTTTTCAATTTCAAAATTAGTAATTGAGGATTCTACAAAATGGAAGCAAAATAGTTGAGCCCATGTTTGAAAACCATTATATCAAAACTCTTTAATTCTCATACTCATTTTCAACCATACATTTACACAATTAAGCGCATGTTTGGGAAGAATGAGTTTTTGAATAATAATTTTTTGAAGAATGTGTGGTTGAAAAAAAAAAAAATTGAGTTTACGTGAAAAATATTTTATTGTGAGAATGTGTGATTAAAAATAAATATAAAAAAAAAAGAGTTTTAAAAGAATTGTTTCCAAACAGGGAATAAATATTTTGCACGTAAACTCTAAATTTTTCATATATTTTAATCACACATTCTCCAAAAAATGATTATTCAAAACTTCTTTTCTCAAAATAATGGCTATCACACATGAGCTTAATTTCTAGTTGGGGTAGTTAAATTCATTTTGATGTGTGTCCTGGTCCTCCATTTGCGGTATAATTTTCACCTCGTAAGGTAGAAAAGTCGTTATATAAAGTTTAAGGTAAATTTTTTTCTCAAAGTAGATGTCACTTTCTTTATTGAAAGTAAGGTTAATGTTTTTCAACACTACTCATTTTTAAGCCCTTGTTTGAGCCCTATTTTTTTTTTTTTGAAAACTCGTTTTCAACCACATATTTTTCAATAAAATAATTTTACATATACATCGAGAATTTTTTTTCTTTCTTCTAACCGTATATTCTCCAAAGGGTTAATTTCACAAACGGTCACTGAACTTAAGCAAAAATAACAAAACGGTTACTGAAGTTCAAAACTTGCAAAAACGGTCACTGAAATTTCATGCACTTTCACAAACAGTCACTGGATGACCGTTTTGCCTTTAATTCAAACATAAAGGACCAAAGTGAGCTAACCCGAATTTTGGACAGTTTTGAGGTGCCAACTTTGGACCACCATAACTCATCCTTCGGCCACATTTTGCCACAAAGCAATATACCAAATTGAAGCCCTCAATGCCCTCTTAACAACCCACCCAACAACTGGCCGTGATCCCGTCCGAATTGGCCAGAAAATAGAGCCAAAGTGAGCTACCCGAATTTTGGACAGCTTGGAGGTACCAACTTGGACCACCATAACTCCATCCTCCGACCACCTTTTATCACGGACCAATATACCATATTAAAGCCCTAAATTCCCTCTCCAAATCCCACCCAACCAATGGCCCTGATCCCATCGGAATTGGCCGGAAAAAGGATCCAAAGTGAGCTACCCACTCAGCCGGATTTTGGATAGCAAGCTGTGCGTGGGTAGCCCAGTTTGGGGCGATTTTTCGGACAATTCCGATGGGATCACAGCCAGTGATTGGATGGATTTTGAATAGGGAATTGAGGGCTTCAATATTGTATATTGGTCCATGGAAAAAGGTGGTCGGAGGACGAGTTATAGTGGTCTAAAATTGGCACCTCCAAGTTGTCCAAAATTCGGGTAGCTCACTTTGGCTCGATTTTCTGGCCAATTACGATGGGATAAAGGCTAGTGGTTGGGTGGGTTGTTAAGAGGGCATTGAGGGCTTCAATTTGGTATAATGGTTTGTGGCAAAAGGTGGTCAGAGGACGGAGTTATTGTGGTCCAAAGTTGGCACCTCAAAATTGTCCAAAATCCGGCTTAGCTCACTTTGGTCCTTTATGTTTGAAGTAAAGGCATAACGGTTCTCCAGTGACCATTTGTGAAAGAAACTTAAACTTCAATGACCGTTTGTGAAAGTACATGAAAGTTCAATGACCGTTTCTACAAGTTTTGAATTTCAGTGACCGTTTTGTTATTTTTGCGTAAGTTCAGTGACCATTTGTGAAATTAACCCATTCTCCAAATAATTACTATTTAAAAACATATTTTTCTCCAAATTGGGGCTTAAGCAAGGGCTAAATCAATATTTAGTATAGGGTATACTAGGAAAATGTAAGAAAATTTTAAATTTTAAATTATATTAATTGTATTTTCTTAATCTATGTGAAAAAAAAAGGAATATATATATATATATATATATATATATATATATATATATATATATATATATATATATATATATTATTACGAAAAGAAAGAAAAAGAGAAGAGAATAAGAGAAGTCAATAAACTTGTGTGTATTATAATGAGAACCAAAGCCCTATATTTATAGGGAAGGAATAAATATACATATGGTAATTATATTTAGGGCTGCAGGGGTACAAGTGTCATTCACACTAAACCCTAATTTACTTTCCTTTTACAACACTCCCCTTGAATGACACATTACAAAATATCTACCTCGTTAAAACCTTGTTTGACAAAAACTCAATAGGACAAAAAAAATCAAAACGAAGGAAAAAGAGTACAGTTATTTTAAAGTATTAAAGATAAATGTTGCATCATTAAAACATTGCTAGGAAAACCCAGTGGGATAAACCTAAACAAGGAAAAAGAGTACAGCTACTCCCCCTGATGTTGATCACTGAAAATCTTTGAGTCGACACATTCCAATCCCGTGAACCAATTTTTTGAATGTAGATGTTGGCGGTGCTTTTGTAAATAAATCAGCCAAATTGTCACTTGAACGAATTTTTTGAACCTCGATGTCGCCATTCTTTTAAAGCTCGTGTGTATGAAAGCATTTTGAAGAAATATGCTTCGTCATGTCACCTTTGATATAACCTCCTTTGAGCTGTGCAATGTAAGCAGCATTATCTTCATACAAAATTGTTAGACTATTTTTTATTGAAATTAATCCGCATGATGCTTGGATATGATTGGTCATGTTCCTCAACCATAGACATTCTCGGCCTGCTTCATGGATTGCAATAATTTCAGAATGATTTGAGGATATTGCTGTCATTGATTGCTTCACAGATCTCCATGATATAGCCGTTCTTCCACGTGTAAACACGTATCCTGTTTGTGATTTAGCGTTATGTGGTTTAGAGAGATAACCTGCATCTACATATCCCACTAAAGTAGATCCCGACTTTTGAGAATAAAATAATCCCAAATCAATAGTACCCTTTAGGTAACGAAAAATATGTTTGACACCATTCCAATGTCTTTGTGTTGGTGTAGAGCTATATCTTACAAGGAGATTTATAGAAAAAGTTATGTCTGGTCGAGTGCAATTTGCAAGATAAGTTAGTGCTCCAATTGCACTAAGATATGGTACTTTAGGACCAAGAATCCTTTCTCCATCTTCAAGTGGACGGAAAGGATCATTTTTTATATCAAGTGATCGAACAACCATAGGTGAAGCCATGGATGTGCATTATCCATATAAAATCGTTTCAAAACTATTTCTCACTACACCAAAAAAGGGTTTTTGCAGCGGTCAAAAAACGCTGCAAAAGACCTTTTGCAGCGTTTTTCCAAGTGTTGCGAAGGCCGGTGTTGCCGTAGAGGGAAGATTCTTTTGCAGCGTTTTTTAAACGTTGCGATTGACACTTTTGCAGCGTTTTTTCAGCGTTGCGGTTGACCCTTTTGCAGCGTTTTCTCAGCCTTGTGGTTGACCCTTTTGCAGCGTTTTTTCAACGTTGCTATAGACCCTTTTGCAGCGTTTTTTCAGCGTTACGGTTGACCCTTTTGCAGCGTTTTTTAAACGTTGTTGTTGACCCTTTTGCAGCGTTTTTTAATCGTTGCGGTTGACCCTTTTGCAGCGTTTTTTCAGCATTGCGGTCTACCCTTTTGCAGCGTTTTTTCAACGACGTGATTTTAATATTTTTTTAAAATTAATTCGCATTTTTAATATAAATGCTTACTACGCTACCGAAAATCATATACTTTGTTCTACACATTCAACCTAATTGTAATTTTACACTTTTTTCCATAAATAAAATATCCAGTAAATACAGAGATGTAATAAGACATCAAAAAATATAAAAAATCATAATTAAAAGGAGAAAATACGCTCTTACATTGAAATTAATTACACCATGCAATATTGAACTCATATACATTGTGCAATATTCAAAATAATTTCATTATACATGTTTCTAGTTTAAAATAGTGACCCGCAGCAAAAACATCTTTTCCATCATTCCGATGAGTACAAAAAGTGGAATAATTCATATTAGATTTTTCTCCCATGCTCAGCAAGTTTGGATTGATATTCTATAGCATCAAAAAAGGAGTTGCTGGTGCCAACATGAAAGTAAGCCCATGTTTGAGTGATGTGTATGGACTTAACTTACTTGATTGAAGAAAGATTGTTGAGCAAATTAAAGACAGGAGATTCCTGCATAGAAGTGGAAAATCAGTCATTAATTGAAGAGCAAAAAGCCAGGAAACAAAAAAATGAATTTACCAAAAAAAACCCACAACTTAAATACCAAAGCAACACTATTTTTTTTTCTCCCAAACTGTGGTTTTAACTTTTCAAGACTAGCTATATTCCACTAAAACACATCATTTCTGTTTAACCCATTTCTTTATCATTTCAATCTAAAGATAGAATAGTTGAAGAAAATTTATAATTAAATCCAATAATTACTTCAAATTGAAGCATGTGCGCACAAACCATTATGAAATCAATAAAGGAATATAAGAAACAAGTAATTGACTGACCCAACCTACCAAGCTATAAATCTAGTGATACACTTAAATTTGAGCCCTAGGTAGAGTTCTTCCACTTCACTGAAGAGGCTAGCTTAGATAATTAAAGGGGTGAGAGATTAAAGGACTTGGAATTAGAGGCTAGCAATCCAAATCCTGTATCAAGACTTGAAAGGAATCTGATTAACAGGTGCACTTATTTGATACCATTGCTAAACAAAGTTCAGTCCAACACCATAACTAAATCAATCTAACTTCTACCTCTAGTGAGCTCCATATTGACAGCATTACTTCCTGATTGCTCAAGACTTGCCATATGCTGAACAGAGTATATCACCCTCTCTCACTTTCTTCTTCCAACCATACTTTGGCTGCCGTTTCCCAATAAGATGGCAGGTGGGTTATTTGTTGCTTTAAATCTTCCAGGCGTAAGGTGGTGTGCTGTCGCAAGCCAAAAATAGTCCTTAAACCTCTAAAACTAATGTAGTAGTGGAAGTAAGGGTCGATCCCACGAAGAGTGTGTAATTCAATATTTTATGCTTCGTACAATGATTGGGGGATTTTTGTATGCAACAATTGTAAATAACATAATCAATAACAATGAAAATTAAATTAACGAAATCAATCAAATAACTAACCTTGGTCTAAGTCCACATCCACCATCGGAAATCCACAATTGATCATAGATACAAGGATAATTCAATTCATATTTCGAATATTCATCGTTGGAATTAATTCCTATTTCTCCTTAATTTTAGTTAATTAGAAACCAGCGTTCTAATTAACCCTAATTATTAAATAACCCCAGACCAGCGCTCAAGATTCAATTTAATAACAGCTTTACACAATAGAGAAATCGATGAACTAGATAACACAAACACCAGCGGTTGTATTCAATCTATTTAAACATTCTTCTTAAGATTCAATAACCTCTATCGCAGAAAATAATAAAATCCTAGTGCTTCACAAGTTAAAGGGATCAAACGATTACGGATTTGATGTTTAACTTAGCGGTAGGTTGTTACAATCAATAAACTAGCGGGCCCTCTAGCAATTAAACGCAACAAATCATAGAAATAAATGCAGAAGAACATTCAATACGCAGAATATAAATCAAACAATAAGAAAAACTATTTAGATCTCACAATATGTGGTTCTGAGGCTTCAATTTCCTTCAACCAAGCGTAAAAGTTTAGTTACACATGATAGATCTAAGAAAACTAGAGAGAAAATAGGTTGGAGGCGTTCTGCTCCGTTCTAAGGTTTTAAAAGATGTATTTATAGTTGTTTCCATAGGTGGTTGACTTAAATTAGGAAACCAGAATTTTCGTATCGGAAATGAACCATGCGGCCGCATGGTTTAGAGGCTTGCGGCCGCAAGGAACAAATGAACTCAGCCTTGAAACTCTCGGTAATGGTCTATGCGGCCGCATGAAATTAAAGGCTTGCGGCCGCATGGTTTTACGAAATTTCCTCCAAACAGCTTTCAGTGTTTTGGTCGTATCTTCTCTTCCCGATATCCGATTGAGGCGATTCAAGATGCGTTGAAAAGATAACTCAAAGGGCTACAACTTTTATTCAGATATGATCTTCCAATTCGATCGTTTTCCATGTCAAAAATGGGTCTCAATATGAGACTGAAAATCAGTGTATAACTTTTCGATTGGAAATTGATGTGTGATCATACTTTGACGATATTTCATCCATTTGACGTCTTCTTTCAAGCAATTGACTCTCAAATCTTCATTTTTTGGTTTGACACAACTTTTGTGTATTTGCACGCTAGTCCTTGAACTTTCATTTCTTTCACTTTGGTCCATTTTCACATATTTCTTCCAAATTACGCTATATCCATCAACTTGCCACCTAAACCAAAATATGAGAATACTAAGTACATTTAGGGATAAAATAATCATATGAGCGCATTAAATAAAGATACAAAATGTGTATTTTATATTCCTATCAAATTCCCCAACACTTAGCTTTTGCTCGTCCTCGGGTAAAACTTAAATTTAATTCTCCAAAGACACCAAGTCGTAATGCCAAGAACATAGAACCATCAAACTTTTTCAAAACACATAAAATTTCATTAATAAACATTCCATACAACTCATAATCAATTAGCAAGCATTTTCATATAAAGATGGAGTAAACCAAACATGTAGACCCTCACGGATATAAGCACTCATTCTCATGTGTTTAAAAGGGTAAGTGTTTCGCTCAAATTCATTCCAATGGAGATGTTCTACCATATGCTTGCATATCTTCTAATTCGCCACCACTTAGATCACATGCTTTACAAGAATCATAAGGACTTTTCAAAGGTTGTAACGTGGCCTATGGTCAAGGTGGGAAATATTTGGATATGTGACTCAAGAGCCATCGAAACTAGTGGAGTAAAGATAAATAGACTTAGCTCAAACATATACATAAGACATGTAAACCAACCACTCCACATGATAGCTTCATCATTTTTGCATCTATCTCACACAAATCGAACTCTTTCTTGGGATGTATGAAGAGTTATGAATATAGATCTTTTTCACATCAAATTCACTCTCCTTTATCACTCATTTTCTTTTTCTTCTTTTTTGTTTTCTTTTTCTTCAATCATTCATTTTTTTTTCTTATTTTTCTTGTGTTTTTCTTGCATATTCACACTTCTCATGACATTCAACAATACTCCACTAGTTCTAAGGCTTGGGTAAAGATATTGTTTTTCCAGTTTAAAGCTTGTAATGTGAGTTTATACAAAGAAAAGGTAATAAGGCTCAAATGGGCTCAACAATAGAAAATTCAATTACAGGGTCGGTTATTTGGCTAAGGTGGCTAATTTATGTAACAAAGATGGCCTTAATCATGTTCGTGCATGCATGTGTCAATGTGATCTTGAAGAGAATCAAGGCAAGTTCTAGAGAGACAAAACCATGGAAGAATATCACACATGAAAAAAAATAATGAGACTGTTATGGATGTGTCAATTTAAAGGCTCAAAATCTCACCGGCTTTTGTCCACATAATTAGTTACTACCATCCTCAAAGAAAATAACTGACTAATCAACTCTAAGTTGGAAGATTATTCATTCAATCATGTTATGAGTTCTTTAAAAGCCTAATTAATTCAGCAAATAGCATACACAACCCAAAACAATCATTTAACTCTCAATTCATTTTCTTGAAAAATCATGCAAAAACTTTTAAAATTTTTGAAATTTAAACTCAATCGAAATCTAAACTCAATCTAAATCACCTCCCCCACACTTAAAACTTACATTGTCCCCAATGTAAGGTGAAATGCAAAGAAAAGACAAAGATAACTAAAATATGAATGCGAAAAACAAAAAAAAAATAAAAAGATAAAGGAACGAACTCCCCTTGGGTTGCCTCCCAAGCAGCGCCTTTGTTTATTGTCTTTGGCTCGACTTATTGCTTTCTTGTTTAGCCCGGATCTATCATGGTTGGCTTCGATCTTCTTTGCGGTGCACCAAATCCATTGGGAATGATAACTGGTAGTGTTCTTCCACCTCCATGGAATGTATACTTGTAGTGACTGGGGTGAAACTTCAAATCCGGAATGAAAATCTGCAAAACAAAGGATAAAGGTTTCTCATTAGAAACTGGCAATACAAAATAAGAATTATTACCTGACTTTGAAAGATCATTTAATGCTGCCACAGTTCTTTGTAACTCGGTGTTTAAGGTCAACTCCTCTTTTTCCTTCCCAAGATGCTCATTAATGACAGATTCCCATTCATTTTTACCAGCAAATTTGAAAACATCATGTGCTAATTGATCAATTACATCAATAAAATGAACATGATTATTAATACACGAATGTTTCATGGAGTCATAGATATTAAGCTTAATGATCTTATCATCAAATTCCATGGTCAATGTACCATTATTAAAATCCATTTTAGTTTTGGATGTCCGTAAGAATGGTCTTCCTAACAAGATAGGGGTAGTATGATTACTATTGCCCATGTCAAGCACATAAAAATCAGCAGGAAAAAACAAATCATCAATTTTCACAAGAACATCTTCAACCACCCCCTTAGGATATGCATTAGATTTATCAGCTAGTTGAATTATCACACCAGTGTTATTTAAGGGTCCAAGTTTCAAGGAATTGTATACAGAATATGGCATGACATTAATAGATGCTCCTGAATCTAGCATGGCCTTTTCAAACTTAGTGTCACCTATCATGCAAGTGATAGTGAACATACCTGGATCCGTGCACTTTGCTTGAAGTTTCTCTTGAATAATTGCAGATACCTGTTCTCCAACTTTTACATTTTCAATTCCCTTCAGTTTCTGTTTCCTCTTACTTGTGCACAATTGTTTCAAAAATTTGGCATAACGAGGTACTTGTTTAATAATATCTAAAAGTGGAATATTTACCTCGCATTTACTAAAAATTTCATGCAACTCATCATGATCTCGTTCATATTTCCTAGATCCTACTAAAGTTTAAGAAAAATGAGGTACGTGTTTACAATCAGAAAGAGGTGGAAACTTACGCTCAGTTACCTCATTATCGTTGGGAGTAGTCTTGTTTGCAACGACATTTTCTTCTTTTTTTTGCTCAGACGATGTAGGGGATGTCTTTACTGCAACTTCAACCTTCGTATCATTCCTCAACGTGATTGCACTTACATTTGCCCGTGGGTTTTTCACCGTTTGAGAGGGTAGTTTTCCTGCATTCTGTGACTCCAATCGGCCCGACCGCATTAGCCATTTGACTTATCTGATTCTCCAAACATTGAATGCTAGCCCTTCTCTCCTGTTGAAATTGTAAAGTGTTAGTGGCCAGAGATCTAACAATATCTTCTAAAGACATATCAGAGTTAGAAGTTTGGCCCTGTTGTTGCCTAGGAGGGTATGACTGATTATATTGCTGGGAATTCTGCCAATTTTGATTCATAGGTTCATTCACTTGTCGATTCTCATAACTAAGATTTGGATGATCCATCCATCCTTGATTGTACGTGTTTGAATATGGATCATAATTCCTTTGTGGTTGTCCAGGAAAGCTACCGGCTACATTTACGTGTTCAATGGATTCTTCTTGAAGTGTTGGGCACATATCAGTTGGATGGCCTACCAATGAACAAATTCCACATGCATTCACTGTTTGCACATTACCTGCAACCATTCGACAAATAAGAGTAGTTAGACTCGCAAGTTGTTGTTCAATAGATGAGACATTTACCTCATTAACATATTTGGATGGCATGTCGAGTCTAGTGCTGAATTGTTGAGAATTGGCGGCCATAGTTGCAATCAAGTTCCTCAAACTATCAAGGAAACTCAAAAAAAAAAAAAATGACAAACAAGTTAAAACAAAACTAGAATAAGAAAAACAAATAAAATTCTATACTAAAATTCCTAAAAAAAATAAATTGCTTATAAACCTAGAAAATTATAATTTTTTTTTTCAAAAATAAATAAAATAACTAAAGAAGCACAAAAATAAATTGGCACCACTCCCCGGCAACGGCGCCAAAATTTGGTGTGCTGTCGCAAGCACCCAAAAATAGTCCTTAAACCTCTAAAACTAATGTAGTAGTGGAAGTAAGGGTCGATCCCACGAAGAGTGTGTAATTCAATATTTTATACTTCGTACAATGATTGGGGGGTTTTTGTATGCAACAATTGTAAATAACATAATCAATAACAATGAAAATTAAATTAACGAAATCAATCAAATAACTAACCTTGGTCTAAGTCCACATCCACCATCGGAAATCCACAATTGATCATAGATACAAGGATAATTCAATTCATATTTCGAATATTCATCGTTGGAATTAATTCATATTTCTCCTTAATTTTAGTTAATTAGAAACCAACGTTCTAATTAACCCTAATTATTAAATAACCCCAGACCAGTGCTCAAGATTCAATTTAATAACATCTTTACACAATAGAGAAATCGATAAACTAGATAACACAAACACCAGCGGTTGCATTCAATCTATTTAAACATTCTTCTTAAGATTCAATAACCGCTATCGCAGAAAATAATCAAATCCTAGTGCTTCACAAGTTAAAAGGATCAAACGATTACGGATTTGATGTTTAACTAAGCGGTAGGTTGTTACAATCAATAAATTAGCGGGCCCTCTAGCAATTAAACGCAACAAATCATAGAAATAAATGCAGAAGAACATTCAATACGCAGAATATAAATCAAACAATAAGAAAAACTATTTAGATCTCACAATATGTGGTTCCGAGACTTCAATTTCCTTCAACCAAGCGTAGAATTTTAGTTACACATGATAGATCTAAGAAAACTAGAGAGAAAATAGGTTGGAGGCGTTCTGCTCCGTTCTAGGGTTTTAAAAGATGTATTTATAGTTGTTTCCATAGGTGGTTGACTTAAATTAGGAAACCAGAATTTTCGTATCGGAAATGAACCATGCGGCCGCATGGTTTAGAGGCTTGCGGCCGCAAGGAACAAATGAACTCAGCCTTGAAACTCTCGGTAATGGTCTATGCGGCCGCATGAAATTAAAGGCTTGCGGCCGCATGGTTTTACGAAATTTCCTCCGAACAGCTTTCAGTGTTTTGGTCGTATCTTCTCTTCCCGATATCCGATTGAGGCGATTCAAGATGCATTGGAAAGATAACTCAAAGGGCTACAACTTTTATTCAGATATGATCTTCCAATTCGATCGTTTTCCATGTCAAAAATGGGTCTCAATATGAGACTGAAAATCAGTGTATAACTTTTCGATTGGAAATTGATGTGTGATCATACTTTGACGATATTTCATCCATTTGACGTCTTCTTTCAAGCAATTGACTCTCAAATCTTCATTTTTTGGTTTGACACAACTTTTGTGTATTTGCACGCTAGTCCTTGAACTTTCATTTCTTTCACTTTGGTCCATTTTCACATATTTCTTCCAAATTACGCTATATCCATCAACTTGCCACCTAAACCAAAATATGAGAATACTAAGTACATTTAGGCATAAAATAATCATATGAGCGCATTAAATAAAGATACAAAATGTGTATTTTATATTCCTATCATAAGGCCTTGATACAGGATTTGGATTGCTAAAATAACCAAGTGTGGCTGCCCATGGTGGAGGGGGGTAGCTAGACGAGTACTGAAGTTGAGGTTGAGAACGAAGTTCTAGCTGATGTTGAGGTCGTCTAGGGAATTGAGGTTGAGGTTGAGGTTGTGGTTGTGGGAGTTGTGGCTAAGACAGGAGTCTAGGTTAAGGCTGTGATCGAGCCCATGTATACATAATATACAACCACTTTCAACCATCAGCCGCACCCAATTTAGAGCATCTGAAGTCCTCCCCTAACACAATATGCATTGATCAAAATGTGGTATGTATAAACATCTGGTTCACATCCAAATTTCTTCATTACATGCAACAAACTTTCTCCAATCCTAACACATCCTCTTCTACTAGTCTTCCTCATCCTCCCCAATACATCTAATGCTTGTGAGTACAAGCATCAGATCAGAACAAATAACAAAGGATCACAAGCATTAGATGTCGGGTCATGTCGATTTTGTTAGCCCAAGAATAACTAACCAAGAAGGGGTGATTGGTTATTGAAACTTTTTCGTCAATTACTCAAGATTCTAATATAGTGAATGCACAAATATTCTAAACACAAGTAAATGCGTAAATAGAAAAATATAAGTTAGTGCGAAGTAAATGCATTAAGAGAAAGGGATAGAGAATGCAAACGATATGTTATGGAGGTTCGATCCAATGCAATGATCTACGTCCCCCGTTACCAAACTCTCCGTCACGAGCAAGGCCAAATGCACTATAATGGTAACTTACAACAAGGAGTACCAATCCTTAAGTGACTTACAATAAGGAGCACTTATCCTTAGGTGACTTACAACACGGAGCACCTATCCTTACAATCGAGTTTTCACAAGGCTCTCGAAACCGTCAAGGAATAAGTGATAATTTTACAATGAAGAAACTCTCTTAACAAATGATATAATCAAGTAAGTATTAGAGAGTTAGGTAAACACTTCAATAGATAGCAAATAGTAAAGCTCAAATGTTGATATTGTAAACTTTGATGAATGATGAATAATGAAATAGTTTGTATCTTTGTATCGAAGTTTTTCAATCAATGATCTCCCTTAACAAATAATACAAGTTAAGTATGAAGAGAGATTTACACTTTAAATCAAAGTGTTGGCAAAGAAAACTTTTATTAAGAATTGAAGAATAGATGAGATTGAGAAAGTTTCTTTGCAAAAAGAATTCATGATGAAATAGATGAAACTAGTTTTGATCAATCAAGAAATTCTTTGTATCAAAGTTTTCAAACCAATGATCTCTCTTAACAAATAATACAAGTTAAGTATGAAGAGAGATTTACACTTTAAATCAAAGTGTTGGTAAAGAAAACTTTTATCAAGAATGAAGAATAGATGAAGTTTGTGAAGAGTTCTTTGCTAAAAAGATTTCTTGATAAAATGAATAAAATATGTTGGAACAACCAAGAAATTCTTTGTAATAAATGAAATAGAATTTAAACTCAAGTAATATCAATGATTTCTTAATAAAAAAACTCTCAAAAATCTCTTCTAAATTGTTGAAAATGAATGGAGAAGAGATGGATATTTATAGATCAAGAAAGGATGGTTGCAGGAACTTTCGGTCGAGTGAACAGTACCTTTCGATCGACCGAAAGTGTCAATTTTGAAAATCCACCCGTTGGAAATCAGACCGTTACTTTCGGTCGACCGAAATGGTTTCGGTGGACCGAAAAGGGTTTCGGTCGACCGAAATGTTTCGGTCGACCGAAGTATCCAGACCAGATAGCTTTTGGTATTTTGATCATATCTTTCCCTGCCAATATCCGATTAAGGTGATTCAAAATGGGTTAGAAAGATAACTCAAAGGGCTACAACTTTACTTCAGAAATCATCTTCAAATTAGATCATCTTCAGTGTCAAATATCTCTCCCAATCTGAGATTGAAAACCGGAGTATAACTTTTTGATTGAAAGTTGACGTGTGATCTTTTGAGGGACATTTGAAAATGATTTTTCAAGGTTTTTAATAATGAATTTATGAGAAATATTTGAGCTTATGCACTTGCTAAATATTGACGAGTTATACATTTACATATATAAACGAGATTCGATAAATAACTCTATTTTCAATGTTCTTGATCTCTTCGAGCCTCTCTTTGACTTATATCTTGACTTGCAATTCTGTTAAATTCCAATTTGATTGTGGCATGCAAATCACTATTGTTTCGAATGAATTATCTTGAATGCTCATTTAACCTTCACTTGTACTTCATTTGAGTGTGAATAATAGTCTTCATAACTTTGAAGGCTTAAACACTCAATTCAATTTGTTAGTAAATAAGATGGACTTGTTTGTTATAATCAAAACATTAAGGTCATGATCAACCATAGGTCAACAATTTCCCCATTTTTTATTATGACAAACAAGATAATTTGCAATATTGATAGTGAACAAATTTATATAAAGTTTAAGCAAAAGTTCCCCCTATCAATATGTATATATCAAGTTTGAGCATGAATTTCCTCGTTTACAATTAGCAAGCATAATTATCCACATCTCTTCCCCCTTTTGACATAAGCAAAAAGGTAGCACATAGAGGAGCAAGGGTATGGTATTTAGGATCACAATTTTTCAAATCAACCATAGGCACATGTATTTCAATTGTATTCCCCCTTTCGTTTATACATGTATTCCCCCTTTCAATAATTAACTTAAGCATATATCAAAAGTATAAATTGCTCTTTCGATATTCCCTCTTTCAAACATAATCATTTAATTGATCTTCCTTCTTTTGACATAGGTTAAAAGAATAGCATTTAAGATCAATCATAGCATGCCTTTCCATATTAGAATTCATAATCATATTTCATAACATAATTCATGGAAATAATGGAAGTGATCAAGTTACACTTCATAATTCAATTCATAATTCATAGAAATATTTCACAATTCAAATTGATTTGATCATGCATTTTAAAAATAAATTTAGCCACAAATTTTGAATTCATCATATCATTATATTCCCCCTAGCTTTTATAAATTGATAATCAAATTTTAAATCAAAGCATGCATAATTTAAAATACGAAAGCATAAACATAAAAGCATATAATACTGGAATCGATATTAATTAAAATTTAATCATATGAGTATTTTTCGATACGATTTACCTTATTTTTGATAGCCATGAAACACATGTTGGCAATTTCTTCTTGGCTATTATTTCCGTCATCATCATCTTCATCGCTTTCATCCCACGTGGCTTGAAGAGCCTTCTTCTTGAAAAATTTCTTTTTATTTGGACATTCGGTACTCTTATGACCCGGTTTGTCACAATTGTAACAAATGATTTTCTTGCCCCTTTCTTCATTCTTTTCTTCCTTCTTTTGGAATTTTCGGTTGCTTCGAAAATTTCTCCATTTCTCCATAAGAATGACCAAATCATCAAGCTCTTCATCACACACATCATTGCTTGTTGTGCCTTCATCAATTACCGATTTTAGAGCAATTTGGCGACTTTCCTCTTTTGATTCTTCTTTGCTCTTTCTTGTCTCTTCCTTGACCTCGTCGTTGTTGAGTTCATAGATCATCAACGTTCCATACAATTCTTCCAAAGGATATGTATTCACATTCTTTGTGTTTTCTATAAGCATTCGTATGGGGCTCAATTCCTCCGAAAGTGACCTAAGCATTTTGCTTACAAGCTCACCATTAGTAAATTCACGATCAAAGCCTTTGAGACTATTAGTAATGTTGGTGAAGCGAGTAATCATGTCAACAATAGGTTCATTCTTTTTCATGAAAAAAATTTCAAAATCTTTAACTAAGATATTTATCTTAGTTTCTTTTACTTTGCTAGTTCCAACATGAGTAATCTCTAAAGCATGCCAAATTTCATGAGCCGAATCACATGTACTAATACGATTAAATTCATTTCTATCTAATACACAATAAAGTATATTTTTGGCTCTAGCATTTAAAGATAATTTTCTCTTATCATTTTCATCATATTCCTCTCTAAGTTTTGGAATAATTTGGTCCGGTTTTCCATCAATTTTGATAACGTTAGTAAGCTTATCTGGACCAAATTCAATAACCTCCCAAATATTATAATCTATGGATTGAATATATATAGTCATTCTAGTCCTCCAATAATTATAATTAGTACCATCAAATAAAGGAGGACGATTTGTAGAACACCCCTCAAGAGTTTGAAAAAAGTGGTTAGCCATTACTCAAGATTGTGAAATCTTTAAAAATGAGCACCTTGCCCTGATACCAATTGTTAGCCCAAGAATAACTAACCAAGAGGGGGTGAATTGGTTATTGAAACATTTTCGTTAATTAATCAAGATTCTAATATAGTGAATGCGCAAATATTCCAAACACAAGTAAATGCATAAATAGAATAATTATAAGTTAGTGCGAAGTAAATACGTTAAGTAAAAGGGATAGAGAATGAAAATGATATATTATGGAGGTTCGATCCAATGCAACGATCTACGTCCCCCGTTACCAAGCTCTCCGTCACGAGCAAGGCCAAATGCACTATAATGATAACTTACAACAAGGAGTACCAATCCTTAAGTGACTTACAACAAGGAGCACTTATCCTTAGGTGACTTACAACAAGGAGCATGTACCCTTAAGTGACCTATAACAAGGAGCACTTATCCTTAGATGACTTACAACACGGAGCACCTATCCTTACAATCGAATTTTCACAAGGCTCTCGAAACCGTCAAGAAATAAGTGATAATTTTACAATGAAGAAACTCTCTTAACAAATGATATAATCAAGTAAGTATTAGAGAGTTAGGTAAACACTCAATAGATAGAAAATAGTGAAGCTCAAATGTTGATATTGTAAACTTTGATGAATGATGAACAATGAAATAGTTTGTATCTTTGTATCGAAGTTTTTCAACCAATGATCTCCCTTAACAAATAATACAAGTTAAGTATGAAGAGAGATTTACACTTTAAATAAAAGTGTTGGCAAAGAAAACTTTTATTAAGAATTGAAGAATAGATGAGATTGAGAAAGTTTCTTTGCAAAAAGAATTCATGATGAAATAGATGAAACTAGTTTTGATCAATCAAGAAATTCTTTGTATCAAAATTTTCAAACCAATGATCTCTCTTAACAAATAATACAAGTTAAGTATGAAGAGGGATTTACACTTTAAATCAAAGTGTTGGTAAAGAAAACTTTTATCAAGAACGAAGAATCGATGAAGTTTGTGAAGAGTTCTTTGTTAAGAAGATTTCTTGATAAAATGAATAAAATATGTTGGAACAATCAAGAAATTCTTTGTAATAAATGAAATATAATTTAAACTCAAGTAATATCAATGATTTCTCAATAAAAAAGCTCTCAAAAATCTCTTCTAAGTTGTTGAAAATGAATGGAGAAGAGATGGATATGTATAGATCAAGAAAGGAAGGTTGCAGGAACTTTCGGTCGAGTGAACGGTACCTTTCGGTTGACCGAAAGTGTCAATTTGAAATCCACCCGTTGGAAATCAGACCGTTACCTTCGGTCGACCGAAATGGTTTCGGTGGACCGAAAAGGGTTTCGGTCGACCGAAGTATCCAGACCGGATAACTTTTAGTATTTTGATCATATCTTTCTCTCCTGATATCCGATTAAGGTGATTCAAAATGAGTTGGAAAGATAACTCAAAGGGCTACAACTTTGCTTCAGAAATCATCTTCAAATTAGATCATATTCAGTGTCAAATATCTGTCCCAATCTGAGATTGAAAATCGGAGTATAACTTTTTGATTGAAAGTTGAAGTGTGATCTTTTGAGGGATATTTGAAAATGATTTTTCAAGGTTTTTGATAATTAATTTATGAGAAATATTTGAGCTTATGTACTTGCTAAATATTGACGAGTTATACCTTTACATATATAAACGAGGTTCGATAAATAACTCTATCTTCAATGTTCTTGATCTCTTCGAGCCTTTCTTTGACTTATATCTTGATTTGCAATTCTGTTAAATTCCAATTTGATTGTGGCATACAAATCACTATTGTCTCGAATGAATTATCTTGAATGCTCGTTTAACCTTCACTTGCTTCATTTGAGTTTGAATAATAGTCTTTATAACTTTGAAGGCTTAAACACTCAATTCAATTTGTTAGTAAACAAGATGGGCTTGTTTGTTGTAATCAAAACATTAAGGTCATGATCAACCATAGGTCTACAGATTTTGTTGCAGATCAAAAAAGACCTTGAAACCAAGAACATACTACTCAGAGATCAAAAAGCTGAGAGAATAATGATTTTCTACAGAATCACAGAAGAACCCATCATTTTGTAGCATCCCAAAGTGCCCTTTTTCTTACTTCTTCAACTTCACAGTCCAAACCCCAAAGCCACAAACAAGAAAATAGAAGAATTAAGCATGATTGAAAATATGGAGAGAAGAAAGAAATATGGAAAGGAGTGCCCTATAGGTTGGAGAACACTAGTTTTTTCAGCAGCAGAACCAGGGAGGTAAAAAATGATCAGACGGCTGAAAATAGAGGAGAGACTTCAAATGGCTCTCTAGACCCCACATGATGACTTGTTTTTATGCCTTGTTTATTGGATACTTGTGGCAAAAGCAGAAATGGTTAAACAAAGGGGTCACATATTTTTTAGAACAAAAGGGTCATCATAGTAAAATCAATAGGGTCCCAAGCCAGAAAGCACCCTGCCAGATGGAGAAAGTACCCTGCCAGATGCACACAACTGATAAAAGCAGTGGTAATTTCTTTCAGGGACTGCAGCAAGCAAGCACAAGTAGTAAGCACAATTACACAAGGTGAAAGAAATTGTGGTTGAAGTCGTAGTCATTCTCAGTATTACCACTACATTTTGATTAAAAAGATAACTCATAATTAAGTGTCATATAATAAGTTTAATAGTAAAATTTAATAGCTTTATACTTTATGATAGAACATAAACGGATTGCCTTGTGTCACTAATATAGTGTTACCGATATAAAAAGCCGCAAATAGTACCTTGAATTGTCATTTCTAACAGTTCTTGCATTGCCAAATGCCTCCAAAAGTGGGTTGACTAGAATAGAAACAAGTAGATGTTAGCATAATTGCAATTTGACTGCATGGTGAGAGCTGTAATATGAAAAAGAAATTCAACAGATTAATTCCATCAACAAAAGACCAAAATAATGGGCTTTTGCAGTTGGGTCAATCCATAATTAAACATAGAAATTATTAACCAATATCTCCAGACCTTTAAAAAATATACCTTAATCAAATAAGTCTAATACTGCTCTTTGGCTAAGCAACAGTACTTCCCGCAAGGTGGAATTGGCTTTGTTGCAAGCGGGAGTTACCATAGGGTTAATAGCTCAGGCCTATCCATAAGCTCTCCACCCTGGCTCCTGGGAGGCACATCCTACGATTTACCTCCTCCACAATGGTCCAGGGCAGGGTCGGTGGGGGCCCTCAAGGTTGGGGTTTTAAAAAAAAAAAAAAAAACAGTACTTCCTATGGCTTCACTAAGAGTCCGAAATTCATCAGTAGGTCTGTATAAGGTCAAATTACCCATATACACTTCCTCAACCCAAACCTTCCAACGGTCTCGACCGAGTGGCAGGTGATGCACCTTTGCACTTGGGTCTGTTGTTGCAATCTTCCCTTCTGCTACGACTTCTTTCTCCTCAAACATGTACCAATGCAATAGTTGACATTTTGCATTTGTCATAGGTACAGTACTTCCAAGTTGTGACTACAAATTCATAGTAGACAGAAAATAATATTTTTTAAATTACAATGCTCCAAACTGGATATATATTGAATAAACATTTAGTAATGTATGACACAAAAACCTGAGGAGTAATAGCATTTGAATTCCCGTCCTCTACATTCTGAAGTCTATTTACTTCACTTACAACACATGAAAAAAAAAATCACATGTTGACAATGAAGAAGAATTCTGCATTACATTTTAGAAATAACTTTTTCTACATCAACAACCACAATCGATGAAGTCACAAATTTATTATCCCCAATTCCAAGAGGCAAGAACCAATCAATTTGAAAAACAAAATAAAATAAGATCTTGTAAGAGAAAATGAACTTAAATTAAAATATTCTTACTGAAGAAACTATGGTTTTGCAAAAAATGATACTTGCTCCTCTTCATCTCAGGGGCTCCATGATGCAAGGTTAAAAGTTTATTCAAGACTCGACATAATTATAATATACTGAAACAAGGACAATGAGAACTAAACAAGTTTCAACACCAAAAAGCTTGATCACCTTTGTGCAAGAGGAATACTTTTGATGAATTCCATAAGTTGGAACAATTCTATATTTCATCTACATCAATCTCAGCATACCATAGCTGTCCAAATATCCCACATCAAACACAAACTAACACGATGAGAATCGTGACATTAAGATAGTAATCCATGTGAAATCTTTAATCTATCTACTGCCTATTATTGCTTTCCAAAATAATCGGAATAGTATTCACCAATTGTTTTAAGTTGGCCTAAGCAAGGCGACATTCAGCATATCCTCAGGGTTTTTTTCATGGACCATACAAAATCACCAGGTTGAAATATTGAGAATTGAGAAGTCTCATGGATTAATTAGCTGATGACGTTTTGTTGAGCTCTTCTGAAGTTCCAATTAAATTTAAGTCATTAACATAAACTACCACAATTGCAAATCCAATATTTGTTTTCTTTATGAAAATACATGGGCAGACATCGTCATTTTTATAGTCTTCTTTCAACAAATATTCGTTAAGGCGATTATACTACATGCGTCCGGATTGTTCCAATCCATATAAAGATCTTTGCAATATAATTGAGAACATGGTTCTCGGGCATGTATCATTTGTTTCTTGCACTTTAAGTCCTTCAGGGACTTTCATATATATGTCACTATCAAGTGAACCATACAAATAGGCAGTTACCACATCCATAAGGCGCATCTCGAGCTTTTGTGACACAGTCAAACTAATTAAGAATCTAAAAGTGATGGTGTCCATTACGGGAGAATATGTTTCCTCATAATCAATTCCTGGTCTTTGTGAGAAACCTTGAGCTACGAGTCGGGCTTTGTATCTTGTAATTTCATTATTTTCATTTCTCTTTCGTACAAAAATCCATTTGTATCCAACAGGGATTACATTTTTAGGTGTTCGAACTACATGTCCAAACACTTTCCGTTTCTCTAAAGAATTCAATTCCGCCGTATGGCTTCTTTCCATTTTGGCCAATCATTTCTATTTTTACAGTATTTAATAGACAATGGTTCAGAATCCTCATTTTGCAAAATATCAAGAGTCACGTTAAAAGCGAAAATATTGTCTATAACAACATTATTTCGCTCCCCTAATTTATGAGATAACATATAATTTATTGAAATCTCATTATTTTCGGACACTTGTGATTCTTCAAGAACCATATTTTTAATATTTGATTGATTAATTTTCTCCAACATTACTTCTTCTAAAGTTTTTGGTTGGTTTTTCTCTTGTACTTTTCTTTTTCGAGGTATAGAGTCTTTTGAACCAACTGGTCGACCACCCTTCTGGCGTATTTGAGATTCATTTGCTACAGCAAATTGTCTTCTAGGGACATTAATTTTTGCTGGAATATTTTCTGTTGGTATATGTGACTTTGTCACTTTTGTTGTGTCAACAAATGTATCTGGTAATTGATTTGCAACTTTTTGCAAATGAATGATTTTTTCAACATCTTGCTCACATTAATTGCTGCGGGAATCAAAATGAGATAGAGTTGTTTCATTACAAGAAATTTTACCTTATTTATCAGGATATAGTTTTTCCCCTCCCAAAATTGGGAAAATCATGTAATCAAAATGACAATCTGCAAACCGTGCAGTAAATAAATCATCCGTTAAAGGTTCGAGATATCTAATAAGTGGAAAACGTTTTCTCCGACATATCTTCATCAGTGATTTTTTTTTTTTCCACACAATGTCAATTTTGAACATATTCTAAATAGTTCAGAATCGTACTCACTAACAGTTTTGAAATCTTGCAAACGAAGATACATCCACTCATAACGGGTTTTGGGGAGGACTATAGTTCTCTGATAATCAAATATTTCAGTTAATTTTTTCCAAAGAACCTGTGGCTCTTTTTCAGTGAGATATTCTATTTTCAATCCATCGTGAAGATGATGACGAAGGAAGATGAGTGCTTTTGCATGATCCTGCAGGGATTCTTTGTTTCCTTCTTTTATTGTTTCTTCCAAACCTTTTGAGACAAGATGGATATCTGCATTGGGCACCCATGACAAATAGTTTTTGCCAGATATGTCAAGTATAGCAAACTCAAGTTTCGTGATGTTTACCATGTGATTTAACTACACAATAAAGCAAAAAAAAAAATACAATTAGTTTCGAAGAATATGATTAAACATCAATAGTCAATATCAATATGACATAAGTTACATGTTTTCCTTCAGGAATAAACACTAATTTAAAATAGTATGTTCTTCGAAACATGTGCTACTTCGGGAGTATGTTGTATTTTAATATTGCTTTTTCAAGAGCAATATGTCAATATTCTTCTGGAATATTGAAAAATATAATTTATGCTCTTCAGGAGCAAGTAATATTCTTCTGGAATATTAATTATAATGCTGTGCTACTTCAGGAGCAATAACATGATAAATTATTAATTTAAAATTTATAGAAAAATATCTAAGAAAAATTTATTCAAGTAACGACACAAAAAGTATATAATAATCACCATATCTTACAAAAACAAAAAATAATGTGAATTAAAGCATGAATTAACATGTGTATAAACACGAGTAAGATATATGTTTATGATTGCAAATAAATAAATATTGGTGAATAAGATATACATTTTTTTAATTAACGAGGCAGAATTAAAGAGGCATGATACAAACATGATAAGATATATAAGCAAACGTGAATATCGAGACATAATGGTGCAAAACTGATTATGGCAAAAAAAAAAAAAAACAAATTGGAAGAAATTGTTAATGACGGCGGCAATATGAAACAAATTAACAGATTCCAATAACAGCACATAATGAAACTAATTAACATTACCAATTAATGTTAACCAGCAGAAACCAATTAACATATATATATATATGTATAGAATCAAGAGTAATGATTGAAAATTTAGATGCTGCACACAAATTAACGTGTTTGTATTAATAAAAAAAATTCACATGTTATCAAATTAATTTTGGTACATATGATAGATTATTATGTTTAAAAAAAAAAATTTTACCTTCTCTAAACTTTGAAGAATTAAACTTTCGTACTGATAACGTGTTATAAAAAGAGAGAATAAGAAAAGTTAATAGACTTGTGTGTATTAAAATGAGAACCAAAGCCCTATATTTATACGGAAGGAATAGGGATACATATGATAATTATATCTAAGGTTGTATGGGTACATGTGTCATTCACACTAAACCCTAATTTACTTTCATTTTACAACATATATATATATATATATATATATATATATATGGAAGGAGTAATATTTGAGAAACACGTGCTTGCTTGGTCAAGTTTTTAGGTTCTACTTGGGAGTCTTCTTATGTTTTTTTTCATTGATTTTGATCATTTTTAGGTGTCATCATTTATAAGAGTTGAGAAAAACAATGATTTTAAGTATTTTGGGCATTGGAAACCACCCAAAATCAATTTAGTATGATTTTGATCGTATTTTTAACCTACCAAATAGGTGAATTTTTGTCGTTTCTTAAAAATTTCTTTAAATTTTACTATCTATAAAATAATTACTTCCAACTCACTTATTTTGTTTCAAAACTAACTTGTGAAAGTGCAGGAACTTCAGTGACCGTTTCTGCAAGTTTTGAATTTCAGTTACCGTTTTGTTATTTTTGCTTAAGTTCAGTGACCATCTGTGAAATTAACCCCTAAAAATACAATAATAAAAAATTTAATTATATATAAAGAAAAAAGTTACTTTTTAACTACAAATTTACTTATAAGTAAAAATTATTTATAAGATAAAAATTCACTTTTGTATAAAAAAAATGGCTTATGAAGTAAAATAGTACTAATAAAACAAAAAAATCACTTATACTATATAAAGTTTACCTATAAGTAAAAAAATTAATTATTTGTAAAAAATAATTTAAAAGTACAGAATTAAAAATTTAATTAGAAGTAAATATTTCACTATTAAGTTAAAATTAATTTATATGTAAAAACTATTTATAAGTATAATATTACTTATGAGTAAAAAAATTTCATACAAAAAATTATAAATTGAAAATTTCACTAAGAGGAATATATATAATTTTTAAGAAATTAGATAATAAACTTTCAAGCATGGATTTGATTATTTTAAAAATCGCTACTAAAAAATCAACCAAAACAGGTACTTTAAAAAAACCCATAATCAGTACCCCAAATCCCAAGCAAGTCCCAAATGTTTACATACAATGTGCCTCGATGAATATGTGGTTAAGAAAGTAGGTAAAAATTATAGATCGAATGTGTGGATAAAAATTAAAAATAAAGTTTGAAAAATTTATAAGCAATTATAAACTTTGTCAAACATGTGGATTAAATCATAAATCTAGAAATTAAGATGGATCAAATGATAAATATGTGTGACAAGATTAATCAATTAAGAAATTCGAACAAAGTATACAAAGAAAAATTATCAGTGCGACGTATACGAAAAAGATTCTTCTGTTATTCATGAGAAATGGCAGAAACACATACAAATTCATCATATATGATGATAATTAACTGTTCAGCCAGTGCTTGCAAACAAAAACTAAAGACATGGAATTTCAAGACCTTGAGAACTGCAAAAAAACACTATCCGTGCATATTTGGTATAAAGTAGTGCTCAACACGACTCAATAGTATAATGAATAAAACTTCAACGTATTTTTTTCTTTAATATTATTTAGTACTATCGAAATATCATGGTTAAACATAGGCATTAGGGTTCTGAAGAAGGTATGCTTCAACAACCTTGTATATTGCCATCATCTTTTCCTTTCCTACTTTGATTTCTTCTTCTTTGAGCATAAAATCTCCCGAAGTATAGTACTTGCTTGTTACCTTCGAAATCGAGACACCATCTGGAGACTGCTTGAGCATGACCTCGTAAGTTATTTTTTTGAGCTTGTCAACCAAAGCATCACATTCGATTAATGTGTAACTGTATGTATACGTCTCTTCATTCAGCTCATCAATGTGGTATTTCACAGATTTGAAAGCTCCTCCTGCACATAGAAAACTCAACATTATGTTCATTTCAATGATTAATCGATTTATTTGGTCACAAAACATGAATGTAGTGGATCAGTGGTATCAAAGTACTCTTCCGAGCTTCACACTACTCCAGTGGGCCTAAGCAGGATTGGAAAGCGCAGACGGAAAAAAAGTTAATAAAACTATCATGACAATAAATTCGGCTCGTAGCCTATATGTAACGAGGGAGAAGTACATTAATGATCTGATACCTTCAGCAAAGTTGATCTGCTTAATGCTTCCAATGCCTCCATTCCCTTGTAAGAATTCTACGCTTTTGATAGCTTGTGGCATGAGCTTGGGGATCAAGCTATGAGAATCAACAATTGAGGCCTTAAAGATCCTCGATGGTGATACTGGCGAGGTGTATTCATCAATGAAGGTAGTGACAGCCATGATATAGCTCACAGGATTGAGAAAGTTGAGTGCACAACAGCAAGAAGGATTATAGAAAACTTTAGCTGAATTAGAAGGCATTGGAGAAAAACAGTATTTATAGACTTGAAAAGGGGTATGTTTTTGTCTTTTGTTATGAAATGTGTCATTCATGACAGAGCCTAAGATATTCCTTTGCCTGTCCACATGTTTGTCATTTAGACCTTCCTAATGTTGTATAAATTAATCCAATATTATTTAGGGGGAAAGAGAGAGAGAGCAATTAGAACTAACATTAATTGCATGTTAATGGGGAGGATTTGATAGCACAGGACATTACTGACGAGAAAGAAGCTAAAAATTTGTTAGTCTTGTATAGACTAACTTTTTGTTTTCGTCTCTGTATGTGTACTTTCTACATATTTCTGAAGACAATTCATTCATTTATTTCTTCCCTATCCACCACGATAACAGAAACAATTTGCGAAAATCCAGACCCGGAAAGGCAAAGGGCTGGTGGTGGGAATTCGGGAAAGTCAAGACGATTGGAGGCATCTTTAATCAAGCAATATTACAGCAAAAGAACGAAACGAAGTGAGAGGTCAAGGGTCACAGAAAAGATTAGTGTGTATCAAACATGTACAAAAGATCCACTAAAAGAACATAGGAAATATCAAATTTTAATGTAGTAGGTCTTTGTTGCCTGCAGATTGTTGGGTTGCAGAGATGGTCCAAAACTAAGGATATTTACATCAAATTAAAGAATATGCCTGTAAAATTTCGTGCTATCTTTTTAATGTGCACAAGGAACAAACCTATTACCATATAACTATCAAGAAAAGCTCTTCTAATTAACTCTATAAATATCAACACATTCTAGAGCCCAAAATATTCTAGTATCCTCACTTCTCATTCTCAAAGGGTCAAAATCTTCAAAACTTAGCCATGGTTATCACACTTTCAGCTATGAATACGCTTCTCCCATTCCTCCAGCAAGAATTTCAAGCATCAATCATAGACTCTCACAACTTGATTCCAACACTCGTGCCACAAGCTATATAAAGTATCAAATGTATCCATGGCAATGATGAAACTGGAAGTAATAAGAAGATCAACTTCGCCGGAGGTAAAAACACCAAATTTATGAGTGCAACACACGACATTACATCCTTTTCTATCAACTGGGAATTGTGATATGCTTCACGCAGGAAAACAGAGTCCCTATCGCCCTTCAGAGAAACATAGATCATATCAGGATGCCTTATCAACATCCCCTAAGTTGTTGAGAAAATCTGAATTCCTCTCGAAAATGGGTTAAATGATCAACAAGTGTTCCCTTCTCAACGGTGAGGCTCAAGATCTCGTGAACACCACCAAATGCATGCTTTTCTTTCTCTGGAGTGCCAGACCTCAATTCTGAAAAATCAGAGTAAGGCGATATAAAAGGCATATCTCTAAATTGAGAAATCCTTCTCATTTCGCCTTTCGAAATACTAAGCCCCTTTGGTAGCTTCACTCTATTGAACTTGGGGGATTGATCAAAAATCAAATCTCTCTCCTCCATCTCTCTCTCCTTATTCTCTTCTTCTTGGAGCTCTGCAGCAGAGACAACAAGCTCAGGGTCCCAATAAGTCAACTCCAAAGCTGCTTGTTCTGTTGCAACAACCTTGAAATACTGTGGGTATCGGTGACAAATAGTGTCACGAAACTCCAATGGAAGTCCAAGATCAGTCTTCAAATTGGCAATCTTCTCCAAAAGAATCCTCTTCTCAATCGACATCATCAACAATTTCCTTAGCTTGATAACCAACAAGTCCTCCGTTTCATTCCTAACCTTCAACTCCTCGAGATAAAGCTTCTTGGCCTCTGGAGTTAACTTAAACTGAAGTGAATATACCCATTCTTCCACAATTTCAAACACAAAAGGAAATTTTCTCAACAAAGCAATAAATCGCCGCTATTTCTGCAGCCCCAACTCTTTTCTCCATCTACCTAAATCGTGAAGGGCCATAATCCTATTCGGCTGGCTCACTAAAATCTACCTAATTTTTAAAGTTAACTTGATCTTCTTATCCCTTTGAATTACATTATCAAAAGGAAGCTCCTTCCTCTTCTTCACAACACCCACACTTATTAACGGAACATGAAAATGGGTTCTCCTCAAATTCCCCAAAGATACATTGTTTTGCTCAAAAACCAACTTTTGACCCAAAAATGATGTCTTTACAGAGGGAACTGAAATAGGGTTCTCTAAACAGAACTTGGGTTTTCGAAGCAAAGATGATTTATGTGAGAAAAAAAATGGTAAAGAGCCCATTGATGGCAAATTTATTTGCAAAGAAGTCAGGAATTTGGGTTCCATAATAACTTTCATTTCTTACGAGGAATCACTGGAAAAATGAAATAATGTAACACAACAACGCCGACATCACAGAGCGTATGATCTATATATCTATATAAGAATAGACTGACCTGAAGTGCTGAATTTAGGGTTCATCGGCTAAAACCCTCTACAGATTTTTCCCCCTTATCTTCTTCTGTCCTCGACCCACCATTTGTTATGAAGAATTGAATGCAAAAGTGATTAATTCGTTCGTGCTTCGAGAGAGAGTGCGCAAAAGCAATCGTAATGAACTGAGTGGGAATCGTTAAGAACTAAGCAAGCTTCTTGGTGATGTGACCATTGCCAATGGTGGAGTGATGCCTAACATTCACAACCTTCTACTTCCAAAGAAGACCGGTGGTTCATCGAAGCCCTTTGCTAATGAAGATTAGATGAAGTGAAAGGGAAGGACAGAGAGAATTTGCACCGTTGTTATTGAAATCACAAAGTTGGACCATGGGAGTGTTAGATTAATTAGGTTTTTGGTTCCCTGTTTTCCCTTTTTCCCAACAATTTTTAGTGGTGAATTTTACGCAAACCCTTCAAAACCAGAAAAATCAGGCAACTCAAAAACCTCATTCTTTCTCTCTTGTTTCCGATGGACAATGAATGTGTGTATCTGTGTGTGTGAGAGAAATAGAGAGGTTTCTTCTTGAAATGAGAGCACAAAGTTGGGGAGGATAATAGAAGGGTGCCACTATTTCCATCCACATTTTTTATATATTCATCCCACTTTAAGTTCATCCACTACAAAAATTTTAAATTTTAAAAAAATATTATTTACATCCACGTCAGATTCCAATTTTGTCCTTGTTAAATTCATTTATTTAAATACTATGTACATCCACATAAATCTTACATATTCATTCCACTTTAAATGCATCCATAATATTATAGATTCACACAATCCCTAAAACCATAAACTGTTTTAAGTGAAATAAATGAAATACGAATAAAGTTGAACTGATTAAACATTAAATTAACATATATTATTAACTTAACCATGTTAATAGTGTTTATTAGAAATCTTATCATTCTTATTCATAAAACTCAATCCATCAAAGGCAGATTCGGCCTTACCATGAAAAATAAGTCAGATTCACTATACATTAGCACATTTAATAATGCCAATAGCAATTTAATACTGACAATAGCAATTTACCTGTTAGTTGTCGTGTTTCCAAGATGCATATGTAGATTAATCCAAGCTGCCACAAACTTCTCTTTATATCGAAGAAGCCATGAAATCATGACGTAATTGATTGCTTGCGGGAACTGTTGAAATTTGGATTCTAAGAGATTTTTCTTGTACTCTTCTATAAAAAGATTTAGTAGAATCCGATGAAAAAAACCAATGGATCAATTTAGAGTTATGTATTTTTATTTAATTTTGTTTATGTCTATTTAAGTAAATTTACATAGGATTTAAAATATAATAAAATTTAATTTTTAAAAGTGGATGTATATATAAAAAATGTGGATGGAAATAGCGGTACCCTAATAGAATTCTAACGGACAAACATCAATGATGTGGTTTAATTGCTACTTAACGGAATCCGTTAAAGTTAACGGCAAGAAAAGTGGAACAAGAATTTCCGTTACATTCCGTTACATAGCCACTTTATATATAGAAGAGATATAGAAAGAAAGAGGAGCCGAGCAGCCATTAAAGAAAAAAAAAATGTTTTCGACAGTGAAAAAGAAAAAAAAAAGACAAAAGGCAAGCACGCACAGCAGAGACATTCACGCACAAAGGAGAGGCCGACAGATTGAGCACAAAAACAGGGGCAGAATTTGATATATATTATATATATACACAACCCACAGGAGGAAAAGAAACAAAAAAAAATAGGAGAGGAGAGGAAGAAGTCAAGAAAAGTGGCTGGAAGAGAAAACAGTGGTTGTTTAACCATACACACATTCACGTACACACAAAGGATGGCAGCTTTTGGAAAAGCAAAGGACATCAGCTTCTAATTTATATATATATATATATATACAAATCACGCATATGGGGCGGCATAATTAGAGGCAGGCAATTGAAATATATATATAAACATTTAGCAACTGATTTGGACGCACAAAAAGTGGAGGAAATTGGCCGGCAACACTAATATGGATATTATTCACGTTCATCAGTTTTTGGTGATGTCTTTCCAATTTTGCGTAGTTAAATACTTTTATTATTAGGATTGATGATGTAGTTTAAAGTTTTTATTATATGTTTAATTTCAAGATTTTCATGTCATTTTAATACTTGTTAATTAATTATTGTGTGTTTAATGCTTTAATTATTTGCGCAACAATTAATTGATTTAAGAATAATACTGAGATCGAGAAGTGACGTAATTCTAACTCGTGCAATAATTAGCATAGACATTATAAGAGATCGAGAGATAATTATAAGTTGTGAGATCTTTGTTGAATTCCTATAAATAAATGCGTTCATATGCGTGTGAATTTATATAGATATGTAATAAGTTCGGGCATATGAATAGGATTAGTGTTGCTCGAGAGAGATCGCTAACTACATTAGGTTAATTTGATCGTTGGCACGTATGAAAAATTGGTGAATGAATTGGAATTAAATGTATGATAAATAACCTAAGTGAAATCGGAAATCCCAACTATCCCATCACATAATCTTTTTGACAGTTTTAATTTGAGTTTTTTATTTTATTTGATAGTTTGTTAGTTTATTTATTAGAATTTCGCTTAGAAAACTGAATTTGATTTGATCATTAGTTACTATTTTAATTTAAATTAAAGTTAGGTTAGTTTAAAAATTTATCGTAGATAGTAGTCTATGTGAGACGATATTCGGACTTAATAAATCCACTTTATTACTCGTCAATATCCGTAAACTTGCGGAATTTCATGAACAACACACTATAAGGCAGCTCCCATTTTCGCAGAAACTCAAATGATGCTTAGGGCGAATGGGTGATGGGACTGCCACAGTCGAATGAAGCCACGTGTGCTTCATCCAGTGGTCACAACTTCAATTGTAATGTAACTCCAATGCTAAAAACTTTACTTCTCTCTCTAGCTTTATATATGCAATATTACTTGCTTGTTGGAATTTGATCTAGCAGTATTTCATTAAGTTATAGTGTTGATTCACCCTTGGAGCTCGAACACTTTGTTGGCTCGCATCCCAAATTGTGATCCTTCTTACACGTGGTTTGGTTTCTACTTATGTGGATGCGAGTGGGGGCTCGGGTTTCTATTGACTCTTTTTTTAGATCAACAAATTGACATCGTCTATGGAAACATGCATACACATTCCAACCATGACCATCCCGTAGAAAAGCTAGCTGAAAAGCCCCTTGGAAATCCCCTTTGGAAAAATGATGTGCTCTTGAAAAAGGATAAGCTGACGTAATAAAAGGAATATTCTTAAAATTTCAGTATTTGATTCTCTAGATGAGTATTTCAAGATAAAAAAATACATTGCTACATACTCATTCCGAGGGAAGAGAACTCTGAAAATGAAAATGTATCACCTATGAAGGTAAGGGAAAACCCTGAAGAGGGCCTTCCCAGGCTGCCCCAATGGGCCGTCACCTGCCCCACCATCAGCATAGACAAAGTGAGATGAGGGTGGCAGCCCAACTTACTAGAGAAATGGCAACATGGCCGCTAATATGATGAACATGACTCAGTAGAACATGGTCATGCAAGAGCTCCTCAGGCGATCCAAAACCAAAAGGACAGCCATTCCACCCTTATCCGCCTCAGAGAAGTACTATCTCCAAGAGGACAAGGTCCAAAGCTAAATGGCTACCTCCCCTCAGTATGCGAGAGATGAAGCCCCTCTTGAAAGGGAGGTAGGAGTGGATATCTCTTCAAATTACGCATCGCCCGACCTTCCAAAGTCCCATTCAATATAAACAACTTTTTCCCTAAATACGAACCTAAGAACAGGCCTCAGAGGACTTCAAGCATGTTTTATAGGCTCAGCCTAAGGCGACCTAGAAATAGGCCATCCCAGCTACCCAGAGCACCTAGGAGCAAGCGTCAACCGCCTCTACTATTTTCGACGCGGCATGGGAACATGCAAAATCAAGCTTCGCCAAATCCTCAGCCTAGAAATAGGTGTTGGAGAAGGGATAAACAAGCCAGGAATCAAGTGGCTTGCCCTAGCCACCGCCTAGGCATTAGGCCGAAGAGGAGAAGAACTCCAAAAAGCCTCAAAGATCCTTTGACCTTGGTGACGATGATGACAACTTACCTTTTCACAAGGGTTGAGGAATGTTCTAGTTCCAAGCTACTTTGCATCACCTAAGATTCCCAAGTATAACATGGGAGGTGATCGGGCCAAGCATCTCAACAGCTATAAAACTCACATGAGCTTGAGAGGCTCCTTCCCAGTTATGAAGTGTAGAGCCTTCCACTTGACTTTAAGCGGGGCAGCTAAAATTTCGTATAATAGAATACTAGAAGGAAGCATTCAAAGCTGGCCAGACTTTAAAAAGGCTTTCCTCAAACGTTTTACAACTAGTAAAGAAGGTAAAGGCCCAATACAACACATTCAGACATAAAGTAGCAGCAAATTCATGGATGAAATTACCTACTGTATGCAGATTTCCAATAGGGAAGATCAGCTTTAAAAGGAGGACTAGTTATAAATTCTCTCTTTTGAAGAGATGTGCAAAACTAAGACCCCACTAGTTATGATGCTCTGGTAGAGATAATGAGGCACGAGATCACGAATGAAGAGTTGAAAGATCACCATAACAGTGCCAAAAGTGGCCTTCCACTCCCAGAGGTAAAAAGTGAGGGGGCCTACATCCCACTTGATAGAACACCAATGGAATCTGGCCAATAATAATGTTGCCCACAATTCAATTCAGGCACTTGCTACCACAACATTAAATGCAGTTCCTGTTTTGGCCTACGAAGATGTAGCTTTCAACCCCAACGGGGAATAGGGAAAATAAGGCAACGGACTCCTCAAAGAGATAGAGAGGTCGCTGCGATGCTCTGAACCTAAAAATAGGAACTACGCACCCCTCTATTGCACATACCACCATTCTTACAGTCATAATACTACTTATTACAGGGATATTGCATTGCACCCTCAGCAAAATCAAAGAGGCAATCGCCACCCACAAGTGAATTTGCATCCACCTAGGCAAGTTGAATGGCCCAAGCGTGAAGAGGTAAGGTCACCCAGTTGAGAAACTTCTCTGCGACGAAGGAGAAAACTTGATAGAGAAAGACCTAGAGAAGGACAATAAAAACGTAGGGACCCCAATCTAACGTAAATGATGTGCCTATCCAATGGATAGACACAATTTTCAGAGGACCCTAAGTCGGTGGCGAAAAAATCTCCCAAATGAACTACACAAGGGAAGCAAAAGACCCCCTCAATGGCTAGTCAACAATAGTTCCTGGAAAAGGTGACTACCACATTTCACTTTCTCCCAGGACGATGCTATAGGTATGCACTACCCCCATTGTGATGCCCTTGTAGTAAGAGTAGTTGTGGCTCGTAACGGGTAGACTCGGATACTAGTAGACAATGGTAGTTTTCTTAACATCCATTTTGGAACCACTTTCAATAAAATGATTGTGGATCATAAATTGACTCCCATCAACACCCCATTATACGATTTTATTAGTGACAGCATCATTCTGTGAAAAAAATAACTCTTGTAGTGGAGATGGGTGAACCACCTCAAACGGTCCTTAACTTCATGAAATTATTGGTAGTAGATAATCGATCCACCTATGATGGAGTGTTGGGAAGACTCATTTTAAAAGATATAGGTTGTCACGTCAATTCACCACCTATGTATGAAATACGCAATCGCTCGCTGGATAGCTACAATTAGAGAAGATTAGAGGGAGCGTGAGAGTGTTACTTGAACTTAATAAGAAAAGTCAAGCCCAGGAATGTCAACGTGGTACTAATGGACGTTGACATGATCAATGCTCCTGAAGGACAGACCCTAAAACAAAGAGACATCGAGATAATAGATGCCCCTAAATAAGGGGTCATATTTGATGAATTGGACTCCCGTGTTATCGAAACTAACTTCCAAACAACCCCAATGGAAGAGTGGAGAGTTTTCCAGTAAACCCTCAGAATCCCACCAAGGCATTGCAGGTGCGAAAAGACCTACCACTTGAGGCTAAAGAAAAACTCAATGATTTCTTATGCCCTAGATGTCTTTTCTTGGAGGGACGAGTACATGATCGGAATTGACCTGAAGGTTAGTTGCCACCACTTAAAAATTGATCATAAGGTTGCCCCGCAAAGGTAGAAAAGAAAGGCCCTCAACCCGAAGATGTATGAGGCCTTAAAGGAAGAAGTACAAAAATTGAAAAGCAATGACACCATCAGGGATGCCACTTATCCAATGTGGATTTCAAATCTAGTACTAGTCAAGAAGCACAATGGAAAGTGGAGAATGTGCATCAACCTTTTCAACCTTAACCAAGCTTACCTTAAAGACAGCCTTCATCTCCCAAGGGTAGACCAACTTGTAGACTCCACCGCTGGACATGAATTGTTATGCTTCATGGATGCCTATTTAGGTAATAATCAGATTCCCATGCATCTAGCGGACGAAGAAAACACATCTTTTGATCACCAACAAAGGTCTCTACTACTACAAAATAATGCCCTTTGGATTGAAAAACGTCGGGGCTACCTACCAAAGACTTGTCAATAAGATGCTCGCCGATCTAATTGACAAAACAATGAAGATCTACGTAGATGACATGCTTGTAAAGAGCCTAAAACCAAAGACCATATGAAATATTTGGATGAAACTTTCCAAATTTTGAAGAGGTACAAGATGAGGTTGAACCCCCTTGAGTGAGCATTTGGCATCGCCTTCGGAAAATTCTTAGGTTACATGATCAACCAGAGGGACATAGAAGCTGAAAGATAAAAGCCTTGATTAAAATAAAGTCCCGTTAAAAATCAAAAGAGGTGCAAAGCCTAACTGGGCGTGTGGCAGCCTTAAGCCACTTCGTCTTAAAGATCACGGACAAGTGCTTCCATTTCTTTAAGATTCTTAAGAGATGTAAGAGAATCTAATGGAGGGAGGAATGCGACGAGGCTTTCCAAGGCTAGGCATCCTCATCTCAAAGCTCAACGCTAATGAACTACTGCAATACTATTTGACTGCATCTGATGAGTCCATCAACTCAGTTCTCGTTAGAGAAGAAAACACCCACCAATTGTCCATCTATTATGTGAACAAGGCACTTCTGGCAGCAGAGAGACAGAGACTCGCTACCCTGACTTGGAAATATTGTCTATCTTTAGTTACCGTCTCTCAAAAGTTGAGGCCATACTTCCAAGCTCATAGCATACATGAACTTACCAACTTTCCGCTCAAACAAGTGCTTCAAAAGCTCGTTGCCTCATGAAGGTTGATAAAGTAGGCTGTGGAGCTCAGCGAATTTGACATTGTCTTTAAAGCAAGATCACTATTAAGGGCTAGGCCCTTGCAGATTTCATAGCAGAATTCACCAATATCCTTGAAATGGAAGAAGTGATGGAACTTATGGAACCACCCACGTGAAACCTATTCGTAGATGGTTCCTCTAGAGAGACAGGCTCAGGAGTGGGCGTAGTCTTAGTCCTGAAGATCACAAACTTAACTGTGCAGTAAGATTTGAGTTCAAGGCCACTAATAACGCGATAGAGTATAAGGCACCACTAGATGTCCTTTGATTAGCTAAGGAGATGCAAATGAAGAGGCTGCTCATTAATAGCGATTCCTAGCTATGAGTTAGTAAGTTAATGGCAACTTCGCTGCAAGGAAAAAGGGTATGGATGCATACCTCAAACTGGTAGTGGATTGGTTTCCATCTTTCGAAAAGTTTGAGCTAGCTCAAATCCCATGCATGGAAAATGCACATACCGATGCAACACTTACCTAGACCCTCAACCACTAAGGAAGAAGATGTAATGTGGGTGGAAAGTGCGCCTACATGGATGCAACCTATAATAGCCTTTCTCAAAGACCGGTCTTACCCAATGACAAAGAGGAGGGCCAAAAACTCTGAAGAAGGGTAGCGCATTTCATTTTCTAGGGTAACTTGTTTTAAAAAGAAGTTTCTCCTTACCCCTTATCCCATGTGTAAGAGGAGAAGAGGTAACCTACATCCTCAGGGAGATTCACGAGGGAGTTTATGGTAATCACACTGGGGGACTTACCTTGGCGCAAAAAGTGTTACGATAGGGATACTACTTGCCTACCTCGAAGAAGGATGCATTGCAGTTTGTAAAGAAATGCGACAAATGTCAACGTTTATCAATGATACAAGGCAACCTTCTCAGAACTGACTGTGGTTTCCTGCCCCAGCCATTCACTAAATAGGGAATGACCTCATAGGCCACTTAGGTGGAAGTTGAACTTTTGGCCAAAATCATGGAGCCTAATACTTCCAAGTTCAAGTAGAAAAATATAATCTATCGATTTGACATTTCCCGCTCCATGTATCAATAATGGACAATAATTTGATAACAAAAAGGTTCGGGACCTATCTGAGGAGCTTGGAATCAAGAAACACTTCTCTATTCGCCATCACCACCAAGCAAATGGACAGGCGGATGCTGTCAATAAAACTATCAAGTACACTATGAAAAAAGAAAAGCTTAACGTCTTAAAAGGGGCGTGGGTTGATGAACTACCCCGAGTACTATGGGCAATTTGAACCACCAGTCAAACTGTCACAGGAGATACACCTTTCTTTTATTGTGCCGAGGCCATGAACCAAATTAAACTAGGTCTGCCTTCACCCGTAGCCTGTAGTTCAATGAAATATCTAACAATGAGTTAAGGAGCGGATGAACGAATCTCAATTGAAATTAGCCATTTATCAGCGAAAAATGATCCGGTACTACAATTCAAATGTTAAAAAAAGTCATTTCGCATAAATGACCTAGTTCTGCGACCAGTTTTCCTTCCTTCGAAGGAACCAGAAGTAGGAACCTTGGGGCCCAACTGAGAGGGCCCCTACCTCATCAGAGAAGAACTTCAACCTGGTACCTATGGGATTGAAGGACTAAATGGTAAAGCACAACCTCATCCATGGAATGTGGAGCACCTGAGTAGGTACTACCAATAGAAGTTTGTGTAGATGATCTTTCTTAGCCTATGTAAAGTTTGTTAATTCAATGAGTATATATTTTTGTTCGACAAATTCTTCTCAAGTGACATGTCTGCATGGATAAAACATCCATCATGTTGAGAAGCGTGGACGATTCACCGAAAAGTTTGATTCCAAAAGGACCACCTCTTAATTCGCCGAAGCGAACAACACATGCCTCCCATGGAAAAGACCATGTGAGAAGCCTCTGCATGGATGAACATTTCATGTAAATAAGTATGGGAACTTCGATGAAGAGCTGAATCCCAAAAGTACCACCTTCTAATTCGTCGAAGCGAGCACATGCCTCATATGCAAAAAACTATAGGAAAAGCCTCTGCACAGATGAACCTTTCATGCAGAGAAGCACAGGTGCTTCGACGAAAAGTTGGATCCCAAAAAGGACCATATCCTAATTTATTGAAGCAGACATCACATGCCTTCCATGGAAAAAACCATGGGAGAAGCCTCTGCATGGATAAACCTTTCATGCAGATAAGCGTGGACGTTTCCACGAAAATCTGGATCCCAAAATGGACCACCTTCTAATTCGTCAGAGTGGAAGGCACATGCCTCTCATGGAAAAGACCATCGGAGAAGCCTCTGTATGGATGAATCATTCATCGTGCAGATAAACGTGTGGGCTTCGATGAAGAGTGAATCCCAAAATGGACCATTCTTAATTCGCCGAAGTTGATGGCACATTCCTCCCATGGAAAAGACAATAAGAGAAGCCTATGTATGGATAAATCATCCATCATGCAGGGAAACATGAACGCTTTGGCGAAAAGCTAGATCCCAAAATGGAACACTTCCTAATTCCCTGAAGCAGACAACACATGCCTCCTATGGAAAAGACGATAGAAAAAGCCTCTGTTTGGATGAACTTTCATACAGAGAAGCGTGGGCACTTCGACAAAGAGTTGGATCCCAAAGGGACCACCCCTAATTGGCCAAAGTAGATGGCTCCATGCGTTCTACGGATGTCATGGGAGAAGCCTTCATAAGGATGAAGCATCCACGATGAAAGGAGGTTAGGCCTAAAATGAAAAAAAAACGTCTAAGGCGTTAAAAATATTGATTAGTTATGGTCAAGGCATCTACTTGGGATAAAGAATGTCCTCATATTCAGGTCCATATCGAAGTGCAAATTGAAAGATTGTTTATCTGAAGATGAAGCAGTTACACGAGACAAAAACATCCATTTATATAACAATAATTTGATTACAAGGAAGGCCGAGGCCAATTACATTGGAAGAAATTACAAGACAAAAATAAATCCTAAAACTAGGGTGGTGGAACGTCAGAATCTTGGGCGTCAGCAGCAAGAGTCTTAGTGGTTGAGGTGTCAGGAGCTTCAACATTAACGTTTTCCCCTAGTTAGCCTAATCATCATCATTCTCCACTTCGATTACATCGCTTGCTTCCGTTAGAGTCTAAGGCTCCTCCGTCCCCAAGAATTTTACCCTCAAATCGGAAGTATTAAAGGTCGAATAAAGCTCCTCAAATTGGTCTATAACATCAACGTATGCAAACTGATGCCAATAGACACTGAAACGTTGATATGTCTTAGTTAAATGAAAATTGGTTGTGTATACCTTAACAACATCTTTGCCAGTAGTTTGAAATTCTTTCCTAGCCCTCTCGACCTCCTCAGTAAGGTCAGATATCTAAATACCTAGTTCACCTACTTGCTTCTTTAGTACAACATTTTCTTTACTAGCATTACAGCAAAGTTCACCTTTTAAGGCATGCATTGTGTGCCATAAATAATTCTTTACGACGTACAGCAACACGCCATATAAAGTAATGCCATAAAAAGTTGGTCACTTTTTACGGTGTGCAATGTATGCCGTCTAGAGAACACTGTTATTACCTTTTACGACGTTCGCTAAATGCATGCCGTAAAATGCGATATAATTTTTAGGCATGCCTCTGAACACCGTAAAATATAATGAACTTTACGGCATGCTTAGTAGCGCGCCACTATTACCTTTTACAGCGTTCAATGAATGCATGCCGTAAAATGTGATATGCTTTTTACGACATACCTCTGAACGCCATAAAATATATAATGAAATTTACTGCATGCTTAGTAGCACGTCGTAAACATCAATTTAGTTTTTTTAAAATTATTTATTTATTTTATTACCAGCAAACCTATAAAACTTATAAAACAAAATTAATCCATAAATAATCAAGTTTTCTATTGTTTCGATAAATAGAAATATTGAATCCTCAATACAGTATATCAATGTAAAATTAATCTCAACTGTTCTCAAAAGACTACTACTTCAAAAAAAAGAAAATGATTAAACCATATCAAAGTTAACTTCTTTGACCGACAATTTAGCTATCGCACAAAATATCAACTCCCTGCACACCACAAAAATAATATGGGTATAATTAATAAATTTAGAGTGAGCAAGTAAATCAAAAGTATATTAATAAATATATTAACTTTTATTTAATTAACATAGTACATATGACAAGTAATTACTTCCGTATATTATCAGTAAAACTATCAAGAGAATTTGACTAAAATATGAGCTCGAATAGAAATTCATCTATAATCACCATACCTTCCAAAAAATAATTAAGAGTACAGCTACAATACTAACATATAGAGCCATAAAACTTCAAATGTTGTCATGATCTCAAATCATTTTATATAAATAATCATCTTGGCAACCAAATAAAAATTTGACGTTCAATTCAAATAAACCACCCATCTACTTCTTGATTTTAGACAATTGAGACTGAATGTAAATGCAAATGGAATTAAAACATAAAAGAAGTTAAGTATACCTTTGTTATGGTTACAGGGAATCAACTTCGATGAACCTAATTGGCCATACAATTGTACTTCCTAATGCATCTTTAAGAAGAAAAAGCTCACGTGTAGGATGATATAAGCTGACATTATTAATCACTTCATTAACTCAAACTCTCCAAAATTCATTACCAAGGGGTACATGATGCACTAGATCACTTGGATTTGTTGATGTGATTTCACCTTTTGCAACAATATCAACTTTCCCGAACCAAGATAACAATTTGCATTTCTTATTTTGAAGGTCATCTAAACCATTCAAGCTTCTATCTCTAGGCTGTAGAATTCATATCCAATTGTACAATTTATTATTTTGAATATAGAAAGTATATTTAATTTAGAATAACATTTATTAATTCTCGTTTCTCACTTACATTATTTTCTTGTTCAACTCTTGTACTCTTCGCTTGAAACAAAGCTTTTAATTCTTTAATTTCATCTCTCAACTCTCGGAGTTGAGTTTGCAAGTTATGATTGTGCACCAAAGCATTCAACTTTGAAGGGGTCGCACCGAAACCAAGACCCATTATCTGTCCTCGACGTTCTGAACCAAGTACTCTTGCAACTCCATCATCTTTGAGGCAGTGTTTGCTTGGAGAGGTAACTGTCTTTGAACATGCTTTTATTTTGTTTTGATATGAAGAAATACAATAATGGGCTAAAATAACAAATATAAACTTTAAATGACCAAAAATTACTAAAAGCAATATTGTTACCAATGTTTCCCCAATCGATTCATTAATAGGTTCACCATTTTTTCGTGTATATCCTTGAATATAAACATCATCTCTCGTTATGGAATCAGGGTCTTCACTTTCAGTACGTTGCATTTTACATATTTTATATACGTGATAGTTTGTAAACACTTATAACTTTTCAAGCAAATTTAACTTTTAATTTAACAATTTTTTACAATTTCAGCTTCTAAGCGAGCAAAGTCTTATGTACTTGTTGTATGCATTATGATTTGACTTTCTCTCATATTTTTGAATCTTTCATTCTTTTCCTACAAAATCAATTAGTACTATATAAACATAAATTTTATTAGGGATATAAGGCAATGGAAGCTTACCTTATATACTTCAACACCAATATTCCACATCTCCTTTAAATCTTCTATTAGTGGTTATAGATATACATCTATATCATTTCCAGGTTGTTTTGGACCTGGGATCTATAATATCAACAACAAATTTTCTTTAGACATGCATATCCAAGGAGGGAGATTATATATAACTAGTATCACCGACCAACAACTATACCCAGAACTTAGGTCACCAAAGGGATTAAATTCATCAGAAGAAAGGCCAAACCTAAGATTTTGTGGTTCTAATGCAAAATAAGGCAATTTTTGATCAATTCTCTCCCAAGCTAATGAATCAACTAGATGACGCATTTTTTCATCTTGACTTTTGTGATTTGAGTGCCATATTAGTTGTTCTGCCTTATCAAATGACCTGAACAATCTTCTAAATTATGGTATGATCGAAAAATATCGCAAAACCTTTGCAGGTATCCCTTCTTGAATCTTTTTAGCTCGTTCATTAACTTTCTAAGGATGCATATTTTGGACATGTCTCCAAATTCTCTAGATCCTTTCTAAACAAAGAAGAATCATTTACACATGCATGTATCTTCTCATACCCCAAATCAAATGTGTTCAATAACCTTTTCGTTGAATTGCAAGAATCGGGAAAAGTGTTCCCATGTGGTAGTATATCTCGGATAATATCAAGAAGTTCAATGAAACCGTTTTCAGATATACCATGTGTAGATTTAAGCTTGTATAAGACAACAATTGCAGATATCCTTATATACTTTGTGCAATCAGGATATAAAGGAATTTCGATGCCCTTATATAAATTTGAAAGTCTTTCTCTCTATCTTTGTCCTAGGGTTCTACAATATTGTCATCCTGAAAAAATGCATATCTATACATCCTATACGTTTCTAAATTTTCTACATATTTAGGAGGCAATGATGCTGCATTCGATTTTTCCCCATGAAACACCTAGGTACTATACGTAGGATCTATGCCATTAATGATCAAATGCTCATACATTATATCAAAATGTTGGTGAAATAGGTTTTTACAACATTTGCAAGGGCATATGACCTTTTTCGAATTCCCCGCATTGGCTTGCACTATATTTGCAAATTTTCTTGCACCGTGTTGATGTCTCCTAAACTCTATAAAAATGATGCTAAATAAATCATCTAAAAAGCATTTATGGACATATTTAAAAATATTCTAAATTTAAGAGGACAATTTAACATTGATAAATGCACCCAATCTTTATCCATGATAATATACCAACACTATTAAGTCATAATATGTTATAACACAGTAAAAAATGAAGCAACAAATGATTATATTAGGGCATCATAGAAATCAGGTTCCAATTAGGTAAATCACTTTGACAATAAAGTTTCACACAAACTGAAATTACAAAAAATTAATTCAAACCTTAATTTAAATAGGTGAAATTGGAACAGTCACAAACTCCTTCAACACTATGCAATCTGTTGAGAAATTAATAGAGCACTTGGTTAAGAGTATGACCATAAAGAGAAATATTTAAGGAGGGATGGAAGGAAAGAAGCAGTAATTTTCATTGTGACGATGGTGTGAAGATTCATAGTTACAAAGAAAAACAAGCACTAAATTCATTCTAACAACAGAAGCATGCGTTTACATAATTACTTTTGATATCAATCCAAGATATTGACTACGTTCCCTTGTAAGCCTAAGTGAGCACACACATGCAATATGGTATTTAAGTATAACACAATTTCAAGGTAAGAATTTGTTGTGTAGAGTTCAAATGAATGAAATGATTAAGGTTGAATCAATACTTGGCTTAATTATTGATCATCATTGTTATCAATGCCCATATTTTGTTTATTTAAATGCCATTTTGTTTGTTAAATATCTCTTCATGTAGATCACAATACTTCTGCTTCAGTTAGTCTTTTAATTTCATGTATGTCCTCTGAAAATTTTCTATAATCAGGTGTCTAGTGAAGCTAATACATCCTACATTTGCTCTCTTTACTATCATGCCCCATAACTCATCTTTGGTGCAACAGAATATATGACAACAATTAAAATTTGATCTGCCAGTTGGTCTTAGTTGTGCTGCTTTTGGGGCAGGTCTATAGCCTCTATATCGTTCTTGCATTTCGCCAAGTAGTATTTTATTCTACCATATTTTCTTACTTTCAATAATTTCCTTTTCTTTATTTTTTATAGCCACCGTTTCCTAGAGAAAATGCAGTTGATAAGCTTGTAGAGATTATCAAGTATGCCATCATTTCTAATTCTACGTTCCTATGGATCAGACTGCTATAATTGTAATGATCTCTTCATGTATACTAATTAGAAGATTTTCTCTAATAGGTTCTTGGTACACCAACTAGAGAAGAAATTTAATGTATGAATCCAAGCTACAATAACATTGACAGAAATGTAAACACAGGAAAAGCAAGGTGTAGGAAAGAAAACATGATGATGCCTAAATCAAGAATCAACAATTGAATTGGAACCTTAATGTCAGAATTAGTAAAAACAAAGGAAATAGGAGAATGTATTTTATACTTCAAATTGAACAGATAACTTGGCCATATATATAGCCTTATAGAATAACAGAAAATAAGAAAAATCTGCAACCACATCTCTATTAACGTGGCTAGTGACTAGGAAATAAACTTGTCCCTAAAGAATAGGGATTATTCAGAATAGACGCAAATCCTAACAACTAACATTATCAACATCCTCCCTTAAACTGAATACTAAATATATTCAGTTTATATTTGGATCTATGCAGACACCCATCTATGCAAACACCCAACATCCTTCTCAGCTTCACAAACATATCTAGCTTCAAAGGCTTGGTCATTATATTTGCAACCTGCTCTTGTGTGTGACAGTGTACCAGCTTTACAACTCCATCTTTAGTAAGGTCACGAAGGAAATGAATTCTGACATCTATATGCTTGCTTCGACCATGTAAAACAGGATTCTTTGAAAGCGCAATAGCCGAACTGCTGTCACAAAAGATTGCTATACCATTATTCTGAATATGATTGAAACCATTCAAAATCCTTCTTATCCAGACTGCTTGACAACACGAGGCTACTGCAATGAACTCAGCTTTAGTGGTGGATAATGTGACTATTGGTTGTTTCTTTGATGACCAAGAAACAGCTCCTGAGCTCAAAAGGAAAACATAACCTGAAGTACTCCTTCTGTCATTTAAATCTCCAGCGTAGTCACTATCTGTATAGGCAATCAGCTTCTCATCTCCATTCTTCTTATAAAGTATCCCAAATTTAGAAGTCCCTTTTAAATATCTCAGCACTCTCTATCCTGCCTGAAGATGAAGTTTTGTGGGGCGATCCATATACCTACTTAGAAGACTTACCACAAACATAATGTCGGGTCGGGTAGTAGTAAGATACATTAGACTGCCAACTATTTGTTTATAACGAGTACTATCCACCCTTAATCCATTCTCATCTCTATTGAGCTTGCAACCTGGAAAGATTGGATTACAGAACTGCATTCAACCATATCGAACCTTTTCAGCACCTCCTGTGTATACTTCTTTTGACATGTAAAAATAGACTCTGGTCTTTGCATTACTTATATACCAAGCAAATATCTCATTTTTCCTAAGTCTGTCGTGTCAAACTCATGCATCATAGAATTTTTAAATTCAAGAAACATATGCTCATCATTGCCCGTAAAAATCAAATCGTCAACATAGAGACAGATAATTAGAATTTTACCTCATTTCCCTGCTTTGATGAACAAAGTATGCTCATAAGGGCACCTCTCGAAACCTTCCTTGGTAAAGTATGATTCTATGCGACTATACCAAGCTCGTGGAGCTTGTTTTAGTCCATATAGAGCCTTCTTTAATCTGTAAACTTTCTTCTCTTCTCCTTTCTTTTCATAACCAAGAGGCTGAGTGCTCCATGGAGAAAGGCTGACTTTACATCTAGCTGAAATAGTGTCCACCTTTTCTGCGCTGCAAGAGAAACTACCAATCGAACTGTCTCCAAACGTGCTACAGGTGCAAAAACCTCAGTGTAGTCAATGCCATATTTTTTGGTGTAGCCCTTTGCAACCAAACGGGCTTTGTACTTTTCAACCTCACCATTTTCATTAAGCTTTGTCTTATACACCCACTTTACTCCAACCTTCTTTACCCCAAAAGGTAGATTAGTCAATTCCCAAGTGTCATTTTTCTCTATAGCTTCAATTTCCACATCCATCGTTGTTTTCCACTTTACATCTTTTAGTGCCTCTTCGAATAGAACTGGATCATTAGTTGCAAACATAGCTAAATATCCCATGTCTTCTTCTTCAGCTAAACCTTCCCCACTTTCATAATCCCTCATCCAATTTGGTTGCATTCTCATTCTTTGTTCACGAGATTCAATTGAAGGGTCTTAACTTGAACTAGATGAATTTACTTCAGAAGATCCATCACCAGTTTCTCTTTCCTCGTTACTGTTATGTTCATGAATTGCAGCTTCATCTCTATTTTCAGTAGCTGCATCTTGTTCTTCGTCATTTTCGCCCCAATTCAAATCAATCAAAAATGAATTCCTCATGAGTTTTGTCCCAATCCCAGCTGCTATCTTCTTCAAACACCACGTCTCTACTTATTATAATCTTCTGAGAGATAGGATCATATAATCTATACGCTTTTGACTCCTCACTGACTCCAAGCAAAACACAACTTACACTTTTGTCATCGAGCTATGTTCACTTTGTAATTCTCAACCTTTTGGTTAGAGTACAATCACTAGTAGAGATCATTTATTACTCACTAGATGCCCTCTGCAAAGGTTTTAACAAAGAGTTCACATAACATATGTATGTTTTCCATTTTTTATTCAACTGAAATGATTTCTATAGAAGTAGTTTTGGCGAAAGAATTCACGCAAGAGACCAGTATTTTCCTTTTTTTTTTCATGCTTACTCTTGCAGTCTCTCTTTATTTACATTACCTCTGTACACACGATCTGCACACACGATCTGCACCATGCCGTCGCCGTCGCACCGCATCACCCACCTTCGGCGACGTCACAGCCACCACAACAGAAGAAGTCAGCGACGTCACCACCCGAAACCACCACATTAGAAAAAGCCCACCACGCGACCGCCTGAAACCACCACAGCAGAAGTCGGTGACGTCATCGTTCAAAACCAACGCACCGGAAGAAGCCTACTGCCCAAAAACACTGCATGCCACCGAGCCCAAAAACACTACACACTACCATGCCCAAAAACACCACACATTACACACCACCCAAAAACAGAGAGACGATGGAGAAGAGAGATGAGAGAGAGAGAGAGAGAGGGAAGAAGAGAGAGAAGAAGTTTTGGGTGTTTTCATTTTTGAAAATAATTTTTCAAAATGACAAAAAGAACACATTTTTAACTATCTCAAAATGAACACTTAAAACACAATTCAAAATGAATTCAAAACTTAAAACTGAAATACGAAGAGAACCGTCCCTAAGTTACCATGACAGAAGGAACTTATTTGGATTACACGTTATGGATGTTTTCATCAACATGCAATTTGTTCACCTTAGAATGGTCAGGACATGATTGTAAATGTTAAGGACATTATGCAACAAACGATGCTAAGGATGGCTTTCTGATGGATAATTCATAATTTGGCTAGTGTGACAAAATCCGCAAAAGCAAGAGAACCCTAAGGTTTGAATCATTTATCATGATGTTTGTCCACGTGGCTTTGAGATTTGCAGAACATTAATTAGACCTAAATTGACTGGCTCAAAAAAATTTGAGGCCCTCGACCTGTTTCATCATCCCATTCCCCGTTTAAAGGTTACATAATTTTGTATTATAAACAGCACAATAGAAGGGAGATAACTCATGTAACATTTAACTATTTGACAAGTTCTCTTAAAACTCCGTAGTTGATTCCATAAATTAATGAACAAACTTTTATGAGACATTTTCAATCGTTATAATTCGTTAATATTACCTCTTGATATTTCCACGCTTCAGTTAATACCACCTGCACTCCAATTTCTGGGAGTAAATGTGAGGTGCAGGCAGTTTCACAAATTATCACCAGAAAAAAATATGTAATGCTCTTAGCGTAAAACTTACAGATCTTACAGATGGATCGTTTACTCATCAGAGAAGTAGTTTATTAGTTATTGGAGAGCAGATGTCTCTTGTGGCGAACGTTTAGGTGCAATTTAAGGGTTGGCTACTTAAAGCTACTAATTCCTTGCATATCTGGATAATTCTAGAAGTTGGACTTACAAAGAGCGAATTTAGGAAGAAGCTGTGTTTGTTATTCTATGGGACTCTATTAGCCCAGCATCCAGCATCTACTCATTTGAATGTGGCAAAAATGCTTTTGAAATGTTTTCACAGGATTTTCAGTGGTGTACTACTTATCGCCTTCTGACATGGTATTACCATGCTTTGGTGCTGTAGTAGTTGGGCACCCCAGTTTTCCTAATTCAACCTGCATGATCCTCTCAATTGATTTTTAGGATTTTAGTATAGTTGCTACAATTTGGACAATAACCCAGTGTGTTGATTCGTGTTATTTGTATAGAAAAAGTCACATGCAGCTTAATTTTTGTTGCTATTACAGAAAGACCTGAAGGCCTTACCTTGAATTGTCTGGACGTGGCTAGCGAATTTCTTGAATGTCTATTTAAGTGTTCAATTTTGTTCTAGTGCATGTTGTTTCTTTATTCATATCACTCAATGAACATGTTTGTGTGTTTGTGCTGTACTCTATCGACCAGAAATCAAGTCCATATGAAGTTGTAACTAGTCTCATCTCAAGCATTTTTTTCTTTAGGATTGGTTGGACATTGATTTTGGGATTGTGGAGGGTGTTGATTTTATTGCTATATCATTTGTCAAGTCTGCTGAAGTTATAAAGCACCTTAAGAGCTATATTAAGGCACGAGCTCGCGATGGTTAAGTTGCATAGAATTTTTTTTACAATAGTATTGTTTATTGTGAAGGTGAAGTCAAGTCCCTCGGCCGCCCAAACTGTTGGCATTGCCCCTGAATCTGCTTGTTCCCCTTTTGATGATTTATGTTATATTTCACTGCACTTTTTAGATAGGGTTTGTTCTTAGATGTGGCTTATTGCATTATACACTGCTCGTCCCTTGTCACGTGCAACATAATATTACCTTTCTTCTTATGAAAGATCCATCAAGATGGAATTATGCCATTATCCCCCAAATGACGTTCATCAGAATCAGAAATAGTTGAAAAACTTGAGTTGCATTCAGTTTCACTGGGAACTTCATCCATGTGCTTGCGTATTTAAAAGCTTGCAAAATTTTCTTTTATCTAGGTTGGAAAATTATACTCAAATGTGTCTAAAAATATGATGTGATGCAGTGACATATCTGTGATTGCAAAAATAGAAAGTTTTGATTCATTGAAAAACTTGGAGGAGATCATTCAAGTATCTGATGGTGCTATGGTGGCACGAGGAGATCTGGGTGCTCAGATCCCATTGGAACAAGTTCCATCAGAACAACATAGGATAGTCCAAATCTGCAGGCAATTAAATAAGCCTGTAATTGTTGCCAGTCAGTTGCTTGAATCTATGATTGAATATCCTACACCTACTAGAGCTGAAGTCGCCGACATTTCTGAAGCAGTGCGCCAGCAGTCTGACGCTTTAATGCTTTCTGGTGAGTCTGCCATGGGCCAGTACCCTGATAAGGCATTGACCGTTTTAAGAAATGTTAGTCTGACAATCGAGAAATGGTGGAGAGAGGAGAAACATAATGAAGCTACGGAACTCCCAGGCATAGCATTGTCTTTTTCAGACAGCATTTCAGAAGAGATTTGCAACTCTGCTGCTAAGATGGGTAATAAGAATTTGTCTTCAGATTTCTCATGATTAGTAAATCGAAGTAAATATTTTTCTCTATTTTCTGCCAAGAACTTTTATCCATTGCGGGTACTGACGATCACTTTAATTAACATTAAAACCAAATTGCACTGATGAAAAACAATACAAATATAATCTAAGAATGGAGTTAAGATTCAAAGAACTCCAACCTTGGGTGTGTTTTTATCCTCTATTATATGCTTTTCTTGTTAAAGGTATTAATCCGCGCTTTTATAATGCAACCAACAATTTAAGGGTGGATGCTATTTTTGTTTACACGAAGACAGGTCACATGGCATCTCTTTTGTCACGCTGTCGACCTGATTGTCCAATTTTTGCATTTACTAACATGATGTCTATACACAGACGCCTGAACATGCAATGGGGCCTCATACCATTCCGTTTGAGCTATTCTGATGATATGGAAAGCAACCTCAACAAGACTTTCTCCTTGCTCAAGGCCCGGGGAATGATTAAATCAGGTGACGTCGTAATTGCTGTCTCGGACATACTGCAATCTATTCAAGTTATGAAAGTTCCATGAGAGGTAACTATATTCTGCATAAAATGGTCCATCAAGCTATATATATCCCAGCAATTCAGCAGTTTGGCTAATGCCGTTAAAGGTTAAAGAAGATTGCTCGAATCCAATCCTATGGACTCCCTACTTTCACGGGCACATTTTTGTCAGTTTGAGTGCAAATCAGGATGTGTGCATTTTCTTGTAGCAAATATAGTTCCCAAGTTTAGACGTTTTCTTTAATTTTCTTTCATGACACCCCATGTTGGATGACTTTGACTTTGTTAAATTAGAAACTTCATTTTGTTTGAGATAAACTTCATTTTTTTTATAAGCAACTGTCAAACATTGATCATTTGATCTGCTTTATTTATTCCTTATTTTGGCTCATCTCCATTAACTATTTTTAGTGACCTCACCATACTTTAAATTTTTTTTCCTTTGATTGACCTCTTGAAAGGACTTATAGTGCCTGTAGTTTGACAAAGGGGAATTTGGCCATTTGACCCAACTGGACAATGATATTGGTGAAATGGCCTTTGACCATGAATAAAAAATAAAGAAATAAATCAAAATGTTTTAATTGATAAAATGACAAAATTATCCTTCAATTATTAACTCAATTCCCTCATTTCATATCGTCATTTCTACTTCATCTTCTTTGTAAAACCTTATTCTCCATTTTTGAAATTAAAGTTTTCTTCTTCCTCTTTTCATCATCTTCAACCCACCAAAAACTTTAAAGATTCGAAATTTGTGCATCAACGTTTTCTTCGATGATAAAATTATTGGCTTTGAATTAGTATTGAGAAAAATCAAGAAAAAGGAGTACTGAAATCAATTGTAAATGGCTTCAACGCACTCTTCTTCTGCCGGAAAACCTGCCTCCGGCGACACCCATGGTCGTGCACACCACCAGTGGATAGCACTCACCCAGACGACGAACACCATGACTTAACATCGACCAATAATGCACCAATTCGATGTGCTGTTGCTCAAAAAGGTCTGTGTCGCGATGTAAAACGACACTACAGCCGTTATCTGCAACGTAAAACGACACTACAGTCGTTATCTGCTGTAATTTGATTTTTTCAACATTATACGTGTTACGTGCATATTACAATATAAATAAGTTTCACTTATTATTTTTCATGGGATGAATGGGGCCGTAATTGCTTATACTCGTATATAGATATGTAACGCGAAAAGGGTCGTTTTTATGTCCAGTGACGACACTGGTGTCGTTCCGAAAATTTCACCAACATCCGATTTTTTCAACAAACAATTTTTTAGTGGACTCCCTAAAGTATGTAATATAGAAAGTTATGAAAAGATGTGAGATGATTGTACAAATGACATTATGACAATACACAAGTGTCATTTGCGGTGAAAAAGAAGCAAAAAATATTGAATAAATCAACAAAAAGTATTGGCGAAAATACGGGGGGTGGAGGGGGGCGAGCCTCCCTCCCGAGGGTTCGGGGGCTCCGCCCCCGAAATTTTTTTTTAACTAAGAGGATTGAAAACAATGATTTTGAGTACCAAAATAGGCAAATTAGATTGATTGACCAAAAAGACAATCAGTTTGTCGACCTTTTTAAGTTAGAGGATCCAATGCTTGACGTCGTTCCGCTGTAAAAGTAGCAAAATATTGGAGAAATCAACATAACGACAAAAGTGTCGTTACTGCTTTGAGAACGTCTACTAGAACGACAGAACTGTCGTTCTGTATCTAAAATCGATTTTGAAAAGTCGCGATCCGTCCGAGCTACGATAATGATGAGTTGAACTCATTTAAGTTGCAGACTAAACACGCCACTTACAACATTCAAAATTTATGCTCATTACTTAATCAAGAGGAAAAAAGAAAACGACAAAACTGTCGTTACTATTTTGAAAACGACACAAGTGTCGTTCTGACTCTAAAATCGATTTTGAAGAGCCACGACCAGTCCGAACCACGATAATCGATAAAATTAACCCATTTAAGTTGTAAGCTCAACACGCCACTTACAAAATTCTTGAGATATGCCAATTTCTTGTACTTTCAAACGAATTTAGACTAAGATTTGTATTTTCACCGTTTCATGCCTTATATTCTATATCAATTACACCGTTAGTTGTCACACAATCAATATTTTCGTCCTTCTTAGGTTGGGGTCCAATTCTTAATGTCCTTACATTGAAAAGTAGCAAAATATTGAAAAAATCTACATAACGACACAAGTGTCGTTAAACCACTCATGTGTCATTCTGCCATTAAAATCGATTTTGAAGAGCCGCGACCCGTTTTGATGAAACATTGAGTTACGAAAAGAAAAGCAAATTGATGAAAACAGAGTGCAAAACGACACTTGTGTCGTTCCTGATATCAGAACGGCACAAGTGTCGTTATGCTGAGTGAATGAAATTCAGTGAGAACGGCACTAGTGCCGTTACTGTCCAGAAAACGACACTTGTATCGTTCTGAAAGGGAACTCATGTATTAAATACCACCGTTAGTTGTCACCTAATCAACAAGTCCAGCCTTCCCAAGTTAAGGGGTCCAATTCTCGAGGTCGGTCGGCTGGAAAAGTTGAAAAATATTGATGAAATCCAACGAGAACGGCACTAGTGCCGTTACTGTCAACAAAACGACACTTGTGTCGTTCTGCCTAGGAAGAGAAAATTTACATGTTTAAATATAACGATAATCAGAGAGACACTTGATGAAATCTTGGGTTTCGAAAATAAAATCAAATTGATGAAACAAATGAGCAAAACGACACTTGTGCCGTTACTGGTTTCAGAACGGCACAAGAGTCGTTTTACTGCCGGGATGAAATCCAACGAGAACGGCACTAGTGCCGTTACTGTCCACAAAACGACACTTGTGTCGTTCTGCCTGGGAAGAGAAAATTTATTTGTTGATAATGAGAGAGACACTTGATAAAATATTGAGCGGTGAAAAATAAAAGATAAAAGATGAAGCAATTTATAAAACGACAGAACTGTCGTGTAACGGCACAAGTGTCGTTCTGCCTGAAAACAAACGTATAGAGCTCCACGACCCGTCCGAGGCACGAGAACTGGTTATATGTACTCATTTGAGTTGTAGGATGGACATGCCTCTTATTTTGTAGGGGAGATATGCTCAACGTCTACACTTTCAAACGAAATCAATGTAGACTTGATGGTTTTCACATGTTCAATACCATATATTCTACATCAATTCCACCGTTAAACATCTCCTAATCAACACGTCCAGCCTAACAAAGTTAGGGGGTCCAGTTTTCGAGGTCGTTCGACTCGAAAAGTTGAAAAATACTGAAAAAATCAACAGAACGGCAGAACTGTCGTGTAACGGCACAAGTGTCGTTCTGCCTAGAAACAAACGTACAGGGCTCCACGACCCGTCCGAGGGACGATGAACTCGTTATAAGTACTCATTTGAGTTGTAGGATGGACATGCCTCTTATTTTGTAGGGGAGATATGCTCAACGTCTACACTTTCAAACGAAATTAATGTAGACTTGATGGTTTTCACATGTTCAATACCATATATTCTACATCAATTCCACCGTTACACATCTCCTAATCAACACGTCCAGCCTAACAAAGTTAGGGGGTCCAGTTTTCGAGGTCGTTCGACTCGAAAAGTTGAAAAATACTGAAAAAATCAACAGAACGGCAGAACTGTCTTGTAACGGCACAAGTGTCGTTCTGCCTGGAAACAGACGTATAAAGCTCCACGACCCGTCCGAGGCACGATGAACTCGTTATATGTACTCATTTGAGTTGTAGGATGGACATTCCTCTTATTTTGTAGGGGAGATATGCACAACATCTACACTTTCAAACGAAATCAATGTAGATTTGATGATTTTCACATGTTCAATACCATATATTCTACATCAATTCCACCGTTACACATCTCCTAATCAACACGTCCAGCCTAACAAAGTTAGGGGTCCAATTGTCGAGGTCATTCGACTCGAAAAATTGAAAAATATTAAAGAAATCAACAGAACGACAGAACTGTCTTGTAACGGCACAAGTGTCGTTCTGCCTGGAAACAGACGTACAAAGCTCCACGACCCGTCCGAAGCACGATGAACTCATAATATGTACTCATTTGAGTTGTAAGATGGACATGCCTCTTATTTTGTAGGGGAGATATGCTCAAAGTCTACACTTTCAAACGAAATCAATGTAAACTTGATGGTTTTCACATGTTCAAACATCAATTCCACCGTTACACATCTCCTAATCAACAAGTCCAGCCTTCATCAAGTTAGGGGGTCCAGTTGTCGAGGTCGTTCGACTCGAAAAGTTGAAAAATATTGAATAAATCAACAAAACGGCAGAACTGTCTTGTAACGGCACAAGTGTCGTTCTGCCTGGAAACAGACGTACAGAGCTCCACGACCCGTCCGAGGGACGATGAACTCGTTATATGTACTCATTTGAGTTGTAGGATGGACATGCCTCTTATTTTGTAGGGGAGATATGCACAACGTCTACACTTTCAAACGAAATCAATGTAGACTTGATGGTTTTCACATGTTCAATACCATATATTCTACATCACTTCCACCGTTACACATCTCCTAATCAACACGTCCAGCCTAACAAAGTTAGGGGGTTCAGTTGTCAAGGTCGTTCGACTCGAAAAGTTGAAAAATATTGAAAAAATCAACAGAACGGCAGAACTGTCTTGTAACGGCACAAGTGTCGTTCTGCCTGGAAACACACGCACAGAGCTCCACGACCCGTCCGAGGGACGATGAACTCGTTATATGTACTCATTTGAGTTGTAGGATGGACATGCCTCTTATTTTGTATGGGAGATATGCTCAATGCTTAATCGAAATGACAAACAAAACGACACAACCGCCGTTACTGTTCATTAAAACGGTACAACTGTCGTTCTGAATGGGAAGAGATTATTTATTGGAATGGTATGACTATCGTTATATTTACAAGTATAATGATAATGAGAAAGACTTGTGCTGTTACTGATCATATAATGTCTACTAGAACGTCGCAATTGTCGTTATGCTGTGTGAAAAAAATTCAACGAGAACGCCACCAGTGTCGTTACTGTCCAGAAAACGACACTTGTGTCGTTCTGCCTGGAAACACCTGTACAGAGCACCATGACGCATTCGAAACACAATATTCGATTAGATAAACTCATTTACGTTTTAAGATGGACACTCCTCTTAGAAAATAGGTGAGATATGCTCAATACTTGATGGACATGAAAAAGAAAACGACACAACTGCGCATCCTGTTCTGAAAAAGCACAAGCGATGTTTTAGTGTAACAAAAAAAACATATGTGCATCATAACTGCCGTTCTGGCTTCATCAAGTCTAAGACAAGGACACAATCGCTCGTTCCAAACATTATAAGTAGTTTGCTTTTCAAAACGACAAAAGTAGTACATCGTAACATAACACCATCATCCATTTTCAATATTATAAAAGCTGTACATCACAACACCACAAAAGCCTCATATGTGCCATGTTGTCTTCATTGTTCACTGCGTGGTACACGATCTGTACAAGTGATACGGTTATGCCGATGATCTATATGGAATTGAACAGACAACTTCTGTTGAAGTACCAATAATGTCCTCTTGCATGGAGAAATCAACATTGTTTTCATCTCTAAGAGGAGATTCATCTTGGAAAACTTGTTTTTCGGAACTACCTTGAATTATGGTCAAATTATCCCAATCCACATAGTTTCTTTCTATATCATTCCCATAATCGCCATTGTATTGCTCAACTTCATTTCGATTGCTCACATCTCCCTTTCTACGATAACGACTGTAGTGTCGTTCTACACTACGTAAAACGGCTGGACTGTCGTTCTGAACCACAAATCGTCCAGTAGTTGCGGAAATACACCAACAGTAAAAACAAATCAGTTAAAATATCATTTCATACTATATTCAACAATAAAAGGACCAAATGTACATGAGATTTATTAAAATACCATTTTCTTTTCTTCAAATAATGGAGCTTTCAATGTATGTAATATAGAAGCTAAAATCCTTGTTCAAATGCTCAAAATGTTGGAGAAGATAGGTGAGGAATATAATCAATAACAAGATTTTAGGAGGCGGCAAACATTGGATATGAAGAGCACGTTGGATTTTTTTTTTTTTTTTAATCAAAGAGCACGTTGGTTTTCAGATGAGATGAAATGGTGAATTTGATGGGATGAAAAGGGTGTATGAGTCTTTTACTTGATGGGGATATTTTAGACAATTTGCCATGTTTATTTATTATATTTTTTAATTGAGGCCATTTGACCAATAAACATTGAGAAGGGGTCTTTTTTCCAACTACTTTGTTTGACTAGGTCTTTTAACAAAGAATCCCTTTGACAAAAGATGGCATATTTATTGTATATATCTGATGAGGCCATGAGACCCCACTCTGCAGTCTAGTATTAAACCTGGAAAAGAAAGGTATATTTGACAGGTTTGGCTTATATGCTATGCTATATTTTATTTTCATCTCAATGAAAATGACCTGATTTATATAATTACATATTCTGTAGTTAAGTATCTTCCCTAATTAAATTTCTCAAGACTAAGGCTACTGGTAATTTGGCTGTCAAGTTCATTTCTCTAATCATAAATATGTTGAATGAAGCCACTTAGAGGGATCCAGGTTGTTAGCTCTTTTTCTTTTCGACCATTAGAAAATAAGAGTAGAAAAACCTAGATATGACTGATAGGATTGAGTTGTGTAAATGCAATTGTGTTCCTAATTATTTATCATTGGAGATTCTTCAAACTCTTCATCTTAGAATTGTTACAGCAAGAACATAATGAAGCACAACTCTAGGAGATATCTGCTTTTGTGGGATTTAAGGTGGGAATTTTGCTATTTATATATTGGTTAAATGAGAAACTATAAAATAAAGATTAATAATTTAGGCACCGTTTGGTAACCATTATTCTAGAAAATAATGCATTTTTTGTGTCAAATCACACCTTTTTGTGGTTGAAAATGAAGGAAAAGTTATTGATATGATGGAAAATATTATTTTATTGATGAATGTGTTGTTGAAAATTAGTAGAAGAATGAGAATGAAAAAAAAAATGAATACCAAACATAGGCTTAAAAATATTAAGAGAAATGAAAAGTTCCTATAAACTTGTAGAGTTACGAATGTATGAATTGGAGCTCTGAAAGACTGAAACCAAACATCTCTGATTTAGGTGGTGCCTTCTTGTATGGTGAACTTGTTACTACATTTAAATCACTGGTCTTTTCTGTTTCTCGACTCATTGCCTAATTATTTGACCTTTCATCCATTTTTTAATGTTACTAGAAGATGAGCAAGAAGTTACGCGAATTTTTTTTTATTTTGAAAGATAGGGTGTCCTAATCATACTCTATTCCATAAAATTTTAATACTTCCCACGAAATTAATAAATTAGACATAACTCTTTAGTACAAAATAACTAGCAACAGATCAATCTTCATAAATTTGATCGAAGCTCTGTTCTTTATAGGCTCCAAGCTCGTTAAACCCCTGCTTCATTATTGTTGAAAATTACAATAGAGAATTATCCGATAATTGAAGAAGAAACAAACCAATGTAGCAGCAACCAAATTCGAACTTGAAGATAAGAAATCAAACTTGAAATAACAACCAAAAGACTTGATCACGGTACCGTCGTCCTCAAACAATATTTGCCCCCCTTTAGGGTTGAAAAATGCTTGAAGGGATGATGACAAATGGTTTGCAGGATTTAAACAAGCCTTGTAAGGATTAAACTTAGGCAGTTAAGTTTAATCCTCCAAAACTCAAGAACACAATGAAAAAATATGAATATGAAAGAAGAAGAATAATGATTTTGATCTTTAATTGGAATGTATATATTATAAGTGTTATACCCTAGATCCAATCAATTTTGGACACAAACACTTTAAATATATCTAATTGATGCATGTATGGCAACATCTATTATTTAATGAAATTGATATTCTAATAAATTAAATAATAAAATCCGTAGATTCAAGTCTTGGTGATTTGTTAATCACAATGAGCTGTGATTGTGAGATACAAATTACAAATAATCGAATCTTAAATCGTTCGTGGTCGAAGTAATAACGAGATACGGATATCGTTATTATGGATAGATCATCGTGTGTGTCATTCTTACTTGTGAAGTAAGTAGCTGATCTCACAAGCTAAAGTGTGGTGACACTTGAATGAACACATGGATATTTTGTTATAGAACAAAACATTGGAGACCCATTGGGAGATTTCACATGGATAACTATCTGAGCGTTAGTGGTTAATCTCTAACGTTCGGTAGTAGAATTAGTCCTTTGACTTGAGGTCGTATTAGTACCTTATATGAGGATAGTCATACTTTGATGGTGTTGGATGTTACTCTGCCAATGGTCGCTAATACAACATCGTTCGGGTATGTCAAGAATCATATTAAGGTTGTGAATGATCAATAGAAGATTTATTGCTCTTAGATAGTAAGAGATTATGATCTACATTTTATCCAGACAAGTTAATAATGAAATCATTGGCCAAGGTGAACTCATAGGTCGAAAAAGAGTTTTCGACTTACATTGACTTAATTCTGGGATAAAATATATGATCGATAATTGAGATTGACACATATCCATATCTCATTATTGATTGGATCATATTGACGAAAGGATTATAATTTCACGGTAAACGAACAAATTTGGTTGTCACATCACCTGACATTTCTCATCACATGTATTGCCCTAACACATTGCTAGATGTCAATTTGGGATGACTAATGTGAATTAGTGATAAATTAAAAGAGGTGTTTTAATTTATCGAATTTGATTAGATCAAAATAATAATTCACGTCGTTAGGTATCGTGATCAGGAACCTAATGGGTTACACACAAAAGAGAACCAAAAGAATGAAATTTATCAATTAATTAATTGACAAGTGTTGGATAATTAATTAATTGAGTTGCTTATTAATAGGTCCGAATTAATTAATTGGATTAATTAATTCATGAACCGAATTTTATTTAATTTGATTAATTAAATATCGGATTGGGTAAAGTTTAGAGATGGACCAACCCACTTGGGTCTATATTAATGGGCTGCTAGGTTTTGTAAATTGTATGAAATTTTCATTATTCTTGCTAACACAAGAAAAGAAACCCTAGCCGTCATTCTTGTTCTCTGTGTGGATCACCATTGAAAGCTGGACAATTGGACAGCTTGAATTGTAGATCGTGATCCTTGGAGTTCGAGAATCAGCAAATGGGTTTGCAGAATTCATCAAATGTATAATTCTTATCACAGTTTCTATCTAAACACATTACAGATCTTTGTTGGGAATTGAAATTGTTTTATTTCCGTTATACATGATTAAGTAAATTCCCAACAATGGTATCAGAGTCTACTTTATGTTTGTTAGAAATTGTTACGAATTATAAAACCATCAAAAAGTTGATTGTTGACATTTTTCATGTTTCTAGCAATTAAGAAATTTTGATTTTCTTAATTTAAAATTTGTTTTAAAAAAAATAATAAAAAAAAAAAACCGGAAGGCATAAGGGAAGCGGTGGCTGACCGTCAGTTGCCAGCACCAAGGTCAACTTTGCAATTTTCAAAATGAGTTTTGAATTTAAATTTAAAATGGTTTTGAATTTAAATATTGAAATGTTTTTAAATTTGATTTTCAAATAGTTTGATCTTAAAATTCATTTTTGACCCATTTAAAATTTTATTTAAAATTGAAGACTTTTTATATTTTCGTTAAAATTGGATTTTAACTAAAATATTAAATTTTGACCCTAAATTGAATTTTATTTTATTTAAGAGTTTTATCCTAAATTAAAATATTAATTCAATTAAAATAGAGTTGGACTCTAATCTAATATTAAATTAAAATTTGATTTTAATTAAATAATCCACCTTAATATATTCTTGAAATTAGAGTTGGAATCTGATTTGATATTTAATTGAAATTTGATTTTAATTAAATTGTCTTGCCCTAAATTTTCTTGAAATTAGAGTTTGACTCTAATTTGGTATTTAACTAAGATTTGATTTTAATTAAATAAGTTCACCATAATATCCCGGAATTAGAGTTTTGACTCTTATTTTGTATTTAATTAAAAATTGATTTTAATTAAATTCAACCGTATTAATTCGATCATAATTGGAGTTGGACTCTGATTTGACATTTAATTAAAATTTGATTTTAATTAAATTATCACGCCCTAAAATTTTATTGAAATTAGAGTTTGACTCTAATTTGATATTTAATTAAAATTTGATTTGAATTAAATGGACCCGCCCTATAATTGTAGAATTAGAGTTGGACTCTAATTTGATATTTAATTGAAATTTGATTTTAATTAAATAAGTATGCTAATTAAATTAATTAAATAATTATTTAATTGTTCCGATCCATTTGTCTAAATTAGTTTAAACGACTTTAATTGCTAGAAACTTGAAGCATGTTTGCATATAATATTAGATATTCTATAGGAATGCATTTATATGATAAATGTTTTATTAATGGATGATTATGGAGTCGACCATGTGAATGTGTTGAATGGTTAGTTTTATTCTTATTGTTTTATGGGGCCTGCGAGCTCTAATTTATTTTGAACCTGCGAGTCCGTTACTATTGTTATTGTTATGGGCATGTGCGTCCAATATTATTTAGGCCTGCATGCCAACTAGTACAAGATACAAGTTGCAGCTGGACTAATTGAAGATACAAGAAGAGGAGGAGACCATAGAGATGGAGCATTGTATTAATCAATGCTATACCCCCTACGAACTGACCGACTAGTCTTCATTATGGCTTGGGAAGACTAGATAGTATAAGTTCATAATCGTCCACACTATTATATGTATGTTTATTTGCATGTTAGATGTATAATAAAATATATATAATTATTACGATGAGATATTTTTGCATGCAAAACCCCTCGTGAAAAAAATATTAACTCAATCTGGTATTCGTCTTCCATCATTATAGTGAAAAACGAGAGTTCTAAATCGATCTTAGCTTGTTGAATACACTCAAGGCTGGTCTATTAGAGATATGTTTGACACTATGAAATATTAGATATTTCTGAATGATAGGTTTGACTTAACTAAAATTTATCTTTTGTTGAGCACACTCAAGAAGATAAATTGTATAGGCATGTTAAAATATTAAATCATATTTATATTCGCCTTCCACCATTATAATGAAAAACGAGAGTCCTAAATCGATCTTAACTTGTTGAGTACACTCAAGGCTGGTCTATTAGGGATATGTTTGACACTATGAAATATTAGATATTTCTGAATAATGGGTTTGATTTAACTAATATTTATCTCTTGTTGAGTACACTCAAAGAGATAATCTTAAAGGCATGTTAAGCTAATACATAAGATGTGTGAAAATAAAGAGTTGTCAGCTTAATGATCTGGGACTTGTATAGAGATACAATTGATAATAGTATCTACCCAAATGTTTTATTAGGGCTTGTTGAGTACACTCAAGATTTTAATATAACAAATGGGATCCCAGCCCACTGGGAATCAAGTACGGATTCCATAAATTTATGTAAGAAGGTCATAAATTTGAGTTAAACAGTTGGAGCGAAATTAGTTTAATAAAAGGCCATGTTAAATTAATTGATGCTTTATATATATTATTTCTTTTACTTTTCTTCGTTTACGTTTATTGAATCATGAGTAACCACATATATATTTAAGAGGCATATTGGATGCCAACAACCAAAGCAAATTTTCTTGGTTGGCGCCGCAATCTGAAAACTGTTCTCAGGCATGAAAAATTGGTTGTGTCCTTGAGTGGCCCTTTCCAGAGACACTTGCTAATGATTCGACAAAGGAAGAGGTGGCTACTATAATAAATACAATGATGATGACAGTACTACAACATGTGTGATATTTGTGACTATATCACCTGAGTTACAAAGTAACATAAGTGTAGATGCTAACACATGATTTTTCATCTCAAGACGTTGAATGATGAACAATCACGTATGGAAAGATATGAGATTTCCTAGCAACTATTCCGGTGCATAATGGCAAAAGAATCTTCAGTCAGTACTCGTGTGCTAAAAATGTTGACTACTTTGAGAAGTTGTCTTGATTGCGTTCAATCATGAACAATGAACTAAGTATAGACTTGGTTCTGCAATCTCTGTCAGAGAGTTATTCATAACTAATTATGAATTTAACATGAATAAACTCGGAGCACGCTCATTGAGTTGCTAAACATGCTTAAAACTGTTAAGTCCAACATCTGTGTTTGTAGTGGACAAATCTTAGTCATATGGAGGTCTAAAGGATGCTTCAGGAAAGCAACCAAAATGACTAAGACAGTTAAAGCGAATAAGGATATTACCAAATCTGATGATCCTTATTATCATTTTGGAATGACAGGTCATTGAAAATGAAATTGCAAGGCTTATATCTATTTCATTAGTTTCATGGGTATTAGATACTAGATATGGATCTCATATTTGTATAAATATATAGAAACTAAATAAGAGTAGATCGCTGCGAAGGAAGAAGTTGACCTATACGTTGAAAATGAATAAAAGTTGTTGCATTGCCTGTAGAAGCATATTTCTTACCATTGCCTTTATGCTTGATATTAGAATTAGAGAAATGTTAATTTTGTTCTCACCGTTACCAAGAGCATTAAATAAATTTCATGTTTTGACATGAATTATTTTAATGTTAAGGGCAATTGTTGTTTCTTTTTATCTTGATAAGATTTTAATGGTTATGGTAAATTACAAAATGACATTTATATTCTAAATATTGAGTATTCTATAATGAGTATAGAAATTGAAAGGCATAAAAATGATAATCTGAATAACACCTATATCTAGTATTACGAATTTGGTCATATGAATGAGAATGCAATTCCAAACTTACATAGAGATGTATATTTGGGTCAAATGATTTTGAATCATTTGACAAATGTGAATCATGTCTGTAAGACACAGTGACCAAATCTCCTTTTACTTGAAAATAAAAAAGATCTACACAATTATTAGGTCTAATACACAGTGATATATGTAGACCCATATCAATTAATGTCATGTGAAGTTTATCTTATTACATCACATTTACTAATGACCATTTCAGAAATGATCATGTATATTTGATGAAATTCAAGCATGAAACTCTTGAAATGTTCAGGAGATTCAAGTTAGAAATAGAGAAACAAATAGGTAAATATATTTTTACACTAAGACTTGATCGAGGTAAAGAATATCTAAGATGGAGATTTTAGATTATCTAAAAGAGAATGAGATTCTCATGCAGTGGATTCCTCCACATACATTGCAACATAATGGTGCATCTGAAATGAGGAATCGTACACTATTAGATATAGTGTAATTAAGAACAAGCCATGTAAGCATGCAAAAATCGTTTTGAGGTCATGCACTGATTGCCACGTGCTGCGCACTAAGAGTGTGTTTGGTAGGGATTTTTAGGGGAAGAATTGATTTTTGAATAGTGATATGATGGGAAATGTGTGGTTGAAAAAGAAGAAAAAAGTATTGATGTGACGTAAAATATTATTTTATTGAAGATTGTGTGGTTGAAAATGAGAATTGATTTACTGTAGAAAAAGAAAATTTCTACCAAACAGGCTGTAAATCGTGTCTCATCTATATCGGTTGACAAAACTTTGTACGAGTTATGGAAAGGCCCAACTTATCTCATATGAAAGTTTGGGTTGTGATGCTTATGTGAAGCATACTGGATCGGATAAGTTTGAGACTAGATTCAATAAATACATATTTGTGAATATCCAAGAGACAATTGGATATCAATTCTATAATCCAGTTGAGAAGAAGATGTTCATCTCAAGACATGTCATACTCCTAGAAAAAATATTTATTTTAGGAGAGACAGTGGGAGTAGAAGAAATCTTGAAGGAGTTCAAGAGTCCACGGATATAATTGACCGAATAGATGAACCTGAATCTTATCCCACACCAGTTGAGGGACATACTCTTGATCGGGAAATTGAGACTTTGAGGATACGTTAGCTCAATGTAAATCTTGTAGGATCATTCGACTTCCTAGAAGGTATGAATCCATGATTACCAATAAGGTATTACTAATCAAGGATAATGAACCTACTAATTACGCAAAAATAAAGTCAAGTGTTGACTTAAAGTAATACAGGAGGCCATAGAAATTCGAGTTGGACTTGATGTATGTAATTAATGTTTGGACCTTGGTCGACTTGCCTAATGGATTAGAACCCATAGGTTGTAAATGAGTTTACAAGAAAAGATCAATAAGATTGAAACAAGCCTCTTGGAGCTAAAATATTTGACTTGATGAGAAAGTCAAAATGTTTGATTTTATCAAAATAAAGATGAATTGTGCGTTTACAAGAAGATAGTGGGAGTATTGTCGCATTCCTGATATTATATGTATAAGACATATTACAAGAAACGATATCTCTATATTTCAATTGTTGAAATTACGGTTGTTAAATACTTCTCTATAATAGATATGGGAGAAGCAAATTGATCTATAGAGATAGATCTAAATGATTACTTAACTCATCCCAATCTTTATAGATAAAATCTCGAGAAGATTTTATATGGAGAAAATGAACTGAGAGTTCATGGATAGACTGATGCTAACTTCTAGTCGACTAGAATAATAGCATATCTCAAATAGGATATCAGTTTACTCTTAAGCGGTGTATTGGAAATGTTCCAAATAGGAAATAACCGTTGATTCAATAATGAAAGCCTTATACATCATTGCTTTACAAAGCAACAAAAGTTGTGGTCTAGATCAGGAAGTTCATTAATGAACTTAGAGTAGTTCCTAACATTGTTGATCACACTCTTCTGCATCGTGATAACAATGGAGTCATCGTGCAAGCGAAGGAACTAAGGTCTCATCAATGATATAAACATGTGTTAAGGCGGTATAATTTTATCGGAAAGATAATTCAATGAAATGACGTAAAGAAGGAATGAATTCCCACAAGTTATTAAATTGCAGATCCACTGACAAAGAGTTGTCGCGGGATAAACATGATCGTCATGTAGACTCTTATGGTATAAGATACATAAGTGATTGGATCTAGTACAAGTGGGAGTTTGTAAGTGTTATACCCTAAGTCCAATCAACTTTGGACATAAACACTTTAAATATATATAATTGATGCATGTATGGCAATATCTATTATTTAATTGAATTAATATTCTAATAAATTAAATAATAAAATTCGTAGATTCAAGTCTTGGTGATTTGTTAATTATAAGGAGTTGTGATTGTGAGATACAAATTACAAATGATCGAATCTTAAATCGTCCTTGGTCGAAGTAATAACGAGATACGGATATCGTTATTACGGATAGATCATCACTTGTGGTATTCTTACTTGTGAAGTAAGTAGCTGATCTCACAAGCCAAAGTGTGGTGACACTTGAATGAATACGTGGATGTTTTGTTATAGAACAAAATATTGGAGACCCGTTGGGAGATTCCACTGGATAACTATCTGAGTGTTAGTGGTTATTCTCTAACGTTCGGTAGTGGAATTGGTCTTTTAATTTAAGGTCGTCATAGTACCTTATATGAGGACAGTCATACTTTGATGGTGTCGGATGTTACTCTTCCAAGGGTCGCTAATACAATATCGTTCGGGTATGTCAAGAATCATATGAAAGTTGTGAATGATCAATAGAGGATTCGTCGCTCTTAGAAAGTAAGAGATTATGATCTACATTTTATCCAGTTAAGTTAATAATGAAATCCTTGTCAAGGTGAACTCATAAGTCGAAAAAGAGTTTTTGACTTACATTGACTTAACACTGGGATAAAATATATGATCGATAATTGAGATTGACACATATCCATATCTTATTGATTGGATCATATTGAAGAAATGATTATAATTTCACGGTAAACGAACAAGTTGTTTTGTCCAATCACCTGACAATTCTCATCACATTATTGCCCGACACATTGCTAGATGTCAATTTGGGACGACGAATGTGAATTAGTAATAAACTAAAAAGGGGTGTTTTAATTTATCGAATTTGATTGGATTAAAATAATAATTCACGTAGTAAGGTATTGTGATCGGGAACCTAATGGGTCACACACAAAAGAGAACCAGAAGAATGAAATTTATCAATTAATTAATTGACAAATGTTGGACAATTAATTAATTAAGTTGCTGAGGTCCGAATTAATTAATTGGATTAATTAATTCATGGATCGAGTTTAATTAATTTGATTAATTAAATATCGGATTGGGTAAAGTTTAGAGATGGGCCAACCCACTTAGGTTTATATTAATAGGCTGCTAGGTTTGTAAACTGTATGAAATTTTCATTATTCTTGCTAGCACAAGAAAAGAAACCCTAGTCATCATTCTTGTTATCTGTGTGGATCACCATTGGAAGCTGGACAATTGGATAGCTTGAATTGCAGATCGTGATCATTGGAGTTCGAGAATCAGCAAAAGAGTTTGCAGAATTCATCAAATGTATAATTCTTATTACAGTTTCTATCTAAACACATTGCAGATCCTTGGTGGGAATTGAAAATCGTTTTATTCCACTATGCATGATTAAGTAAATTCGCAACATATATGAACTTCTCTTGTTTTTCATTGTTTTGATCCTCGAACACCATTACCCTATATATAGGCAATGTCCAAATACACGAAATGGTGCCAAAAAATAAGTGAAAAGACACCATGTTCAAAAAACCAACGGGAAAAAAACACCAAAAAACTACCAGAATTTTGTACCATGCGGCTGCATGGGTCCCATGCAGCCGCATGGTATAAAACATACCGGGACATTTAGTCCCGGTATATGGCCATGTAGCCGCATGGTCCAATGAACCATGCGGCTGCATGGTTCATTTTTTAGGCCAATTGATCTATTTCCATTCCAAATTTTCTCTTCTTCTTCGTCTCAATTCAATTTGAACAATATACAAATTTCCTCCACTTGTTCAACATTGAATAAAATCTCATATTCAAAATTATCCAATGTTAATGCATAAGGATTAGATATCTTTCGATTTGAATCTAACCATAGTGTAATTTAAACAAAGCAAAGTCAGAATCAAAGGTAGCACGAAGTTTTGAACCATTTGTTCCACATGACAATACCGGTTATAACACACATACGAGTATCACGTGTTCTCAAATTTCTCAAACTCGCTTAGCGCTATTATGGCATTGCGTTAATCCTTTTTCGATAAACTTTTAAGAGAGAAACTCTAACTCTCTATTGAGGCGGCAACACCTCAAAGTTTATTTAGGTGAAGTTCTTCCAGTATCTTTGTTACTTTTAAGATACTTGTTCTTAATACTGAACTTCATTAAGAGTTTAATACTCATCCATCACTTCAGTAACAACCAGCATTATAACTAGGATAGGGTTATTGCAGATATTAATAATGCTGAAACTATCCACATATTGAATGACTTGTTATTACCCTTTGAACCCATGGATTACTTTTTGATTAATGATAGGTAGGGTTGCCATCATTGGTGAACCTTTTTAGTTCAAGAGTTTCAATCCCATCCTACTCGTAGTAGAATTTACTAAATCTCTATTTAAAGGTTTAGTTAGAAGATCTGCTAAGTTCTCAATTGATTTTACATAAGTTAAGGAAATTATTCAACTCTTGATTAATTTCCTTATGTAATCGTGTCTTAGATTCATATGTCTAGACTTTCCATTGTATACTTCATTGTATGCTTTTGCTAACATGGCTTGACTATCACACATGATAGATATAGAAAATGTTATCTTCGGTCCCAAAGGTATCTCGTATAAGAGTTCCTTATGCCACTCAGCCTCTTTCCCAGTTTCCAATAGTGCAACGAATTCGGATTCCATAATTGAGTGTGTTATACATGTCTGTTTCTTTGATTTCCAAGAAACAGTCCCACCACCAAGTGTAAACACCCAACCTGAAATGGATTTACTTTCACCCGTACTAGATATCCAACTAGCATCGGTAAATCCTTCCAATACAGCCGAAAATTTAGTATATTGTAGACCTAAATTCTTGGTTTTCTTCAAATATCCAAGAACTCTTCCATTGGTCTTTCAATGGTCATTACTCGGATTACTAGTAAACCTATTAAGTTTACTAATTGCAAACGCTATATCTGGTCTCGTGCATTGAACAACATACATGAGACTACCAATGGCACTTGCGTATTCTAGTTGAGCAATTTCTCTTCCATCATTTTTCATAAGGTTTGAACTTAGATCAAGTGGGGTACTACAATCTTTTATGTTCAAATGTTTGAACTTATCTATCACACTCTCTATATAGTGTGATTGACTCAAATAATAACCCCCACTATTTTTGGTAACCTTGATGCCTAAAATAATATCCACTTTTCCAAGAGCATTCATCTTAAAAATGAAAGATAGAAACCTCTTCGTTTCTTTTATTTCATCCATGTGATTACTTATAATCAACATATCAACATATAGACAAATAAATATCACATAATCTTCACATTCTTTACAATATAAACATTTATCTACACTATTATATTTAAAGTCAAAAGATATTATCGCTAAGTCAAACTTCTCATGCCATTTCTTAGGTGCTTACTTCAAACCGTACAATGATTTTACTAACTTGCACACCTTTTGTTCATTTCCAAGTAAAACAAACCCTTTGGGTTGTTCCATATAGACCTCCTCATCGAGATTTCCATTCAAGAATGCTGTCTTAACGTCTATTTGATGAACATGTAAGTCATATATCGAAGCTAGAGCAAATAATATCCTAATAGATGTTATTCTAGCTACCGGTGCATATGTCTCAAAATAATTGATTCCTTCATTTTGTCGATAACCTTTGGCTACTAATCTAGCCTTAAAGGTATTAAGAGAACTATCAGTATTATACTTTCTCCTAAATACCCATTTGCAACCTATAGGTTTAGATCCGGGTGGCAAATCAACAAGTTCCCATGTATTATTTGACATTATCGAATCCATTTCGTCCTTAATGGCATCTTTCCAAAAGATGTTATCATGTGGAGTCATAGTTTCTTTATAAGTTTTAGGGTCGATTTCCACTTGTAGAGCAAAAGAAATTGTTCTTACAATATTCACACTATTTCTCTTTACCAAATAAAAGGAAATAAGTTGAGAGTTAATCTCATCCGATCCCAAGGGCTTTGCAATTCGAGTTCTTTTGTTTCTTCGTGGTTCACTAGATGCATTAACGTCTTTAGAAGATGTTTCATCTCGTGTTCCACTTGAGCTTGGGATACCATTATGAATTTCCCTCAATTCATTATCCAAAGATAATGAATTCTCAAAGAATTTCACATATTTGATTCGATATTCACATTGGTTTCTAAGTTCAATAATCAGTAAGATTTGCTATTGTTAGCATATCCTATAAAGGCACATTTAATGCCTCTTGGACCCAACTTGGTCCGGTTAGGATTTGTGTTCTTACAATAAGCAAGACACATCCACACTTTGAAATAACCAATATTTGGCTTTCTTCCTTTCCACAATTCATAAGAAGAAACCTTAGTGTTTTTAGAAGGAATTCTATTTAAAATTCTACATGCACTTAATAACGCTTCACCCCATAAATTAAATGGCAACTTAGCATACATTAACATAGCATTAATCATATCAACTAAAATTCTATTTTTCTTTCCGCTAAACCATTTTGTTCGGGTGTCCTAGGTGCAGAATATTGATGTACTATGCCATGTTGTTCACAAAATGAGTTAAAAGCACTAGAAAAATATTCACCTCCTCTATCACTTCGTAGAGATTTTATTTTCTTACTTAGATGATTTTCTACTTCATTTTTATATGTTTTAAACATATCAAAAGCTTCACGTTTATGCTTAATTAAATAAACATATGTATACCTAGAGTAGTCATCAATAAAAGTAATAAAATATCTATTACCACCTCTAGTCAACATTCCATTTAATTCACATATATCGGTATGAATTAATTCTAAAATACTAGAAGTCCTATTAAGACTTTGATATGGCTTCTTAATCATTTTAGATTCAATACATGTCTTACATTTATAAAAATCATTTTCATTATATGAAATCATGTCACATTTTAACATACGTTTCATAGTACTTTTACCTATGTGGCCTTGCCATAATGAAAATGAATCAACAACAATATAAGCAAAATCAACTTTATTATTTAAAGACTTGTCAATAATACAAAGTTTGACCATTTCTTCACTAGAATAGCCTTTACCAACAAATTTCCCATTTAGAGATAATACAAGTTTACCGAATTCATAAACACTTTTTATACCCGATTTTCCTAAGAGATCTCCCCTAACTAAGTTCCTATTCATGTCAGGAACATGTAGTACATTTGTTAAGGTAACCGTCTTGCCGGAAGTGAAGATGATATCCACGTTTCCTTTTTCATACACCTTGGATCTGACCTCGTTACCCATTTGAATCTCTTGTTCTCCATCGATTTTGAAATAAGTCTTGAATAATGACTTATCATATGATACATGTATAGTTGCACATGTATCATACCACCACTTGGGAACCTTTCCCTTGATAGCATTGATTTCACTAACGGTGGCCACAATATTGTCTTCTTTGATGGAGTTTACTTTTCCTTCGGTGTTGTTCTTTTTCTTGTATCGACATTCCTTTACATAATGTCCAGATTTCGTACATACAAAACAACTACTTTTGGTCTTCTTCTTGGAATTATTGAAATTCCTTGAAGGCTTTCTCTTGTTGGTTTTAATAGACGGCTCGGGCTTCTCCACGGCATTGGCTTTAGATGTGCCTTCATAAGAATTATCATTCTTATCTCTTGCCCTCGATTCCTCATCAATTCGAAGATGTTTTTGCAATTGTTCCAAAGAGTAGTCTTCGGAACTATGCATGATTTTCTTCCGGTATCCTTTCCAAGTTCCGGGAAGTTTAGCAATTATAGCCCCCACTTGGAAAGTTTCCGGGATTTCAATCTTTACCGCCTTCAACTTGTTCACAAGTACTTGCAACTCATGGGTTTAGGGAAGTAGGGGAATATTTTCAAGAAACTTGAAATCAAAATACCTTGAAATTAGTAATTTCTTTGTGCCCTCTTCTTCGGCTTTGTATTTGTTCTCCAATGCGTTCCAAATTTCATTTGTCGATGAAGTGTTGGTGTAGAGATCATATAGCCGGTCCGATAGAGCATTTAGAATGTGACCACAGCATATAAGTTCATCTTCTTGACGTTTTTATCTTTCAGCCCTTACCGCATTAGTTTCTCCATTTGTAGGTTCCAGTTATGGTGCCAATTCCGGATCAAGTATGTAGAAGATCTTCAAGGTTGTAAGTAGAAAATTTATTTTTTCTTGGCATCTTGTGAAATTCGTACCATCAAAGCGATCCAACAGTTCAAGGTCTTGGTTCATCAATTTGATTGTAGCCATCGTGCTTTCGTTCTCCATTTACTAGGATGTTGTTTGACATTGTTGAAAATTACAATGGAGAATACACCAAGAATTAAAGAGGAAACAAACCAATGTAGTAGCAACCAAATGCGAACTTGAAGATAAGAAATCAAACTTGAAACATCAACCAAAAGACTTGATCACGATACTGTTGTCCTCAAATAATATTTGCCCCATTTAGGATTGAAAAATGTTTAAAGGGATGATGGCAAATAGTTTGTAGGATTTAAACAAGCCTTGTATGGATTAAACTCAAGCAATTAAGTTTAATCGTCCAAAACTCAAGAACACAATGAAAAAATATGAATATGAAAGAAGAATAATGGTTTTGATCTTTAATTGGAATGTATATATGAACTTCTCTTATTTTTCATTGTTTTGATCCTTGAACACCATTACCATATATATAGGCAATGTCCAAATGCACGAAATAGTGCCAAAAAATAAGTGAAAAGACACCATGTTCAGAAAACCAACAGGAAAAAAGGGCCAAAAAACTACCAGAATTTTGTACCACAACCCATGCAGCTGCATGGTATAAAACATACCGGGACATTTAGTCCTGGTGTATGGCCATGCGGCCGCAAGGTCCAATGAACCATGCGGCTGCATGGTTCATTTTTAGGCCATTTGATCTACTTCCATTCCAAATCCTCTCTTCTTCTTCTTAATTCAGTTTTGAACAGTATACAACAATTATTTGCCACTCCGAGCTCTTGATTTTTCCCCCTTCTGTAAGAAGATTCATATTACTTATTACGTAGTACATCCATTATGGAAGATAATGTAGGGCAGGCTTGTCTAGGAAAGTGGATAGATTATGTTACTTTTTGCATGACCACATACATTTTTCCACAAACAATAGCCACGATGAGGGATCAAATTGATGTGAATCCACGTAGCAATTGAAACTACGAAACTCGAGACAGATTAGATCAAGCCCAAAAAAGTCAAGAATCAACGTTTGAAAAGCTAGAACCAATAAATTATTGAACCAACGAAACAAGATATCGCCAACAATATCTTGACCTCATGATCACATAACTTATGAACTTTACTTAAATTGTTGAACGTCGCAAGAATTTAATTGTTGATAAATTCGAAATTAACTCAATGAAAAATGAATAGAAAGCAATATATCTTGCAATAATATCTCTTAAATTGTGTGTTTTACAATTAAAAAAAAAAGTAATTGTATTTATATGGAATCCATAAAACCTAGTTAAAAACGAAATTGAATTTAAAAGGTATCAAAAAAATACAATAAAAAGAGTTTTAACTAAACTATTTCCAAAAACTGGAGAATTCACTACCGGACTTGTGCTCTGAGGCCGCATAGTATATGGATATGCGGTCACATAGTTCATCCAAAATGCCTCATTGATTTCTCGATACAGAGGCATGTGGCCACACCTAGGTTTGTGTTATGCAGTCGCATAGAAATCTGTATTGCTTCCAAATTTGAGTTCTTGATTCCAATGCATTCTATCTTGTTTCTACTCCCGTGCCTAACATGGAACTTGGTCCTTGTTCATTTCATCCTCTTGGACTCCTTAGCTTGAACAAGTGATTGCATGACTTTATTAACTCTATTTGATATCAAACTTGCCCATAGCCTCTCATCAACATAAATCGAACCATTGATAGCTTGTTGACTTCCTTGGATTCCATCATTTCCTCCCTCCTCATAATGATTTAACCTCGAATCTATACGTGCATCAAAGAGAGAAAGATAAGAAATATCGAAAATGCAAATTATCAAAAACTTACATTGAAGATCCAAATTGTAGCCACTATGTTCAATCATTACAATGACGTGGAATGGTCAATCTCTTCTAGGATGTAATCTTGACTTTCTTTGCATTCGAACAAGCCATTTTTGCCAAAGCACCCTAACCTAATCACCTGGTTTAAATACTTTACGCCTCTTCCTTTTTCCACCTTGAGATGTATACAATTTAAGCCTCACTTTCCATCTAAACCACTACTTACAATAATAGTTAAATGAATTAAACCAAATAAAGTTAACGAATTTAAGCAATAAATCATACCAAAATGTATAGTAGAAGTAATAGAGATACTAAATTGGTTCCCGACATATTCCATAAATTCGAACCAAAGTAGTTAAAGACTTCAAAATTGAAATATAGATTCTCATGCCTCAAATCATCAACAATGCACCCCCACTTGTCTATCATGTTCAATTAATTTCTTGCAACATACTAGAATATTATTAAATAGTAATTGATTGCATATGAATGCATATGACAAATAACTTATTACTCTCATAAAATTATTAGATACATTAATATGTTTAAAAGTACATGCCCTATGTAAAAAAAAAATATTAATACATACTAGACCATCATCTAACATATGTATGGGGTATTGATTCTTTACCATGTCATAGTTGAATGTTTCTCCTTCAATACTCATCAAATTATCCACTTGCATCGAATCAATTGGATACTTAGCAGGTGGTATCGAACAAATAAATTTTCACGGAATGAGTCTTTGAGTTCCCGCAATAAAAAATATTTAAATTGGGGAAGGGTTTGTTAGTTCTCACTAAAATTCTCTCAATCTTTCTATTTTTTGCATAGAAACTCACATTTGATTTTTCTTTCCTCTCAAAAGACTCTTCCTTCTATCTCTTATGGCTCTGCTTTTTTCTCGCAATTAGCCACTTCACTATTTTCTTTTATACTTACCTTTTGCATTTCTTTGTTTTTCTTTGCTTTCTGACCTCTCAATCTCAATTTATCCTTATAGATCTGTTATCGTGTTAATGGTACAAGAGTAATAGCTCTCCCATCTTTTACAAAGTTGTACCTATTCTTGCATTCATCATGTTTCACATTCCTATCATACTGTCTGGCCTCCCCAACAAAATGTGCCCAGCATGAATATGAACTACATCACACATCACTTCATCACTATACTTCCCAATTGAGAAATTCACCAAAACTTGTCTACATATACTAACCTCTACACATTCATCTAACCACTATAATTTATAAGGTTTATGATGTTTTATCGTAGTCAGTCCTAATTTCTCAACAAGTGTAGTACTAACAATATTAGTACAACTACCCCATCAATAATCAAACTATATACCTTATTTTTTACATGTCATCTAGTTTGAAAGATGTTCTCCCGTAATTGCTCCACATCATCCAATTTAATTTGTATATTGAAAGGTCGCATCACCACGAATAACTCACCTCCTAGCTCGTATTCTACTCCATCACCATCACCATCACCATCACCATCACTAGCGCTAGCATCCTTTAACAATGGCATATAATCACCATCACTCACCACTTTTCCATTGTCACACAAAATCATTGCCCTTTTGTTTGGACATTGAGAAGCAATGTGCCTCAATCCCAAACACCTAAAACATTTGATATCCCGATTCTTTGAAGGTTGGGAATCCTTTTGGGTGTAATTTTGCTAACAACTTCCTCATTTCCCTTAATACTCGAAATAGCCACATCACCTCTTTTATCATTCCATTTTGATTTCCAAGAAAAGTTAGAATTCGAAGAACTAGATGGATATCTATCTTTCACCTTCCTCTTCAACTGCCTTTCCACCTTCATAATTACATGTAGCATGTCCTCCAACTCCACATAATGTTGTAGTTCTACCACTAACTATTTCCCTATTCAAACTATTCAAAAATTGGGCTACGGTGGCCTCCCGATCCGCCTCAACATTCGCTCAAATCATGACAATTTCCATCTCCTTGTGATAATCCTTCACACTCCTAGATCCTGAAAAAAGGCTTTATAATTTTTGATAAAGATCCCGTGATTAGGAACGAACATCTTCCTCAAGATAGCTTTCAATTCTCCTCGTGTTTCAATAGGCCTCTCGTGATTCCTCATCCTAAATGTTGTTATTTGATCTTACCAAATGATAGCATAATCAGTAAACTCAACAACGGCAAGTTTTACCTTTCTCTCATTCGAATAGCTATGGCAATCAAATAAAAGCTCTATCTTCTTCTCCCACTCCATATATGCCTCCAGATCGCTTCTTCCTTTGAATGAAGGAATTGTTATTATAATATTGTCCATATTTCTATCAACTCCATCTCCAACATAATCTCTAGCCCTCCTATCGTGGTTATCTCTTCTATTCATCATCCTTCCTATTTCAGCCTCCACTAATGCATTATCATCAAATCTACTACCCACTTTATTTTCACCATCAATATCCGATCTAGGATCATGTTTACCTTACTTCCTTATGTTAGAAACTTCCCTAGGTCGTTCCCTACGCAAATTAGCAAAGCAAGGTATCTTGTCTTCCCATCTATGCCTCTTGCTTATCCATTTTATCTTTCATATTGTTGACCTCGAAAAATGGCTCTGATACATGGCTAACAGAATAGGTCTTAAAGTTAGCTCTTCCTTGCATACGTAACACGCCATTAGTCACCCGTGGCCTTTCCCGAAGAGACGGGGAGCGGCCGCGAACACTTCGACGGTCAAGTCAGTTTGTAGTTCAACCGAAAAAGGTTCATCAGCGGTAGAACACTCGTCGGCAAGGGGTTGATAAATTGTATAGTGATAAAATTGTCAATATTTAAGGGAGAAGATAATAATCAAGTTTGCAATGTAGTAAGAGGATGTGTAGGATCCAATCTTTCTTTAGGCATAAAGAGGGGGTATTTATACTAAGGATGGAAGGAGGAGAGCCGTTGGATGAGGAGACACGTGTTGCCAAATCTTCAAGGCTCATCCCATCCTAGGTGTCAACCTCTCTTTCCTTAGGTTGGCTGGCATTGAATGTTTTTGACAAAGGCAGCTGAGTTGACCGTTTAAGTCCTGCCACACGTCCCATCAGTCAAGGATTTGACTTTTAGAAAGATCTTTGTACAAAATATCTTTGGTATGCGAGTCAGACGAAGCGTTGCAGTAGTTGCAGAAGCGGAGTACAGGTCTTTGCATCCACGATGTGTTTGCGGATGAGTCCGATTCTTTCGCTGACGCATGTTCAGTTCGTTCATCATGTGATTACTTCATCATGCGTGATCGGCTTATCCTATTATAATCACCTCGGTCGATGCGTGGCATGGTGTGGACTACCTCTTACTGACACGTGGAGGGCGAGATGGCGGGTCTGACACAGGTCCGTAACAATAGTCCCGCAAGTCCATGTATGGATATTTATATAGTACAAGGACTTTTAATTTTAATTGTTTGAGTTGGGACGGATGTTGACGCAAGGAGAAGTGATGGAAGTTGACAACTCTATGGAGAGCTGTTGCAACGCGAAGATGTTGTGACCAAAGTGACAAGAGTTGGCAATTCTAGAGGGAGTTGTTGCAACGTCAGATTCCGTTCTGGAGGAAGTGATATGGGTTGGCAACCCTATGGAGAGATATTGAAATGAATCCGTTGTGGTTGAAGCAATAGGAGTTGGCAACTCTAGAGGAAGTTGTTGTAACATCAGATTCTGCTCTGGCCAAAGTGATATGGGTTGGTAACTCTGGAGAGCTGTTGCAACGCAAAGTTGTTATGGCCGAAGCGATAGGAGTTGGCAACTCTAGAGGGAGTTGTTGCAACGTCAGATTCTGCTCTGGCCGAAGTAATATAGGTTGGAAACTCTGAAGAGCTATTGCAACGCAAAGCTGTTGTGGCCGAAACGATAGGAGTTAGCAACTCTAGAGGGAGTTGTTGCAACGTCAGATCCTGTTCTGGCCGAAGTGATATGGGTTGGCAACTCTGGAGAACTTTTGCAATGTGAAGATGTTGTGGCCGAAGCGATAGGAGTTGGCAACTCTAGATGGAGTTGTTGCAACATCAGACCTGCTCTGGCCGAAGTGATATGGGTTGGCAACTTTGGAGAGCTGTTACAATGCGAAGCTTTTGTGGTTGAAGCGATAGGAGTTGGCAACTCTAGAAGGATTTGTTGCAACGTCAGATCCTACTCTGGCTGAAGTGATATGGGTTGGCAACTCTGGAGAGATGTTGCAACGAGAAGCTGTTGTGGCCGAAACGAGTTCTAGAGAATCTTGGGTCTTGTACCAATGATTTGAAGGCTTTTGCGTCTTTCCAAGTCAATCATGAGAGGGCGTTTGCTTACTTCCAAAGCACTCCTCCATTGCCATAAATGGTAATGATGGTGACGGCCCTCTACTCCCAAGGCAATGCATTTGAGTTGCTCGTAACACTCACTGCTTCATTAAGGCCGTTGGTTCAAATGACATTGGGCTTCAACGGAGATCCTTTGTGTTTTAACATTGTACGGTCCAGATGTGGTTTGGATGATCCAACGGTTGAGGGTGAGTCTAGAACGCCTATGAAAGGCCCATTCTCTTCATTTTGAAACCTTTACTTTTGCGAAAATCTCCATATTGCTTCGAATTCTCAAGAGCTCTTTGCGACTTTCTTCTCCGGCGAGTGACAACTAGAGCTCTGACGGGCATTTTGAGGATTCCGGCAAGCGAGACCTGTTCTTGAACTTAGGTAACACGACATTTCTTGCTTCTTCTTCTTCCTTCTTAACTTTCAAAAAATCTTTTGGGATGGCTGCTGAGGGTTCTATTGTAGTAAGGAATGAGGAGGAGAGGGGTGATGAGAGTTTGTCCATGAGGAAACCTATTCTGATATCGCTTGACGAACTGAGTAGGGCCATTAGGGCCGGGGAGAATATCTGGAGGCATCCAGCTTCTCCTGTAGATACATCCATTCAATGGGGGCATCGAAATACCCGTCTAAAATCACCCTGGAGCTTATGGAACGATGTAGGGACGTTTTTAGGGTCCTTCACAATATCCAACTCATCCAACCCGACCCCCATGAGAGAGCCTGCTACCCTAGGTCAGGGTGCATAGCAGTGAGTGATCATCTGTTCCGGGCTGGGTTGAGGCTTCCTTTTTACCCCTTTTTCAGACTTGTGCTTAGGTCCAACGGGATGGCCCCCACACAGTTCAACCCTAATGCATGGTCCTAGATGGTTGGGACATGGATGCTGTGGCGATGGGTCAGCATCGGAGTGGATATGCCCTTCAGAGTGTTTCATTCCCACTTCTTTCCAAAAGTCTCAACCGAGGAGGAGTGAGCAAATGCTGGTAATACCTGGCTCCCTAGGGGTCTCATTCGCCATTTGTGGTCGGGTCACCTTCCTCTATTAAGAGCTGGAAGAGTCCATAGTTTTGGGCATCTGGCCTATAGGACACCATGGAGAATAATCCCATGGCGCCTCTGGCCATCCCCACCACTTATTCCACGTCCAGTAAGTAGCTGACCAATCTGATTTGACTTGTCTAACTTTGCTTATGGTTTTAATACTTCTGTTCTTTGTAGGCCCCATTCCAAGGTGCGAGATAACAGAGGAGGAGTGGGATATCATCGGCCAGTTGTACCAGACGCCTTTTCTGGAGAGGAGTTACAAGGAGCTTATAAACAAGAACACTCACTTCGTCTTACACGGGCTGATAACTAACAAGGGTAACTCATTTTTGCTTCAGTTCTTTCTTTACTGTCCTTAAAAATTACTTAGCAATTCCTTTCTTGTAGCGGACTTTGACAAGAAGAGGCCACCGAGGCTCGATCTCGCTACCATCCGCTGGAGCGTAGTGAGGCTAGAATGCTGAAGACCAGCTGGCTGCTTACAAGAAGTAGTCGAAGCGTCTACTGTTATTGAGCAAGGCTGGCTAGCAGCCTGCTGAAGACCACGAGGCTGAGGAAGAAGCCTCCCTCGTGAAGAGGAAAAGAAAAATCGGCCCAACTGGGGCCTCCACTTCCTCCTCTCCCACTGACATCGAATTACCGTGGCTGCTCCACTAATTTCTCAGGCTATTATGCCTATTACTACGTACTTTGCCGATGGGGCGGCTAAGAAAAAATAGAAGAGACCTGCCAGTACTCCAGCTAGGAGCAAAGTTACAAACTTTTTGGGGAGCAAGGATGAAGATCTCCCTGAAGCCGTATTGGAGATGCTTCCCCCAGAGACCGCCTCAGTTGCCCTGGTCCACATTAAGTATTGGAACGAAGACTGGACCAACCATGCCGCTTCATGCGAAATCGAGGACCTACGGCAGCCAATAACGCCTGCGTAGCTAGGGCCCTAAGTATGGGGGTCGCGACGGAGGACTTGGTCTGAGACCTCCGCAAGCGAAACGATGAACTTGAGGAGAAATTGAAAACCTTGGAAACCTGGGAGGCCGAGGTGGCAAGGCCAAGAAAGAGGTTGAAGAATTGGAGGAGAAATGGATAACGACCGCATTGAAGTTGGATATGATTGAAATCCAAGTCAATCGGCTGATGAACGAGCTCCATGAGTTCACCTCCCAAGTGGCGATTCTGACCAAAAGGATTGACGATGCCAATGAGCACCAGCAGATAGCCTCAGAGGCACTGGCAGAGGCGAATAAAGAGAGGTGCGAGCTAAAGAAGCTTACTGAGGCCCAAACTGAAGAGATAGACTCCTTGAGGGCTGAGGCGAAAATGGTTGGTGAAGTGGTAGTCCAGAATTATAAAGACAATTTGAAAAAAATGCCTGAGTATGACAACTTCGCCAACTATTGGGTTTCCTGGCCGGCGAAAGAAATGATGTCTCGCCTCCGTGAGACGTGTCCCGAACTGGACATTGAGTTCTTGGAAGAGGAGTTCGGGGGCCCCATTGGGGGCGGCCTGCGACAGAAGAAAAGGCCATTGTAGTTGATTTAGATTAGTTTGTAAATTCCATTATCTATGTAATGGCGTCGGCCTTTTTTTAATGCAATTCCTTTTTCTTCAGAGCTCTTGTCTAGTTTTAGTCCAATTTGCACAAGTTAAATTGCATCTTCTTACACTAACCGCTTAATATTGCAATTCCAATGAATTAAGTAATATCACATCGGCCTTGGTTAATTACTTAATAAAATGGAAGAAGACAATGAACAAAGTAATATCGCATCGACCTTGCTTAACCACTTGATAAAATGGAAGAAGCCAATGAATCAAGTAATATCGCATCAGCCTTGCTTAACCACTTAATAAAATGGAAGAAGCCAATGAATCAAGCAGTATCGCATCGGCCTTGCTTAACAATTTAATAAAATGGAAGGAGCCATAGACTAAAGTAATATCGTATTAGCCTTGCTTAACCACTTAATAAAATAAAAGAAGCCAATGAACTTAACAAGTGTGTATTTGCTGCTTTGTCAAGGATAGCACTGCACCACCTCTGATAAGCAAATGATTTTGGTAGAGGTGACCCCTGTGGGGGAGCTTGTACCTCGTCAAGTTTGTTTGAAGCATCCACTTGCTGCTTCGTCAAAGATGGCACCCACACCACCTCTGACTAGGCAGATTATTTTGATAGAGGTAACCCCTTATAGAGGAGCTTGTACCTCGTCAAGTTTGTTTAGAACGTGCACTTACTGCTTCGTCAAGGATGACACCAGTACCACATCTAACTGTGCAGATTATTTTGATGGAAGTGACCCCTGTAGAGGAGCTTGCACTTCGTGAAGTTTGTTTGAAGCGTTGATGTAAGAGCAAAGTGAAATAGGATATTCATTTGATTGCAACATTTACATTACATGCTTCCTACTGATAATACTTCCTCAAATGCTCGATGTTCAAGGGGTGAGGCATCATCTTCCCGTCCAGGACCACAATTTTATAGGTACTAGGCCTGACTTCTTCAGTAATGCGATATGGACCTTCTCAATTTGGTCCCAAAGTCCCTGTGCCAGGATCTTTGGTTGAAGGGAAAGTCTTGCGGAGTACAAGGTCGCCAATGCAAAACATTCTCTTTTTTACTTTAGCATTGTAATAGTGCATCACCTTACGCTGGTAAGAAGCGAGCCTCACCTGAGAGTCATTTCTCTTTTCTTCAAGGAAATCTAGTTCGAGCTTCCTCAAATCGTCATTTGTCACTTCATTGAAGTGGAGGCAACAGGGGGAAGGAACACCAAACTCTACAAGGCTCATTATTTCAGCTCCATAAGTCATGGAAAATAGAGTTTTCCCTGTGGCTATTTTGCAAATGGTTCTGATGGCCCATGGGACCTGAGGGAGCTCGTCGACCCCAGCCTCTTTGGAGGTGTCTAGCTTCCTTTTCAGGATGAGCTTGATGGTCTTATTGACCGCCTCGACCTAACCATATTCCTGGGGATGATGAGGCAAAGAAAAATGCTTCCTGATTCCAAGTTCATCACATAGGTCCCAAATCTTCCTGTTGTCGAACTATTTTCCATTATCTCAAACCAAGGAATGAGGTATACCGAACCGGCATATAATGTTTTTACAGAGAAATTTGGAAGTGTTGGCCTCAGTTATCTTGGGCATGGCTCTGCCTCCACCCATTTGGTGAAGTAGTCAATAGCGACTATGACGAAGCGAGGCTTGCTCTTCCCTTTGGAAAGGGGCCAATAAAATCCACACCCCATTTGGCGAACAGCCAGGGGCTGGATACAACTGTAAGTTCATGAGATGGTTACCTCTGTACATTGGAGAAGCATTTGCAATTGTCACATTTGCGTACGAATGCTACAACATCCCTTTATAGGGTTGGCCAGTAATACCCTTGTCTGAGTATCTTATGTGCCAAGGCTAGTCCATCGGAGTGATTTCCACAAACTCCTTCATGCGCTTCTCTGAGGATATAATTCACTTCTTCTCCCACTGCACACCTGAGAAGGGGAGAAGAGAAACCGTACTTATATAGGATATCATCCTATAGGATGAAGTGAGCAGCTCTCATTCGAAGCCTTCGCGCTTTGGTTTCATCCTCTAGTAAAGTTTTCTCTTTCAAGTAGGCCAAGATAGGTAGCATCCATGGTAGGGTACTCTCAATCCACATCAGTTCTCCACCTCTTTTTTATAGAGGGGCCAGTTTTGATAGAGAATTCGCATGGGAATTCTCTTGGCATGGTACTTGGATCAATTCGAACTTTTTGAAGCTAGGCAGTGAATTCATGACCAGCTTCAGATAGGCTGCCATATGTTTGTCTCGGGCCACGAAGTTCCCATTAACCTAATTTACTACCAACTGTGAATAACTGGTGATGATCAATCTTTTTACCTGCAATTCTTTAGCTAATCGAAGTCTAGCAAGAAGAGCCTCATATTCAGCCATATTATTGGAGGCCTTGAATCCGAGCCTCATGGCACAGTTAAGCTTGTGCCCCTCTGGGCTCTCCAAAACAATACCAATTCCAGAGCCTATTTCTTATGAGGAGCCATCGACGAATAAGTTCTAGGTAGGGGGTTCTGCTGGTTCCATGTTCACTTCAATTTCGGGGGCTTTGGCAAATTCTGCAACAAAATTAGCCAGAGTTTGACCCTTGATTGCTGTTTGGGGCGTCTACGTTATGTCAAACTCGCTGAGCTCAACGGCCCATTTCAGCAATCTTCCCGAGGCGTCTGGCTTCTGTAAGACTTGCCTTAATGGGAAATTTGTCAAGACGTGAATGCTATGAGCCTGAAAGTAAGGCCCCAATTTTCGAGAAGCGATGACCAAAGAAAAGGCCAATTTCTCCATGTCTGGATAACGTGCTTCTGCAGGCAGTAGGGCTCTGTTCACATAGTAAATTGGCAATTGGTACATTTCTTCTTCTCGCACAAGCACTGAGCTGATTAAATCTTCAGCTACTGCCAAGTATAATAGCAAAGGTTCTCCTTCCTTTGGTTTGCTGAGGAGAGGCGTTCGTCCCAGGTAGTTTTTCAACTCCTAGAACACCCTTTCGCACTTTGGGGTCCATCAGAACTTTTTGCCTCCTTTAAGGATTTTGAAGAAGGGTAAGCACTTTTAAGTGGCCCTTGAGATGAAGCGATTCAGCGCGACTATTCTACCAGTGAGCTGTTCTACTTCCTTGGGCTTTTGTGGGGACCTCATTTTGATCAGAACTTTGATTTTCTCCGTGTTGGCCTCTATTCCCCTTTGATTTACGATGTAGCCTAAGAACTTTCCTGGGACTACGCGGAAAGACATTTAAGGGGATTCAGCCTCATGTGATACTTTCTCAATGTATGGAAGGCCTCTGCCAGCTGTTTGATATGCTCCTTAGCTAGGAGGCTCTTTACCAACATGTCATCAATATAAACTTCTATTGTTTTGCCGAGCTGATTAGCAAACATTTTGTTGACTAACCTTTGGTAAGTCACCCCGGCGTTCTTTAAATCGAAGGGCATCACCTTGTAACAGTAAAGTCCCCTATCGGTAATGAAAGAAGTGTTGTCCTTGTCGCCTGGGAATGTAGGGATTTGATTATAGCCTGAATAGGCGTCCATGAAGCTTAACAATTCATGCCCGGCAGTTAAATCTACTAACTGGTCGATTCTTGGAAGTGGGAAACTATCCTTTTGGGCATGCCTAATTAAGGTTAGAGAAATCAATACAAACCCTCCATTTGCTATTTTGCTTCTTCACCAATACGGGGTTTGAGATCTATTTTGGATAGTTAGCCTCACGGACAAAGCCATTACTGATAAGCATTTCTACTTCTTCTTTCAAGGCCTCGTGTGGAGTGCAGTTCGGGTCAATTTTCAAGTGGTGGTAACTGATCTTGGGGTCTATTCCAATCATGTCCTCGTGCCTCCATGTGAAGACATCTGAGTTTTTTCGAAGGCCGTCCTTTAGTTCCTCTTTAATCTCCTCTCCCAAATTCTTACCAACCTGCAAAACCTTGGTCGTGTCTTAGGGATCTACTAGGAATGTCTCCAGTTCCTCCATTTGGGCGGTTTGTGACTCTGACTCAATCACCCTGGGATCCAGCTCCTCCAAACACATTTCGGGTCTAGCGTCGACCATAATGATGTCTTAGGTCGGAGATAACCCTTCTTCAGGGGCCTCTGACATTTCGGCATCCAGCACCATGTAACTCGTGGCCCTGCTTTTCTTAGGAAATTGAGATAACATTCCCCGGATCCCATTTGATCGCCTGAGACAGTGGCAATTCCTCGCTCTGTGGGGAACTTCATGCAGAGGTGATGGATAGAAGTGACTGCCCATAGCTCCTTCAGAGCGGGCCTCCCTAGAACTCCGTGGTAAGCGGATCGTTGATCGACAACTAGGAACTTCATGAAGTAGTGTGCCACATGGGGCGAAGCCCCTACATACAAAGTGATCTTATCTCTGGGGATGATGTTGTCCCCAGTGAATCCATAAAGGGGCTAGCTCATTGGTGTTAGCACATGATCCACTTCCATTTTGTCAAAAGTTGTGCCGAATAGATGTTGTCTGAGATGCCATTATCCACTAGCATGCGTTTCAGCCCGTTGCGAGCCACCACAGCTCTAACTACCAGAGCATCACAGTATGGGAAGTGTACATTTGTCGCATCTTCCTGGGTGAATGTAATAGGATATACAGCCCTTCCACTTTATGATTGGCTTACTATGTAGCTAGCCATTGGTGGAACTCTTGCTTCCCTAGTATAATTCCTTTGTGCATTTTTTGATTCAGCTTCCACATGGGGTCCTCCAATGATTGTGTCAATTTCACGAATGGGTTGTTGCTCATTCGAGGCAGCTGAATCTCTCCTAGGGCATTACCCGTTTCGGGACCTTTCCCTATCATTGTTTCTATTGCGGTGGGGAGAGTGTCGCCTTGTTTTACCCCTTCTTGGGGAGTCGCGCCTTGGATTGTTACCTTAATAGTGGTTATCTCCTACATTATGAGGGTTGCTTATAGGCCTGTTCGCCTCTATGCATTCGCTTGTGTCATGACCATAGTAGCGAGAACGGTGCAATAGGGTCGTATCTCTCGGGACCTATCTCTAGGCTACCCACCTCTTCCCTTATTTCTAGAGGTTGAGGGTCGCCCAATGTTCCTATCTGGGTTGTTTGTGTTTAGCCCAACATTTTTATAGGTTTAAGATAGGGACTGCATTCAGAGTGGCAGTGGCCAGTGCTTGTCTCGAAGTGAAAGCCGCAGTGTGTCCGGACTGAGTCCATTGCTGGCTCACTATTTGAGATGTGGGTCCCCTCTGCCTTTGAGGAGGTGGGAGCCCCTGGGCAACTCTGTTTATGTGGTTAATCATTTCTTCGTTGGAAATTTCTACCCTCATCATTTCCACCAATTCATAATATGTCGAGGGGTTTTTACTTCGGACATCTCTCCAGAACAAGGTATTTATGTTTAACCTTTCTTTCAGGGTTGAAAGGGCCTCTTTATCTTTGACTTATTCACAATAAGTTATCTTGTCAGTGAAACGAGCAAGGTAGCTTTTTATTGTCTCCCCTGCTGCTTGCCCCACGTCCTGTAAGCGTTGAATAGGCGCCTCTCCCTCCTTCCTCGAAAGATATTATTTTAGGAATACCTTTTTCAGGTCTGGCCAACTTCTTATACTAAATGGTGATAATCTACTATACCACACTTCAGCAGCTCCACCGAGAGTAAGATGGAAAGCCCTGTACTTTAGGGCTGGCGAGGCGCCTCGGCGGCTCATCTGCATTTTATACTTGTTGAAATGTTTCTCCGGGTCACCTTTTCCTTCATATTTGGGAATCTTTGGAGGGACAAAGTTATGAGGCATCAGAAAGGTGCGAAGCTCCCTGGATAAGGGCAAGCTGTCATCATCATCGTCCAGTTGATACGACATGTATGGTTCGTCAGAATCGTTCCCATATGCTGCAGACGAGGTGGATACTGAGCTGTTTCAGCTCTGTTCTCCCAATCCATCAAGTTCCGCCTCTCTCGCCTATTTCTAGGTGAAGGGGCCTGAACCTCTTGGCTTTGTGCACGCCCCTACTAGTAAGCCGTTTGGTGCGGGGGCTGGACCTTATTTCTAAGCATCCGCCCGATTCGATCAAATACACTGGTTGAACATTGAGGTTGTTCATACTCCGGAGGGAAATTATATTCTCCTATAGGGGGGGCCATCATCCAGAACGACTGTATAGTTGGAAGTGTCCATTCCCACTTTCCTTTCAGCAGGGGCTTCTTCCTGGGGGCTCACGCGAGTTCTTCTGCTGGACTCAGCCTCAGCTCGTCTATGGGCTGATTGTTGGGAATTCTGTGGGGCTTGAAAACTGCCCTGGTTTTGTACTTGCATGAGGAGCTCTTGCATAGCTACATTCTGGGCTACGATGGTCCTCATGTTTGCAGCCATGTGGGCCACTTCATCAGTTAAAAGCGGGGCAGTTCTACCACCTCTGCGATAGCGGTGGTGAGCCTGTTACTGCGTAACATTTGTTCGGATGACCTCTTCCTCAGAGACATCCCTTGCTCTTCTTTCATTTACCTCTTCGTCCCTGGAACTCATGATCCGAAGTGGCAAATGTACGAAGCTTAATGTACAGGTTCTTTTTCAAGAACTAATTCATTTTCTCAGAGGGGGAATATCAACCGGATATTCAAGCGACTTTTTGGTTGGGAAGACTCATGGTTAAAGTAAGCTTCCCATAGACAGTGTCAATCTATTAACCTCGAAAAATTGCTCTGACATGTGGCCAACAGAACAGGTCTTCAAATCAGCTCTTCCCTATACATGTAGCACGCCGTTAGTCACCCTGGCCTTTCCCGAAGAGATGGGGAGCTACCGCGAGCACTCCGACGGTCAAGTTAGTTTGTAGTTCAACCGGAGAACGCTCGTTGGCGGTAGAACGCTCACCGGCAAGGGGTTGATAAAGTGTATAGTGATAAAAGTGCCAATATTTAAGGGAGAAGATAATACTCAAGTTTGTAATGTAGTAAGAAGATGTGTAGGATCCAATCTTTCTTCAGGCACAAAGAGAGGGTATTTATACTAAGAATGGGAGGAGAAGAGCCGTTGGATGAGACACGTGTTGCCAAATCCTCATGGCTCGTTTCTCATGTGATTATTTCGTCATGCGCAATCAGTTCGTACCATGTATAATCACCTCGGTCGACTTGTGGCGTGGTGTAGACTACCTCTTACTGACATGTGGAGGGCGAAGTGGCAGGTCTAACACAGGCCCGTAACACATATCACTAAACAACCTTTCAAATGTTGTATCATCTCTTCCGTCATGATGACTTGACTATTCTTCCCGCTTGAAGTAGAATCCTCTTTGCCAGATATACTGAATCTAAAATAATATCTTCCTTACGTGTGTACACTTGTGTATCGCTCAATTTGACTTTTTCCCTCTATTAGTCTCATCACTCTACATTTTTCTGCTCAATACTTCCTTACAAGTGTTTCAAACATTAATTCGATTTCATTAAAAAAATCAACACTTGCGGAGTTTAAACAAATAATTGAGTAAGGAAAGTGATTCTAGAATTATTCAAGAATTAGGAATTTGAACATTGAATGAAAAAGTCAAGAATAAATTAAAGAAAGTGTTTCTTGAATTCGAACTAGACACTTTTTTTTTCCTTCTTTCTTTTTGTAAATTTTGAATTTATTATTATTTTTTTTTTTTGAATTAAACAAAGAGCCCAAAAAATCGAAAAAGAATTGATTTGGGCACTAGTTTAGTGCACTAACAACTTTTAAATTTTTTTGGTATCTTAATTGGATGAATGACTCAACAGATGAAGAACACGAAGAACGAAGATGAAGACTCAAACAAAAATAAACAAAGAATTAAATGATATAACCTTAATTTTTGAAGCCTAAACCCTGATATCAACTAAAGTGAACCCATCTAGCAATTGAAGCTACGAAACCCACGACAGATTAGATCAAACTCGAGAAAGTCAAAAATCAACGTTTGAAAAGTTCGACCTAATAAATTATAGAACCAAAGAACCAAGACAATCGCCGACAATTTTTTGACCTTGTGATTACAAAACTTATGAACCTTACTAATTTTTGAATGCCACAAGAATTGAATTCTTGATAAGTTCGAAATTAATTTAATGAAAAATGAGTATAAAGCAATATGTCTTGCAATAATATCTCTCAAATTATGTGTTTTACAATGAAAATAATAATCTTATTTATATGAAATCCATAAAACCTAGTTAAAAGAGGAATTGGACCTAAAATTTATCATAAAAATACTATAAAAGGAGTTTTAAGTAAACTAGGATTCCTTCAAAAAATTGAAAAATTCGCTGCCGAACTTGTGCTATGAGGCCGCATAGTGTATGGACATGCGGTCGCATAGTTCATCCAAAATGCCACCTTAAGTTCTCGGTATAGAGGCATGCGGCCTCTCCCAAGTTTGTGCTATGCGGTTGTATAGCAGTCCATCTTGCCCTCAAATTCGAGCTCCACATGCGTTCCATCTTGTTTTCACTCCCATGCCTAACATGGAATTTAGTCTTTGGTTTGTTAACTTCACCCTCTTGGACTCCGTAGTTTGAACGAGTGATTGCGGGATTTCATTGACTCTATTTGATCTCGAACTTGCCCTTGACCTCTCATCAACATATATCGAATTATTGATAGCTTGTTGCCTTCATTGGATCCCATCACAAATCCAAGATTCATAATGCAATGGGACCTTTTTCTTTGCCTAAAACAATCAAAGAAAAGTTCAAGTAACAACAAATTTGTTTCATTTGACCACCAATTTCTACTTCAACCCCCATTCAAGTTCCTTCTCATGTTAGATACGTTCACAAGCATGCAATATTCGTGCATTAACTCATGTGAAAACATGCAATATTCGTGCATTAACTCATGTGAAAACAGGTGAAAATGTTCGAAAATTGTATATCATACAAACAAGTCTTTGAAGAACATGTTTGCGTGATTATTCTTCCTTTCAACTATTGGTGGAAGAGGGCCATCAAACCTCATCCCACCGAAAATTTAGGAATTCGTTCACAGTTAGAATATATTCATAGATCGGATTGGTTGATGCATTTAAATTTAAAATAGTTTATGTTGGATCTTTTCCTATTTTTTCTATCACACAAGTTTAAGATAAAAAAGGATTTGCTTTTTCTCGATGTTTTCTAGCATTTTCAATAAAATCTTCTCGAAAAAGTATTTTAACAATATTTTCGATAATATTAGTAGATGCAATGCAAACCCCTCTTTTTTTTTCTTCATATCAGTATATTTTAATGAGTAATATGGAGAGAAAGTTGGGACTATAGCATTGAGACTATTTTTAAAAAAGAAAAATATTATTCATATCATTCTCAACTATGTCTAGACACAAGTCTACTAAATCACTAGAAAATAATTATTTTTAATAAAAACTTAAATTTGACTATACGTATTATTTTTCTATATTGGACTAATCACAATAGAACCAAAAAAAATCCAACCACAACAATAGGTTTTGGTGAATAATTAAAAAGGCTTAATATTACAAAGGCTTATTAGCACAAAACGTCCCTACGTTTGATAGTTAGTGTGCAAAACGTCCCAACGTTTCATTTTTTTGCATTTTTGCTCATATTTCAACGTTTCAGTGTGGAAAACATCATTTTCACTATTTTTCAGTGTAAAATGACCATTATACCCCCAAATTTAAATAAAACAAATAAAATGAATAAATATAGATTATTTCATAATTTTAATTTTTAAGCCCAAATCATTTTAAAAAGTGCAAGTGAGTCCAAAAGCCTTACTAAAAGGGTTAAGCACAAAACGTCCCTACGTTTGACACTTAATGCGGAAAACGTCCCTATATTTCAAACATGTTTATATTTGCTCAATAACACAAAACGTCCCTACATTTGACACTTATTGCGTAAAACGTCCTTACGTTTCATTTTTTTTTTACATTTTCATCCTTATTTCAACGTTTCATTGCGGAAAACGTCATTTTCATTATTTTTCAATGTAAAATGACAAATATACCATCATATTTAAATAAAACAAAAAAGGTAAATAAAAATAAAAATAAATTACAATTGTGCTCCCAAACTTTTCAAAAAGTGCAAATGAGTTCAAAAATCTTATTAAAACATTCAAACTGAGTCCATTTCCTCCTCCCTCAACCTTATCCTCCCTCCACCACCTAAACCATCAGACCCCACCACCTTTCAAACCATCACACCTCCATCTACAATCCTGGTTTAGGTGGTGGAAGGAGGATAAGGTTGAGAGAAGAGGAAATGACTGGTAGTTTGAATATTTTAATAAGATTTTTCAACTCATTTGCAATTTTTGAAAAGTTAGGGAGCACAATTGTAATTTATTTTTATTTTTATTTTTATTTTCCTTTTTTGTTTTATTTAAATATGATGGTATATTTGTCATTTTACATTGAAAAATAGTGAAAATGACGTTTTCCACAATGAAACGTTGAAATAAGGACGAAAATGTAAAAAAAAAAAAGAAACGTAAGGACGTTTTACGCAATAAGTGTCAAACGTAGGGACGTTTTGTGTTATTGAGCAAATATAAATATGTTTGAAACATAGGGACGTTTTCCGCATTAAGTGTCAAACGTAGGGACGTTTTGTGCTTAACCCTTTTAGTAAGGTTTTTGGACTCACTTGCACTTTTTAAAAAGTTTGGGAGTATAATTACAATTTATTCATATCATTCTCAACTATGTCTAGACACAAGTCTACTAAATCACTAGAAAATAATTATTTTTAATAAAAACTTAAATTTGACTATACGTATTATTTTTCTATATTGGACTAAGCACAATAGAACCAAAAAAAATCCAACCACAACAATAGGTTTTGGTGAATAATTAAAAAGGCTTAATAGTACAAAACGTACCTATGTTTGGCATGTAATGTGCAAAACGTCCCTACATTTCATTTTTTTACATTTTTGCCCTTATTTCAACATTTTATTACGGAAAACGTCATTTTCATTGTTTTTAGTGTAAAATGACCAACATAACCTTCTATATAAATAAAACAAAAAAATTAAAATTAAAATTAAAAAATCAATTTAATTATACTTTCAAACTTTTTAAAAAGTGCAAGTGAGTCCAAAAGCCTTAATCACAAAATGTTCATACGTTTGACACTTATTGTGAAAAACGTCCTTACATTTCAAACTTTTTGTACTTGGATCAATAGCACAAAACGTCCCTACGTTTGACACGTATTGCATAAAACGTCCTTACATTTCATTTCTTTTGAATTTTTGTCATTATTTTAACGTTTCATTGTGAAAAACATCATTTGCACTATTTTTGAATGTAAAATGACAAATATACTCTCACATTTAAATAAAATAAAAATAAAAATAAAAAATAAATTAAAATTATACTCCCAAACTTTTTAAAAAGTGCAAATGAGTTCAAAAACCTTATTAAAACATTCAAACAATCAGCATTTTCCTCCTCCCTCAGCCTTATCCTCCCTCCACCGCCTAAACCACCAGACTCCACCACCATTCAGACCATCTCACCTCCCTCTACAATGTTGGGACTGATGGTTGTGGCCAACATTAACGGCGGCGGCAGTGGTGGTAGAGCTGGTTCCCGACCATACAATGACCGAAGGTTGTAGAGGGAGGTGAGATGGTTTGAACGGCCAGCCTTATTCTTTTTCTTTTTTTTTTTTTTGGTTTTATTTAAATATGAAAGTATATTGGTCATTTTACATTTAAAAATAGTGAAAATGACTTTTTTGTAATGAAATGTTGAAATAAGGATGAAAATGCAAAAGAAATTAAACGTAAGGATGTTTTATGCAATAAGTGTCAAACGTATGGACATTTTGTGCTATTGAGTCAAGTACAAAAAGTTTGAAATATAAGGACGTTTTTCGCAATAAGTGTCAAACGTAGGGATGTTTTGTGTTTAAGCCTTTTAATAAAGTTTTTAGACTCACTTGTACTTTTTAAAAAGTTTTGGAGTATAATTACAATTTATTTTTTTATTTTTCTTTTCCTTTTTTTATTTATATAGAAAAGTATATTGGTCATTTTACACTAAAAAACATTGAAAATGAAGTTTTTCTCAATGAAACGTTAAAATAAGGGCGAAAATGCAAAAAAAAAAAATGTATGGACATTTTTCACACTACATGCTAAACGTAAGGACGTTTTGTGCTATTAAACCTAATTAAAAATATAAAAGTAGGTTTTGGTATCATTTCATGTACTTATCAACTTTCTTATCTAAGACCTTTATGTCTCCATCTGTCACCATCTTCATTAATTTAATCATAATTAATTTTTATTTATTTTTTCAATCTTACGACACTAACTTTGTCGATATCGGTGCAAACAAATAGTACTGTTAATTAAATTGCATATCAACAAGTAAATATTTATCTAGGTGGGGGATGTTGTAGAGTGGTTTGCTAGCTCCAAATTAATAGAGGAAAAATGCATTCAAAATTATTATATTACTTAATTTTTGTTAAGCTTTGGGTTATTTAATTTTCAAATTTTGTAGCAAGTAAATCTTTAAATAGTCCATCTAATTTGCCCTTAAAACATCGGGTGATTTAAGATTTTAATTGAAATTATTATTGTAAAGTCATTTTCAGTTAATAAAAGACACGAAAATATAAATATATATTTTAATTATGTCACTTTTTTCATATTAGGGCATTTGAAGGGAGGTAACAATCTCTAAATTGAAATTATTTTAATTAACAACAATTCAAATGATGATGAATATTTTCTTTAATTGTAAAACATGCCCATCTGTTGATAATATTCAATGGATATTATAAACTTCTTATTCAAAATGATCTAATGAGCACCGGTGATCATCTTATCCTAAGGACAGATGAGTTGGCACATTAATTCATTGGTAGATATTTGAAGGAAGGTAACAATCTCTAAATTGAAATTATTTTAATTAACAACAATTCAAATGATGATGAATATTTTCTTTAATTGTAAAACATGCCCATCTGTTGATAATATTCAATGGATATTATAAACTTCTTATTCAGAAATGATCTAATGAGCACCGGTGATCATCTTATCCTAAGCACAGATGAGTTGGCACATTAATTCATTGGTGGATCCACCAATGAATTAATGTGCCAACTCATCGGTGCTTAGGATAAGATGATCACCGCTCATTAGATCATTTCGATATTATATATATATATATATATATATATATATATATATATATATATATATATATATATATATATATATATATCTTGAGGGAGACTTAAAGAAATTAATTTTTATATGACAATAGGATGTAAATTGTAATTTTAGGATGTGCAATGTATATTTTCTTTTTTTATTTACAAGATAAAAGTGTTAGTATATAGATTATAAACTACGATATTATATACAAATAATATCATTATCACCTATATATCGTAAATTAATTAGTGCAATCATATCAAAGCCTTGAATAATTAATATATATTTACAAAGCAAGTATGATGATGGAGGAAAATATTTTGATAAAAGATGATGGTCTTTTTCCCATCACATAATTACCCATCAAATCATAGTTTGAGTGTTTGGATTTTATATTGCAAATAAAAGCATCATACATTATAATATAAGTAATTATTATCTTCAAGAGCTTCCTATGTGCCCAAGAAACATTGACAATTACAAGGCAAAACAACTCATAGCAGCTTTCAATGTCATTTGGGATAGGCCTTAATGATAGATGACAAATACATTTTATTAATCACATACATAGTTTTCAAATACGTGTATTTAAATGTTGTGTACGTCTTGAAAATGAATATAAATAATATTCTTCCATTTGATGACAAAATTAAAATTAATAAATGTAATTCCTTTCTAATAATTAAGCTTTTAATAAGATAATTCAACACGATATCACGCCATCATCCCATTATTTAAAAAAAAAAGTCGCGTATGAACAGTCGATAATTAAAAAAGAACTTAGTCTGTAGGTGAAGGAACGTATTGAAGACGAATATATAAGCAACTATATTCATCATTAACAGATTAAATTTTTAGATGAATTGTTAATCATCTTTCTCTCGCATATATAATAAACCAAAAAGGTGGATCATGCGTACAAGATACTGGACTTCCGCCTCTAATTGCTTCGATGGCTATTGATTATCATATACGTAGAGTATATTAACTTGTATTCAAATGTAGCGTCTCAAGGATGAATACCAAAGAATTTGTCTATTACGAGGTTAGATAACAAATATTAGTACAAATAAATATTGTGTAATTAATTTATCTTTAACTTTATCACAAGTAAATATCAAAATTGTAATTATCTTTATATGTAAAAATTGCCATTCCCAATTCTAGTAATTGTAGCCCTAGTGATCAGTCATCTTCTAATACACATGCCAGCTTCCAATCTTCCAACCTTCGTGCAATAGACGCTACTACTGTCTCACTTTCCTAACTTGAATAATATTGATCCAATAAAAGTTCGTTCTAACGTCATCTCCAATCATTACATCAAAATTTGGGATCAGTTTTACTCCGTTATGATGCAAATCTTACATCAAATTGAAAATCATCTCCAATTTAAACACCAAAACTTGAAAACATTGTATCAAAAGCTGCACCAAATGAACTGTATTTCGTCATTTTCTTCATTTTTTTTTAGTTCTTAACAATTTATTTATCTCAAAAATTATTTGATTATTTATTTTATTACTTTATAAATTACTAAACAAATAATTAAGATTAGTTAACGAAAATTTTGAATTCATTAATAAATTTAAAAACTGTAGTACATTTAAATCATTACTTAATTATTGTTCATTACATGGTTAAAATTTATTACAAATGCACATAATAATAATAATAATAATAATAATAATAATAATAATAATAATAATAATAATAATAATAATAATAATAATAATAATAATAAAAGATTAAAAAATTTTGTAACAAAAAAGGGATACAGAGAGAGTATGAATCGAGACAATTTTAATTGTTTGGTCCCATCTGCAATCAGATCTGTAAGAAAGAAGCATCTCCCAGAGGAATACATAGTGGAATACAGGACTTGACAGAACTTTACAAGGTGAATAACTGAAAAAACAAACAGGTAAGATCGGTGGGATCCTTTTCTATCATATAGGAAGGGCTGTAGCACAAAATGCCCAATGAATGTCGATACAAAGCCCCACACCTCATTAAAATCATATTGGCATACTGAAAAATCTATTGTTTTAACACTCAAAAAAAAAACTAGAAAAGAGGAAGAGTCAAAGCTTTGAGTCAGTTCCTCTCGCTGCTTTCTCAGCATATGCCAGTTCTTCTTGGAGCTAGGAAGATCATAGCGAAAATGTTAAGACCTAACAAAAGAAGTAAACGTGAAGTGTTGCGAAAGACAGAGATGGGAAACAAAATGGGATGCACCGGATTTTTAGCACGTACAACCATCAAATAGTATTATAATTGAGCAGATGGGTACCGGCTGTTCTGTAGTGCCCATGATTCTTGGGAAAGTGATCTGCTCTGTCTCAGATCATGAGAGAGTCGAAGCCATACGGCTAGGACGTAAGCCAGCCGGAAACCGACTAATCTACTTTAGCATTTATTTGCCACAAATGGGTGTTAAAGCTTCCATCCTTTATGAGTTGACTAAGTATCTATAAGTCTAACTTGGTCCCCTTCATCATCAAAAATGGAATCATTTGATAGGAGTCGAAGAGGCAGAGCACCAGTGGTAGCATCAGTATCGGCATAGCCTTTTTTAATAATAAAAAAAGGATTGGTGCTGAACTAGTAGATGCGTTTGAGTCAGTTGTTGATCCAGAAGCGGTTAAAGTGGTAGTGCTACGCCTAACTAGCCCATCTTTCTCCAGAGAAGGCGGGAAAGCCCTCTCTCTGCAAACATTGTGTCCAGCGTTGATTGAATCTTCTATCAAGTTTGATTTTGACCCTGATGAACCTAGCACCTCTCTTTGTCGGAGTGGACTTTGAAGGAACGTTGATCATCTTAAACATGAACATGAAAGGGGAAGTAATCCATTGGGCTAATAAGAGTGTTATAAAAGTTTAGCATGAACAAGCAGAAGCCGTAACAATAAAATAGTATCAAAAAAAAGTGATTCCACTCTTTTCCTAAAATCCTAACCAACAAGATCATGAGTACTTGAATATGATAAGCAACTGTCAGAAATCAGTGAGTGAAGGGATATGCTGGGATTTGTGAAGAGCGGCACCTTACGATATTCATGACCAATTGGATCTTGACATATCAGTAGGTACCAGAGGAGATCGCTATGATCGTTACTATATTCGCATTGAAGAGATGTGACAAAGTGTTTGGATCATTGTGCAATGTCTTAATCAAATGCAAAGATTCGAGAGTCCTGGCTGAAAATACATACATAAATAGTTGTCTAATGCCAAGACCGATGACGGAAGCTCGGGACGGAGCAGTATGAAGCGGAAGTCTAGCGTACGATTGTTTGATAAGGGAGTGGCTACCTATTGGAGCTTCGAAACCCCATCCACCCCGTAGACCTCCCATTTCGAAGCATGGTTATGCAATCGGCGAGATCACTCCTCGATATATGGCGGCTGGAAAGAAAGACGACCTCACCTTCTCGTAAATGGTGTCAGTGAGAGCCATTTTAGTATCCTCTGTTGACCTTCGTTTGTAGATAGAATCTTCAATGAGTGGAACAAGCATCCAACCTAATAAAGGAAAGGGGCTTGTTCAGTACGGCCGGCTCAATCCATTTGGACCTCTGAAAGGTTCAGGGAGCACGTAAATCCCAAAGTTCACCTATACGAGAGTGAGTAACAAAAACCAATAATCAACTTCCCACTTTTGATGTCCTATGATTATACTAGTTTAGAAACTAAGGAGAAGGGCAGGGGTCGCCAGGTCAGAGTTTGAAAAGCGATCCAAATTCTCCCCAAGTAGGACTTGAACCTGGAAACTTAGCTACGTAAGTACTACTCATAAAGTAAAGGCGAATGGGGCTCCCAGGCCGAGACGTCTAGCAAAATGCTTAGCCTCCTGTGCTGGAAATGACACCCGAAGGGTGAGCTTCTGGTGGTTAGCTTCTAGCACTAGGTAATAGGCATTAGGCATTCTGAGCTCAGCCCTTACTCATCATCCGCGCGCCCCTACTATTGGTCGTGCTAGGTATGAGGAACCAGCCAGGTCATATTGATCATGTCCTCTTCCCAACAGTTTGACCTTATCTCGGGGCGTCTTTTTTTTATTCGATATCCCATGCCCTGCTCTCAACCTCCTTCTTTGTCGATGAATCGCGTTCAATTCGTAGCGACAAGCGTCGATACTGACTTTAAGGAGACATCATCGTTGGAACGAAAGTCAAAAGAAGATGAAAATGGCGGGTTTGAGAGTAACAAGCAAGAGTCAGCTGTTGACGAGTTTGCTATACCCCAAGCATTTCTTTCTAACTCTAGGCGAAGATCTTTTTATTTTGCACCATATTTTTTGCATCTCCAATGGAGACATCAAAATACCAAAATACACCATAAATATGTTGCAAACTTCCAGCAACCATGTACCAGTACCAAAATGGTGCAAAGGAAATTTGTACCATTTGACTCCATTTTGGTATAGAACAATTTTTTCTTTCCTTTGTTTTCCTTTTTTGTTCTACAAAAAAATTTAATTCTTAATTTTATTATTATTATTATTATTATTATTATTATTATTATTATTATTATTATTATTATTATTATGTGCATTTGTAATACATTTTAATCATTTAATCAATAATAATTAAGGAATAAATTAAAATAAAAGTACTCACTAAATTTAAGTGTACTACAATTTTTTAAAATTTTATTAATGAATTCAATATTTTCGTCAATTAATCATAATTATTTATTACAAAATATAATTATTTATTATAAAATAAATAATTAAATAATTTTGAGATGAACAAATTGTTAAGAAATAAAAAAATGATTAAACGGTGTTCATTTGGTACGACTTTTAGTATTTTTAATTGAAGATAATTTTTAGTTTAGTGCAAAACTGACCCAAATTTTGGTGCAATGGTTGCAAATGGACTAAGTCCAACATCAATAAACTTGTACAGAAACTTCAACTTTTCCAAAACCCTTGTCGGTTCTCATACTGAATCCACTACACTTACAGAAGCTCTCAAAATTCTCCAATGGCATCCAACGAATTTAGCGCTCTAATACTAAATGGCACATCGACCCCTGTACTCCCTCACCCATCCCAAATCTTGGTTGGCTGCAAATGGGTGTATCGGGTCAAGTGTAAGGCCGATAACTTCCTTTATTGATATAAAGCTCCATTAGTGACCAATGGCTTTCATCAATACCCGACATAGACTATCATAGTCCCGACGTTAAACTGACAACTACTTGACTCATTTGCAGTCTTCCCCTTAACCTTCAATTTGTCTCTTCATCAGTCGGACGTTCATAGTGTCTTTCTTCATGGCACATTGACTAAGGATATCCATATTGCTCAAATCCTGGACTTTTTAGATAATAATAAACTTAATCATGTGTCACCTTCATAATACTATTTATGGTTTAAAACAGTCACCTCGTTGTGTACCAAATTGTGTGCTTTTCTTACTACACTTGGATTTGTGAATTCAAAATATGTCCCGTCTCTTTTTATCTATCACAATCGTGGTTGCACTACATCTAGTCTAATCTATGTGGATGATCTTATTATTGCCCCCAGAGTACATCTTCAAGTGGTAAAAGGGGAAGGTGAAAAAACTCCAACTTTACTTGAGGCTACCGCATCAAGGGTTCGAATCCTGAAATATGAATTTGACCTTTGAATAAGTGCAAGTGTACAAGCAGCCTTCCACCCTTTACCCTTGGAGGCATAACCTGCGATTTACATCCTTCACCAAAGCTCAGTGCAAGGCAAGTGAGGGCCGCCAAAGATGCAGTTCATCTTTTTTATGTGGATGATCTTATTGTAACAGGATACTCATAAACGTTCTTTGATGACTTCAGCTAGCAGCTAGATTCTCTAGTAAGGACCTTGACTCGCTGTCATATTTTTTTGACATTCAGCTTATTCCCACTAAAACTGGTCTTTTGCTTTTCCAACAACAACATATGCCCATCCTCATACAACTGACCAATATGTTAAATGACAAGTCTATTGAGACTCCATTCCACACTTTCCCAAACATATGCATGATGGAAGTTCTCTTATTGGTGCTAATGAATATCGTCAGATAGTTGGAAGTCTCAAGTATGATGTGCTTTATCACCCGACATTGCTTTTGTTGTAAACAAATTAGATCAATTTATGCATCGACCGATAACACAACAGCAGGCAACGGTCAAATGGCTCCTATTGCTCGATCATCAACACAAGTCGAGTAAAGGTCCATTTCTAGCACAACCTTTAAGCTCATTTGGATTAAATCCTTACTTTGTGAACTTCAAATTACACCGAATATGTGATTATTCATTCAATCATCTATTTAAAGTTTTAAACGTTATCACTCAAAACCAAACAATAACGTTCTAGACTCTTTTCCCGAACGACACATTTTCTAGAGCCGAAAGTCTTCAGATATCGAAAATGAAGAATGAAAATATTACAGAACCTTAAAATGAAAAGCAAAATAATTTTCATCAAAAAGCTTTAAAATTACCTTGAAATCGCATTATTGGTACACAATAATTCAGGGACCCCTAGTTTTATCATCGTAATGAGATGTATACAGATCAGTAGCAGTAGAATTCTCAACTTGGATTTTGATGCTTCATCTACCACACAAAAGGATAAGCAAACAATATGGCCCACATATTAATACATTTATTGGGAAAATCTCTTTCAACTGTATTAACAATTAGCTTTAAATAGAAAATGACATTGACTTTAGTCACATCCCCTATTTGATTCTATTTTTGTAGGAAAATCTTCACTTCTATAAGATTAAAAAAAAAAATCATTTCTATTTCTTATATCTCTTTAAATTTAGGAAATCCACAAATTCGGCTTCCCTCTAAACAAATATCTACATTCTTGAAATTTTATCATGATTTTGAAATAATATTTTTTTAAAGACTTTGGAATGTGAGTTATGGGTGTTTGAAACCCATTTTTTGGAGAATAGAATTTTAGGAATAGTGATTGATAGGAGAATGTGTGGTGGAAAAATTATGAAAAGTTTTAGATTTGTGTGTAATATTATTTTCTTGGGAGAATGTGTAGTTAAAATGAAGAAAGTGAAAAAAAAAATGAGAATAAGAGATAAAAATGGGTGCCAAACAAGGGTAATTTCATTTCGATTCTTAGTTGCTAATATTTTTCTTCAAACTAATATTTTTGTTCTTTATACACAGAGAGGTTGTCCTCACACAAAACTCATATTAAAAAAAAAAAAACTCGAGATTATGTAATTGAATTTTATGTATGTTGTATGAGATGTCTTGGGGTATTGTGTGTGCGATTGCAAATTTAAAATTGAAACTTAAAACAATACTAAATGAAGTAAACAACTTACTTGGAGTGTGTTTGGTAGAGATTAAAATCGGATTAAAATTGAAAAATTAGCCTTTATTGTTGACTTTTATTAGACGAGTGGGACCCAATAACGACTATATTTTCAATTTTAATTGGATTTTAATTCTTCCCAAACAAGCTCTTGGAATGAAACAAAGTTGCAGAAAATCAAAGAAAAATAAATGAAGAATGCAAACCGAGGCAAGTGTTCAACACTTATCTTTTAAACAAATTTGCCCCACAATGGTGCTAATAGAGTCCGACAATCGTCACCCAAGATACAACGATACCTCCTTGTAGTAGAAGCACTTCAAACTCCAAAAAAAAGGACGAACTTTGAAACAGAGTTTTCTCTCTACTATTTGAAAGATTTTGATGCAAGAAAACAAATCTTTTATGAAGTATTTGATGCAAAATAATGATAGAATATGATATAGGGTGAATACAGAGTATCTAAAGGTTCCAATTTATAGAAGATGAGGGGTTGTGGCTGGAGAGACACGCCATAAAACTCACTAGGTTTCATGAAAGGACGCAGCCCTTCAGGCCGCTCGCAAGCCTCTCGATTTGGCGCTCAAGCGTTCAAAGCAGGGACTTGCCTAGCTCATAACAATTGCTCGAGTAGCGATCTTATATGCTGAAAATTCATTTTTCTTCCTATATTTGGATCACAATTTCTCATTCATCCAGAAATAGTTTTGAGATTCCAAATATATTACGATCATTTACTCAACGAGTAGAACAAGTTAATTTATTCACTTGCATGATTTGACTATTGGAACCTATCCAACATTTGACCAAATTTGATACAAAATCAACTTTATTAGGTTTTTATTTAACCAATTTTTAACCAAATTCTAACAGTCCCCCAAATGAATGGGAATGATCAGATATGCAAATGCTAATTCAAACACTATTAGTAGAAATTTTAAAGTGGAAAGACATTGCATCAGAGAGGTAGCTTCTGGCTTTGAACCTGCTTTAGTGAAATACTTTCGAATTTACTTAGCAAATTAGTGAACTTTACGTTTTGAACTATTTAGAACTTTTGTAAATCAAGACAACAGTACTCTCATAACGTCTTTCCTAACCTGTTTCGATTCTCATGATTATGTTCATTTTGATCTTGAATCGCTCTTAGGTTTCATAAATGTTTTAGAGAATTTAAGCCTCAAAATTCTCATAAAAGTGGTCCCACTTCACATTCACATATGTGACCTCATATTGAGAGTATTATGTCATACTCCACTTGACTTAATCAATTTATATGAATCATTAAAAATATAAATTAACATTTTAACATTCTCCAGAAAGAACTTTGATTATCACAAGAATAGTAGGAATTATTTCATAAGTGCTTCGTGGAATTTTCATAACTTAGTTGTCCTATTGAATCAAGATGTTAGGATCTCCAGCCAACAAGGGTAGGTTATTATTACAAAGACTCTTACGTAATAGGATCTAATCTCATTTCCTTCGATAAGCAATATATTTGATCTCTCGATAAGCCTTTCGTAAGCGAATCCGCAATGTTTTTCTTTGATTTCACATAATTGATGGAAATAATACCATTTGACATCAATTGTTTTATTGTATTGTATCTACGACGTATATGTCTAGGCTTATCATTATACATACTATTTTGCACTCTTTCAGTAGTCGATTGACTGTCACATTGTATACCAATTACAGGTACCGATTTAGGCCAACATGAAATGTCTTCCAAAAAGTTACAAGCCATTCTGTTTCTTCTGTAACTTTGTCTAAAGCTATAAACTCAGATTTCATCGTTGATCGAATTATACAAGTTTGTTTTGTAGACTTCCAAGATACAGCAGCGCCACCAATGGTAAAAACATAATCACTAGTAAATTTGGAATGTATCGGATATTCAATTCGCATCAAAATATCCTTTCATACAGTTGAATAATTTGTAAAATATAATCTAAATTTTAAGGTGTATCTTAGATACCTAAGAACCCTATGCAATGCATTACAATGGTAATTGCTTGGATTACTCGTGAATCTACTAAGTTTATTCACAACATATGCTATATCCGATCGAGTGCAGTTCGTCATGCACGTTAGACTGCCTATAATATGTGAATAATTCAGTTCTAACACTTGTTCACTCTTATTTTAGACTAAATGTATACTTAAATCAATAGGGCTTCTCACTAGACTTTCCTCATGTACATTAAATCATTGAAGTGCACTCTTAATGTAATAAGATTGGGAAAGAACAATTTTATCGGATGTTCTAGAGATTTTAATCCATAATATTATATCTACCACACCTATATCCTTCATGTCGAAATATTTCTTTAATATGTTCTCTATATTCATGATGATATCATGACTATTGCCCATAATTAACATGTCATCCACATATAGACACACAATCAAATAAGACTTAGGTGTGTGTTTTATATATACATATTTGTCGCACTTGTTAATTTTGAAACCTTTTGATAACATTGTTTTGTCAAACTTTTGGTTCCATTACTATTGAGCTTGCTTCAACCCATATATGGACTTAACGACTTTGCATACCTTCTTTTCTTGGTTATGAGCCATAAATCCTTCATGTTGTTTCATATAAAATTTTTCTTCTAACTCACCATTCAAAAATATTTTTTTACGTCCATTTAATGAATCTCAAAATTATGCAATACAACTATTGCAATCAACACCCTTATCGAAGTAATTCTAGTCACATGTGGATAGGTATCAAAGAATCAATGCATGTCTTTTGTCTATAGCCTTTTGCAACCAACCTAACCTTATATCTATCAATAGATTCATCCGGTTTCAATTTCTTCTTGAAGATTTATTTACGGGTTATTTACAGGTGGTAGATCAACCAACTCTCAAGTATGATTTTGCACTATAAATTTTATTTCACTATTGATAGCCTCTTTCCAATGTGGTGCTTCTAGAATAGACATTGCTTCACTAAATGTTTTAGGATCATTTTTTACCATATAAATTAGAGAATTAGAACCAAACGAAGTTGATGTTCTAACCCTCTTACTATGACTTTATTCTTCATTAATTAGAGGAGTACCATTTGTAATTTCATAAGTTCACTTCTTTGAACTTACATCTTCCTTGTCTTTGCATGGAAATTTTTTTTCGAAAAATGAAGCGTTTCTCGATTCAATTATTGTGTCTACATCTGTGTCTTGCATATTAGATTTATGAACGAGAAATCGATATGCACTACTATTGTTGGCGTATTCAATAAATATGCAATCAATTGTCCTATGCTCAATTTTAACTTGTTTCGACTTTGGTACTTCAACTTTAGCCAAACACTCCATACTTTTAAGTATTTGTAAGAGATTGATGACACTTTCATAATTCATATGGAGTTTCCTCCATTTTCTTTAGAGGTATTTTATTAAGAATGTGATTTGTTGGAAATATAGCTTCCCCTACATGTTCTGGGGGTAAATCCAAACTTATCAACATCTCATCCATCATCTCTTAAGAGTTCAATTTTCTCGTTCAACAACGTCATTTGATAGAGGTAAATATGGTGTTGTTGTTTGATGAATGATACCATGTTCTAAACATAACGGTACCCCATAGCATGTATTATTTGTAATCAAGGAACTTTCTGACGATAAATTTCTCCGTGCCGACATCCTCCATCTTGTACTTTTTTCTCCAATGAACCCAAAGTTCTTTTGCAGATTTTAGCGCACTATACACACAGTATAGCGTGTTGTCCATTCCATTTAGAATATAATTTCTTGTATAGAAAGTCCAAGTGCTTCCAAGCATCTAATGCGATAATTGACTCGTGATCAGTCTCTCTTTCTTATACGATAGGAGAAACTTCAGTTAGGAATCTCGCTAAATTCAAAGTGGTGAGATAGAACAACATCTTTTATCGCCATTCTCTTGAAATTCACTCCGCCGAATTTTTTCTCCGATTTTTCTCCATATGGAACTGGAGTAGTTTGCAATGATATAGCCATGGACGAAAGCACACTACTTGTACCATTTGTTGTTTGACTCGAAGTAATTTTAACAGTATGAATTTAAGAAAGGAATGTCAACGTATTTTCTTATTCCAAAAGATGAAGAGAATCAATTTTATTACAAGCAAACGATAACAAAATTCGTCTTAAACTTTTTTCAAGGGTATTGTGTGCTATTGCAAATTTAAATTTGAAACTTAAAACAATACTAAATCAAAGTAAACAACTTACTTGGAATGAAACAAAGTTGCTGAAAATCAAAGAAGAACAAATGAAAAATGCGAACTGAGGCAAGTGTTCAACACTTTGTCATTAAGACAAATTTGCACCGCAAGGGTGCTAACGGAGTTTTGGCAATCGTTTTCCAAAATATACTAGTACCTCCTTGTAGTTGAAACACTTCAAACTCCAAGGAAATTGTTAAGTTTGAAACAGAATTTTCTCTCTACTATTTGAAAGATTTTGATGCAAGAAAATCAATCTTTTATGAAGTATTTGATGCAAAATAATGATAGAATATGTTATGGGATGAATACAGAGTATCTAAAGGTTCCAATTTACAGAAGATGAGGGGCTGTGGCTAGAGAGACACGCCATAAAACTCAGCAGGTTTAATGAAGGGACAAAGCCCTTCAGGTCGCTCGCTAGTTGTCCGATGTGGTGCTCAAGAACTCAAAGTAGAGACTTGTCACTTGCTGCATGCTAGGCAGCCGTTCGAGCCGCAGTCTTATATGCTAAAAATATGTTTTTTTTTCCTATATTTGACCACAATTTTTCCTTCATCTGAAATTGATTTTGAGAATCCAAATATATTACGATCGTTTACTCGATGAGTATAACAAACTAATATATCACTTGTGTGATTTGACTATCAGAACCTATCCGAATATTTGGTCTATCTTATTAGATTTTACTTAACCAAATTCCAACAAGATGTGCATGAAAAGATTGAACAGTTAAAGTCAAAATCTATCAAAAGTTTTGGTCAATAGTGTGTACTTTAAGGCCTGCTTGAGAGTTTTTTTTTTCACTAATTTTGACAGATTTTGAGTATTACCGTTTATGAGATGTTGGAAGAACATGTGTTTGTTAGTTTTTTTGGACACCAATTATATATAGTTTAAAAATCATCCAAAAATGGTGTGGTATAATTTTGAGTGATTCTCTCAACCAACCAAATTGTTGATTTTTGGTCTTTTTCATATTCTCTTCTAATTTTACCCTTCATAAATTAATTATTCCCAACCAATATATTTTATTCAAAAATAACTTATGAATAAAAATATATTAACTAAAAAATTATTTATAAGCAAAAAATTATATTATAATTAAAAAATTAATTATGAGCAAAATATTAGTTATAAGATGAAAATTAATTTTGTCTAAAAAATTGTTTATAAAGTAAAAATATTACTAATAAGATAAAAAATTCACTTATGAAACATTAAAGTTACTTTTAAGTAAAAAAATCACTTATGAATAAAATTATAAAAGTGCATAATTAACTTATAATTGTAAAATTTACTTCTAAGTAAAAAATACCAACTTAAAATTTTAAGTGAATATTTAACTTTATTTAACTTTTTAAAGTAAATATTAACTTATAAGTAAAACATTACTTATGAATAAATTTGAAAAAAAAAACTATACAAGAAACTATAAACTAAATATTTTACTATAAGAGGCATATATGTAATTTTTTTTAAAAAAAAAAACTTTCAGAACATGTGGATAATAAAACCCCAAGCATAGATTGGACTTTTTTTAAAATCGTTACTAAAATCACTCAAAATCAATCCACTCCTAAGCGCTCAAAATCGATACTTTAATAAATAAATAAATAAATAAAAAAGTAGCTTAGAACCCCTACCTTGAAACTCCCAAGCAGACCCTTAAAGTTTAAACCTTGTTAAATTTATATTTCTAGTTGTCTTTCATATAATATGAGAAATGAATGGCCAATAAAATAGTTCTCATATTCATTTTCAATCAAATTCACATAATAAAATATTTTTCACGTTAACAAAAAAATTTCCCTACATTTTAATTAAATTTTTTAAAAAAATCACTATTCAAAACATCATTTTTTTTTTTCAATTTCTCTTTATAGTAGTGATAAGTACGTTTTACATACTTATTTTATTGTTAAAATATGAGTAATTATTGATTAATATGTTGGAATATAGTTTAATTCTATACAATTCATGTTTTGCAGGATAAATGATGAATGTAGGGAAGGCAAAAAAGCTCGGCGGCTCGGACGGCTCGGGCTCGGCTCGAAAAAAGCCCGAGCCGGGCCCGGCTCGGGCTCGGGCCGAGCCCCATGTGGGGGCTCCGGGCCGGCCCGTGTCACGGGCAAAAATGGCCCGTGTTTTAAAAAAAAAAAAATTAAAAATTCAAATCGCAATTTGCGTAGATTACTAGCGCTCGTACACGCTACATTGACATAATCCGCTGAAATCAGCGAGATTCATCTGTCCCGATTTCAGTGCATTCAAAAAATTTGAAAAATTTGCGTGTTTTCAAAAATTTTGTCTGAAAAATCATATCACAAATAGTTTGTCAGACACATTAGGCGTTAACGTGCACGCAAGATTTTTTCTTGCGTGCACGCAAAATTTTTTTTTTTTTTTTAAATTTTAAAAATTGAAAATTTTTTTTCTGTCTATAAATACGAGAAAATTTTTCTATTTCATATCACTCTTCATTCTTCAATCGCTTAACTCAGTATTATTTTCAATTTACTCATTTTGCTATATTCTTTACTACGATATTCTATATTCTCCATTTCTCCTCTCCTATTTTTTTACATATCATATTCTTAATTCTTTACTTCAATTTCCCTCTATTATAAATTTATAATACGTACACATGGATTTTACCAGTGATGAGATTAATCAGTTTAGAGGTAGTTCGAGTACTCCATTGGGGTACAATACATCTCAAAATGTTCCAATTGATTTGGAAGATATCGAAGAGGAGGAAGTAGTCGAGGTTAAGAAGTCGAAAAAAGAGTCTGCAGATTGTTGGCAACATATGACTCGAAAAAAAGTTGGGGTTCAAAATGGAGTCGATATTTGGAAAGCATGTTGCAATTATTGCGGTAAAGAACTCAATTGGAAGCCTAGTTCGAGCACATCGCATTTAAATAGACACATATTAAGAAGTTGCAAAGCGAAACCAGTCGGTCTTGACCCGAAACAGACCGAACTAACATTTACTGGTTCCGGTTCTACTCTTTCCACTTTTGTATATTCACAGGAAAGATTTCGTGAAGGAATGGTTACATACGTAGCTGCAGAGATGCCGCTAACGATGATCGAGTCAATACACTTTACTCGTCTTGTGCAGAATTATCTCCAACCCAGGTATCATTCTTATTGTAGAAATACTCTTCGTTCTGATGCTATAAAATTATATAACAAAAGAAAACAAACTAATATTGAAAGTTTAAAAACTTTTAATTGTGTTATATCATTTACCTCTGATTTATGGACCGGTGTTAATAAAAAAGGTTATATTGTCACATGACTCATTACATTGATCACCTATGGATTATACATAAAAGAATTATTGCATTTAGATGTGTAGAATATCCTCATAATGCGACTAACATATACATGGTTTTAAAAGATATTATACAAGAATATGGTATGCAAGAAATGATTCGAAGTTTTACTTTTGATAATGCTAGTGTAAACAAAGTTGTTGTCGATAAATTTATTGATGATTTGAACCCTATATTTGGAGGTTTATTTTTCCATCAACGTTGTGTATGCCACATTATTAATTTGATTGTAAAAGCTGGATTAGAACATATAAAAACACAGTTAGATAAAATTAGGCAAGCAACTAATTTTATTACTATATCACCTGCAAGAAAGCAAGTATTTAACAGTTTATGTGCTGAGTATGGCTTAGAAGAGAAATCATTTGTCACTGATGTATCACATAGATGGAACTCTACATATCTTATGTTACACTCGTGTGAAAATTATGATAAAGTTATTACAATGTATTATAATGGTAGGCATACATATGGACCCGAACATAATTTGGAAGATTGGGAATGGAATCTTGCATTTATCGTTAAAACATTTTTTCAATGCCACAAAGGAATGTAGCGGTATTTATTACCCTACATCTTCACTTGTTTTACAACATTTTTTCTATTTTGCACAAACATTTCAAAGACATAGGAATTTCCCAATTTTTGTTGATGTAGTTCATTCTATGGAGTTAAAGTTTCGTAAATATTGGGAAGAGATACCCTCATTATTTTTATTAGCTTCTGTAATGGACCCTCGACTTAATTTAACTGGCACAAAAGCTATTATAAATGGGATTTCACGTTTCATGGATATACAATTTTCACATACGAATATAGAATCAATGTTATGCGAAATGTATAACTATTACGCTGAAAAAGAAGGTCAGTGTAGTTCTTCCCAAAATACTTTTTCAAAGAACACTTCGACAAATGTAGATAATATATGGAGTTATTTAGAGACCAATACTAGTATTCCCTCATTTAGTTCTAGTTCGTCAATATCTAGAGCAATAGATGTCAGTGGTACAAATCTTGAAATTCCTTCGGAGTTAGCTAGGTATATGTGCGTGGACGTTCGTAGTATGTTACAACCACAAGAATTACAGGATTTTAGTCTTTTATCATGGTGGAGATGTAACGAAAGGCAGTATCCAATTTGTATCAAAAATTGCTCGCGATCTACTAACACCGCCGGTGTCTACAGTAGCATCGGAGGCTGCATTTAGTTTAGGTGGTCGAGTTTTAAGTGACGAACGATCAAGACTAAAAGAAGATATATTGGAGGCTTTAATATGTTTGAAGGACTGGGAATGTGCGGAATTACGTCTTCAAGAACAAGTTGATAGTATAATGGCCGATGAGTTACAGCAGACAGCAGATTAAAGTATAAGATATTGTAAGTTTTTAAATTGTTTAGTTTCAATTCAGTACGTAATTTTTAATTTTTTTTTTTTTGTTTCAAAAAAAATTGTACACGAAATATTTTATTCGTGTACAATTTTAACTCCGCCTACGATAATTGTAGCCGGTCCCAATCCCGGATAAAGGAGGAGGGTTTTAATCTTCAATGATAAATAGAATAGTTATTGCCTTGAATTATTGGAATTATGACCCTCAAGGAAATTTCACCATGACATTACAAGAAATAATAGTTACATACTTTAAGTAAAAATGAAGCTTTCATAATCTCTTTAATTTATAACACGTATTACGCATAAAATGTACAATTTTTTTTTTTAATGTAGATTTAAAAAAAAAAAAAAAAGACCGAGCCGGCTCGGCCCGCTAAGGCTCGAGCCTAAAGCTCGGGCCGAGCCTCATTTTTTTTGGCCGGGCCCGGCTCGGCTCGGCTCGGGCCAAAAAAAGCTCGGTCGAAAAAAGCTCGGGCTCGACCCGAGCTTTTTTTTCCCGGCTCGGGCTCGGCTCGGCTCGTTGCCACCTCTAGATGAATGTAGCGGAAATAAAGAGAAACAATTGAAAAATGATCAGAATGGAAGAAAGTGAAAGTTTAAGGACTAAAGTACAAATACTCAAAAATTATGTTGGGACTCACGATAAAGGTTCGAGAGTGTTAAGGGTTGATTGGAAACAATTAGAAGTCAAAAAGGAATGGAATATTATCAAAATGAATTTCCAATTCGCATAAGAAATATTCCAGATTTTTAGCCGAAAATTCTGACCCATTTTTGATATAGTAAAAGTCCGAATTCGAAAAGAGATATTTCTAACAAAGTTGTAGCTCTTCGAGTTATCTTTCCAATGCATCTTGAATCATCTAAATCAGATATCAGAAGAGAAAGTTATAACCAAATTACTGACTACTATGCAGAGACAAAAAATTCGCGGTCGAAAGCAACTTTCCTTATTCGATTGGAACTCCTTTGAAAACCAATTTGGACGTGATTTTCATCCAATTTCTAACTCTTACAAATACTAACAGCAGAATACATATGGGGAAGGCCCCCATACACCATTCTTTTTCTCTTTGGCTCAAGAAACACATGAGGAACTAAAGATCTTGGTGAAGTTACGAAGGAACTCGATTGGAATTTGTGATTTCATGTCTTTTATTAATTTAATTTGATCTTTTTATTGTCAAACAATACTAGAATTTAGATTTTCATTCTCTTGAATTTATATTGAAATCGGTTTAATATTTACAAGATTTTTCATGGATTCAAACATGCTTTTTCTATTGTTCAATCAAACTATTTATGGAGTTTCAATTTCAATTATTTATTGTTGAGATTAGTTTAACAATTATTATATCCTTTATAGATCCAGTCATGCTTCTTCTATCGTTAAATTAAACTAGTTGTTAAATTTTAATCTCAATTTCACTTTATTGGTAGATTGATTACTGCCTAATACTTGATGTATATGGTCGATCTTTGATCTTGTTCCAATAAAATTGTGCGATTATGTCTTAAGTCTAAATTTTAGGATTATATTTGTAAATTAAATTGATTTTCATGATATATCTTCCGATTAGAGTGTCGGGATGAAAGCCTCTAATTGTGTTATAAAAATGAATAATTGATATGATTGATTCAATCCAATTGAGGGAACTCCGACGCTTCACTGCTTCGAAGTATTGATTTTAATTTCACCTTTCAACATTAAATTTTATTACACATTTGAGAGAACAATTCAGCATTTTTGATCCTTTAAATATTCTTCCATTTCCCTGTGGATACGACACCCCAAAGTTGTGCTACAATTACCGCGTTATTCTTTGGGCGTAATCAAATTTTGGCGCCGTTGCTGGGGAGACGGTACAAAATACGCAAGGATCGACTACAAAATGGTGACATCGTTCCTTTTATTTTGTTTTTGGTTAGTTTAATTTTCTTTATTGTATTTTACCTATTTTCACTTTGTTTTCTTTTACTTTTTCTATGAGCAGGTATCGAGGAGAACTAGGAAGATCTGGGGACAGACTCGACACAGAGTTTGAACATCTTTTTAACCTTGTTTTTGATTCTATATCTATTAAAACTGACACTTCATCACATAACACAATATCTGACAATGAGCATAATGTACCATATAGAATTTTGCATGATTATCTGCACCCCACGCGTAAATCTACACCTTCATGTATTATGTTTCCACCCAACATGCCGCGTATAGATTTTAAACCTGGAAAGATTCAATTTATTCCTAATTTCCATGGACTTGAGAATGAAAACCCGTATGTGCATGTTAGGGAATTCGAGGAGGTTGTAGCAACCTTCCACAATCAACATGGTACAATAGATGCAATTATGCTCAAATTCTTCCCATTTTCTATTAAGGAATGGGCTAAAAGCCGGTTGTATTCATTGAGACCACGTTCGATTGGAACTTGGGCTGAAATGACACAAGTATTCTTTAACAAATACTTTCCCCACCACAAAACTATTGCGTTGAAAAAACAAATCTCTTCTTTTATCCAAAAGGAGAGTGAAACTTTATATCAAGTGTGGGAAAGGTATAAAGAAGTTCAAACTCTTTGGCCCCATCATGGTTATGAGAGTTGGCGTATCGTGAGTTATTTTTATGAAGAGTTAACATCTAGAGAGCGTCAGTTTGTTGAAATTATGTGTAATGGCGATTTCCTACAAAAAGATCCAGATGAGGCTATATGATATTTAGATGACTTAGCTGAGAAAGCCCACACTTGGACTAGCCCTAGTGCCACTGATAGCACCAATAGTTCTCAACCCGTAGGAAATATTTCTAGTGCAGGCATTTATCATCTTAGAGAAGAAGATAGTCTTAGAGCTAAAGTAGAAACCTTAACTAGAGAAATGGAAACCCTACGTACTAAGAACTCAGATCTTATACCTACTGTTGCCCGTATTGAGTCTTCTGGACCATGTGGTGTGTGTGGTGGAATTGATCATCCGTTACATGAGTGTTCTACTCTAGCTGAGATAAGGGGATTTATGAGGAACACTGCAACACCTTAGACACGTATAGCAAGCCTTATACTCCATTTTCTGATACCTATAATCAGGGGTAGCGGAATCCTCCTAACTTCAGCTGGAAATCTGAAAACCAGCAACCTACCCAGCCACCTAGAGTCTTTAATACACCCTCACACCAACCCACGTCATATAGGAATTCTTTAGAAGATACCCTACATACATTCATGGAGGCACAAGGAAAAACAAATCAAAAATTTGAGACTATGATTACCCAAATTTTTGAGGAAAATAAAGAAATCAAAAATCATATCTCCAAACTAACTAGTGCCTTAACAGTAGTGGAACGTGGAAAATTTCCAGCTCAAGCTCAACCAAATCCTAAAGGACAGCACATGGCACAAACCTCGGGTACAAATGAAAACAATCTTAAAAAAGTAAATGTCATAACCACTAGATCAGGAAACATTATAGAACCAATCCCCGAACCTAGAAAAACTGAAAAAGAGTCTAGTGAACTTGAAGAGAGTAGCTCTAGTGAGGAAGTAATGACAAATCCAATGAGAGTACCTTTCCCACAAGCTCTTAAGTCCATCTCAAAATCTGCTGGTCAACATAGTGAGATTTTGGAACACCCAAAGCAAATAAAAATCAATTTACCTCTCTTGCATGTGATTTCACAGGTTCCTATTTATGCTAAAGTCTTTAAGGACTTATGCACTATCAAAAGGAAGCACAATGTCAAGAAAACTGCTTTCCTGACTGAGCAAGCGAGCGTTATGATTGTGCAAAGGATCCCGCCAAGGTATAAGGACACTGGTTGTCCTACTGTGTCTTATGTCATCGGGAATCATGAGTTTAGACAAGCCCTTCTTGTTTTAGGGGCTAGTGTCAATCTCATGTCTTATACTATTTACTTGTCGTTAGGTTTGAGTGAGATGAAGCCTACATTTGTAGCTCTGCAATTAGTTGATAGGTCCACCATTAGACCTAGGGGAGTGGTTGAGGATGTCTTGATTCAAATTGATAAATTTTACTACCTCGTGGATTTCTTGGTGTTAGATATAAAAGATAATGTGAATGTTGACTCTAAAATTCCTATCATTCTTAGTAGACTTTTCCTTGCTACTGCTAATGCTCTGATTAATTGTAGGAATGGTCTCATGAAACTTTCATTTGGAAATATGATTTTAGAAGTCAACATTTTTCATGTCACTAAACAGTTAGAGGAGGATGACGAGTGTCATCAAACACACAGGATTGCTGTACTCACTCAAGAGGTTGCTGATAGTATGTTTCTTGGACCAGCACAGGAAACTCTAGAACCGGATGGAGTAGACTTCATCATCAATAAACATCTTGAGATAGATGATCAAGAGTCAGGTAATAGTTCTTATTTTACATTGTCAGTTTTTAATGAAAGAACTTTACCTTTTGTCATGCAGGTCCCTACTCCTAGTTCTGAGCTCTCCTCTGGTTATCTCACGCATGTATTTGATGGAGGTGGAGGAACATCACCAGTGCTTATGTCCAAGGAGCTTAGTGTATTGCAAAGAAAATTGAAACCACACTTACTGGATGCAGGCTAGGGAGGAAACATTGGGTCGAGCCAAAGACAACGAAGGCGCTGCTTGGGAGGCAACCCAATGGAAGTTCGTTCTTTTTCTTCTGCCTTTTACTTTTATATTTTTATTCTAGTTAATTTTGTCATTTTCTTTGCTTTACTATTCAATTGAGTACTTTCAAGCTTTTTATACTTGAAGTTTCTGTTGATTCACTGCTATGCTCAGGTGACATTTTTTCCTTATTTTCTTTGGTATTCATGCTTAAACATTGAGGACAATATTTCAATTACGTTTGGGGGTGGAGCATGAGCTTTTATTCGCTTTCATTCATCTCTTTATTGCAATTTTCGCACGTTTGTGTGTTTAAAAAAAAAATTTTAAAAATTCTATTTTTTTATCTTTTAGCATTAGATTTTAATTATTACTTTGTGTGCTTGTGTGGGTTTAACAAATGTAACAGCTATAATGTGGATATTGGAATAGGTGTCAGCAGTGAATGAAGAAAATAGTGTAGTATGAGATTAGTCTAAACCTGTTTATGTAGAACTTGATATTTCCTATGCACGTCACTTATGTTTGGCATATTGAGTAATGATTCGATTCATTTTGTAGAGGATAGTGGAACTTAGTGATACAACCTAATAACCTCTAGTGTCGTATTCCATAAGTCCAAATATATGCTAGTTTGGAGACGATTGAACTGTTACAGGGAAACACTGAGATAAATAAGGATTCCATGCATGAAAACCTTGTGTGAATTGTCTGAAACTCATTGAGATAAAAACGAGGTGAAAGCTTTAAATTAGAAATTACTTTTAAAAATTGGATGTCTAAAAGAAAATGGGCATTGTACTAATCTTTGAGTACATAAAAAGCATCTTTTTAAGCCTATATAACTCGAGTGATTAAGCCTATGATGGTGATTTAAAACCTGGTGTCCTATAGTCATCTGACTTGGGAGTTATCGGCCTAAAGCTCATTACATGGGTTATATAAAAAGCAAATGAGAAGATACTCAAATAAAAAGAGAAAAAGAAATGGAGAAAAAAAAGAAAAAAAAAATATTTTCAAATACATTAATTATGCCCCGGACATTCAGTTGATGAAACTACACATTTGACGAGAAGTAAATAACTTAGTCTAGTTTTAAGGGTTAAAGCAATAAAAAATATAGAAGAATCCCGACTTGTTGAAGTGTGGACTTGTAGGAGTAATGTCTATCCAAACTAAGAAAGGGTAAGGAATAGAATTGAATGGATTCAACTTAGGATACACCCCGGGAAAATTGAATGAAAAGCATAAGTTTGGAGGTATGTGTATCTCTCGAGCGAGGAAAGTACAGATTTGACTACTATAGGTCAGGGATTGAACCAATCATAATCTTAATATCTTGACATGAGTTTTCACACATGCTCGTCAAGTTATGCATATAACAGTTGGAGACTGATTTAATTTTTGCACTGTTGTAATGGTTCATTTGTCTGACTACCAAATTTCAAACTTGAGGCACGACATATTGTTAAACCATGTTGTTTGTAGAGTTAAGTTATATTGTTATTGTTTGAGGACAAACAATAGTTCAAGTTTGGGAGAGTTTGATAAGTACGTTTTACATACTTATTTTACTGTCAAAATATGAGCAATTGTTGATTAATATGTTGGAATATAGTTTAATTCTATGCAATTCATGTTTTGCAGGACAAGTGATGAATGTAGCGGAAATAAGGAGAAACAATTGAAAAATGACCAGAATGGAAGAAAGTGAAAGTTCAGGGACTAAAGTGTAAATACTCAAAAATTATGTCGGGACTGATGATGAGGGTTCGAGAGTGCTAAGGGTCGATTGGAAGCAATTAGAAGTCAAAAAAGAATGAAATATTATCAAAATTAATTTCCAATTCGCACAAGATATATTCCAGATTTTTAGCCGAAAATTGTGACCCATTTTTGGTATAGTAAAAGTCCGAATTGGAAAAGAGATATTGCTAGAATTTAGATTTTCATTCTTTTGAATTTATATTGAAATCGGTTTAATATTTATAAGATTTTTCATGGATTCAGTCATACCTTTTCCATTGTTCAATCAAACTATTTATTGAGTTTCAATTTTAATTATTTATTGTTGAGATTGATTTAATAATTATTATATTCTTTATAGATCCAGCCATGCTTCTTCTATTATTAAATTAAATTAGTTGTTGAATTTTAATCTCAATTTCACTTTATAAACGGTCATATTTCCACATTATCAAAATACAGGTGAACAAGAACTTCCAACAAATTTGAAATTTCAAAGTCAACATATTTATGGGTTGGGTAAATGAGATCCTTAAATATTCAAGCAATGAATAGTTTCTTGTCCTCTTATGGTCACCGCTACATATCCTTGCACTGTTTGAATTAATGGTTTTGGTCAATGAAATTTTGGCAAATATTTAATATTGAGGACCAATTTTATTTTGTTTCAAATTGATGACTATGCTTAAACTTCTTTCAGTTTGATCACTCTAGATTTTAAAGTAGGACCATGATGCACTTATCGAATTTTTTTACTGAATCATTTACCTACTACTCACAATAGGGATGAGGACCAAGTTGTAGGAATATTTAATTCACGTGGGCCCCACATCATCATGTGAGAGGGGGTAACCCATTCGGTACATATATATTAATCCTTTAAAGTAAGCTTATTATCCAGTGTTCACTACAGTAATGTCCAATTTTATCTTCTTCTTTTTATTTTTTATCTTTTTTCTTTCGTAAAATAGAACAATACTATGTATCGATGCTACTGTAGTTTTCACTTTGTTGAAACTTTCTTCCTTCACTCGAACCAAAGGACGTGGATTTAACATAAGAAATCATTCTTGTTCGGGCCCTTTGTGCTAATTTTCATAAAGTCTTCAACTTTTCCTAAGTGACAAAAAAGTAAAATAAAAATAGGGAGTGGGTGGGAAGCAATTGATTCTCAATTAAAACTAGTTACGAGCTCATGTTCCCAAAAGTCTTCAAAGAAGAGATAATTATGAGAACTAAAGAAAGCTAATAATTTCAAGAAATCATTAAAAGAAAGTGTAATCACTACTCTTGTCTCATTAAAGTTGTAACCATGAAAAGTGGAAAATTACAGTATTAGTAATTTTCGTTCAAAAGTTATATTTGGGCTATCGTTATCGACTCTCTAGTCCGAAATACCACTAAAAATTGTTAGATGAGATAACAAAACTCAATTTTTTGTTTCCAAACTAAAATTTCTCAATGAAAAAATTTCAATATTACTATTCCCTCAAAACTCGATTCAAACAAAGAGTCATTTAGTCGACAAAAGTTTGAATATGAATTAGATACCAAACTAAAAATACATGGAGTACGAATTTCCCTCTCTTTTTTCTGTTCATTTCCTCATTTACTTCAATAGTTATACTTTTTAATTATTCGAGTAACCCAATTACGAGATTACTCGCTCAATTTAAGAATCTAGTCAAATAATTGATTATATGAGCGTCGTTCTTGTTCAGTTGAATTTAATTTGATAGAATTTCTTAATCACGTCTTTTCGTCAATAGTAATATAACTCTTTGAATCTCTGACTAAGCATGTTCCCAGAGTACCGCTTAACAAAATGATTTTAATAAATTTGATTTATAGAAAAAAGAAATATTGCTAAATAAAATACTAAATATACTATATTAGATATTACTGACGGAAAAATCCATAGATAACAAAATGACAATGTAATATTAATAATGGAGTTTTTAGTCAGTGATAATTTTAAGAAGTGTCTTAATAAATTAAATTTATTGACAGAAGTTTTCGTCACTAGACAAAGCAAGTAAATAAAAAATTTAAATATTTGTTCGAAAATATTCTGTCAATTAAAAAATTAAAATTGCAAATGATTTTTCAATTGTAATATTAAAAATACAAATAATTTAATCAATGAATAATGTAAAAATAAAATAAACACTAATGGAAAATTCATTCTGAATAAAACAACGGGTAAACCAATGCATATATGTAGTTAATATTATAAAGAGAAATTTAAAAAGATATTTGAATTTTATCATTGATAACTTATAAAAAAATAAATAATATATGAAGGAAAAAAATTGGTTATGCCAATGACTTTGCATAGGTGATCAACATTCGAAGCGTTGTCTTTGGTTGTTGACTTCACCAATGACATTGTCGTACAAAAGTGCGTAGATGATTACTACCAATGTCGTTATCAGTAATTTTTTACGAATCACCAACAAATATTAATTTTAGTCCAAGTATTCGACAATTTTTCACTGACAATCACTGATCATCAATAGTTATTTGTTCTATTTTTATTTATTTATTATTCATCTTAAGAATACATTTCTCAACAACTTTGTAAAGTTTTCAAGTCATTTGAACAATCTTTATCAAAAGTACTAGGTTATTGGAAAAAAAATCAATATACTTCTATTGTCAAAGCATTAGGTCTTCTTTGGTGTCCTCAGTTTCAATAGAACTCCTTATAAGCATTGTTTCTACCTATTATTATCTAAAAAAATAATCAAGTTATTGGTGACTCTATGAAACCAAGAAATCACACCTCACATATTCGCCTGCGAAATTTTATTTTATTTATTTATCTATTTATTTGAGTTGTTAAACTTGGATAAAGGACAAAACAAAATAAAGATTTTTTACAACGTTCTAAGAAAAATGATTTTTACATCCACACAAATTGATTGATATGTCAGTTCTATAAAAGAAGTTTTTTAATCAATTATTTTCGAGTCATCAGATCTTACTATTCGTGTTATGCTACACGTCTAAGTTTTGAAAAAAGAAAAAAGGGATGAGATTGGGCCCCATCATTTAAATTCGTGATATAAAGTGATTAGATATGGGTGCATAGGAACAATAATACCGTGAGCATTTTGATTAGACTCCGTTTTATGGTTTTATGAAACATTAGGAGGTCCACCATCTATCAAATCAAGTATGTAATTCATATACACTGAGGGACCGGGGATGGGTGGTCCAGACATAGTCTAGTGTAAGTTGGGATACCTGGATATCAAAAAAAAAAGGTATGTAATTCATATATTTCAAGTACATGATTACCCTTGAAATTTTATGTATTCTTTTCCTTTGAGAAAATAATCGATACAATTACTCTACTAAATTTTGAATTTCATAAATAGACTATGGTTATATTGTATTAGAAAGTGCAGATAACTTTTAACTTTTTTTTTTTTTTTTTTAATATATGTATTTTTCTCTATCTAACCAAATATGTTATAGGGTACAACTCTCCATAAATTAGTGAGTATAAATATTTAAAAATTAATAAATAAATAATTTTTAAATTAAAATGTGTGATTAAAAATAAAATTTAATCAACGTTTAACGAAAAAATAATTTTATCAAACAAGTTATCGATCTCACTACTACTATGTTCGTACAATATATGGAAAAGCTATTAAAAGAAAAAAAAAAGTTAAAATTTTAAATTTTAAAAAATAAAAAATTTGGCCATCATGTCATATTTCTTCCAATAAAGTATATAGAGAGCATGATCCCCTATTAAGGCCAAAAATTAGGCGGACTTTTTTGTGAAAATTTGACGTAACCTAACCACTGTCTGTATGTGGCGAAACCCAATCGCTATTGGCTTTTTACCCACTAAGCAACCTCACATAAATTTGCATTTGAAAGTGAAATCAAGATTAGTGCTTCTACTATGTTGTAAGGCCGTGTTTGGTTGGTATAAGAAAATTGACTTATAATTTGCCCATGTTTGACACACATTATCTTAAAATACATTATTCCAAAATTTATTTTCAACCACACATTTTTCAATAAAATAATATTTTACATCACATCAATAACTTTTTCTTACTTTTTAACTACATATTTCTCATCTTATCACTGTTTAAAATACATTCTTATCTCAATAATATCCATCAAACACTCTTAAACTTTTTAAACTTAGCCAAACATGCTCTAGGAGACAGGATTGCGGGAAGGTATATTGTTTTGTATTTGACTAATGTAAGAAGTTGAATTTGAAAATAGTATAGTGCACTTTCCGCTATCAACCTATAAGCTTGAAGCATACACTTTCGAATATAGCTTTCAAATGGTACGAGGTAGTAAAATGAAGTGATGAACAAATTAAACCGTGTGATCAATCGTGAGAAAAATTGAGAGCCGGGAAATAGGGCAGTAGATATGGAGATTTCTTAAGCGATGCTCGACTTATTTTATGTAGAGATGTTAAAATAAGGAATTTTCTTTTATCATATAATCCAATGTTACAACTCTCGTGACAATTAAGTATGAACTTTCTTACAAACGATTGTATATTAAAATAATCTATAAAGAGTTCGTGATAAGATCAAATTACTCGTATTTCTCGTTATATCCAAAAAAATCAAAATGTCAAACTCGTAAGCAGGTTAAATAAATTAAAAAAGAAACTTCAATTTTATGTATCGTCTTTTTATACGAGATTTATTTATTTATTTATTTTTGTTGAGTGAAGATGGCAAGTTTTTTTTTATGCTAATGGCAAACGGACCCTAACGGAGTAGTTGGTTGGATGGGCTTTAGTTTACGGTTTGAATTTTGGAAGCATGCTTTAAGTAAGAGAATATTTTTACAGCCTAAGAAAAGTAAGTAGAATTGTCCCTACACTACAACATGTTCATCTTCATGTGTCCATGAATCACATTACATTATATATTTTATTCTTGGAAATTTCTTCTTTTTTTGCGCAATTTTAAATTCTTGAGATATTATTTTCCTTCGTATCAGCTAGTCAATGAGTAGGGACATAAATGTCAACTTTATAAAATTACTTAAATATAAAGTTCGTCTACTATTGAATAACAAAAGAAGCAAAAAAAAAAAAAAAAAAAAAATTATCTGGCTAATTTTTATTCGTTGGCGCCACTTTATAAAGCAATTTACAATTGTTATTTTTTTTTACGGACTTTTCTTTTTCTTTATCCTGCCAATAAATGGGATGATTGTATACACTTGGGTAAAAGAGATTATTTAAATTATACTTGTCCATTGCTTCTTTTTGAAGAAGGATTCATACATTAATTTTGCTACTTGTACGAATTTGGGTTACAAATTTGTTGACGTAATACGAAATGACAGTTATTTGGCCCCTTGAATGAATGAATGAAATTCAAACTAAAGGCCAAAAAATTGCCTCGTCATTTCTGTCAACAAATATGTACAGATTTTCTGTAAATTTAGCATGCTTCTTCATACATTGAATCGAGTAAAGTAGGATAAGATAATTTACAATTTTTTTTTCTCAATTATAAATTATCTTATCTAGTTCTACTCAATTCCATGTATTAAATATGTTATAAAAAATAATGCACAAAAACACTAATAATTGTGTACAAACTCCCTTTCCACACAATACAAACTCGCCACATTTAGCCCTTGTTTGAGCCACATTATTTGATAAAGAATGTATTTTTGAATAGTAGATTGATGGAGAATGTGTGATTAAAAAATAAACAAAAAGTTTTGAGTTTGCGTGTAATATTATTTTATTAAAAAATATGTTATTGAAAATAATAGAGAGAAAAAAATGAATTTTAGAAATAGTGGGGATCAAACAAGGACTTAATTGTGGGTTAAAAAAGGAGAAAGTATATAAGAAATCGTAGATTACTTTATTCAATTATATTTGATATATTAAACATGCTTTAAAAAAATAATGGACAAAAACAATAATAACGATCGATAATATTCAAAAGAATAATATTATCTAGTATTAGTAGTGCTAAAATACTATGGTACAAGAGCTCACACTAGTGCTCACAAAGAGTCAAATTTCATATCTTGTAAGAGGTAGGAATCGAACCCTCACACTGCGACTGCCAGCTCAACTGAGACAAACTCTCATTCAACATAATACAAGCTCTAGATATAGCATCAAAATTACCTAAGTGTATAGTAACATCGTATTTAATTTATGGTACCCCACTATCAAATTTTTTTAGGCAGAGGTAAATACAACCTAGTTTCCTATTGTTAGAATCAGAAAATCAGTTCGTTTATTGATTTGAGTTAGGACAAAATAGGTTTTCTTTTTCCATTTTTTTGAAGGGTTTCTATATAGTTATGGGTGGCCATCGAATTTGACAGTTAGTTGTGCATTTAAAAAGATATTTGAACAACAATATTAATTTCCAGAACCAAAAAGGAAAAAAAAAGATAGAAAAAATACTTGTCCCTCAAAACATCCACAATGCCATTTCTACATTGAGTTTCATGGAAAATGTCAGTTTTTCATCTAAATTCAAATTTTGAAATGTTTGATTACTATTTTTTTTCATTGAAAATATTTTTCAATTTTTTGAAAATATGTCTAATTTTTCTTGTTTTTAAGGAAAAATATTTTCTTTGGATAGAGTATATTTTTGTTTTTCTCAAAATAAAGAAAGAATTTTCTTTTCTAGAGTATATTTTCTATGTCAATAAAATAAAATACAATCTAATTTCTTGATTTTACAAAAATCTCAAACTCCTGTCGCGGGATCCGAACCCGGATTTCAGGCCACTCTATGCCACGTCAAAAGATGTATCGGACGCCACGTAAGAATCCAATCCTAATCAGAAAAATCCATCCCCTATATAAAACCCACTAATTTTTCTGGCTTCATAAAAAACACTTGTGAGCGATCAATCAATTCAGAAAATACACGCCAAACGCAGGAACACAGAAGTAATTTACTTTCCCCGCCGGAGGCATCTAGCTCGCCGGAAAATGAATATTCCGGCAGACGTCAGATCGGAGAACTAATGGATGGTTTCCTTTTTCTTCCTTTCGGTAAATACTATATGTTTAATTATTGTGAGTTTTTGTTCGATCTCTGAGAAATGATGAGAAAAAGCAGAATTTGAAGCATTGATATTGGGAAATTTTTCGCTTTAGTTTTGAGTTTTTGCTTTTGATTTTGATTCCTTGACACGCAAAGCTAGTACTGTATTTATTTAGAGCTCTGAGAATTCAACTAATGTAACAGAGAGTATAATTAAGCACAGCACGATTTTGTAGAAAATGCCTTTTCCAATGAGAATTCAACCGATCGATTCTCAAGTATACAGAGAGTCATCCATACGCAACGACACCGTAAAGCCACCTGTGTTTAAGTCGAGGTTAAAGCGGCTTTTCGATCGGCCTTTTAGAATTTCATCGACCGAGAAGCCAACCGCCGGTGGAGAGAAGGATGGAGAAGCCGACGCGCCGGCGCCGGATTTTGAGCCTAGCTCTGTTTGGCTGGACAAGATGGTTCAGAATTTCATTGAAGATACGAATGAGAAGCAATCGGCGGCGGCGGCGGCAGCCGCTGCGAAATGCGGTCGCAATCGCTGCAATTGCTTCAACGGTAACAACAATGGCAGCTCCGACGATGAATTTGATTCTTTCTTTGACTCCACTCCAAACTCTTCCTTCAACGACACTTCCGACACACTGAAGGTACATATTATTCTCGATTGATTCTATAATACATATAGCCTCTTGCTTCTACATCAGTTTATATTGATTTTTTATAATGTTTTTGTAGAGTTTGGTACCGTGTGCGAGTGTTGTGGAGAGGAATCTGCTAGCCGACGTTTCGAAAATTGTGGAAAAAAACAAAACTTGTAAGCGCAAAGACGATTTGAGGAAAATCGTTACCAATGGTCTACTTGCTCTTGGTTACAACGCATCCATTTGTAAATCCAAATGGGAAAAGTCTTCCTCCATCCCAGCTGGTAAGAAATTCATGAATTTTTATTAATAATTTAATAGGTTTTAATTGCCAATCTAAAATCGATCATATATGGCCATTTCTGTATATGTAGGCGAGTACGAGTATATTGATGTGATAGAGAAAGGAGAGAGGCTGATAATCGACATAGATTTAAGATCGGAGTTCGAAATAGCACGATCAACAAGCAATTATAAGGTGATTCTACAGTCTCTACCGAATATTTTCGTCGGAAAACCGGATCGGCTTCTCCAAATTGTTTCGATTGTGTCGGATGCCGCCCTGCAAAGCCTTAAGAAAAAAGATATGCATATCGCACCGTGGCGTAGAACCGAATACATGAAATCCAAATGGTTCAGTCCTTATACCCGAATCAGGCAGACAATCCCATCAAACGACGCCGTTGAGGTGCCTGCCGGCGCTGAAGCTAAATACGCACCGGAGACTGAAGAGGGTGTAAAGGATGAGGCGGAGACGGATGTTTTGGAAGGTGAGTTTGGGGAATTGGATTTAATTTTTGGAGAGAGAACGTGGTCGTTGCAGTCTGACTTCGAGGAACCTAAATTGCCTTCAACTCCGGCGAAAGTTTCCGGCGAAGAGGAAAAGCTAGTTTTTCCGAAGGTGACGTGGCAGCTACCGGCAGTGAAGCCCAAGATTTCCGACGCCGGAAACAGGGTGGTGGTCACCGGATTAGCTTCACTCCTCAAAGAAAAACTCTGAAATTTTTGTAACTTTGTTATAAGAAATTCCTAACCCTTTTATACAAATGCAAAAAATATATACTCCGCATATATAAAATCGGAGAATATTGCACCAATTTTGTTTCTGCAATTGCAAAATCTAGAACAGTCTGTAATAATAGAAGAAAATAAATTATAAATATGATATGATTGTGTATATACAATTGCAGTAGGGTCCTTGGTAGGAAACATAGTGTGGATAAATAATATTTTTAGTTTTATTAATTTTTGTTTATGGGGAACTGTAAAATAATGGGGGAATATAGTGGGAGAAGAGAAGGGGATATGGGGCATTGGGGATGTGATGGAGATGCCGGGCAGGTTCCTGCAGTTTCGGCCGCCGTGAAGGGTAAGGGTGGTGGGTGGAATAGCGTACGGTGATGTTCTCTTTTTGGGTGTTATCAATTCTACTTTGAATTATGTCTTTGTAAGGTTAAAATTAGATTTAACTGTTAGTAACTTGAATTTATGATTTTTATTTACTTCAATTATTTATTTTATTTTTTTAATTTATATTATTGGAAATGAATGTAGAGGAAGATTACTTTCTTTCATTTTACTTTGCAACAGTCAGATTTGGGATTTGGCGTTGGCTGCTTTTCATTTTTTCTACTTTTCACTTGGGCCAGACAAGTGTGACTGGGGGACTGTAAAAAATTGACGGGGTTTAAAAAGGGAATTTAACACGTGGTAAGCTTTTGAGGGTCCAAGTAAAGAATAATGACTTTCTTGGTTTTGTACGATTTGACTTTTCCCTGGCATAATATCATTGGATAGCATTCACTCAGTTGATTCTTAATTATGATTAACTTTAAAATTAATGCTATTTATCCAAGTTACAACCTGAATTTAGTTGACAATAATGTAACATTAATTGATAGATGGAGTTAAATAAATAATTTAATTCCACATTTTATTTAGTATATCGTATAATGTCACCTAAATTGGAATTACAGGCTCATAACATTATTTATTTTAAAATATTCCCAACATTGTTGGTTAGGAGTTTTGGTGACTTATAAACTACCTAATAACACCTTATTAATTGAATTATATAGTATTAATAATTATTAAGAATTTAAATTGTCTATTTAAGTGCAATCCAGTATGTAATCTTACTCTGGTAACATTTTTAATTTTATTTTTTTACATAAATTAGACCCATGTTTGGTAAGGCTTTAAATCCTGATTTTAATTTAATTTAAATTTAATAATAAATTTTAACTATGCATTTTATTGGTTTCATAACTTTTCAATCATACATTTCATCATCTTTCATCAAATTTTATTAAAAATATGATTTTAATCTTTACCAAATATGAGCTAGATATGATTCAGTAACACAATTAATATCTTGTCGATACTTGATGAGTAAGCGCAGTCTTCGCCCCTGTTTGTCTCTTATTAAATTATTTTTTTAAAATTCATTTTGAACCATACATTCATAAAATAAAATATTTTATTTTTTTCATAATACTTGACCATATATTTTTCAAGAAATCACCATTCAAAAGTTTATTTTTTTCCATAAAACTCTTTTTAATGGAAGACAACCAGAGACTTCATTTAAAAAGAAAGGATTATTAATAAAAAAACGTCCTTATGTTTCATTTTTTATTATTTTTTCATTTTCACCCCTATTTATTCCTTTTATTGGGTTGGGTTGAGTTGGAACACATAAATGGGTTGGGTGGGTTTGATTTCTGATCAAATCGACCCAAGCAAACCCACTCGCACCCCTAGTTGCAATTGGTTCTTTGGATTTTTTTATTATTTAAATAGGATTGTACGTTCGTCATTTCACAACTTTTTATTCAGAAATTAGATGAAAATTATTATTTCGGTAATAAAATGTGGAAATAGGGATAAAAATGTAAAAATAAAAAATAAAAATTTAGGGACATTTTGCACAATGAATTCAAATGTAGGGACGTTTTGTGCTAATAACCCAAAAAAAATACTTATATTTGGAAAATATTGTCATTTCAACTAGCTTAGACATCATTAAAATTTTAATGTATTTTTCTCTCTTCTTTTTAGCTACACATTCTCCAATAAAATAATATTACACATAAATAAAAAAAAATTCGTTCTTTTTTTAACCACTCATTTTTCAAAAAAATAATATTCTAAAAATTATAATACCAAATAATGGAGGCCAAATGTGAGCTTAAGAAATTGGATTGTTATTCATTTTTAATATAAGGAATTTCAACATTATTATTAAGAAATTTATAAATAAATAAACTTGATCATATACTCTTCATCTCCAGTCTCATTCAACGCATCAATTGTGTTATTAAATTATAATCAATATGTTCAGTTGAGTGTCAGTTAATTATATTTGATTTTGCTTAATTAATGTAATATACAATTACTAAATGTTTTTAAGCATATTCCATGAATATATTTCACCTATATGACATCAAATTAATTGAAAACAATCCACCTGGGTTTTGTTGTTTTCTCCATTTCTTTATATGTCATTATAAAAAATAAAAAAATAAAAAACCTTTCTGACATCAAATTGGTTCAGAATTTGGGTCAGGCTCTCAAATTTAAATATTTAATTAATCCAAAAATGAGAAGAAAATAATAAGGGCCCGTTTGATTGGCCTTGTTTTATGGGGAAAATGGAAAATATTTTCAACTTTCCAAGTTTTTCCCTGTTTGATGTGTAATATTTGGCATGGAATTCCTTTTCTAGCTTGAAGGCTCACGCGCCACTTTTCTTGGAAATCATGGAATTTCTTTTCCTTTTGTTTTGGTGGTTTTTTATTTTCCAGGTTCTCTTTTTTTTTTTTTTTTTTCTTTTTTTTTTCATTTTTGTTTTTTTGGCAATTAGAAAAATTTTTAAACACAATGGTGAAAAAATTTATTATTTTTATTGACAATTTTCATGCAAAACAAAGCCAAACGAATGATATTCGGTATGGTTAATTTTTTTTAAAAAATTTTTTTAAATTTTTTTAAAATTGGAAAAAATTCTAAAATCAATAGTAGAAAAAATTATCATTTTTATGGACAATTTTTATAAAAAATAAAGTCAAACGAACACCTAACTTTCATCATTTTCCAAGTGGAAAATTATATCAATCAAACACAATTAATTACAATTCCCAGGAAAACAATTTATAGGCAATTCAATTCCTTTAAATTCATTTTCTTTCCACTCATTTTTCACATTTGCAATCAAACGGACCCTAACTGTTTTTAAGCAGAAATTTTTCTGACAATTTGATCACAGTACAATTATTTTCATTTTTTTGTTGGGAAATTCGCGCCCACAGATCCAATCTTACTATTTGTCTCACTTGGATCCCTACTCATTTTTTGTTGCATATAGGTCCCAAAGTTCTTCCTTTTTGTGCACATAAGGACAAATTTATGCAAATTGTTCAATTTTTCGTCAAATAATCACTTAAAGGCACGTGTTTCATTCCTTCAAGTGTATTCTATCAATCAGATCCTATCAACTTGTTTCGATCTATAATAATAAGTTTACGAGTTTGGTCTTACTTAGATGTCGAAAAACGAAAGAAGACTCATCTCCAAGTTTAACTCTGACATAGCTTCCTTCTTTAACCTAAGTTGTCCATTATTTCAACTGACTATTTGACAAAAAATTGAACGCTTTCCACAATTGGTCCTTACATGCACCAAAAGGCACTTTTTGGAGACCTAAATGTGATAAAAAAAGATGAATTTGGACCCATGTGCAACATATTGTAATGTTTGGGATTATGAGTGAGAATTTCCTTATCTTAATTTTCAAATTGTTATTTATGGGACTTATTTAATTATATGTACAATGATTGTGGTGGGATCAGTTGGGAGAAATAAAATAAAAGATATGGGGTCACTTTCCCTATTTTTTTCTCTTTAAAATTTAGTGGAAGTAAGGTCTCTTTTTCCATACAAAGCCAATTATAAAAGCAATTTCCCAAAGTTTGACAATAATTACACCTCATGAAAGCAACCCCCACCAACTCCTCCTCTCTGTGTCCATATATGTGGATAATTGCAGCTGCGACCTCAAACTATTATTTTTTGGCCCAGTGGGCCTAAGATCAATTTCTTTTCATTTTTGGATCCTCAAATGTTAAAAAAATTAAAGAAAATTTAAACAACCCAAGGGTAATATTATAGGGACAGCAGCAGCAAATTTCTCTCTCTCTTTCTCTCTGTGTGTTTGTTTGTGTGTTTGTGCATGCATATATGGTCTGTTTGTTTCAGATTAAAATCAAATTTTAATCTAAGTGAAAGTTAAACCATTAATATTAACCGCATTTTTCATGAGTCCCACAATTTTGCAATCATAGATTTCAAAAACTTCTATCACACTATGTTAAAAATCTAATTTTAATCCACACCAAACATTCACTGTGTATGTATAAGAAAATTGGCAATGTGGTCCACAAGCATTGTTATTTTTTAGATGTTAAAGCTTTTTAAGTACAAGTTGGTCCTTATTAGTGAAATGAAGTAAAAAAATAATAATAATAAAATTCTTCTAACAATTGTAATTAAATCGAGAGGGAATTGACTATTTCCATACGATAAGGATCAACTTGCATCTACATTCAAAATTTGAGGATTTGAAAATTAGAAAATTTTGATTGAGTACTTAAGTACATCAATTGGCAATGTTTGGGGATCTCTCTCTCTCTCTCTCTCTCTCTCTCTCTCATCATTCAATTGGTGTTCTATATCATTTACTAGGTGTTTCGAGCTTCGAAAATTTATTTTTTTTCAAAATCAATTTTATTTACATCTTTTATTAATAAAATAGTTTTATATATAAAATAAAAAAAAATTCTTACTTTTTAATCACATATTCAAAAATAAATAAATAAATCACCTTTACAAAATTTATTCCTCCAAAAAATAAATTTTAAATTATTACTCTCTAAATATATATTGCCTCAATTGACTTAGATAAAAATTTATTTTTTTAGTAAATTTTGATAAATATTGATAAAATGTATGATTAAAAAGTTGTAAATCACATTAATTAATTTTTAGTTAAATTACCCTCGTTTGTCTACCATTATTTCAAAACTCATTTTTATTTTTTTTCTCAAACTCATTTTCAATTACACATTCTTCCAATAAAATATTTTATACGTATTTCTAATACATTTTCCTACTTTTTAACCACTTACTCTTCAAAAATTCACTATTAAAAAACTCATTTTCTCTTAATAATAAGCCCTTGAATTTTAATCAACTTTTTTTAACATTGAACCAAAAGAGGCATTATCTCTAGGTGGAACAGAGATTGCTTGAGATTGTGTATTTGATTTAACGAGATTTCTATGGCCACAAGAAACCAGACAACAATAAATTGTTAGGACTTTGCTACATTACCAAGGCCCTGGTAATGCCAGGGGAAGTATAACTCAAAATGTTAACCCAAGTGAGAAATGGAAGATGCCACACGTACATTGCCGACGTTTCTGTCCCCCTGGTACGTACATTGCCGACGTTTATGTGCAGCATTATTCATAAGAAATTGGATATAAAGTAATAGTAAAAGATTTAAATAAACGGTTTTGCTATCGGTACATCAAGATGTACATCGGGGTGTACACCCTCCTCACATGGGGGTGGAGCCCACTTCAATAAAAAAATATTTTACACAAGTGGACCCCACCCCCATGTGAGTGGGGTGTACACCCTTATGTATAATTTTTGATGTACAAGTAGAATAATTCATAAATAAATAGTTTGCTAGATGTATAATTATGTTAGATGTACATTCTCGTGTACATCTGTTGGAATTAATTGATGTATTTGGATCATTAAATATGTTATTTAATGATGTTTATTTGGGTCATTAAATATGTTATTTAATGATGTGGGCCGTTGTAATTAATTTGGGTGAATTGGAAAAGTCTCCAATATAGGCCCATATGTTATAAGCCCATTTAAGTGTCTAATATATGGTAAAGAAATCCCACATCGAAAGTTTACAAGAAAATAAACTTGTTTATATAGTGGGATATGTGTATAAGTTATAATTTAATAAGTGACCTACAACTTGACTAACTATTAGCTAGCCAAAGGCTAGCTAACTAGTCACCACGAGAGTGGTGCTTAGCACCACTCACGCCACGCCACGCCACGCCCCGCCCCGGTCCCGGTCCGGGTCCGAGCCCGCGCACGTCGCAAAGTACGCATTGGGCGCTTTAGAGGCGCACACGTAACAGGTCACGTCACTTCGTCCTACATGGCGGTTGGTCCTGTTGGACGTACGCGTAACATTTGCATGGGCAGTGTATTCGGTGGTGAATAGGCATGATGAATGGACACTACATTTCGTGGTTTAATCTGGTCCGTCAGATTATGAAAGAGTGCGATCCAATGGCTAAAACAAATCAGATCAAGTGGTGCACCAATTCATGAAATGTTACACACCCTTTCAAGGAGACACTTCAATCTCTATAAATAGAGACCTCCAAATTCGTTTTTTGGACACCAAAATCAATTAATATATTTTTGATTTCAAAATTCTTCTCGCTCCATATTCTGCTAAAATTCCTTCGATATTTTCGTGATTATTTCGTTCGAGTACGATCATTATTTGGTTCGACCGTCAAGGTAGGTATTGTGCAATATCGACTTTGGGAAAAGCGTTGTATCTTGGGAGACAGACGTCCATAATCCTGTTTGCACGTTGTTGGGGGGCGAAATCTGTCTTAAGGGGATTTGCTTTGGCATACCTCGCTTCGTCTTCTTCTTTTTTCCGTTTTTCCTATTTTTTTTATTTGATCTTTCGATTGGGATAGTCGAATTTCCGACAACAATTTTAAGACAGATTATCATTTCCTTTCTTTCTTCTACATTTCTCTTATTGATTATTTTCTGTAATTGTTGTTTTACAGAAAATGGCTAGTACTAGTGGAAATAATACTAGTGCTGTGATTGCGCCAAATTCTGGTCCCAATCAATTTGTCATGCCACCGGCTTCACAATATGAGAAACCTGAAAAATTCAATGGTACGGATTTCAAGCGTTGGCCTTGAGAAGATGCTATTCTATTTGACAACGTTGAACTTGGTAAAGTTTCTGCGTGAAGAATGTCCCGCACAAACATCGGAGAATGCTACTGATAAAAATACTCAGTTAGCCATTGAAGTATGGAAACATGCAGATTTCTTATGCCGTAATTACATTCTCAATGGATTGGATAACACCTTATATGGTGTGTATTGTGACTACAAAACGGCTAAAGAACTATGGGAGTCTCTTGACAAAAAATACAAGACGGAAGATCTTGGAACGAAGAAATTCTTTGTCGGCAAATTTACGGATTTCAAGATGGTGATTCAAAGACGGTAATGAGTCGGGTTCGAGAGATGCAAGTTCTACTTCATGATATTGAAGTGAAGGTATGACTTTGAGTGAATCTTTCCAAATTCTTTGCTATGATCGAGAAACTACCTCCACTATGGAAAGATTTCAAAAACTATCTCAAGCATAAACGCAAAGAGATGACGATGGAGGATTTAATTGTTCGACTTCGTATTGAAGAAGACAACCGGCTGCGGAAAAGAAGAATAATGTGCACAACATGGAAGCAAAGGCTAACATTGTGGAAGACTCGGGGTCTAAGAACAAGAAAAGGAAGCGTTACGCTCATCTATGGACAAAGCAAAAGTCATCAATGCAAAACGGTTCAAAGGAAAGCGTTACATTTGCGGGAAACGGGACATCGGGCTAAAGGCGACGAAGCAAAAGAAGGATACACCGAAGAAGAAACGACCTCAAGCCATTATAGCAAAGTGGATTATATCTCTACGAGATGTTGGAGACATCAACCTATCTCTTTGTTGTTTACGAAGTTAATTTGGTATCTAATGCCAAAGATTGGTGGTTAGACACAGGGAGCCACTCGTCACGTACGTGATAAGGGTCTATTTTACGAATATAAGACCATTTGAATGATAATGAGTGCCTTTACATGGGCAATTCTACAACTTCCAAAATTGAAGGGATTGGAAAGGTTATTTTGAAATTCACATCGGGAAAGGAATTGACGCTGAATGAAGTTGTACATGTCCCAAAATCGAGAAAGAATTTGATTTCGGGAGCTATTCTTAGTAAGAAGGGATTTAAAATTGTGTTTGAATCGATAGATTTGTACTTACTAAGGCGGGCATGTATGTTGGGAAGGGTTATTTACTTGATGGTCTATTTAAGGCCAATCTTTGTTGTAGTGGACAAAAAATCCACATATTTGTATCCGCAAGTTATTAATAAAACTAATAGTCTGTTTACTTGCTTGACTCTTCAAATTTATGGCATAGCCGATTAGGACATGTAAATCGTGCTTCTTTACGAAAGCTTGTAGGTTTAGGTCTTATACCTAAACTTGAATCCGAAGACAAACATAAATGTGAAATTTGTGTAGAAGCAAAATTTGCTAAAAAACCTTTTAACTCAATTGAAAGGAGTAGTGAACCGTTATGTTTAATACATAGCGACATTTGTGATCTAAAATTTGTTCAAACTCGAGGTGGTAAAAAATATTTTATCACGTTTATTGATGATCCATTAGGTATTGCCATGTTTATTTATTAAGTAGCAAAGATGAGGCGTTGAATGCATTTGTTACTTATAAAAATGAAGTTGAAAATCAACTTGGAAAAACAATTAAGGTATTAAGATCCGATAGAGGTGGTGAATATGATTCATCTATGTTTAATGAATTATGTGCTAAGTTTGGTATTATTCACCAAACAACGGCCAATATACTCATGACAAAATGGGATTCTTTGAGAGAAAAAATAGAACTTTAAGAGACATGGTTAATGCTATGCTTATAAATTACGGATTACCACAAAATTTGTGGGGGAAGCAATGCTAACTGCGCTAACTTTATTACGAATAGAGTTCCCCACAAGAAAAGCGGTTCGATACCGTATGACATTTGGAAAGGTAGAATGCCTTCCTACAAATACTTAAAAGTGTGGGGGTGTCTAGCAAAAGTGGCTATTCCACCTCCTAAAAGGATTAAGTTAGGTCCTAAAACTATTGATTGCATTTTTATCGGATATGCAATAAATAGTAGTGCGTACAGATTTCTTGTGCATAAATCTGATATAAGTGACATTCATGTCAATACGATTATAGAATCTAGAGATGCTGAATTCTTTGAAAATGTGTTCCCCAATAAAAGAGATATTGTTACGAATACTCAAAAGAGAACACGAGATAGTGCTTTGGAAAATAATGTAGAACCTGAACCAAGAAGGAGTAAAAGAGCAAAAGTTGCTAAATCCTTTGGTCCAGATTTTATATCTTTCATGATTGAGAAAGAGCCTCAAACATTTAAAGAGGCCATGACTAGTCTAGAATTTGTATTTTGGAAGGAAGCTATAAATAGTGAAATTGAATCCATTATGAGTAATAATACTTGGCAATTGGTTGATCTTCCTAAGGGAACTAAACCAATAGGGTGCAAATGGATCTTCAAAAGAAAATTAAGACCTGACGGTTCAATAGACAAATACAAGGCTCGACTGGTTGCAAAAGGATATCGTCAGAAAGAAGGGATTGATTTCTTTGACACATATTCTCCAGTAACTAGAATTACTTCGATTCGAGTTTTAATTGCTATAACAGCATTGTATAATTTACAAATACACCAAATGGATGTTAAGACTGCGTTCTTAAATGGTGATTTAAACGAAGAAATATATATGGAACAACCAGAAGGTTTCATAGTAAAAGGACAAGAGAACAAAGTATGCAAACTTGTTAAGTCCTTATACGGGTTGAAGCAAGCTCCTAAACAATGGCACGAAAAGTTTGACAGTACCATGATTAGGAATGGATTCATAATAAATGCATGTGACAAATGCATATATTCGAAAAGATTCGAAAAGGCATACGTACTTGTCTGTTTATATGTTGATGACATGCTCATATTAGGGACTAATATAGAAGTCATCAATAGAACGAAGAATATGCTTACCAATAACTTTGACATGAAAGATATGGGTGAAGCAGACGTGATTCTAGGAATGAAGATATCTAGAACATCAAATGGAATATTCTTGTCTCAAACTCATTATGTTGACAAAATAATTGAGAGGTTTAAGACTCATAATATTAAAGAAACGAGTAACCCATTTCTTCCTCATGTAGTTCTTCACAAGAATAGTGGAAATGGGAAACAACAATTAGAATATTCTCAAATTATTGGTAGTGTAATGTACTTAATGAATTGTACAAGACCTGATATAGCTTACCGGTAAGTAAGCTCAGTCGTTACACAAGTAACCCAAGTAATCAACATTGGGATGCATTACTTAGAGTTTTGAGATACTTGAAACGGACAGAGAGAGTATTCATTATGTTATAAAAAATATCCTCCGATAATTGAAGGATATAGTGATGCCAATGGATATCGGATACGAGACGAGTCTAAGTCTACCGGTGGCTATGTATTTACTCTTGGTGGTGGCGCCATATCGTGGAAATCTTCTAAGCAAACGTGTATAGCTCGATCTACTATGGAATACGAGTTTATTGCTTTAGATAAAGCGAGGAGAAGAAACGGAGAATGGTTAAGACATTTCGTAGAAGATATTCCTATATGGCCAAAGCACATGCCGGCTATTTGTATTCATTGCGATAACCAGGCAACAATAGCCAGGGCCGAAAATTTTGTGTATAACGGTAAGTCAAGACACATCCGTCGTAGACATAATACCATTCGTCAGTTGCTCTCAAACGGAACAATATCAATTGATTTTGTTAAGTCAAAAGAAAACCTAGCGGATCTGTTTACTAAAGGGTTATCTAGAGAGCGTATAGACTGCGCATCGAGGGAAATGGGTTTAAAGCCTAAAACCCAATAAGTCATCTTAGTGGAAACCTAACCTAGCAATTGGAGATCCCATGGACTAGGTTCAATAGGAAAACTAATTATGAATGACTCGATAAGAAGCACTTAGGAGTTTAACTCCTTCCCATTTCTATGATGCAAAAAGTGCTGACTATGAAGTTGATTAAGGATAAGCTTTTGCTTTTAATGATAACTATAAAGGTATTCTTTATAGAACATCACCTATGTAAGTGCGAACTTGGCCGGTTCTTTGAGAATTTACTTAGGCGAATTCTCTAAAGCACTCGCAGAACCCAAGTAGTTCAGGGCCGAAATAATGAACACAATAGAGAACCAAGTTTGATATGAAAGATAATGTGTTTGGTCTATTATGCGAGCTTGCAATAACGGTGATAGTTCAAAACGTTGCGTTCACTGATTAGCCAAGTGAGTTCGATAGATTCTTACTAAAGAAGGTTCAAAGCGAAAGCTACCTATCTTGATGCGTTATCTTTCAAATAGTACTCTTCTTTTATCTTCCTTGATTTGAGTCGACTTCTTCCATTCATGTGGGGGATTGTTGGAATTAATTGATGTATTTGGATCATTAAATATGTTATTTAATGATGTTTATTTGGGTCATTAAATATGTTATTTAATGATTTGTGACGTTGTAATTAATTTGGGTGAATTGGAAAAGTCTCCAATATAGGCCCATATGTTATAAGCCCATTTAAGTGTCTAATATATGGTAAAGAAATCCCACATCGAAAGTTTACAAGAAAATAAACTTGTTTATATAGTGGGATATGTGTATAAGTTATAATTTAATAAGTGACCTACAACTTGACTAACTATTAGCTAGCCAAAGGCTAGCTAACTAGTCACCACGAGTGGTGTAGCACCACTCACGCCACGCCACGCCACGCCCGCCCGGTCCCGGTCCGGGTCGAGCCAGCGCCACGTCGCAAAGTACGCATTGGGCGCTTTAGAGGCGCACTTTGCACTCGCACGTACGCATCGTCGCGAGGGGCGAGGAGCCTTATAGTTTGGAGAAATGGAATCATGGTTCGATGACATGGCAATGAGAGGCTCGATGAGTTGGCATCCTAGGTGGCACACCGTAACAGTCACATCACTTCGTCTGCATGGCGGTTAGGTCATGTTGGACGTACGCGTGGCTGCATACGGTGGTGTTGCGAGGTGGTGAATAGGCATGATGAATGGACACTACATTTCGTGGTTTAATCGGTCCGTCAGTTATGAAAGAGTGCGATCCGATGGCTAAAACAGAGATCAGATCAAGTGGTGCACCAATTCATGAAATGTTACACACCCTTTCAAGGAGATACTTCAATCTCTATAAATAGAGACCTCCAAATTCGTTTTTTGGACACCAAAATCAATTAATATATTCTTGATTTCAAAATTCTTCTCGCTCCATATTCTGCTAAAATTCCTTCGATATTTTCGTGATTATTTCGTTCGAGTACGATCATTATTTGGTTCGACCGTCAAGGTAGGTATTGTGCAATATCGACTTTGGGAAAAGCGTTGTATCTTGGGAGACAGACGTCCATAATCCTGTTTGCACGTTGTTGGGCGAAATACTTAAGGAGATTTGCTTTGGCATACCTCGCTTCGTCTTCTTCTTTTTTCCGTTTTTCCTGTTTTTTTTATTTGTTCTTTCGATTGGGATAGTCGAATTTCCGACAACAACATCTTCCCTTATACTCCCCCTTATGTGGCAAAAAAGAGAAGGATTGTTGGAGAAATCAAAGGGAATGATGGTGACATGTGACAGAATGTAAGGGAAGATGTATATAAAAGTGTATGTGTAACAACGTTTCTTTAAATAAAATCTTTGAACACATTATTTATATCAAGCACTCAAAATTTAGCACCACTTTTTTACGAGAATCGAGAATAATAAATACGTATATTTTGTGAATTTTTTTTAACTGAAGTAATTAAAATGATTAGGAATTTATTTAGCCTTCTTTTTAGAATAATTTATAAACGATTTATTTATAAATAGATAGAAATAAAATAATGAATATATAAATATTATTTACATTTTAATTGAAAATGTGTAATGAGTTTATGAATTTTGCTAGACAAAAGTATAGGGAATTTTAATAGCACATATTCCAAGGTTTGTACCATACGAGGGAGCACGTTCAAAAGTTTGAAAGAACCCACTTCGATAACGTTTATCCATTTAACATGTTTGTTGCAGCAGCTTTTGTATTTATCCTTTACATGTATTACAACATTGTCCGACATGTGGTCCAATCTGTGCCACTAAGATTTTCAGTTTTCAATTTCTGATTTTTTTTTTCTTCTTTTACATATTCAGATTTTATTATTAGCTCAACATAAGAATTAAAATTTTAATTTTAATCACATATTTAATGAGATCTATAACTTTACAATCATACATTTCATCAATTTTTATCAAAAGTTAATAATAATATGATTTTATTCCTTACCAAACATGGACTTATATTGTTCAATTTTTTGATATTGTGTGTATTAAACCAACTATTCAAATGACGTATGATGTGGTAAGACGTAGATGTCAAGTATCAAACTTCCGAGTATAATAAATAAAGTGTTGTCCTAATTTCAATGTTATTTAATTATTCGAGATCAATAAATACTGCATATCTTGAAAATTTATGAAACCTTTATATACATTTAAAATTCTCAAAATCAATGAATATTATAATTCCTACAATTAGATTAGATATGAGCATAACCTAAATATTATCTAACTCTTGGTTGGTGGAGGATCGAAATTGCAGAAGATTTGAAACAAAAATTGAGCATAGAAACGGTAAGTGTTATGTTCTAAGTCCAATTAATTTTGAACATAACTTAGGACATAAACACTGTTAATATATATAATTGATGCATTTTATTTATAGCGAATATATTATTCAATCGAATTAATATTCTAATGAATTAAATAATAGAATCCATAGATTCAAGTCTTGATAATTTGTTAATTACAATGAGTTGTGATTGTGAGATATAAATTATATATGTCTAAATTTTTAATCATCCATAATCGTAAGTAATAATAAGATCGGATATCGTTAATACAGATAGATCATCACGTGTGATTTTTTTTTATTTAAGTAAATAATTGATCTCACAAGTTAAAGTGCGGTGACACTCAAAATGAACACGTTGATGTTTTGTTATAAAATAATACATTGAAAACCCGTTGGAAAGATTTCACATGGATAACTATTTGAGCGTCAGTGGTTAATCTCTAACGTTCGGTAGTGGAATTGGTCATTTGACTTAACGTCATTATGGTGTCTTTTATGAGGACAATCATACTTTGGTGATATTGAATATTGCTCTATCAAGGGTCAATAGATGATTCATCACTCTCAATTAGTAAGAGATTATAATCTACATTTCATTCAGTTAAGTTGATAACGAAATATTTGGTCAAGGTGTACTCATAAGTCAAAAAAGAGTTTTTGACTTATTAATAATTAATAGTGGGATGAAAGATACAATTAATAATTGAGATTGACATATATCCATATATCGCAATTGATCGGATCATATTAATGAAAGAATTATAATTTCACAGTAAACGAACAAATTTAATTTTGTCATGCCACATGACATTTTTCGTCACATGTATTGTCCGACACATTACTATATGTCAATTTGAGACGACAGATGTGAATTGATAATAAACTAAAATGGAGTATTTTAAATTATCGATTTTGATTAGATCAAAATAATACTTCACGTCGTTGGTATCATGATCGGGAATCTAATGTATCATACACAAAAGGAGAACTAGAAGAATAAGATTCACCAATTAATTAATTATCAATGTTGAACACTTAATTAATTGGGTTGCTTGTTAATAAATTCAAATTGATTAAATAAATTAATTAATTCATGAACTAAATTTAATTAATTGAATTTAATTAAAATTCAATCGGGTTAAGTTTAGGAGACATACCAAACCTACTTGAATCTTTATTAATAGGCTGCTAAGGTTTGAAAAATCACAATACAACACAATTATATTCTTGCTAGCACATGAAAATAAAAATCATAGTTCTCAATCTTGTTTTTCTATGTGGATTCTCATTTGATGTTGAATAATTGGACAACCGTTGATTGCAAATCGGAATAGGTCTTCAAGAAATTCATCAAATATATAATTTTCTATCATAATTTCTATCTAAATACTAAGCAGCTTGTTCGTGCGAAATCCGCAAGCGTACGAGATCGTTGACAAGTAATAGAATTGATGAGTTAAGAGTATCTTCCCACATGGAATAAATTTAATTCAACTTTACTAACTTTTTATGAGATTCGAATTATGTAAACAAAAGATACTTTGATTTTATTTTATGTTTAATTAATCCAAAAAAACTGTAAAAATGTGATTTTATTAATTTAATAATGATTGTATTGGATCTCGAATCCGCCTATTGTTATCTATTTCAATTTTTGATTTGTAGTCTAGTTCCGTTCACGCGTTATTGACAATTGATAAAATTATAATATATAATTTTCTTTTTTCAAGACAAATTAAATTTATCTTAACAATGACCCGAATCTATTAATAACCCGAATTCAAATGATCAGAATACATTAAAGATTAAATTATCTATATGATTGCACATGTGATAAATGTTTCTATTGCACATATGTTAGTTATTGAGAGTCTCTCAACACTATAATAAGAAACTAATTACTTAGTTGGTGGCCAATCAATTAAATAATGCAATGAATATGCAAACTTAATCGAGAAACGCAAGAAATAAACTAAATTACTAGTCTTGAATTAAAACAAACAAATAAATAGGGTTCATTTTCATCGAATACAAAAGCAGATCTAGCCTAGCATGTTAATATATAAATTATAAGAAGAATAATAGAAAAATATCACCCCGATCATGAAATAAATCAAAAAATGTTGATCTTCAAGCCCAATGTTGAATTCTTAAAAATCTTGATATAATTGACCTTCAATTTCTTACTAAGCCTTGATCTTCTCTATCAAAATATAGCAACTCGCCTCTCGTTCTTGATGAATTTGATGATATTATTATGTATGAAGATGCAAGAGACATTTTTTTCAATGTGTATATCTCGTTCTCTATGTATAAGAGCCATAAAATATGTCAAAATCGCATCCAATTTGGTTTCGAAAAGTATTTGAATCGTGAAAGGAAACTAAAAATTCGTCTGCGAAAAAGACCTGTACGCGAGCATCGGTATAGATACCGCAGTCGCGCTGTAGAACCAAATGACTCTTGGATTGGGGAAAATAGGTTGCCCCGCGTGCGCGCAAGTTCATCTTTGAGCATCTTTCGGTAGTTTGGTCATAACATTCTCCATAGGTATTCGATTGAGTTGATTCAAAATGTGTTGGAAAGATAATTCAAAGGGCTACAGTTATTTTAGAAATAAAGGTTTTCCAATTCGAACGTTTGTTGTCCTAAAAATGGGTCTCACGTTGAGACTAAAAACTCGGAGCATAACTTTTTCAGCTGTAAATTGATTTGTGAAAATATTTTCACTATATTTCACTCATTTGACTTCCAATTGCATCCAATTAATCATATATGATCTTCAATCATCATTTTGTGCTCCAAATCAACTATGGAATGTTTACACTTTGGTCCCCAAACTTTGGATTTGCTTCGTTTTTGCACTTTTTTTTTTCAAATCCTCCAATTTGCATTGAATTCAACCTACCAAACACAATTAACACAAAATTAAGATATAACTCATCCAAATCACTAACAAATACTCTAATTTAATGGTCTAGATAAGTGTACAAAATACACTTATCAAACACCACCAAACTTGAACATTTATTTTTATTCAAACAAAATTATAACCTAACTTAACCAAAAATATTTTAAATACACGTATAATTAGATAATTTGCATTTTGTCTCAAAATTGGAATGCATGTATCAAAACTATGATCTGCTAAAATTAATTTTTTTTTCTTATCCATTGCAAATTCGACGTATGTGTGTGAAAATTCATGTCAAGTATCATAAATTCATAAAGTGATTCAAATTCCGACCCTTTATGGTCAAATGTTTCATTTCTTCACTCGTAAGATACATACTCTCAAACTTCATTCTTTTTACTCTTTTTCTAATGTGTGATATAAGGTTACATTTTTAATATAATACTTTCAATTTTACTAATTACAGTTCAACACATCAACAAATACGGATTTTCCTTATTTTTTATTGCTTCAACATCTAAGAATCAATTAATCTAATAATCTCTTGTCCAAACTTTAAATTTTCTCAAATAAATATTTGGGGCTTAATCAAAGCATGTAATAATATTTTGTTTTCTATTTCCTTTTTTTTTTTTCTTCATTTTTTCTCATCTTATGTGCAGACTTCTCTCCATTCAGCTTTTTAAATGACTCTTGTAGCAAGCTTTTAACCGATGACTCTCAATTCAGGTGACTATAAGGCACCAGATTTTTGATATCCTTGCAAACTTAATCACTCGAGTCATAAATGTTACGAACAGAAGTTTCACAATAAGATAATATTTTTTTTATGCAATGATTAGTACAATACCTCTCATTAAACACTTATTCTCAAAAATCAACATCTAACTTAAAATTTTCACCTAATTTTCTTCTTATTGGCTTTAGACAATCCACACAAAATTTAGCACACATTGAATCTACATCTATCTCAATGTCTCCCTACAACAACTCAATCACCCCCGAACTATCCTAGAATTGGTTTAAGATGTATAATTTAGTGGTTATTTGGATTTAGCATATAAGGTCCACTAATGTTTTTTTACATATTCAAATTTTAAATCAAACTATTTCTTCATGATGTAAAACATAAATCTTGTACACAAAAATATCCAGTTTCACATGAATACGCATAAATCAACCTTAACACATAACTTTTTTCACAATTTATAATCTAATACATGATTCCAAATATATGCATTATGATAAGAAAAAAATTATTTAACTCACACAAGTACACAAAAATAAAAATAAAGCTGAAAATAGATTTTTTTTCACTCGAACAAGCATACAAACCAATAAAAACTCAATATTTTTACCCCAAACTTATAACAAATATTGTCTTTAATGTCCAAAAGATATAACACGCAATATAAAAAATTAAGGGCAAAGAAGGGAATCAAGTACTCCCCTGATATATATTTGAAGGTGGTAGATGGACTGGTATGAAATTTCTGGCTCACTTGATATGTCTTTTCCCTTCTCCAATGTGTTCAGTGACATATTCCTTCAAAATAGTAAAAATCAATCATAACATGAAATAATTTGTAGTAAGCTCATACACACCTTAAGGGGAAATATGGGGATGAAGATACCCTATACTACTGAAAGCAATAAAAATTACTAATTATATATCTAAGAAGTAAAATAAATAAAAAAGAAGAAAATTTGGTTGCCTCCTAATAAGCGCTTATTTATAGTCATTAGCTTGACTTTGAAGTTCGATATCATGGAATTCTGAAGAAAGATTTTGATGCCTTGCTTAGTTTGCTTATTTTGAGTTTGATCTACTTTTCATTCATTCTCTAAATCTTAACCTTGCCTCGTTCAATATGTTATGATTTGCCTATTTCATCCAATCCAAAATCAACTATGTAGACTTCTTCCTCTTCGAACTTAATCACAAATTCAATTGTTAGACAATCAATGATGTCGAAAGAACGTGTGTTCATTTTTGATAGGAATGTAAAATGCATATTTTTTCCTCCTTATTTTATGTGCTTGTATGATTATTTTGTGTCAAAATGTACTCATTACGTTCATATTTTGATTTAGATGGTAATTCTATGGATATGGTGTAATTTAGAAGAAATATGTGAAAATGGACTAAAGTGAAGGAAATGAAAGTTCAAGGACTAGAGTACAAATATATAAAAGTTGTGTCAAACCAAACGATGAAGATTTGAGAGTTAATTGGTTGAAAGAAAACATCAAATGGATAAAATATCGTCAAAGTATGATCACACATCAATTTCCAATCGAAAAGTTGTGCACAGATTTTTAGCCTCATATTGAGATCCGTTTTGACACGGTAAACGATCTAATTTGAAGATAACATCTGAAATAAAGTTGTAGCCCTTTGAATTATCTTTTCAACACATTTTGAATAGCCTTAATCGGATATTAGGAGATAAAGATATGACTAAATTAGTAAAGGTTGTCAGGTGAAAATTATTTAAGACCATGCGGTCGCATGACTTTAATACCATTCGGCCACAAGAAGAGCTTCAGGGAACTCCAGTGCCATTTTCAATTGTTCTATGTGACGGCATGCCTCTAAACCATGAGGTCGCATGGTTCATTCCCGATACGAAAATTTTGGTTTTCGAATTTAAGTCAACTACCTATGGAAACAATTGTAAATACGTAATTTGCAACCCTAGAACGCAGATAACGCCTCCCATCTTCATTCTTTATTATTTTTCTCTTAGAATCATGAATTGTGACTAAACTTTTACACTTGGTCAAAGGAAATTGAAGACTCGGAACCACATATTGTGAGATCTAAATAGTTTTTCTTATTGCTTAATTCTTATTTTGCGTATTGAATATTCTTCTACATTTATTTTTATGATTGTTATGTTTAATTGCTAAGAGGCCTACTAGTTTGTTATTCGTTACAATCTTCCGTTAAATTAAATATCAAATTCATAATTGTTTGATTCCTTTAACTTGTGAAATACTAGAATTTGATGATTTTCTGCGATATATGTTATTGAATTTTAAGAAAAATGTTTAAATAGATTGAATGCAACAGCTGGTGTTTGTATTATCTAGTTCATCGATTTCTCTATTGTGTAAAACTGTTCATAAATTGAATCTTGATCGCTGGTCTAAGATTATTCAATAATTAGGGTTAATTAGAACGTTGATTTCTAACTAACTAAAATTAAGGAGAGAGATGAAAATTATTGAAACGGTGAATATTCGAAATATGAATTGAATTATCCTTGCATATGTGATCAATTGTGGACTTTCGACGGTGGATGTAGACTTAGACCAATGTTAATCTTTTGATTTTTTTCGTTAATTTAATTTTTATTGTTATTAATTGCGTTATTTACAATTATTTGTATACAAAAACCCCACAATTATTGTACAAAGCATAATATATTGAATTACGTACTCTTCGTGGGGTCGACCCTTACTTCCACTACTACATTAGTTTTAGAGGTTAATATATTATTTTTGGGTAACTGCAACAGCACACACCAAATTTTGATGCCGTTGTCGGGGAGTGATGCTAATTTACTTTTGTACTTCTTTAGTTGTTTATTTTATTTTTGAAAAAAAAAATCATAATTTTCTAGGTTTTAGGCAATTTATTGTTTTTAAGAATTTTAGTATAGAATTTATTTGTTTTTCTTAGTCTATCTTTTTTTTTTAATTTTTTCTTCATTTGTTCTATTTGTTTATGCCAGCAACTCGATCTTCTAATCTAGGAGAATTGCAATATGATTCAGAACTTGAAAGAACTTTACGCAGGTTAAAGAGTGGCAATCAGTGAAATTTCAAAGTGATCAATTTTGATCCCGAGACCCTATTCTCTGGTGATTTTGAATCAAAGAAAGAGGAAGCCATGACCGAGGACAATCGAACTTTTAAGGAGCTTGCAGCCCCTAACTTAAATCAACAACCTCTATGCATTACTTTTCCTAACTTAGATGCTGCTACTACTTTCGAATTAAAATCTGGGCTAATTCATCTTTTACCCACTTTTCATGGTCTTACGGGTGAGGATCCACACAAGTATCTAAAGGAATTCCATATAGTTTGCACAAGCATGAAACCTACGGGAGTCACCGAAGAACAAATCAAATTGAGAGCCTTCCCATTCTCTTTGAAAGATTCGGCAAATGATTAGCTCTATTATCTACCTTTCGAAAGTGTCACTACATGGGATGGGATGTGAAGATTATTTTTGGAAAAATACTTCCCAAATTTAAGGGCAGCTAACATCCGAAAGGAAATATGTGGCATAAGACAGGATAACAGAGATTTATTACATGAATATTGGGAGCGGTTCAAGAAATTGTGCTCAAGTTGCCCCCATCACCAAATCAGTGAGCAACTCCTTATTTAATACTTTTATGAAGGCCTTCTATCCACAAATAGGAGTATGGTTGATACTGCAAGTGGAGAAGCGTTGGTAGATAAAACTCCTGAGGTTGCAAAGAATTTGATTGTAAATATGGCAGCTAACTCTTAGTAATTTGGCACTAGACTCGACACCCCATCTAAACATGTTAACTAGGTAAATGTTTCATCCATTGAACAACAATTGGCAAGTCTAACCACTCTTGTTCGTCAAATGGCTGCAGGTACTATGCAAACAGCAAAGACATGTGAAATTTGTTCATTGGTAAGTCATCCAACTGATATGTGCCGGTAGCTTTCCAGGACAACCACAGAGGAATTATGATCCCTATTCAAACACGTACAATCAAGGATTGAGGGATCATCCAAATCTTAGCTATAAGAATCCACAAGTAAATTAACCTATGAATCAAAATCGGCTGAATTTCCAACAATATAATCAGTCATACCCTCTTAGACAACAATATGACCAAACTTCTAACCCTGGTATGTCTTTAGAAGATATTGTTAAGTCCCTTGCTGCTAACACTTTGTAATTTCAACAGGAGACAGGGCTAGCATTCAATGTTTGGAGAATCAAATGAGTTAAGTAGCTAACGCAGTCAGTCAGCTAGAGGCGCAAAGTTCGGGAAAACTACCCTATCAAACAATGATGAATCCAAAAGAAAATGTGAACGCAATCATCCTGAGAAGCGGTAAAGATGTTAATATTTCGGTAAAGGCATCCCTTACGCCGTTGGAGCAAGAAGAGGAAGAAAAAAAGGTTGTAAACAAGACTGCCACCAATGATACTGAGGTGACTGAGCGTAAGTTTTTACCCTTCTCTGATTATAAACTAATACGCCCTTTTCCTCAAGCTTTAGTAGGATCTAGGAAATATGAAAGAGATCATGATGAGTTGCATGAAATTTTCAGTAAATGCGATGTCAATATAACACTTTTAGATATTATTAAACAAGTGTCTCATTATGCTAAATTTTTGAAACAATTGTGCACAAGTAAGAGGAAATAGAAATTGAAGGGGATTGAAAGGGTAAAAGTTGGAAAACAGGTATCTGCAATTATTTAAGAGAAACTTCTTGCAAAGTGCACGGATCGAGGTATGTTCACTATTCTTTGCATGATAGGCGACACTAAGTTTGAATAGATCATGCTAGATTCAGGAGCATCTATTAATGTCATACCATATTCTGTATACATTTCCTTGAAATTTGGACATTTATATAAAACGGTGTGATAATTCAACTAGTTGATAAATTTAATGTCTATCCTAAGGGGGTAGTTGATGATATTCTCGTGAAAGTTAATGAGTTGGTTTTTTCTGCTGATCTTTATGTGCTTGACATGGACAGTAGTAATCATACTACCTCTATCTTGTTAGGAAAACTGTTCTTAAGGACATCCAAAATTAAAATAGATTTTCATAATAGTACCTTAACCATGGAATTTGATGATAAAATCATTAAACTTAATAACAAATATCCATATAATAATAATCATATTCATTTTATTGATGTGATTGATCATTTAGCACATGATATTTTCGAATTTAATGCTAAAAATGAATGGGAAGCTGTCATTAATGTGCATTTTGGGAAGAAGAATCAGAAGCTGGCTTTGAATACTGAATTACAAGAAAATGTTGCAATATTGAACAATCTTCCAAAGTTACAGTATTCAAGTAACAGTTCTTATTTTTCTTTACGAATTTCTAATGAGAGGCCTCTACTTTCTATTTTGCAGACTTCCACTTCAGATTTAAAGTCCCGCCGCAGTAACTACAAGTATACATTCCATGGAGGTGGAGACACACTGTCAGTTATCATTCCCAATAGATATGGTGCACCGCAAGGAAGATTGAAGCCAACCATGATAGACTCGGGCTAAACAAGGAAACATTGAGTCAAGCCAAAGATAATAAACAAAAGCACTGCTTGGGAGGCAACCCAAGGGGAGTTCGTTCCTTTATCTTTTTATTTTTATTTTTCACATTCATATTTTAGTTATTTTTGTCTTTTTCTTTGTATTGTACCTTACATTGGGGACAATGTATGTTTTAAGTGTGGGGGAAGGGATTTAAATTGAGTTTAAATTTCAAAAAATTTGGAATTTTTTTGCATGATTTTTCAAGGAGAGGAGTTGAGGTTAAATGATTTTTTGGTTGTGTATGCTATTTGCAAGAATCAACTAGGCTTTTGAAGAACTCATAACATGATTGAATGAATAATCTTACAACTTAGAGTTAATTAGTTCAGTTATTTTCTTTGAGAATGGTATTAACTAAATAGTGTAGACAAAAAATCGGTGAGATTTTGAGCCTTTAGAATGACATTTCCATAACAGTCTCATTATTTCTTTTATGTGTGATATTCTTCCATGATTTTTGTCTCTAAAACTTGCCTTAATTCTTTTCAAGATCACATTGACACATGCATGCACGAACATGATTAAGGACATCTTTGTTACATAAATTAGTTACATTAGACAAATAGCCTATCATGTAATTGAGTTTTCCTTTGATGATCCCCTTTGAGCCGTATTGCATTTTCTTTGTGTAAACCCACGTTACAAGCTTTAAATAGGAAAAAAAATAACGTTTTTACCCAAGCCTTAGAGGTAATGGAGTATTGTTCATCATCATAATATGTGTGGGTGTGCAAGAAAATAAGTGTGAGGGTGTTAAAATTTTTGGTAGTGCTATGATTTGTGGAAGGGAACATGCTTCAATTTTAATTCATAAGTTCCATTATAGTGTAACATTTAGAGTTTATATTTCAAAAAAAAAAGAGGGAAGTGAATGATAGAAGAAAAAGAAAATAAATAATGGATGAGAGTGATATCAATGTTACAAAATATTTATGTTTATAATTCCTCCTATATTTCAAGAAAGTGTTCGGTTTGTGTGGGATAGATGTAAAGTAAATGAACCATTGTGTGGAGTAGTTAGTTTTACATACCTTATGAATATATTTGAGCTAAATTTATTCATCTTTGCTCCACTAGTTCGATGGCTTTTGAGTCACATACCCAAATATTTCTCACCTCGACTCTAAGCCACATTACAACAATTGAAAAGTTCTTATGATTCTTGTAAATCATGTTATCTAAGTGGTGGCTAATGCGAAGATATGCAAGCATATGGTAGATCATCTCCATTGGAATGAATTTGAGTAAAACACTTACCTTTTAAATATATGAAAGTTGAGTGTTTATATCCGTGAGGGTCTACATGCTTGGTTTATTCCATATTCATATGAAAATGCTAGCTAATTGATTATAAGTTGTGTGAGAATGTTTATTTATGATGTGTTGTGTGTTTTAAAGAGTTTGATTGTTCTATATTCATGACATTACGACCTGGGTGTTTTGGGGGAATTAAATTTGAGTTTTGTCCGAGGATGAGCTAAAGCTAAGTGTGGGAAAATTTGATAGGAATGTAAAATGCATATTTTCTCCACTTATTTTATGTGCTCGTATGATTATTTTGTGTCAAAATGTACTCATTACGTTCATATTTGATTTAGATGGTAATTCTATGGATATGGTGTAATTTGGAAGAAATATGTGAAAATAGATTAAAGTGGAATGAAAATGAAAGTTCAAGGACTGGCATGCAAATACACAAAAATTGTGTCAAACCAAACGATGAAGATTTGAAAGTCAATTGGTTGAAAGAAGATGTCAAAGGGATTGATAAGTCCGTTTTCACATACTTATTTGACTGTCAAAACATGAGCAATTGTTGATTAAAATGTTGGAATATAACTTAATTCTATGCAATTCATGTTTTACAGGATAAAGTGATGAATGTAGCGAAATAACGAGAAACAAGTGAAAAATGACCAAAATGGAGGAAAGTGAAAGTTCAGAGACTAAAGTGCAAATACTACAAACTTGTTTCCAACCTTGTGATGAAAATTCGAGAGTGTTAGAAGTCAATATGATGAAGAAATGAGTCAAATGGGTGAAATATAGCCAACACATTATCTCATATCAACTTTCAAGTTGAAAAGTTTTGCACCGATTTTTAGCCTCATATTGAGACTAGTTTTTGACATGGTAAACTATCAAATTGGAAGTTGACATCTGAAGTAAGATTGTATCTCTTTAAGTTAGCTTTCCAAGCATCTTGAATCACTTTAATCGGATATTGGGAGAGAAAGTTATGGCCAAAATACTAAAAGCTATCCGGCGGGAAAAATACATAACCATGCAGTCGCATGGTGTTAATCTCATGCGGTCGCACATAAGCATTCAAGGACTTCAGGGGCTGAAATTATTTGCTCTTTGCGATCGCATGGGTTTATGCCTTGCGATCGCATAGGGTATTTTGAAGGCAAAATTTTTGGTTTCCAAATTTAAATCAACCACTTATGATAACTTATTTTGACACGATTTCTCAACCCTAAAACACCCCAAAACGGCCCAGAACGCCTGAGCCTTGATTTTACACCATTCTTTCATCCCTTTTGGCTCAGGAAACTCCATGGAAGGCTAAAAATCTTGGTAAAGCTTGGAAGGAACTCATTTGATTCTGTGATTTTACATCATTTATTCATGTAATCTGATCTTTATGTGTTGAATACTTTTAGAATTTAGACTTTCATATCATAAATTTATCATGAAATTGGTTTAACTGTTATTAAATTTTTCATAGATTCAGTCATGCTTTTTCCATTGTTTAATCGAAATATTTGTTGAGTTTCAATTTCATGAACATGTATTGAGTTTGATTTAACTTTTACAAAATTAATCATAGATTTAGTTAGGCTTTTCTATTGACGAGTTGAACTAATTGTTGAATTGTAATCTCAGTTATTTTATTGGTGTGATTTAATTACTGCTTTATGCTTGAAGTATATGGTTAATCTTTGAATCTGATTTCAATAAAATTGTGTGAATGCGTTATAGGAAGTCTAGATTTTAGAATTACTATTGAATTAAATTGATTTGTAATGATATATCTTCCGATTAGAGTGTCGGGATGAAAGCCTCTAATTGAGTTATAAAATTGAATAATTGATGTGAATAATCCGATCCAATTGAAGGAATTCTGACGCTTCACTACCCCAAATTATTGATTTTAATTTTACTACTTCAACATTGAATTTACTACAAATTTAAGATGACAAATTCATTCTTTTTGGAACCTTTAAATATTTTTCCATCTCCCTGTGGATACAACACCCTAAAGCTGTATTACAACTATCGCGTTATTCTTTGGGCGTAATCAGGGATGAAATATCGACAAAGTATGATTACACATCAATTTCCAATCGAAAAGTTATGTACCGATTTTCAGCCTCATATTGAGATCCATTTTTTACATGGTAAAAGATTGAATTGGAAGATGATATCTGAAGCAAAGTTGTAGCCCTTTGAATTATCTTTCGAACGCATCTTGAATCGCCACAATTAAATATCGGGAGAGAAAGATATGATCAAAATACTAAAAGTTGTCTGGTGGAAATTATTTTAGACCATGCAGTCGCATGATTTTAATACCATGCTGTCGCAAGAAGAGCTTCAGGGAACTCCAGTGCCATTTTCAATTGTTCTATGTGACTACCAGCCTCTAAACCATGCGGCCGCATGGTTCATTCCCGACATAAAAATTTTGAATTTCGAATTTAAGTCAACTACCTATGGAAACAACTACAAATACGTGATTTGCAACCTTAGGACGCAGAGAACGCCTCCCATCTTCATTCTTTACTATTTTGCTCTTAGAATCATGAATTGTAACTAAACTTTTACACTTGATCGAAGGAGATTGAAGACTCAAAATCAGATATTGTGAGATCTAAATAATTTTTCTTATTGTTTAATTTTTACTTTGCGTATTGAATATTTTTTTCTACACTTATTTTCATGATTGTTATGTTTAATTGTTAGGAGGCCTACTAGTTTGTTATTCGTTACAATATACCATTAAGTTAAATATCAAATCTGTAATTGTTTGATTCATTTAACTTGTGAAACACTAGGATTTGATGATTTTTTGCGATAGAGGTTATTGAATCTTAAGAAAAATGTTTAAATAGATTAAATTCAACCACTAGTGTTTGTGTTATCCAATTCATCGATTTCTCTATTGTGTAAAACTGTTATTAAATTGAAATTTGAGCATTAGTCTAAGATTATTTAATAATTAGAGTTAATTAGAACGTTGGTTTCTAACTAACTAAAATTAAGGAGAGATAGGAAAATTATTCCAACAGTGAATATTCGAAATAGGAATTATCCTTGCATATGTGATCAATTGTGGATTTCCGACGGTGGATGTGGATTTAGACCAATGTTAGTCTTTTGATTTTTTTCGATAATTTAATTTTTATTGTTACGAATTGCATTATTTACAATTATTTGTATACAAAAACCCCCACAATTATTGTACGAAGCATAATATATTGAATTATATACTTTTCGTGGGATCGATTCTTACTTCCACTACTACATTAGTTTTAGAGGTTAATATATTACTTTTGGGTGCCTGGGACAGCACACATGCAAAATTGAGTTGATTGAGTTGATGAAAAATGGGTTGGAAAGATAATTCAAATGGTTACAATTATTCTAGAAATAAACATTTTCCAATTCGAATGTTTGCTATATGAAAAATGCGTCTCAAATTGAGGCTAAAAATTCGGAGCATAACTTCTTTGGCTGGAAATTGATTTGTGAAAATACTTCCACTATATTTCACTCATTTAACCTTCAATTGCATCCAATTGATCTTATATGATCTTCAATCATCTTTTTGTGCTCCGAATCAACTATTGAATGTTTATACTTTGGTCCCCAAACTTTGGATTTCATTCGTTTTCGCACTTTTTTTTTTCAAATCCACCAATTTGCATTGAGTTCAACCTAACAAATATAATTAACACAAAATTAAGTTATAACTCATCAAAATCACTAATAAACACTCTAATTTAATGGTTTAGATAAGTTTACAAAATACACTTATCACAGATCCCTGGTGGGATCTAAAATTTGTTTTATTTTTTGTAGTGTATGATTAAGTAAATTTTTAACAGAAAGGAGATGGAAAAGAATGTATTCTTTGATTTTTTTAGAAACCGTCAATTTTTTTAATTCTGAATATAAAAAAGATGGAAATTTGGGATTGTTTGTGAGCTAAGTTGAGTGTTTTGGGCTTATTATTATTATTTTTTAAAAGTTTAACGACATGTAATTGTTTGTAAAATTAAACTTAAAAACAAGAAAGGGAAAAATTCATAAATACTTGGAAAGAAATTACAATTTCATATTTTACTATAAACTGATTTGTAGACTTTCCATTTTTTGTGTGGTAATTGAAAACGATCGGACAACTACACGGCCTCCAATCAATGCATTGTAGCTAAAGGTATGGAATCTCAAATTCAAAATGGGTGTGACATCGCGATACCAATTGGAGTGAAATTCTGAATTTCACAGCAACATCGAATTGAAGTAGATAGCTTCAAATAAAAAAAAATTATATTTCATAATTTTATCGATTGTCAATGCATGAACGGAATTAGATTACAAATCAAGAATTGAAAAAGAGGTGAATTCGAATCCAATATAATCATACATAATTTGATAAAAACAAATTTTTACAGTTTTCTTATATTAATTTAAAATAATCGCAAAATCAAAAATTCTTTTGTGTTACGTAATTCGAATTCCATACGAAACTAGTAAATTTGAATTAAATTTATTGCCTATGAGACGATACTCATAATTCATCAATTCTATTAGTTGTCAACAATCCCGTATGCTTGCGGGTTTCACACGGACAAGATTTTGGCACCGTTATCGGAGACTAAATATTTAATTTGAATTTATTAATTTATGGGGTGTTTGATGCACATTATAGAGAAGAAAATGCATTTTTATGATGTGAAGTGATGGAAAATATATGGTTAAAAAATAAGAAAATTTTTTTTGAAATTGCGTTTAATATTATTTTATTGAAAAATGTGTGGTTGAAAATGAGTTTTGAAAGAAAGAATTTTTATGAAATTTTAAGGAAATTTTGATTACCCATTCTGATCTCTCTTGTGATTGGTATTCTTCCAGATACTATTCAACAATATATGTAAGATTTTAATGATGGCAAATGAGTAATTGTTTTTTTTTTAAAGTTATGTTATATTTTTGTTTGAGGACAAACAAATGCTCAAGTTTGGGGTGCTTAATAAAAAAATTTTGTACACTTATTTATGTCATTAAATTGGAGTATTTGTTAATGATTTTGATGAGTTATAGCTTAATTTTATGTTAATTATGTTTGTTAAGTTAAACTCAATGCAAATTGGTGGATTTGGAAGAAATAAACGAGGAATGTGCGAAAACGGAGGAAATTCAAAGTTTGGGGACCAAAGTGTAACATCCATTAGTTGATTGAAGATTATATAGGATCAATTAGAAGCAATTGGAGGTTAACGGAGTGAAATATAGTTGAAATATTTTCATAAATCAATTTTGAGCTGAAAAAGTTATGTTTAGAATTTTTAGTCTCAACTTGAAACCCTTTTTTGAATAGCAAACATTTGAGTTGAAAACATTGTATTTCTACAAGAATTGTAGCTCTTTGAGATAGTTCTTTAACGCACTTTGAATCACCTCAATAGGATATTGGGAGATAAAGTTATGATCAAAATACCGAATGCTGCCCATGGATGATAAAGCGCAAAATGGCGTGGCGCAAGACACAAAATTTTTGACCTGAGAGCCATTGGATCAATGGCACACGAGCATGCAATTTTCACAGATGAATCAACAGTTTCCTCTTGCGATTGAAACTCTTTTAAAACTCAAATTGGGTGAGATTTTGACGTATTTTCTGGCTTTTATAAATTGAAAAAGGGCTATACATTGAAAAAAAACTCTATATTGCCTCTTCATAAACAGTAGTTTCATCAAATTCATAAAAAACAAGAGGTCAATTGAAATATTTTGAAAGAGGAGATCAAACTCTAGAAAGAAATTGAATGTCAATTACATCAAGATTTTGAAGAATTCAAATTTGGACTTGAAGATCAACATTTATTGAATTATTTCATGATTTGAGTGATATTTTTTTATTATTCTTCTTATAATTTACATATTAACATGTTAAACTAGATTCATTTTTGTATTGGATGATCATGAATCATATTGTTTATTTGTTCTAGTTCAAGACTAGTAGTTTAGTTTAAGTCTTGTGTTTCTTGATTAATTTTGCACAATCATTGAATTATCTAATTGATTAGCCACCAATTAGACAATTAATTGTTTGTTTTAGTGTTGGAAGACTCATAATAAGTTTAGAACACGACAAATGAACACATATACAATAGATGTTAGGAATGACGTTTATCACGTGTGCAATTATATAGATAATATAAATCTTAATGCATTTTAATAATTCGAATTCGGGCTTGAAATAGATTCAGATTGTGATTATGATATAGTTAATTTGTCTTGAAAAAGAAAATTATATTTTATAACTTTATCGATTGTCAAGAACACATGAACGGAACTAGATTACAAATCAAGAATTGAAATAGATAGCAATAGGTGGGTTCAAAATCCAATACAATCATCCATAATTTGATAAAAATCAAACTTTTACAACTTTCTTAGATTAATTTAGAAAAATCACAAAATCAAAAACTCTATTGTGTGACATAATTCAAATTCCATACGAAACTAATAAACTTAAATTGAATATATTTTCTTCGGAACGATCTTGTTAACTCATCAATTCTATTATTGTCAATAATCCCGTATGCTTGCGGGTTTCACACGAACACTAAGAAATTTTTAACAAATCTAAATCCTAAGTTTGGGGCTTTACACCAAAAGTTTTTTTTGGTAATTAGAGTTAGAGAGTCAAAATCTACTAATGTGTAGTTGTGTTTGGACCAAATTTGTAAGTTCAATATTTTCTAGTGAATCATCTTATGGCATAGGTGCATGAAGGTTTTTTTTCTCTTAAAAGAAGTTTTTCGTCGTAAACAATTATTAATGCTTTTTTTTTCTTCATGCCTTTACTTGCTTTAATGATTACTGTGCTAGAAAATTAATTTTCTATATATCTAGAGTATATAATTGGTGACGTATTGGTAGATTATTTTTGTTAAATTTAAATTCCGCACAGAATACCTAACTCCCTGTAAGTGTTAAGTGGATCGAAAAATCATTTTTTTTTTCAATTTTAATCCGAGCCTAATTTCAGTTCTTGACTCAAGAAAGTTTAGATGAGTACTAGTTAGTCATTATATGTCCATCCATACTTTGATGTAAGAAGTTATGCTTACTGAAAGGTTAGGATGACAGCTTCCCTAAAATCCATTGATGAACGAGTTTGGGTGAGTGTGGTGAACGGATGGACGATCCTATTTTTAATGGTTGTTGGTGTTGATACATCGAGGAATATATCCCCTTGATCTAAAGATGAAGTAGCTCAACGTAATTGGATAGTAAAGTTGTTCGTGCTATTTTTATGGCTATCTCACTTGAAAAGTTCAAACATGTGTCCATGTTTGAGACTTCTAAGAAAGTTTAGGACATTCTTGAAACCACACACGAGAGAATTAAATATGTGAAGAACTCTAAGCTACAAATTGTTCACTACTAGGTTTGTGAAAATCATAATGAAGGATGATGGATCTTTTGATGAGTTCTATCCCAAGGTGAATAATATAGCTAACTCTAGCTTCAATCTAGATAAACAAATTCTTGATATTAGAACAGTCAAAAAGATTCTAAGATCTCTATGTGATAGGTTTAGACCAAAGGCCACAACAATTGAGGAAAGCAAAGACTTAAAACAAGTTAAGATTAAAGAACTCGTGAAATCACCCCAAACGTATGAGCTTATCCTACCTTATTCTAAGAAATAAAAGTCTATTGCTCTCAACACTGTCAAGGAAGAGAATTGTGACAAGATCCATGATGAGAGCAGATGAGTAGTAACATATTTTTTAAAAGAAATTCAAGATTTTTTTTTTTTTTTGGGAATAATAAGAAATCTCTAAAGAAGTTCAAAGGTTTTAGAAAATATCAAAAAGAATTAAAGAGATAAAAAAAATACTAGGGATACCAAGAAAAAGTTTCAAAATTTTAGATGTCATGAGTGTCAGGGGGTTGGACGCATTAAAGTTGAGTGTCCAAGTTATAGAAAGACTTGAGGAAAGGCAATAAAAGTCACTCTTACCGATAATAAGTCTAGTTTCGGGAATCAAAGACTTTCACTTTTGAGAATAGTTGAAACTACATGACTACTTTTATTGTGGAATGTGAAAGTGAGAAGAATGATAGTAAGATTGAAAACTTAGAGCAGACATGTTTCCTACACGAAAAATTTAAAGATGAAGATCTCTAAGAGGCTTATTTAAGGAAAGTCTTAACCTGAAGAAACTAAGGACCTGTTTTCTTTACTATTTTTCAGTCGTTTTCTGTTTTCGATTTCAAAATAGTGAAAACGCGTTCTCTTTCCTATTTTCGTAAACGCGTTTTTAAAAACAAGTCAAAAATTTACAAAGAAAACCCACAAAAACAATTTGTTGTTTTGGATGTTTTCAGTTATAATCAAGCAAAAATTTTCAAAACGCTTTTTGGGTATTTTCGAAACAATTTTTCAAAATACCAAAAAGAACATATTTTTAATAATCTCAAAATGGACACTCAAAACACAAAATCCAAAATAAATTCAAAACTCAAAACAAAAAATTGAAATATAAAGAGAACAATCCCTAAATGTCTGTCGTTTTAAGAAACTACATGCTCTTGAGTTAGAAGAGGGAAGACGTGTAGTCATAAAATTATAGAAGGTGAAAGACATAAATTTCAACGCATGAAAAATTATTACAATTATATAAAATTTAAGATAATGCTATTTACAGTTGCCCACTCAAATCCCCAAATATCATAAGTAAAATATTATTTAAAATTTACCACAACCATAATATTATACTCTTTATATAAACTCCAAAGGAACAAAGAAAATTGATACCTTCTATTTCTTTAATTTCTTTGGAAAGTTTCTTTGGCAATTTTTCCCAACATAAGAAAGGCTGGAGATATAAGACTATAGATTAGATTTTCCGTTACACGTCAGCTTCTCACAATCCATTTATCCGAGCTTAAACCCACTAAAACGGGGCATCGACAATACAATTTATTAAATCTTGCTGAAATAAAATTATGGAATTTCCTTCTGATACTGAAAAAAAAAAAATGGAAAAAGAAGTGCCATTGACAAGTAGGTAGGTAGGTAGGCGGATCAGCAGCAACCGTTTAGTTCGATACGATTAATCTACTTGTATAGTTCATGGGTTGTTTAGTTATTTATATTAGTTAATTAATTAACAAATTTTAAATTAAACATTTATAACAATTAATTGTATAGCAAGAAACAGGATTAAGCAATTTACAATGAGTCAACGAGTACAAGTGGGATCATAATCTTTAAGATTAGCAATGAGAAACATCGAGCTCAAAGCTGTAAGAATGAAATCTTACTAGGACAGCTACCTGAATTGGAATGTCATCTCGTGGAGTACGTACGGGTGAAATTTTAAAAAATAGAAAACCTAAAAAATTAACACAAGTTGCTTAGTGTAAATAAATTAGCATATGCCGACATCTTAGCATGACATGATGACAAGCTAGATGAGGGAGGTCACAACTGTCATGACTTGTCGACTTACAAAAGATACATTTTTTCAGTAAACTTTAATTTATTAGGAACGGGAGTTTTGTTTTCGAGAATTTGTTTGTTGTCACGCATGCATAAGGAAGTACAATATGGTATAACCTGTAGGTATATCAATAAACTAAACCCTAATTCACGACCCAAGTACAAGTAATATTCATAGGAAAGTACAATATAAATTAGACGCAAGTGTTAGGTTCTTTTGGTTGGTGCAAATGGAAAAATAAGTTGAATTATTTGCCCTACTCAGAAGCAGATCATAAATTCTTACCAGCTCTTTTTCGACATAGAATAATCAACTTGTGAGATTGGTCTTCTACAAATATTACTTATCTTAATGAACTTTGCTTAAGTGCCTTTTAATTTCGACCAAGTCTACCAAATGTAGAGCTACGTGTACAAATATACACAAAAAACACAAACAAGTTGTTGGACAAATAATTTCATTAAACGTCACGTAATCACTCTCTCAAGATGGTGTTTTAGCTTATGACTTGAAAAGAAATTGAAAGAGAATATGTTATTTAGCTCTTGTTTGGTTTTCATTATTTTCAAAATATATTTTTTTTTCTTTAATTTTCAACCACAAATTCTTTAATAAAATAATATTACACGTAAGCCCAAAACTTCTCTTTATTTTTTAACCACACATTCTCCTACAAAATACTATTCCAAAATATATTATTTCTAAAAAAATAGGGCTCAAACATGTGCTAATACTTTTATACTTGTTCTCTCTCATATCGTTCCAATATTTTACTCAATTTATGACAGAGGTGTCAATAAGTCGAGCCGCGAGCCAAAACTTTTTGCTCAGGCTCAGCTCGAGTAAAAATACTTTGAGCTTTTTTTAGTCCGAGCCTAATCGATTTTTTTTTTTTAATTCGTGACAAATCTAATTTTTTTTTAAAGAATTTAAAATTTGTGCAATTTATACGTATTATAAATAATAATTAAATATTAACATATAAAAAAATTACAATTAATATTAAAAGAAAAAAGAAGTAGCACGCAAGTTTTTTTATTTTTTTTTATTTTTTAGGCTCACGGGACGGCCTTGCTTGAGCTGAAGCCCCAAAAATGGGGTTCGGCCTAAGCCTCGGCTCGGTCCCACCAAGCCACGGCCCGGCTTGGCTTAGCTTGGGCTTTTTCCTGGCAGCCCGAGCCGGCGAGCTATTTTGATATTCTTAATTTATGATGATTAGTTCAAAAGAAAGTGTCATTGGTCATTAAAAAACACGTATTCAAGATCTCTATGTCCCAACGAAATATGCATATTGTAAAAGTGACAAGGTTTTACTTATATTTGAGTTGAGAACCTGCTACAAAGGGGCATCGACCGTCAAATTTTACTTTCTAAGATCAAGGTCCTGTTTGGGAGGAATTAAATTTTTCTACAGTAAATCAATTTTCATTTTCAACTACACATTCTTCAATAAAATAATATTTTCCATTACATCAATAATTTTTTCTTCTTTTTCAACCACACATTTCCCATTATATCACTATTCAAAATCAATTTTTTCCCCAAAAATCTCTCCCAAACAAGCTCCAAATATGTCTTGCCTGAACGAAAATTTTGCTTCGGATCCAAAAAGATTGTGCCATTACTGAAATTTACAAATAAAGCTGCCAATTGAGTGATATTTACGATTCTACCTAGTTCATAGGCAATTTTTATTATCAAATCTAAACTAAAAAATAAATTAATTCATTGTGTCGTGATAAACATGTAAACTTAATTTATACATTAATATTGTATAGAATGAAAAAAAGCTTAAGCAATGTACAATGGCACAAGTAGAAGAGCAATATTGTTTTAATTTAAATTGTTTAAACACTTTTTTCACACATTTCAAAGATCCACGACTTACAATACACTTATTATCCACACATTCTTTAGAATTCATAAATTATAAAACTTAAAAAGCACATGCAAATCCAATATCAACAACAGAGTACAAAGCGTAATCTAAAGAATGCAAATTGATTAGTGTATATAATATAATTATATCTTAACGGTTAAGTTGTAAAATATAGATTTTCTACTAGTTGTAACCTGTTTGTCGATCATTATTCTAAAAAATTATTTGTTAAAGTAAGATTCTCCACCACACATTCATTCAATAAAATATTCTACACACAAATCAATAAAGTTACTTTAAATTTCAACTACACATTCTCCAAAAAATACTATACATTACTCTATTTTTCTTCCAATAATTGGAGACAAACACACCCTTAATTTATTGTTGAGAACAAAACTTTATTTATTGTTTAACTCATTCAAACTATCAACCATTCTAAGTAAACATCTTAGGTAAGTACATTAATTTATAACTATTGGTAGGTATGTCAATAAGTCCAATAGGTAATCTAAATAGAAGTAACTCAGCAAGTAGTGAAAAGAATTCATACAAGTAACTCTAATTTTTTAAGAATAAGCCTCTGTTTGAGTCACATTATTTTTTTTATTATCATTTTTTTACTCATTTTTAACTACACATTTTTCAATAAAATAATATTTTCCATCACATCAATAACTTTTCCATATTTTTCAACCACATATTCCCCATCACATTAAAAGAAAAAAAAAAAAAAACATTCTTGGAAAAAAAATGTGTACCAAACAAAAAATGGGATAAAATTAATTTGTTTTTCCTACAAACACCACATGTACCTAGAATAAATTTCTTTCGACATCATTTCCACTTAGAATAATAAGCTTGTCAGCTTAGTCGCAAACACCACATGTGCCTAGAATAAATTTCAAACCAGCACTTTTTCGACTTAAAATAATGTGCTCGTGAGCCAGGTTCTAGACAACCTTATTTGTCTCCAAAGGAACTTTGGTCACGTAAAAAAGGTCTTTATTATTTTGTTTGGTGTCTTTCGTGTGATGTATACGAAAACACAAATAAGTTAGCTCACTAAAGATTTAAAAGTCACGTAATCATTCCCCTAAGATGGTTTTTTAGCTTATGATTTTACAAGCAACAAAAAGGAAAAAAATAAAATAAAAAAAATAATCTCTTTTAATATAAAACCCTTCTTAATTCTATTTTATTTGGTTATCTTATACCATCCAATATTTTAACCAATTTGATGAGTAGATTATAAGAAAAGAATCACCATTTCTCATTAAAAACCAACCATAATGGGGTATCGATAATCAAAAAACAACAAAATTAAGTTTTATTCACCGAATTATTCTACATGTACATCAGGGTTTACATCCTGGTGTACATAATGGTCAAGTGACATTTCATCATTTGTTGGTGAAAATAAATCTTGATGTACATGTAGCAAAACCCTGTTAAATGAGACGAGACGTGTACATCAATTCTTATCATAAATATGGCAAGATTCTACGTCAGTGGTCCTTTATTTAAAACTCTCATCTTTGAACCTAGCTTAAAGCCGTTTGAAATGAGAGCATATGATATCAAAAATTTATAAAATTGAATCAGATTAAATAATCTTGGTCGAACAAAAATTCTTAATTGCCTTTGGATCCCAAAAATAAAGCCAAAATTTGCCAAAAATACAGCAACAGATTGAGTCATATTTACGATACAAAAACGTAAATTAAAAATATGAAAACTTATATATACGTTAAACAATGTACATACAAAAATAAATAAATAAATAATAATAATAATAATAATAATAATAATAATAATAATAATAATAATAATAATAAAAAATTGACTATCAATAGAGTAAAGAGTTTGATCTGTAATAACGCAAGTTGTTTAGATTAGATACTACTAGTATATGTTAAAATATTAAGAGAAAGATTAAAATTGACATTATTAATATTTATAATTAAATTATGTCAAATTTTTTCATGAACATTATTCTTCCAAAACTACTCTTCAAGAACAGAAATGGGCCAACTACTATTTAGTTTGTATTTATTGGGTGGTTGAGAAAATTAATGCAAGCAAAGCTATGGTAGTCAAATATTTTTAACAACCTCAAACAAAAGTTTGTAAAGATTTATATATCCTAAGGAATTGGATAAACATTAACAAACTTAAACCAATCAAATTATCTTCTAATAATAAAATTATGTACTTAAAAAATTAGTGGATAAAAGAGAAAAATAAACATTTCAAATAAACCAAGATGTTGGATTAGATATCTTAAGAGGAGGATGGTTGCGGTGGGGCTGCAGTGCCCCTCAAACGCATGAACATGCTTGAAATGAGGATGGATGATAATAATATTTTATACACTTATCTAAACTCAGTTACTTAAAAATTGATTAATTTGGGCAAAATTTTACTTATTTATCAGTGAAATCCTCAACTTGGAGATGAATCGAGCAAAAAGGAAGAAATTTTAAGCTTAATTGAAGTGCATCAAAGGATGGGATTTCATGACGATTGGGAAGTGTGAGGAGCTGATGGGAACCTTTGGATAGTTAATTGGATGACTTCATAAGTTTAGGGATCGAAAATTACACTTGGAAAGTTTGGGGACTAAAAAAGAATGAAATCAGAATCTCGAGTATCTACGTGGACACTTTGGAAACCTGAAATACAAAAATTGAAGAAATCAAAAGTTGGATGACCAACGTGGAAGAGCTCGAAAGTTTAGGGAACAACTTGGATGTCATCAAAAGTTGAAGGACCTAAAAGCCAAACCTGAAAGTTGGAGTACTAAATTGTATATATCTTGTTTAGATGTATATTCTAGCTTAAGTAATGCTATCAAAATTGGATTGTGCTACATGTACACTCCATGGTTTACACAATCCATTACACCACTCTCACATGGAGGGGGACCCACGAATATTTTATTGTGTGTGAGCCCCCCTCCATGTGAGAGGGGTGTAAATGATTGTGTAAAAGATTATGTACATTTAGCATAATCCATCAAAATTACTTAATGGAATGCAGTACAATTAGAGTTACTCCAATTGGATGGTCACTGTACTTTCATACAGGTTCTTGATTTGTACTTGTTTGAAAGTACAGCTAAAGTTTCTCAAATTGGTAGGTCCCTGTTCATTATTCAGGTGCTTGAGTATCTGGCATCGAGGGAGAATCTTGAGCACGTAAATGGAGGTCCCCCACGTCCAGGAGTGGAGAGGTCAGAGAAAATTTATTATTTTTTACATTATTAAAATTTATTTTAAATGTAAATAATAATAATAATAATAATAATAATAATAATAATAATAATAATAAATTTATTGTTTTAAAAAGTTAAATAACACAAATGTCACAAATACTCTCCATTATTTAGAGCTTGTTTGGGAGAGATTTTTGGGGGAGAGAATTGATTTTGAATAGTGATATGATGGGAAATGTGTGGTTGAAAAAGAAGAAAAAATTATTGATGTGATGGAAAATATTATTTTATTGAAGAATGTGTGGTTGAAAATAAGAATTGATTTACTGTAGAAAAATTTAATCTCTCCCAAACAGGGCCTTAGTTTGGCAACTGGAAAAAAAGGGTAAATTTGACTTTTCACCATCTGAGGCAAAATGGTGCAAACTTTGATGGCACATTGGAGAGCTTTTGCACCAAAATTTGGTACATTTTGGTGCTACCTTTGAAGATGCCCTTATCTGCCTTTTGAACCAAGAGATCAATGGAGATTGTTTCTTCTTCACTTCCATGAGAAGGTAATTTTTCTTGGATTATTGAATTAGATCATCACATCTTTATGCACTACAATCTGCTGCAACCAGGGGTGGACGCATAATTTAAAAGTTAGGGGGCACAATCGAACTTGCAAAGAAATTGAGAGAAATTTTACAATCGAAAATTTACGTTCAAAAAAATCATACCTCATGTAATTTTGCATCCGAAAATTTACATGTGATATGAATTTTTCAAATGTAAAATTTCGAAATTTTTTTATGTCATATTCCATATAAAATTTTCTAATAAAAGGATGAAAATTATATTGAGAAATTTGTATTACAAAAATAATAAATATTAATGGAAGAATTGAATTTTTTAAAAGAAAATGTGAGTTGAACGTCTTTATTTAAAACTCACATTTAACGCATCTTTAACTATTTTCGATATCTGTTTGGATTATTTGATATACCTATAATGTAGTTCTCGAAATAAGTTTTAAGATGACATAAGCAATTTGTGGAGTCGATTAACGTACGATCGTCGAAATTTTTTTAAAGTTAGCATATTATCGAAATTTTCGAAATATTAATTTTGAACGGCTTACTTTGACAAGTTGTAACATTTGCTGCGATTGATAGTTTCGTACGCCCATTAACGACTTAGAAAATTAAACCGTGAACACTTTGAAATGACATTAATAATGCAATATTTCACACTTATTTGATGAAGAGTTAAGATTTTGTTAAAAGACGAGAGAAAAAGAGAAAAATTAAAATTTATTGTGATTTTGCCCGTTTGATGGAGATTAAAATCAAAATTTCATTAAATTTTGATAAAAGTTAAATAGTTATGGATTACATGAAATATGTTATTAAAATTAATTGTTAACTTTGATTTAAATTTAAATTTATATTTTAATCGATATCAAACATGATTATATATATATAGTTTTGGGTTGGGTTGGGTTGGGGTGGGGTGGGGGGTCCAAGACCCCCTCGGGTCTGCCCATGGCTGCAACAACAGGACCCTCTGCAAATCAGGATACACGATTAGTGCCTGATATCAAGGTTTATGGAAGTACTATTGATAATGTACAGGGATGCACTAACGTCGTACATACGTTATAACGTTGTTTAGAATGCTATTATAAAGTGCTATAAAAAAAATTTTACGTAACATTTTATTATCGCCATGATTATAGTATTTATAATATTCTTTTTGTGCAATTTTTTTAGCATTTTTTCTTTATAATTTTGGCTTTAATAACATTCTTTAATTGTCATGGTTACATCTTTGATAGCATTCTTTTTCATCACAATTTTTTAATATTTATAGCATTTATAAAATATAATGTATCATTTTCAATAGCATTTTTTGATTGTAATGTGTACATGTTAAATAACATTCCCAATTTGTTAATTGTCAGATGAAAATATTCAATAGCATTATTTTTTGAACTAAAAATATAAACAATAATAAACTGGCCAATAATAAATTCCAAAATATGCATCAATATTATCTTTAGAAATACACAAGTGTAGTTGTTTAATAGAGAAATCTAATTATGCTCCATCTTCACATCAAATATTAATAATCTCATACTAGTTCTTCAAATGAATATTTCTTTAACTCTTACAACTTGTTTGGAGAAGACATTTGTCAAACAAATGATGTATTTAAATTTTAAAATTAATAAAGTGATACAACTTATTAGATTGCAAAAATATTTTATAGTAAAAAATAAAAATTTTAATTAGCCAGGAAGATATTACAAACTTTGACCTTATTATCTATGCTATTTACTCAATTACAATTTTGTCAAAACGCCGTACAGTTATGGTACCAACACATACAAATCATATGAAAAGTAGGCCTCCACAAGAATGCATCTGGTTTCATAGCTACATCAACCCAAACTCTCACAACATTAAGTCCAGAGAAATGTGATGAACCAATATTTCTGGATAATTTGAAATCCAATGTCCTACCACCTCCTGTTGTTCTAGTACAATTTAGTAGCTTACACTTGTTGAGTATATAGTGTTTACATCATGAACCAAAATTTCAATCATGAACGCACTTTTTGAGATCTAAAATCAATAGACAATGACTAAAGATGACAGCATTAAGTCCTCAACATAAGGTATAAACATGTTACCTCAACAAGTCTAGTGGCGGACCCAGCACCCGGTCGGGGGGGCGGGTGCGAAAGATTTTTTGGGAAGAAGATGGCAAATGGGCGACGGAGCTGGTTCATCTTCCGTCGGGTCTTCTTCAGTTCTTCTGGTTCATCTTCTTCCTTGCTTTTTTTTGTTTTGTTTTGTTATGTAATGAGACTGGGCCGTTGCTGCCCAGCTCCTTTTTTTAATTGTTTTGACCGGTTGAGCCATTTGTTTTGCAGCCCAATATTTAATTATATATAGGCCAAGCCCATTCAAGCTCTTTTCTTTTTCTTTTTTGTAATTGTGTTGGACCATTTCTTCGACCCAATAGTCCAATACTTATTATATGGACCCAGGACATAAACAAACTTCATTTTTCAATCTTTAACCAAGCCAGAGCCAAAAAATTAAGAAAGAAATATTCTAAACTTATTAGTACATATGTATTCTTCCTAAAATATATTGAATTAAATAATTTTCACCAAACGAGAGTTTCACAAATTTAAAAATTGTAAAGATTTTTGAACTCTTTGAATAGTTTTCAATTTTCATGTTTTTATTCATCTAATTTTATTGCCAAATATTAGAATAGTTTCATATTTCTTGATCTTATGCCGTAAATAATAATTACAAAATTTAAATTTTATTTTGATGAATTTGACGCAATGATCAATTATTTTTATTAGCATTTATACATGTATATATTATTATTATCGTCGTCATAGTCATTGTAGCTTTTCTTCAATAATTATTCTCACAATCGTCATTATATTGTTATAAACAAATTGCCGCCAACCGACCAAGTTTTTTCTTTAAAAAGGACTTAAATCAAGGTCATTTTGTTCACTTACTAAGCTTATCTCTACTAATGTTTTTATATAATCGATTATTTGTAGATGGATTTGGAATTGGAATTGGAATTGGAATTGGAATTGGAATTAGAATTTGGAATTGGATTTGGAATTAGAATTAGATTTAGGGTTTGGAATTGAGGGAATTTGAAATGTGGATTTGGAATTTGATTTATGAATGTTGGCACTTTTCAATTCTACACTACCAACAAAATATAATGACACTACATTTAAATATGTAAAATTACCTCGCTCTTACGATCGTTGATTGTCGACGTTGATTGGTCAACGTTCGCCCGGGTTGAGTTTCGATGCTGGATTCGCCACTGAACAAGCCAATCAATAAGAATCGCAAGCACGCAGGGATTTATATCTCTTTGGACACTTTACATGAAGTCGGTAGCAGGCCTTTTCTTTGCCTAAATTACATAAACAAGGAAACGTAGCGAACACCGTAGAGTTGTACAACCAAAGATTAGTAAATTTTATAGAGAAAAGTATTTCCATAGCACAACATCATGAAACCCGTAGTATCCTATTTTCTTTGGGCAATTGGTTTGAGAAACATTTATGCTTAAATCAAAAGCCAAACATAAAAGGTTTATTAAGCATAGATGACCATGGATGTTACTTCTTCTTTTACATGTAATATTCCCGATACTCACCACACCTTTTATGCTTCAACTTTCCATTTGCATATGACTATAAGGAAAAGTTTTTGAATAATGGAAGTGATATAAAATTAATCTTTCAACCAGTATATATGCAACAGGTAAAGGTGAACTTAGAAGAACTACAAAAGGTAAACTCAAAAGAACTACAGAGATAACATCTAGATCTTTATGTGTCATGTTTCAACTCTAGTTAAGCGTTTCAACAAATATCCAAATGGAAAAATAGAATTTTAACCCCAGATGCTTGATGGTTATTGTAAATATCACAAGCAATGGTTGCACATAATTGCGGGTCATTTAGATTGCCATCAACATCGACAATCATATCATCAGAGTCCATGGCTGCAAGTATTTCTCGCTTGCATATGTTCTCTACCACTTCAACGCGTTCCGAGATGTAGAGCGTGTCGGATGTCATTCTCTCGATGGAATCAACTGCTGCTATTTCATTATTATCTATGTATTCTACTTTTGGACTATTCAGGGAATCACAGGTCGACAGAGATTCATCCATTGAAATTGATAGTCATAAGGCAGAGGCCATGTGATGAGGACATCACATACTTTGGGCTCCTACTTTTGGGCTATCTTTATTTATGTTTCATTAATTTTAACTGGGCTTGTATAATGGGTTTGGCCCAAGCCCCTTCCTCACTAGGTTTGCTTATTGTTCGCCGTATATGTCTTGTAAGTAAATGAGAAAACTTAGATGATGAATATGAATATATGATGAAATGAAATGGCTTCGCTTGGAGCAAGCGTTTCTCCCTACCCCTTTCCCCCTGAATTTTTGTTTCTTCTCCGGTTTCTTTCCCTGTTCTCTCTGGTTTCTCTCCCCTTTCTTGTTGCTTTCTCCTTTATCCTACATCAAATTTAGTATCACAACTAAACTTGGGAATTCTTTTATGTTGAAATTATTCAATAATCATGCTAAGAATAAGAATCACATAATTAATTGATAGTTCGAAATTCGTACCTGCGGAAGATATTGTTTTGTATGAATATTACCAGCTAGATCTTCCTCTCATTATCTTCAAAAATAATCGGCCGCCAATGGGACAAGCCAAAAAGATATGGAGAAGAGAGGGGACCTAACCATTATATAGGAAATTATAAAGTCGGCCCATTACCGACTCTAACCCTAATTAGGGTTTATTTAATTCCGGCCCACATACTTAAAATTACCACATTATGATAATATATCCCGTAAGGTGTACAACGGCCCAAGTGATCACTAACATATTGGGCCTAATCACAGTATTGTTGCAAACCATACATCTAATCCGTAAAAATTGCAATCAAATAGAAGCCCACGTAATAGAATAATTGCAGCATTCTCACACTTGGGCAGACATTTGATTGCTATAGAAAAAATTCTAATATCCGGGTTTGACTACATAGATGGCCACACAAGTACAACTGCAATAATAACACCTTACACAACATGATCTGATCCAACAAAAATGTTAACATCGAACATGGAAATCGTTACACCAATCAAACGATGTAAGACCACTCCACAACTAAAAATGCCAACATCCTTATGACATGGATCCCCATCCTCCAACCAATGTGGTATTATGCAGTATGAACTTAGCACCAAATGTGATCAAAACTGTGCTAATTCATATCGGTCCTCAAAATACTTCTAATCAAAATGAAGCCACATATCTCAAAAGAGACTCATCTTATGTCTTTAATTGCCATATCTCGAGATCAAATGGTATCATAATAAAAGACATAAGTCAAATGCATGCACAAAATATTTTATGGATATGGTAAAATATATATTATTATTAGAAGAGACAGTACCCGAAGAACATATGGGTTGCCTTACATAAATAACTCCCACTAACCAAAAAAACAAAAATTTCCACAATACCTATATAAACAACATGTGTTGTAAAAACATTAGGAGCAAGTCCCTTAGTCAAAAGGATTTGCAATCATCGCCTCTTTATCGATATGCTCTATTTTCGTCTCTAACCACCAAATATTTGATGTCAATGTGTATCGATCCATTGTAATTTTATTGTTTATTGAAAAGAACACTGCTGTGCTATTATCACAATAAGTAACGATTGGCCTCGAGATGGAGTCAACAACTTTCAATCCAGAAATAAAATTCTTTAACTAAATGGTTTGAATTGTAGCTCCATAACATGCCACAAATTCAGATGCCACTAGATTTTGTTCATCATTTTTCCACGACATGGCACCATCAACCAATATGAAAATATAACCTAAGGTTGATTTCAAATCATCTTGACATCCAATAAAATCAGAATATGAGTAGCCTACCACCTCAAAGTGATTTGAACGTTAGAAAGTGAGCGTTTTTTTTTAAGTATCTCATGAATTTCTTAGCCGCTCTCCAATACTCTTGCCCTGGATTCGACTAAGACCTACTGAGCCAAATCACCACTTACAAGTAAAATGTCATCAATATACAGGACAAGATAAAATTTCTCCCACTGGTTTTAAGATAAATACATTGATCGACTGTATTTTCAACAAAACCAAGTTTTCTTTTCCCTTCACAACAAAAGCTTCAGGTTGTGCCATGTAAACCCTTTCTGAAAAATCCCCATTTAGAAAAGATGTCTTAACATTTCCTTTTGAGTCCAATTTCCTTTTGAAAATCCATTTGTTATCTATGACTTTAGCATCCGAAGAAAATTCAACAAGTTCCCAAACTTTATTCTGTTCCACAGAATCTATTTCATAATCCATTTTATCAATTTATGTGACTCAGGACTTGTCAATGGTTGATTAAAAGTAACAGGGTCAACAATATGCCCTACATTAAAATCACTCCGGAAACTTTCCCAGTGGATTCAGTCAACTATCTTCTTATACAATCCAAACGAGCATCAAAATTAGAGAAGTCGAGAGAGAGAGAGAGAGAGAGAGAGAGAGAGAGAGAGAGGTATCTCAACTTTAACCAATCTCTTTATCATATCCTTTGAAATGTGATGCAAACTCTTATGCCATAACATGGAGGATGATTCAAGAATTAGAGACCTTTTCTTTGATACTATGACTAATGCAAAGTATTGCCTTATCATGTTGGACATAGATTGTGAAAGTATGATAATTGACATGTTCCAACACTTTCTTGTAGCTTTAAATGGAAATCATTTAGGGAATGTCTTCACATTCATAGAGACTATCATGACCTTTACATTGGAAGAAAGTGAGAATATTCCTCTAGATTTGATTACCCTTCTTTTGGATAGTGTTCAAAATAAATACAAGGAGGGTTCTCCTATTATTTTTAGTATGGTGAAAAGACTTTTTGAGAAGCGTGCTGACATGATCAAACCTTACTTGTCACGAGCTATAAAATTTTTAGGAGTTTGTTTAAATGATTATAGCATAGTTATTTCCTCCATTTTCACATAAGTCGAGAGTGTTGTGAACAGTGTATTGTGTACCCTATCGTGACCACATCTGTAACCGATATACGTAACATTAACATAATTGAGAAGTTACCTAAAGCAATACCATCAAAGTTAGGTATTTCAGATATTCTAGATCTCATGCCTAATATGTTACATGATTTTCATGTTGAATTTGCTTTAATTTTTCCTCAATTACATGAGATTCCAAGGGTTGCCACATTGTTTTCTAAGACGATTACTAGATTGCACACTCTTCCTATTGGCGTTAGGATGTTGTCCATTAATTGACATGCTTTGTTAGCTAATCATTAAGTTGACAATGTTCTTAAATTCCATGCCAAATTAAGAGGTCAAATCGTTTTCAATCATGAAATTTTTGAATTTACTTTCGAGGTGCAATATATGTTAGGGGTACCTTATTGAAAATTACTATATTTTATTGCGCGTTTCTCTTATCCGTTTTCCTAAAAACGTGAAGAATTTTTTTTTGGATCATTCACATAAAGATTTTCGATTTGACTGCCCATCTCACTTAAATGAAAGATATTTTCAATACAGAAGAATTGTTTACTAATCGGGGACCCATTCGAGCCTTCGATGTTGAGATTGTTTTTCTCTACGGGCTAGTCTGCGATGCTAGTTTCTTATACTCCTCATTATGCACAACCAAATGAAAGTTTTAAAGATGAGTTGTATGAGTGTTTATTATTTAGAGTCCAGTATCGATACTTGATTAGATGGAGAGATCGTCCCCCTTGGTCAGATCAAATTCTTGGGAATAAGCTCTAGTTTTCGTTACTATCAATAATAGAATGTCGATACTTGGTTCTTAAGAAAGATTGTCCCCCGTGGCATGAGTTTAGTCACTTTTGCTGATGATTGGGAGCTTGACTGCAGCCGTTCATGATTTGTCCAGTCAACAGAGTCGAGTTTTTCTCCCACCCAGGAGAATTGATGAGGACATCACATACTTTGGGCTCTTACTTTTGCGCTATCTTTAGTTATGTTTCATTAATTTTAATTGGGCTTGTATAATGGGTTTGGGACGGTTACTTGTTCGGCCGATTAGATGCAGCGTCGATTTTGTGCGTGAGGCGGTGGTGGACGGTGGCAACAGATGTTTGTGGAAGAATAGTCGGGTTATGTGGTAAGTACCTGGGGTAATGGTTAGTAGTTTGGGTTGATTGTTTGTTGTTGGTGGCGGCGCGCGAGAGAAGACTGGCGAGCGAGAGAGAGCGAGCGACGGGTGCGGGTTGCTGATTGTTATGGGTGGTTGATAATTGTTGACCAATGGTTTTTAGGTATGTTTTGACGAGATGCTGGTAGTTAATATGATGAAATGAAATGGCTTTGCTTGGAGCAAACGTTTTCTCCCTATCCCTATCCCTATCCCTTTTCCCCTAAATTTCTGTTTTTTCTCCGGTTTCTTTCCCCTTTCTCATTAGTTTCTCCCCTCTTTCTTGCTGCCTTCTCCTTTATCCTACATCAACTTGGAGGTGAGAAGTACATATTGTCTATAGAGTTATCAAGTGACGCAGCCGAATTCAAAGATGTTGTCCCCTGAGTGGATGAAGAGGTGACATGTTCTTCTTTTCTGTAAAACAATGATGCAAACTGCAAAATGCAATAATGAGATATCATTATAAACCAACTGGAATGAATACATGCTAACGTAGAGTTTGAATTATTATGACTCGGGAGATCCCTATGACCATTTCAGTAGATCAAGTTTCCAAAGAAATCAATTAACCAAGAAGAACTGGAGTGCCCAATACAACTGGAAGCATCCATGACAAATAACTCATCCTTGGATCTACTTGTGATCAACGATGAACACAATAAACACAGTTTTTGTCATCCAAGTAAACAGAGCCTAAAATAGAAATTACAGAATTTACAGTAAAGTCTAGTTCTTCAAAAATTTCAATTTTCAGCTCTCATTTCCTTTCAGAATAATATCCAACCAGTTCTTCAAAATTAAAAGCTTTTGGGTACACAAAATTTGTTTTCATAACTACAAAGAACTTCCAAATACTCCACCTCTTTAACAGACGGACCGCGTACGGGGAGCTGGTGACAAGAAAATGGGTGAACCGGTTGTGAGGGAGAGCAGCCTGCTGGTGCGCCGTTATCGATGAGGGAGAAACGAGAGAGTCGGGCACAGGGGCAAACTGAGAAGAAAATGATAAGATATATCAATTATATTATTAAAAAAAAAAAAAACCATATAGCGATGCTGAGAACTGAATTGTTGAAGAGAGGAAATTGGGAATGAATCAAAGAAGTCATTTTCATTTTGAATTATATATTTTCATAATAAAATATTTCTTCACGTAACTTTTTTCTTACGTTTTAGCCGCACATTCTCCCAAAATTCACTATTCAAAAAACCAATTCATTCCAGAAAATTTTGTCAAAGAGGGACTAATTTAGTGGGCCTTTTAATGAGTAAATTTAATGAATCTTTATTGAACTTTAAACTTGTTACTACTTACTCACTTATCTTTAATGAGTTACCCAATACACATTCATCTTTCCATATAATTACCCACCCACCACTCACTTAACTTCCATCCCTCCAAATGGATGGAAAAATACATGTGGAAAACAGAAATCCTACGTGGCGTGTTGACGGCGTTAACCACGTCCAAGTCACCAAAAATGCACCAAACAAACACGCTTTTCTCTTCCTCAATTGCAACCCGCTTTGTATTAAACCCAAAACAAAATCTCCAAATCAACCTCCCAAACCAGAACCCTCAAACCTCCAAACCAAAAATTCCAATTATCTCTACTGGGATTTCACCACTGAGTTTGAAATTGTGTGAATTTAGATCTTCAAGCCATTCAAGACTCCCAAACTCCGAAGCAATTCCAACTGGTATACTTCCATAAGCCTTGTTAAACCCCAAAACTAAATACTTCAGGCGACTGCATATTGTTATGCCAGACGGAAATTTTCCATAGAAATCATTCCCAGAAACATCAAAAACATCCGGTTGAAGAGAAATGTCATGAAAATGGGTTGAAAAGTGAATTTGGACTTGAAAGTTGTGGGTTCCATTCCAGGTTGTCAAGATTTAACAGAATATATTTGCCATGTATGATTTCTATTTTCCACACTATTTTCCGTCCATGTAGAGAGATGAGTGTTAAATCAGTGGTGGATGAGTAATTATGTAGAAAGATGAGTGAGTAAGTAGTAACAATATTAGAGTTCAATGAATGCTGATTAAATTTACTCTCTTTTAGCATGAATGCTATTATATTATGTTTAGATAAAAATCATTTCATTTTATTGCATTATCAACAAGAATGCTATATTTAAATGTTATAAAATGTATAAAATGTTGTAGTTAATTTCTCGAGCCTTATTTTGGATAATATAAGGTGAATTGTATTTGTGTCATGAGCTACAACTTTGGGCAAAGTGATGGGCAATTATCGTACATGAGTTGGTATTGGAGTTAGATGTCTCATATTCGAGTAGATTCTGGATTGATCCCATGGAGAGAATGAATAGTGTAGAAGTATGCTTGTAACATTCAAGCCTTGATAAAATATTAATTTTATATTTAGTTTCACACTGATAATAATATATTAACTACCATAAATAGTTACAATAATGTTTTGTGTATTTCAGTTAGATCCTTCGAGTGCACTACTATCATTCAACATTAAGTCCTACAATCGTGCAAAACATAACCCTAAACACCATGTTCAGTATGGATGCTTGACATTCCCAACCGTGAACCCCTCTTTTGTATATCGTATACCGAGCTTCCACATAGAATAGAACAATTATGTATAACTATAACACATGATAATATAGGATATCCACAAAGAATATGTCATTGAATACATATCGAAGTACGCCATAGAGTGTTCCACCTCACTGCCGTGGCATATGATCCCATATAGCATGCTATGACATATATATCCATGATATGTAGTGTAATATTGTGCCGCCGAGTTCACTAGTTGACATGCCACACATGCTTCATATAACGGAGTATTCAAGATCACAAAAGTATCCAAAAATATTACAAAACATCAAATAATCGATGACACATGGTAACATGTGAATAAAATATACAATGATCTACATGTTTTACATTGAGGTTGAAAGCACCAATGCACACCTCGTATAAATGAATTTCTACTAAAACCTATAAAAGTACTTGTATACTAAATCTATCTGTACCACATACATGATAATTTAAGGGCTCCATTGGAACTTAAAATATAAAAAATAGGATTTCCTGAAGTTCTGGAGAATGGGATGCCAATACTTGGGGAGCAGGATGTCGACACACTACCCATGGGTCTTGTCATTCTAGGAGTTGAACTTGAATTTTTCACACACACGGGTGCTCGATGTATGACATTTCTATAATATTTTTATAATTTTATATACGTAAAAGGAATTAAAATAAATACCTTTTTTTTTTCCTAATCGAGCAGCTAACTTAAGTGCCTGTGATTTTCAAATAAAAAGAAGCCTTTTATTTATAGAGATAAGGCTACATGTATAAATGTAATTATGACATTTTATTAAAATAATATGTGAGTTATGTCTCACTTGAAGAAATCCTAATAACCTTAACTATTCATCATTATCCATATTATTGAAACCTAATAGATCGAACTTGAACTCCAGGTGGTTGAATCGCTCCGACGGGCTCGCTTTGACGCAGAGGGCCATGAGAAGTGCACCCAATAAACGTTCCTATCTACATTGTGCAGTAGCTACATAAATATTATATAGCTAAATATCACTTTCAGTACCTTCACAATTTCATTTTCAAAATAGCACCACACCCCTAAAATTTATTAAAAAATCCCAAAAAATTCTTAAATATTACTGAAAATTTTAGAATTTTAGAATGCTTAAAACTAGTGTGGGCCCAAAGGAAGACTAGCTCGGAATAGACACTAGAGCTTGATTTTGGGTTGTGATATTGGGTGAATCAGATTTTTGGAATGAGACATAACTTTTGATAGTAGTGGTGACACCTTGCATCACCTTCCTAGTCCCCTGTTACATTGGGGATTTCTAGGAGGTTAGATGAGTTGGGTTGGGGTAGGTGTGTCAACGAGTTGAGTAAAAACAGTTCGAACTTTTTTTGGATTGAGCAGAGCTAAACAAAAGCTCGGCCAAAAAATATAGGCTCAACCCGAGCTTTCGGCTTGGGCATTAGTGAGTCGAGTCGGCTCGATTTTTTATTAAATTCATGACAAATCTAATTTTTTTTAAAAAATTTAGAATTTGTGCAATTTATACGTATTATAGATAATAACTAAATATTAACATATATAAAAAAAAATCACAGCTAAAATTAAAAAAAAAAAAACTTAAAAAATAAAATTAAAAAAAAAAAAAATAGTTGCAGGCAGCTAAAATTACAGCTGCTAGCAATTGCATGAGCAGGCAACTATGCTGTCACAGTTGCCCGTGTTTCTTTTTTAATTTTTTTTATGCTTTGTAAGTTACTTTTTTTTAGGCTGGGCTCGACGGCCTGGCTCGGGCTCGAGCCGACGCTCCAAAATAGGACTCGGTCTCAGCGAGCCACAGCCTGCTCAAGTCGATAATCACATTGACATCCCTAGGTTGGGGCGAGGTGGTGATTAAAATATGCCCATTTACTTGTTTATTTATTTAAAATTTAAAGTGTTTGAAGGAAAACTTTCTTAATTGATGCAATATATATATAGATTGTGTTAACTACTCTCACGATGCGTTGCAAATGATAGATTTCTTTTTATTTGATTTTTTTACACTTCCTTAGGATCTTGCTTGCTGCCACTTAAAAAGGGTATCTTCAACATGCTTAACAAAGGTTTGCTCCCATCTTACTCCATAATTTATGCAGTTCTTGATAGCCATTTGAGCATGATGTAGGTATGTTGGGCTATTCCTAGTCATCAGAGTTCTTTCCCAAGTCCTAATCATGTGACAAGTATAATTTCAATTATGCTTAATCTTTCAGTGACAATATTTTTTCAATCCATTTTCGCATAAACCATATTCATATACAAAGTGAAAAATTTTCAGCTAATAATTTATGAGAGATTAATATGATTATACATTTCATAATATGAAGTAAGACGATTCATGATCATGCTAAAAATATAACATTACTGTCACGCGTTTTCTATAACGTGAATTTATGCCGCAAGTGTACAGTGTCAAGTTTTGTAATATAGTATGAAAGTTAGGATGTCGAACCCACAGGGATTGTAATTTAATTCTACTAAGTACTATAATTATGCAACTTCTATTTTATCTAGACAATTGATGAATGATTGGTTGATTGTTTTAAACTAAAGTAATGAAATTGGTTGAGACAAAATTGAGGAATATAAATTATCAGAATGAAGAAGCCTAGGGAATGATTTCACCAACTTTCAATTATGATTCAATGATATCAAATTATCCAATTAATTTTCCAATATTTAAAAGTAAGAATCCAATTGTATTTCTCTCCCCTCTCTCGAGTGCCGGCTAGAAATTAATCCTACAATTCAATCCCAATATCTCTATTCCGAATTAAAGCCTAGAATTTATCAAAGTCCCGATTCTTTTGTGAAGTAAGCTTCATAGATTTTACACTTTCTTTCGAAACCCATAAAACCTACGTTGCGTCAATCCTATGATCACGCCTAAATTCCCCTCTCTTGAGTGCCGGAATTGACTAGCATCTATTCATTCAATTATTGATCAGGTAATTGAAAGCATTAAGTTCATGACACAATTAAATACACGTGGGAAATCCAAAAGAAGTAATTATAAATTCATCAAATCACAATCTCAAGTGGCTACATCAAACCCTAGCTAAATTATTTAGTTCATGAAGAAATTCATAAAATCTAAACAATCTACAATGAAAAACATAAAGGAGGAGGTAAGAAAAACTCTTTTTGGAGTGTTGATCGAAGTCCCCTTTGATGTTTCCACCATTTCTTCACTTGATTTCTTCAAATCCTTCTCCTTATTGTCCTTGAAGATTTAGCCGTTTTGTATCTTTTTCCTCCTTCTCCCACCTCTAAAATTAGGTTTTTATGGTGGTATTTATAGTGTCCACAAGTTGCAAGACGGAATATGGTTGGACCGGGCCGAAAATCTTTTAAAATTTTCAAGTTTCTTCCTTCTCGGGTCGGGGCGCCTGGGCGCCTCGTATTCTAGTCATTTTCAGCAATGTGGGCGCCAAGGCGCCCACCTTGAGCGCCAAGGCGCCCGGTTCGCTGAAATTCAGTTTACGCTTCTTTCAGTATTTTTAACATAACTCTTTCTCCTGATATCCGATTGAGATAATTCAAGTTGCGTTGGAAAGCTAACTCAAAGAACTACAACTTTGCTTCAGACAACATTCTCCAATTCAATCGTTTACTATGTCAAAAAGGAGTCTCAATATGAGACTAAAAATTTGGAGCAAAACTTTTCGGTTGTAAATTGATTTGTGATCATATTTTGACTAAATTTGATCCCTTTGATATCTTTCTTTATCCAATTGGCTCCGATGACTCTCAAATCTTCATCGTGAGGTTCAGTATAACTTTTCAATATTTGTACTTTAGTCCCCGAACTTTAGATCTCTTACAATTTAGCCCTTTCCTTTCCAACTTTTGTTTATTTTATTCAATCTCATCAGCCTACATCACAATATCAAAACACACATAAAAACACTCTAAAACTCTCTCAAGAATGACAAAATAACCAATTAAGTGACATAAATATCATGAGTGTAGAACACTCATCAAATACCCCCAAACTTAATATTTTGCTTGTCCTCGAGCAAACACCGAACTGAAGGAAATTACTAACAAACACACAAACAGATAAATACGAACAAAATCACTTAAAATAAATTGTGCTAGATATCTTGCCTTCATAGCTCAGAATTGAAAATATAACATCAATTTCATGAATCGCTTCAAAATTATAATGTAAAAGCTCACTTCCTACTTATTCAATGCAAAACGGATGTGTGTGTGAAGAGTTAAGTGCAACGCTGTACATTAATAAATAGATCCAATTCCCGACCTAAAAAATCAAATATTTCCTTACTTCGCTCGTGGGATTCATACACCCCCAAACTTGTTTTCTTTTCATTCCCCAAGGTGTATTCTACAGTTGATATTCAATACTACTTCTTACACCACTCAAGTTTGGTCGGATTTCACTAATTGCAGTTCAACATATCAACAAATATGGATTCTCCTTATTATGACTGCTTCAACCTTCAAGACTCAACCAAGTTACTAACCCCTTATCAGAAGTCTAATCCTCTAAAATAAGTGTTCAGGGCTTAATTAAGGTATATGGTGCGGTACGTCTTCTGTTTTATGCACTTGTTTTTTTTTATATATATCTTATGTGGAGACGTTCTCCATTGAGCTTTCTAAATGACCCCTGTAGCGAGCTTTAAGCCGATGACTCCCAAATCAAATGACTTTAGGGCACCAGGTTTTAAACCCTTGCAGACTTATTCATTCGAGTCATAAAGGCTACGAAGAGACACCTTACAATAAGATTGTTATGATTGTCCTCATTAGGATCTTTTTAAGGTGGCTTCCCTTTTATGCAGTGATTAGTGCAATGCCCTTTATTAAACACTTATTCTCGAAAATTGACCTCTAACTTAAGGTTTTTCTCCCAATTTTCATCTCATAGGTCTCAGACAATCCACACAACATTTAGCACACATGGAATCCACATCTACATCCATGTCTCCCTACAAAAGTTCGACCATCCAAACATCCTATATTTGGTTTAGGGATGTGAATCTTGTTTATTGGTTACGCGGGTATAGCATCCAAGTTCTCTATTTCAACCTATAAACATGAATCAACCTACTCATGTACAACATCACAATTAACTCACGTGCATAAATATTTTCCGTTTCTCATGAATAAGCAAAAAATTTATCCACAATTCATAAACAAAAGCATGTTCTCAATTACATAAACCAATGCCGGCAAGGCTATCTAACTCATACAAACCTGTTAAAATGTGTAAAAATTTTTTTTTTTCATGCACATAAATCACAAAAAAAAAAAAAAAAAAAAACTAAGGCAATTAGATACAATTTATAATATACCCCCAAACTTAAATTAAACATTGTCCTCAATGTAAAATTAAAGAAAAAGGAGGAGACTTCCCTGAATTGTCTGTATTGCCCGTGACATTGTGGTATTGATGATACTGGTGTTGGTGAATGTTTCTTCTATCTTTCCTCCCAAACTTGAGATGCATCCCGTTTTCTCCTTGTCAATGTTGGCTTGGATGTTTCGCTACGTCATGTTCCTGAAAAATCAAATTTTAGAGATTAATTGCATGGAACAAGTGTTACTTAATTCAAATATCTAACAACCAACTTAAATATTCAATGACCTAAGGGGAATGGGGTATGGCTGAAGAATTCTAACTAAACTATAAAATAAACTAAACTATCATAAATTCAAAAGCAAAATAAATCAAAAGGGGAAGAAAGTTTGGGTTGCCTCCCAAGAAGCGCTTCTTTAACGTCATTAGCTTGACATAACTGTTGACAGTTGCATCATGGAACTTTGAAGAAAGCTTTTGATGCCTTGCTCATTTTGCTTCTTTTGCCTTTGATCCATTCTTCGTTGATTTTCCAAATTTTAATATTGCTTCCTCCAATGTGATATGACTTGTCTATTCTATCCGATTCGAATTCAACCATGTAGACTTCATGTTCCTTCTCAAGCTTAATCACAAATTCAATTGTTGGACAATCAATGAGGTCGAATGAATTTGTGTTCAATTCATCTTCATTAATTGTCGCTTCTTCACTTGGTTCCTTTGTGATTATTTTGTCTTCATCTTTCTGTTCTTCTTCAATAGTTGATATTTCTTCAGGCTGAATAGTCAGTTCACAGTGTAAGTCCACGAGCAATAAAAAGTCTCTATTTTCAATCCCTTCGACTGGATTGTATTTCCACCTTTTCAATTCATTCCAGTAACTCCAGTCTCCAATACGTATGTTGCACTTTTCCAACTTAGCAAGTTTGTTATAGTACTTTGCAATTACCCTCTCGTTAACCATTTCCCTCGAGTGTGATGTCCTCATCCCAATCGTCTGGTACATAATCTCCCAAAGGCATGTAGCATTCATCAGATTTGTCAATTGCTTCTTTTCGACATCTTAAATATTCTATGAATCCTAGAAGCTTTATCGCACGGTTGTCATTGCGTCTCTGCAAACATTGCTCAGTGTAATGCATCCCATAGCAAAGTTGACAAAAGATGTCTTCTACAAGCATGTCATTTTTATCCATGTCGAGAGTACTTATTGAAGTTGTTATGCTCTCTTGCCAACGTTAGAATCATGCACATATTATTGAATAGTACCTGAAAAAATATCAAAGAGATCAAGGTGGGTGACTAAAATTAACAAAATAAAAAAAAAATCTAAATTAAAATAAAAGCTACTTGATAATAATATTAGTGAAAATTAAATTAAACAATCCCCGGCAACGGCGCCAAAAACTTGTCACGCGTTTTCTATAACGTGAATTTATGCCGCAAGTGTACGGTGTCAAGTTTTGTAATATAGTATGAAAGTTAGGATGTCGAACCCACAGGGATTGTAATTTAATTCCACTAACTACTATAATTATGCAACTTCTATTTTATCTAGACAATTGATGAATGATTGGTTGATTGTTTTAAACTAAAGTAATGAAATTGGTTGAGACAAAATTGAGGAATATAAATTATCAGAATGAAGAAGCCTAGGGAATGATTTCACCAACTTTCAATTATGATTCAATGATATCAAATTATCCAATTAATTTTCCAATATTTAAAAGCAAGAATCCAATTGTATTTCTCTCCCCTCTCTCGAGTGCCGACTAGAAATTAATCCTACAATTCAATCCCAATATCTCTATTCCGAATTAAAGCCTAGAATTTATCAAAGTCCCTATTCTTTTGTGAAGTAAGCTTCATAGATTTTACACTTTCTTTCGAAATCCATAAAACCTACGTTGCGTCAATCCTATGATCACGCCTAAATTCCCCTCTCTCGAGTGCCGGAATTGACTAGCATCTATTCATTCAATTATTGATCAGGTAATTGAAAGCATTAAATTCATGACACAATTAAATACACGTGGGAAATCCAAAAGAAGTAATTATAAATTCATCAAATCATAATCTCAAGTGGCTACATCAAACCCTAGCTAAATTATTTAGTTCATGAAAAAATTCATAAAATCTAAACAATCTACAATGAAAAACATAAAGGAGGAGGTAAGAAAAACTCTTTTTGGAGTGTTGATCGAAGTCCCCTTTGATGTTTCCACCATTTCTTCACTTGATTTCTTCAAATCCTTCTCCTTATTGTCCTTGAAGATTTAGCCGTTTTGTATCTTTTTCTTCCTTCTCCCACCTCTAAAATTAGGTCTTTATGGTGGTATTTATAGTGTCCACAAGTTGCAAGACGGAATAGGGTTGGACCGGGCCGAAAATCTTTTAAAATTTTCAAGTTTCTTCCTTCTCGGGTCGGGGCGCCTAGGCATTCTCACACTTGGGCAGACATTTGATTGCTATAGAAAAAATTCTAATATCCGGGTTTGACTACATAGATGGCCACACAAGTACAACTGCAATAATAACACCTTACACAACATGATCTGATCCAACAAAAATGTTAACATCGAACATGGAAATCGTTACACCAATCAAACGATGTAAGACCACTCCACAACTAAAAATGCCAACATCCTTATGACATGGATCCCCATCCTCCAACCAATGTGGTATTATGCAGTATGAACTTAGCACCAAATGTGATCAAAACTGTGCTAATTCATATCGGTCCTCAAAATACTTCTAATCAAAATGAAGCCACATATCTCAAAAGAGACTCATCTTATGTCTTTAATTGCCATATCTCGAGATCAAATGATGTAGCGACCGCGAACTTTTAAATTATATAAATTAATTTTCTCGAAAAACGTGTCGCTAAAACGTAACCCTAATTTTCTAGTGAAATGCGTTCGTCTAGCCGTTATAAATACGAATTTAAATTATTTCGAATCGAATCGAATCCAATCTCGAATAATTATTTTAGTATCAATTTCGAATTATTTTATTTAAATCCAATTTTTATTTAATTCAAGCCCAACTACTTATTAGTCCAAATCTTGGATGTTTAGGTCCATTTCCACTTAAGTCCAACAAGGGAATCATTTTTAATCCAATCACCTAAACCCAATTAGAAAAAAACCCTACAGCCCAAATGCTAGGCCCAACTATTCCTAGCCCAATTACCCATCTAGGGATTTGTGCCCTAAAATCCCATTATTTTATTCATCACAATTCCCTCCACTCCCATTTCATTCACGCAACCAAATCCATTTGGTAAGAATCTCTCTTCTCTCCCTCACACTCTCAGCTCCATTTCACTTGGGTCACCATTGATACTAGAACAACCATTTCTAGCATCAACAGTGAGCTCCCCAAGCTGGCAAACTCAACACCCCAGCCACTGCACAATGCAGCCAACTCCACCAACCTCCACTGCAAGGTCATTGCAAGTCACAACACCATTCACCAAACCATCACTGCAATCACCACACAACCACACAGCAAGACACCACCAGAAGCATACACGAGCTGCAGCCTCCCAAGCTGCAGCCACCCAACCCTCAACCCAGAACTCAACAATGCAGGCACTCCAACCCCATGAAATCGAGACCAACACTACCCAAAACCACCATTTTCGCACCACCACAACCACCCACGTTTTCAGCCCCAAAATACCACCATTTCAGAGCCTATCCACCAAGCTTTGCTCAAGCCTGCCAAAACCAAGCAAAGCCATAGCCACCAACCAACCCGTCACCCACACTCTTCAAACCCGAAATCAAACACAATAGCCAAGTTCAAAATTCTAAGCCCCAACTCGATGACCACCACCCACGGTCACCGCCACAACCACATCCAAGAAACGCCAAACCACCATTTCAAATCAAAGAAAGAAATCAAGATACCCGAAAACATCGCCCAAACCCGAAAACACCAAAAGTCGAGCCCAAACTGAGAGCACAACCCCGAAACCCACAGCCACCTTCACCCCAAAATCATCACCAAACCACATCCATTTCACCACCACACGACCACCATCCAACTGCAAATACCCAATCTCAAATCATTCCACAAAAATCGAAAACAAGAAACCCATATTAACTTACCTTTTTACCGAACAAAATCGAGCCCTAGCCGTCGATTGTGCGCCCAAAACACTCAAAATAAACCCCCAATCACCACCCCCTATGGTCGGCGCCACCACCGCCGGCCGGTGGTGGCGAGATTCGAGGAAAGGGGCGAAGCCCCTCCTCTCCCCCTGGTCGCTTGCTCTCTCTCTCTCTGTAATGAGAGAGAGAAAGAGTAATGAAATGAATTTTTTTGTTTTTGATTTTGGTTTTATTTTGATTTTATTTTAATTTGATTTTGATTTTTAAAAGTTATGTTTTAGCCCCCAAGTTATAAATTGTTTTAAGTTAGTCCCTAAATTACTTTTAGTTTAGCCCTTAAGTTTAAGTGTTTTAATTTCAGTCCCTTAATTTTTATTTTCAGTTTTAGATAATGTTTAATTTAACCCCCAAGTTTATAAATTATTATTTCAGTCCTTAATATTTTATTTTCAGTTTCAGCAGATTTTCAATTGAGTCCCTAAGTTCTGAAAATGTTTAATTTCAGCCCTTTAGTTTTATTTTCAGCTTTATTATATTTACAGATTAGTCCTTAAACTATTAAAAGTTATTCTTTTAGTTTTCAGCTTTTATTTTCAGTTTTATTATAATTACAGCTTAGTCCCTAACTTTTAAAATTACTATTTTAGCCCTTAAACTTTTATTTTCAGATTTAATAAACTTCCAATTTAGCCCTAAACTTTATTTTATCATTTTAAGCCATTTATTTCAATTCCAATAATTTTCAATTAAGCCCTTAAACTTAATTTCAACACTTTAAAACTTTAAAGTTCGAAATACTAATTCAAACTTATTTCCTATTTTTGGCTAGACGATACGTACGAGCAATTAGGAGCTTGAAGTTATTTTTCCCGCTCCACTTTTCACGCAACTCGAAATATTTGAGGTAGACTCGCCACCATTAATTAGTTTAAATTATAATTGCATGCTTTATGTGAATTACGTGATTTATATGCTTTATGCATAGGATGAGAATGTATCGTATGAGATATATGATATTGTTATGCTTGCCATAACTTATATGCTTAATTGCATGAGAAAGAAAGAAAGAAAGAATCTCTTATGAGATAAGAAGAGAATGTTATGCATAACTTATGTGCTTCATCCGCACAAGAAAGAAAGACTACCCACAACCCATGTTTTTAAAGAGCCTATGATTTTCAAGAAAATGAGCCCAAGATGATATCACATTGTATATTGCATAAGTGTGTTTTCAATTATTCTGTAAATTAATTATCGGCGATGAGTCTACTGAGTATTTCTTCGAAATACTCATTCTGCTATTTTTAACAATATTTGCAGATTTCGGAGGTGATCGTGATTGATCCGGCAGTGGTGGCATAAAAAATTTGATTATCGAAATTATTAAATTTTCGAATTTATGTATTGAAACATTGTTAACGTATTTTTCGTTTCCGCTATTCCAAAACTTGATATTTAGATTTTGAACAATTATCCAATGTATTTTAATTGCCGACGTAGTTTCCAATTGTAAATGTGATTTTAAAATTAGGTCATTTCCGCAAAATTGATTGACAAAATTAGGGCAAAAGACGATGACGTGGCAATCCGGGTTAACAGAACTCGGGGCGCTACAAATGATATCATAATAAAAGACATAAGTCAAATGCATGCACAAAATATTTTATGGTTATGGTAAAATATATATTATTGTTAGAAGAGACAGTACCCGAAGAACATATGGGTTGCCTTACATAAATAACTCCCACTAACCAAAAAAACAAAAATTTCCACAATACCTATATAAACAACATGTGTTGTAAAAACATTAGGAGCAAGTCCCTTAGTCAAAAGGATTTGCAATCATCGCCTCTTTATCGATATGCTCTATTTTCGTCTCTAACCACTAAATATTTGATGTCAATGTGTATCGATCCATTGTAATTTTATTGTTTATTGAAAAGAACACTGCTGCGCTATTATCACAATAAGTAACGATTGGCCTCGAGATGGAGTCAACAACTTTCAGCCCAGCAATAAAATTCTTTAACTAAATGGTTTGAATTGTAGCTCCATAACATGCCACAAATTCAGATGCCACTAGATTTTGTTCATCATTTTTCCACGACATGGCACCATCAACCAATATGAAAATATAACCTAAGGTTGATTTCAAATCATCTTGACATCCAATAAAATCAGAATATGAGTAGCCTACCACCTCAAAGTGATTTGAACGTTAGAAAGTGAGAGCTTTTTTTTTAAGTATCTCATGAATTTCTTAGCCGCTCTCCAATACTCTTGCCCTGGATTCGACTAAGACCTACTGAGCCAAATCACCACTTACAAGTAAAATGTCATCAATATATAGGACAAGATAAAATTTCTCCCACTGGTTTTAAGATAAATACATTGATCGACTGTATTTTCAACAAAACCAAGTTTTCTTTTCCTTTCACAACAAAAGCTTCAGGTTGTGCCATGTAAACCCTTTCTGAAAAATCCCCATTTAGAAAAGATGTCTTAACATTTCCTTTTGAGTCCAATTTCCTTTTGAAAATCCATTTGTTATCTATGACTTTAGCATCCGAAGAAAATTCAACAAGTTCCCAAACTTTATTCTGTTCCACAGAATCTATTTCATAATCCATTTTATCAATTTATGTGACTCAGGACTTGTCAATGGTTGATTAAAAGTAACAGGGTCAACAATATGCCCTACATTAAAATCACTCCGGAAACTTTCCCAGTGGATTCAGTCAACTATCTTCTTATACAATCCAAACGAGCATCAAAATTAGAGAAGTCGAGAGAGAGAGAGAGAGAGAGAGAGAGAGAGGTATCTCAACTTTAACCAATCTCTTTATCATATCCTTTGAAATGTGATGCAAACTCTTATGCCATAACATGGAGGATGATTCACGAATTAGAGACCTTTTCTTTGATACTATGACTAATGCAAAGTATTGCCTTATCGTGTTGGACATAGATTGTGAAAGTATGATAATTGACATGTTCCAACACGTTCTTGTAGCTTTAAATGGAAATCATTTAGGGAATGTCTTCACATTCATAGAGACTATCATGACCTTTACATTGGAAGAAAGTGAGAATATTCCTCTAGATTTGATTACCCTTCTTTTGGATAGTGTTCAAAATAAATACAAGGAGGGTTCTCCTATTATTTTTAGTATGGTGAAAAGACTTTTTGAGAAGCGTGCTGACATGATCAAACCTTACTTGTCACGAACTATAAAATTTTTAGGGGTTTGTTTAAATGATTATAGCATAGTTATTTCCTCCATTTTCACATAAGTCGAGAGTGTTGTGAACAGTGTATTGTGTACCCTATCGTGACCACATCTGTAACCGATATACGTAACATTAACATAATTGAGAAGTTACCTAAAGCAATACCATCAAAGTTAGGTATTTCAGATATTCTAGATCTCATGCCTAATATGTTACATGATTTTCATGTTGAATTTGCTTTAATTTTTCCTCAATTACATGAGATTCCAAGGGTTGCCACATTGTTTTCTAAGACGCTTACTAGATTGCACACTCTTCCTATTGGCGTTAGGATGTTGTCCATTAATTGACATGCTTTGTTAGCTAATCATTAAGTTGACAATGTTCTTAAATTCCATGCCAAATTAAGAGGTCAAATCGTTTTCAATCATGAAATTTTTGAATTTACTTTCGAGGTGCAATATATGTTAGGGGTACCTTATTGAAAATTACTATATTTTATTGATCGTTTCTCTTATCCGTTTTCCTAAAAACGTGAAGAATTTTTTTTTGGATCATTCACATAAGGATTTTTGATTTGACTGCCCATCTCACTTAAATGAAAGATATTTTCAATACAGAAGAATTGTTTACTAATCGGGACCCATTCGAGCCTTCAATGTTGAGATTGTTTTTCTCTACGGGCTAGTCTGCGATGCTAGTTTCTTATACTCCTCATTATGCAAAACCAAATGAAAGTTTTAAAGATGAGTTGTATGAGTGTTTATTATTTAGAGTCCAGTATCGATACTTGATTAGATGGAGAGATCGCCCCCCTTGGTCAGATCAAATTCTTGGGAATGAGCTCTAGTTTTCGTTACTATCAATAATAGAATGTCGATATTTGGTTCTTAAGAAAGATTGTCCACCGTGGCATGAGTTTAGTCACTTTTGCTGATGATTGGGAGCTTGACTGCAGCCGTTCATGATTGGGCGCCTGGGCGCCTCGTATTCTGGTCATTTTCAGCAATGTGGCCGCCAAGGCGCCCACCTTGAGCGCCAAGGCGCCCGGTTCGCTGAAATTCAGTTTACGCTTCTTTCAGTATTTTTAACATAAATCTTTCTCCTGATATCCGATTGAGATAATTCAAGTTGTATTGGAAAGCTAACTCAAAGAACTACAAGTTTGCTTCAGACAACATTCTCCAATTCAATCGTTTACTATGTCAAAAATGAGTCTCAATATGAGACTAAAAATCTGGAGCAAAACTTTTCGGTTGTAAATTGATTTGTGATCATATTTTGACTAAATTTGATCCCTTTGACATCTTTCTTCATCCAATTGGCTCCGATCACTATCAAATCTTCATCGTGAGGTTCGGTATAACTTTTCAATATTTGCACTTTAGTCCCCGAACATTAGATCTCTTACAATTTAGCCCTTTCCTTTCCAACTTTTGTTTATTTTCTTCAATCTCATCAACCTATATCACAACATCAAAACACACATAAAAACACTCTAAAACACTCTCAAGAATTACAAAATGACGAATTAAGTGACATAAATATCATGAGTGTAGAATACTCATCAATTACATTTCATACATGGGTTCAATTGGAGAGTAGTCGAGTTGTGAGCGCGCGTGCCAGGGATTCTTCGTATCATTACATGTTTAAGACTTTAAAAATTTTAATTTGCCCATAAATCCTTAATGTTTAAGAAAATAATTTTTTTTATTTTTAATAAAAAAATTCCTAAAATAGGATTTTCTCAAAATAAAAGTTTCCAAAAATAGAATTTTCTTAAATTTGGAATGGTTTGAAATATTGTTTTGTTCATCTCGTTGAATTGAATAGCGCACAACCAAAAGGCTTCCGATGAGAATGAGGTCACAAGCAGACCCCTTAAATCCCAACATTTCCTTAGACAGTTAGGTTTTCTTGACAAATCTTTTCAATCTTGTGAATACACAAATCAAGAAAACTCAAACAATATGTTGAACTTGAGATCTCTTAAAATATAAATTTTCTAATTGTTAGATTTTAAAACATCACATGAAGGCTAGAACTAACAAGACAAAACATGTAAAATCATAATTTGAAGTCAAGTTTAAAACTATTTAAAAACAATTATTAATATCAATTAGAGGTGTCAATCCGGGTGGTCCGGGCCGGGTCGGCCCGCCAACATATGAGCCCGGTAACGGCCCGCGTGAAAAAAAGCCCGCCCGCTGCGGGTTCCGGGCCGGTTACGGGTCGGCCCACAATTTTGGACTACAACCCAGGCCCGCCCGCTGACCCATCCGGGTCGAGCCCATGCGGGTCACGGGTCGTGCGGGTCGCGGTTCGTTCCGATTTGGCCCGTATGATTGTATAATTAAAATTATAAAAATATAGAATTTTTCCGGTTTGGCCCATATGGAGAGCAACTATCATTGAAAATAGGATTTTGAGAAGAAGAATCGCGAGAATCCATAATATAGTAGGATTAAAAAATTTAGTAGTGACTACTAGTGAGAATCGAGAAGAAAGAAATATAATCAAGATGATGATGATATTTGCAATTGAATAATTGTAATTGTAGTAAGGTAGTAACAAGTATGAACTATGAAGTAAAAATGTATAATAACTAATGAGAGGATATTGTAAAAATAAATGTAAGAATAAATTGGAATTTATTGATGAAGGGGATGATATTACCGTTAGAAAATTTATATTACCATTAATTAAAATTAAAAAAAAAAAAATTGACCATGCAGCAGGCTACGCCTTTTTTTGAATTTTTTTATTTTTATTTTTTCAAATTTTTTTGTTTGGCTCTCTCCCCCCTCTTTTTTAAATTTTGTTTTATTTTTTTTTTTTAATTTTTTTTACGGGTCGCGGGTTAACCGTGGCCCGTGGGGGTGCAACCCGCGAAACCCGCGGGTTACACCTCCTTGACCCGTGAACCGCCCGCACGGGTCACGGGTCGGCCCGCGGTCCCGATTTTCACGGGCCGATTTTCACGGGTCATGGCCGGCCCGTCCGTCTTGACACCTCTAATATCAATCCTTTACTAGAAGAAAAGAAAAAATAAAAGAAAATCTATAATTTTTAAATTTTTTTATACTAACAGTGTAGTCGCTGCTCATGTGAACACTGACATGAACAGTGACACACTGTTCGGCACTATTTACATGAACAATATCGAGCATTATTCACTTTGAACAATGCATGTGAACTGTCCATATTATTCACGTGAACAGTATACTTAAAAAAAAAAATTTACTAAGTCTACAGGAAAGTAGATATTTGCTCTGATACCAAAGTGTGACATCCTAAATTTTCATAAATTTTGAAGTGTTACCAAAAATTCACTTTTATTGGTATTAAAGGCGGAATGATAAAATAATATTCTTTAATAAAAAAAAAATCCATAAATTTAAACTAAACGTGAAAATTTGTACTTCTAAAAATATAACATAATCAGTAATTAAATAACACGTCTTTGACCGAATTAAACTAATAATAAATTGAAGACATAAAAACTTAATGTTTATTTTTCTGTCGATCACATGACAGTTCGCATCATTATCCCCCCACAGTTCCAATCGACCCGAATTGACCTGTAAAGTTATTTTAGGAGTGAGTATTTAAAAATACCTAGTAAATTACGTGCAGTTTCCATAGATAATTATATAACAATAAAATAAACAGTTCATACCACATTTCTTATGGAGTATATCGATGACCAAGCGACACACATATCAATATTATTTTGAATTTCTGGAGGATTTCATATTTCGCTATAAAGAACCCAATAGAATTCACATTTCGTTAGGTTGAACCCAAAAGTTCACTGTCAATTTATGTATAAATTACTGAATATAAAAGTATACGGAAACAAATCATTTGCACAAAAGTATCTTACCTTGATTTGATGAGAAGAATTTTTGAAAAAGAAAATCCAAAACCACACTCCAAATCTTCTAATTTTCTTGGCTGCCTTAAAAGTGAAATCTGCCTTCTGCCTATATATATATATATTAACCTGACTTGTCTCCCTATATGCCACGGCCCTCTAAATTTATGTGGTGTAATACTTTGCATTCATGGGGTGTGTATGGAGTCTAGTACCTAATATAATAATTGTATTTCTATGCAACTAGGGGATAAGGACATGTACTGCTAATGCATTCGTATAGGAAACTGTATACTAGTATTAGGATTTTGCTTAAAAAAATGGTTTCCTAGGCAACCAATTATAATAATCTAACTTTACCGAATTCTGTAATTGGGAGAAAATAATTAGAATGGTTATGAAAGTGGATACTAATTAAATTGAAAGATAGTAAGTGGAGTTGAATTACAATTTGACCTTTTCATTCTAATCTAAAGATTAATAGTTAATTTAAGATAAACAAAACACGTGATTGTCATATTACTAAGTCAATATTCTAAACTACTCAAAATTCTAATTATCCTCATTTTCCTTCAATTGAGTCTAACTTCCAAAACAACTTTTTTTCGAGTCAAAGACTTCTAATTAATTACAGACTACAAAAAGAGTCCAATATCGATCTACTATCTCGTTTTATCAAAATCTAATAGTTGACCATAAATATAAGAATTTAAAACATATTTCACTTTAGGCATTTAACTTTTCAAAATATAAAAATATAACATATAAAACAAATAAATTTTATTCTAAAATTTTCGGGACTTCACATCTTTATTCTCATAAATACAACCTTACTAGAGCTTAAGTATATTAATAAATGTTAGTCAAACAGTAAGAGTGTTGAAGAAATGAGTAGGACCAATTCCATTCCTTCGATTCCTGTAACACATCCTAAAGACAGACATCCCGTGGTATCAAATAGATCACAATAGAATGCTGAAGGTAACAAGGAGGCAGGGCCGGCCCTGGCCCAAGGCAAACAAGGCCATTGCCTTGGGCCTCATGTTTTAAGGGGCCTCAAAAAAGAGGCCCAGACCATAACCTATAAAAAAAAAAAAAAAGTTTCAACCAGAAATTTCTGGAAGAGGAGCTCACGAGCAGAGGCAGGCGAATCGCCTCCACAGTCCACTCCTCCTCCTCGAGACTCCAATTGGCAATTGAATCAATGAATCACCTTCAATTCTTCGTTCTTCAATTTTCAACGGTCATCCAACTCCAAAATCAGGAACACGATTTCTCTATTCCCTATTTTCCATTAATACCTCGCACTCGCCGGAAATCTAAATTCGAATTACCCATCAATCTCTTGTTTCTCTTCGTCAATCTCTTTCTCTTTTGGTGAATCGAATTCAATTTGTCAAGTTTTAAAAGTGGCCAAGCGGGTTATCGGCATTTCCCACCGGAGAAAGTTAAAGGCGCGAATGCACGAGGAGAGCCGGAGAGGGACCTCGGGACTGTGTTTGCACAAGTAGCTTCTGTTGGACGTGGGGTAATGGTCTAATGGATTACTAATTATCTCTATTGGCTTCATCTAAATTAAATAATTGGATCCTGTAATTCTGTAAAATTGTAAATTGATTGCTTTATTGGATGATTTGGTTTGGATTCTGTAATGAACTACTCAATCAATTGCATCAACCCTCAGTGTTTTGGATGATTTCATGATTTGGATACTACATACTGTAAATTACATAATTGGATCCTGTAAATTGATTGATTATTGGATGATTTGGATTCTGTAATGAACTACTCAATTGCATCAGCCCTCAGTGTTTTGGAATTTGGATGATTTTATGATTTGGATACTGTAAATTAGGATCCTGTAAATTGATTGATTTATTTGATGATTTGGATCCTGTAAATTAAACAATTGAATCCTGTAAATTAACAGCTTTATTGGTTAATTTGGATCCCTGTCAATTGAATAGTTGAATCGTAAATTAACAAACTTTATTGGTTAATTTCTTATCTTCTATAACTACGTATTTGCAGTGTCATTTATCATTCTTTGAATTAGAAGCTTGGGGATTTTTAATTCGACATCAATCGAGTTCTATTGCTCTTTGCTTATAACTATGTCTACAAGAAAATTTGAATCCTGGATGTGCCAAAAGAAAAGGAAGGAAAAGGTTGAAAAGTTGATTAAATCTCAAGAGGGAGCACTTGATAAATTTTTTAGTAATAATAAACGAACACATAATGAAGACGTAGTCATTGAAGTGGAGTTTAACGAGAATGATAACATGAATAATACACTTGAAGAAAAACATTGTTTGATGAATGAAGAGATATCTACTGATAGAGATAATGTACCTTTTTCCCTTGACCTTAATGATCCAAATAATTGGGGAAATATGAATACGAATTTAAGAGATTTAATTGTGATGAAAGGTCCTGTAAGAGAAAATGATGTGATTTTTCCAAAAGATGTAACAAATCGACACTTTTCCTCTATACATTATGTTCGACGATTACCTAATGGAGAGAAGCAAGATAGAAAATGGTTGATATATTCAAAAAGTTTGGATAAAGTATTTTGCTTTTGTTGTAAGCTATTCAAGAATGAAGGGATCGAACTCAACCGGCACATGACGGAGTAAACGATTGGAAAAATATTGGTGAAAAAATTAGAATGCATGAAGTAAGTTGTGACCACATCAATAACATGAGTAGATGGATTGAAATGGAACTAAGATTTGAAAAGAGAGAAACCATTGATAAAAGTGTACAAGAACAAATTAATAGAGATCGAGAACTTTGGAGACAAGTATTACTACGAATAATATTCGTGGTGAAAACTCTTATTGAAAATAATTTAGCATTTCGTGGAGATAATGAGAAGATATACCAAGAAAATAATGGTATCTTTTAAGCATAATTCAAATGATTGCTCGCTTTGATCCCGTAATGCAAGAGCATATTCGTCGAATCCAAAATAAAGAGATCCATTATCATTATTTAGGACACAAAATTCAGTAATGAGATGATACTTATGCTAGCAGTGAGATAAAAAATAATCATTAAGACACTCAAAAATTCTAAACACTTTTCTCGTTATACTTGATTGCACTGCATACGAGTCACGATGAACAAATGTCGATAATATTGAGGTGTGTAGATATTTCGAAACAAGTCCAGTGAAGGTTGAAGAATTCTTTTTAGGGTTTTTATTAGTGGATGATACATCTGATAAGGGACTTTTTGATGAACTTGTTGGTGCTTTGAATAATTTAGAACTTGATATTGATGATATAAGGGGTCAAGGCTATGATAATGGTGCTAACATGAGAGGAAAACATAAAGGAGTCCAAAATAGACTATTACAACTAAATCCTAGAGCATTCTATAGTCCTTGTGGGTGTCATAGTCTTAATCTTGCACTTTGTGATATGGCTAACTGCTGTTCAAAAGCTAAATCTTTCTTTGGGGTGGTGCAACGTATATACACTCTATTTTCGTCATCTACTAAACGGTGAAAAGTTTTCAAAGAGAATGTAAATGGTCTTACCCTTAAACCTTTGTCACAAACTCGTTGGGAAAGCCATATTGAAAGTGTTAGAGCGATAAGATTTCAAATTCCACAGATTAAAGAAGCTTTACTTCAATTGACAAATGTTGATGATCCTAAGACAAAAAGTGAAGCGGAGTGTTTGGCAACATATGAAATTGAGAATTTTGAATTCTTACTTGGAATGATTATTTGGTTTGAAGTGTTGAATAATGTTAATAGAGTAAGCAAACATTTGCAAGAAGAAGACATGCATATTGATGTTGCTATAGACCATTTAAAATGGCTCATTTAATTTTTTAAAAGCTATAGAGAACCGGGTTTGAATCGGCCATGGTTGATGCTAAAGAGATTGCGAGTAAATTAGAAATTGAACCAATATTTCGTGAGAAACGAGTAATACATAGAAAGAAACAGTTTGATGAGACTTCTTACGAAGAGATGACACAAACAGCTGAAGAATCTTTTAAGATCAATTATTTCATATATATAGTAGATCAAGCTCTATCATCACTTCAGAATAGATTTGAGCAATTTCAAAAATATGATGATATTTTTGGATTTTTATTTGATTTGAAAAGACTGAAATCCATTGATGATGATAGTTTGAAATGTTCTTGCATTAACATTGAAAATTATTTGAAGCATAATATGATTTCTGATATTGATGGGGTAGAATTATTTTCAGAGTTGAAAGTTCTAAGGGAAGCGATACCTGTAGAAATTGTTGGAGCAATTGATGTGTTGGATTACATTAAGAGAATGAATTGTTGTTTTGCAAATGCTTGGATTGCTTATAGAGTATTATTGACTATTCCCGTTACAAATATGTTCTCACGAAAGAAGTTTTTCAAAGTTGAAGTTGATTAAATCTTATCTTCGGTCAACCATGTCACAAGAACGATTGAATGGATTGGCTATGATTTCTATTGAAAAAAATATGTTGGAAAAACTTGATTTTAGTAGTTTGATTACTGATTTTACATCTCAAAATGTGAGAAGATTAAATCTTATGCTATCCTAATATCTCGGGTTGTAAGAAAAGTTTTAGTTTGCTACTCTATCTTTTGAATTATATAAAGTCTTCTTTTTAATATAAAAGTGTTAATTATTTAAATATTTAAATTTTGCTACACTTGTGAAAAAATGATTATATTGAAGGGCCTCATAATAATTAGTCGCCTAGGGCCTTTTAATTCTCAGGGCCAGCCCTGCAAGGAGGCAATAATATCACCTGACGGTGATACCTCTATTGACGGAAATGTTATGGTTCAAAATAACACCACAATCCAACGTCCCTTACATAAAATCGGAAGGTCACATGTCGCCTTCTAGGTCTTGTTGGTTGGAGAATTCGATTAGGTGATCTATGGTACAAGTTGATGTTTCATTTCATATAAGAAGGCTATGTATGATATTGAGATAGATTTATGGAAACAAGCTATAAATGCTGGAATGTTGTCTATATGATATAGCTAATATATTCTTAGAACATGGCCATGAAAGTTTGTAAAATGTAGTAGTCCATTTATGTATTGAAGTAGGCATCGAGATCTTGGAACGAGAGGTTTGACGAGGTGATTAAGACGTTTTATTTTGATTGTAATTTTGACAAACCATATGTCTATAAGAAGATACATGATAAAATTGTGATTTTCCTAGTGTTTATATGTATTCTAATAATTAGGAATGATGTAAAAGCATTATTGTCTACGAAATCATGGATGTCCGAACAGCTTCAAATGAAGGACTAACGTGAAACTAGCTATGTCCTAGGTATTCAGATCTTGAGAGATTGAAAGAACAAGCTTATAGCTTTGTCTTAAACTTCATAAATTGACAAAATAATTTTCAGATTCGACATGCAAGATTTCAATATGAAAAATTTGCTCTTTAGACGTGAAATCCAACTCTCTAAGGAGATTTTCCTCTAAAACTCCTAATGAGTTGAAAGGCATGAGTATGATATCTTATGAGTTAGCAATGGGTAGTCACATTTATGACATGCTATGCAATAAACCATGAAACACATCATTAAGTACTTGCGGAGAATAATGAATCATATACTAGTTTACTCATCACCAAGTATTATTTTGGTAGGTTATATGGATTCAGACTTCCAAACCGATAAAGGCTTTGGTAACTACATTAGGATCATTGTACACACTTGGTAATGAGACTACTATGTGGAGAAGTATCAAGCAATTACGTATTGCTAATTCTACCATCGAGGTTGAGTATTTAGCATCTTGTGAAGTTGCTAAGGAGGCCTTTTGACTAAAAATTTCCTAACGGGCATTAAGGTGATGCCTATATCTTCATAGCCCTTGATAATGTATTGAAATAACAGCACAACAATGGTAAATGATAAAGAAATAAGGAATCATCAGAGAGATAAAAAAACATCATCTCTTAATAAAGACAAACGGTAATGAAAAATAAATTGTCAGTTAGACTCCGGGGATAACCTTCTAGACTCGTTTACTTAAAACTTGTCCACTAAGATTTTCGAGAGGCATCTGCAAGAAATGAGGTTTTAAGACATGACACATATATATATTTTTTGCTTTGATAAAATAAAATCTTATAATAAATAAATTGTAATTTTATTTATTTATTATATTTATTTATCATTGAGCATAAAATTTAAAGTACCCGTGATCACTTGAGATAATAGTATGATACAACTTATATTTTGATTATGAATAAATCAATTTAAGGGTTACCTTATACTAGAAGATTGCAGTATTGACTAAGTCATTTCTCAAGTTTGCTATTTGTCTTTATCGTAGAAATGGTTAAAGGCGATACTAGTACAATTGAATTGCATTGAATGGACCATGTGTTTAGTTTAATTCTATAGTATGACCGTGCAAAAAATTAAATTGCACTTAATCACTAGGTATTTCATTTAAATCAATTGAAAGGTCATGTATATCGTTTTGTGACTTCAATGGGTCTTTGGTCCACTAATAGATGTGATCAATTTGATTGGTCAAATATTTCGATGAAATATAGCAAGAGAACAAGCAAAGTAAAGATCATGAATTCGTGTTGAGAATTGATGTCTTGAATAGAGTGACTACTTAAGTATATTTTGTTGAATAGTTAAAATATAAGTTTAGTGTTTAGCGATGGCTAAACTTTGACATATGTATTGGTTCACTGAACTAATGAAGAAAATGATACTTTAGTGAGAACAATAAGAGGGCAAAATGGGCATTTTTTGCACCTAATTATTGAGCCTCAAACGAAGATAAAATAATGTTACCTCCATTCCATGAAGATATGCTTGGTCTTCTTTTTTTGACTGACCTAAACTATAGGCAACTTTCCTCATTGAAAGTATATATATTTTTTAGTTTTTTAATATACCTTGTTATCAACAAATATAAACTAATCATATTTAAACAATTATTTAATGTAGGGGTATATTCAGAAAAACGTAAGAAAAATTTATATTTTCAAATATATTAATTATATTTTCTTAATCTGGTTGGAAATGAGCATCCAATGTATTGTATTTTCTGTATCTCTAATTAAAATATCTTTCATGCTTTCGAAAACACCGTCTTGTCTACCAAAAGCTCCTCCAACAATGGATTCAGACGTTGGTCAATCAGTGTGCCCTTACCTTTATCATAAGTTAAGTTATCCCCATCGAATCATCATCCTGAATGCCTCTTTACTTGAGTTTAGTATAGTATGGTTTGTTTTTGCTGCCAAAGCACGCTACTATGAGATAAAGCAAGGTAGCCTTCTTGCATTCTAGAAAGGGCCATCTCATCTTCTTTGTTAACGCTACTAAGGCAATCGGTTAGGGAGTCCTACTAGACTTATGTAAGATAATAAATAACTCTATCTTTATGAGACTAATGTAGTATATGATAAGTGATAGAAAAATAATATTGATATATTGACTTATGTGATTTTATATATTCTGAAATTGAAGTTTTTTATCTTTAGTGAAAAAAGGAATGACTATAATTAGATTGGATTGTCTTGGGTTAACTAGGCAAGATCTAATTTTTAAAAATTGGATAATATATGTAAGATTAAATCCATATGTAGCTCTATAAAGTATTGTGATTTAATCGCACTTACTATATAAGTTTTGGGGTTAAATAAAAATTTTGTACTTATTATAATTGTTATGAAACTTGTAAACTTAATTGTAATTATATCTAAAGTTTTAGGACTACAATTATTTTTAAATAAATTATGGACTAATTGGATTTTAATTTTAATTGAAACTCTTATTTATGTTTTGGTACTCCTATTTTGAACTCTTTTTAGACAGAACCAAGAATCCACAACAACATTCAATAATTCTTTTTTAGTGTTAAAATTTGGAAATATAAAAAGACCATGCTACACTTACCTAATTTTCTACATAATGTTTTACCGAATCGACAAGTGGCAGCCCCAATATGTGGCCGCCACTTGTCGATTCGGTAAAACATTATGTAGAAAATTATGTACAACTAGAATTTTCCAATATAAAAAGAGAGAGAAGATTGTTTTCTTTTTTTCTTAATTAGTCCCATTTGGAATTAATTTCTTGATTTAATTAAAAAGAAGTGTCCACCAGTGAGTGTAGTTTTGATTTTGGAAAATACCATAGAAGACTTGAAAGTTGGAAGTATCAAGTTCTTGAAATTAAAAATTGGAGATTCATGATTCAAATCCAATTCAAGAATTAATCATCGAATTTGGGTAAAAATTTAAATTCTTTATTCTTAATATAATATTGTTTCGCGTGGAAATCGAGTCTCGTTAACAATTAAAAGAAGGTTTAGACAATTGTGTAAGGAACAACAACCTCTCGAGACAAAGTCCCAACGAGGGGTACTTTATTTATGAAGATTACAATTTGCAAGAAACGAAATGCCTCCAAGGGGCACAAACACACTGAATTTGCAAAGTAATTGAATGTTAACAAAAAAAACAAAAAAAAAAAAAAGGAACGAAATTACATAATTCTCTATTTGAGAGTCATTTGATTTTCTTTCCTCTTCTATGTTCTCTTTTCTCTTTTGTACTCATTTGAGAATTTTTCTTGTAAAACCGTTTGAAAACTGCTCGTCGCCCTATAACTACCAACTTTCTCTATAATGGATTACTTGTCAAAAAAAAAAACTACGGTTTTTAACTGCTGCCATTACTCCCATCATTTAACTGCTTGCAATCAAGATTCCTGGATTGTGGAATGAACTGTTTCAATAACCGTTACTTTAAATAACAATAAGACACTATACTCACCCAGATCTTGGGTGTCTCGCAGGCTTGAGCAATGATCGGCCTCTGCTACATAACTCCGTCCTTGGTTTTTACATGGTCTCATTTGAGCCCATCATTTGAATTTCCTAAATGGGCTTCATTCTTTGGACCATTGAATTGAGCCTCATTTTTGTATGTTAACAATTACTCCCCAATATGGCAAAAATTAATATCAATTATTAATCTTATGCCATATTCATCCTTTATATTTTTCCGTGATGCTTGAAATCCAAAAAGGGCGGAGAATCTCAATCATTATTTTGTTTGGCAGTGACCGTCTACATCCCGAAAAGTACAATATCACGTAACTTTTATAAAACAAAGAACACGCTACTTCATCGTGCCATTTTACCCATATTCTGAGTTGCCGCATTTCTTTGAACCTAAAAGATCACCGTTAATCTTCTTACTTCTCTACTTACAAATCCTTACACTCCCAAAACCCTCGAGATGATTATAATTTGTAGTAAATGACAACTTCAAAGAGCTCTTTAGACAACTCCCTTAGTTTTGAAGACTTTCAAAAGCTTCTCACCAAACTGTATATAAATCCAGCTTCCCTTTCATCAGCCAATCCTGATCTCCATGAGTTCTACCTAGGCCCATCATTTAATGATGCTGATTCTGTTAGGCAAGCAGCAGTGGGCCAATTGTTCCTTTACACTCAAGATCCTCCTTTTTTGAACCCTTTTTTGCTAAAGCCAATCCGTGAAAAATGTATTCGCACTTGGCCCAAAACATATACTACTTTCTGCCTTTCGCATGCATGTATGACAAATCATGGCCTACCAAAGCAATTTTTGATCGTGCTCGAATTTCTGATTTATTAGAAATTGCTCTCCGTTCCCCAATCTATGATCTTGTGCTTTTCCCTATTGCTTTGAGCTTTTGGTCTTCTGAATATAATACTTTTATCTTTCCACTTGGCCCAATGTCCATTACTTTGAGAGATCTTGGAGCCTTAGTTAATCTTCCGCCCCTGGACGACACCATTTCTCTTGCCATTTTGGTTATTACTGTTGCCCCAAAATTTGATAAAAGATACTCTGATTCTTATTCGGGCATGCAAGAACTTTATAACAATTCTAGTGCTGAACTTACCCATGCTGAGTGTGTTGCCTTTCTTCAAGTTTGGCTTTGTAAATATGTTCTTTGTGTACCCAACATTAAACCTTCTATGACTTATTTGCCTATAGCGCATGAATTAGCGCGTGGTAGGTCTCTAAATCTTTGTTCGTTATTCTTAGCTACCTTTTATAGAGTCATATCTTCCCTTCATTTCCAGTTGAGGAATGGTGCATCTCCTACTAGCGGCGGAACTCTTTGGCTAGTTCAATTGTCGTTGAGAGCATATTTTTCACAACTTGGTGCTCCATCAGCTCCTCCTTGGTCGGTCAGTTGTTACGGGCTAGTCATCAACCAATTGAGCTCTGTTAATATGTCTAATAGGTTTTATAACTTAAATTCAATTTCTACCTTTTTTCCTTTCTCTGTTTACTCAGTTTCGATTTATGTGCAACTTCCTTCTACTATGGATGATGTGATCACCTTTTTGCCCGTTTGAGCTCAATATTTGATTGGGAAAGAGTTCTTCTATGACATCTTAATTTGATCAAATGCTAATGTAGGGGTTGAGATATATGCTCTCCAATTTGTTACCCATCGCTTGGTTTTGGCCAGACGTGGCCTGTTCCGTCCTTTTTTCCAAGAGTCTGACAGAACATTTTCACACCATCAATAAAACAGAGGCACATGCCATTGATGCTCTCACATGCCATTGATGCTCTCAATACCCTTTTGACAAATGGTTTCTCCTTAGCTCATTTTAACTCCACTTTTGTCATTCACCCTCTCTTTGAACAACTATGTCCGTCTGTAAAGCATAGGTTATTTGCAACGATGCTAACCGCGCTTTCCACTTGCTGGAGAGGCCAGAGACTTATTCCGTTTCTCCTATTCCCACCATTCCTGTATCTGTTAAGAATCCTACTTCTCCTTCGAAATTCCCACATGCTTAAACTGGAACAGCTAAGGGTGTTTTCAGCCGTAAACAACGAACTTCAACTTCATAGGGTTTGCCCGATGTCGATGTCGATGATGATGATGATGATGATGATGATGATGATGATGATGATGATGATGATGATGATGATGATGATACCCCTTTTGTCATCAGGAGGAAGGTATTTGAGTTTGTTTATTCATGAAAAATCCTTTATATGTTAATGGTTTACCTGAATTTTTCAGAAAAAAGCTCAACTTCTCCTTTGAAGACTTCGCCTTTACCGGTTCTTATTCCATCGCCTCCCACCAAAGCTTCTTCGTCTAAGTCATTTGACGAATGGACCTTACCTAAGGAAAAGCCCATAGGCCAAGAGTCTTTGATTGCAGGGCCAATTGGAGAACTTCCACCTTTCTAAGGTGCTGACCCCTACGTATTGAACCAGAAGGTAATACATATTTTATTTTTCCCTTATTTGTGTTATTGGCTTTTAACTCATTATCACTTGATTCTTGCAGAGATACCCATAGATCTGCCCGTTGTGGAAGAGCCTGCTCATTCAGATAAAGGGAAGTCCTTACAAGTGGTCGGATCAACCAGTGATGTGCCCCAATCTTCCAAAGCTACTGATGATATAGCTTTTATTTTATCTTTCATCTTTACTTCGTTCACTGTAATGAAAATGCCAAATTCTTGTATTTTCCTTTACATGAAACTGATGCCATTTTATTCTCCGTTGAAGATTTGTTTACTTCTTGGGAACAAGTAAAGGCAAGCGTTACTTCTCGTTCCTCTTCAGCCAGTCGTCCTTCTACTTCATTTGCTGCATTCTCAGACGAAAATATGAACATTCTCAAACAATCAATGCTTGAATATGTTTCCTTCATGGATAGGGATATCATCAATACTAGTGCTTCTAGCAAAAGAAATAAGTTTGATCGTTTAAGTGCAAAAATGGCTCAAGCACTTGAGCTTCTTTCGCTTATAATTTCATTCGATTTTAAGCTAACATTGAGGATTATCCACTCAGAGATAAGTTCTTTGCTAGTCAGAAATGTAGAATTAAAAGCCAAGAAAGCTCAGTATCTTCGTGCTGTGAATGAAAATGAGTCTTTGCTTCAAGAGATTGAGAAGACTAAGAGCAATCTAAACGAAATCTCATATGAGGTTATGGTTGAAGATTCTTTGATGATGACCCAAGCCTTAGAGATGAAAGAACTTCAAGCAAGGATGGATGACTGTAAGGCTAGGTTAGCTGCCAAGAAGTGTACTATTTCCAAAGAAGTTGAGCGAGGCAAATGTTTGTTTGAGCGTTACTCGAAACTGGAAGTTGATGAGGAACTTACAATCGAGCTATCCACTGCTTCCCTTGAACAGGGCGATGAATGGGAGAAACTTAGAGAATAAATGCGCTCTCTTTGGGGCAAGCTGTAATTATGACACTAATATCCTGAATTTTCTTTGTAGGATAATTTCGTCTTATACTTTATTCTTTTAATTTTATAATGGCAGCCACCGTTGGCTAAAATGTAATGGCAGCCAGTTTCATAAATGAAATGATCATTTTACTCACTTGTGTGATGGCCTTTGTATGGATTCTGAAATAGCATAATTAACATTTTCTTTGATTGTTAATACTCCCCAAAAATTTAATTATTAACCCTGTCCCATATTCATGCACATTTCCCCTTGTGGAATCTTTACACGGAATGAAACTTTCAGTATTCCGATTTTTCTCTCCAGGATTTGGACCTTCAATTTCGGTTACTGGGCTTGTATATGGTCATTCGCATTCCGTCCTTTCACCTTCAAACCTCTATAAAGTGTGTATTTGTTACACATTCGTCGTCTTCATCCTCATTCTCCACAAAACCAATCTGTTGCAATCATCTGACATTTAAATGATCGACTTTCTATATCCAAAAGATCAATTATTTCTCTTTTCAACAGAAATGAATCATTTAATCTTTTTCAAATTTCACCATCTGTCTTGATATTTTCTTTGGTATGGGAGATATAAGAAACATTTCTTTGGACAATGAACGTCTTCTCAACACCCTTTCCATTTATGATCTCCAGAGAGAGTTCTTGATGTGAAACAATGGCTTGCTGAAAGTGCTTCTTTGACCATTTTCCTATCATTGCAGCGATGCATTTAGGAAGGCGACGAAGGCCAATTTATCCTTTTTTCTGTAGTAGTTGATAGAAGAACAATGATAGCCTGCTTCCAACTGCGGCTTATAGAACATTTGTATTTTGTATCTCTTGGTTTGTAAAGAATATTTGATAATGAAAGATTTTATTTGAACGTACTTCACTCTTATTTTATTTGAGCATAATAGTCCAACTCACTTTATTTGTTTTAACGACATGGTGTGTGCACAGCATCTTGATTTTACTTATGCATAGAATTTTCTTCTATTTATTCACTTTCTCATATGGAAGGAACATATTTCTTTAAATATTTACCATTAATAAACCTCATATGCTTTGTGCCATCTAAATCTTCCAAATGGTAAGCTCCATTAGGTAATACACTTTTCACTTTATATGGTCATTCCAAATTGGGTGACCATTTACTATATTTTGGATATTTGCTATCCAAAGGGAGTATCGTTTTCTAAACCAATCGCCCAAGCTAAAAGACTTGGCTATAATTTTTTTGTTATAGAACTTAGCCATTTTTCCTTTTTGAACCTGCAATCTATCTAGGACGTCCAACTTTAACTCATCCAATTCCAATAAATTTTGGGCTAGTGATTCTGCATAATCGCCTTTACTTCAATTATTTTGTAAGCCCATTCTAATTGAATGCACATTGATTTCCATAGGTAATCAGCCTCTTGTCCATAAGTAAGTTGAAAAGGAGTTACTTTGATACTTGAACGTGGTGACGTCATTTAACCCCATAAAGTTTTATTTAAATATTTATTCCAATTTCTGGAATTTTCATTTATCATTTTCCTTATGATATTTTTTAAAATCTTATTAGAAGATTCTGCCTATCCATTAAATTGAGTGTAATAAGGTGTGGAGTTTACTAGCTTAAGCCCAAACTCGCTCAAGAATTCCTTCACTTGATCTCCATTTAAAAAAGTTCCGTGATCCATCATTAGAGTTTGTGTTATCCCAAATCTATAAATAATGTAGTCACGAATATTTTTCTGAGAAATCTCTTTTAAAGGTATTGCTTCTACCCATTTAGTTAAGAAATCTGTCGCAACTATTATAAACGTATGTTGCTTGGACGACGGGGAATAAATCTTCCCTATCAAATCTATTCCCTAACCTTTAAACAACCAAGGTTTAATAATGGGTGTCATTTCTCTTGCTAGCACTCTTTGTATTGGACCATGCTTTTGACATGCTAAACAACTTTTTGCATACTGAACACATGATTCTCCCATTTTGGGCCAAAAGTATCCACTCATAACAATTAACCATCTCATTCTTTGGCTAGCCCGATGGATTCCACATATTCTTTTATGTACTTCAGCCATGATTGTTTTGGCTTCTTGCGAACTCACACATTTCAATAACACATCATCTGAGCGTTTCTTGAATAGCTCCTCATCTATCGGTATGTAATTTAATGAACGTAACTTCATTTTCCTATTACTCTCTTTGTCAGGTTCTTTCAAGAATCTTTTTATTTATGCCCTCCAATCTATTGCATCTCCATTTTGTATGCAATGAACATCAATCCTTCTCGCCTTCCGTTGTACTACGGGCAATATTACTCCATATTCACAAGTGGATTCCAAATTTAGCACCTTTGAATAACCCGAAGCCATTTTATGCATCCTGTTAACATATTGAAGCTCCATTTGATCAAATTCTTCCAATAATTTTTGGGTGATTTCATATTTCTTACGACATAATCACTTTGGTATTTAAAATCACCAATCAATTGATAAATTATTAATTGGGAATCGCCCCTAATAATTATATTCTTTATTCCCAACTCTAATCCTACGATCAATGCTTCGTATTCAGCTTGATTACTGGTACACATTCTATCCAAAGTGAAATAAACTTATAATAAATCCCTAGATGCTTTATTAAAACTATTCCTACCCCTGTACATCTAGAAGTTTTTGATCCATCAAAGCATAAAACCCAAGGTTTAATTCAAATGAATCAATTTCCAATTCAATTTTTTTAGGCATGTCAAGGTATGGATGATCGGTCAAAAAGTTAGCCAACACTTGATTTTTAACTACCTTTTGGGGCATATATTGTATTTCAAACTCCGATAATGTCAAAGTCCAAAGGCCTATCCTTTGGTGTAAAATAGGGCGAGAAAACATATATTTAACTAAATTTACTTTAGAAACTAAGTAAACAGTTACATACCGTAAATAAGCCTTTAGTTTTGTACATGTGAAATATAAAGCAAGACATAACTTTTCAATAGCAGAGTAATTATATTCACATTTTGTTAACTGTCTACTCAAATAATAAATCGCCATTTCTTCACTAAATTGGTCTTCTTGCGTGACCATTCCGGCTATTGATTCTTGTTTAGCCGATACGTATACCTTCATTGGCCGTCCTTGGATAGGTGATACTAACACTTGAAGACTTGAAAAATGTCTTCAGACTATCAAAAGCCTTTTGACGTTCTTCCTTCCAGACGAATTCGTCCTGATTTTTCAGCTTTAAAATTGTTTGCCCTACACAATTAGAGATAAAACGTCTCAAAAAGTTTACTTTGCCCAGAAACCCTTGCAATTCTTTCTTGTTACCAGGTGATTTGGCCTAAAAAATGGCATTCGCTTTATTTTTATCAAGTTCAATTCCTCTTTTGTGTACTAAAAAACCAAGGAAATTCTCTGCATTAACACCAAATGCACATTTCAAAGGATTCAGTTTTAGTTTGTATTGACTCATTAACTCAAATGAGCGTTTTAATTGTTCAAAATGGTCTTCCTCCTTAATAGATTTGACCACTATGTCATCTACATATACTTCAACAAATTTGCCTATCATGTCGTGAAAAATTAGGTTCATTGCCCTTTGATAAGTTGCCCTGCATTTTTCAGGCCGAAATGCATAACGACCCATTCAAAGAATCCTAAAGCCCTAGGGCACCTAAATGCAGTTTTATGTATATCTTCTTCAACTATGTAAATTTGGTTATATCTTGAATATCTGTTCATAAAAGAATACATTGCATGTCCGACAGTTGAATATACTAAAGAATCCACCGTAGGCATTGGATATTCATCATTGGGTATTGCTAAGTTTAAATTTCTGAAATATATGCACACCATAATATTACCATTCTTTTTTAACACCGGCACGATATTAGATAATCACTCAACATATCTGTCTGTTCTAATAAAACCCGCCTTTAACAATTACTCTATTTCTTTCTTTACCGCAGGCAATACATTAGGGGTAAAACGCATAGGAGGTTGTTTATGAGGTTTAAAATTTGGTTTAGTTGGTAACCTATGTTCTACCAAACTTTTATCTAAATCAGGTATGTGTTCATATTCCCAAACAAAACAATCCTTGTAGTCCTTTAATAAAGCGATTAATTTATTACTTAAGCATCTGGCTGACAAATGTTGAGCGATCTTCCCCTTCGACACCAATATTCACCTTTATCAAAGGGTCTTGTGCTTGAGCATGCCCAGGCTTTGTGATCCTCATTACTTCATTGTTTAGGTTCCTTGTAGGCAGTTCCTCTTCTAAGCAATGCACTTTGTTGACTTCTCGGCCAATATTCTGCTCCAATTCAAACACTACTAATTAGTTTATCAACATCTTTATTGATGCTTCTTTTGTCTTCTCTTTACATTCCTTATTGAAAGCCATTAATTTGGCTTTGAAGGCATGAATATCGGCCACATTTTCTTATTGCTGACTGTAACGACCCGACTTTCTCGAAAACTCAGATTTTTAACAAAATCCGGAATTTAATATATATATCTCTAACTACAAACATAAAAAAAAAAATCGTTTCTTTATTTATTAATAAACAATATAAATGTTTTTCAAAGTTTAACACAAATGGAATGATGTTAAATCCAACATTTAATCCATAATAAAAAAAGAAACATAACAAATAGATTTCTCTTTATTAAATGAAAGTTCTGCCATCATCGACCGATTTCCCATCTCCAAACTCACGATCTCAATTTCCTGAAAGGGGGAAAAATTTGAAGGGATGAGATTTAAGAAAATCTCAATAAGTGTGTGCGGTGAACATGTATTTTGCATTTAAATCAAGAAAAAAAAACAAGATTTCATATCATACATACGTAGGAGACACGGGAATTACTCCGAACATAGGTGGTAGTAAATCCAGTGCGTAGCGCTACTAAACTCCGGCCTTCTTATCATAAACATATATGGCCCATAAACGAATTTTCAGAATTTAAACTACAATATACAAATTCACATAACCACGTGCAACATCACTTACCTCGTAGATTTCAACTGGAAATGATAAAAAATGCGTGTTGAGTAGTTGGTTATTCAAAAAGCTGCCTAGGAGTCTGTGCGTGTGTGGGAGCAAAAGCCAAAAGATTCTTGTGTTTAAAAAAATATGGGAGACGTGTGCATGTGTGGACAAGAAAGAAATAATAAAGGCATGTTGGAAAAAGAATAATGGAATTTTCCCATAATTCACTCACTATTTACCAAGATGCTTTCCAATTACTTTTCCATTTTCCTCATATACAATAGTACAGACTTGGCAGTGTACCGGATGTGAAGGAAATTGACTCAATCAAATTCAATCAAATATTTAACTATGGATAGTTTCCAATTTGGTCCTTAAACAATATAAACTAGCAATATGATCCTTAGATAATATATTTCTCACTTTAGTGTCCTAGTTTTAAATATAACGACTATAACGAAATTTCTGGATATTACAATCTACCCCTCTTAAAATAAATTTTCGTCCTCGAAAATTACCTTAGTCGACATTATCGAACAGGTGGGGGTACTTAGATCGTATGTCCTCCTCACGTTCCCAAGTTGTCTCTTCTTCTGAATGGTGTTGCCATAACACTTTGACCAACGGTATCTCCTTGTTGCGAAGCTTCTGTACTTTGCGAGCTATAATGCAAAGTGGTGTTTCCTCATAACTCAAGTCCGATTGAATTTTCAAGGGTTGATGTTTCAATACGTGACTCGGGTCTGGAATGTACTTCTTGAGTGTCGATACGTGGAAAACGTCATGCACCGCAGAAAGCTCTGGTGGCAAAGCCAATTGATAAGCTACATTCCCAACCCTTTTGAGTATCTCAAAAGGTCCAATATATCTTGGTCGAAGTTTCCCCTTTTTTCCAAATCTTAAGACACCTTTCATTGGTGTGACCTTCAAAAATACCCTATCACCAACAACAAATTCTAGTTCCTTTCTTCTTCTATCTGCATAGCATTTTTGTCTGTCTTGGGTGGTCTTCATGTTAGCCCGAATCTTTTCTATGGCCTGAATCGTACGTTCCAGGATTTCAGGTCCTAAAATTTTACGTTCACCGACTTCACTCCAATGAATGGGCGATCTACACTTCCTTCCGTACAGGGCTTCATACGGTGCCATGTCGATAGAGGCATGATAACTGTTGTTATAAGCGAATTCGACTAATGGTAAATGCTTCTCCCAATGTCCTCCAAAATCTAGGACACACATTCGGAGCATATCCTCTATCGTTTGAATTGTTCGCTCGGATTGTCCGTCTGTTTGAGGGTGAAAAGCTGTACTAAATTTTAGCTTAGTTCCCATTGCTCGATGCAAGCTTTTCCAAAAATTTGATGTAAACCTGGGATCTCTATCAGACACAATCGAGACTGGAACACCATGTAATCTCACCACTTCATTAACATATAGTTGCGTTAAAAGGTCCATAGAAAATGTCATTCGGACAGGTAAGAAATGAGCTGACTTGGTCAGTCTATCGATGATTACCCAAATAGCTTCATGACCTCTTACGGATTTTGGAAAACCAACGACAAAATCCATCGTTACATGCTCCCATTTCCATTCTGGGATATCTAATGGTTGTAGCAACCCTGATGGTCGTTGATGCTCGGCTTTCACCTGTTGACAAATTAGGCATTTCTCAACGAATTCAACTATGTCCCTCTTCATATTTCTCCACCAAAACACTTGCTTTTAAATCACGGTACATCTTTGTACTTCTGGATGTACCGAGTAAGGGGTCGTGTGGGCTTCTTCCAAAATTTCTTTTCTTAATTCCTCAAAATCGGTACACACAAACGTCCTTGATAACACAATGTTTTATCTTCGAGTTATAGTGAATCCCTTTCGCTTTTACGTGTCAATCTCGAATTTAATAAATTCGAATAGCCGATCGCCCTTCGATGGTTCTTAATTCGATCTTGAAGTGTCGGTCGAATCATGAGAGCCGCCATATGAGCGCGATGTATGCGAAGATGTCGTGAGTACTTTGAGATTTAATTTCTCAAATTCTCTCCATAGAGGTTTTTGTGCCGTTAACATTGCCAACTTGCCCGTTGTCTTCCTACTCAAAGCGCTCGCCACTACATTCGCCTTGCCTGGATGGTAATGAATTTCACAATCGTAATCCTTTACCAATTCAAGCCACCTCCTCTGTCTCATGTTCAACTCCTTTTGAGTGAAAATGTATTTGAGGCTTTTTATGATCGATATAAATGTCGCATTTACTTCCATATAGGTAGTGCCTCCAAATCTTCAAAGCATGTACTACCGTGCGAGTTCTAGGTCATGTGTGGGGTAATTGTGTTCATGAAGCTTCAATTGTCTAGATGCATAGGCTACTACTTTGCCTTGTTGCATCAACACACAACCTATTCCTTGTTTGGATGCATCGGTGTATATTACAAAACCTTCTAATCCTTAGGTACGGTCAACACGGTGCACTAACTAATTTTTCCTTAGGTTTCTTGAAACCGTGTTCACATTTCTCCGTCCATTCAAATTTCGCACCTTTTCGAGTCAACCGAGTTAAAGGCCACGATATCTTAGAGAATCCTTCTATAAATCTCCCGGTAGTATCTGCTAGACCCAAAAAGCCGAACCTCTCCCACGTTGGTTGGTCTTGACCAATTCCCGACACCGCTTCTACTTTGCCTGGATCTACTTCTATTCCTTGGGTACGTAACTACATGTCCAAGGAATGCACCCGATCTAGCCAAAATTCGCACTTTTTGAATTTGGCATAAAGTTTCTCCCTTTTTAGAGTTTCCAATACAATCTTCAAATGTTCCTCATGTTCCTCTTCAGTCTTTGAATAGATCAAAATATCATCAATGAATACAATGACAAATTTGTCTAAGTGTTCATGAAATATACTATTTATCAAGTACATAATCTCTCCATGAGCATTTGTTAGTCCAAATTGCATCACTTTGAAATCGTAGTGACCTTACCGAGTTCTAAAGGCATCTTTGGGATATCGCAGATTTAATTCTCAACTGTGGTATCCCGACCTCAGATCGACTTTTGAAAATACCATTGCACCACGTAATTGGTCAAACAAGTCCTCAATCCTGGGAAGTGGATACTTATTCTTAATAGTGATTTTATTCAATTCTCTGTAGTCAATGCACATTCGCATCGAACCGTCTTTCTTCTTGACGAATAACACTGGTGCTCCCCATGGGGATACACTGGGTTGGATGAATCCCCTTTCCAACAATTCTTCAATTTGTGATTTCAACTCTTGTAACTCCTTTGGAGCCATCCTGTAAGGAGCTTTGGAAATAGGTGCGGAGCCGGGGGGTTAAATCAATAGTGAACTCTATTTCCCTTTCGGGAGGCATCCTGTGCAACTCCTCGGGAAAAACTTCTGGGAATTCCCGTACTACCTTTACATCTCCCACCGTCAGTGCTTCATCTTCCTTCGCTAGGACTGACATCAAAAACCCTATACACTCCTTTGACCCTAAGAGTCTTTGGGCTTTCAATGCAGAAACAACCCGTGGTACAGACTTTATCTTGGTTACTGAAAGGCGAAGTTCTACCTCTTCAGGACATTTAAAGACCACTTCCCTCTCAAAGCATAAAATCGTTGCATGATTTTTAGAAAGCCAGTCCATTCCCAAGATTATGTCAAATTCATGTATATCCAAAACGTACAAGTTCGTTTTCAAGGTTCTACCATTAATTTCTACCTCAGCCGTTCTTACAACGTGGTCTGCACCAAGTACATCTCCCGATGGAAGGGCAACCATTAAAGGTGTGGGTGTACGTTCTCCAATAACATTTAGTGTATGCATAAATTTTGGAGATATGAAGGAATGAGTAGAGCCAGAATCTATCAAAACATAAGCAGGTGTGCCGGATATAAGGATGTTACCTGCCAAGACATTTCGGTCCTGATCCTCTTCATGTTCAGTAAGAGCATAAACTCTTGCTTGTCCTCTAGGTGGGTTCCCTGGTTTAGCTGCTAGCTGCTGTGGTTTCGCTTCTTGGGCGGGAATTTCACTATGTGACACGACTCACCACGGTTCAGCACGTATTAGTCCCCACACGGCACGCCCCGCATGGCGTCGCCGGCATTTTCCACATATGGGATACTCCGATAATTGCTCGAAGTTGACCCCCATTGCTCCTTTTTACGAATCCATGCATTTCCTTGCCCTTGTTGTCTTGCCACTTACGCTTCTCCGGTAGTGTAGGTCGGCACTTGCTGTAAGCGCTGTTGGAGGTTTCTTTGAAATTGGCTAATCGTGCCTTTGCTAGCACTTGGTGGTATGTACCCAACTCAAAGGTGACCACTTTGCTGTCGAAGGTCATCACGCAAACCTTGTTCAAATCGTCTAGCTTTCTTTTCCTCCGTGTTGACTAAGAGTGGGGCATAGCGAGATAATTCTTCAAACTTCCTCTCATATTACGCGGTGTTAAGTTTCCTTGTCCGAATGTTAGGAATTCCGTCTCATACGGTTTCGAATGTTGGTGGGGAAGTATTTACTGCAGGGAATAATTCCTTAAATTCATTCCACATCCCGGCTTTGTCCAACTGATGCGGACCTCGTTGGTCATTTCCCACCAATGTCTTGCTCCTTTATCCAGCATAAAGGTTGCACGATTACCTTCCTAGTTTCCGGGCACTCAATAAGTTCGAAAATTCGTTCTTGCTTGCAAATCCACTCCTGCCGCTAGTGGATCCGTACCTCCTTCAAAGCTAGGAGGTTGCAACTTGCGAAATTGTTCCACCACCGCGGCCGCGCTCCTCTCGCGGGTGGTGGTGAAACAAGTGGTGCGGCGGGTGGTGTCATGTTACGTATCGCTTCTAGAAATTGCATAAATTGGTTGTTTTGGTTGTTTGTTGTCGTTGTTAGTTTCGGTAGCTCCGGCACAGGTTTGCAGTTCTTATTGTTCGAGTTTCTAGAGCGAGTGGCCATAATCTTAAAAATGTAAACATAATATTACTTAACCATAAAAAAATATTCATATCACAAAATTTCAATCATTCAAATCCAATACTTGCATAAATTAAATGGGATTCATGGTATCCATACATCCACTTATTTAAAACATAAATTCTCCAATTAAAATAGGCATAAATAATTTCATGTCATCTAAAAATTTCCCCGTGCTTTCATTTTGGTTTGCCTCTAGATTCTCCCCGGGTTGTGCTCATGGTTCTCCATAGAATATGATGCAAAGGGGGTGGTATTGGGGGCTCTCCTCGGGGTCCTCCTCGGGGGTCTTCTTCGCATCTCCCCTTACCGCTTCCCCGATGATAAACCCCTATTGTCAACAGTACACCTGGAAAATGGCCAATGCTAGGTGGGCTATGTGGACGGTGACGGTTAGGTTCGTATCCTAAAGGCCTATCGATATCCCTAGTATCCTCCGTGTTTATTATCCATCTGTCCCTCAAGCATAAAATCAATACGGCAGGGGAGGCTTGGTACTCAAACAGCTCTTCAAGTCTCTCAAGAAATTGCCTCCAATATGGGCTAAGTGTCCTATGGAGATGATAGACAATCTCATCTCTCTGAAATTCATGTCCATTACTCCCCGCCCCCCTGACAATTCGCTCTATAGCATCTAAATGCTCCAACAGGTTGTGGTTTGGATTCCTCACATATGTCCTATGCAACCTCACGAACATTTCACGTCTGCGAGCCTGGTCTCTAGCCAATTGGGTGCGTCTATTAACCATCTAAAAAAAAAAGAATTTATAGTCACTTAACTATCCAATTTAAACTAATAGTTAACTACACATTTTCATGACTACATACGGAACATAAATCATTATGGCATAAGCGTATTTCTCATAATTAAATCAATGTCTAATTTACTTAGTTACAGTTTAATACATAATCGTAAATCGACACATAATCTTTCATAAAATTGCAAACATAAATAAAATTTAAACATGATCATAACATACTCGTCATCATATAAAATGAAATTTGTATATTTTCTACCTGATCTTGGAGCATCGGAGCTTGGAACGTGGGATCGTGCGATGGCGTTCTTACTAAAAAAAAACGATCACTAGGATTATGAACAATGTCGTGAAATGATTAAGAATTTCATCATTTTTTTTTTTTCTTTTTTTTTTTTTTTCCGGGTACTGTTCACGTCATGAACAGTACTGAATTTTTTTTTTTTTTTTTTTTTTAAAAAAAATTAAAATGAAGAAATTTATAATAGTCAAACTTAGCATTTGAAAATGATGAAACATAGTCACCTAGACATAAATACATGTAAAATTTTTTTTTTTTTTTTTTTATTTAATGGAACAGTCGTGAACAGTAGCTGGGTCACTGTTCACGACGTGAACAGTGACTCGCGTCACTGTTCACGATGTGAACAGTGACTGGGTCACTGTTCACGATGTGAACAGTGACTCGCGTCACTGTTCACGATGTGAACAGTGACCTGGTCACTGTTCACGACGTGAACAGTGACTCGTGTCACTGTTCATGTCACGAAAAATATATATATTTTTTTTTTTTTTAAAGTCTACAGAAAAGTAGACCCGCTCTGATACCAATTGTAACGACCCGACTTTCTCGAAAACTCAGATTTTTAACAAAATCCGGAATTTAATATATATATCTCTAACTACAAACATAAAAAAAAAAATCGTTTCTTTATTTATTAATAAACAATATAAATGTTTTTCAAAGTTTAACACAAATGGAATGATGTTAAATCCAACATTTAATCCATAATAAAAAAAGAAACATAACAAATAGATTTCTCTTTATTAAATGAAAGTTCTGCCATCATCGACCGATTTCCCATCTCCAAACTCACGATCTCAATTTCCTGAAAGGGGGAAAAATTTGAAGGGATGAGATTTAAGAAAATCTCAATAAGTGTGTGCGGTGAACATGTATTTTGCATTTAAATCAAGAAAAAAAACAAGATTTCATATCATACATACGTAGGAGACACGGGAATTACTCCGAACATAGGTGGTAATAAATCCAGTGCGTAGCGCTACTAAACTCCGGCCTTCTTATCATAAACATATATGGCCCATAAACGAATTTTCAGAATTTAAACTACAATATACAAATTCACATAACCACGTGCAACATCACTTACCTCGTAGATTTCAACTGGAAATGATAAAAAATGCGTGTTGAGTAGTTGGTTATTCAAAAAGCTGCCTAGGAGTCTGTGCGTGTGTGGGAGCAAAAGCCAAAAGATTCTTGTGTTTAAAAAAATATGGGAGACGTGTGCATGTGTGGACAAGAAAGAAATAATAAAGGCATGTTGGAAAAAGAATAATGGAATTTTCCCATAATTCACTCACTATTTACCAAGATGCTTTCCAATTACTTTTCCATTTTCCTCATATACAATAGTACAGACTTGGCAGTGTACCGGATGTGAAGGAAATTGACTCAATCAAATTCAATCAAATATTTAACTATGGATAGTTTCCAATTTGGTCCTTAAACAATATAAACTAGCAATATGATCCTTAGATAATATATTTCTCACTTTAGTGTCCTAGTTTTAAATATAACGACTATAACGAAATTTCTGGATATTACACTGACAACTCATTAGAGTTCCTTGATTATCTTTTTGCCAATTACTAGCTTTTCAAGGGTCACTATGTTTGGTCTCATTTGATTGAACATTTCAGTAAGGGTCTATGGCCTCTACTGAAAATGGCGCTTCGTTGTGTGTGATAATTTGAGTCTCTTCCCCATCTTGAACTACCCTAGCAGGTCCATAATTTCCTTCGTACATGAACCTTTCTACCGAGTTTACTTCTGCGACAAAAGGTCTATGGTCTGCCCGCACCACTTCTGCTTCGCCTTTGTCGTTCCAGAAAACCAGGCTTTGGTGGAGTGATGAACGTTTCCCGTGAATCCAATCTCTTCCTAGTAGCACATTGTAACTAGTAGGACCATCTATCACAAAGAAGACTGTGGTCCTAGTAGTTGTTTCCACAGTTAAGTCCAGTGGCATCATCCCTTTAGCTGAAGTTGCTCTCCTATTGAAACTTGTGAGAATAAATTCTGTTGGGATCATATCACTTTCTATCTTTGAAAATTTTCTCATCATTTTGGATGGGATAGTATTTATGGCTGCTCTATTGTCGATGAGCACTCTTGCCACATGTATACTATTGACTAAGGCCTTCACATACAATGGCCTCAAGTGTTTGGTTAATTTCATAGTTGGTCTTTTAAAGATGACCTTTTCAGTTACATCTATTTTCACTTCCTGTTTATCCTCTGTTGAATTATTTCTTTGTAACAAGTCCACGTGCAATATTTCACATTGAGTTTCTGCTTCTTGGATTTCCTCATTACTTTCTTCTAATGCTTCTTCTTCGGTTATCCAACCTGTAGATGGAGGTAATATTTTTGGAGGTGACACATATTTCTCAGATTGAGGCACTCTCACCTTTCTCTTAGGCATCCCATATAATACATAATAGTTAAAAGAATTCTTAGATGGTTTACCCAACAAATCCACCTCGCAGACACCTTCCTGATACAGTTGCTTCAATAAATTGTTGTGTGACACTCTCTTCTTTTTCTCTCTGCTTCTACGTCAATTTCCTCTTCAATGTTAGTTATGTCGTCATCCTTTTCTTCATCATATATGTCCTAAGATGTTTGGCCTTCTTCACATTCCAGCACACACGCTTCTTCCTCATTATCTTCCCTTTCTTCCTCTTCATTTTCTTTACTTTTGAACTCAGTGGCTAGCAAATAATTATTAGCCATAACAGGAGGTAGTGTACCAAATTGAATAGTGAGGAGTCGCCCTGGATCATTTTCATCTTCATCCTTTTTTCCATGCTCAAATTTTAATCTCCCAGAAGAATTTTCTAGTAACTCTTCCATTGATTCGCCCATACTAGCCTCTTTATTATCTTTAAGAACATTTTTTTAGCCACCTCAAGCAATTTAGGTGCCTTAGGACGTGACCATCCCTGCTGCTGCCTCATAATTCGTCCATAGTTCGGGTCATTTCTTTAAATTGTACAACTCATCATTCGTCCATAGTTCCGTTGAAAATGTATGGAATGAATGCCATACATTTGTTTGGCGAGGTTGCGGCCTGAATGTTGGCCCATTGTTTATCGGTCTGAACTGCCTCTCAATAGGCGGTTTCCTATAGAATGACATACTTTGTCCTCCTTCAAGTTGGAAATTTAGAATAACGTTAGGACGATGGTGATATCGCCATGTTCCCGGTCTTTCCATATTTCATTCATTTCTCCCTTGCATCTAGCACAGAAGATACCTTCGTCTTTTCCAGACTCCTTTCCTTTGATACGTTCAAAAATACTAGGATGTGATTCAGAATCTTCTTCTCCATCATCTATGACCAACTTGAATTTTGGCAACTTATTTTTGAAACCAATTGTCACCTTATTCACTCCAAGTGGCTGTGGGAAAGGATTTTCATCCACTGCCATTTTCTTCTTAGCTTCAAATGTGATTCGCCCTGACTCAATGGTAGCCTGTAACACATGACGAAAAACCAAACAATTATTAGTCATATGTGACAATGCATTGTGCCATTTACAATATTTTTTACCCTTAACTTGGTTCGAGGACTCAATTCTGTCATTGGCTCGTAACAACTTTGACTCTGTCCTTCCGATCGTAGAGTACTTTGCTGCTTCTCATATCGTTCGATCATAGACTAGACTATTTGTTGGCTTGCTGGCTCCTTATCAGAGTTTTTTTGAGGCATATTGCTTTACTTTTCGTATCTTCAAACACCAAGGGTCCCATTGGGCGTCCCAAATTGTTTCGTGTGGAAATCGAGACTCACTAACAATTAAAAGAATGTTCAGATGATTGTGTAAGGAACAACAACCTCTCGAGATAAAATCCCAACGAGAGGTGCTTTATTTATAAAGATTATAATTTGTAAGAAACGAAATGCCTCAAAGGGGTACAAGCCCATTGAATTTGCAAAGTAATTGAAAGTTAACAAGAAGAAAGAATCAAAATTACATAATTCTCTGTTTGAGAGTCATTTGACTTTCTTTCCTCTTCTATGTTCTCTTCTCTCTTTTATACTCATTTGACAGTTTTTCTTGTAGAACCATTTAAAAATTGCTCATCGCCTTGTAACTACCCACTTTCTCCATAATGGATGACTTGTAAAAAAAAAACTACCGTTTGCTTGCAATCGAGATTCCTGGATTGTGGAATGAAATGTTTCAATAACCGTTGCTTTAACTAACAACAAGACACTATACTCACCCAGATCTTGGGCATCTCGCGGGCTTGAACGATGATAGGCCTTCGCTACATAACTCCGTCTCGGGTTTTTACATGGTCTCGTTTGGGCCCATCCTTTGAATTTCCTAACCAGGCTTCATTCTTTGGACCATTTAATTGGGCCTCATTTTTATATGTCAACAATTATAAATGTGAATATTTAGATGATCTCGTATTATTGAATTAAAGAAATTGTTTATTTTTGAATAATTCTTATTTTGTTTTCCAATCGGAACTGATGCTGATGTTGAGAAAAAAATCATTAGAATGTACGGAAGACAAATGAAGGCTTACGCTGAACAACAAGGCTCTTAATTTCGCTTGTGTTCATTAAATGTTAATGAATTTGCAAGAGCGCGTGTTTGAAATCTGCTCAAGATGTTTGTAAAAAGCCTAAAGTCATACATGTAGGAACATCTAAAGTTTGGAAAGCAAAATCTAGCCCCCGTTTGACATTCATTAAAATGTGGTTTTTTTTTTTTCCAGGAAAAATGAGTTTTGGAAATAGGGGCTTAGAATGCTCATATGAAAACTTGAGCTTTTCAAAATGGAGTACGGAAAATCTATTGAAACAATGAAATAGAGATTCTATGTTATTGTCATGCAATTAATAAATGATTATTTGAAAAAGAAAAGGTATGGAAAATCCTCTCAAGTCTACATAAAGAATGGATAGCCAAGGTGACAGTTAGAGACATATCTACTTAAGGTTATCTTGTCATATCAGCAGTGGAAAGTTATTATGCCTCCAGTTGGTTGAGCCTCATGAGATTAAACTAAGCCCATGTTTGAACTTCATTATTTAAAAATTCAATTTTTCTCAAACTCATTTTCAATCTCATTCTTTCAATAAAATAATTTTACATGTAAACTCAAATTTTTTTTTCCTACTTTTAACATCACATTCTCTAAAAAATCACTATTACAAAACTTGTTGTTTACAAAAATGGGGCTCAAACACACCCTAAGTGATCTTAGAAAATAAGAAGGTAAATTTGAAGAAAAATAATGTGCGCATGGTTACAAGTGATAGTCAAGAAGACTATGATATAAGTGAAGATGATGTGGGACTTCTTGTTAAAACTTTCAAGAAATTTATGAGATCAAGGAGAACTCATAACTTTCAGAAATTCTCCAAAAATAAATAAAGAAATAAATAAAATACTACAAGTTTCCAAGGAGAGAGAATTGTGCTTCAAATGTTGAAGAAAAGATCATTACATTAATGACTGCCCACTGAAAAATGATGAAAAAGGAAAAATATGAATAAATCTCAAAGAGGTAAGAAGAAAACTTTTACAGTAGAAATGTGGGATGATATGAATATATATAGTATATGATCGCAAACAAAAAATAAGATAAAATGCAAAGAATTAATTGGTAGGGGAATAGAGTATTTTAATCAATTGACTAATATGTAGAAAACAAATAATAATTTTGCCTATACAATGATTCTATATTTCAGTAATTGCTGAGAATGTAAAATGCTATATTTTTCATCTTTTCATCTTATGTTTTTATGATTAATTGATGCATAAATGTACTTATTATTTTTATATTTTGATTTAGATTGCAATTGGATGAATATGGTGGAATTTAGAAGAAACAAGCGAAAAAAGACTAACATGGAAGAAAAACAAAGTTCAGGGACCAAGATGCAAATAATTGAAAGATGACCTGAAAGAGGAAATGAAGATGTCAAGGTCAAATTGAGCAATGAAATGATGCATTGGAAGAAGCAAAACGAGAAAAGAAATCAAGAGAAGAAATGAAGTTCGAGGGACAAAATGCAAAAATATGGAGGAGTCTAATGATATGCAGTCGCATAGCACAAAACTCTATGCGGTCGTGAATGGTGCTACATGGCATTCAAATGCTGAGCTAAACATTTCTATGTTGTCGCATATAGAAGAACTATGCAGTTGCATAGTTATTTTCCGAGGCAAAAATTATGGTTGTCGAATTTAAGTCAAACTCTTATGGAAACAAATTGAAAAACGTATTTTAAAAACCCTAGGTCGGTCAAAAACACATGCAGATGTCCCCATACCCTTTTGCTCTTTTTTTGCTCTTAGAATTATCATTAGTAGCTAAATTTTGGTATTTGATTGAAGGAAATTAAAGCCTTAGAATCAATAAAACTGTGAGATTTAACTTATTTTCATTGTTTAATTCATGTTTTGAGTATTGAATTTTTTTTGCACTTATTTTCATGATTGTTTCGTTTAATTGTTAGGAGGCCTACTAGTTTATTATTTTTGCAATCTATAGCTAAGTTAAATATCAAATTCGTAATTGATTGATCCCTTTAACTTATGAAGCAACTAGGATTTAAAGATTTACTGCATCAGAAATTATTAAATCTTGGGAAGAACGTTTGACTAGATTAAATACAACCACTTGTACTTGTGTTATTTAGCTTCATCGATCTCTCTAATTATTAAGGTTTTTACTAGATTAAATCTATAACGCTTTTCTTGGGTTGTTTAGTAATTAGGGTTAATTGGAACACTTGTTTTCTAATTAACTATAATTAAGGAGAGATGAGAAAATAATTCCAACGGTGAATATTCAGGGTGTGAATTGATATATATTTACACCTATGATTAGTGTACAATTCCGATGTTAGATGTGGATTTAGACTAAGGATTGTTCTTTTGATTGCTTTCAATATTTTAATTTGAGTTGTTCATTAGTTAATTTCTTTAAAATTGTTTCTGTATAATCAAAACCTTTTAATCGTTGTTTATATATCATAAAATTAGACTAATCATTCTTTGTGGGATCAATCCTTACTTCCACTACTATATTTATTTTTAGAGGTAATGTTTTATTTTTGGGTGCCTGCGACATCACACCAAATTTTGGCGCAGTTTCCAAAGAGTAATTCTAGGGAAATTCCATCGTCTTCTTGGGTTTTCAGGCATTTTATTATTTTTTCGTATTTTATTGTAGAATTTTTGTTTGTTTATATTTTACTCTAGCTTTTCCTTTCTTGTTTTTCATGATTTTTTAGAGTTTTCTTGATTGTGTATGACTTTAACTCAATCTTATAATCAGGGTGCTTTGCAGTACGATCAAGAAATAGAGAAAACTTTACGCAGGTTAATGATTGCCACTTGATGGAATTTTGAAGAGAACGCTATCGATCCTGATCTCCTATTTGCTAGCGATTCTGATTTGGAGGAGAGGGAAGTCATTGTTGGAAATCAAACTTTGAAAGAGCTTGCATCCCCTAATTTGAAATAACAACCATTATGCATAACGTTTCCTACTTTGGATGCTACTACTACATTTGAACTAAAATATGGACTAATACATCTCTTGCCCACTTTTCATGGTGTTGCTGGTGAAGACCATCATAAGCATCTAAAGGAGTTTCATGTGGTTTGTACGAGTATGAAACCCACGGGAGTGACTGGAGAGTAGATTAAATTAATAGCCTTTTTGTTTTCTTTGAAGGATTCGGCTAAGGATTGGCTCTATTATCTACACTCTGGGAGTATTACCACCTGGATAAGATGAAGATGTTGTTTTTGGAAAAATATTTTTCAACATCAATGGTAGCCAACATTAGGAAAGAAATTTGTGGTGTAAAACAGGACAACATAGAATCCCTGCATACATACTGGGAGCATTTCAAGAAGTTATGTACAAGTTGCCCTCTTCATCAAATTAGTGAACAACTTCTCATCCAATAGTTCTATGAAGGCCTTCTACCCACTGATAGGAGTATGTTTGATGCTGCTAGTGGATGAGCTTTGGTAGATAAAACTCTCGAGGGCACAAGGAGCTTAGTTATAAACATGGCAGCTAACTCCCAACAATTTGGAACTAGACTCGACCTTCCTTCTAAACATATTAATGAAGTAAATATCTCATCCATTGAACAACAAATTGTGAGTCTAACTTCTCTTGTTCATCAAATGGCTATAGGTAATATGCAGACAGCAAATGCTTGTTGGATTTGTTCAATAATGGGACGTCCAACTGACATGTGTCCAACTTTTAAAAAAGAACCCATTAAACAAGTTAATGCATGAAGTGGCTTTCCTGGACAACCATAAAGGAATTATGATCCCTATTCGAACATGTATAACCAGGGATGGAGGGATCATCCTAATCTTAGCTATGGGAATCCACAAGTAAATCAGCCTACAACTCAAAATCGTCCAAGTTTTCAGCAATATAAATAGTCACACGCTCCGTGACAACAACTGAGCCAAACTTCCAATTCAGGTATGTCTTTAGAAGATATTGTTAAATCCTTTGCCACTAACACTTTGCAATTCCAACATGAGACAAAATAATTCCAACAAGAGGCCAAGGTCAGTATTCAATGTTAGGATAATCAGATGGGACGAATGGCAACCGCAATTAGTCGGCTAGAGGTACAAAGTTCAGGGAAATTACCCTTTCAAACAATAGTGAATCCAAGAGAAAATGCTACGTAATCATCTTGAGAAGTGGTAAAGAGGTTGAGATTCTGGTAAAGTAAGCCCATACATCATCGGAGGAAGAAAAAGGGAAAAATGTAGTTGCAGACACGAATGTTCCAAATGACAATGATGTACAAAAGCGTAAGTTTTCAACTCTTTCTGATTATAAACCAGTACACCCCTTTCCTCAAACTTTAGCAAAATCTAGGAAATACGAACAAAATCAAGATCTATATGAAACTTTTCGTAGATGCGAGGTAAATATTCTGCTGTTAGATGATATTAAACAAATAACTCGTTATACTAAATTTTTGAAAGAATTGTGTACAATTAAGAAGAAACAAAAACTTAAAGGATGTGAGAATGTGAGTGTTGAGGAGAATCTCTCTGCAGTTATTCAAAGAAAACTCCCCGCAAAGTGCAAAGATCCAGGTATGTTTACTATCCTTTATACGATATGTGACACTAGATTCGAAAAGGCCATGTTAGATTTAGGAGCTTCTATTAATGTAATACCATATTCTATATAGCTTCTTTGAAAATTGGACTTTTGAATAACAATGGTGTTGTGATTCAACTGTCTGATAGATCTAATACCTATTCTATCCTAAGGGTGCAGTTGAGGATGTCCTTGTGCAAGTTAATGATTTGATTTTTCCCATCGATTTCTATGTTCTTGATATGGAAAATAGTGATCAAACTACCCCCTCAAAAGTTGAATTTTATGCACGAGGAAAATAACTTCATAAAAAATGCTTGTATAAAAATTATTTTTCTAAAGAAAAAAAAATTCCCAATTGATTTTTAAACTTTTTACAAAATCACTTATCTTAAAAAATTAAGTAAAAACATCCTTCAAAAGCATACACTTTTCAAAATAATCATGAAAGAAAAATTCGGGAAATAATTGTCCTTGCGGACTCCGGTTTGTCTAATGATCAAATTTTTAACCGTTCTGAATTTTAAAGCACAAAGGCCTGTTTGGCTGTCCGGGTCAATATGCAGACATACAGATAGGTCGTTCGGTTGGTAAAAAATTTTGGCATTTTGACTGCAATAAATACCACTTCACTCTACATTCAATATAACACTTTTAAGAGCATTTATGTGAGAGATTCTTGAGCAAGCTATATCGATTTATCTTTATCAAATTATTTACTTTGAAATTTTTTTAATTAAATTAAGTTTTGAAAATCATTCTACTCATCAATTTTTTTTTATCACCTAACATTTTAGCTCATTCATTACTATTTATTAAAGTGTTAGCATTTTTTCTTTCTTGGTACTTAATTTGATCATATCATTTATTAAGATATAAGTTTCAAATTGTAAAATCAATTTCCTTTTAAATTTGTGGGTCGTGTTGAAGTTCTGTGAAACTCAACATTGTATAAGGATCAGTGCTCCTTATTTATAAGTCATTGGAAGAGTTGTAAAAGGTTGATAGCACCATAAGACAATCAACATAGTGAAAGGTCTTGCTCGTGCCAGAGAGTTTGGTAACAAAGGACTTAGATCATTGCTTTTGATTGAACCTCCATAATTATACCATTTGCATCATATCTCTCTTTTACTTATTATATTTACATTTGCGCTTATTATTTGAATTTATCTATTTAGTCTTTAGTTGGTTAAATTTATATTAATTCTTCGAAAAAGTTTTAATAACTTATTCATGAAATAAGATGAAACTTCTTCATGAAATAAGATGAACATATTACTTGGTTGAAGAATTTGAAAATTTCTTCATGAAATAAAATGAACATATTGTTAACATGATTACTTGCTTTACCGATATTGTTAATGGTTTCAAAGAATTTGATCGAAAATTTACTAACGGTGAACTTGTAAGTAAAATGCCCATATCACTATCGGAAGAATGGAGCCCATTAAGGATATTGATAGAAAATACCAAAAATATCAACTTATCCTTTGGAAGAACTTTATGGCACCTTGATAACATATGAGTTCAACAATGCCAAGGCTAAGAAGAAAATGAGGAAAAGCAAAGAGGAATCGAAGGGGCCTCCTAAGTACCAAATTGCTCTTAAATCGACAATCGAAGAAGAAAAAGTGAAAATATGAGTGATGAAGAGCTTGATAATCTACTCCTTGTCAAAATATTTTGGATCTAAGAGTCTGTTGTAATTTCATGGGCCTACGTGTCGAATTATTTAGGCCTAAACAACTTGTCTCCCTTATGGCTTGAGAAGACTGGATAGTAAAATCCATAATCGTCAACACTATTATATGTATATTTATTTGCATGCTAGATGTACAATAAAATATATATAATTATTACGATGAGACCTTTGCATGCAAAACCCCTCGTTAAAAATATTAAGTCATATTTATATTTGCCTTCCATCATTATAATGAAAAATCAGAGTCCTCAATCCATCTCAACTTGTTGAGTACACTCAAGGGTGGTCTATTAGAGATATGTTTGATACTATGAAATATTAGGTATTTCTGAATGATGGGTTTGACTTAACTAAAATTTATCTTTTATTGAGTACACTCAAGAAGATAAATTTTAGAGGCATGTTAAGCTAACACATAAGATGTGTGAAGATAAAGAGTTGTCAGGTTAATGATCTAGGAGTTGTGTGGAGATACAATTATTAATAGTTTCTACCCAAATGTTTTATTAAGGCTTGTTGAGTACACTCAAAGTTTTAATATAACAAATGAGATCCCAGCCCACTAGGAGTCAAGTATGGATTCCATAAATTTATGTGAGAGGGTCATAAATTTGAGTTAAAGAGTGGGAGCATAATTAATTAATAGAAGACCATGTTAAATTAATTGATGCATTATATATATTATTCTTTTACTTTTTGTCATTTGCATTTATTGAATTATGAGTAATCATATGTATTTGAGAGGCATACTAAATGCCAACAATCAAACCAAATTTTCTTGATTGGCACCACAATTTGAGAATTGTTCTCAGGCATGAAAATTTGGTTATGTCCTTGAATAGCCATTTCCAGAGACACATGCTAAGGACTTGACAAAGGAAAACATGGCTACTATAATAAATACAATGATGACGATAGTACTGCAACATGTGTGATGCTTGCGACTATGTCACCTGAGTTACAAAAGCAACATGATAGAATAGATGCTAACACATGATTTTTCATCTCAAGGTATTGAATGATGAATAATCACGTGTGGAAAGATATGAGATTTTCTAGCAACTATACTAGTGCATAATGGTATAAGAATCTTCAACTAGTGCTCATGTGCTAAAGATATTAACTACTTTGAGAAGTTGTCTCAATTGAGTTCAGTCATGAACAATGAACTAAGAATAGGCTTGGTTCTGCAATCTCTGTCTGAGAGTTATTCATAATTAATTATGAATTTAACATGAATAGATTCGAATGTACACTTATTGAGTTGCTGAACATGTTTAAGACTGTTAAGCCCGATATCTATGTTTGAATATGAATTATTTTAATGTTAAGGACAATTGTTGTTCCTTTATATCTTGATAAGATTTTAATAATTATGGTAAATTACAAAATGACATTTATATTTTAAATATTGAGTATTTTATAAAGAGTATAGAAATTGAAAGACATAAAAATGATAATCTGAATAATACATATATCTGGCATTACAGATTTGGTAACATAAATGAGAATGCAATTCCATACTTACATGGAGATGTATATGGAGAAGTGTTCAAAATAATTGGAGATTCCAAAAGAAAGAAGAAAATGGTGAAGAGAGGAACAAAAAATCATTTGCTATGATTGTGACAAACCCAGTTACAAGATAATCGAATGCCCAAACAAGAAGAAAAATATCAAGAAAAAAGCATTTCAATCAACATGTGATGAGATCGATGATGATGATCGTGATGGAAATGATAGTCAATAAGAAATTAACAATATGTACTTCATGGCAATCGAAGATGAGGTGAACTCTATTGAAAAATATTCATATGATGATTTATCTACCTCCTATGATGAAATTTTTAAGGAATTTGAAAAAACTCACTCTAAATCACTCTATTCTTAAAAGAAGCACTACATGTTGAAAAGTGAAATGAAGAAAATTTTAGAAACTCGAAATGAAAATGTTGATTATAACTTCTTGATTAAAGAAAATTATTCCTTAAAAGAAAAAGTTGAAGACTTAACTGAAATTATTTGTAAATTTAGTCAAAGTAAGAAGAATTTTAATTTAATGCTTGGTAATCAAAAATGTGTTTTTGATAAAGGAGGAATTGGATATAAACTATTTTTAAAACAAAAATATTTCAAAAATCTATTTGTCAAAACTTCAAACACCCCTTCTTCAAAAACTACATGTAGCTTTTGTAATAAAAATGAACATATTGCATATAATTGTCTAACCAAAAAGAGGCTATACTTTGAAAGTAAGAACAAGCGGATTCGAGAATTTACTAAAACTAACTACCAAGAATCCAAACTTGTATGCGTATCAAAGATCAAAAATTGTATTATTTTTATAGGAACCAAAGAAGATGAAGAGCAAATGGTTCTTGGATAGAGGAAGCTCAAAACACATCAAATTTCAAAGTAAAGGATGAAGGTCATGTCACATTCGGAGATAATGCAAAAGGAAAAATTATTGGAATCAGAATCATTGGTAATCATTCTTCTCCTTCTATTGAAAATGTGTAATTGGTAGATAACCTCAAACTTAATTTGCTTAGTATTAGTCAATTATGTAATAAATGTTATCATATTAAATTCGATTGTTTTAAATGTCTTATTAAGGATGCTACATCGAAAAAGATGATATTTATAGGAAGTTGTAGCAAAGATGTGTATATAATAAATTTCGAATTTGAAAGTGATGAAAAATGTTTATCGAGTTTAAAAGAGGATACTTAGTTGTGACATAGGAGATTATGTCATGTTAGCATGGATCTTCTTTCAAAAATCTCCAAAAATTATTTTGTCAAAGATATATCAAATTTAAATTTCGATAAAGATAAAACTTGTGATACTTGTCAATTTGATAAACAAGTAAAGATCTCCTTTAAACCTAAACTATAATCTTCGACTACAATACTAATTCAACTACTCTACATAGATATTTTTGGACTTTCTAGAACCACTAGTTTAGGTGGAAAACATTATGCCTTTGTCATTATTGATGACTTCTCTAGATTCACTTAGGTTCTATTCCTAAATCTTAAAGATGAAGCTTTGAATACATTCAAACACTTTTGCAAAAGGGTTCAAAATAAAAAAATGATACTCTATTACGACTATTAGAAGTGATCATGGTGGAGAATTTGGTAATGTCGCTTTCCATAATCAATGAAAATGGATATAAACATAATTTCTTGGCTCCTAAAACTTCTCAACAAAATGGTGTAGTAGAAAGGAAGAATTGCACATTGCAAGAAATGGGTAGGACCTTGCTAAATGAAAATAGCATGCTAAAATACTTTTGGGCCGAAGTTGTCAACACCGCTTTATTGTAAATACAGTTTTAGTTAGTCGAAAGAAAACTAAAACCCCATATGAGCTTTAGGAAAATAGAATTTCAAATATTAGCTATTTCAAAGTTTTTGGATGTAAATGTTTTATTTTAAACCGAAAAGAAAATTTGGGAAAATTTGTTTCAAAATTCGATATTGGAATCTTTCTAGGTTACTCATCGATTAGTAAAGCTTACAAAATCTTTAACAAGAGAACTCTAGTCGTTGAAGAATCTATGCATGTTATTTTCGCTGAAATTAATCCTTTTAATCGTGAGAAAGGTGTTGCTAATTATGTAGGTTTGGAAACTCCTTTCAAACAAATGGATATTTAATACCAAATCAAGGATGATCCAAAAGAAGAACACAAGGAAGAAGCAAACATTCAACAAAGTGAAGTGTAACCTACCAAAGTATCAAATGATCATACTCTACCAAAATAATCGAGGTTTGTTCCCTCCCACCGAAAAGAGCTTATTATTGGTGATCCGTCCAAAGGTATTACTACTAGAGCTTCTACTAGAAATCACCTAAATAGTTGTGCTTTTATCTCACATACCAAAATTTTTTAAAGAAGCCGAGTTTGATGAGTTTTAGATTCTAGCTATACAAGAAGAACTAAATCAATTTGAAAGAAATTATGTTTGAGATTTAGTTGCTAGACAAAATGATCAAACTGACATTGGTACAAAATGGATTTTTAGAAATGAACGAGATGAAAATGAGATTATTGTATGTAACAAGGCTAGATTAGTGGTCCAAGACTACAATCAAGAAGAAGGTATTGATTTTGAGGAAACATTTACACCGGTTGCTAGATTAGAATCCATTCGCATACTTATTGCATTTGCTTGTCATAAAAGATTTTACTCCCTGTCAAATGGAAGTTAAAAGTGCATTTCTAAATGTCTTCATTCAAGAGGAAGTTTTTGTCGAACAACCACCCGCCTTTAAAGATCACAAGTATCCGGACTATATTTTCAAACTTAAAAATGCTCTTTATGGTTTAAAACAAGCTCCTAGGGTTTGGTATGAAAGATTGAACAAATTTCTACTTTTAAATGATTTTTTAGTAGGAAAAGCGGATACTACTTTTTTTGTCAAAAGTCAAAAGAATGATATAATTGTTGTTCAAATTTATGTTGATGATATTATATTTGGTGCAACTAATATCCATTTTTGTGAAGAATTCTCAAAAAGTATGAGCACGGAATTTGAAATGAGTATGATAGGAGAACTCAAATTCTTCCTTGGTCTTGAAATTAAGCAAACTAGAGATGGTATATTCATCAATCAAAATAAGTATATATTTGACATGCTCAAGAGGTTCGAAATGGATGACTTAAAGTCTATGAACACTCCTATGAGTACATCCGTAAAATTGGATAAAGATGATCAAGGTACTTTCGTTGACGTCACAAAATATCGAAGTATGATTGGATTTCTTCTTTACTTAACCGTTAGTAGAATTTGATATTATGTTTAGTATGTGTTTATGTGCCAGATTTCAATCAAATCCTAAAAAATCTCACCATAGTACCGTAAAATGGATTTTTTGATATCTTAGGGCACTAGAACCTTATGGTTTTGGTATCCAAAGGGTACTCATATTGATCTTTTTAGCTATTTGGATACCGATTGGGTCGGTTACACAATTGATCGTAAAAGCACTAGTGAAACTTGTCATTTTCTAGGCTTTACACTTGTGCCGTGGTTTAGTAAGAAACAAAATTTCGTATCATTATCAACCGCCGAAACTGAATACATCTTGACCGCTAGTTGTTGTGCCCAAGTTTTATAAATGAAACAAAGTCTTAATGATTATCACCTACCATTTGATCATATATTTATTATGTGTGATAACGCTAGTACTAAAAAATTGTCTAAGAATCCCATCTTGTATTCTCGAATGAAGCATATTGAAATTAAGCATCACTTCTTAAGAGATCATGTAGAAAAGAGAGATGTTGTGTTAGAATTTTTTGACACGAAAAATCAATTGCCTGATATTTTCACTAAACCTCTAGCGCTTGATCGATTCTCACATATTCGAAGAAGTTTAGGCATTATTGACAAATTCGAAGTACATAACTAAGTTGAATTCATACCATGTGTTCATACATGTCTTATTTGGTATTGCTTATTGTATATTTGATTTAGTATGTCACAAAAAGGGGGTGACCTGGACAAGTATGTTCAACAGAAAGTTCAAATTAAACTTAGTTTTGCTAATCTGGATGTTCGGGTTGTGAGCTAGATGTCTAGTTCAACGCGATCTCATATTGTTAGATTGTGCGATTGGCATTTTCTCCTCCATTTTCTTCCATTTATCTTCCATTTATCTCACATTTCTCTCCCTAAATCACCTCTACGTTCTTCATTCTTTCTACTCAAATCATCAATTACCTTTCAAATTCAAAAACCCATTATTACCTCTACACTTCAAATGCCTCAAAAATTCGAAACCCTAGTTTTATTCTTCCTTCCTTCTTCTTCAAATCTTGCCTACTTCATCAATTCTCTTGCAATGTTTGGGGTCTAAAAGAGAGGAAAAATGACTTAAAAGCACCGTGAGAAGAACTCCACCACCTTCATCTGACGAAGCAATTGACATGGAACCCGAGGTGTCAGCCAACCCTTTTGAAAAATCCCCAATTTTAATATGTAAAAATGTTGATTTTGCCAACTTTACTATTGAAACACCCACATTTCATATAGAAGAGTATTTTGAAAATATGGGTTGGATGTCTATTGATACATTAGAGGAACATGCCTATCCACGTCTTATGAAAGAATTTTATAAAAACATGGTTATTGCTTCTCGTTCGGATGAGATTTCTTGTTTACTTAAAAATGTTCATATTACCATCAACAAAGCTCTCATCCGTGATATTCTTGAGCTTGAGATGTGCGATATTCAATTTTTTCTTCATAAAACTCATCCCATATTAGAAGGGTATGACCCTACCTAGGCATGTCGTCGGGTCACCGGGAAGAATATTGAAAACATTACAAAACTTAGTGCAAATCAATTACTCTTCCATGTAAAGTTTTACAAAATATCATGGCACTATCATTCTTCCTCAAAAGGGTTATCGAGGTGAAGTAAACAATTTTAATCTTTTAATTCTCAATTCCTTTCTTGTCAAGCGAAAATTAGATTTTTTGACTATTATATTAGGTCTCATGAAACTTGTTCATTCCACACATCATGTTAAAGCCTTACCTTATGGAATGGTTCTTACGAAAATTTTGAAACATTTTGGTATTCTGCTAAATGATGAGATTGTTGTTAAACTTCGCCCTACCGACACCATCAATATCCAAATCTTTAAGTGGATAAAGATAGTAAAAGAACATGGTCAGTGGGTAGCACACACAACAGGGTTCGACCCCAACTCGAGTCCTCGACTCTACCATTCAAGGGCAATGTGGATGATGATGTACTGCAAGTTCTAAAACCCCCTCATGATATTCTGATCTCTAGTGTTCCTCATTCTTCGTGCAGAGGCTTTACATTTACCGAGGATCACAACAATCTTCTAAACGATCGCATTGATTCCCTCACATCATCTCTTGACGGCGTTGGCGAAATGCTTCAGTAGTTGCAAGTTCAACAGCTATCATACAAGCCCAACAAGATGCTATTCAAGCACAATAGTCGAAGATGCAAACTTAGCAGAATGCCTTCTACGCTCACTTCTATGCCCACTTTCCTCCACCGCCTCCTCCGGAGCCATAGTCATAGCTTTTGTTGTTACATTTCTATATTTTGGATATTTCTTTATGTTTTTATGTCTTGAATACACTCTTACTTTTTCTAGCTTATTTTCTTATGACTGTTGGTGTTATGTTTTGGATATCATGTGGTATTTTCAATGTTATTTCCTGGACATCACTTAAGCCTATGATTATTTTTTTTATCTATGTTTTGTCTTGTGTACTCGGATCCACACTTTCATGCTTTTTGCTTATGCCAAAAAGGAGAAAATAGAGTGAAATGATTATGCATGCTTTGATTAGAAAATATAATATGCTTGGAGTATATGAGAAATGGGGAAAGAGGGAAAATCATTTATATGCTTTGTATTTATAGTTATTGATTTGTAAAAGATAAGAGAAATATGAATTACATGATAAATTTATAATGTACATTCCTTTATCAATATGATATCAATTATTCAATCTTACCCTATAAATTATCTTGTTTGTCATAATCAAAAAGGTGAAAATTGTTGACCTATGGTTGATCTCATGTCTTGATTATATCAAACAAATTGTTTTATTTCTAACAATTGAATTCAAGTCTTCATAGCTATTGTAGTCAATTTGATCAATTGGAGACAAAAGAATCACAACCAAAAGACTCGCAATTTATGATAAAAAATCGAGATGGAAGCTGAGCATTCACGTCAAATCAATCAAAGACAAGAACAAATCAAGCATTCATGTCAAATCGAGTATTCATTGAAGATTAATGACTTAGATGCTTTGAATTCATATGTAAAGGTAAAATACTTTAATCTTTAGCAATGAATCATTAAATCTCAAAAGCTGAATTTTTATGCATGAGAAAAATTACCTCATCAAAAGCGAACGAACTTTACCCGGTGACAAAACAAATTAAAGTTCCTTCTTATGTCATTGAAAATTTTCTAATTTTTTTTATCTTGATTTGGCACCATTTTCAGAACCAACGGATGAAGATATAATGCTATAAGATCAAAAAGGTAAAAGCGCCTAAAAGATGAACTGATTTATCGCGGCCATACTATCTGACCAGTTATATGATCTCTACACCGACATCACTTCGATGAAAGAAATTTGGGATGCATTGGAGACCAAATATAAAGACGAGAGAGAAGGTACAAATAAATTCCTAATATCAAGGTATGTCAATTTTAAAATTCTTGAGAATTTTCTCTACTTCTCCATGTACATGAGGTGCAAGTGTTTGTCAACAGATTAAAGACAGTCAAAACAGAACTTTCAAAATATTTCCAAGTGGAAGCAGTCATTGGAAAACTCCCGGGATAGTGGAAATGATATCGAAAGAAGATTTTTCATAGTTTAAAAAATCACTCTTTGGAACAAATTTAGAAACATCTCTGGATTGAGAAGGAATCAAGGACAAGAGATAAGAGCGAAAATTCTTATAAACGTACTTCAAAGGCCAATGCCGTGGAAAAAAAGAGCCATCCAACAAACCAAACAAGGGAAAATCTTCTAAAAAGAACTACAAAAGGTCCATGAAGAAGCCCAAGGAAAATTGTTTTGTATGTGGAAAACCAGAACATTATGCTAAAGATTGTCGGCATTGAAAACAAAGCAAGAAAGTTGGCCTAGCCGAGGTCTAGTTTGGATTGGTTCGAATCCAATCCGAGACCAAAACCAAATTAGTCGGTTTGGGAGAATTTCAACACAAACTAACCCACTCTAGCTATTAAACCAAACTGACTAAAATCAAATCGGTTCGGTTAGTTAGTTTGAACTTTTAGTCCAAATTGATTTTTTTTTAACAAATTTGTCTGAGCTTTGAGCCTACTTAGATTACAAGAACTAAAATAGTTAAATAATTTTATATTACAAGAACTATTGACTAACGAATAAAATCAAGTTAATAGAGACAGATCAATAGAATAATTAATAATTTTGTTGTTTTTCTATGCATTAGGTTGCCTGATTGCCATGTAGAAAAAAGGATAAGTATAACACAATGAGCTCGTGAAAGGAAATTTCCAATGCTATTACTTATTGGCAACATTATATATTGGAGAGAATCGAGATATAGTTATGAAATTAGGGCTCATCTTTTGATTAATATTTTTCTTTAAAAAAGGTAAACATGTAAGTGGATTGGGTCGATTCGGTTAACTAGTGGTTTGAGACTTCAAACCATGGCTGAACCGACCCATTGTGGTTTTATTTAAAAAAAAAAAACCAAACTAATTACTTGTGTCAAACCGACCCAAGCAGGTTCGGTTTGATTGGTTTGGTCAGTTTTGCAGTTTTTTTGCCCAAGCCTACAAGAAAGAGAGCAAAGTAAATTCCATTGATGAAAATAACATTGCGACTACCATGAACGAAATCAACACTATTAATGTCAAAGTTCCTGGTTGGTGGTATGATACATGTGCAACTATTATTATATAATAAAACACTCTTCAAAACTTATCACGAATAAAATGGGGAACAAAATACAAATGGGTAATGAAGATCGGTCTAAAGTGGTTGGAAAAAGAAATATGGATACCATCTTCACTTCCAGAAAAATTGTTACCTTAACAATGTACTATATGTTCTCGACATGAATAGGAACTTAGTTAGTAGAGATCTTTCAAAAAAAGCAAGCATTAAAAGTTTTTATGAATCCGAAAAACTTGTACTATCTCGAAATGAGAAATTTGTTGGAAAAGCTATTCTTGTGAAAGAATAGTAAAGTTGTGTATTTTTTATAATATGAATAAAAATAAAGTTGATTTTACTTACTTGATTGATACTTTACATTATAGCATGCTAGATTATGTCACATAGGTGCTAGAACTATGAAAAGAATGTTAAAATGTGATATCATTACATATAATACGAATAAAGCATATAAATATTGTATTTAATTGTTTATATGTCAATGATATGTTGATTATAAGTAATCATATAATAAAATAAATAAGGAGGTTTCTATCTTTCACATTTAAGATGAAGGATCTTGTATAAGTAGATACCGTATTGGATATAAAAGTTACAAAAACCAGTGGAGGTTAGTTGAGTCAATCGGATTATATAGAGAATGTGATAAATAAGTTTAGGCACTTGAATATAAAAGAGTTTAGTACCCTTCTTAATTGGAGTTCCAAACTTATAAAGAATGATGTAAGAGCTATTGCTCAACTAGAGTATACAAGTACTATAGGTATTCTTATGTATGCAGTTCAATGCACAAAATCGGATATAACATTTGTAATTAGTAAACTTAGTAGGTTTACTAGTAATCCGAGCAAGAAATATTCGAAAGCCATTGCTAAAGTTCTTAGTTATTTAAAGAAAACCAAAAACCTAGGTCTGTAATATTTCAAATTTCTTACTGTATTAGAAGATTTACTTATGCTAGTTGGATATCCTCACTCGAGCGATAGTGTTATCCGAAAAATTTTGTTTTGCTTTTTTAAGGCTTTTTATCCAACTTATATAACCTTAAACCTACACTATAAATACTAGCACGCCTCCAAATGAATTTCTTTAGGTTGAATATTGTGAAAAACTTCATATTACTTCCTTCGTGGCATTCAATCTCATTCTTGATTTCTTCATTCCTTTGCAATCTGATTTTCATACTTGATTATTTCTTTGCATTGAAAAACGTCATCATCTCTTAAACTAAAAACCAAACCATTACTTCCTAAAATCTATCAGAGTTCTAAAGATCAAGGGAAGGTGAGTGGAATTCCAGTTGTTGGAGAAGGCAGAGTTCTTCGTTGATCCACAGAAGATAAACAAATTTATAAAGTCGGGAGTTGGTGTAGGGGCAAGCAATCCAGGAGGGCTGTGAAAATTACAGTTAGGATGTCAGAAAATACTAATGGTAGTCATGTCTGACGGAATATAAGTTTAAATTTGTTTATAGTGGATTGTTACTGTCTTGGACCCAGAGTTTTTACCCAGTTGAGAGTTTCTCAGTTATCATTTCTTGTGTTATTTACTATTTTTCATATAATTGCAGCAGTTCAGCATAGGAAAACTAAATTGATTGATTAACCATCTAGAGATAATTAAAAGTGACTTGTTGCTTTTTAATTATTAGTTTTATTTCCGTATAATCACCTATTCACCCCCCCTATAGGTATAATTTGGGTCGAACTACGTAATTTCAATTGGTATCAGAGCCATATTTCGATTTCTGACCCATAATAAATCTAGATGAATCAGTTATTATCCATACCTCCATTTTTTTTACGGAAGCAACTATACATATTGGAAGGTTTGAATGAGAGCATTCCTTAAAGCCTTAAATGAGCATATTTAAATTAGTGTACAAAATGGTTGGTCTGCACTTTCATCTACTGTTGCAGGTGTTGTTACACCTATTGATATTTCTCTTTGGACCAAAGATGAATTAGCTGAATGCAAATGGAATAGTAAAAGGTTTCATGCCCTGTTTATTGCAGTATTTGCAGAAGAGTTTAGGAGAGTGTCGATGTGTGAAATTACGAAAGAAGTTTGGGATATTTTAGAGACCACACACAAGGGAACCAAAACCGTTAAGAACTCTAAATTGCATATGTTAACCTCTAGGTTTGAAGAAATTAGAATGAAAGATGATGAATCGTTCAATAAATTCTATGCAAAACTTAATGACATAGTAAACTCTAGCTTCAACCTAGGTGAGAAGATCCCTGAGTCCAATATAGTTCAAATAGTCCTTAGATCCTTACCTGAGAGGTTTAGACCTAAGATTACAGCCATTGAAGAGAGTAAGAATTTAGATACTATTAAGATAGAGAAACTTATAGGATCGCTTCAAACCTATAAACTCACCATAACTCAACCGAAGAAAGTTAAGTCTATAGCCTTGAATTGTTAGGGAAGATGAGATAGCCTATTTTGTAAAGAAATTTCAAAAGGTTTTTAGGAATAGAAGAAAAGCTCAAGAGAGGAAGAAGGATGCACCTAGCAAATTTTTGAAAGACAAGCATGATAAATTAAATGCTATGAGTTCCAGTAAGAAACCTCAGTTTGTTAGATGTCGTGAGTGTAGGGTTTCTGTCACTATAGAAATGAATCCAACTCAAGTGTTCAGAGTGATACCTCTAGCAGTGAAGATGAAAAGAACTTTATGGCATTCACATATGTAGTTAAGAATGAATCTGAAAAGGATAGTGAGAAGATAGAAAATAATGAACATATGGATAATTTTGAGGAAGACTCTAATGATGAGATAGACATTCGTGAGGCATATCGACAATTATATGATGAGAGTCTTAAGATAAAGAAGGTCAATAAAATAATGTTGAAAAAGGTTAATGAACTTGAGATTGAGAGAGAAAAACTCATAGCTGATCTTCAAGATTATACCAAAAATCTAAGTAAGTTGAGACTTGTCAATGAGAACCTAGAAGCTAAGGTTAAAACCTTAACAAGCGAACTAGAAAAATCTGAGACTTACCTTCATTCTGAAAGCCCAAGAATAGCTAACCAAGAAGGGGGTAAATTGGTTTTTACAACTTTTTCATAAAATTAATCTAATTTCAAGCAAATAAGAAATAGATAGATTAACTTAAATAACAAACATAAGTATAAAAACAATAATTAAAAGGGAGAGATGATGTAAACAATATATTTATGGAGGTTCAATCCCCCCTTACCAAGCTCTTCATCACGAGCAAGGCCTTTTCTACTATCGTGATTGACTTATGGTGCAATCCAACCATTTACAAAGCTTCTAGTGACTTACAAACAATGAGCGCCGATCCTTATACAATGTTGAGCTTTACGAGACCTCAACACGACCCACACTATTGAGCTTTACGGGACCTCAATATGACCCTTGATTCGAAAGAGTTTTACAAGTGAAATCTTATCTTCTTAACGAATAATAGATTCAAAGTTGAGAATAAGAAGAGAAGAAAGCAAACACTTGAATAGATAGCTATGAATATAGCTCAAGTGTTGGATTTGAAAAATTTTGATAAAATTGATTTTCTAAGATTAGAATAATCAAATATTTTTCAAATATAAATCAATTTATAAATATGAATAAATAATAAAGACCAAGGATTTATCTCAATAAATGCTCACTTATTGCTCTTAGAATTGTTGAAATTGAATACAAAGTGAGTTGATATTTATAGGAACAATCAAAAATCTGTCAAATCGGACGCACCGTACCGGACGTCCGCTACAGGACCGACAGTCAACTAGCCATTGTGTTAGAAAATCAGAATGGTTGAATATTTGAACGTTGGTGCTAAAACTACCATATCGGACATCCGGTATGGCGTACCGGACGTCCAGTCATCTGTTTCTGAAATGTCCTCGTTTTAATTTTTAACTAATATAAGTACTTGGGGGGACGTTTTAAAAGGATTTTTCAAGGTACTTGTTATATTTCAAAATTACGTTTTTGAACTTTTACCTTTGCAAAAATAAATTATGACTAGAACGTTTTTGTCGTGATTTTTCGGTCGTAAAATCAAAACTTGAGCTCCTCTCGATTTGCTGCCAAGTATTGAAATGTTTTACCTTTACATATGATTGTACAATGTCTAATCGCCTTGACTTTGTCGTTCTTTTGACTTGTATGTTCATTTGCATCTTTTGCGAATCTTTAAGTTCCAATTTGATTGTCGCATGCAAATCGCTATCGTCTCGAATCTTCGTGTCGTCAATTCTATTTGTTTTCAAAAATTGCTAATGACATTTGAAATTAATTTGTTAAAGATAAATGCAATTTTTTTTGTAATAATCAAAACGAGTTGTCAACCATAGGTTAACACATTCATTCTTAAATGGTTTTTAGGCGCTTGATAATCTATTGGGGATGAACAAACCAGCTAGGAATAGACAATGTTTAGGATATTGGTGTGCTTTCATAAGCACCCAAAAATAGCCCTTAAACATCTAAAACTAATGTAGTAATGGAAATAAGGGGTCGATCCCATGAAGAGTGTGCAATTCAACAATTTATGCTTCATATAACGATTGGGGGGTTTTTGTTTATAACGAAATCAATCTTATAACAAATAACAATGTAAATTAATGAGTTGTATTAAACCAATGAAACGAGTCTTGATCAAAGTCAACTTCCACAATTGGAGATTTATAAACATTCATCAATGCACAAAGAATAATCAATCCACATTCACAATATTCATCGTTGGAATAAATTCATATTTCTCCTTCATTTTAGTTAATTAGAAATCAGCGTTCTAATAACCTTAACTATCAAATAATCTCAGACCAGCACTAAAGATTCAATTTAATAGCAGATTTAAACAATAGAGAAATCGATGACCTATATAATACAAACACCAGCGGTTGCATTCAATCTATTTAAACATTTTTCTTAAGATTCAATAACATCTATCGCAGAAAATTATCAAATCCTAGTGGTTCACAAGTTAAATGATTCAAACAATTACGGATTTGAGATTTAACATAGCTATAGATTGCAATATATGAAAAACTAATAGATCTCTTAGCAATCAAATATGGCAATCATAAAATTATGCATAGAAAAATATTTAATAATAAAAATATAAATTAAACAATGAAAATAGGTGGATCTCACAGTTATAATGGTTTCCAAGGCTTTGGCATCCTTCAATCAAGCACCAAGAGTTAGTTACACATGATAGATATAAGAAAAAATAGCGAGAGAAAAGGTTGGAGAGGTTCTGATGTATTTTGGGGTGTTTTTCTAGCCTTCTCATGGCCCATACATACAAAAAAAATCCTAATTTACATTGAAAATCCATTCTTTCTGGGCAACACGGCGCCTAGGCGCTGTGTTGTAGCGCCTAGGCGCTATTTTGCTGTTTCAAATTCTACATCGTCTTTATTATTTTCATCATAACTTCTTCTCCCGATATTTGATTGAGACTATACAAGATGCATTAGAAAGATAACTCAAAGGGCTACAACTTTACTTTAGATACCATTTTCGAATTAGATCATCTACCATGTCAAAAACTGGTCTCAAGATGAGGCCAAAAACTAGTGCAAAACTTTTCGGCTTGAAAGTTGATATATGATAATGTTTTGGTTATGTTTCATCCCTTTGACTCATTTCTTCATCCAATTGGCCTCTAAAACTCTCGAATCTTCATCACAAGGTTAGAAGCAAGTTTAGAGTATTTGTAGTTTAGTCCTTGAACTTTTACTTTCTTCCACTTTTCACTTATTTCTTCCAAATTACGTCATATCCATCAAATTGCCACCTAAACCAAAATATGAGATTAATAAGTACATTTTGGTATAAAATAATCATATGAGCGTATTAAATAAAGAGGAAAAACTATACATTTTACATTCATATCAAATTCCCCCACACTTAGCTTTTGCTCGTGCTCGGGTAAAACTTAAATTTTTAATTCCCCAAAAAGCCTAGTCGTAATGCTATGAACATAGAACAATCAAACTTCCTCAAAACACGTAACCCATCATGAATAAACATTCTCACACAACTTATAATCAATTAGCTAGCATTCTAACATGAAGATGGAATAAACCAAACATGTAGACCTCATGGATATAAGCATTCAACTCTCATGTATTTAAAAGGTAAGTATTTTGATCAAGTTCATTCCAATGGAGATGACCTACCATATGCTTGCATATCTTCTCATTTGCCACCACTTAGATAACATGCTTTATAAAACTCATAAGGACTTTCTAATGGTTGTAACGTGGCTTATGGTCAAGGTGGGAAATATTTGGGTATGTAACTCAAGAGCCATCGAAACTAGTAGAGTAAAGATGAATAGACTTAGCTCAAACATATATATAAGACATGTAAAACCAACCATTCCACATTAGAGTTTCTTCATTTTGCATTTATCCCAAACAAATCAAACTCTTTCTTGAGATGTAAGAAGAGTTATGAATATAGATCTTTTTCAACATTAAAATCACTCTCCTCCACCATATATTTTCTTTCAATCATTCATTTTTTTTTCTCTTCTTTTGTTTTTCTTACACAATGTAAACTCCAAATGATACACCAATAATGTAACTCTATAAATTGACATAGAAAATGTGTTCCAATTTACCAGTAATAGCACTACCATAAATCTTGATACCCCCACACTTATTTTCTTGCACACCCACACATATCATGATTTTGAACAATACTCCACTAGGTCTAAGGCTTGGGTAAAGCTTGTAAGGTTTTTTCAGTTTAAAGCTTGTAATGTGAGTTTATACAAAGAAAAGACAATAAGGCTCAAGGGGCTCAACAATGGAAGATTCAATTACAGGGTTGTCTATTTGGCTAATGAAGCTCATTTATGTGACAAAGACAGCCTTAATCATGTTCATGCATGCATGTGTCAATGTAATCTTGAAGAGAATCAAGGCAAGTTTTAGAGAAACAAAACCATGGACGAATATCACACATGAAAAAAAATAATGATACTGTTATGGATGTATCAGTCTAAAGATTCAAAAATCTCACCGACTTTTTTCTACAGAATTTAGTTATTACCATGCTCAAAGAAAATAACTCCACTAATCAACTCTAAGTTGGAGGATTATTCATTCAATCATATTATGAGTTCTTCAAAAACCTAATTAATTCTAACAAATGGCATACACAATCTAAAATAATCATTTAACTCTCAATTTATTTTTATGAAAAATCAGGCAAAATTTTGTGAAATTAAACTCACTCAAAATTTAATTGCAATAAACCTAAATAAAATGCAATAAATCTAAATATCTAAATCTCCTCTCCCACACGTAAAACTTACATTGTCCCCAATGTAAGGTGCAATGCAAAGAAAAGGACAAAAATAACACGAAATAATAAAGGAATGCAAAAAAAATAAATAAATAAAAAATAAAAAGATAAAGGAACGAACTCCCCTTAGGTTGCCTTCCAAGCAGCCCCTTTGTTTATTGTCTTTAGCTCGATTTATTGCTTTTTCCTTCACCCGGCATAGAATGGGTCTTTGAGATCCAATTGCGTCACGTCCTCTACCTGAAGACCTTCATAGAAAGGTTTGAGCCTATGACCACTCACCTTGAATACCTTTGAGGTTTCCAGACTCTGAACTTTTTCTGCACCATGAGGAAAGACATTAGTAATAACAAACGGTCCAATCCAGCAGGAACACAATTTACCTGGAAACAGACGAAGCCGCGATTGGTATAGGAGGACTTTTTGACCAACTTCAAATTACTTCCTAGAAATCATCTCGTCATGAAAACCCTTCGTCTTCTCCTTGTAAATTCTTGTCCTCTCATAGGCATCATTGCGAATTTTCTCTAACTCTTGAAGTTGCAACTTTCTGTGTTCTCCACTCTTATCCATCTTCATGTTGAAACTCTTGATGGCCTAGTTAGCTTTGTGTTCTAACTCTACTGGAAGGTAACATGGTTTCCCAAACACTAACCGGTAGGGTGACATACCAATGGGTGTCTTGTATGCAGTTCTGTACGCCCATAAAGCCTCATCCAAGCGCAAGCTCCAATCTTTTCTATTCGGGCAGACCATTTTCTCAATGATGGATTTGATTTCCTGATTTGACACCTCTGCTTGACCATTAGTTTGTGGATAATATACGGTTGACACCTTGTGGGTGACATGGTATTTCTTCAACAGAGCTTCCACGGTTCGATTACAAAAATGAGTTCCACGATCACTGATAAGAGCTCTCAGAATCCCAAACCTGGAGAATATATTAGACTTGATAAAATTTCTAACAACTTTAGAATCATCAGTTCAGGTGGCTTTAGCTTCCACCCATTTCGAAACATAGTCCACAACAAGCAAACTATAAATAAAATCGAAAGAGACAAGAAATGGTCCCATGAAATCAATGCCTCAAAATCAAAGATTTAACAAACAAGTATGGTAGTTTGTGGCATTTCAGTCTTTTGAGAGATATTACCTTTTTTTTGACAGTTTTAGCATGACTTACAAAAGGAGTAGACATCTTGAAACAAGAATGGCCAATAGAAATCACATTCAAGCACTTTTCTTGCTGTCCTTTTTGCTCAAAAGTGTCCTTCAGAAGCATAAGAGTGACAGAAGGTGAGAATGGAAGTAATCTCATTTTCAGGAACACACCTTCTAATCACTTAATCTGCACATTACTTCCACAAGTATGGATCATCCCATACATAATATTTCGCATCACTCTTTAACTTATCTCTTCGAGCCCTAGACAAATCAAAAGGTAAAGTGTTAACAACCAAAAAGTTTACAATGTCTGCATATCATGGTAAAGTTGTGCTTGCAGAAAATAATTGCTTATTAGAAAATGTTTCCTGCAATTGGAGTTCAGCATCTACGTTAGTTAAACGGCTTAAATGATCTGCAACACTATTTTATGTTCATTTTTTGTCTTTGATTTCCAGGTTGAATTCACTCAATAGAAGTATCCATCGTATTAGTTTTGGTTTCGCCTCTTTCTTTGTCATCAAGTAACGCAGAACTGCATGATCAGAGTAAATAATCACTTTAGTATCAAATAAATAAGGACGGATTTTTTCTAAAGCAAAAACAATAGCATCAAAGTGTTCTTTTTCAATTATGGTGTAGTTTCTCTAGGCATCATTTATAGTTCTGAACACATAATAGATGGCATGAGATGCTTTTCCAGTTCTTTAACCCAACACTACTCCTACTGCAAAGTTGTTCTCATCACACATGATTTCAAATGGGAAGTTCCAGTCGGGGGTTGAATGATTGGTGCAGAAGTCAACAGTTCTTTCAACTTATCAAATGTCATTTTGCATGCCTCATCAAATTCAAAAGCCACGTCCTTTTGTAACAATTTGCATAGGAGCAAAGCAATTTTGGAGAAGTCCTTGATAAACTTGCGATAAAAATCTGCATACCCAACAAAAGAGCGAACCTCCGGCACATTAGTGGGGTAAGGTAGAGATTGAATAATGTCAATTTTAGCTTTATGTACTTCAATGCCCTTAGATAAGATAACATGCCCTAGAACTATACCTTGTTCTACCATAAAGTAACACTTTTTTCAGAATTCAAAACAAGATTAGTTTCCATACATCTTTTAAGGATTAACTCAAGCTTATGTAAACAGTTATCAAATGAATCCCTATAAACTGTGAAATCATCCATAAAAACCTCTATGATATGCTGAATATAATCTGAAAATATACTTACCATACATCGTTGAAAAGTACCTGGAGCATTACAAAATCCAAAGGGCATGCGATGGTATGCAAATGTTCCAAATGGACATGTGAAGGTTGTCTTTTCTTGATCTTCTGGGGAAATTGCAATATGAAAATAACTTGAATAACCATCAAGAAAACTATAGTAAGAATGACCAGCTAACCTTTCAAGCATTTGATCAATAAACGGTAAAGGAAAGTGATCTTTTCGGGTCACATCATTTAATTTCCTATAGTCTGTACAAACCCTCCACCCATTTTGAACACGGGTGGTAACCAATTTATCGTTCTGATTCTTCATCACAGTTATCCCCGTCTTCTTAGGAACCACTTGTACTGGACTGACCCAACTGCTATCAGAAATAGGATAAATCATTCCAACTTCCAAAAGCTTGAGGACCTTTTCTTCACTACATCCATCATGGGTGGATTCAATCTTCGTTGAGGTTGACGGGAAGGCTTTTCTCCTTCATCAAGCAAAATGCGATGCATGCATGTGGATGGACTGATTCCTTTGATGTCTGCGATTGTCCAACCAATGGCTGTTCGATGGTCCTTGAGGACCTGCAACAATTTTTCTTTTTGCAGTGTAGTCAGTTCGTTGGAAATTATCACTGGCAATGTTTTTTCATCTCCAAGAAATACATATTTAAGGTGATTAGGAAGAGGCTTCAAATCCAAAATGAGGGCTTACTCAACAGAAGGTAGATGCTTTTCATTAGAAACATGCAAATCAACATATAAACCATTACTTGCTTGTTGTGACCTTGTAGGAGTGTTCAACATATCAACAGCTTCTCACAAACTGGGATTCAACGTTAATTCATCACTCTCTTTCTCTACGCTCTCACGAATAGCGACCTCCAATTCATCATTCCCATCAAGTTCAAAAACATCATGTGCTAGATCATCAATTACAATGATAGAATATACATCATTATCATCAACAGGAAATTTCATAGCATCATAGATATTAAATGTAATTATCTCACCATCAAATTCTATGGTCAATGTACCACTATGAACGTCAATTTTAGTTTTTGATGTTTTTAAGAATGATCTTCCTAACAAGATAGGGTTAGTTTGATAACTGTTTTCCATATCAAGAACATAAAATTCAGCAGGAAAAACCAAGTCATTAACTTGTACAAAGACATCCTCAACCACACCCTTTGGGTAGGCATTTGATCTATCAGCTAATTGAATTATCACACCAATTTTAGTTAAGGGGCCAAGTTTCAAAGAAGCATATACAGAATACGGTATGGCATTAATAGAAGCTCCTGAATCTATCATGGTCTTTTGAAACTTAGTGTTACCTATCGTGCAAGGGATAGTGAACATGCCAGGATCCGTGCATTTTACATGAAGTCTCTTTTGAATAATTGCAGATACAGTCTCTCCAACTTTAACCTTTTCATTTCCCTTTAGTTTCTATTTCCTCTTACTTGTGTACAATTGCTTTAAAAATTTAACATAACGAGTACTTGTTTAATGATAGCTAAAAGTGGATATTTACCTCGCATTTACTAAAAATCTCATGCAACTCATCATGATCTCGTTCATATTTCCTAGATCCTATCAAAGCTTGAAAAAAGGAGGTACATGTTTATAATCCGAAAGAGGTAGAAACTTACGCTTAGTTACCTCATTATCGTTGGGAGTACTCTTTTCTACTGTGATATATTCCTCATTTTCTTCCTTCAATGATGTAGGGGCTATCTTCACTGGAACTTCAACATCCCTGCCACTCCTCAACATGATTCCACTTACATTTTCCCTTGGATTTACTAACGTTTGAGAGGGTAGTTTCCTCGCATTCTGTAACTCCAACCGACTGACCACGTTAGCCATTTGACCTATCTGATTCTCCAAACATTGAATGCTAGCCTTGGTCTCCTGTTGAAATTGTAAAGTGTTAGTTGCAAGAGATTTAACAATATCTTCTAAAGACATACTAGAGTTAGAAGTTTGGCCTTTTTGTTGTCTAGGAGGGTATGGCTGATTATATTACTTGAAATTCTGTCGATTTTGATTCATAGATTGATTCACTTGTCGATTCCCATAGCTAATATTTGGATGATCCCTCCATCCCTAGTTGTACTTGTTTGAATAAGGATCATAATTCCTCTGTGGTTGTCCAGGAAAGCTACCGGCTGCATTTATGTGTTCAACGAATTCTTCTTGAAGTATTTGGCACATATCGGTTAGATGGCCTACCAATGAACAAATTCCACAAGCTTTTACTGTTTGCACATTACCTACAACCATTTGACAAATAAGAGTAGTTAGACTCGCAAGTTGTTGTTCAATGAATGAGACATTTACTTTTTTAACATATTTCGATGGCATGTTGAGTCTAGTGTTGAATTGTTGAGAATTGGGGCCATCGTTGCAATCAAGTTCCTTAAACTATCAAAGTAATTCAAAAAAAAAAAAAAAAAGATATATAGATGACAAACAAGTTAAAAAAAAAACTAGAATAAGAAAAACAAATAAAATTATATGCTAAAATTCTTAAAAACAATAAATTGCTTAAAAACTTAGAAAATTATGATATTTTTTTTTCAAAAATAAAATAAAATAACTAAAGAAGCACAAAAATAAATTAACACCACTCCCCGGCAACGACGCCAAATTTTGGTGTTCTATCGTAGGTACTCAAAAATAGTCCTTAAACCTCTAAAACTAATATAGTAATGGAAGTAAGGGTAGATCCTATGACAACAACACGGCGCCTGAGCGCTGTGTTGCTGTTTCAAATTCTGCATCATTTTTAGTATTTTCATCCTAACGTCCCCTCCCGATGTCTGATTGAGACGATTCAAGATGCGTTGGTAAGATAACGCAAAGGACTACAATTTTCTTCAGATACCATCTTCAAATTTGTTCATTTACCATGTCAAAAACGGGTCTCAAGATGAGGCTGAAAACCGATGCAAAACTTTTCAACTTGAAAGTTGATATATAATAATGTTTTGGTTATGTTTCATCCCTTTGACTCCTTCCATCATCCAATTGACCTCTAACACTCTAGAATCTTCATCACAATGTTAGAAGAAAGTTTAGAATATTTGTACTTTAGTCCAAGAACTTTCAATTTCTTCCATTGGTCCATTTTCACTTATTTCTTCCAAATTACGTCATATCCATCAAATTGCCACCAAATTACGTCATATCCAAGAGAGTTTACAAAAAGGAGAGGAAATGGTAAGGTGGTCGAGAGAGGAGGAGAGAGAGAGAGAGAGAGGCCACGTGAGAAGAGAGAAAACAGTGAGCTAATGAGTAAGAGAGAAAATAGCGAGGTGGCTAGGGGGAAAAAGGAGGAAATGCCACAAGAGAGGAAATAAAAAGAGCCAGTCGAGAGGAGAGAAAAGCTGAAAGCGAACTTCTTTGCAAAGGAGAGTGAACTGAAAAAGGCCATGGTTGATAAAAGATAAATGATGTTGGTATACAAGGAGTCCCTACTCAACTTTGAGGAATCTCACACACCCCTCCCCAATTTAATTAAGTCTTTGTTACAAGAATTCGAAGATGTGTTTCTTGAGGACAAGCCAAATGGACTACCACTAATTCGAGGTATTGAGCACCAAATTGACTTCATACCTGGAGCTGTCATTCCAAACCCACCAGCTTACCAAAGCAATCCCAAGGAGACGAAGGAGCTTTAAAGGCAAGTGGAGGAGTTGATGAGCAAAGGTTACGTGAGGGAGAGCATGAGCCCATGCATCTTGCCTGTCCTATTGGTGCCAAAGAAGGACAAAACTTGGAGGATGTGTGTGGACTGCAAGGCTATCAACAATATAACGATAAAATATCGTCACCCTTTACCTAGGCTAGATGATATGCTAGATGAGCTGTGATAATAGTGCAATTATCACGTTATTCATCCACTAATAATTGCATTTTCATGATTTATTAGCACCTAAATGTTCTAAGTACACTCATATTTTGGTTTAGGTTGTAAATGGATGAATACGGTGTAAATAAGGAGAAACAAGTGAAAAAGGACCAAGATGGAGGGAAGTGAAAGTTCAGGGACTAAAGTCCAAATACTATCAACTTGTTTCCAACCTTGTGATGAAGATTCGAGAGTGTTAGAGGTCAATTGGATGAAGAAAAGAGTCAAAGGGATGAAAGACAGCTAAAACATTATCAAATATCAACTTTCAAGCTGAAAAGTTTCGCACCGATTTTATCAAAACGCAACTTGAATCACCTCAATCGGACATGAAACAGGAAAGTTATGGCCATAATACTAAAGACTGTCCGACTGCATTTTATCAAAACCATGCGATCGCATGGTGTTTTTGCTGTGCGGTCGCACAGAGACGTTCAGCGATCTCCAAACCTCATTTCAATTGTTCCTTGTGATCGCAAGGCATTGTACCTTGCGATCGCAAGGAACATGCCAAAACCCTAATTTTCCACTTTCCTTCTATGACTCAAACTCCTTTGGTAACATATCTTGCACGACTTTTCAACCCTAAATACATCCCAAAACACCCCAAAACGCCTCATTCTTCATTCTACACCATTCTTTCATTGATTTTAGCTCAAGAAACTTATGAAAAACTAAACTAAAGGTGAAGCAAGGGAGGAACTCAATTGGATTCAGGGATTTCAGCATTATTTATTCATGCTCTTTGGTATTTATTTTGCTAAACATTTCTAGATCTAGATTTTCATATTTATGAATTAATTTTGAAATTGATTTAACATGTATTAAGTTTTTCATAGAATCAATCTTGTTTTTTCTATCGAACAATTGAACTATGTGTTGAATCTTTATTTCATTAAATCTATTGGTGTGATTATTTACTTTCTTATGCTACATGTATATGAACGATTTATAATGTGATTTCAATAGATGATTTATAATGTTAAATAATTCTAGGGTTTATGTTTTCCCATATTTTGAATTAGATTTGAGTTAGATTTAACATTTATTCAGATTTTCTTGGATTTAATCACGTTTCTTCCATTGAATAATTAAAATACTTTTTCAAATTTGATTTTCAAATCATTTATTGGTGTGATTTAATTACTGCTATATGTTAGAGATATATAGTCGCTCTTTAAGTCTGATTTCAATAAATTGATGTATGATTATGTTTTGGGAAACATAATTTCTAGGATTACATGTGCAATTAAATTGGTTTGTATCGTTTAAATCATCCGATTAGAAAGTTAGGACAAAAACTTCTAATTGAGTAGAGAATGCATGAATTGTTGATGTTGATTAATCCAATCTAATTGAGGGAACCCCGAAACTTCACTATTTTACATATTATATTAAATTTCATCATTATTTCCGGTGACATTTACATTTGAATGCAATAAACAAATTCCCTTCATCAAATTCACGAGAACCCAAAGTTATTGAACCCCTTGAATCACTTTTCCATCTCCCTATGGATACGACACCCCAAAGCTATACTACAACACCGCGTAACACTTTGGGCGTAATCAAATTTTGGCACCGTTGCCGGGGAGATGGTACAACAAATTGAGGGATTCGATTGCAAAAGGGTGACTTCGTTCCTTTTTCAATCTTTTATTTCAATTTATTGTTTTCTTTAGTATTTTGCATTTTAATTTTGTTTTACTTGTGTTTTATGAGCAAGTATCGAGACGAGCGAGGAAGATTTGTGGAAACACCTCTCATAGAGTTTGAACATTTCTTTAACCCTGTTTTTGATTCTGCATCTTTTGACACGAACACCACATCACATAATACAATGTCTGACAGTGAGCATGATGCGACGTATAGAACTTTGCATGATTATTTGCACCCCACGCGTACATCTACACTTTCATGTATTATATTTCCACCCAACATGCCACGTATAGATTTTAAACCTGGAATGATTCAACTTCTTCCAAACTTTCATGGACTTGAAAATGAAAACCCGTATGTGCATGTTAGGGAATTCGAGGAGGTTGTAGCAACCTTCCACAATCAACATGGTACAATGGATGCAATAAGGCTCAAATTCTTCCCATTTTCCCTTAAGCAAAAGGCTAAGAGCTGGTTGTATTCATTGAGACCACGTTCGATTGGGACTTGGGCTGAAATGACTTAAGCGTTCTTTGGCAAATACTTTCCCCATCACAAAACTACTGCTTTGAAAAAATAGATCTCTTCTTTTATCAAAAAGGAGAGTGAAACTTTATATCAAGTATGGGAAAGGTACAAAGAATTGCAAGCTCTCTGTCCGCACCATGGTTATGAAAGTTGGCGCGTTGTGAGTTATTTTTATGAGGGATTGTTACCTAGATAGCGTCAGTTTGTTGAAATGATGTGTAATGGTGATTTCCTACAAAAAGATCCAGATGATGCTATAGGATATTTAGATGACTTAGCTGAGAAAGCCCACACGTGGACTGGCCCTAGTGCCACTGATAGCACCAATAGGTCACGAGCCATAGGAAATCCTTCTAGTGCAGACATCTATCATCTTAGGGAAGAAGACAACCTTAAAGCTAAGGTAGAAACCCTCACTAGAGAACTAGAAGCCCTATCTACTAAGGAATCAAAAACCACCCGATCTGTTTCCCGTGCTGAGACCTTAGAGCCTTGTTTTGTGTGTGGAGGAAGTAACCACCCTGCGCAAAAGTATGCCACTTATGCTGAGATGAGGGGACTTTATGAGGAACACTGTAATGCTTTAGGCATATATCAAAAGCCCTACACTTCCTACTCTGAAACTTATAACCCAGGGTGGCGGAATCACCCCAATTTTAGTTGGAAATCTGAAAACCAACAATCCACCCAACAAAATCGAGCTTACAATGTACCTCAACATCAAATCACGACCTCAAGGAATTCCTTAGAAGACACCTTACATGCATTTATCGAGGCACAGGGTAAAACGAACCAAAAGTTTGAGACTATGATTGGCCAGATAGTTGAGGAAAACAAGGAGATAAAGAGTCATATGTCTAAATTAACTAATGCCTTGGCTGTGGGGGAATGTAGGAAATTTCCAGCTCAAACTTAACCAAATCCTAAGGGGCAATACATGGGACAAACCTCAGGATCTAATGTAAACAATCTTAGGGAGGTAAATGCCATAACCACTAGGTCAGGGAAAGTCATAGAACCAATCCCTAGACCTATGGAAATTGAAAAAGAGTCTAGTGAGCCTGAAGAGGGTAGCCCTAGGAAGGAAGTGATGACAAATCCAGTGATAGCACCTTTCCCACTAGCTCTTAAGTCCATCTCAAAATCTACTGGTCAATATAGTGAAGTCTTAGAGCATCTAAAGCACGTAAAAATCAATTTGCCCTTTTTGCATGTGATTTCACAGATTCCTACATATGCTAAAGTCCTTAAGGATTTATGCACTATCAAAAGGAAACATAATGTCAAGAAAACCGCTTTCTTGACCGAGCAAGTGAGTGCTGTGATTGAACAAAAGACCCCACCGAAGTATAAGGATCCTGGTTGTCCTACTGTTTCGTGCATCATTGGGAACCATGAGATTAGACAATCTCTTCTAGATTTAGGGTCTAGTGTCAACCTCATGCCTTATGCTATTTACATGTCATTAGGTTTGGGTGAGATGAAGCCTACATCTGTGGCTTTACAATTAGCTGATAGGTCCACTGTTAGACCTAGGGGTGTAGTTGAGGATGTCTTGATTCAAATTGATAAATTTTACTACCCTGTTGATTTCTTGATTTTAGACTTAAAAGAGGATATAAATGTTAATTCTAAGATTCCTATCATTCTTGGTAGACCATTCCTTGCTTTCTGACTAATGCTCTTATAAATTGTAGGAACGGTCTAATGAAACTATCATTTGGGAATATGACCTTAGAAGTTAACATCTTTCATGTCACTAAGCAGGTTGAGGAAGATGATGCATGTGACCAAACATACGTAATTGATGCACTCACTCAGGAGGTAGCTGATGATATGTTTCTTGGACCACCGCAAGAAACTCTAGAACTAGATGAATTGGACGCAGCCATCGATGAACATACCCCCACTCCAAATTTTGAGTCTTTCCATAGTAACCCCACGCATGTATTTGATGGAGGCGGAGGAGCCATACAAATAGTTATGTCCAATGAGTTTGGTGCACCACAAGGAAACTTGGGATCGCCCTTACTAGATGCAGGCTAGGGAGGAAACATTGGGTCGAGCCAAAAACAATAAACAAAGGTACTGCTTGGGAGGCAACCCAAGGGGAGTTCGTTCTTTTTCTTCTGCCTTTTACTTTTACATTTTTATTCTAGTTAATTTTGTTATTTTCTTTGCTTTACCATTCCATTGAGTGCTTTCGGCTCTTACACTTTATGTTTATGTTGATTCACTACATTATTATGTGATATTTGTCATTCCCTTCATTTATTTTTCATGTTTATGCATTGAGGACAATGCAAAATTTAGTTGGGGAAGGATCTGTTGGATTTTGTTGTGAATTGCATGTGAGTTTTCAGAAATTTTTATGGTTTGAGTCTCTAATTTTCTACATGTTTATGCTTTTGAATGATAACACATGCCACTAGGAATTAATTTTGTTTGTGAAAATCTAGATGTCATGACACTTGCTAAACTGTTCGTACACACAAGCCTTGTGGTAAGTTGGTAGTTTAACACATGTAGCTAGAGAGTCTCTTGTTGAAGTTTTTCTTGTAAGATAATTGGTGAAGATTGAGAGCCACAATATACTAAAATATGGCATAAGCGTTCATTGATCTTGTGAATTGAAAACTCCTTTGAGAATAACACTAAATGGTTTGTGGTAAGGTGGTGGATTACTTGCGAAATGATAAAGGTTAATTTAGGACTGACATTGGGCCTTCAACCTTTCTTTTCAATACCCCTAGTATCCACGTTGAGCCATACACATATATATCATTTTCTTCATGCACCTATGTTATCCATACTTCTCCACATTGGAGTACAACTTTTGCGCATATTTTTCTATCTTTTTACTTCCAAGTGTGTAGTAGGTATTAGATGATTATTTGTGAAGAAGAGAAGCAAGGAAAATGACAAGAATTGTCTAGTGTCGGGTATTGGAGAGTTTTAAAAAAAAGAACGAAAAAAAGAAAGAAAAAAAAGAGAAAAAAAAAGAACGAAAAAAAAAAGATTGATTTTGGGGTTTGAAATGCCAAAATAGGTATTTATTGGAAGCTGTGATCGATCGAGATGTTTGATAAGGTATCTAACTACGTACTTGGAAGTATTTGAATTTTTATATCCTTTCTTTTCATACGATCCAACCTGAACTTCATTACAACCCTTTGTATTGACTGTTTTGATCCCTAGTAGGCTGTGGTAAGAAGTTGAATTCTCATTTGGTAGTATGCCTATCACAGAATCAATGTTTGCTTGTTGCTTGTTCATAAATATTTAAGCCACCAATTTTAAGTGTACATCTTCTCAGCTCCATAGAGAGAAATCCTGCACCAAACTCTTTGATACTAGTGAGTTATGGAGCTGAACTTTCAGCTTGAGATATACTTGATGTTGCATGTGTTAGGGTTGGCGGTAAGATGGCTATGGCTTGACACACACTCACATATTTGGCATGTGTTCTTGACATCCTGGTAATCATGACACTATTAATTTCTTTGTGGTGTTGAGTTTGAAAAGAGTATGGACTATGGATAAATTAGAACTTGATAATTTAAATTGCAATTTTGACTAGTCGTTGATCATTTTATTTTGTATTAAATTGCTAGGGACTAGCAATAAGCAAGTTGGGGGTGTGATAATAGTGCAATTATCACGTTATTCATCCACTAATAATTGCATTTTCATGATTTATTAGCACCTAAATGTTCTAAGTACACTCATATTTTGGTTTAGGTTGCAAATGGACGAATATGGTGTAAATAAGGAGAAACAAGTGAAAAATGACCAAGATGGAGGGAAGTGAAAGTTCAGGGACTAAAGTCCAAATACTATCAACTTGTTTCCAACGTTGTGATGAAGATTCGAGAGTGTTAGAGGTCAATTGGATGAAGAAAAGAGTCAAAGGGATGAAAGACAGCCAAAACATTATCAAATATCAACTTTCAAGCTGAAAAGTTTCGCACCGATTTTCAGTCTCATATTGGGACTGGTTTTTGACACAGTAGATGATCGAATTGGAAGTTTACATCTGAATAGAAGTTGTAGCCCTTTTAGTTATCTGTTCAACGCAACTTGAATCACCTCAATCAGACATGAAACAGGAAAGTTATGGCCATAATACTAAAGACTGTCCGACTGTATTTTATCAAAACCATGCGATCGCATGGTGTTTTTGCTGTGCGGTCGCACAGAGACGTTCAGCGATCTCCAAACCTCATTTCAATTGTTCCTTGTGACCGCAAGGCATTGTACCTTGCAATCGCAAGGAACATTCTGAAACCCTAATTTTCCACTTTCCTTCTATGACTCAAACTCCTTTGGTAACATATCTTGCACGACTTTTCAACCCTAAATACATCCCAAAACACCCCAGAATGCCTCATTCTTCATTCTACACCATTCTTTCATTGATTTTGGCTCAAGAAACTTATGAAGAACTAAACTAAAGGTGAAGCAAGGGAGGAACTCAATTGGATTCAGGGATTTCAACATCATTTATTCATGCTCTTTGATATTTATTTTGCTAAACATTTCTAGATCTAGATTTTCATATTTATGAATTAATTTTGAAATTGATTTAACATGTATTAAGTTTTTCATAGAATCAATCTTGTTTTTTCTATCGAACAATTGAACTATGTGTTGAATCTTTATTTCATTAAATCTATTGGTGTGATTATTTACTTTCTTATGCTACATGTATATGAACGATTTATAATGTGATTTCAATAGATGATTGTGATAATTGTTAAGGAGATCTAGAATTTAGGATGTGTTTTTCATTATTTAAATAATTCTAGGGTTTATGTTTTCCCGTATTTTGAATTAGATTTGAGTTAGATTTAACATTTATTCAGATTTTCATGGATTTAATCACGTTTCTTCCATTGAATAATTAAAATACTTTTTCAAATTTGATTTTCAAATCATTTATTGGTGTGATTTAATTACTGCTATATGTTAGAGATATATAGTCACTCTTTAAGTCTGATTTCAATAAATTGATGTATGATTATATTTTGGGAAACATAAATTCTAGGATTACATGTGCAATTAAATTGGTTTGTATCGTTTAAATCATCCGATTAGAAAGTTAGGACAAAAACTTCTAATTGAGTAGAGAATGCATGAATTGTTGATGTTGATTGATCCAATCTAATTGAGGGAACCCCGAAACTTCACTATTTTACATATTATATTAAATTTCATTATTATTTCTGGCGACATTTACATTTGAATGCAATAAACAAATTCCCTTCATCAAATTCACGAGAACCCAAAGTTATTGAACCCCTTGAATCACTTTTCCATCTCCCTATGGATACGACACCCCAAAGCTATACTACAACACCGCATAACACTTTGGGCGTAATCAAGCTGCATGGTGCTCGTATTTTTAGTAAGATTGACCTTAAAAGTGGGTACCTCAGATTCGTATGCGGGAGGGTGATGAATGAAAAACGGCATTTAAAACTAAATATGGGTTGTATGAGTGGTTGGTCATGTCATTTGGTCTCACTAATGCACCAAGCACCTTTATGTGATTGATGAACCATGTTTTGCGTACTTTCATAGGAAAATTTGTTGTGTTTTATTTTGATGACATCTTAATCTATAGCAAGACCCTAGATGAACATTTGGAACAATTAAGTTGTGTGCTTGTAGTGCTAAGGAAAGAATAACTGTATGCTAATTTAAAAAAGTTACTTTTTGCATGGAAAATGTTATCTTTCGGGGATTTGTGGTTGGGGCTAATGGGGTAGAAGTGGATGAAGAAAAGACTAAAGCTATAAAAGATTGGCCAACACCTAAGAGTATAACTGAAGTTAGGAGTTTCCATGGGCAGGCTAGTTTTTATAGGCGGTTTGTAAAGGATTTTAGCACAATCACTACACCACTCACTGAAATTGTTAAGAAGAGCGTAGGTTTTCATTGGGGTGATGCACAAGAACATGCATTTAATACTATCAATGATAGATTATGTAAGGCACCCGTGTTGGCATTACCTAACTTCGACAAAACATTCGAGATTGAGTGTGATGCATCAGGAATAGGTATTAGAGTAGTGTTGATGCAGGATCAAAGGCCTATAGCTTATTTCAGTGAAAAGCTGAATTAGGTTGCTTTGAACTATCCTATATATGACAAGGAGTTGTACTCGTTTGTTCGAGCATTGGAGACTTGGTGCACTACTTGTGGCCTAAGGAGTTCGTGAAACACACCGATCATGAGTTATTGAAGCACTTGTGGGGGTCAAGGTAAGTTGAACAAAAGGCACCGAGGTGGATGGAATTTATGGAGTCATTTCCCTACGTCATCCAGTATAAACAAGGTAAGGAAAATGTGGTTGCGGATGTGTTATCTCGAAGGTATGTGCTTCAAAATTCTTTAAGTGCTCGTTTACTTGTCTTTGAACACATTAAAGGCATTTATGGGAGTGATCTTAATTTCTCTAGCATTTATGAATCATGCAATAAGAGGGCTATCAATAAATTTATAAGTATGATGGGTATTTGTTTAGGGAAAATAAGTTGTATATTCCAAATTGTTCTATTCATGAATTGTTGGTAAGGGAAGCACACTGTGGGGGTTTAATGGGTCATTTTGGTGTACAAAAGACTTTAGACATGATAGTGGAACATTTCTATTGGCCTAAAATGAGATCTGATGTAGAACGGGTTTGTGGGAAATGCATAACTTGTAAACGGGCTAAGTTTAAACTTTTGCCTCATGTGTTGTATACTCCTTTGCCTACACCTAGTGAACCTTGGTGGATATTTCAATGGGTATTGTGTTGGGTTTACCTAGGACAAAATGGGGTTGAGATTCAATATTTGTTGTGGTGGATAGGTTTAGTAAAATGGCACACTTTATACCATGTCACAAAGCCGATGATAGCACAATATTGCAGACTTGTTCTTTAGGAAGATAGTATGTTTGCATGCGGTCCCTAGAAGCATAGTGTCAGATCGAGATGTTAAATTTTTGAGTCATTTTTGGCATGTTTTGTGGAATAAGTTAGGCACTAAATTGTTGTTTTCTACCACTTGTCATCCACAAACCGATGGGCAAATTGAAGTAGTTAATAGAACCATGACTCAATTGCTTCGTACGGTAATCAATAAGAACTTGAAAAGTTGGGAGGAGTGTTTACCTTTTATTGAATTTGCTTATAATAGAGCTATACACTCGACTACTTTATTTTCACCAGTTTGAAGTTATTTATAGGTTTAATCCACTAACACCTTTGGATTTGTTGCCTTTGCCTGTAAATGAACGAGGTAGCATCGATGGTAAGCGAAAAGCTGAGTTGGTAAAGTCAATGCACGAGAAGGTCAGGATACAAATTGAGGAGAAGAGTAAGCTCGTAGCAAAAAAGCAAACAAAGGTAGAAAGCGCATGACATTTGAACCATTAGACTGGGTTTGGGTGTATTTCGGGAAGGAGCACTTTCAGGATTAGAGGAAGTCTAAGTTGCAACCGCGTAGGGATGGCCCATTCCAAGTCATCGAGATAATCAACGATAATGCCTACAAAGTGGATCTCCCAAGTGAGTATAATGTTTAAGCTACATTTAATGTTGCTGATCTATCGCTGTTTGATGAGGTGCAGATTCGAGGGCGAATCCTTTCAAAGAAGAAGATGATGATATGATCCAAGGTGCCATCGAGACGAGGGCAAGTCTAAAGAAATATCCATTGCTAGTGGAAGAAGGATCGATGACTAGATCGAGGGCAAAGCAGGTGAAAGAAGTGATGGCATTGCTTGTTCAAGCTACGGTTGACGATATGGGGATCATGGCGAAGATTGGAGCAAGTTCCATATTGGGGTCGAGGTCGGAATCAGGATGGATAAGCTTGATTCAAGCAGCTGAACCTGGAAGCCAAAGTTAACCAGCATATTACATGGGATAGTGGCGCCCCCGTGCCCAACTGAAGCAGCATATTATAGGGGGTATTGGCGTCCCCGTGCCATTCCAAAGCGCCCAACTGGGAGCACCCCTGTGCCGAAAAGAAAAGCACCTGTGCCACATCTGGGGAGAAATTTTATTTTTTCGCGAATTTCCCTATTTTACTAGAATTCTATGTTTAGTCAATCTCCTACCTTATTTATGAGATTATGCACGTTTTTACCTAGTTTTTAGGGTTTGGTATAAATACCAAAAAATTTCATTGTATTAGGACTTTTGACAAATTATTAATTGAGAGGCTATTGCTTTCCTTGTTCTTCATTGAACAATCAATCGAACTTATCAAGATCTAAATCTTATAGTGTTCAAACATCGGATCATGGGTTTCAATGCATCGTTGTTATCATCGAGTTTTTTGTTTCACCTTGTTGGGTTCAAATCCAAAATGGGGTTTAATTGGCGTTCTTGGGTTTCGTATCAATCTAGTTGTAGGTTTCGTAGTCACCATTGCTACGGAGTTCGCATCACGATTGGGCTGGAAATGTCAATGATCGAAAAAGTACTTCCAGAGGCTATTTTTATGTACTAATCTTGTAGCTTAGATGAGTAACAAATAAAATTCTATCTCATTGTCCACAACAAAGGCTGAATATATAGATGTAGGAAGTTGCTGTACTCAACTGCTATGGATGAAGTAGATGTTGAGTGATTATGGAGTTGAACAGGGTGTTATGACCGTGTTTTGTGATAACACGAGTGCTATCAATATTTCCAAAAATTATGTTCAACACTTTCGAACCAAACATATTGAGATATGACATCACTTTATTCGAGAGCTTGTAGAGAACCGTGTTGTAGCTCTTGAATACATCTGATGTAAACCCACATAGAGAAGAACTACGAAACCCATGATTAGATTGAAATCAAACCAAAGAAAACCAAAATAATCAAAGTTTTGGATTTGATTCGAAAATAACGAATCAAAATAACAAACAAAATGTAAACGAATGTTGACCCTTTTGATTGAGTATTTGAGAATCTCACCTAGTTGATTTAAACGCCACAAGAATGATTCTTAATAAGTTCGCAAATTATCCAACGAAGAATAATGGATTGAAAGCAAATTTATCTCGCAACATAATTCTCAATAATTTGTTGTGTGTTATAATAAAATAATAGGTCCTATTTATATGTAACACATGTAAACCCTAGTCTAAACAGAAATAGAGTCATTACAAAAGATACCAAGAATAGTATTTTAACATAATAGAAGATTAAGCTATATTTGGAAAAATTCACATCCAGATTGGTCTATACGGTCACATAGTATGAACACATGCGGTTGCATAGAACAAACGTTTAGCCTCAAGTTTGGTTCGGTAGTACGGTATGTGACCGCAACCCTTTTAAGCTATGTGGTCACTTAGCTTTAATTTTGAATCCTCTTTTTCCTTGTGCAAAATTTAGTTCCATTTTCGGATTGTACTCATGGATAGAAATCTGACACCCAAGCTGAAAGTTATGCATGTTTTCATCAATGCTGCTCATTTTTTTCAAATATCTTCCAAATCTTGAATCCACCGTACCCATCTTGATTTCTCCTTCATGTCCAACATATAAGTTTTTATTTTGCTTGTTGGGCTCGAGCTCTTGGCTTCTGTATCTTGGACAACTCATTCCATGGCCTCCTTGATCCTCCTTAACTCTCGATCTTGTTTTTGGTTTCTCTTCAAGTCGAGTCGGATCTTTGTAAGTTTGTTGCCTTTCTTGGATCACATCATCCACTCTCTCTTCGAAAGGATTCAACCTCGAATCCATGCCTGCATCAAACGAAGCAACACTAGAAATGTCGATGATAGGAATTATAATATACTTACCCTGAAAGCCCAAGTTGTTGCCATTGTTCTCAATCATGGCAATGAAATGGAATGGTTCATCTCCTATACGGTATAGTTTGGACCTCATTTGAGTTTGTATCCACCTCTTTCATATGTACAACCAATCACCATCGCCTGGGTCAAATCGTATACACCTCGAAAGCGTCATTTTGCAAGCTTGAGACATTTCAAAAACAATCTTCTCTTTTCCATCTAAACTACCACTTACATCAATAGTTAAAGTGATAAGACCTTACAAAATTAGAGGATTAAAATCATAAACCATATCATAACATGTGTAAGAAGTAATAGAAGCTATCAAATTAGTTCCTAACACATCCCATCCAATTTTCCACAAGTAGTTACGTAGATTAAGATCAATATATCTCAAATATTTATCATGCACATCTAAATCCTTACCACATATTATGGTATCATCACATAACATGTGACCTCTCAATTTAACAAGCATACATAGACCCTTGCAATATACTATATTATCATAAACTAGTAAAAAAATTCCTATGAATGCACATAATAAACGATTATTTAATCCCATGAAAATATTAGATTGACTAGTGAGTTCAAACGACCTAGCTAACCACATATAAGTTTCAGAGTTAATCTTATAATCTAGTTTACAAAAAACATATGACCTATGCAAATCACCAAGTATATCATCTAATTTAGGTGTAGTTATGAGGTTAAAATTACATGCACCAAGTGAAAAATTATTCCTACATGCTAGACCATCATCTAACCTATGTGTGGAATGATGATACCTTGTCGTTGGTGAGTCATTGCGCATCCTCCATGTCTCATCCTTCCTAGGTACTAGTAGCAATGACACTGCACATGGACTCATGTTTCCCTTCATATCAGCTTTGACATTCATCCCCCTGCATATGAACTCCTTCCATTACCCTTGACGCTCATTTGTCTCCTTGGGGAACACATATTCTACCTCATGTAATAAAGAAATAACCAAACTATGGTGGGGTTGGTTAGTTTCAACCACAAGCCGATATTCAATGCCCGGATTGGATGGTATCCTAATAGGCTTGTTCTCATTGACCAAGTCTTCGAAATCCTACAAGACAGAAATAACCAAACTAGGGAAGGATTTATTAGTTCTCACTAAAGCCCTCTCAATTTCACTCTTTTTTTTTATGTAAGCTCACTTCTGACTTTTCTTTTCTCTCTGAAGTTTTTTTTTTCTTTTTTCTCTTGTGGCTGAGATTCCATTTTCTTCCCTTTCCTTCGACAATTCATTTTTACCCTTAGAAATAGCTACATTTCCTTTGTTGTTGTCCCACTTCGATTTCAAGGATAAGTTAAAACCTGAGCTCTTGGCCTTCGCATCTTGGACAACTAATTCCATGGCCTCCTTGATCCTCCGGTAACTCTTGATCTTGTCTTTAGTTTCTCTTCAAGTTGAATTGGATCTTTGTAAGTTTGTTGCCTTTCTTGGATCACATCAACATCTCTATAGAAAACCAATTAGCTGACATATTTACGAAATCATTAGATGGTTTGCGGTTTGAATCTCTTAGGAAAGTCATTGATGTCGGTGTACCGCTTTAAGTAGGTACTTAGTTTCATGCATGTACTACTCATAGGATTCATTATCTGTATATCTATATATATATATATATATATATATATATATATATATATATATATATATATATATATATGGCTTTGGACATTTTATGGTGTAATTAAATTATCTTTTGTGATCAAGTATGCATTCATTTGACGTGTACCGTAGTTTCCATTACTTTTGCTAGATTTAATGTGGAGTACTGAGTATAGGTTTCTTCATGTACTATCTACGTAGCACACAATATAATCTTGTTGGTGAGTCTTGACCGCGTCTGTGAGATTTAGGATGGCTGTCATCTGTTGGTAAGGTGACCTTGAACATGAATTGACCTTAATTTAGATAACATAAGCTCACATATAGTCTCCGTATCATAAGTTACACAATGTTTCATCTTATACTATTTTTCAAATCCTATTTGATTCGAGTAATTAAGCTTGTGGGGTTTCTCAAAACCTGATACCCTATGGTCAATTGACTTGGAGTCATCGGTCCAACACTTTTTACAGGGGTCATCTTAGTCGCTTAATGGAAAATGGTCTGCACATAGGATTTAAAAGAACACTAATGAGTTGAAAAATAAAAATATATTATATGATCAAAGTCAGGGGGAGAAAAGAACAATTTTCATAAAATTGAGCTTCGTTTAAAGGTCCTAAAAGACTTATTGGTTTGACTTTCATTAGTAGGAGAATACACTTAATAGTAATGTTTAAGATGTTATTTCTCACAAATTTAAGGTTTGGAGTCTTGTTCATAACAACATAGTGTCACTTAATACACATAGTAACTTATACACTGTACTCCTTTTAAACTTGATTTGAGTATGTGGGAAAGGTATTTTATTTATGATGCATTCGTTGTAACATTTTCATTTTTTATTCATCATATATGTTGGAGTACGTCCCATGAATTGGGGATTTAGATTGTTGTTTTGGTGTCATTTACATCGCATTTTCTTTTTTCACACTGCGACATGACGTCACGTCACTGTGGCATGCCGTCAAGGCACACGTCAAGGCATTGCGTCATGTCAACAAGCATCGCATCCCGATGTCAAAGCACCATGTTACGACATCAAGACACTGCTTACCGGTGTCATGGCACCATGTCATCTCCGTCCATGCATTGCATAGTTCCGTCCATAGTTAGTTTTCTAGTGTTATTTTGCATCAGTTTGCATGACCATGATCTAATTGTCTAGTTTTTGTTGGGTTGGTGTCATTTTTTTCATTTCACGTACACTATTGCATTTCATTCAGTAGTATCATCTGTTGCATCTATTGATTGGTTATCCTGCTCATTTATCATAGATGTCGCCTAAAAGAGCTAGGACTATAGCACAGACATCGGGTGCGTCCACCTTGTATAGTTGGTCTATCTTTATTTCTGCCGTTGCCCAAGATACCTTTGAGTCGTAGTTTTCTTTGAGACTAGTTTAGTAGAGCGATGGTAATCATGTCTAATCTCTCCCCCGACCTCGTTGCCATTTTCACTTTCGGGGGTTGGGAACCGTTACTTGCTGAGTTAACACCTCCTCCTAGTCTACTCGTTCAGGAGTTTTACGCTAATATTCATGACGTTAGTGATTCGACTGTTAAGGTCTTTATTGACGATTAAAATCATTCACAATGTCATTACGAGTCTAGTTCATATTCATCGAGTCGTTCACCCCTTATTCCCGTATTTATCGGTTGATACCCTTCTGACGGACTTTCGTATCCATTCAACGATGTTTAACAGACCATTAGATGGTAGTCTTCATGCGATCTGCACTGGATCTCTTCCTACTGATCACCACATTCTGTTACGCATTGCGTATACGAATCTGTGGCCGGTGTTACATACTTCTTCATTACCTATGGGGAACGCCCGATTCCTGTACGCCTTATTAATTGATGACTCTATTGATCTACCGTCCTTCATATGCCATCAGATTTTACGCATTTTTCAAGTCACGGGGACTAAGGTGGGGCTTTTTTATGTATGTTTGATTTATCGACTAGTGACAGCACTTGGGGTTAGTTTTCCAAGGAGGTTCTAATGAGGGTTTCCTGATCGATTGGCCATACTACCATTTCCCAGAGTAGGTCTCATGCTTCTTCTGAGCCAATTGATCCGACTGTGCTAGCTGATCCTATCGATGACCTCATTTCTTTTTATCCGTCAGATATCCCTACTTCTACTTCTGCTCCACCACCTTCTGATATTCCTTCTACGTTTATTTCTGCTCCTCTTCCTACTAATACTATTCCTACATCTACATCTGTTCTCGTAGATCCATTGGTTGTGCTGATAGGACATATGTCTATACTGATCGAGTAGTAGGCTCAGATGATTACGGAGATTACTCAGTTGAGAGCCACTACTAATTCCCATACTGTAGAGTTTGCTACCCTACGTGGGGTAGTCGGCTATCTTCAGTGGGGTTTGCAATGGATTAGACTACAATGGGATGAGAGTGCAGCTTTTGATGAGGAGACTGATGCTGATGCGACATAGTTGTTAGGTTGCCCTTTGTCATTTGTGACAAAAAGGAGGAGTAGTAATTAGATATTATTTTGACTGATGCTTTTGAAAGTACTTAAAAAAAATTTTGATTTGACATTAACATAATGTATTTAAAATTTTGATTCAGAGGAATATGATATTTTCATTTTAACTGGATTAAGTTTTGATATTTAGTGATATCAATGTTTTCTTTTTGGTATGTTAGTTTACATTGATATTGTATCTTAATTTAGCTGGTATGACTTATGAATAACTGTTTGAATTGTTTTTTCAGGCGAGACAGTTGGTTTGGGGAATGGTAGTTTTTTTTATTTGTGTCTGTATTTTAACTACCTTGACTTCATATTTGTAGTTTTGTCACAGAATACCAAATGGGGAGCTTGTTAGGTTTTATTATAATTGGCAAGTTTTGTGAACAAAAAAAAATGAAATTAATATGATGTAAAAGTCAAGGAGTAAGTTGCAATTTGTATAAATTGAGTTGTATAGGTTCTAGGGTTCAAGTATGAAAAGAGGAGAAAAATGGAGCTACAAGTTCGCTAGCTTATCTCCATGTCTTCGGTTGAGTGGCAGAAACAAAAACTTCATTGATCGCCTACCGCATTGTCCTCGTTCAAGCAACAACCTATCCCTCTCCTATTGCTAAGCCCTCACTCGAGCGACAATGTTTTTCGGAAAATTTTGTTTTGCGATTTTAAGGCTATTTATCCGGCCCATACAACCCTAAACCTACAGTATAAATACTACACGCCTCCAAACAAATTTCTTTAGGTTGAACATTGTGAAAAACTTCATATTACTTCCTTAATGGCATTCAATCTCATTCTTGTTTTCTTCATTGCTTTGCAATCTGATTTTCATAGTTGATTCTTTCTTTGCATTGAAAAAATATCATCTCTTGAACCAAAAACCAAATCATTACTTCCTAAACATTTGCCAGAGTTCTGAAGATCAAAGGAAGGTGACTGGAGTTTCAGCTGTTGGAAAACGCGGAGTTCTTCATTGATCCACGAGAAATAGACAAATTTATAAAGTCGAGAATTGGTGTAGAAGCACGCAATTTAGAAGGGCCTTGAAAATTACAATCATGAGGTCAGAAATTATTAATGGTAGTCGTGTCTGACGGACTGTAACTTTAAATTCGTTTATAATGTATTGTTACTGGCTTGGGCCTGAAGTATTTACCCAGTTGAGAGTTTCTTCGTTATCATTTCATGTGTTATTTACTGTTTTTCATATAACTACGACAGGTCAACATAGGAAAACTAAATTGATTGATTGACCATCTAGAAATAATTAAAAGTGACTTGTTCCTTTTTAATTCCGCATAATCACCTATTCAGCCCCCCTCTAGGCATAATTTGGGTTGAACTACGTAATTTCAAATTGGTTCAAAAATATCATACTACTTGGAATTTTGATGATACTTTGTGAGAAATACACTATAGTTAGATTTAAATCGAAAAATATCTAATCCTTACACATAATTGTTGTTAGTTTGCAATGTGATCTATATAATTTTGAACAATTGGAGGTTTATTGTATTTTTGTTCAAGAATTATAATAGAAGAAGAATTCGACATGTACTGTACACTAAGAAAAGAAAAAACTAATGTTGAGATCAAAATAGAAGAAAATTGGCGAAAAAAATAAAGATAAGCTTGGCTATCGCCCAATCTATAACTGGTCTATCATATGATGCTTTAATGATGATGTAGATGGTCTTTGATTTGTACCGGGCTATTGTCCGATCTATAATTGAGCGATTGCCCAGCCTATCAAAACTAGTCATTAGGCTTTGTTCCAATTTTGATTTCTGGTGACTTTTCATAAAAAAAATTCAACACTTTCATGGATGATTGGCACTATTTCATGGTGATGTTTGCAAAATATAAATAGGTGATAGTTCTCCATAAGCAAAGTATTTTTAACGACATAAAAGAACCACAAAAAGTGTTCTCAATTTAATTATCTATCACAAACAAAGTTCCTAGTGTTCTTCAAATTCTTCAAAAAAAAAAAAAGTGCTTAAGTGTTTTTTCTTAAAGGCTTGTTATAATTAGGGTTGGGCCCATAAACCAAAAATTGCAAACCCAACCCGAATCTGGTCGGGTTGGGTCGATTTAGAATAAAAATAGGTTGGATTCCAAACAATTATAAAATTATTTGGGTCCAATCGGTTCGAATCTAAACTCACTTAAACTGACCCAACTCAATATCAAATCTAAAATCCTATCCCTGTCATTTGCAAGCATGAAATCTTCTCTCTACTTTTCCTGTAGCCACTGTTCTTCCTGCTCTTCTTCTACTGCCATGGTGGAACAACCTTACACAACCCCAACAGCAACAGTCACCATCAACGTCATCTTCTATTGCCTCACCACTATTATTACCAACTCTTTCGTTGTCTCTGCTGCCATTGGATGTGCACCATCACCTAGATCAACATGTGGGATCCTTTAAGAGACACTCAACCTCATTTCTACGCAGTCAGTTGCACAACTACTATTTTGTCTCACATTCTTCATATGATATTCTCTTTAAAGACCATCTCTCTTCCTTTTTTTTGTCTCTAGAGATTTCTTGAGTGCTTAATATAATATTGGGGAGATTAGCTTATAATTTGGTCTTGGTAAACAGTAATTGATGTCAACCTTGAAGAGCGTTGTCCAAGTCTTTAGAGTTTGTTTGTCAGTTGAATAAAGACCTAGTCCTTAGGATTAGGTTATGCTTTGATGTAGTCTTTACTTTCTGTTAAAACACGTGGCTGTGTGTAGCCGATACGTGAGCATGTTTTCAGTTCAGTTTGTTAGAGTCTGAGGCTATATAATAGCCAGAGTTGTAGTTGAATAATAGGCAGTCGCATTCAATCCAGTTTTGTGACTTTGAGTGTGTTACAAAGTTCTCATTCCTAACAAATTGGTATCAGAGCCTCCACTGGGCGTGAGAATAGAGTAAAAGCCGCAGCTTAGTGACGGAAACACAGAGAGAGAGATGAGTGAGGATAAGAGTTTGACAAAGATCCCTCACTTCGATGGTGTCCACTATGACCATTGGGGTGAGCTGATGGAAAATTTCCTCAGATCAAAGGGATTATGGAGTCTCATAGAGAATGATTTCGAGGAACCAGGAACGAGAACAGGGTTGACCGATGCGCAGCTATCGTTGTTGGATGATGCAAGGACCAAGGATCACAAGGTGAAGCACTACCTGTACCAGGCCATCGACAGAGTCACTTTCGAGCAAATTCCCGGAGACATAACTCAAAGGTTGTCTGGGACTCACTGAAGAGGAAATTTGGTGGGAATGCTCGAGTTAAGAGGTCTCTTCTTCAAGCTTTGAGAAGAGACTTTAAGGTGTTGGAGATGAAGAAAAGCGAGACAATCACTGAGTATTTCGCTAGGGTCATGGCTGTGGCAAACAAAATGAGGAGCAATGGTGAAACCATGCCGGATTCCAAAGTGGTAGAGAAGATCTTGAGGACGTTGACTGAGAGATTCACCTATGTGGTGGTGTCTATCGAGGAGTCAAAGGACACAGACACCCTCTCAATTGATGAGCTGCAAAGTTCACTTGTGGTTCATGAGCAGAAGTTCCACAGGCTGAATCGAGAAGAAGACGATCAGGCCTTGAAGATTGAAGATCGAGCTGGTGCTAGAGGCCGGGGGAGAGCAATTCTCAGAGGAAGAGGTCGAGGGAGAGGACGACAGTCCTTCAATAGAACAACAGTAGAATGCTTTAAGTGTCACAATCTTGGACACTTTCAGTATGAATGTCCAAAGTGGAACAAAGAGGCCAATTATGCACAACTTGATGAAGAAGATGAACTGCTCCTGATGTCGTATGTGGAGATGCATAAGGCAAAGAGAAGCAATGCTTGGTTCCTAGATTCCGGGTGCTCAAATCATATGTGTGGTGATCGAGGTATGTTTTTGAGTTTGGATGTTGGTTTTACGCATTCAGTCAAGCTTGGAAATAACACTAGGATGAGTGTGGCTGGGAAGGGAAGTGTAAGACTAGTATTCAATGGTGCTGCTTTTGTTGTTGGAAACGTGTATTATGTTCCAGATCTTAGGAACAATCTTTTGAGCATCGGGCAGCTACAGGAAAAAGGCTTGGGAATCCTGATCCAAGATGGAGCATGCAGCATTTACCATCCAGAAAGAGGGCTGATTGTGTACACCCTGATGAGTGCTAATCGTATGTTCATCATCTTAAATGAAGCTTCAGCCTCTACGAGATCCCTTCCTCAACCAGAAGAATGTTTTCATACAAGCTCTTGGGATTTGACATACCTGTGGCACCAGAGGTATGGACACTTGAGTCATAAGGGGCTGAGGACATTACAATTCAGGAAAATGGTGCACGGTCTACCTCAGTTTAGAGCTTCACAGGTTGTTTGTACTGATTGCTTCAATGGCAAGCAACACAGGAATGCCATTCCAAAAAGAAGTTTGTGGAGAGCAAGTCAAGTACTGGAGCTGATTCATGCAGACATTTGCGGGCCCATCTCCCCTACATCCAACAGTGGCAAAAGGTACAGTCTATGTTTTATAGATGACTTTAGTCGTAAATCATGGGTGTATCTTTTGCTTGAGAAGTCGGAAGCACTGAATTGTTTTAAGAAATTCAAAAAGTTGGTGGAAAAGGAAGCAGAAGTATCTATCAAGTGCCTAAGGACTGACAGGGGAGGAGAATTCACATCACATGAATTCAATGTTTTTTACGAAGAGCATGGAATCAAGAGGCAGCTCACTACTGCTTATACGCCACAACAAAATGGCGTCGCCGAGAGAAAGAATAGAACAGTAATGAACATGGTACGCTCCATGTTATCTGCCAAGAAGATGCCAAAGCCTTTCTGGCCTGAAGCTGTGGTTTGGACGTTCTATGTTTTGAACCGGTGCCCTACCTTAGCCGTGAAAGATGTCACACCGCAAGAGGCATGGAGTGGAGTTAAACCATCTGTTGCTCACTTTCGAGTTTGGGGCTGCGTTGCCCATGTCCACATCCCAGAAGCAAAACGAGGTAAATTAGATGATAAAAGTTTTCCTTGTATCTTATTGGGAGTCAGTGAAGAGTCTAAAGGTTATAGGCTATTTGATCCTAAAACAAAGAGAGTGTTTGTGAGTAAAGATGTTGTGTTTGAGGAAGAACAGCAATGGGATTGGGGTGAAAAATATGAGGAGCAGATTGGGTCAGAGTTGGTTTGGGGTGATGATGGTGAGCTCAGCGATGAAGAAACTGAGGGAGAGAATAGAGGTGATAATGGTGACGGTGATGTTGGGGTGAATGATGAAAGACAGGGTAGAGAACACTCTAATGAAGCTATTGGGAGCACTAGCGAGGTCAGTGGCAATGAGGGTAGAGAAGTACGTCACTCTGAGGGTAGCACAGTTGAAGGGAGAGAAAGAAGACCACCACATTGGGCAGAAGATTTTGTGAGTGGTGAGGGTCTGAGTGAAGATGAGGAGGCAGTGTATATGGTGCAAGACGCTACAGGAGAATATCCTACTTTATTTGAAGATGCTGTAAGAGAAGATAAATGGAGAAAAGCCATGGATAGCGAGATCAACTCCATCGAGAAGAACAAAATTTGGGTTCTAACTGAATTGCCGGCAGAAGCTAAGAAAGTTGGTGTCAAATGGATTTACAAAACAAAACGTGATGAGCATGGTGAAGTTGTCAAGCATAAGGCTCGTCTCGTAGCTAAGGGGTATTCACAAAGAGAAGGCATTGATTACTCAGAAGTATTTGCACCAGTAGCAAGGTTAGATACGGTGAGAACCATCATTGCTCTAGCAGCTCAAAAGAAGTGGAGGATTTTTCAATTAGATGTCAAATCAGCATTTCTTCATGGAGACTTGAATGAAGAGGTCTATGTAGAACAGCCTAGAGGATATGAGAGGAAGGGAAATGAGCATATGGTCTACCATTTGTACAAAGCCTTGTACGGTTTGAAACAAGCTCCCCGAGCTTGGTTCAGCCGCATTGAAGCATACTTTGTTAGTAAAGGTTTCCAGAGATGTGAAAGTGAGCAAACTTTGTTCACTAAGAGGAGCAACGAAGGCAAGATCATCATTGTAAGCTTATATGTTGATGATTTGATTTTTACCGGTGATGATGCTAATCTATTGGTTGAATTCAAGACTTCCATGATGAAAGAATTTGATATGACTGATATGGGGAGCATGAGTTATTTTCTTGGGATAGAAGTGTTACAAAAAACAGGAGGCAATTTTATCTTTCAGAGAAGATATGCATTGGAGGTGTTGAAAAGGTTTGGAATGTTGAAGAGCAACATGGTCACCAGTCCAATTGTGCCGGGGTCCAAGATAGGGAAAGATAAGCATGGTGTCACGGTTGATGAAACTTACTACAAACAGCTTGTAGGAAGTTTGATGTACCTAACTTCTACACGGCCTGATCTGATGTTCGTTACAAGTCTACTCAGCAGATATATGGCAAAACCCACTGAACTTCACTTGCAGGCTGCCAAACGAGTCCTCAGGTATTTAAAAGGCACAGTAGACTATGGCATTTACTACAAAAATGGTGGTGATGACAAGTTAATGGCATTTACTGATAGTGATTATGCCGGAGACATGGAGGACAGTAAGAGTACGAGTGGATATGCTTTTCTGTTAAGCTCAGGAGCTATCTCATGGAGTTCAAAAGAAACAACCAATTGTGACTCACAACAACCGAGGCGGAGTTTGTTGCTGCGGCAAATTGTGCGTGCCAAACAATTTGGTTGAAGCGAATGCGAAGGAGGCTGGGGCATGAAGAGGAAGAGCGTGCATCAAATGTGACAACACGTCCACCATCAAACTTTCAAAGAACCCGAGTGTTACATGGAATGACAAGCACATACGTGTGAGGTACCATTTTCTCGAGATCTTACAAAGGAAGGTTCAATTGTTTTAGTTCATTGTGGAAGTGCGAACAAGTAGCTGACATAATGACTAAACCCCTAAAGTCTGATACATTTCTTAAACTTCGGAGCATGCTGGGAATGTGTGAAGTTAGTGAAGTAAGCTAAATTGTTTCACTGAATTTAGCTTAAGGGAGAGATTGAAGAGCGTTGTCCAAGTCTTTAGAGTTTGTTTGTCAGTTGAATAAAGACCTAGTCCTTAGGATTAGGTTATGCTTTGATGTAGTCTTTACTTTCTGTTAAAACACGTGGCTGTGTGTAGCCGATACGTGAGCATGTTTTCAGTTCAGTTTGTTAGAGTCTGAGGCTATATAATAGCCAGAGTTGTAGTTGAATAATAGGCAGTCGCATTCAATCCAGTTTTGTGACTTTGAGTGTGTTACAAAGTTCTCGTTCCTAACAAACCTGTGGTATTTGGGTGATTAGAAGTGTGAGGGTTTACTGTTATAAGTCTTGTGCGATCTATTATAAATTTTTTTGGACTCGTGCTAATGAATTTGAGCATGAAACACTTTGGTGGATGTGCAATGTGGTAGGCTCTCATAGAGATGAACACCTGGTCCTTTTAGGCCAAAAACCCCAATCTGCTTTACTGTTTTTCATTTGATTGAATATTTTTGGTGTTGTTTGGTCACAAACTAGGACCAACAGTGTTTTCCATTTATTATGTTTTGGATTTTGATAGTTATTAAAAGAGATCAATCCGGTACTTTGTCAACTATCCCATGCAAGTTACCAGCCTGACAATGTTATGCATTTACAAAAACACATACTCTTATGCTTATTTCGTTATTTGTTTTATTTGTATAGATTTGAACATAGATATAGATAGTGAAATTGAAACTATTGGTGAAACTCCTTCAACATGTGTTCCTCTATTTCCACCATCATGTTTAGGGAAGAGAAAAAATAGAAAATTTTCAATTGCGTGGGAACACTTCACAGTTATAGGAAATCCAAACGCAGAAGATGTTAGGTGTTCATGCAACTATTGTGGACAAAATTATGCCTCTGTTTGGCACCCATTCTCTTTCTCATTCTCTTTTTTCATTTCAACCACACAATTTTCAAATAAAATAATATTACACACAAATCTAAAACTTTTCATCACTTTTCCACCACACATTCTCCTATCAATCACTATTCCAAAATTTTTCAACCAATTAAAATGGGTGTCAAACACTCCCTATGCTTGTGGGGTTAGGAAGTATGGGACTAGTACCTTGAGGAATCATTTGGTTCTTTATTATAAGATGTATCTCGAAAGACTGGAAGATAAATGACAAAAAACCCCAACTAAGGGCGGTGTGAACATTCTAGTTGGCTTTAATAAGAGTGTAGGCTTGCATGTACTAAGATGATAATATTGGATGAATTACCTTTTAGCTTTGTCGAAGGTTAGGGGTTTAGAAAATTTTATAGGGTAGCATGTCCTAAATTTGATCCTCCATCTCGTAGAACTGTTGTTAGAGATATTTATCAATTGTATTTGGATCAGAAATTGCAATTAAAAAAATCATCCAACGTCAAAGAGTTTCTCTTACTACTGATACATGGAGTTCCATTCAAAATATTAATTACATGTCTCTCACAGCACACTATGTTGATTATGATTGGAAGCTTCATAAACCGATTTTGGGCTTCTGTGTGATTGCTAATCATAAGGGTGAAACTATTGGTAAAACTATTGAGACTTGTTTGCGTGTATGGGGTATTGAGAGATTGTTTACAATCACAGTTGACAATGGAGTACAAATGAAATGGCTATTTCTTATACTAAGAGGAAGATGATTGGTTGAAGTGGTGATGGGTGTGTTTTAGACGGAAAGTACCTACACATGAGGTGTTGTGCGCATATGGTTAATTTGATTGTGTGTGAGGGGTTGAAGGAAGCACTTGGTTCAATTGTTAGTATTCGCAATGCTGTAAAATATGTTAAATTTTTCTCCTGCTAGATAACAAAAGTTAAAGGAGTATGCGAGAGAAGAAAAAATTGATTGTAAATAACTTGTGTTTTTGGATGTACCAACGAGGTGGACATCCACATATTTGATGTTGCAAAAAGCTTTTGAAAGCTTAAAGGAGGATGATGTGTAGTATGTAAATTATTTTCTTGAGTATGATGGTTGTAGAAGAAGTGGGCCTCCTACAACTTTTGATTGGAAAAATGCTTCTATTTTTGTGAAGTTCCTTAAAGGCTTTTATAAAGTAATTTTAAAGTTTAGTACTTTAATACATGTTAGCTCTAATGTTTTTCTTCATGAAATATGTTCACTTGTAACCGAATTGGAACAATTAAGTTCAAGTGGTGATTTTCTTTTGGGTCAAATGGCTAGTAACATGAAAAAAAAGTTTGATAAGTATTAGGGTAAAATGTTAATCAGTTGTTGATTGCTACTGTGCTTGATCCACGATACAAATTGGTGTATGCTGATTTTTATTTTGCTGATATTTATACGGATAAGGAAGTTGCTTGTAATATGACAAAGATTTTGAAAGACAATTTGATTTCTATTTATGATTGGTACGTGAGATGTGAAGTAAGCTTTGAAAGCAATCGAGTATCTAGATACTTGAATTCTTCAAGTGAGGTTTCTTCTGCAAAAGAAAGTCCCACTTCAATTGTGTCTCTTTCTCGTGTTTCTAGGTTTAAGAGATCACAAGTAGCAAAAGATTTAATTGAATTGAAAAAGGATGTGGATAGATACTTGTTAGACGCTTGTGAATATCTAAGACAATGCTTTTAATGTTCTTAATTGGTGGAAGGTTAATAAAAACAAATATGGTACATTGTCAAAACTTACAAGAGATGTAATTGCTATTCAAATGTCTACGGTGGCTTCGGAAAGTGTATTCAGTACCGGATGAAGAATTATTGGTCCATTTCGTAGTGCTTTAATTTCTAAAATGGTGGAAGTTTTGGTATGTCCACAAAATTGGATTAAATAGTCTACAAGCATGGAGAAAATCCATATGGAAGATGTGGAGGAATATAATAAGTTGGATGAAGGTAATGTAGATATTCCATGATTATGTTAAATATGTATTTTATCAAATTTATTTCCAATTTAATCATTGTTTTTTTAGATATTTTGGAATTAGAGAAATCAAATAAAGGCTAAATCAAACTTAACTTATGTGATAACTCGAAAGTTGTAACATTTTAACTTATTATTTGTTTTAGGGATAATTACAGCAGTGGTACCAAACATTTCATTTAATAGTAGACTTTGCCAAAACCTTTAATTTGTGCCACCTACAGTACCAAACCTTTCAAAATGTCCACAGCTGAAGTCTAAATGGATGGTTTCTATTGGTTTGACTGTTAGTTTATCAAATAATTGATTTTGACAATAATGTTGACTGATTTTAAAAGGTTAAAATGGTAATTTTACATTTTTTTAATAATAAAATAACAAAAGTCAAATAATTAAAATTAAAAACCAATTCCACATTCTTCTTCTCCACCTACCCCCATCCCAAATCTACAAATCTGGATTTGGAACTTCGAGAACGCTTCAACAAGCTCGAGAATGGAGTCTCCAGAACCGAATGTGCGCTCCTCTACAATAGCAGTGGCTTTAAGGACTCTACCAATGCATTTAGTCCAAAACTTCATCTTAATTAACCATGGAATTAGAAACCCAGTTCATCTTCTTCCTACCCCCCACACTTACCCCCACCTTCCCTCACCTAAGCCCAACCCCAACCCCAACCAAAAAAACCAAAATCCACCCACCTCTACGTTGCCGACAATTGCAATCCACCCACACAGTGCCCGCAAATTATCAGCAAGAAATGGACCTTACCAGAAACTTGCTTAGACGTCTACAGAAAATCCCTAAACTCTTTTCAATCTTTTCTCTTTTTCTCCTCTTTGGTCAAGATAGTCTCTTTGACGGACCATTTTAACAGGAAATCCATATTTTTATTGAGGAGCTCCATTTTTTATCAATTTTTAAGTCCAAATCTCTAATATGTCCTACGTAGATCTACATAGTTGGGCAACAAGTTTCTGACGCCGTGGATTCGAGGATTCGAAGAGATTAATTTCCCAAATTTTCAGATTTGGGGTGGGGGTGAGTGGAGAAGAAGAATGTGGAATTGGTTTTTAATTTTAATTATTTGATTTTATTTATTTTATTATTAAAAAATGTAAAATTACCATTTTAACATTTTAAAATCAGTAAACATTATTGTCAAAGTCAATTATTTGGTTAACGAACGGTCAAACTAATAGAAACTATCCATTTGAATATCAGCTGCGGACATTTTGAAAGGTTTGGCTTGGTACCGTGGGAGTACAAATTAAAAATTTGGGCAAAGTCTGCTACTAAATGAAAGGTTTGGTACCGCTGCTACAATTATCCCTTTGTTTTATGAGAGTTTTGATTTTGGATGATTGTAGCATTTTTATTTTCTTATTTATTGAGTTTGGATCGCTGTAATATTTTTAATTATTAGATAAATATAATATTTAAATTTTATCTTCATGCTCGATGGCTATTTTGATTTTATTTAGTTTAATTAGTGTGCTTTTAATTTAATTTAATTATTTTGTTTTGGTTAAATTTTTTACGATACCATGATTTATGAAAATGACAAACTATCATCAACGGGAAGAAAAAAATATTAATCTTTTTCTAATTTTATTACATGCAAATATGGATTCATTTGACATTTTGAAACTAATCGAAAAAAGAAAAAAAAAATTGTTGACCCAACCTGAATCGTCTCGGGTCGGTTCTTGTTAATGACCGGGATGGTTCAGTTTAGAAAATAGCCCAAAAATCGGTAAATTCAAGTTGTGTTGGGTTTGGGTAAAAATCGGCCTGACCTGACCCGTTGCCCACTCCTAGCTATAATCCTACAAATCATTTGTCGGTGCACCCTTTAAGCAGTCAAATAATTCTAAAAGGGGCAAATATCGTTTTAGGACACTGATTAAGCGTTCAAAAATATTACTTCACTCTTGGTGTTCTTGCTATTATTTTTGTTATCTCATTTTCCATTCTCTTGTTTTTACAAAAATACTTTGGCATTCACTATGGTGAGTAATTTTTTAATTGTTATTTGTATTATGTATAGAACTTTTATCCCTAAAAGATGGGACTTTTTAATTATTATTGAATTTTTTAATAGTGTAAATAATAAAAATGTCAATCATTTGTTGAATTTTTTGCCAGTGATCATGTACTAGACACTACTCTTATACTCCTATAGTGGTATATTAATAACACACACATTTAACGCTTCATATGCTTGAATGGCCTATCTATTGAAATCGAGAACTTCAAAATTTTAAAATCAAATTTGCTTATGATTGTTAACAACAATAAAATAATTAGAAATATTAATTTTTTTCTGGGAAGTGAACAGATGCTAAGATTTATTCACAGAAAATTGTTTCTTAGAAATACAATGCCAATCAACTTATTGAATAAAAGCATCACATTGATTTATATAACATGAATAAGAAAGAGGCACGAAAGATATTTACTTATTATTTTATTTAATTTAACGTACCAAACATTCATAAATTCCAATCCTCTCGTGCTAAATGTACTTGTATAGCAAAAACAGGAAGCAGCAAACATTTCCAATCCTAGAAGGTTTAGTAGTTCTCTTCTTCTTCTTCTACTAACATCCTCAATACCAAAGTGGCACTATCATTGAAGTTGAAATATTGTATGGACTTTTAGCCCCTGTTTGAGCCACATTATTATTATTTTTATTTTCATTTTTCTACTCATTTCCAACCACTCATTTTTCAATAAAATAATATTTTATATCACATCAATAACTTTTCATTCTTTTTCAACCACATATTCCCTATCATATCAAAAAAAAATAAAAAAAAAATGCATTATTGGACTCAAAATGTACACCAAATATGGGCTTAATTCTCTTAACCAGGTTGATTTTTTAGGATAGAATTCAAATATTAATTTTTACCCAAAATGTATTTTAGAATAGTATTTTGTTGGAGAATGTGTAGTTAAAAATAAGGAAATGTTGAATTTGCGTGTAATATTATTTTATTGAATAATGTGTGATTGAAAATAAAAGAGAAAAAAAAATATATTTTAAAAATAATGAATACCAAACAAGGGCTAAATATGGTATTAAAGCCTATAAAGTTCAAACAACCAATCATACCCATTTAAAATTCAAACAATGAGTCAAGTTCTAATATTAAGGTTCTCACATGAGTCACCATCTCGCGGAGGAGCATGTTAAGAATAAAATCCCACATCAATAAATATGAGAAAAAATCCCTATACAAATTTATTTATGATATTGAACTTTTAAGATGGTATACAAGATTCAATTTTATACTCCCTTCGTCCCAATTATATAGGCTTGTTTAGTTTTTCACACGGATTAAGAAAGTTTATTTAATGTCATTGAAAAATTAATTTTTGCCAAAATCTTTCCTAGTTTACCCCTATTTAATTTTCAGTGTATAAAACTAAATTATTGTTGAAATTTATAAAGAATTTTAATTTTCAAGAAATTTGCATATTAAGTAGGGAAAATTTAATAAGGGTATATTAGTAAAAGAACACAACAAAATATTATACATCGGGAAACAAGCCAATATGTTTGGGACAAGAGAAAAAGGAAACACAACCTATATAATTGGGACGGAAGGAGTAATAAATTTTGATAAAAATAGAAACTTCGGATGATGATCATAATATAGCGTAGAGGAAATGACGTACTACTTGTAAGATTTCAAATATTTGAGGTAGAAATGTCACTGGTTTTATTAAGATTCTTGAAATATTGAGATTTGAACTTTTGTTTCATTTTTCGTATGTTCTAAAATTAAAATCTTTTAAAAGTATCTTCTATATATTAAAAGTGGCTATGTAATGGAATTTCTTGTTTTTAATGGAAAAACTAACGGAATTTGTTATTTTAACGAACTATGTAACGGAATTTCTTGTTTTAAACAGGCAGTTGCACTTCCTTCAATATTTTTATCATAACTTTGTATTCCGATATCCGATTGATGCGATTCAAAATGAGTTGGAAAGCTAACTCATCTGACTACAACTTTGATTTAGACATCATTCTCCAATTCGATCACTTTCTATGCCAAAAATAGGTTTCAATATGAGACTAAAATATCGGAGCATAACTTTTCGGTTGAAAATTGATTTGTGATCATCTTTTAACTAAATTTGATTTCATTGACGTCTTCCTTTATCCAATTGACTCCGAGCACTCTCAAATCTTCATCGTGAGGTTCGACACAACTTTTAAGTATTTACATTTTAGTCCCCGAACTTTGGATCCCTTACAATTTAACAATTTCTCCAAATTTGTCAACATTTGCTTATTTTCTTCGATTTCACCAACTTACATCACAATATCAAAATCACACATCTAATTATTTATCAATTACATAAACATTACATCATTAATTATTTAATTAACCAAAAAAATTACATCTCTATTAATAACAAATTAATTCTTAAACAAAACTATTAAATATAAATTAGGCAAACGTGTATTACACGTTGCTTACACCTAGTTAATAATAAAATAACTAAAAAATAGTATATTTATTACAAAAAATTTACAAACGCAAGTTACTCTTCATTTATGATGTCAAAGATTTAGGATAACATGTTTGGGAGCATTTTTAAATACTTAAAAGCTTTAAATCATAGGAATATGTATATAATAAGTTAATAGTAATTATGGATCTTATAAAATGTATGGATAAAAAATACATTTGATTAACTTCAATTATAATTTAAAACTTTATCAAACATGCACAATCACATAACATAACACCTATTAAGGCTCTTATCGGAACTATCTCATTTTCTTTAAGAGAAAGTACAACTTGAAAACCAAGTCAACCAATGGCAGGTTGAACTGGTCGGAAGAAGTCGAATTCATCTTAATTTTTAATTTACAATGTTCTGAATACATTGAGTCGATTGTTATGTCGATTTTCAGTGTTTTAGTTAGGGATGATAAAAAAAAATAGTTATACCAAATGCCCGTGGGACTCCACCACGAGTCTCATTTAAAGTTCATTTTGAAATGCGAGTTTTTTTTCACACGAAAAGAAAGTAATCATTATCATTCCTAGAGCAAACATAAAGTTTTCTACGATTTACAAAAAAAAAAAAAAAAGAAGGTAAAGATTTTTACCAACTAGGAATATTTAAAAATATGACAGTAAAAAAAAAGAAACAAAATGTGACGGTAAATAGGACCTGCCCCACTCCACTCCCACTCCCACCCCAAACTGCCTTGTCATGCCTTATTCGAGTATGAGGGCCGAACAAGGAGACAAAAATACCAAATGGTGCAGGGGATGGGAATGATTGCGCTAACCTCGACCCGATCCAACCGTTGTTATCCCTAATTCTAGGACCTTTTTGAAACCCTCATCAAAACTTTTCAAATACGATTTCAAATAAAACGTTTCATTATATATTTCTTTAGTAAATTCGAGGACTAATATCTTTTTATATATAAAAAGTGCCTATTTAACGGAATTTGTTGGTTTAATGGAAAAACTAACGAAATTTGTTATTTTAAACAAGCAGCTGCACCTTCTTTCAATATTTTTATCATAACTTTGTATTCCGATGTTCGATTGAGGCGATTCAAAATGCGTTGGAAAGCTAACCCATCTGGTTACAACTTTGATTCAGACATCATTCTTCAATTCGATCACTTTCTATGCCAAAAATATGTCTCAATATAATGGACTATGTAACGGAATTTTTTGTTTTAAACAGGCAGCTGTACCTTCTTTCAATGTTTTTTTATCATAACTTTGTATTTCGATATCCGATTGAGGCGATTCAAAATGAGTTGGAAAGTTAACTCATTTGGATACAATTTGATTTAGACATCATTCTCCAATTCGATCACTTTCTATGCCAAAAATATGTCTCAATATAACGGATTATGTAACAGAATTTCTTGTTTTAAACAGGCAGCTGCACCTTCCTTCAGTATTTTTATCATAACTTTGTATTCCGATATCCGATTGAGGAAATTCAAAATGCGTTGGAAATATAACTCATTTGGTTACAACTTTGGTTCAGACATCATTCTCCAATTCGACCACTTTATATGCCAAAAATAGGTCTCAATATAACGGACTATGTAACGAAATTTCTTGTTTTAAACAGGCAGCTGCATCTTCTTTCAGTGTTTTTATCATAACTTTGTATTCCGATATCCTATTGAGGCGATGCAAAATGCGTTGGAAAGCTAACTCATCTGACTACAACTTTAATTCAGACATCAGTTTTCAATTCAATCACTTCCTATGCCAAAAATATGTCTCAATATAAGACTAAAACACTGGAGTATAACTTTTCGGTTGAAAATTGATTTGTGATCATCTTTTGACTAAATTTGATCCCCTTGACATCTTCCTTTATCCAATTGATTCCGAGCACTCTCAAATCTTTATCGTGAGATTCGGCACAACTTTTAAGTATTTACATTTTAGCCCCGAAACTTTGGATCCCTTACAATTTAGTCCTTTCTCCAAATTTGTCTACTTTTGCTTATTTTCTTCAATCTCACCAACTTCCATCACAATATCAAAATCACACATCTAATTATTTATCAATTACATAAACATTACATCATTAATTATTTATAGGGTGTCTGTTTCTGCTTTTCAGCAGAAATCCGTTGGCAACACAATTCATGTCGTTGGGAGCCGCAATTTTGGACCAATTCTCTTACTGTAGGGCTGTAGGTTTGAAAAAAAAATGGTAACATAATCAATTTTTCTTCCTCCTTGCAGCGCGCCCAGACACGCCCTTAATTAACCAAAAACAAATTACATCTTTATTAATAACAAATTAATTATTAAACAAAAATATTAAATATAAACTAAGTAAACGTGCATTGCACGTTGCTTGCACCTAGTAAATAACTATAAATATTGATTTATTGTGTAAAACACATTTAATTAAGGATAATTCTACTTGTACATTATGGCATCCATAATGGATGACATAATGTACAAGTGGAATTATCCTATTGGAGGGTGTGCCAGTGGGCCAGCACACCCTCCAATAATGTACTGACACTTGTACATTATGTCATCCATTATGGATGCCATAATGTACAAGTAGCACAACCCTTTAATTAATCATCCCTTCTTAAAGAAAACATGAACAATTTTACTCAAGAATTGGTGGCTGCCACCCTTGGAACCTCAACTGGGAAATCATTAATTTCATCCGTCCAAGGATTCTTCTCCTTAGTCGGATCAACGGTCCTCAATGCACGCCACACTGCACTGTTACATTTAAACCCAGATCCAAATGCAATTTGCCATGTTCTATCCCCCCGTCTAATCCTCCCTTTGGCCTCTGAATAGGCCAATTCATACCACAATGAACTGCTAGAAGTATTTCCAAACCTATAAAGTGTCATTCTTGATGGCTCCATATGCCACTCGGACAGTTCGAGATTCTTCTCCAGTTCATCCAACACCGCTCTTCCTCCTGCATGAATGCAAAAATGCTCGAATGCGAGCTTAAAATCTGGTATATAATGCCTAATCTTCATTTTCAACACTTTCCGTGCCACTACGGTTACGAAAAACAATAGTTGTTCCGACATGGGAAGGACTAATGGTCCTAATGTTGTGATGTTTGTTTTTAAGGCCTCTCCTGCAACTGCCATTAGATCTTTGGACAATGCCACCCCTACTTGTTTTGTATCGTCTTCTTCTTGGAATACGCAGCTATAGCTTTTTTCTTCTGCACCTTTGTGCGTGCGAACGGTGTGGACTAACTTATATTTTGCACTACGACGATCAGATGACTTGTTGGAGAGGAGGATGGCCGCGCCACCCATCCGGAATAGGCAATTTGAGATGAGCATTGATCGATTGTTGCCAAAATACCAGTTGAGTGTTATGTTCTCGGTGCTCACTACGAGTGCATAGGAGTTGGGATGCACCTATTACATACATAGAGGAAGAGAAAAAAACTAAGAAATCTTGTTGACTATATTGTCGGTCCAATACAATATATCGAGCATATTGATGAAAATTAGCTATTATTCGTCCAAAGACGAAACATTTAGGTTGTTACACTCCAATGTATCCTAAAGATAAATTGAGGTTCAATACTATCTAATAATGCATATCAAACATGTCGTAAAAAACAAAAAAAACCTGTAGATGTTGTTTGGCAAGATCAATAGAAATCAATCCAGCACTGCACCCCATCCCACCAAGATTATAGCTCAAAATATTGCCCCTGAGCTTGTAATGATTCACTATCATAGTAGAAAGTGATGGAGTTGGATTAAACAAACTGCAGTTCACCACAAGAATCCCAATATCCTTAGCCTTTACCCCTGTCTTAGCCCAAAGATCATCAATTGCACCAAACATAACCATTTCAGCCTCCCTTCGAGCTTCAGCCATACAAGGATTTGCAGGGACACGTAAAATGGCTTCTGGGAAATATGACTTCTGTCCTATTCCCGATCGTTCCAAGACTTTCTTCTGAAAAGCCAAATTTTCTTCGGTAAATAATCCGGCCCGTCTTGATGTCTCCATGAAAATTTCTTTACTGCACATGACCTCTGGTTTAGGCTTGTAACACGCGAAATCCACCAAGTAGACGCTCCTCGGCCTCGTCATGAAATAAACTGTGCCCAAGAAAACCATTAGAACAGAACATACAACTACAGTGACAAGATTAAATTTCAGCTGGTTCCATAGGAGGACTAAATCTTTGACAGATAAAGTCGAAAAATGTGCAGAAACTATCCCAAGTAGAGGGACTAACAAAAGATACATAGCATGTGAGATTAAGTAATGGTAACCAAGTTTCACATATTTGAGCTTAACAGAAAGGAGAAAGTTGGGGAGATTATTCCCTTTCCCTTTCCTTTCAAGATTAGCCTGGATCGATATCTTTCCTGTTTCGGAATTCGCCTTCTGCTCATTCCCCATTGCTTGTGACAGATTTTGAACACAACTCAACACTAGAAAAACTCTCTACAAACTAAACAAGAATTTCGATGAAAAATGAATCCGACCGGGCTTTAACTGGCTAAAGAATGCAAAATGTGAAAGTAAATATACTTTAAACTATAAGGAGGGTTCAATAATTTGGCTTGAAGAAGAAAAATTTTGCGTGTATAATTTGTAGAATCTTGCATGGAATCAGAAAGAGACAGGGTTTCTTGCAGAATTGGATGCGAATTGATATAAGAATTTAAAGAAATGAACAGTCGTGGGTGGGTAGGATAGGGTATAGTAGAGGGAGGGGTGCAACCACTTCTACCCCAACAAACTTTTAATTGTAATATCGCCGTCGCATTGAATTTGCAGACGTGTATTAGCATGAGTATGCGTAAACGATTTGTATACTGTTTGGCCGACTAATACTATTTGGCACACATTAAAATTTTCATTATCATTTTTCTACTCATTTTCAACCACACATTCTTTAATAAAATAATATTTTTCATCACATCAATAACTTTTCTTTTTTTTTCAACCACGCATTTTCTATCAATCTACTATTCCAAAATACATTCTTCCAAAATAATATTCATCAAACACACCAGATAGTATCTATTTTGCTATTAAGATCACCTCCTTCAATTGATGTAGCAATTTGGTAAAAAATTTGTTTGCTAAAACGCTGATTAAATTTTATTATTAATTGTACATATTATTGAATTCATAACTTTTATCCATTATATCTACACATTTCATGAAAAATAAATTAAGTATTCAGTGCTAACAATTTCATCTAAAAGTTTAAACTATTAAAAGGGATTGGATATACCGACTTAATCTTGTTTTTACATACACACCAGATTCATTTTCTGATTAAAGGCCCAACAAATTTATAAATTTTGCATAAATGAATGAAGAGTTTCGAATTCATATATGCGTAAATCTTATATCGTATTAATCAATGTTGTTGTAACACAGGGAATGTTGTTTGGACATTATTGGTTAGGGTGTATTTTCCTTAATTAAACATGTGGAACTTACCGAAACCAAACGAGTTGAGATCTGTTGTTCCGGCCATTTTTGCAGTCCAACTTGTTATTCATTCAATTAATTATTGACGCATCATTTTTAAATTAACATGTCATCTCAAATTTACCCTCATTAACTTCACCACTAACCCACCAATCGATGACATATTAATTTAATATGATGGGTCAATAATTAATTAGGTTGACAACAAAAGTTGGACAACAGATCTCAACTCAAGCAAAGTCGAACCAGTAATAACAAAGATTAAACAAAAAAATAATTATTTTTTGGGGTATTAATTGCGAACTGCCTGATTTTGAGACTGGACTGACCATTTCTTAGGTAAATTTAATGTGTTATGAATTCTTGGATTATTACTTGGATCAATCGTAATTTTTTTTATTTAAATTGACCACTTTTATTCTATTTCGATAACACTGTCAAATACTATGCACTAGCATAATTTTCATAGATATTTAACAACACAATTAAACTCAACACTTTTTTCTCGCTCTAGTATTGGGCTAAATAGACGTAAATTAATATAAGAATAGAATTCTAGGAAATTGTAAGGAAAAATATAGAAATCTGTGGGGATGCTAGTTGGGAGGTGATTTGGTAAAAGTTGATACATATTTAAGACATTTGAATATATTTTAGTATTTTGGGAAGAAAACAATCGGCCACGTTTAACAATATTTCAAAGTTACATTAAATTCAACAGTCTATCCTCATATGTAGATATATATAGTCTTAAAGACAAGCACTAATTCAATCTAATTACCTCATTCGTGTGATATTGAGAGCATGTTTAGAAGTGTTTGTATTTTTATTTTTATTTTTTATTTTTATAAATAGATAGAAATGAAAAGTGAATACTACTTGTAAAATCCTTGAAAATGTATGTATAAAAAATTACCCAATTATAAATAACATATAAATACGTCCCTAAGATAGGCTAAATAACATATAAATACGTCCCAAAGATAGGCTATATCTGATGAAAATATGTGAAGAGACTCATTCAATTGGTAATGATTTAACTTTTTTGGCAAGATTATTCAATAACTTCATCATGAAAATAGAATATAGATAAAATTTTAGTGACTAGTGACGTAACTCTTGTTATCCTCTCATTTTCTTTTCTATGCTAGAATTTGGTTACTATACATGAAATAGGTAAGAAATATAATCCATGTGAAATCAAAGTCTTCCTTAGGGTTGGTAATTTTCCCCGCCCTGCCTCGAATGGGGTAAAAAAACCCGTCCCGAAAGGGTTGGCGGGGCGGGGCAAACTCGCTTCATGAAGAATTAAAAAAAAAAAAAATCATGACATTAAAACCTGTTTCAAAATTTGTCATTGATCAAACTGGAAATTTGTCATAATTTATACGAATTTTGTGTAGTTACATGTCCATTGAAACATCATGACACGAGGAAATTAAAAGTTCTTTACAAACCAAAATTGGTGTTACCCATTTCTAGGATATGGACAGCTAAAATAATCTAAATAAAACATTACCTAATAACCGTACAATTCAACCGAATTTAGCAATTTATAACCTTTTTATAAATACCCAGAAGGGACAGAATATTTATCATTAACTAGATAAACCCAAAAAGGAAAGCAGCGGGAATTAAAGGGTTTGTCTGTAACAATCAAGATTCAGTGAAACTCTTTCCATAGTCGAGATCTACTTTAAATCATTCTAATTGAGTAAAACGTGTAGGTTTACAAGGATATTTACAATACTTGTTAGGGGGCTGAAAGAGAAGGAAAAACACCCGCTCAAAATTTTTAAAATTTTGAATTTGTATTTTAACTGAAAAAAGGGGGCAGGCCTTCGCCCCGCATTCTCCCCGTCGGTGCCCCGAGCCCCGCCCCGTCTAAGGTGGGGCAGGGAGGGGGAGTGGCATGGCGCCCCAAACCCGCCCCGTTGCCATCACTAATCTTCCTTCTCATTTCGAATTTACTATTCAATTAGTCATCTAATTAGTTCATCTGATGTAAGGAAACTTAATCTTAGATATGTCATGTTAGATCTGCAATATCTGCAGTATGGTTAACAAAATTGTGTGTGTGTGTGTGTGTGAGAGAGAGAGAGAGAGAGAGAGAGAGAGAGAGAGTCTGATTATTGCAAGTTAGAATTTGCAAATATTATTTTACATAAAATAAGAAAATTTATTTGTTCTTCTGAATTTCAAGAATTTTTCATAGTTTGTTGTTAAATTATTCATATAAAAATTAATAGTGGCGACTACAAAACACGAACAATTTATAAGGTCTTATTTAACTAACGTCAAATCAGTTATGATGTTGTTTATGTAGTCTTTTTATTTTTTATATAATAATTAAGTTTTTTTATTATTTGAATCCATAGATACAAAATAACTATAATGCATTATCACTTTAGTTGAGAAAGGAAGGGCTGCCAGACTTCCAGTGATGGTGAATGGCTCCCAACGGAATATTTTCAATGCTCTAGTGGCGTCCGCCAGGAGATCCTCTCTCCCTCCCCGGTGATCTACACATTGAAGGATTTCTTCCGCTCATATCTATTGTGGCTTTTGATTTTCGGGGGGCCAGCCCCCAAAATTTGGAGGTCCTAGATGACTCATTATTATGAGGACCTCCAACATAATTTTATTTACAAGTGTAACAATATTTAAATATTTAAATAATTAATACTTTTATATTGAAAATAAGACTTTTTAAATTTCAAAAGATAGAGTAGCAAAATAAATCTTTTCTCACAACTTGAGAGATTAGGCCAGCATAAGATTTAACATTATCACATTTTGAGATGTAATTCGTAATCAAACTACTAAAATATGAATCATCAATCGTCGTGTAGGGTATAGAGAGATTTTTTTGGGGAAGATAGTTGGGGAAAAAGATGGTATGTTTCTTTCTTCTCTCGTAAGCACACTTTTTTTCAAGGGATTTGAAGGGATTTGGATTGTGGTAGTTTTTGGGCTTTTTTTAGAGGACCCTTGAAATCGAAAGCCCAAAGCAATGGCATAGCTTGCCACGGGCCTGGCCTTGGATTTCTGTAAACTAACCCTTTTGACTTCTTCTAGAGGAGTTGGAGTCGCATTGCACTTTCTATATATTGATGACATTGTAATTTGTAAGGGCACAATAAAGAATATGATATGTATTTTTGAAGCTCTAAGCCTTATACGGTCAATTATTAGGTCAGGAAGGGAATAAAGATAAATCAGATGTCATTTTTGTATCATGTTATAACGTATTGAAGGATGCAAACCCTTTTGGCTGGATGAAGAAAGGTGGGCTCTCCCTCAAATATCTATTTGGCTGCTTCTATTCAAAAAAGCTCCTAGGAAACTCTCGTTGCAAGCATTGCAAATAATAATAGTATTTCTTACATTTATTTACATCGTTAAAAGGGGATATTTGAAAGTACTTTTAAGGAATTATTGCTTCATCTTTTTTTCTTTTTTGTTTTAGTGGAAGGAGGGCGGTGCCTCCGAGATTTAATATGTCCTCACTTGTGGCGAAAGAATACTGTGGTTACAAATGATATCAATAAAATCAATAAATGAGGAAATACTACTTTATAGTGAAAGTAAAGAATAATAGGAAAGCAGTAAAAAATGAGTATTACTCCATTACAAAAAAGCACAAGTGTAGGCAAAAATAAAAGTAAAACCAAAATACAAATACTTAAACTCTAGTGTTGGGCAAACCATATCTATCAATGTGAACAAGTGCTCTAATATGTCGTGGTAGGTCAGCTGGTCCATATTCCTGGTATCTACGATGATGTCAACCCTCAGTAGTAAGTACATCTGCAACTTTGTTCCCCTCTTTGAAGATGTGGGAAACCATATCTCTATTAAAGGAAACGATATCTGCAATATGTCTGAATATCCCCTGGATAGACCATGGTCTGCCACCTCGATGATGCAGTGAATAGTCATAGTCGAGTCTAACTCAACCCAAGTATCTGACAAACCAAGATATCTAGCCAGTAGTATCGCATCACGAATAGCCCTGAGTTCCACCTCTAATATCATACACTATCCATATGAAGTTGAGAAAGCTCTGATACATTTTCATGCGTAGTCTCTGATGATGCCTCCCCCACTCGCAAACCCATAGTTGACACAACCATCGGTGTTGATCTTGATAGATCCTAATGATGGAGTACGCTATCAAACCATAATAGGGGAGGAGATGGGGGGAGAGTCAAATAAATATCAAAAAATATAGCAAGCTACATGTCATTACACCAATGTAACGGTCAGAATAGTCCACCAATATGGAGGAAGGATACCATATGGTAAACTCTCCAGATAATACGTCTCGAACTCATACATATGTTCTTTTACTTTGTATTATTCCTCTCAGTCTAAAGAAACCAGAAAATTAATAGAGGAATAATGATGGGAATGTGTCCGATCCTTGCAAACTGTCCAGAATACTTCCATCTCAGAAATCTATGTCCGACAGTCTCTCCTGCACTTTTGGTAATTTGAAATAAAGCCCCAAAATGTTTTCAAACATGATTTGAAATACTGCTGCCAATAAAAATATGAGTGATAGTCTCAATCTTTGAACAACACTGACATCGAGAAGCCAATTGACTGCCGATCCTCCTATGGATAATGACATCAACTGGTATTAAGTACTGCCATAATCTCCAACATAAGAATGAAATTGTAGGAGGTATGATAGGGCTCTAAAATGTGAAAGGAAAAAGTGGTTGTACCTTGCAATCGCTACAAAACCCATTGCTGACGTATGGCATATTAAAAGATATATAAGTAGAACTTATATAGGTTGTACCATGCGATCGCAGCCTTATATACCATGTTCAAAAAAATTGGTTCGCAATCAATTTCAAGTAAGAAGTTTAGCCATTCAAAGTAAATTATGTTGAAATAAGGCCAAAAAATTGTTGCTAACCTAGGTTTCGAAGGTATAGAAAAGGTAGAATGTAATGTATCAATACATTTTGGCTATCCAAAATAGGAATGTATCGAATAGTCGAGTGGTCGATGATGTCACAATTGAAATGGTGGTAAGATACTACCCTATTTGGTAATCTTCTAGGCAGTAGATGATGTGCTTCAGTTAGAATAGTGAAGAGTCGCATGGAGGCACTTTAGATGTTGAGTTAGTGTTTGCTTTCTTTGGTGTTTGGGACTCGAGATGGGGCTTTAAATAAGGAATTGTTTACTTGCTCTTATCAGATTCGAGCCATAATTAAGGAGTTGATATCTTACTTTTGTGAAAGTTAGAGTTTGAATCACTTGGTTGATTTATTACCCATGTTAAGTTGGACATTAATCAAGTTGGCTCATTTCCATGTCAAAGTTAGCATTAAATCAATTAATTATTTTATCGCTTCCGCTAGACAAGCCATCTTTGGGCTGCTAGGTGTTGGTGTTTAAGTTACGTTGAATGCTAATGATATAAGATAGCCTTAGCATTAGGCAGGTCATTAGGTAGAACAAAAATGGCATGTTAATCCTTACATGAGGCGTATGATGCCAAAGATTTGAGAAAGCCTCGACACAGGGCAAAACATTGAGCAAAGTAGAAATGGCTTGTTAGTCCTTATTGTAGTCATTGGATGCTAAAGTTATGAGAGACTTAGAGAACAAGCAATGAATGAACAGAAATCAAATGTGACTACTATACTCTTAGGGAGAAACTTGTTGAATTTTGCATAGAGAACAAGCACATCGGATAATGGAGTATCAGGCTTCTAAATTTCCTGTGTTTTGGTTGAGGGAGAATCAAGCTCCATAATCTATTCAAGTTATGGGTTTATTTAGGTATTTTGATGTAATCCATGATACGAGGTCAAGTCCGAGTAAGGATCTATTGATCGTTGAGGAAGGGCTTAGGACTAGGTCGTGAGCGACTCAGGTCAAATAAGCAATGCGACTACTTTCTCAAGCTATGGCGGACAAAACATTGATCACGGCAAGCAAATGGACAAGTTTCATGTTGGGCATAGGAGATGAAACGAAGTGGAGCAACTTAATTCAAGCAACAGACTGAGAAGTTGGAAGGAATAACTATGCGACCGCATAGTTTACCGAACCCGCAATGGAGAAGCTCAGATAGGCCCGATCGCAAATTTTCCAAATTTCGCGCAATCTTTTATTTTAGTTAAAGCTCTATCTTGTGATATCTTTAGTTATTGTTAGAGTTTGTTTCATTTTTTTAACTAGGGTTTTATGGATTCCATATAAATGGGATTATCATTTTCAATGTACAATGGACAATTATTGAGAGATTAATTGCAAGGTATTATTGTTTTCTTCTTATTCTTCATCCAATTAATTTTAAATTTATCAAGATTATTTCTTGTGGCTTCAAGCAATCTGAGTGAGATTTTTTAGTCTTTTAATCACGGGATCAACATATTGTCAACGATTATGTTGGTTCTTTAATTCAATATTCTTGAATCAAGTTTAAACATTGATTCTTAGCTTTCTTAGGATTGAATCAATCTTTCTTAGGTTTCATAACTACTATTGCTACGTGGGTTCGCATCATATTTTGAATCAGTATGTGACATATGGCATTGTGGAAAGATATATTGATTCAATTGAGGAACTAATACGTTAGGCATAGGGTGTACCAAAGATAATTCGATATTCTTCATGTGTTGCCATGAACAGTGCAATTAGTCTGCAAAACTTTACTTGGGGAAGGTGCACCTAATTTTTGGAAGGTCAAAATTGATTTTTTCATGTTGGCATGTTGTCAAGGATGACAATGTTAAAATATGTCCCACATGAACAAGGGTAATATGGACATTGTTTGGATTTAATAGGATAAGGTAGTTATTGGCTTTGAAAAGAGATGCACGGTTACAGTGAGATAAAAGGGGAAGTTATTTCCTATATGCCTACTTTTATGGAGAGTAGGATTACCGTTTTTAATACTTATACATAGGAATTGTCCTCTCTCTACCTACTTTATCATTTTATCAGATTTACCCATATATTCTGGTGAAGACAAGAAAAGGGGTGAAGTGAGAGAAACAATTTCTACAAGCTTTCTACACTAAGAAGATTTTATTATGGCTGATCTCGGTATGTTTTAATGAAGTATTTATTTCCACATAAAAGAGATGAGTATATGATCATCATGATAGTTGAAGATTCCTGTTTTTAGTCAATCATATGTTTACATTTGGTATCAGAGCATGGTTGAAACTATCATGATTTTCCTTTTTAATTTATGTGCAATGTTTTGTGTTCATAATGTTCGGAACTCACTGTTCACCAATTCCTATGATGATAGCCGGGTTAAATGAAATCTTTATAAAAGCATGTAGTGGCCAGATTTTACGGTATTGGATATCATGATTCCTTGTTGATATTTATTAGTTTGTATCCGTCTAGTTATTTGTTGGCTGTAAAATGATTTCATGTGTCTACAATTCAAAGTTGGCATTTACAGATTTACTGGACAGCTCTTTTGTCTTATTAGGCACACTGTTTTGTTTAAATGATTATTTGTTTTTTGGTGGGCAGCCTTAAGATGCATGCAGACTACCTTTTTGTTGTTTGATTATGTATGGGCCACATACATGTCTTATGATAATAAACTAACTATTCATGGTGGCTATTTTATGTGCTAAATTGTATTTATTGCATGGGCTGAATTGTTATGGCCGGATTCTGCATGTAATTAATAAAATTAAAAGAGAGTGCTAGTATAGGATTTTGAACTCGGAACAGTGTTCAAAATAATACACGCCTACAATTTGAGATATTATTTATCTGTTTTAAACATGGACCGGCATTTTGCTTGGTTATTTATTAATCAATATTTATATTATGGTTAGCATGTTTTCACCAAAGTGATCTTGCTGAGAAAAGTTATAAATATCAAATTGATTTATGACTTTGCAAAATTATTATGGAATGATTACTTGATTATTATGGTCAAACCCAAAGGTGCACCAACTTTCAAGTAGTCATGAAATTAATTAGGATAATTGATAGAATGATAGTGAGATTGGAATGGATGCCCAAAGGTGACAAACCAATCAAAATTTAAAGAGTTATCAATTATTCCTAGGTGAGTGAAATATCATCATTAAATTTGAATATTAGTATATTGCATCAGTTAATCCAAAGATTGAATGCAATATTACTGATGGAAATGATTTCTCAAAACATTAATGTTGTGACAATTTTATTGCAGTGTCAACTCCTGTTTCACTTCATTTGCTAGCTTCTTCTGTTCCAAACTTTAGTGGAACTAATTTCTCTAACTGGAAGGAAAAGATCCAGTTCCACCTTGGTATTCTAGATCTTGACTTAGCATTGCGAATTGACAAACCAAATGCTATTACTGAAACAAGCAGTTTGGAGCAGCAAGCTTTGTCTAAGTCATGGGACAGATCTAACAGATTGAACATTATGTTTATGCGAATGTGTATTGCGAACAATATTAAGTCAACTCTTCCTCAAATTGACAATGCAAAGGACTATCTCAAGGCTGTGGAAGATCGGTTTCGTTCAGCGGACAAGTCCCTTGGAGGGAGATTAATGGCTGAACTAACTACCATGAAATTTGATGGTAGTCGTGGAATGAATGAGCATGTCCTTGAGATGACCAGTCTAGCTACCAGACTTAAATCTCTAGGTACGAATGTTGATGAGAGTTTCCTTGTTCAGTTCATTCTGAATTCCTTGCCTACTCAGTATGGGCCATTTCAAATTCACTATAACACTATTAACGAAAAGTGGAATGTGAATGAATTGGCAAGTATGTTAATTCAAGAAGAGGCAAGGCTTAGGCAACAAGGACAACATTCAGTTAATGTTATGAGTCATGGAGTTGGAAGTAAAGGAAAGAAACCGAAGAAGAGTTTCAAGAAAGATCCATTGAAGTTTGCGGGGCCTTCTCATGTCAATGAGGCTCGCAAGAGGGAACATAATGGACCGAAATGCTATTTCTGTCATGGCCATGGGCATCTACGGAAAAATTGCCCGAAACGTAGGGCTTGGTTCGAAAAGAAAGGTAAGCTATTAGCTTATGTATGTTTCGAATCAAATATGAATCAAGTTCCTTCTAATAGGTGGTGGATTGACTCTGGTTCTACTATTCATGTTTCAAATTTGATGCAGGGATACCTTTCGATCCAGAACATAAAGGAAAATGAACATTTTATAGTATTGGGAAATGGAACTCAAGTACCAGTTGTTGGTGTTGGAACTTTACGTTTGTTTTTAGAGTCAGGCCACTCTTTGGACCTATTTGATATTTTTTATGTCCCTACTATTTCTAGAAATTTAATTTCCATGTCAAAACTTGATTGTCATGGTTATGCTTTGTATTTTGAACATAAGGTTTGATGAGGAATGACTAATTTGTTGGTTCTGGTGTTTTATCTGAAGGGTTATATAGATTTAATCTTAACAAAAAATTTGCTAAAACACTCCTCACCTTGCATCATGATGTTGGAACTAAATGTAGCAGAGTTAATGAAAATTCTTCTTTCTTGTGGCATAAAAGATTAGGTCATATATCTAGAGAAAGAATGGAGAGATTGGTAAAAGATGGGATTCTTTCGAATCTTTATTTTACTGATTTCGATGTACGTTTGGATTGTATTAAAGGAAAGCAAACTAGACATACAAAGAAAAGAGCCACAAGAAGTGGAGAACTTTTGGAGATTGTCCATACTGATATATGTGGACCTTTCGACTCACCGTCTTTTGGTGGAGAAAAGTATTTTATCACTTTCATCGATGATTATTCACGTTACGGTTATGTTTATTTGTTGCATGAAAAGTCTCAAGCAATAAATGCTTTAAAGGCATATGTTGCTGAAGTTGAGTGACAATTAGATAGAAAGGTGAAAATCATTCGGTCAGATAGAGGTGGTGAGTATTACGGAAGGTATGATGGAATAAGACAATGTCCAGGACCGTTTGCTAAATTCCTAGAAGAGCATGGTATTTGTGCACAATATATAATGCCTGGTAGGCCTCAGCAGAATAGTGTGGATGAAAGGCGTAATCGTACTCTTATAGAAATGGTAAGGAGTATGTTAAGTAACTCCCCAGTACCCATTTCACTGTGGATGGAGGCCTTTAAGACAGCCGCTTATTTGCTTAACCGGGTTCCTAGTAAGGCAGTTCAAAAGAATCCTTTTGAATTGTGGACAGGAAGGAAACCGAGTTTGAGACACTTTCATATTTGGGGTTGTCCAGCAGAGGCTAGGATTTATAATCCACATGAAAAGAAGTTGGATTCTAGAAGTCCAAAGGGTTCTTTATTGGTTACCCAGAGAAGTCCAAAGGGTATAGATTTTACTGCCCTAACCATAGTATGAGAATTGTGGAGACCAGAAATGCTAGATTCCTTGAGAATGGTGAAATTAGTGGGAGTAATGTATCACGTAATGTGGTCTTAGAAGAAGTTTGGGTGCCTATCCCGATACCCGTACTTTCAACTGAAATTGTTGCTTCTCCCGTTGTCGAACGGTATGATGACATTGAACAACAATCAAGTGGTCAGCTACTCCATAATGAGAATGTCACCAATGAACCGATTGCAGAACAATCACAAGTAATAGCAATAAGGAGATCTCAAAGAGAAAGGAGATCAGCTATTTCAGATGATTATTTGGTATATCTGCAAGAATCTGATTATGATTTAGGGACAAGTAAAGATCCGGTTTCGTTTTCACAAGCCATTGAAAGTAATGAATCTGAAAAGTGGATCAATGCTATAAATGATGAGTTGAAATCAATGGAACAAAATAAAGTTTGGGATGTCGTTGATTTGCCTGAAGGTTTTAAGACAGTTGGATGTAAGTGGGTCTTTAAGACCAAACGCGACTGCAATGGCAACATTGAACGATATAAAGCTAGACTTGTTGCTAAAGGTTTCACTAAAAAAGGAGGTGTTGATTACAAAGAGACATTCTCTCCTGTATCGAAGAAAGACTCTCTTCGGATCATAATGGCTCTGGTGGCACATTTCGATTTGGAGTTACACCAAATGGATGTGAAAACTGCTTTTCTGAGGAATTTGGATGAAGATGATTATATGGATCAACCTGAATGTTTCTTGATTAAAGGAAAGGAGCATATGGTATGCAAATTAAAGAAGTCAATTTATGGACTTAAACAGGTTCAAGACAATGGTATCTTAAGTTTAATGATACCATCACGTCCTTTGGATTTAAGGAAAATACCGTTGATCGGTGTATATATCTAAAGGTCAGTGGGAGCAAGTTCATTTTCTTGATTCTATATGTTGACGATATATTGCTTGCCAGCAATGATCTTGGTTTACTGAATGAAACCAAGAGATTTCTTTCTATGAACTTTGAAATGAAAGATATGGGTGAGGCAACTTACGTGATAGGAATTGAAATATTTCGTGATAGATCACGTGGATTGCTAGGGTTGTCTCAGAAGGGATATATCGATAAAGTTCTTGAAAGATTTCATATGGCTAATTGTGCGGTCACTCCTACTCCTATTTGTAAAGGGGACAAGTTCAGTGAAAATGATTGTCCACAGAATGCATTAGAAAAGAAAAGAATGGAAAATATTCCTTATGCATCTGTTGTTGGAAGCTTGATGTATGCTCAAACCTGTACAAGACTGGACATTAGTTTTATAGTTGGAATGCTCGGGAGATACCAAAGTAATCCCGGAATGGAGCATTGGAAAGCTGCAAGAAGGTTTTGAGATACTTGAAAGGAACAAGACAATATATGCTCACATATCGAAGGTCTGATCAGTTGGAGGTGGTTGGCTACTCTGACTCAGATTTTGCTGGTTGTATTGATATTCGGAAGTCAACTTTTGGTTACTTGTTTCTATTAGCTGGAGGAGCAATATCATGGAAAAGTGCCAAACAGACTATCATAGCAGCATCTACTATGGAAGCTGAATTTGTGGCGTGCTTTGAGGCCACAGTTCATGCTTTATGGTTGCGGAATTTTATCTCGGGACTTGAAATTGTCGACAGCATTGCCAAGCCCCTGAGAATGTATTGCGATAATTCTGCAGCAGTTTTTTTCTCCAAGAACGACAAATATTCTAATGGCGCTAAGCACATGGAGCTCAAATATTTAGCCCTTAAGGAAGAAGTTCAGAACCAAACAGTGTTTATAGAACATATTAAAACTGAGCTCATGATAGCAGATCATCTGACTAAAGGGTTAGCACCAAAGACATTTAAGGAACATGTCAATCGCATGGGTCTTTGTTGCAATCCCTGAGGTATATTTATGGATCTTTATTTTTATTTTTGGTTCTATAACATCTGTAGAGATATCACTAATTGTGTTTCTGACATCTTTCCTGGTTACCATCAATTACGTAATTATGGAGATGGATAATTGATGACAGGAATCGTCTTTGACAAAGACATTATTGGGACATTACAGTTACTTCCTATTAGGCCATGTTTGATTGGCCATCTTTTCCTTGGAACTTAGAAAATAATTTCCTTTTCCTTGGTTTTGACTTGTTTGATGTGCCATATTTTCTCATCCAAATCTTTTCCTTGCAACTCCTCTACGCGCCTGTTTTCCATTTTTTTGGGGAAATCGGTGGGAAAATGATTTTCTAGGCTGCTGGATTTTTTTTTTTTTTTTTGGTAATGTAAACAAATGTCATAACCAATTGTAAAAAAAAAAATTCACTTTAATTGACAATTTACATGTAAAACAAAGTCAAACGAACACTAAACTTTGATTAAAAAAATGATTTTTTAGGAAACAATTTTTTTTTTCGTTTTTTTTTTACTTTTTGGCAATGGGTACAAGTTTTATAACCAATTGTGGAAAAAAATATCACTTTAATGGACAATTTTCATGTAAAACAAAGCCAAACGAATATAAAATTTAAAAATTTTCCGGGTGGAAAATTATACCAATCAAACACACTTGAAATCATTTTCCCTGCAAAACATTTTCTAGGCAAATCTTTTCCCTGTAAAATATTTTCTTTCCACCAATTTTCCACCCTTACAATCAAACGCACCCTTATGGATTATAATTAAGTAATTTGCTAGCATTGTAGTGCATGGAAGGGAAGATGTCACTTTATTGATATTTACTGCCATGACTCATGTTGGTAGGTTATTTAATTATATATTATTTTAATCTTACTAAAGTGCAAATAAGCTAATGTTATGCGCATATTATGTTTACCTTATCAATCCAAATAAGTATCGTTCATATGGGCCAAGTGGGAGAATGTTAAAATATGTCCCACATGAACAAGGGTAATATGGACATTGTTTGGATTTAATAGGATAAGGTAGTTATTGGCTCTGAAAAGAGATGCACGGTTACAGTGAGATAAAAGGGGAAGTTATTTCCTATATGCCTACTTTTATGGGGAGTCGGATAACTGTTTTTAATAATTATACGTAGGAATTGTCCTCTCTCTACCTACTTTATCATTTTATCAGATTTACCCATATATTCTGGTGAAGACAAGAAACGGGGTGAAGTGAGAGAAATAATTTCTACAAACTTTCTACACTAAGAAGATTTTATTATGGCTGATCCCGGTATGTTTTAATGAAGTATTTATTCCCGCATAAAAGAGATGAGTATGTGATCATCATGATAGTTGAAGATTCCTGTTTTTAGTCAATTAAATGTTTACAGAAAATACCTTTGAGTGGAGGAGAGATCGCAAAAGAATCTATACACTCCTTATTGGACATAATATTATAACATATCAGCATAACCAATCGATGGATGGTGATAGTTAGTCATTATGACTTTGTTAAAGTTGATTAAGAGTTCAACTAGCTTGAAAGTCTAGAAGAGCGGGACTGCACAAGATATATAAGAGTTGGGATAGAGATCCCGTACACTAAATATGTACCCCATATAAATGAGGTTGACAGATCGATGGATGAGAGTGTCATTGCAACTTAGCATGATGCAAATGTCCGTGACAATCATTGGGGACGAGACAAGAGCTTGGCTTGACATGAATTTAATAGTAGGACGTAATGCTAGTCCATATACTGAGAATAGGATCTTAATAATTCATCATTAGAAATTCAATTTATGGAGAGCTTGATTAAAGAGTTATGAAGCTTCCACCAATGAAGACGACAATATGGGTCCATTTGGTTAGGAAAGGTGGCCGAAAGAGAGAACATCAATGACATTGTCGTAATCTCAGTATATTGTGAGGAAAATGTCTCAAAGACCGTGTACTCATTGGGCCTGAATCTTCGTGGACTTGATTTTGAAGATGTTGGTCTCTCTAATAATCAAACAAAGTGTAATTTGGAGGTCGGGAACATCAATTATGAAAATTATGATTACTTGACATGTCACATGGATTTTTTTTTTTTTTTTTGCCAAGTCTATTATAAGGGGAATGCTTGGTAAGCAGTTACCAACCTCACCCTAGCTTCCATCCCTAGGAAGGACAGCCAAATTGCTATCACCATGCACTAAATATGCAATCTTTAAAGATCGCATGGACAATTAAAGGCCTGCTAGGTACCTTTAGGAAAGGTTAAAGTACTCTTATGGGATTGAGAGTCCATCGAGGGGCGTTAAACCTTTGTGGCCTTCGTTGGCCACTTAGAAAGGACTTAATGATTCCAATAGAGCACTGCTATACTTCTTGGACTACTTTAAGAATACGGTAACACCTCTAAACTAAATGAGCTGTGCAAGAACTATAAAGGCCTTGTATGCTTACTTGTGTGCATTAGCCTATGGTTTCTCACGTTGTCACGGAATCTGTTGGTTAGAAATGAGATCGTAGAACGACGCTGCAAAGTTGGATGAATATGAAAAGATGTTGATATTATTAAAATGAGTAAATATGAAAACACGTCTAATTAGCCATAGATCAAAAGATTGTCCTACTAAGGCCACGCAATGACGAATGGCATGATAGAAAGCATTTATTTAAAATTCTCAAAGAAAATGACTAGCAAAAGGATTACGTTATGGGATATGTGAATGACCTTCAATATTTCGGACGAAGTCACCATAGCTTCTTTTCAGTAAGTACGTTTATAGTGGACAATATGTTTGCGCGAGCATGATGACAAGTTAGAAGGTGTGCATTGCGAATAAGTTAGTACCTTGGCACCAAGAGCAACATAGGATACTTTCATGTGTTTACATGCTAGCAAGCTTTGTTTTAGGAACTGGACTAGTATTTTAGGGCCGCATTTAGGAACTCATGCATTTAAATGGTTTGTTTTGAACACATTTTAGGTAGTATTTTAAGACTTGTATTAGTAACTCATGCATGTTTAGTTATTGAGTTCAATTTATTTAGGTTCATCGATAACATCATAATATTATATTGAGCTTACATTGATATGATATGCATTCTTATGGTTGCACCTAGATTTCAATCTCGAAGCGAATTTGAAAAGCTTATCTTTTCCTAGCTATAGGATTTGTAGGGATATACGCTATGTTAGATAGTTTTTCTAAAAGTTAGAAGATTAGAATTTTTCTTGGTGTGAATTCATTTCCAATATTTAAACCTTATATGCTATCACTAATATTTATGTTAAATTCTTGGAACAAAAAATTAAAATCTAGCTACAAGGAAAAGTAGCGGTTGTCATCTACTAGTTGGACCAGCCTGAACTTTCAACTCAAATGCATCTACTTCGGGGAGTTTCTGATCATTTACTCCTTTATTTTATTTATGTTTGTTTTTACATTGGGGACAATATAATCTTTTTGTTTGGGGGTGGGGGTAAGTATTTGGAGTATTAGGACCTTTGTTACTTGCTTTTCAACTATTTATCGGGTTTGTATAACTAATTTAATCTGAAAAAAATTGGAAAAAAAAACCATAAATAACGTCTCGTATAGTGTTGAAAGACTTGCCACCTATGATGATATTTGTTTGAATTGAGTATAAATTTAGCTAGAACTGGATAACTTCGTATCTTATGCTTTTACTTGACGATTTATTTATGTTGGCATTGTTTACTTGAGCACATAGCCATCATTGACTTATCACTTATGTTGGAGCATGACTTGATTATGTGGATTTTAATTGTTGATGTATTGACCTAAATTTGAATAAAATCTCTAAATCTTTATATAGAAACCAAACTGCTAAAAAGCAGTTTTGGGGTGAGAAGGTTAGTGCTTGTTTTCATAGAAGTTTGATGGTTTGAATTCTTGGATCAGATCTTTGGTTGAAGGTATTTGGGTTAAGGAATCTAGAGCAGGCACCAATGTTAAAATTTGGATCTTATATCAAAAGAAAATGTGATACATCTTACACTTCTCTTCGTAACCTTTATAACTCGAGTTATTAAACATGTTGGGTTATTTAAAACCTGGTGTCTCATGCTTATCTGATTTGAGAGTTATTAGTTTAAAGCTCGTTACATGGATCATTTAGAAAGTTTACTGGAGAGAATTCTTGCATATAAGATGTCAAAAAAAAAAAAGCAAATACCAAAATATCTATTCATAGCGAAAGAAAGAAAAATGGATTTAGATTATCAAAGGTAATGGATGCCTGCTAAAGACTTTGAGATTTGAACTCTAGAAACCGATTGTGTGACTTTGAGAAATTCTTACCATCTCTCTTCTAAGTGTACAAGTATCTTATTATGATCACTTTGTATGAAAAAATGCATTTTAATGATTACAAGGAACACACGTACAGAAAATATCTCGGGATTGGAGAGAAGAGCATAATGAGTGATTTTGCACAAGAGGTGTGAGGAAAAACTAACCACACAAGGATTGAGATTATGATTAAATCAACAACACTTAATTGGTTGTGTTCTAGTATGAGTGTGAATTTAATATTAGCTAATCACACACACACACACACACACACACACACTAAGTTGAGCATCGGATACGTATAAATTTATTTTTAATGTTGTTTGGACCTTTCTAAAATGTTGTTTAAATTCGAACCTTAGGCATATAGTAAGTCGTTTAACATTGAATTTGTTATTGGAGATTTGTATAGGTTAGTGATATGGTTAATTCCTAAGTTTTGTTATGTTTTGTTTTGTTCGAGGATGAACAAAGGTTTTAATTTAAGGGTGTTTGATAAGTGCTTTTTTGTGCACTTATTCGGGTGGGCCATATCACTAAACTTTTGTGTCGTTTTAGTATTAGATTTTACTTGGGTTAATATTATCTTATTTCAGTTTGGGACCCGTTTCTAAACAATTGGAAAAGAAAGAAGGATCACTTGACCATGGATGAAAGTTTGGGGGACTAATATGCATTTGAGTAAAAGTTGAAGCACTAAAATCAAAATAATTTAATGTAGAGAATTAAGTGCAAAATGAGGCACATAATAAATCAAGATCAAATCCAAGAAGTTCAAGATTGAATTCAAGAATTTCCGAGTGATTAACAATCTTTATATTTTTTAGTTTCTTCTTCATAATAAGTTAGGCTAAATTTATTTGTGCTAAGAGAACGATGAACCGTGTAATATGAATTTTTAATCTTTATTTTTATACACTTGACATTAAAAACACGTTTTTTGATATTGAATGATTTATATTATTTTATTTTCTCCACAATTATTGTGCACAATAGTTATGTGGTAGTCTATTTTATGCATTCGAAAGAAGGAAAATATGTTCGACATATATAAATTGTCATAGGGTCCGATAAGTGATAAAAATATATCACTATACTCTATGCGAATCTTTAGGTGTTCATAAAAATTCATGCACTCTTATAAATTTGCATTCATCATAGAAACATAATCGGGTCATATATGAGAGTAGATTTAACATTACTCGAAAGATATTGTTAAATAAAATAATTCGTCAAAATTCAATCGTGTTGTCAAAGTGTAAAACTAAGGTTAAAAATGATTATTATATGAGAATTCGGGGATCCTAGTGCATTTGTCAATCATTAAATACATTGATTTGCATTGAGTTTAGTTAATTTACTCATAATCACACGAGTAGATTATTTTAGTTATAATTTTGTCACAAACAAATACATCATATTATTCATATTTCGGTTAAGGTCGCGATAATCAAAATTAAACTAAATCAATCTCTGTGAGACGATACTTGGACTCAAAATCCAATTTCTTACTTGTTAACGAACCGTACACTTGTGATGATTTTAATTCGAAAGATGAAATATACAACAGATCATATCTAGACTCGTGATAGAGTTCATGAAAGGTTGTCGAAAGGAGAGATACTACTATTGTATGGCTTCCAAAATTAATCCATCGCGAGAATTAAAGCTGACCCGTTCATCAGGCCTAACTCAATGTTGGAATTTTATTTAAGTAGAGATGTTCTCCTGTCCATGATGGAAAGTTTTATAATGTCCACTCGAAGAGAACCCAACGTTGGATTCTCCTGTCACATCAGTAGGTGGGCACTCTTATTCTGGGCAGGAGAACATTTCCATTTATTTAAGTGACTAAATTAAATTTAGTGTTCGACTAGACGTGAACATTTTGAGTCGGTCAAAATCCTTTGAGGGCTAACTTTTTGATGTGAAAAAAATATGTTGGGCAATGTTGAGTAAGAAAATGGTCCAAATAAAAACACGACGTGACATGAAAAATAGTGAAAGAACTCTTTTTATCCTCTGGTTGGAAAAGAACTAGTCATCTTGGAGTAATTGTGCTAATGTGCTTCAGAAAGTAACAAAAGAAATAAGAAAATTAATACACAAACAAACAATATTAACCTTATTACCCATCCCACTTCCCCACCACCCTGTGAATAATTGAGCTAATTTAACAAATGAGGCAAATAAAATTACAATGATATTAATTGTTAACGCTAATATCACGTTAAAGTACTTTGTTTCAAATACTAAAATTATGCAACGTTAAGTGAAGAGGTTGTCTCAACTGATATACTAATTTTAAGACATTATTTAATTTTTTAAAGCAAACACCGTCAAGTAATTCTTATATATCTGTCCATACGTGTAAATTTTTTCCATACTTAAGAAACTTCAAAAGTTACAAGCACACGTAGAAATGGGACCACCACCACCACCACCACCACCTCCTCCTCCTCCTCCTCCTCCTCCTCCATCACCAAAGAGGCATATATGACACGTGAGTTTATTCAAAACTTATGTTGAAATTATGTTTTGTCCTACAAAGAATATATATAATTGATATAAAACCTAGATTGGCCGCCTTCTTGATCTATTAACTTGACAACAAACTGATTTGATTTAATCAATTAGATCAAATTGCAATTGACACGCTTTAATGTAACGGATAAGATTTGATCCTTAAATATATGATACACAACTTCTTTACCATTGAATCATCTTGTTCTATTTAAATAAATTCAAGAACATAAGAATATTTGGAAACTATTTGGCATGTCAATTGGAGGTATACCACATGATACTACTAATGTCTATGTGAAATAATTTCGTTACAAGTACTCCATATGATTATGATATCACAAAAATTATTTATTTCAATATTCTTGGAACATCTGTCTGAAAGGCCTAATGAGATAATGGGCTCATGAATTACTCCCAGTAATTATTAAGCCCAAGACTAGCACCAATATGGCCTCAATTTTTGTAGAGGAATTAGTGGAGAATAGCTGGGTTACCTGTTCCCAGTTATTATTAAGCCCAATGTTGGGAATTTGCTTAATCATAAACAGCAGAAATAAAACAATTTTTCAATTCCCACCAAAGATCTGCAATGTGTTTAGATAGAAACTATGATGAGAATTATACCTTTGATGAATTCTACAAACTCCTTTACTGATTCACGAACTCCAATGATCACGATCTGCAATCCAAGCTGTCCAATTGTCCAGCCTCCAATGGTGATCCACATAGAGAACAAGAATGATGGCTAAAGTTTCTTTTCTTATGCTAGCAAGAATAATAAAATCTTTACAGTTTTCAAACCCTAGTATCATATTAATATAAGCCCAAGTGGGCTTGGCCCCTCTCAAAACTAAACCCGGTCCGATACTTTATTAATCAAATTAATTATACCCAATCCATGAATTAATTAATCCAATTAATTAATTCGATCTTATTAATAAGCAATCCAATTAATTAATTATCAAACACTTGTCAATTAATTAATTGGTATATCTCATTCTTCTGTTATCTTTTACGTGTGATCCATTAGGTTCCCGATCACGATATCTAACGTCATGAATTATTATTTTAATCTAATCAAAATATCGATAAATTAAAACACCTTTTTAATTTATCACTCATTCAGATTCGTCGTCCCAGATTGACATCTTGCAATATGTCAAGGCAATACATGTGATGGAAAATGTCACGTGATGTGACAAACCAAACTTGTTCGTTTACCGTGAAATTATAATCCTTTCGTCAATATGATCCAATCAATTATGAGATATGGATATGTGTCAATCTCAATTATCGATCATATCTTTTATCCCACTGTTTAGTCAATGTAATTGAAAACACCTTTTCGACTTATGAGTTCACCTTGGCCAAGGATTTCATTATCAACTTAACTGGATAATATGTAAATCATAATCTCTTACTATCTAAGAGTGACCGAGAATTCACAACAATCATATGATTCTTGACATACCCGAACGATGCTATATTAGTGACCCTTGACAGAGCAACATCCAACACCACCAAAGTATGACTGTCTTCATATAAGGTACTATGATGACCTCAAGTCAAAGACCAATTTCACTACCGAACGTTAGATATTAACCAGTAACACTCAGATAGTTATCCATGTGAAATCTCCCAGCGGGTCTCCAATGTTTTGTTATAGAACAAAACATCCATGTGTTCATTCAAGTGTCACCACACTTTAGCTTGTGAGATCAGCTACTTACTTCACAAGTAAGAATGCCACACACGATGGTCTATCCGTAATAACGATATCCGTATTTCGTTATCACTTCGACCATGGATAATTTAAGATTAAGTCATATTGCAATTTGTATCTCACAATCACAAATCCTTGTGATTAACAGATTGAAAAGACTTAAATCTACGGATTCTATTATTTAATATAATTTTAATAGAAAAGCAATATAAATAAATAATAGATCTTTCCAGAATTAAATGCATTAAACATATGAAAAGTGTTTATAACCTAAATCGATTGGGTTTAGGTCATAACACTTACACCCAAGACTAGCATCAATATGAGCTCAATTTTTGTAGAGGAATTAGTGGAGAATAGATTGGTTACTTGTTGGAAAATCTTTTCGATTTAACATACCTTGAGTACACGGTTCGTTAAAAAGTAGTAAAATGATTTTTGACTCCAAATATTGTACCCAGAGAGATTGTACTTGTTTAAATTCGAATTAACTTAACCTTAATCAAAAATATAAAATTTAGTGATTTTTCTATTACTAAATTGTTGCTAACTAATATACTTATAAATGCAATACTTAACTTAACGAAAATCAATTGAAGATTGTGATTAATGGAAGTTTGTTGAAAATGTGATGTTGAAAAGCGCATTGGGATCCCGAATCCCCTTATATCAATCACCTTTAGCTCCAAACCTCAATTTGATAACGTGATTCAATTACGAAAATCAATATTCCTAAATTGTTTAACAATTTCTCTCAAGTAGAATTTAACATATCCTCTCATGTGACTCAACTATATTTCTATGACTAATTCGAACATACAAGAATGCTTTAAGGATTTGTGAATACTTAAAGATCACATAGAGCATATCGGTATATTTCTATTATCTATTGGACTCTACGACAATGACACTATGTTTATCTTATGTTCAATCTTTCAAAGGCAAAGCAAGCCACAAAACTCATACAACTATTGCACATATAACTTTAGAGAAAAATAAATCCATGTCAATCATTCAATAATTGAATACGTGCTTTTAATGTCAAAAAGAAATAAAATCAAGGATTAAAGGTTCATGATACAAGATTCATCGTAATCATAGCACTAAAACTGCCTAACTAGTCATAATATCAAAATTAAACAAACAAAGTTTAAACAATATCATCGTGAAATTAATGAAATATGATTAATTCTCGTACAATTGTTGATGAATTATCGTAGAAAAATCTAGAAATAATTCTTTTGCTCATGCCGTCTTATCTATCTGTCTCTCCCTCCCTCCTGTGTGTGCATCTTTCCCTTAATTCCAATAAATTGCCCAATTTTTTGTCGGATTAGGATTCCCATTGCAATTGGACTTTCATTTATATTGGTTTGAGGCCCAATTTGATTGTTATTCAACTTCTTCCAGCCACCAACTTTTTTCAAGAAAGTCCAGTTTTATTTAGAGTGGAGATTACACCTCAACAGGTATTTAAAGATCACCATTCTAAAATCAGAAGTGAGATTTTATTCACAAATCAAGTTATTAATATAATAATTAAATATTATATATCTCAACTCAATTCAATTCCAAACCCTAAAAAACTTTTTATTATATTCTCACTCTCACTCTCACTCTCTGTCTTCTATCTTTTCACTCTCTCCACCTAACCACACCCCCTTAATTCAGCGATTGCACACCCATTGTCGGAAACAACCGTCGCACACACGACAATGAATTCCCACTGTCGGAGATCATCGCCGCATACACCTTCTCTTCTCACTCTCTCTCCCTACTAGAGCATCACAATGAGCGCACCTCACAGTGGCGCTGCACCCATTGTTGGAGATGGCGGTGCTATGAGCGTCGCTACGCATGACCCTACGCAGCACCATTTCAGTGGTGAAACACCCACCGTCAAAGACAACCGTCGCATACACTTTTTCTTCTCATTCTCTCTAACTACCAGAGCATCACGCTAATCGCCACTTCAGGGTGGAGCTCCACACAATGCTGGAGATGGCAGTGTATGCAACTACGGCGGACAGATTTTTTGGTTGTTTTGGTCGTTGGTGATTTGCTTGGTTGTTAGTGGTTGTGGTGGAGTGTTATAGTGGTGGTTGTTGGTGGTTTGCAAATTGTGGTGCTGGTGAGATCATGGTGGTGCTTGTAGATTGTGGTGACTTAGAATTTGTTCATAGGTCACAGGTTACATGTCACAATCCAAAGTTGGTGATGATAAGTCATAGGTCACACTAACATGTTACAGGTAATTTTGCATATGTGAGAAATAAATGTAAATAGTTTACAAATCAAATAGAATTGGTCACATGTCACACTACACTGGTCACGTATCACATTGTACAAGTCACATATCAATGTTAATAGATCATAAATCAAATAGAATTGGTCACATGTTACAATTTAAGTCATAGGTCATCATTTACATGTCAAATGTTACATTGTATAGGTCATATATCAATGCCAGTAGGTCACAAGTCATTTTGCATAGGTAACATATCAATTTCTACAAGTCACAGATCTAAAAGAATTGGTCACGGGCCATTGGATTAATATCACAGATAACTTATCAATGTCCATAGGTTCACAGATCATATGTTAAAATGTACAGGTCACATGTCACAAATTTAAGAGATCTGGTCACATGCCATTGATTTCTCCAACCTCTCTTTTTTGAATTGGTCACAAATTCAATTAACCAAATTTCGATAGTGAGCATTGAAGTTATTTACTCCGGTGAGTACTCTATGAATTTCACCAGGTGCTATTTTTCAATTAAATTTTAAAAAATAGTTTTAAATTATACCAGCACTGTTGAGTCATTGTTGAAGAAGATGATCAGTCACTGTCGATGTTTTCCAACAGCCGCCATGTTTTTCTCTCTATCTCTACTATTTGAGTAGACGATTCTCATTCACTGTTGAGTGACGATCTGTTTACCACTAAAGAAGTCGTTGTGGGTGGATGTTGGTTAGTGAATACCGACGATTCTAAGAAGAGGATGGCGACGAATGGGTACAAAAGGGTATGTGTGGGTAGATTAATTTAATTTGATAATATTATTATTTAAAATTAAAATATTGAATTAACACCTGACTTTTGCATTTTTAAACTTAATGTTTGGAACTTGAATTGATGCATACTTTAAACCTGACTTACAATTTTTTTCTCTTATTTAGAATTTGATTTCAATTTACTTTCCTTTCTTGAAGGTGTATCTAATGTTGTGCTTGTCCACAAGGTCTCCAGTCTTTCAAAAGATGTAAGTTAGCTTACATATTCATCTAATAACCCAATCATCCTTTATTTCTTTTCCAAATGCTTAAAACGAGTCAAAAACTGAAATAAAAGAAAATAAACTTAAATTAAGTAGAAATGACCCAATTAGTGCAAAAATGCACTTATCAAACACTCCCAAATTAAAACTTTTGTTGTTCTTCGAACAAAACAAAACTCGGTCATAAACCATATTACTACCTAAAACAAATCACAAATAACATACTCAATATGTGTGTATATATATATATAATATGCTTAGCTTTCTTCACACCTTTCGTGCAATATCACTCATTATACTTATCTCTCCAATTCTAAGGTATTTCTAGCATACATGTGGTTTCTAGCAATCGTTATAATGCATTTTCCCACACAAAGTGATAAGAATTATATACATGTAAACCTAAAAGAGAAATGATAAGTATTTCTCAAAGTTACACTAACAATATCTAGAGTTCAAATCTTAAAGTCTTTACCAGACACCTCTTGCTTTTGATAATCTAAATCCATTTTTCTTTCTATAATATGCATTTATTATTATTATTATTATTATTATTATTATTATTATTATTATTATTATTATTATTATTTGATATCTTATGTGTAAGATTTCTTTCCATTTAATTTTCTAAATGATCTATGTAGCGAGTTTTAGGCCATGACAGTATAAGATGTATTAGACTTTCTTTTGATATGAGATTCGAATTTTTAAAAATTGGTCAATGCCCATTATGGACTTCCTTAACTCAAACTTGTTCAACCAAAAGTGGGATCCAAGAACTTCAAACCATCAAACTTCTATGAATATAAGCACTAGCATTTTCTTCCCCAAACTACTTTTTAATAGTTTGGTTACTATATTAAGGATTAGGAATCAACTCAAGCATAAGTCAATAACATCAACAATTAAATCCACATAATCAAGCTTTGTCCCAACATAAGTCATAAGTCAATAATGGCTATGTGCTCAAGTAATCAAACCTAACATGGATAAGTACTCAAGTAAAAACACGTTACAGTGCTATCTAGTTCTAGCTAAAGCTGTACTCAATTCATACAAATAAATATCATTATAGGTGGCAAGTCGTTCAATGCTATACTAGGCACTGTTTTTAAGGTTTTCAATAATTTTTAGACTCAAAGTTAAACCTACATTAATCACACACAAATTATTCCTATAGGTTAAATTAAAAGAAAACCTAGATTTTTCATCCCCAAACTTAATCCCTACATTGTCCTCAATATAACACTACAAACCTCAAAACATAGAAATTAAATAAAAGAGAAGGTTTAGACTCGTCGCATAAGTGTTGGATAATGGAATTGGCCTTGAAACTTGTAGAATGTTTTTCTTTTCCTTTGTTCTTTCTCCTTCAAAAGGCATATATCTTTCTTTGTGCCCCTTTTTCTGCAAATAAGATTATAAGTTATATTAGCAACAACCAATAAAAATTATAATCAAGATTCCAATAAAAACATAATTCAAACACATCAACTACTTATCTATCTATCTATCTCAATTCAATATATACAAAAAATTATAGAAGAGTTCCAAGAAAAAAAAATATCATGATTATAAGTAATAATACTTTTGAGTGAAACTTGAACTTTTCATGATTTTAAAATATTGACTATATTGATGATAAAATAAGTTGGTGATTGTGTAAATATGGGTGTCAAATATGTGAAAGATAGAATTTTGAGAATATAAATTTAGAACTTATTAAAAATAACAAAACAATATTTTTTTTTTTAAGTTTTCAATTTTTCTGAAGTTTCCAAAACATTTTTTCTAATGTTTGATTGTGGTCAACCATAATTTTTTTTCTTTTACAATGGTGTTAAAATTACAATCCTAAAAATAATAAAGAAATTAAAACAAAAAGTTCTTCAGCTAAATAATAATTAAACGTGCCCAAATACTTAATGCAACTGAATTATCTATATATAATGCAATAACTAAAATTAAAGAGTTAAGTGTTAGGTTACTTTGGCCATGCGTTACTCATGGTAGCTCAAATTGGATTGCACTGATAAAGCAATTAACTCTATATTCTGCATTGCCAACCCCCTTCTCGATTCCCCGAACTTAAAAAGCTTTTTCTTCATCATTGAGGTTTCCAGTGACTCCACATATTCCCTGTATATGTGAACACTTCATATAATCATTTACTTCTTCCTATTTAACGTTTTGGCTTTTCTCATTATGGGTTGGCTTTTTGACGTAACATATATCTGAAATTTTGTCTTACTCAAGATTAGTGATACATCTCAGTATTTTTCTATGTCTAAAACAAAAAACTCCACTGGAAATATAAACTTGACCACTTTAATTAGCACGTTCTCACCACTCTTCGGGAGTGTTGAATTGATCGATCTGCCAATTTAAGGGAAATTATAGTATCATTTAACTCTACTAACCTAATTTCCTGTAGACAAAAAGAGGCATTAGATTTATACTTGCTCCCGAATCACATAAAGCATTAAAAACATGATTATTTTCTATTGAGTAAGGTATTTTGAGTAGGGTTGGGCAAAATGTCCGAACCGAACCGAACGAGTTTTCCTAAATTAAAAACTCGAACGGGTATCTGAATCAAGAATTGATGGGTTTGGTTCGGTTCTCAATTCTAGACCAAGAACAATTTTGTTTTTTTTTTTTTTTGGATAAATCAATTTATTTTATTTTTTTCTAAACAAATTAACAATTTTTTGTTTTAACTATTCGACCTATCTATATATATATATATATATATATATATATATATATATATATATATATATATACACACACACACACACTAGGTGCAAGCAACGTGCAATGCACGTTTGCCTAGTTTATATTTAATAGTTTTGTTTAATAATTAATTTGTTATTAATAAAGATGTAATTTTTTTGGTTAATTAAATAATTAATGATGTAATGTTTATGTAATTGTTAAACAATTAGATGTGTGATTTTGATGTTGTGATGTAAGTTGGTGAGATCGAAGAAAATAAGGAAAAGTTGACAAATTTGAAGAAATAGCTAAATTGTAAGGGATCCAAAGTTCGGAGACTAAAATGTAAATACTTAAAAGTTGTACCGAACCTCACGATGAAGATTTGAGAGTGCTCGGAGTCAATTGGATAAAGGAAGACGTCAATGGAATCAAATTTAGTCAAAAGATGATCACAAATCAATTTCCAACCGAAAAGTTATGCTCCGATGTTTTAGTCTCATTTTGAGACCTATTTTTGGCATAAAAAGTGATCGAATTGGAGAATGATATCTAAATCAAAGTTGTAGCCAGATGAGTTAGCTTTCCAACGCATTTTGAATCGCCTCAATCGGATATCGGAATACAAAGTTATGATAAAAACACTGAAAGAAGGTGCAACTACCTGTTTAAAACAAGAAATTCCGTTACATAGTCCGTTAAAATAACAAATTCCGATAGTTTTTCCGTTAAAAACAAGAAATTTCGTTACATAGCCACTTTTAATATATAGAAGATATATTCTTTAACCCGTTTAATTTTGGGCTGGCTTATAGTTTGGTTTTTGTTTCCTATTGGATTTAGTTTAGATTGGGTTTGGTTTCAGTTTTGGGCTAGGCTTTAGTTGCTATTTCAGCCACTCATGATGGGCTTAGATTACGTTTTGGGTTGGGTTTTAATTTGGGTTACAGTTGTCCCCATATATATATATTCTTTAACCCCCACTCACAAAAGCTCAAACCGAGTCCGACCAAAGAGGAAACCTAAATTGAAATTGAAAATCTACACACACAAAAGAGGAACGCCGTCGAGTTCGACCACGCAGCCAAGTCTGACCAAGACCACGGATATACAGACCATTTGAAGTTCGAAAGAGGTAACTTTTAATTTGGAGTTGGTGAGTTGGTAGTCTTTAAAATATAGTTGGTAAGTATTATCAATACTTTAAAATATTACGTTTATTTGTAAAAGCTAATATTGAACTTGGTATTTGCATCTACTTTTTGTTATTAGTATTAGTATCTACTTTCATGTGTATTTATGTAGTGTTATTCTAAATGTTAAAAAACTAATTATAGTACAGAACCGAATATGACCGAACCAAACCGAACCCGAACGGTTCCAAAATTATATTTGGAACCAACGATTCCATTTACTAAATACCTGAAAATTTTTGGAACCGAACAAAATCGAACCGAATCAACCTGCGTCCACCCCTAATTTTGAGACTCACTGGGTCCTTTAGTTTAGGAGGCAATTTATGTTGCAAGATAGCACTTCATTCCTAATTTAGCACGATAGTCTCAAATTCATTGATCTTTCTTTTCTTCGATAACATCTCCTTTAAGAACTCTGCATAGATTGGAACTTGGAATATAGCCTCAAGTAACGGGATATTGACATGAAACTTTATGAAGATGTCCAAGAATTTTGTAAATTGTTCTTCGAGCTTCTTCTTTTGTGCTTTCACAGGTAGATCCTCAATTATTTCATTCTCTAAAACACTTTTGGCAATTTCCTGTTCTTTGGAATTTTTCTCAATCTTTCTTGGCAAGGTACCCAGTGCGCTGCTTGATATAGCAAGTGTCATCTGTCCCATCTAAGTTTCTAGGTTCATGAATGCAGTACTCTGATTTGAAGGATCGTCTCAATCCTTCTCATGAATTGATTGTTTGCCTCCATGTAGTGCTCTATCTTTTCCATAAATTTGGTAAATATCTCTTCCAAATGAATTCTCTTCTCGGACTGTTGATACTGATAACCCTGCAGTGTAGTAGGATTTTTATTATTCCAAGAAAATTTTGGGTGCTTCCTCCAGCCAAGGTTGTAGGTGTTAGAATGTGGATCATTTTGTTGACGTTGACTCCCTTTTACATATTCCATATGTTCAATATCTCATGTAAGAATTGGACAGTTTGCCATAATATGATCTGCCCCATATTCTTCACAACTTGGCCGATTGGCATGTACGATATTGGCTGACTGTGATATGCTTTCAACCTTATGAAGCAAAGAATCAATTTTTATAAATAATGATGTATAGGTGTCCACCTCATGTACTCTTGATGCCTTCTTATGAACAACCTGTTCAAAAGCACGTATGGCAGTGGTATAGCCACTCTTTCAAATAACTCCAAAGCTTCATCGATTGTCTTCGTATTGGATGATGAGCCCACCATACTCTAGCAAGATGGAAATAGACTTGTATAAAAATATTGGACCTAGAACCCCTTATTGATGCCTTGTTAAGGACACTTCCAAAGTGTGTTCTTAAATCTGTTCCAACCCTTATCAAAAATATTCGGTTTCTTCCTACCAAAATATAGATATATCATGCTTCGATTTCACTGTCTTTGCTAGTGGGAAGAATTTGATGTACAATGTTTGAGCCAAGTCATTCTAAATGGTGATACTAGAAATAGGTTGTGAGTCAAATCATTCAAGAGCTCTATTACATATAGTATGTGAAAACAATCTCAATCCGATAGCATTATCTGTAACCCCTAGATATTTGAAATGTTGACACATCTCCAAAAATCGAAAGACGTGTGTGTGTGGATTCTTATCAGCCCTACCATAGAATTGACATCCATTCTGAAATAAGTGGATGACATTGGCCTTCAATTGAAAGTTCGGCTGTCCAAAAGGAGGATAAACGATGCCAGATTGGCTTTGAATAATTTGTAGAGTCACAAAGTCCCTACTAGCACTTTTCCTTCATCGACTAGTGCCTCTTCATTCACTTGAATAATCGGATTATTCTATACATTGGCCATCTCTTATTGTTATGCTTCTCTTTACCTACGGTGAAAAGTACGTTCAATTTCAGATCACCTGGTATCAATTCACCATCTCTTGAATTTTATATAAAATACCTGAAAGGGAGAAAATAGAAGTATTGAAATAAATTGAAAGAAAAATAAAATAAAAGCAAAAAGTTCATATTCTTGCCAATATAAATGAAATTAAACTCAAATATAATACTTGGCAACAGCGTCAAAAACTTGTTGCTAAATCTTTTCAATTTAAAATACCACTAGTGCACAGTTTGTTAACAAGTAGTAAAATGGATTTTGAGTACATGTATCGTACCCAAAGAATTGTACTAGTTTAAATTTGAATTAACTTATCCTTAATCGAAACTATGAAAATTGATGATTTTTTTATAACTAATTTATCATTAGCTAATATGCAAATGAATGCAAGACCTAACTTAAATAAATTCAATTTAAGGTTACGATTAATGCAAGTTTGATGAAAATATGATCATAAAAAGATTTGAAAACACGATTCAATTATTAAGATCAATATTCCTAAATTGTTTAACAATCTCTTTCGAGTAAAATTAAACATATCCTCACATGTGACCCAACCATTTTTTTTTTCAGGATGCGAACATAAAAGAATGCTTTAAGGATTTGTGAATACTTAAAGATTAGATAGAGTATAGCGGTATATTTCTATCCCCTATTGGACTCCGATAATTGGCAATATGTTTAACTTATTTTCAATATTTCAAAGGTAAAACAAGCCACAAAACTCATACAACTAATGTACTTATAATTGTAGACAAAAATAAATTTATGGCAATCATTCAATAATGGAAAACGTGCTTTGAATGTCAAAAAGAAATAAGGTCAAGAGTTAAAAGCTCATGATACAAGATTTATCGTAATCGTAACACTAAAAATACTTAGCCACTCATAATATATAAGCTAAATAAATAAAGTTTAAATGATATCACCAAGAAATTAACGAAACGTGATTAATTCCCGCACAATTGTTGATGAATTATCCTACAAAAATCTAGAAATAATTCTTTTGCTACTGCCGTCATTATGTGTAATTCTCTATCTCTGTCTATCGTCCTCTCTTTCTTGTGTGTGTGCGTCTTTCCCTTAATTCTAATAAACCTATGAGTGTCTAAAAGTCCCGAACCGAACCGAACCCGAACCGAACCGAGCGGTTCTTCATTAGTTAAATACCTGAACGGGTACCCCGAATCGAAAATCAATGGGTTTGGGTCGGGTCTCGGTTCTAGATCAAGAACCGAAAAATCGAATAAGACATAAACTAAACAATTTTTTATTTTTTATATTGAATTAATTAAATTAAATTATTTTTTCTAAATAAATTAGCAAATTAATTACATAAATCAGATCATTTCATAATTTTAATTTTAAAACCCATTTTAAAGACAAGAAAAAGTAGAGTTTGAGATCTATTTACTGTTTTTGATATGGATCACCGATATTTTAATATTAACATCTACATTTTGATATTTGTATACATTGAATTAATTTTATTGGATAGCTAGTTATTTATATGTTTTTAAATTGGGCTAGGTTAATTTATAAAAGTTACGAATGAAATGTCATTAGTTGTATTTATGTAGTGTTGCTGTAAATGTTAAAAAATTCAATTATGGTATGGAACTGAATGGAACCGAACCGACCCGAACGATTCCATAATTATATTTGGACCCGATGGGTTCATATATTAAATACTCGAAAGTTTTGGGTCGGTACCGAATCGACCCACGGGCAGCCCTTTATAAACCGCCCAACTTTTTGTCCAATTAGGATTCACATTGCAATTGGATTTTGATGCTTTTTTTTCTATTTGTTTGAGGCCCAATTTGATTGTTATTCAACTCTTTCCATCCACCAACTTTTTGTTTTCAAGAATGTCTAATTTATTAAGAATTTGATTACAATTTACTTTCCATGTTTCAAGGCCCATCTAATGTGGTGCTTGTCTTCAAGGCGTCCAATCTTTTAAAAGATTCAAGTTAGTCTTAATGCTATAATCCTATGACCAAATCATTCTTCTCTCTTTTTCAAATGCTTAGAAACGAGTACAAAACAGAAACAAAAGGATATAAACACTGAGACGATATAAAAATTTAGTATTATGGTCTAGATAAGTGCACACTTATCATTACACGTTATATTTTCCAAAATAACCTTTGACTCTTGTCTTGATTTATTAAATATATCTAAATTAAAAAGATTCACAATATCCATTTTATCCCCATTTTGAACATTGAATTTGAAGAGCCAAAATTAGTTATACTCTTTATAGAATTTTAGTTCGGCATTAATTTTCGTAGTTCCACTTTTGAAAGGATAAATGTTATCCTTTTGAATCTGAGTGTAAGATTATATGAATTTATGTGCTTTCGAGTTATCTACTAACTTATATGTGGAGTCAAGAATTCTAACAAAGAAGTTGCAATGTTAATCAAATTCATATAGTAACTATAAAGGAATTTTGTTAAAAAAAGTTAAAATTCTCAGATTTGTTTTCCCCGAAGTTTCAAATAAAATGTCCATGCAATTTTAATGTGATGTACATAAAAATTTGTTAAGAAAAATTTCACATTGAATAAAGATAAAATAAATATATGTGTGTAAGGACTTGAGCTACTCTTTGTAATACCGTTGACCTTTTAAGATGAAATTTTAAGTCTCAATACGGTATCAAAGCACATTTAGCTCAAAAGAGCATATCGATTTATTTTTAATTTATACAAGCAATTGGATTTGAGATTTGTATAATCTTTAATGAGCCACCATCTTGTTATAAGTCTTTCGCCCTAGATCCGATTGATTTTAGGACGTGAACGCTTTTAATATTATTGAAGTATTTTATTTATAGAAGATCTATTATTTAATTAAATTATTGTATTAAATTAAATTGATAAAATCCGTAAATTTAAATCTTGATAACTTTTAAATTACAAAGAGCTATGATTGTGAGATATAAGTTACATATACTGAATTTGATCATTTGACTTGAGATTGTTATAGTACCTTATATGAGGGTCGTCGTGTTTTTGTAATGTTGGATATTGCTCTTCCATGAGTCGTTAATATGACATCGTTCGAGTATAATAAGAATAATATGAAAGTTGTGAATTATCAATAAATGATTTGTCACTCTTATATAGTAAAAGATTATGACATTCATTTCATCCACTACAACAAAAATAGTCTACGGCAACGTTCAAAAAACGTTACCGTAGACCTTTTGCAACGTTTGGACGTGTGTTGCAAATCAAGGTGTTGCCGTAGAGTAGGACCCCTACGGCAACGTTTACAAAACGTTGCCGTAGACCCCTACGGCAACCTTTTTTTAAACGTTGCCGTAGGGATTTTTTTTTCCAGCAATTTACTCAAATTGATTGACAAAATTGAAAATGAATCCTTATGAACAAATTTTGAAATTGCATAAAAATTGATAATTTTATTACAAATTTTTGAATCCATACACTTGAATATTAGAATGTGATACAAAAACACCTAAATAAAAATGAGTTTCAAAATGGTAATACATCAACTGAAAGTAAGCACTTCCATCCGGTGTGATAATCACCCAACAAACAAATGTACTCTAAGCAACCCTATCATGCTAAAATAGCCCAAGACTTCAAAACATTACTTCCACCACTACTAATAGAATCTTCATCTGTAGCAGTAAATTGTACAAGGCATTCATCCTCCTGCTTTAGAATTTGAATTATTGTAAATTTCTCCTTAAGTGCCTGCAAAAAAAAGAGGAAGAAAGAAGTACTAAACCATCACTTCACCAAACAAGATGCTATAACCTCTAAATAAAACAGAAATGATATTTAATAATTCAACATTTACCAGATGCCACAAAAACAGCGCGTTGAAATGAAAACTTAATCCTACAAAAGCTAAGCAATAATCAAAATAGCCGTTAAACTGGTCCATTGTTACGAACTTTTTAAGCTTATGTTTGATGCAATCTTTCTCCTTAACTAGCATTAAAACCATCTTTGCCGGTTATAAATTTAACAGATAATGATAACATGCAAGGAGGAATCAAAGATCTCCACTCCCCCAGAAAAAGGTAACTATAAACTTAACGAATTGATAATAAATCTTTTTAATCTTAAATTTACTAAGAATACCATGGGGCAGTACTCTTCTATTGCATGTTCAATTAGTTTGGATTCAAAACAAATGTATATGTCTCGTTCAGACCTTAACATACCTTTAAGGTCTGGAAACCGATGATGCCTCTTCGTGCTGCCAACTTCTAGCGGAAAACCACTCAACATTCCACTCGCACCTTGTAGCAATTCTACTTAAATCAACTCAAATTTTCACGTCAACAATGAATCTAAAAAACTCAACAATCCCATATCGAGGAATTCAAAGAATAAAGATAGTCAATCTAGTAGAGCAATAGCGTATTATATTAAAATATAATTACTAAACAACTCACTCTCAACAGCTGTGACATAAGCTTCTCGTGATACTGCTTGAACCGCTCCAATCTGCCATTCAAATTACAAACAACCTCATTACATTATACCTAAGCTGCAAAAGATTGTCGAATCAAACAAAAAACATAATTATTTCAAACTCTCATACAAACCTGCAATTATATGAAATTTTAGTTAAATTCCGAAGCAACATGTCCTCTAACAGGAATCCAAAAACCATGCAAAGATCCATTCTCAAAGAAGTAAACACAGAAGCTAATAAAATATAAAGGCTAAATCAGGATCCCACTCAACAAATCTAGGCATGTGACAACCTACCAATACAGAAAAAGCTTCACCAAGATGATCATTACCTTATAAATCTTGTGGTAGAAAACTTCAAGCAATCTAAGTTCTGCATTTGGGTGAGACAACTCCACTGTTGCTTCAAAGATATAACAATCGTAAGAAATTTTCACTCAAAATTGAAAAGAGGGGATTCGGCAATGGTCACCCAGGGCATGACCAAAACTCGCCAATAATGTTAGTTTTGGAAGGGGTTAAGTGTACACGTGTGCCTGGAGGAGCCAAGTCCATGACAGGCCATATAAAAGCTTAAAACAATTACCCGAACAACCCTAGGAAACTCAAGTAACTGCTCCAAGTTAACAATGCAAAGGTGAATCTATCTCCAAACAAATCATTATGCCCTTGTTTGGGCTCCATTTGGAAAATGCAGCATTTGTCAATGGCAACAACAACAAAAACAGAAGCACAAGCACAAGGACTTAACGAACAATAAATCGGTAAACAGGTAGTAAAACTGTAAAAGAAACAAAAAAAGATGAAAACGATTCAAGGTTCACCTCAAATGCCGAAGCTTCTGCAGAAATAAATCATTAATGGCGCCGGCAGAAACAAATCCTCGGCTGGCCTACACTGAAGTGGCGAACCGCGAACGGGTGAATGTCGAACGGGCGAACGTCGAACGGGAAGAAATCGTCAATGGCAGAGACGCGGCAGAGACGCAAAGTTGTCGTCTCTGATTCAATTGGGGATTTAACGTGAATTAGGTCGGGAATTGAGTTTAATTGGGTGTGAATTGGGTAGCTAGGTTTAGTTTTTTGTGGGAATTGGGCTGGGTTGGAATTGGAAGGTGGGCTATTGGGCTGGAAAGTTGAAAATTTGGGCCTTGATAAAAAAAAAAAAATTTTTATTGGACCTGGGGTTGGGCCCTATCTCCGCCCCTGGCTACTGGGTTAAAATACCTTTCGCAACGTTTACTAAACGTTGCGAAAGGTCCTACCTTTCGGAACGTTTGGCAAACGTTGCGAAAGCTCTACCTTTCGCAACGTTTGCCAAACGTTGCGAAAGGTAGGACTTTCGGCAAACGTTGCGAAAGGTAACACATTCCGCAACACTCAATAAACGTTGCGAAAAGTGGTCTACCGCAACATTTTTTAAAAAAACGTTGCTAAAACTCGTTATATTAACCTATGGCAACATTCACTTACGAAAATGTTGCCAAAAGACCATTTTGGCAACATTTATCAACAAATGTTGCCTTTTAAATGTTGCTAATGACTATTTTTGTTGTAGTGATCCGCTTAAATTAATATCGAAATTCATGGTCGTTGTAAGTTCATAAGTTGAAAAAAGTTTCGACAATTATTGGGCGGATGAAAGATATGATCAATTAATCGAGATTGACATATCACCATATCTAGTAATTGATAGGGGTTATATTGACGAATATATTATAATTTCACTGTAATTGAATAATTTTGGTTTTGTCATACCACGTAATATTTTTCCTACCATGTATTACTTTGACACATTGTTGGATGTCAATTGAGGACGACGAATGTGAATTAATTAATCAAGATGAATTAATGATAAATTAAAAAGAGTTTTCATTTATCTTATTTTGATTAGATCAAGATAACAATTCATGACTTCTGACAACATGATCAAATAACTAATGGGTTACATATAAAAGGCTAGAACTAGAAGAATGAATTAATTAGTTGACAAGTGTGAGACATTTTGTAGAATTTAATTAATTAATTGTAGAATTAACAATTAATTGATTGACAAGCTAAAGCCTAAATCCGATAAATACATGTATGTGATATTCAAAGGAGACAATTCGATATCAATCTTATAATCTCATTGAAATAAATCTTTGTCTCAAGAAATTCTTCTTCCTAGAGAATGAGTTCACTCTAGGGGATGGTAGTGGATGTAATACTTGAGGAGATTCCTGAATCCTCATATATGGTTAATCAACTAGATGAGCCAAGTTTGATCCCACTAGGGATGGCAAAAAAAAAAAAAAAAAATCGCCAAACCCGATACACGTGGGCCCCTCCCCAAACGGGGTAGGGATTACCCGCTTAATCGGGTATTCAGGTCGGGTAACAAGGCCCCACCCCACCCCACCCCACCCCACTCCACTTTATTTTTTATTTTTCTTTTGAAGAATTCAATACTTTAAATGAAAAACTCCACGAAATTTCATTAGTTCTGAAAGGAGATGGCATCAAAGATTATCTAATAAAGATAACAAATAATAAAAGCTTTAGTTTACTAAACTCATTTAAATAATTTAAGTTTTGAAAATTAATAAATATATTATTATATCACTTTAACGAATGTGGACAATAAATTAAATGAATTATCAAAAATTTAATAATAATAATAATAATAATAATAATAATAATAATAATAATAATAATAATAATAATAATAATAATTAAACGGGTAGTAAAGGCCCCCTAAACGGGTAACGGGGAGGGTACGGGACTGGAAATTACTCGAGGGGATGGGGGGCGAGGGAGGTTGCCCTAACCCCAACTTGCCTCGTTGCCATCCCTAGATCCCACACAAGCCGAGGAAGAAACTCTTGATTAGGAAATATAAATTATTGAGGACACGTCAACTTCACGTAAATTTAGTAGGATCATTTGACCTTTTAGAAGGTATGAATTCATGGTTACTAATAAGACATAGTAATCGAGGATCGTGAAACTAGTAATTACACAGAAGAAAATTCAGTTGTTGACTCAAATAGATGACAAAACGTCTTGAAATCCAAGATGAACTCGATTTATGCAAACAAAGTTTGACCTTGTAAACCAGCCGAAGGGATAAAACCCATATGCTGTAAATGGATTTACAAGAAAACTGCCGACATGAATGGTAACGTTCATGCATAAAAAGTAAGGCTAGTACCTAAAGATTATAAACAAAGACAATGAGTTGATTTTGATTAAACATTTTCAGTTGTAGCCATGCTTAAGTCCATTCGAATTGTTCTTATAATAATTGCACATCATGATTATGAGATTTATCAAATGGATGTCAAAGTAGTATTTCCTATAGAAAATTTAAAAGAAGAAGTGTACATAACATAACTGAGGTTTTTGAATCAAAAGATGCTAACAAGGTGTGAAAACTTGATCGATCCATATACGGATTAAAGCAAACATTTTGATGAGACAATAAACAAGTTTAATTTTATTAAAAACGAAGATGAATAATTTATATACAGGAAGACAGGTATGAGTGCTATCTAATCATAACATTATATGTAGACACATATTATTAATGGCCAAAGACATTCTTATGCTTCAATAAGTGAAATTAAAGGCACCGCAGAATTTGTTCATGAAAGATATGAGAAAAAAAAAGTTTGTATATTAGGAATCAAGATATATGTAGATAGATTTAGAGGATTGTTTGACTTATCCTAGTCTATCTTAAGAAAAGTTAATATGGAAAAATACAAAAGAAGATTATGCACATGTCACCTGGGATCCCACGAGATTATGTGTTTACTTTCAATAATGGAGATGTTAGTTGGAAAGGTTCCAATAGGAAATAATTGTTGATTCAATAACAGAAGCATAATACATCGTTACTTCAGAAGCAGCAAAAGTTGTGGTCAGGATTAAGAAGTTTGTTAACGAATTTTCGAGTAGCTCCTAACATTGTTGATCACATACTTTGTGATAATAATGGAGCCATAACGCTAACGAATGAACTAATGTCTCATCAACGATCCAAACATGGATTAAGACGATATCATCTTATTGGAGAGATCATACAAATAAATACCATGAAATTAAATGAGATTTTACAAATGATAATATTGCAGATCCACTTATAAAGCGTTTTTAGAGTATAAGAATAATTGTCATGTAGACTCTTATGGCGCTAGATACATGATGGATTGGATCTAGTACAAAAGAGAGTTTGCAAGTGCTATGCTCTAGGCTCAATCGATTATAGGTGCAAACACTTTTACTATATTTGATACTTTTTATTTATGGAAAATATATTATTTAATTGAATTATTTTTTTAATAAATTAAATTGATAAAGTCTGTAAATTTAAGTCTTAATAACTTTTTTTTGTGATTGTGAGATGCAAGTTATATATGACTAAATCTTAAATCATCCGTGGTTGTAAGTTAGAACGAGATATGTATATCGTTATTGTAGACCTGTGGTTTTGTTTTTTTTAAGAGAACAAAACATTGGAGACCCATTACAGAAATATCACACGAATAACCATCTCAGTGTCAGTAGTTAATGCCTAACGTTCGATAGTGAAATTGATCTTTTGACTTGAGGTCGTCATAGAACTTATAAGAGGGTCGTCATGATTTGGTAATGTTGGATGTTGTTTTACCAAAAGTCGATATTACGACATCGTTCGAGTATGATAAGAATCATAAGAAGGTTATTAATAATCAATAGATTATTCACCACTCTTATATAGTAAGAGATTATGACTTACATTTTATCCTCTTAAGTTGGTATCGAAATCCTTAGCTAAGGTTAGTTCAAGAGTTGAAAATAGTTTCAATTACTATTGACTTAGAAGCGGGGCAAAAGATGTGATAGATTATTGCCAAACGTGAATATCCCCGAAGCCACTGGTAGAACACCTAGTTGAAAGAACTCATCTTGAAGGAAATAAGTACTATAACTTCGATCTTTTTCAATAGAATCATCACGCATATTATATACGACATGCTCAGATGTTTCTCCATCAAAGCCAGGAAACAATCAATCAATTCATATCTAATAATAGATGAGTTATATCGATAAAAAGATTATAGTTTCATGATAAACAAACAAATTTGATTTTGTCACGTGACATGACATTTTTCATCACATGTATTGTTGTGACACATTACTGGTGTCAATTGAGAACAACTAATGTGAATTAAATAATTTAAGTTAATTAATGATAAATTAAAAAGAGAGTTTTAATTTATTTTATTTTGATTATATCAAAATGATAATTTACGTCGTTCAATATCGTGATCAAGAGCCTAATGAGTCACACACAAAAAACAAAAACTAGAAGAACGAAATTAATAATTAATTAATAAGTATAGGATATTTGTAGAATTAGTTATTTGGGTAGTTTATTTATGGGCAAAGATTAATAAATTAGATAACCTAATGGAAAACATATGTTTAGTGGATGGAAAACACCCACTTAAACATTTGTAAATAAATAATTTCATTAGAATACAATTTGATATTTTTTTAAATCTTGCTAGCCCAAGAAAAGAAAAAGACCCTAATATCTCGTTCTTGTTCTCCCATTTGGATTACTATTGCAGTTGGAATAATTAACAGCTAAAGTATGGATAGATCGTGACAGGGTAAGATTCACAAAAGATATAAGAGATCGTGATTGTTTGAATTCAAGATTCTTAGAATAGTTTGAAGAACTTGCTAAAGGTAAAATTCTAATCATGATTTCTATATAAAATGGAAGACGATCCTTGAAGTAAATTGAAAATTATTTTGTAGAAGTAAATTTTCAACACTGAGCGCGTTAAGTATAAGTCCAACATTGAAAAAGATGAAATAAAATACAATATATAAAAGTTTTTACTATTTCTCTCAATAACATTGTTTTTTAAAGATGGTACCACAATCCTAATAAAACTATATCACTTGTATATAATTAAGTTTGCCGTAGTCTCATGTTTCATTTAAAACTTACTAGGGGCGCAAACCTTTATTGGTGTCCTTTCATATGCATGAAAGACCACTTTAGAGAGTGCAATTAAAATGTAAATCTATCTTATTAAAAGCAAGAAACGACGATAAAATAATTAAGAATAGATTTTTCAACGACTTCTCATGCTTGATCGCTTGGAGTTTATTTTGTTAAACTAGAGAGCCAATTTGATATCCCGCCCCCTTCTATCTATAATTACATACTAAAGTGTTTGTTTGTTTAGATTTATGATAAACTCGTCGAGAGGGAACAGTCCTGATCACCAGTTAATGTCTATAAATGATTGCTTAGTGATAGAGGTAGGGATGCAAATACAGTCGAGAGGTTTGCCTAGAAATAGTCACACTTGAAAGAGTTTGTAATAGCTCCCTGATCGAACGCTCTTGTGCCAAAATGAATGGAGCTAAATGATCTATTGATGCCGTGGGATGTAAAAATAAATCGATAGGGGAACGTTCTACCTTAAAAGGAAGCTCCGCACGAGCAGTATACATAACTGAAATGTATCACATAACATTTAAAAAAAGTATATGAAGGTGTGATTTAATTTCATCATCTAAATTACAGTTCGTCCTTCAAATACAGTTCAACATGCATTCTAAAAATGTCAATTGACAAGTTCGGTTGGTGCGAATCATGCCAAATACCTCAAACCAAACCGAACGGCAAGATTCAGCATAGAAAAATGAAACATTTTATTTAATTACGACAGAGTAATTATAGCATTTTTTAATGATGATTTCAATTTACATTGAACAAGAAAAAGATATGAAAATTTAATATTCCCTTAATAGTGGTTATAAGCTCTTTCTCTATATAGAGATATCTTCTTATTGGTCCATTTGGATAAGATACTAATTTATTTATTTATTTATTTATTTTGGTGGGGGTGGGGGGGGGGGGGGTATGACAAAGGCTATAGTGAAAGTGAAGCTATACTAAAATATGCCAACTTGACGTTCAATTATATTTATACTCTCTCTTTTTTAATTATATTTTCGCCCCATGATATTTTCGAATTGGAAAGTAAACTAATAGTTCCAAAGCACTAGTTTTCAATGACATAAAATAAGGGACTAAATTAGTTAATTAATATATTATTTGGGTTATATATTTTTATTCCCGATGCCCACAATAAGAAATCTGTCTATGGTTCTCCCCTCCACCTACGAATATAAATATTTCTTATTAATAAAACGAAAAGTTTACGATATACTCCTATATTTCTTAGTATACGTTATTTTTATAAAAGAGATTTTTACTCATAATATTTATAATTAGATTTTTAATTTATCAGCATATTCTTTAGATACCTTAAATTCAGAGATTTCACGATGCTTCAATTGTGCTAAAATTATGCAGTTGGCTTTAACGATGACATTGTTTTGTTGGAAAATGCGAGACTATATCTAGTTCATGACTACAAATTATCAAATTATCAAAAATGTTACAACTTACAAATGAGCAGTATCGTTTGTGGCATTACTCTACCACTATGTAATAATATAAATATTCAAACTCTCCAATAAGTCCAAATCAAGAATTATATTTTATCTTAAATTGGATCCGCATTTTGTTGAACAAAAATATTTAAAAAAAATTAACATTTAAACATCATTATATAAATGGCATGAGGATCTAATAACCCTCTTATTATTGGTACAAATGGCCGCTTCACATTCACTAATTATTACACTCTGTATTGTTCAGCAAGAGATCGATATAATTCATTTTAATTAATTAATAAATGCATGAGCCATGAGCCAACAGTATCGACAAACTTCAACTCTAATGACTACATTATTTTTTCCCTATCTTCAAATAATTATATTATTGCATGTTTGACCGCCCGTCATCTCTTTTCTTTTCCTTTTTTTTTCTCCAAGATGATGATACAACATATTCTCCCTCGTTGATGACGGTGGTTGACAGTGGTAGAACCTTCAAAAAGTGGTTGAGCTTTTCTGAGGGCCACTCCAATGTAAGAATCAGCATTGAAGGAAGAAGATGAAATATTTAAAATGTATACATGAATATGAAAACGATTCACTAACTCCGTACCTAAACTCTGTTCCTTTTTAAATTGGATGAAGTGGACGACGTAGTTTCGTAGTCATAGCGAGTATAATATGCACACCTGTCATTTCCATAATATTAGGCATTAAAAAGGGGTGTAGGCGTGGAAAGTGGAAGATAGACCAATCATGAAATTTCCCTTTTTTTGTATGAACTTTCCAACGAAATGATATCACCTTAATATACGTTTCAGTAGTTAATGAGACATTAGTTCATTTGCTTGCACAATGGCTCCACCGTCATCACAGTATATGTGATCAATAATGTCACTGTTGGGAATAAACACAGCACAATGCAACTTTACCATAGCATAATATCAGACACCAATAGCAATGTCAAACAGAGTTCTTTAAATAGGTTCATAAAATTCAGAATCAATGGAGTTTAAAATAATATTCAATCCCAACAGAATGTAATCAACATTTGCAAGCTTAAAGAAATCATGGACAGAATACTTTCCCAAGTTCAACATGCTCTAAATCATAAACAATGGTAATCAAACTTTGCCCATAGCATTTACAGATGTACCAAATCAGCAGAATACTATACAAATCAAGAAATGACTGTAAATGTATATATACTGCATAAATCGAAACTGAAATCAGAACTTGAACACAGAACATATACTGGACAGAAAAGAAGCATAAACAAAATGAAACTTCACTTCCCTTTTACCGTCCAGAAGGCAGCCTCCTTCTTCATCCTTTAACAGGTTGTTCTTCCCTTCGATTCGGCCGAATTGATTAGGCTTAGGACCAGCCCCTCTACGCCTTGCAATCGCCATCCAGAGAGAGGTAAGAACCAACCAAGAAACACCCAACACTTAGCTTAGGTCATCGACCAAACGGTCTACCAAAACAGCCAAGAATCTCGCCCTAATCACTGACCTAAGCCTCACAAGAAACCTCTCTAACCTAGCTCTGTTTCACGCCTAGGTAATACACCGGAGTCCTTCAACCAAGGGCTAATAGTGAATATCAAAGGGAGAAGAAGAGGCAGCCAGCTTCTTCAAAAGGGGGAGGAACGGACCAGACAGAGAGAAGCCAAGAAAAGAATCGTGCCTCAGAAGAAAGTCAGGAGGTATGTCAAAGAAGCCAAAACCCACGTGATATAGATAGGCACACAAACCGGGTCAAGCAATTTGGCCCAAAGGTGTTAAAAGAGAACCGCCTAAATAAGGCTCAATAAGCCCACAAACTTCACATTGGTTCTCGTAACACACTCACTCTCTCGGTTGCGAATTGCACATGAAAGGACTATACATCATCATCGCCCACTACCTGCAAGAAAAATTAACCAGAATCAATGTGCAGCAAAGATAAGCATAACTTAAATTTTCCTACAGGTAGAATTTTAGTTCCCACATCAGAAGGATTCCTATTAGTGTGAATCTTAACAAGTTTGACTTCACCTTGAGAAAGCTTCTCACGTATAAAATGATCCTTCACATCTATATGTTTGGATCTATCATGATAAACAGGGTTCTTACTAAGTGACAACGCACTCTGACTATCCGTAAACATAATAGGTGTATCATGCATGAAGTTCAATTCTTTTAAGATTCCCTTTAACCAAATACATTCCTTAACCGCCTCGGTTATGGCCATGTATTCTACTTCAGTACTAGACAAAGTCACTAAAGGTTGCAGCTGAGATTTCCATGTTATGCAGTTATCACCTAGGGTAAAGAAGTATGCGGTAGTTGATTTCCTACTGTCTTTATCACCAGCAAAGTCAGCATCAACATAGCCCTTAAGAGTAAACTCTTCAGATCTTTTCTCATACACTAAGCCTAGATTTAAAGTCCCAACCAAATATATTAATAACCATTTCATACCCGCCCAATGCGGCTTACCAGGGTTGGACATATATCTACTTAGAAGACTGATGGAAAATGCAAGATCATGTCTGGTAGTAATAATAGAAAACATGATAGAACATATGACATTAGCAGACGGAATATTTTCCATCTCTTTCAATTCAGATTCGGATTTAGGCGAATAATCACGAGAAAAATTCATATGGCTAGCAAGAGGCACATTAACAATTTTACTGTGTTTCATTCCAAATTTTGTTACAACTTTGTCCAAGTAAGCTTCTTGTGAAATTTTTAATTTATCCTTAGCCCTATCCCTTGTTATCACCATTCCTAGAATCTTTCTAGCGTTCCCTAAATCCTTCATGTCAAATTTTGATTTTAAAAGATCTTTAAGTTCATTAATTTGAGACTTGCTAGATCCAGCTAAAAGCATATTATCGACATAAAGCAACAAGTAGACTTCACAACAGCTCTTTATGTCATTAAAATACAAGCAAGTATCAAATTCACTTCTCTTAAACCCTATCTTCAATACATAGGCATCAAACCTCTTGTACCATTGTCTTGGGCTCTGTTTCAGCCCGTACAAAGATTTCTCTAACTTGTACACATACTCAGACTTACCTCTAGCTACAAACCCTTGTGGTTGGCTCATGAAAGTATACTCTTCCAACTCTCCATGTAAAAATGCAGTTTTTACATCGAGTTGTTCAAGTTCCCAATTAAATTGAACAACAAGAGCCAACATCAGTCTGATCGTCTTGTACTTAACCACGGGTGAAAATATCTCATTATAGTCCACACCCTCTCTTTGAGTATAACTCCTAGCCACTAATCTCGCATTGAACCTCACAGGATTATTAGTGTCTAAACCTTCCTTCAACTTGTAAATCCACTTACATGGAACTAATTTCTGATCTTTAGGTTTCTTAACAAGTTTCCAGGTTTTGTTATCACTCAAAGATTTCATTTCTTCCTGCATAGCTTTTATCCAGTTTTCAGAATAATTTCCATTAATAGCTTCTTCATAACTAGCAGGTTCTATATGTTCAAAGACTTCACCTGAAACTAATGCAAACTCAGTCAAACTTAGGGATTCGTACCTAGGGTTTGGCCTAATCTGCCGTCTCGCCCTATCCCTAGTGAGTTGATAATCTTGATTAGGTAGCTGATTATTAAAATGTTCAACTTCAACTGGTTCAGTGTTATCTTGAAATTCAGTCACCTCTTCGGGTTCAGTTTCAGTTTCAGGTTCTTGATGTGTAGGGTCATTACCTTCATTCCCAGGTGTAGGTGAATCAAGCTTAGTAAGCTTCACTTTAGTCTGAACACTCCTTTCAGTTTCAGATTTGTTAGCTTCATCAGTTTTCTGTTTTAGACATGGCATTTCGATTCATTAAAGGCTACATTCCTGCTGTTAATAATCTTAATGCCTTGAACCTCTAAAACCCATAACTTATAGCCCTTCACACCGTCTGGATACCCTAACATCACACACTTAACCGCCATCGGCTCAAGTTTCCTTTCAGATTGATGTGCATATGCCGCACAACCAAACACTCTCAAGTGTTCCAGATTTGGAGGCTCCCCCATCCACATCTCCTGTGGGGTCTTAAACTCTATACTGCTGGACGGTGACCTATTAATCAGATAAGCTGCAGTACTTGCAGCTTCAGCCCAAAAACCTTTGGCAAGGCCAGAGCTAATCAACATACACCTAACCTTGTTCATTATGGAATTCATTCTCTCAGGGATCCCATTCTGTTCAGGTGTGTATTTAACCGTTCTGTGTCTTGTTGTCCCTTTCTGCTTACAGAAGTTGTCAAATTCGAAATTACAGAATCCAAGCCCATTATCAGTTCTTAATGTTTTAAGTTTCTTTTCTAACTGATTCTCAACAGACTTAAGCCAAATTCTGAATTTCCCAAAAGTTTCCGACTTAGCCTTTAGAGGATAAATCCAAACTTTTCTTGAGTAATCATCCACTAAGGACAAAAAGTACTTACTTCCACCAAAAGTGGAATGCTTCTCAGGACCCCATAGATCAGCATGAATATAGTCCAATGGACTGCTGGTCCTATGAGAGCTAGCTTCAAAGCTCACCTTATGTGACTTACCCAAAACACAAGTTTCACAGAAATCCATAGTCTAAATATCATCTTTTCCAAGCAATTTCTGATTACTTAAAGATTTTAGCCATTTAAACCCAATGTGACCCATTCTGTTATGCCAAAGTTCGGTTTGTCTTTACTGACAGTAATAAGACTTGAATCAGGTGTTGTTTCAGTTTTGCCCTCTAGATAGTACATCCCACTCCTCTTGGTTTCTTTCATAACTATCAGAAATCCCTTAAAAATTTTCAAAACGTTATTCCCGGATTTAAAAGTATATCCATCATCTTCAAGAGTACCTAAGGAAATGAGGTTCCTCTTTAAATTAGGGACATACCTAACCTCCTTGAGTTGCCTGACAACCCCATCGTACATCCTGATGGCTATGTCACCAACTCCAACCACATTCTGAGAATTGTTATCTCCCATGTAGACCTTCCTAGGCTCAACCTCTCTATAGTTATAGAACTAAGACCTTTCAGGGTACATGTGAAAAGTGCACCCCGTGTCTAGGATCCAATTGTTATCAAATTCCCCCTCAGACACATTCAGGACATGTAGACTATCAAATTCAGAAACAACGATAGCATTATTTTGATCAGTGTTATTCAATTCTCTCTGTTTCTTCTTCCAGTCAAAACAATCTTTCTTAAAATGTCCTAACTTTCCACAGTTATAACATTTTTTACCACTTTTGTCTTTTGATTTCGATCTCATTTTAGACTTTCCCCTTCCCTCTTTGTTATGGAAGTTAAATTCTTTCTTTTTGGTTCTTCCCCTAACAAACAAGCTTTCTTCTCTCACATTTGTTCTGTTATCTCTTTTCAGTTCAAGTTCCCTCGATTTCAATGCATCTATCACAATAGCCTGCGTAAGAGTATCCCTGCCCTATTTAATTGCGTTTCTGATTTCTTTATATGATTCGGGCAATGAATTTAACAATATGACAGCTAAATCCTCATCATCGAACTTCTTATCATTATGAGCCAAACTCTTAACAATAATGTTATAATCGCTCAAATTCCCCTCTACATCCTTCCCCGGGTCCATCTTAAAACTAAACAATTTTTCTAACAGATAAATCTTGTTAGGCAAAGTCTTAGTCAAGAATAAGGCATCTAAGGCAGTCCATAACGTCCTAACATCTTTAGCATGATCAACTTGTCTAACAATGTTATCAGATAAATGCAAGATTATGGAACTATATGCAATTTCATTCATTTCTTCTATTTCATCAGGTTTAGCTTTTAACTCGTCAGAAAAAGTCAAAAGATCATCGAGAGCTTTAGCAACTCTCTGTTGGACCAAAATGACCCTCATTTTCTGTTTCCAAATTGAGTAGTCTCCCTTTCCATCGAATTGCGATAATTCGACCCTCGAACCCATACTAGATTCTGTAAAAGGGTGGCTCGTACTCATGGACAAACAGAAAAGGTTTTGAAAAAATCTTTTCCAGATGATCAACACACAATATGAATGCAGAGTTAAAAACAATGTCCAGAAATGAAACACAACACCGAATCAATTCGATCACTTAAACTTCGATGTGATGTGTGTGCCGGTGTGATTCAAACTTAAGCAATGCACAGGTATATAATGCAGATAAACGTGCCAAGCATAAAATGGTAAAAGTACCAAACTTAACCTATCGGAGAGTTTGGAATAATCTTACCAACCAACTGTTTGAAAAACAGTATAAATACCACCAGTTCCTCAGCCAATCAAAGTTTCCCGAATCACCAGTCACCAGTCGGTCAACAACATGCACAACACAAATTCACAATAATCAATATCGAATCAAAACCCTAGAATGCCCAAAAACAATCAACCCTAATTTTCTAAAGGACAAGCCCTAGACCTACAGCCTAAGCTCTGATACCAGATGTTGGGAATAAACACAGTACAATGCAACTTTACCATAGCATAATATCAGGCACCAATAGCAATGTCAAACAGAGTTCTTTAAAGAGGTTCATAAAATTCAGAATCAATGGAGTTCAAAATAATATTCAATCCCAGCAGAATGTAATCAACATTTGCAAGCTTAAAGAAATCATGGACAGAATACTTTCCCAAGTTCAACATGCTCTAAATCATAAACAATGGTATTCAAACTTTGCCCATAGCATTTACAGATGTACCAAATCAGCAGAATACTATACAAATCAAGAAATGACTGTAAATGCATATATACTGCATAAATCGAAATTGAAATCAGAACTTGAACACAGAACATATACTGGACAGAAAAGAAGCATAAACAAAATGAAACTTCACTTCCCTTTTACCGTCCAGAAGGCAACCTCCTTCTTCCTCCTTTAACAGGTTGTTCTTCCCTTCGATTCGGCCGAATTGATTAGGCTCAGGACCAGCCCCTCTACGCCTTGCAATCGCCATCCAGAGAGAGGTAAGAACCAACCAAGAAACACCCAACACTTAGCTTAGGTCATCGACCAAACGGTCTACCAAAATAGCCAAGAATCTCGTCCTAATCACTGACCTAAGCCTCACAAGAAACCTCTCTAACCTAGCTCTGTTTCACAACAGTGAATATCAAGGGGAGAAGAAGAAACAGCCAGCTTCTTCAAAAGGGGGAGGAACGGACCAGACAGAGAGAAGCCAAGAAAAGAATTGTGCCTTAGAAGGAAGTCAGGAGGTGTGTCAAAGAAGCCAAAACCCACGTGATATAGATAGGCACACAAATCGGGTCAAGCAATTTGGCCCAAAGGTGTTAAAAGAGAACCACCTAAATAAGGCCCAATAAGCCTACAACAAACTACACCAAATTCATTAGTGACCTTATTGATCTAGACCACAATTTTTGTTGCTTCTAAAGCAGTGATGTACCAGGCTTCATTGTTGAATTAACAATTATTTTTTATTTGGAACATGTTCAACTAACCACTTCATTATTAAAAGTAAACACATATGTTTGTATCAATGTACCATGAACTCTCTATTCACTTTCTCTATATAAAATTTTCTTAAGATTTTAGTTATGTAAATTGTTATAAGTCAAGCAATCTTTTAGATATATCTCTATAGTCTAAGTTGCTTCTCCTATATTTTTTATGGAGAAATTCTTTGATAATCATAATTTTAGTGATTCAAGCATAGGGATATCGTTTTCAATTAATAATGTCATTTACATATATATACAAATATATGGTTCGTCTTTATTTTTATAAAATCAAAATTTTGATTGTCTTATCAAAACGAAGATTCCATTATCTAGAGACTTGTTAGCATTTTTGGATTCAAAAAATTCGAGTTATGTCATTTTAAAGTCCATTTACATTTCCTCTTACAAATTCCTGTTAAAGAATGTCATTTTAACATCCATTTGTTATCTTACAGTCGTAATAAGCAGCAAAATTCGAATTAGCATGCCTACACATGAAAAGTTTTCAGTAAAGTCAATTCCATGTCTTTGCTTGTAACATTTTGCTACTAGACTTGCTTTGTATATATGGACATGTTCATCCATGTTGATTTTTTTATTTTTTATATTTTTTTTGTAAACCCTCAACTAAGGTTCAAACTTTGTTTACGTATATCGAATTCATCTCAAATTTCATGGCTTCTTACCATCTCTTTTAGTCAACACTTGAATTTACTTCTACAAAATTAATAGGTTTATCATCCTCGATTAGTAATGCATGATTAGTAATGGGGAAATCGAAACTTCTAGGAGATCGAATGATCTTATTAGACTTACGTTAAGCCGGAGTGTCCACGGAAGTCTCTACTTCCTGATCAAGAGTTCGTTCTTCAACAGGTGTGAGATCAGACTCAGGTTCATCTATTCATTCAACTATATCTGTCGACTCTTGAATCTCTTCAAGTTTTAATTTGTTCCCACTGTCTTCTTTTAAAATGAGCTTTTAATCTAAGAAGATGACATGTCTTGAGGCGAAAACTTTCTTCTTCATGGGATTATAAAATTGATATCCAATTGTCTCTTTTGGATATCCCACATATACATTTATTGAACTTAGACTCTGCCTTATTCGATTAAGTGCAATTCACATAAGCGTCACAATCCCAAACTTTTATATGAGATAGTTGGGGCTCCTCTCTTTTTACAATTCATATGGATTTTTATCAACCGATTTAGATGGAACACATTTTATTATGTAGCACGAGGCATTTAGTGCATGACCCACAAAACAATTTTATGAGGTTTTCGTGGCTAATAAATGATTGCACCATATTAAATAATATTCGATTTCTCCATTCAAATACGCTATTATTTTGCTGTGTATGTGGCGGAGTCCACTGTGAGAGAATCACATTCTTTTTTGGATAATCTAAAGATTCACTTTTAAGATATTTTCTACCTCGGTTACATTTTAGTATGAGAATATACATTTACCTAATTATTTCTCTAATTTTAGATTGAATTCCTTGAACTTTTTAAAGGTTTCATGCTTGAATTTCATCAAGTAAATATAATTGTTTCTAGAAACATGAAGACATCCAAAATGTTGGCAATCAAACCCACCCTAAGAGTTAATAATTTCTCCATTTGCATTGTCTTTGAATGTAACATGACCTCCATCCTTTACTTTGAAATTTGATAGTAACATTCTATCCCCGATCATGTATTTTGAGCATCTGCTATCCAAGAACCACTTGCTCTTCATCTTCTTTGGTTCCTACAAAAATTATTCAATTTTTTATATTTGGCACTCATACAAGTTTGGATTCTTGGTGGTTAGTTTTAGTGGATTCTCGAATCCACTTATTCTTGCTTTCAAAGTGTAGCCTCTGTTTGGATAGACAATTATATGCAATATGTCTATCTTTATTGCAAAAGCTACATGCAGTTTTTGAAGGAGTGTTTGAAACTTTGACAGATAGATTTTTTAAAGATTTTTGTTTTAAGGTTGGTTTATATTCAATTTCTCCTTTATCAAAAATACACTTTTGATCTCCAAGCATTAAATCAAAGTTCTTTTTACCTTGAGTAAATTTATAAATAATTTTAGTTAAGTTTTCAACTTTTTTTTTCAAGGAAAAATTTTCTTTAATTAATAAGTCATAGTCAACATTTTCCTTTTGGGTTTCTAAAAATTTTTCATTTTATTTTTCAACAAGTAGTGCTTCTTTTTAAGAATTGAGTGATTTAAAGCAAGTTTTTCAAATTTTTCAAGAATTTCATCATAAGATGTAGATAAATCATCATATGAACATTTGTCAATAGATTTTACCTTATCTTCAATTGTCATGAATTACATGTTAACTATTTCTTTTTGACTATTATTTCCATCACGATCATTATTGTCGCTTTCATTCCATGTTGCTTGAAGTGCCTTTTTCTTGATATTTCTTTTCTTATTTGGGCACTTGGTTCTTTTGTGATCGGGCTTGTCACAATCGTAGTTAATGATTTTTTTTGTTCCTTTCTTCACCCTTTTCTTCTTTCTTTTGGAATCTCCGATTATTTCGAAAAATCTCTCCATTTTTTGGCAAAAAGAACTAGATCATCGAGCTCTTCATTACTCAAATTTTCACTTGTAGTTTCTTCCTCGATTGTCGATTTCAATTGGAGTTTAAGAGGCTCCTTTGATTCCTCTTTGCTTTTCCTCATTTTCTCCTTAGTCTCAACGTTGTTGAGCTCATATGTTATCAATGTGCCATAAAATTCTTCCAAAGGATATATGTTGATATCTTTGGTATTTTATATCAACATCCTTAATGGGCACCATTCTTCCGATAGTGACCGAGCCATTTTACTTATAAGTTCTCCATTAGTAAATTTTCGATCAAACCCTTTGAAACCATTAACAATATCGGTGAAGCAAGTAATCATGTCAACAATGGATTCATCTTGTTTCGTGAAGAAGTTTTCAAATTCTTTAACCAAGAGATTAACTTTAGTTTCATTTACTTTACTAGTGTCAAAATGAGTTACTTCCAATGCATGCCAAATGTCATATGTAGAATCACACGTCCTAACACGATTAAATTCATTTTTATCTAAGACTCAATAAAGTAGATTCTTGGCTTTAGCATTCAACGATAATTTTCTTTTATCATCTTCTTCATATTCCTTTCTAAATTTTGAAATGGTTTGATCGGGTTGGCCATCAATGTTAATAGTCTTGGAAGGTACATAAGGACCATATTCAATAACTTCTCATATATTATAATCTATTGATTGAATGTATATCAGCATCCTAACTTTTCAATAATTATAATGCGTGTCATCAAAGAAAGGATGATAGTTAGTAGAATGTCTCTCAAGATTTTGAAGATTGCAGTTAGCCATTTGCTCAAAATTGTAGAATCATAATTTTTTTAAAATGAACACCTAGCTCTAATACAAATTTATATCCCAAGAACGGCTAACCAAGAGAGGGGGTGAATTGGTTATTAAATTTTTTTCGAAGAATTAATATAAATTCAAATAAGTTAAGTCTAAATAGATAAAATCAAATAATAAGGACAAATGTAAATGCGATAAGTAAAAGGGAGAGATGATGCAAACGATATAATTGTGGAGGTTTGATCCAAAACAATTATTTACGTCATTTATTACCAAACTCTTCAGCACAGCAAGGCCTTTTCACTATATTGATTGACTTGTGATGCAATTCAACCATTTACAATACTTTCGGTGACTTACAAACAATGAGCATTGATCCTTATACAATGTTGAGCACTTAGAGACGTCAACACGTTCCACAAATTGAATAGGTTTACAATTTAAAACTTCTCTCTTAATAAATGATATGATCAAATTAAGTACTAGAGAGAAATAGGCTTAAAACTTTAATGAATAGCAATGAATGATGCTGAAGTGTTAGGTGAGAAAAACTTTGATGACTAAAATAATCTTCAAACGTTAATTCAATCAAAAGTTTTTCAATGCAAATGATTTGATAAGGATAAATCAATGTAACTTTGCTAAAAAATATCTCACTTAAATGATCTTAAAAGTGTTCTATTGAATGTATAGTGAAATGATATTTATAGCAATCAAAAAACCAAAATTTCTTACGAATCGGATGACACATCCGTCCTTTACTGAACCGGACAACCAAACTAGTAGTTGTGCGTCGAATTTAGAACAATTAAAAATTTGACCGTTGGAGGAACCGGACGTCCGTTAGGACAAAAATTTCCCGAATTTTTCTTTTCTTGATTATTTTAAAAGGTGTAGGATTTTAAATGGCATTTTCACTTAACTTTTCAAGATAATGAATAAATGTAGAACCTAAAAGGAAAAGAACATAGGAATTACTAGTCTTAGAATCGAGTTGGACATTAGTAAAATATTTAAAAATTATATAAATTTTTTTATCTTTTTGAAAATAATTTTTATGCGAGCGTTTTAACGAATAATTTATCTTGTGCATAAAAAATTAATTTTTAAACTTTTAATAATTCATTGTTAAGGATTAAAGAATTTTGCCTTTACATATAGATTTAAAGCATCTCTAATATCTTCAATGACTGTTTGGTTCGACATGAATTCTTCGATTGATTTGACGTGATTGCTCGGCTTTCATCTCGATTTTCTTTGATAGTAAATTGCGAGTCTTTTGATAGCATTCCTTTTGTCATCAATTGATCAATTTGGCCATACTTGCTATGAATATTTGAATTCAATTGTTAGTAATAAAACGATACGTTTGTTATAATCAAAACAAGAGATCAACCAAATGTCAACACAACTCACTAAAAGATTCATCATCTTTCATTCTAATTTCCTAAAACCTAGTGGTCAACATTTGTAGCTTAGAGTTTTTCACGATCTTAGTTCCCTCATATGTGGTTTCAAGAATGTCTCATGCTTCCTTACCGGACATACATTTGAACTCTTCAGGGAAAATAGTCATAAAGATAGGATATATGCATTTACTATTCCAATTACACTAGCCTAATTCATCCTTAGTCCAAGTGAAAACTTTTGTATGTGTAACAACACCACCAACAGCTATAGATGGGGCGTCCAACCTTTCACCACATTCATCCAAGCTCTCCCATACATAGATTTTAGAAAAGCTATCATTCCAATCTTCTAGTAAGCATAATTGCTTCCATCAAAGTATGAGAGAAAGGATAATGATTTGACTAATAATCATCTAGACAATGTTGGGTAAAAAATCAAAATAAGGCTTTGATACCACTTGTAATATACAAAGTTAACCAACTAATATTTAAAGGGGGTTGAATAGATGTAATATGCGAAATGGGTAACTAGCACATAACGTCCACACCTTTCATTGTTATTGTGGAAAACGTCCATACATTTCATTTTTTGGCATTTTCACCCTTATTTTCACCTTTTATTGCGCAAAATGTCATTTTTATCCATTTTCTCAATTAAAATGTGAAATGACAAAAATACCCTTCCCTTTAAATAAAATAAAAGAAAAAAGAAAAAAACTAATTGCAAATATAATCCCAACTTAACTAATTGCAAATATAATCCCAACTTTTGTGAAAAGCGCAAATGAGTCCTAAATAAATTACTAAAAGAGTAATTAGCACATAATGTCTCTATCTTTCACTATTATTGCGAAAAACATCCCTACATTTTATTTTGTTTTGGCATTTTCTCCCTTAATTATAATTTGATAGCGCAAACCACCATTTCTATCAATTTTCATCCAATTTCTCAATAAAAAATAGTGGGATGACGAATATACCCCCATATTTAAATAAAAAAGCTAAAGAATTAATTGCAACAATTGTCCCAATTTTTTTGAAAAGTGCAAACGAGCCCCAATTAAATTTATTTAAAAATTAAAAAATTAAAAAAAAATTAAAAAGTGCAAACAAGTCCCAAATAAATTATTAAAGAATTAGAAATTAAAAAATATATATATTTTTTATTTAAATATGAGGATATATTCATTATTTCACAGTTTTTTATTGAGAAAATGGATAGAAGTGATGATTTGCGCTATCAAAATATAATTAAAGGAGAAAATGCTAAAAAAAATAAAAGATATGAACATTATGTGCTAATTACCCTTTTAATAATTTATTTAAGACTCATTTGCGCTTTTCAAAAAAGTTGAAACTATGTTTGCAATTAGTTTTTTCCTTTTTTCTTGTTTTATTTTTAAAAAATGGTATTTTCATTATTTCACAATTTTTAATTGAGAAAATGAATAAAATGACCATTTACGCAATAAAATGTGGAAATAAGGGTGGAAATGACATAAAATGAAAAGTATGGACAATTTCCACAATAACAATGAAATGTGGGAATATTATGTGCCAATTACCCTATGTGGAATTAAAAATAACTACTAATAACTTGCAACAAGTCACAAATTATTAATCAAGATGAATTGAACATCAATTTAAACCCTAACAATCATTCAAACATTAATATAAAAAAAGAAAAATAATTAACACTGAGAATTGTTTACAAAGGAAAAATCCTTGAAGAACTTTTTTAAGAGAAAAAACCTTCTGGCACATGTACCAATAATTAATCCATTAGAAAAGACTGAACTTACAAAATAGGTCCAGACCCAATTAAACATTTGTAAACTCTACCCCCAACCTGTAATCATCGAAGAACTCCTCAGTTGTGTAATCCAACACCACCTCTAGAATCTCTGGACTTCTTTTTCCCTTGTAGATCGCCAAAAACGATCTCGTTCCTCACTAATCAAAACTCCGATCACCTCTCAAAATCTTCAGAACTCTGAAGGATATTTGGTACAGGGGTTTATTGGTATTTTGATATTTTGGTGTTTTGCTCTTTTAGTGTATTAATTGTTGGATAAAATAATGGTAAAGTGCAGAAAAAACTTATCAATAGATCGAGTCTCGTAACAGCACGATGTCCTAAAGCGAAATTGCCCGTCGATAACTGCTGCGACCTCCGTGGACAATCACCTCCAGGATACAACGATCAAATAAACCAATTATGCAGCAATCATAAAAGGTTTTCAGAACTCTCAAGTGTACTCCAGAAAATAAAAGACAATTTGAGTATAATATTTTACTGTATATATGAAGAGACAATTTCGTTTTTGTTGTATTTTTCTAATACCCAAAAGTGTGTTTATATAGGCATGAAGAGATGTAACTTCTTCCACCATGATCTAGCATTAAGTTGCAGATGTAATGGCCTATGGTAATGGATATTAAAATTGGGCAGTTAAAACTGTCATATTTTACTGGCTAGTTGACCCATTAAATAATTCCGAAAATAATTAAAAAATAATAAGTATTTTATTAGAATCAATAAAGGCCAATAGCCCAAGGCCCCAAGGCCCAATCAAAGACTTTTTAATATAATGCGTGAGGCGTGGCTCGAACCCCTGACCTCCCACACAAATTCCACACTTTTCACCAGTTGGGCACTTTATCTTAATTAATTATTTCTTTCACATATTATATTTATAGTATAAATATATAACATTAATACTGTGGTTAAGGTAAGAGAATTATGGTAATCAGGTGTGTTCTTCAATAGGATCTTCTCTTTGATGAATATTTTCTCAACACACTGTAAGGACAGATTTTCATTGGGCATTTATAGTATTAGAGAGATAGAAGTTATTTGGGGTTGTAGAAAGGCTGAAAATCACGAGTTAGGGTTTCTCAGATTACACGATCGCTTGAACGTCCCTTAGGTGGCCAGCGAGCGGTCAGCTTCTACATAAATCGCTTGAGCACTCACTTGGGGATCTTCGAGCGCTTTTGAACGTTGCTTAATCTTCTTTAGTCAACATTGAGTCATTCTAAAGACACTCTCAATACTTAACCCTAATTGTAACTCAACTAAATAGTATTTTGGACACAAAACTTTGCCAACACTCTAGACCTAACTTAAGCGAGTCTTCACCTAAAACTCAAAGGACTAATACGTCATAATTAATATGTGTGCATCGATAAATACTAAGCACCGATATATTCCCGGGCTTCTGCTTCGGCATGGAAGTATTAGTACGTAAGAAAAAAATACATCACTGTACGATGTAACAAAATGCATGATCTCTTACATTTATACAATACATGCTACGTTTGCACTAAATAAGATTATTCTTGTCAAACAATATACATCATGTGAACCGTCTAACATGGTGTGGCTAATTTCCTTCAGTTATAACTATATATACATTCAGGCAGGCAATTATTGATAATTCCCCATTACATAGGCCTGCTTCAAGAGTGCTTCTCATCCATCGTAGCAATATCTAAGAAGTTAAGGGACGGGACTAAAGCTGTAAAATTTTTGGAACTCTTATCATGCTTGCTTATGGTGCTATAACCCGATGAAGGCAAAAGAGTCCTTGATTATTCAAGGCCCTAGCCAGTCCTCTAGGTCCTAATCTATAATTTTTTGACGTTGAAGGTCTTACTTGTCTTTTATGTCCTCGCTCACTTGATACTCGCTTGTGAGATATATTAGTAAGAAAAAGACGATGCCAATTTTTTTGCTTAAATAAATAGAAATTGATTTTTAATGCCAATTGTCAAGTTTCCTATCTGAATTTTCCCAATGTTTTCAAGGTTTCTAGGTGTGTTATCATAGAAAGAAAGAAAGAAAGAAAGTAGAAGTTCCGATGTTGTTTTGGGTGAAAATGGAACTTCCGTTGGAGAATGATAAGATGTTCAAGAGTGCCGATCTAGATTTGCCTTGATCCGAGGTGACTTTTTTATTAATAAAATATTGGATCTTTAGACTTTCAATCTTTATGATTTTCTTACCATTTGAACTTTTAAACCTTTGTTGTGCATTTGCCTTAACTATAGACTATTTTACAGGCGTTTTCGTATTTTTATGAGTCGACATTCTCTCATCATTATGTTGAAAGTTATGATTCTCATCATTATATTAAGGCCCTGTTCGGGAGTGATTAAAATCCAATTAAAATTGAAAATATGGCCGTTATTGGGTCCCACCCGTCTAATAAAAGTCAACAATAACGGCTATATTTTCAATTTTAATCCGATTTTAATCCCTCCCATACAAGGCCTAAAAGTAATGATTAAGTCCAAGTTCCAACACACTTGTTGAGGTTTTTGTTTTCGTGATACTTGCCATGTAATTCGTTATGTACATGCATGGTTCCAATACACTTGTTGAGGTTTGTGTTTTCGTAATATTTGTCATATAATTCGTTGTGTACATGCATGGTTCCAATACACTTGTCGAGGTTTGTGTTTTCGTAATATTTGCATGGTTTTGTTGAGCTGAAGTCCCTGTTGATTTTGTTGTGTCAGGATTCACACTCAAATGGCATCTATATCTGAGGTCGAGCCGAGGCCTTTTATTTCGTTGTTTGGAAAAGTTTTTCAATTGTCTATTAGTCAATTGATTGAAGGTCTGCATTCCTTTGATAAAGAGTGCCTCGATGGTCGAGCCACAATATTTTTTTTTTTTTTGTGGCACATGAGCATGCAATGGAGCCTTTCTATGGTTGATGTGAAGCCCAACTAGGTATTATCTCCGTCTTATAAAGATTGGGTTATTTTCATTTTCAACATATTAGGAAAATGTAATTAATATTGTTGAAAATATAGGCCCTGTTCGGGAGGGATTAAAAGCCAATTAAAATTGAAAATATGGCCGTTATTGGACCCCACTCGTCTAATAAAAGTCAACAATAACGGCTATATTTTCAATTTTAATCCGATTTTAATCCCTCCCACACAAGCCCATAATGTTTTCTTACATTTTTCTCAATATACCGTACATTAAATAATTTTGCTAAAGGTACTTTAAGTTTGATATCATGAATGACATTGTTTGATGTGACATCACTTTGGACAATTTATTTTAACAACACTTAATCAAATCAATGTCGCAATTTTTCATACATCACACAATGTAGGGATGGCAAAAAAATCCGACAAATCCGATACCCGCGGGGACCCGCCCCGAACGGGGAGGGAAAAACCCGCTTAAACGGGTAACGGGGCGGGGACGGGTATTGGGGTCCCCGCCCCGCCCCGTTTAAAAAAAAAAAATTTTTTTTTTTTTTTTTGGAATTCAATACTTTGAATGAAAATTTTCAATACTTTGAATGAAAATTTTCATTAATTCTAATAGAAAAATAGCAACTAAAATTATTTGTCTAAATATAATGAATATGGACGATAAAAAAAAAATTATCAAAAACTTAAAAAAAAAAAAAAAATTAAACGGGGAATAAACGGGGAAATCTCCCGCCCCCGCCCCGCCCCGCCCCGCCCCGCCCCGCCCCGACCCGACCCGCCTTAAACGGGGAACGGGGCGGGGATGGGGATGAAATTTCTTAACGGGGCGGGGGACGAGGAGGGCCTCCCCGCCCCGCCCCGCCCCGCCCCGCCCCGCCCCGTTGCCATCCCTAACACAATGTCATAAAAAATATACAAGCAGCATAATTCTACACTAAATAATGATTATTTTATATTTGTTGATAATACGTTATATTAAATATGGACATATTAAAAAATTAAAAAATATCTATATTTTCAATAAGGAAAGTGATCTATAATTTGTGACGAACGAAAAAAGAAATCAAACATATTTTTAAGGATGGATATAGTATTAATTATCTCGTCATGTAACAACAAACAAGCAATGCGAGGAAGCACCTTTACCTACAGTACTCTCGAAAACATACAACAATTATTAAGCAAATCAAACACTAATTGTCTATGCAATAATTGATTCTTTCTTCAATAAGATTCAAACTAATCCTCCTAAAATCAACTGCAATACTTATGAGTAATGCTATTCATCCCCACTGTGGATGAAAATACAGTTTATGTGACTTTAAATGATAGGTGAAATTAAATGACTTATTTAATCTCACAAATCATTTAATGAAGCTATATAGATTGTGTTTTCATCCTCATTGGGGATGAATGTCATTACTCAATACTTATTATTACCTAACAAATTAAATGCTATCGTCAGTTGGTCATGTCTCCCACGTAAGAAGCCACGAAAAATACATGAATTTTGCTGGAGTGATAAGGCCACATTGGCCCTGGACGTCCAAGGGGAGCATGTGGTGCCTCTATTGGTTGGACGTCTACATAATGCTGAGTTATTTTTAGAAGGAGAAAAAAAAAACAAAGTATCTTATCTCCTACGTGACTCCCCAAACCCAACCCCCTTTTCCAAACATAGCGCTTTAATTCTATGCACCCACACCACCTACCAAAACAAAACTAACTGGTACAAATGGCCCTTCTGCATCCAATAATACTATTCATTATTTACTATTTTTTAATTAATAAACTTCACCAAAATTGTACGTTTGTGTACACGACTCTTTTATTTCCCTTTTTTCTACGTTTTTTTCCAAAATAATTCGTACTTATCTGTTTTACGTCACTTGTCATCTAGAAATTATAAATTGGTAAACAAGAAATATGTTTATCTATTTAGCTTGTTTAATAGAAATTCAAATTCAAATTTTAGGGATTGTTTGACACCCATTTTGGAGAAGAATAAATTTTGGAATAGTGATTGATGGGTAGATTGTGTGGTTAAAAAGTAAGAAGAATTTTTTTATTTATGTGTAATATTATTTTATTGATAGAATATGTGGTTGAAATGAAGAATGAGAATGAGAATGAGAAAGAGAATTGATGTCAAACAGGGGCTATAATATAAATTAACTACACATTTTATGGATTCCATAATTTTTTAACAATACATTTCATCAATTTTTATTAAAATCTATTAAAAATCTAATTTTAATCCACACCCAAAAAGTGGAGAACTTAATTTTTGATATATATCTCTTCATATAAAAATCAAATTTGATTCTATCAGAGTTCTGAGACTTTCGTAAATTTCATATACACGCGGCGACGATTGTTATTGAATTGATTTATTCAAAGAAAACTTATAAATTTATTTGTAATTTTATGCATCGCTGAAGTACTTATAAATAGCTGCCGTATCATAGAGGTGTGTGTAATAGTAAACTTTTTATTTCCGTCAAAAAAGTAATTATGTAGCATTATTGTAAATTTTTCCCTAGTGTACTTTCTCTATTTAGTCCCATGTGACTAGCAACATGCTGATTTGAAAATTTCATCTCAATCGAGAAAGAAAATTTCATTTTAAAACGACATTTACATTACCTCAAACACTCAAACATAAGTGACACAAATATGTTATTAGGTGAACAAACTGAGATAAATTGAAGTTGATCAAGTACCAATATGAAACTAACGAGTAAATTGATGAAGTCCGACGAAAATTTCCCATTGGTCCACCTGTTACGGCACGTGGTTGTACTCTAAACCATTAGATAAGTGTGACCAAGCACGCAAAGAAATGGCTAAATCAATAAGAAAGACAAAACATATTACATTAAAGAATCAATGTAGTTGAGTTGAATAATTGATGCCTCATTGCTTAGGACAGTTCTTGTCAGTGACGGACCTAGGTTTTTGGGTCAGCACAGGCGGCCGTGAATCGTCAATTATTGTCAGCAATACAATATTAAGAGTCTCATTTGATGCCTTTTTTTTTTTTTTTGCAAAAAGTGCATTTTTGAATAGTGATTCGATGAAAAATATGTGATTAAAAATAAGGAAAAATTTTGAATTTGAATGTATTATTTTATTGAAAAATGTGCGCTTGAAAGAAAAAAGAAAAATGTATTTTGAAAAAAAAAAAAAAAGAATCAAACAAGGTCTAAAATTTAAATATAGCAATTATTTTTTTCAAATTGAACATATATAATTTTGTTGTAAATTCACCAAATAATATTGTGACCAAGTTTTATATAATTCAAAGGAAGAGCATGGGTTCAAATTTTAAAATTGCATTAAACCCGTTAAAATGTAACATATATTATTCTGGTAGATTTAGAATCAAATTCAAGAAGTGCTACAATGGTCAAACCTCAATATCCTAAGGAGGGGTCACAGTTTCGAATAACATCTCCATCCCATTTAATTTTGGTAAAAGGTAAAAATTAATATATTAAAAATCTTACACAATAAAAACGATGGGAAAGGGATTTGAATACAGAAGCTCTACCCAGTTGAGCTACAAGAAACATTTAAAAATAAAACAAATTACCGAGTATATAATCTAGAAAGTTTATTAATTGTCAATCAAAAAAAATTGTTCTCGGCGGATCCAGCACGGGCGGCCGCGGGGGCTCGTCGAGTGCTGGATCCGCCCCTAGTTCTTGTCAATATCTACTTATAAGTGATGAAAACTATTGCAAGTCATAACATAGAAATTGCCCTATAATATATTAATTTGCCCAATTTAAACAAGTGAAATAGATCTCTAAACGTTTTGGATACAAATGAAATCTAAGAATTGACTTGTGCTTGTCTTTCATATATTGATCTCGGCATGATTCAATAAATTTAAGAAAAGAGACATGAAAACGTTTAGATAATGAGAAGTGAAAATTGCATTGTGTGTCTATTTTTGCTAAGTAGGTCACAAAAGCTTGAGAATATAGAATTCATGAAGTCTTTTAATTTATGTTGATTCACTTATGAATACAAAAAAATACTAAACATTAAAGGCTCGTTATTTACGAAGAATAATCAGAATTTGAACAAAATAATTGATTCACAAGTAATTTTAATTTAATTCTAACCCGAGTTCTCTTATCTATACATCGCAATACAATTCTATTCGATAAAGAAAATACCATATTAAAAATTCTAACAAGTATTAATTAAAAGATAAGATACCCTAATTATAGAAAAAAATTAAAATCATAAAAATGCCAAAAGTAATTTATATTATCATGTGTGGACTCCATCATAACTCGACAAATATTAATAAAATTAAGAAAAAAAAAAACGACATCTATAAAAAATTACCAATTATAAAGTTCGATCTTATTTAAATCAACTACCAAAGATGGTTTCAAGAAAGTTAGTAGCCTCACATAAAAATAAAACAGCTAATAGTCCAATTGCCAAAGGAAAACGAGGTCGAGATGCCAAATATACTGCTAAAGCTTGTGCAAATGGTGCCTTTTTGTTAATTGATGAAAGGATGCTTTGCATATTCCATCTGTAACCAACTTTTTCTTAGTGGGATTCATAAAAATCTTGAAATATCTTCCACTAAGATTTTTTGGGCATATTTATATATGATAAATGTCAAATCTTTTTAATTTAAAATTCTAGTCAATAGACAGGAAATGACAGGTTAATTGATTGTAATTTAAGGTTTTACCTTCAAAAGGTGACAAAAAATTTTAATCTTTCAAATAATTAACTTTCTGCCCTTATTAATTTTGTTGTTAATTGTATTTGAGTCTGCACTTTAATTTTCTTTTCAACAAATTGAGGTCAATTGCATTAATTTTTTTCTGACAGTATTTGATTTGTGGTCAATTATGTGAATTATTTTTTATCGCTAATGTTAGATCTAATGAGAAGTTTAAAATAAGTAGATACCTTACCATGACTACTATAGACACCATATTGGATTTTTAACATTTTTGTCTTTCCTCTTAAAAAGGGCAGTTTGTTTAAGTTAGGTTTATGTAAAACATAGTTGAACTTTGTTAAGAATTGATAGAGCTGAAATTGGCAAGGATGAAGAGAGCTCAAAGTAGACTGAATAATGCTCTTTCACTTTCTACTTAATTACATGAATGTGATATAGTATATACTGATATTTTGAGTGGTGAACAAGTAAGAATTGTAACTATTTACATATGCAATTCACGTGAGCATAATTTACAGTTATAACAATCAATCACTGCACCATAGGTGCATGTTAGCCTCAGGCGGCATCAATGAGAATTCTGCCAGTCATCACTTGAAGGGAGTTGTGATCCAATGGTGTGAGTATACATTTTAACTTTCTCCCTCAAACTGAAGTTCATTCTTTGACTCCAAGTTTGTCCTTTAGAAATAGAATCCTGATTTGTGAGAGGGGCTTGGTTAGCAGGTCAATAATTTGATCGGATGAAGGAACATATTGAATGTCCAGCTTTCCTTTAAGAACCTTGTTCCTGACAAAATGTATATCCAACTCAATGTGTTTGGTTCGGGCATGGTACACTGGATTTGAAGCTAAAGCTCTTGCACTAAGATTGTCACCCCAGAGTACAGGAGGTGAAACAGAATGTAATTTGATTTCTTTGAGCAGTGATTCAATCTAGGTTATTTTAGTTGATGCTTGTACTAAGGCTCTATACTCTGACTCAGTGCTGGACCGGCTACAACATGTTGTTTCTTTGAAGACCAAGCCACCAATGTGTCTGCCAAGTAGATGCAATAACCAGCTGTTGACCTTCTATCATCAAGGCACGATGCCCCATCTACATCAGAAAAGCCAGTGATATGAGTTATGTCAGTCTTTTGAATTCATAACCCTTGCTCAATTGTCGCCTTCAGATACCTGAAAATTCTTTTAACTGCCTTCCAATGAACATCTGAAGGTGCTTGCAAAAATTGACTCATTTTGTTAATTGCAAAGGTTATATCAAGCCATGTGTGAGCTAAGTATTGCAATCCACCTATAGCACTTCTATACAGGGAAGGATATGCCGTTTTTACACCTTCACTTCTGGAGATAATCTTGTCTACTGTCCTGGGTGTTGCACACGGTTTGACATATTCAAGATTAAATCTTTTCAATATGTCTCTTGTGTACTTGACTTGAGTTAGATGCATGCCTGATTCTTCTTTTCTAACCTCAATTCCCAAAAATTGATGTAACTTACCCATTTCTTTAAGAGCAAATTTTGCATTTAAATTGTCAATGAAACCCTTCAGTACTTTCTCATCATTGCTTGTAACCACTATATCATCAACATACCAAAGCAAATATTACTTGCCTCTGATTCATGTAAAAGAACAGGGAGTTATCTGCCTTTGACTTTGAGAAATTCAGTCCAAAAGAGTTTTCTTCAGCTTCTTATACCATGATCTAGATGCTTGCTTGAGTCTGTAGAGTGCTCTTTTAAGTTTGCAGACAAAAGTAGGTTTTTCCTTATCAATGAAACCTTCTAACTATCTCATATAGACCTCTTCTTCAAGTTTCCCGTTCAAGAAAGCATTGTTGATGTCAACTTGTCTGAAGCTCCAATTCTTAGAGTTGAGGCCTTGATTACTGGACTAAAAGTTTCATAATAATCCACACCTGAGGTCTGCAAGAATCCTTGCTTTGTGCTTCAATATTCTTCCTTCAATATTACACTTAACTCTATAGACTCATTTATTTCCTATCACCTTTTGACTGATCTGAAGTGGTACAAGTTCCCAGGTATTGTTTCTTATCAATGCTTTCTATTCATCCTCCATTGCTTCTTTCCAGCTTCTGTTGACAGAGCCTCAGCAACATTGTTGGGTTCTAATTTGTTTTGTTGTATGTTGTACTATTTACATTGAGTAGAGTAGAGTTTAAGTTTAAAAATACCAGCTTTACTTCTGGTGATCATAGGATGTTTAACAACCAAGTTCCTATGTTCTACCTGTCTTAAATACATCTCGTCACTCACTTCAATTTGATCTATCTGAGCACTTGATGTTCCTTCTTAAGTTTCAATGTAGACACGTTCAGTATTAGTCACAGCATTTCCATTTTCAGTTTCGTCAGTCATCACATTTTCAGCCAATTCTGGTTGGTCAGGACTGTGAGGTGTTATTGTTGGAGTTGCATCAGAATGAACTTCATCAATTGAGCAAGTTGGGCTGCAGTTTAAAGGAGTATAACAAGGTAGATAATGGATGACAACTTCAGAATTCTGAGAGTTGTTTCTTTTATTGAGAAAGCCAAACTGAAATGGGAATTCACTTTCATTAAAGACTATATGCCTGGATATTTATACTCTTCCTATTTGACTAAGACATTTGTATCCTTTGTGAGAGTTACTGAAGTCAAGAAACACACACTTTATGGAGTGAAAACTAAACTTATGTTCTTGATATGGTCTGAGACAAGGAAAACAGGCACAACCAAATGTTTTGAGTGGCTTATAATCTATTTGTTCATTGTTCAGGACTTGATATGGTGCTTTCATTTCAAGAACAGGTGTGGGTAATCTATTGATCAGAAATGTGGCTGTGTGAAAGGCTTCCCACCAATAATATAGAGGCATGTTTGCTTGAGCAAGAAGGGTCAAACCAGTTTCTATTATATGTCTATGTTTTCTTTCGGCTCTCCCATTTTGAGCTGAAGTGTGTGGACAAGATAAATGCATATCAATTCTAGATTTTAAAGCTAAGTTAGTGAAAGCTCTGAATTTACTTCCCAAATCAGATTGGAGAGTTTTAATTTTCCTATCAAACTTATTTTCAACCAAATTTTTTAATTGAATGAATAGATTCAAAGCATCAGATTTATTTTTCATGGGATATATCCATGCATATCTACTATAGTAATCAATGAGGATGATGTAATATCTAAAAGCTGAAATTGAGTTTATGGGTGCAGGACCCCAAACGTTTGGGTGTGTACTCTTCATCAAGTCCAGCAAGCACTTGTGTAACAATATCATTGTGAGGGATGCTTTTTCCTGCAATTTCTTGGTTGTCTGCTAGTTGCTTGATTGTATTTAAGTACTTATCAATACTCATCAAACCCTTCATTGTCCTTTGAAGTTCACTTATAAGAAATGTGACTCTCGACTTATTCATCACCTCAAAGCTCTCCTGGACAGCATTCCAGAGGTTGTGAGATATTGTGGATCCCATCACTCTCATGGCAATCTCAACAGTCATAGAAGAATAGAGCCAACCCATCAGTAGCTAATCTGTAGACATCCATTTCCCATACTCAGTGTTTGGTGTCATTTCAACTGTAACACCAGAAGGACCTGTAGTTTGTATTGCTAGAAAGTTGGACAGACGATCGTTCTTGTGATGAATCCTTCAAGGTTGTGCCCCTTGATGATGGGCATAATCATGTTCTTCCATAGCAGAAAATTGTTTCTATCAAACTTCACTAGAGGTACTTGAGTAAGGCTTATACCAAACACTGGTGTCTGATTTCCTCCCAACATTGAAGGCATCAGCGTGCTTGATTCTGGCTCGGCTGATTGCGTGTTAACATTAGATCCGATGTTAGCCATTAAATGGCTTTGAAACCAAGTTGAACTTTGTTAAGAATTGATAGATTTGAAATTGGCAAGGATGAAGAGAGTTCAAAAGTAGACTGAATAAGAATCTTTCACTTAGTACTTAATTACATGAATGTGATACAATATATACTGATATTTTGAATGGTGAACAAGTAAGAATTTTAACTAATTACATGTGCAATTCACGTGAGCATAATTTACAGTTATAACAATCAGTCATTGCACCACATGTGCACATTAGCTTCAGGCAGCATCAATGTGAATTCTGTCAGTCATCACGTGAAGAGGGAGTTGTGATCCAATGGTGTGAGTATACGTTTTAACAAACATGGTCCACCACCTAGCTAAATCACAATGCTTTTAATTTATCCTCATTTTTATGACAATAAATAACTTATTTAAACAATTTAGTTAGGGTTTAAATAAGAATTTTATATGCTAAAAATACATTTTTTTTTCCTTCTTATTTTTATTTACACATTTTTTAATAAAATAATATTACACTAAATCTAAATTTTTTTATTATTTTTTAATCACACATTTTTTCGAAATATTACTATTCATTAATTTCCGGAATTGCATTTTTAATGGAGTCCAATCAGGATGGTATCTAACAAAAAATTTCCGATTGGTCCACCTATCATGATACGTGGTTGTACTCCAGACCATTGGATTGACCATGACCGATCACAATCAAATGGCCAAATCAAGATTGAAGACAAAACATAAGAAACACTATAACAATTAGTGACGATAATTCTTATCAACATCTCTACTAATAGCAACAATTGCATGATTTTGCATGTCGGAGAAATCAAATTTTAAAACCGAAGAAAGAAGAAAAAGGAACAACAGAAAGGAAATATGAATGTAAATAAATCCAAATATTTTCGTATTTGTTTATTTAGACTCTTTTTTAACTCAATTCTTTAAAAATTCATTTTTTCGTCAAACTCATTTTTAATCACTTATTCTCTCAATAAAATAATTTTACAGGTAAATTAAAAAATCACATAATCTCTAAAAAATGACTATTGCAAAATTTATTTTCCTAAAAAATAGACTCAAACAAATTCTTAATCAATTAAGTCATTCAAGAATACGTAAAGAGAGCTACCAAAGCTCGAACATATTATAAGTCATGCATATTATGAATTAATATTAAGTTTATTTATAAGCATACTTCATAAAAGTTTGAGAAATTCACGTCGAAGTTAAGCCAAGTCCAACTTGAATAGTCTATATAATTAGGAATGTGCTACTTGTATATAATGTCGTGTCCATAACGGTGTCCACCCCTCACATTAAGGGGGATCCACTTTGGATATATTATATTTTATTCGAAGTGGGTCCCCCTCCATGTGAGGGGGTGGACACCGTTATGGACACCCCATTATGTACGTGTAGCATCACCCATATAATTATATCTTGAACAAGAAATGAAAGATAATGCGTTTACAGTATGCAAAAATTAGTTTGAATATAATAATTTCACAACTTGAATAATAAATAAATATTTGTCAATTATTTTGTTGAATAGTATTCCAACATAAAGTTCCAAGAAAGTGACCAAAGAAAACGAGTTGCATTTGCAGATGAAAGGCTGTTGCAAGTCTTGTGTTGCTTTGCATCATCGTATGTTCCATCTGTAATCAACTAATTTTTCTTACTGAAATTCCACTAAACTTGAAAAATCGTCTCCAACATGATTTTTCATTCTTGGGCTTCCTTAATTTTACAGAAATTAAATCCTTTTTTTGCAACTATTTATAACTTGTTTATAAATGATATAAGGGTAATTGGCACAAAACGTCCCTACCTTTGCATGGTTCTGTGCAAAACGTCTCTACCTTTTGTTTTTTGGCGAAAAACGTCCCTACCTTTCACATTTTTGGCACAAAACGTCCTTTTCGTCACTTTTTGACCATTTTACCCTTCTATTACAATAAAACAAAAAAGAAAAGAAAAGAAAAATAAAGAATAAATTGCAATATGCTCCAAAACTTTTTAAAAAGTGTAAATCAGTCCAAAGTTGGATTCTCTCTTCTCCTTCGCATCTTTCCGGCGACTCCCTCCAGCAAAAAGCTGCTGGCGACTCCATTTCCGGCGACTCCCAACCCAAACCCAACATACTGGCAGACTCCCCCCAACAAAATGCATGTACACATGGTCCCCAAACGTCTACCCAACCACCCAATCAACCATTGCAGGCTGCAGCCACAATTTCCACAGGCAGTCCCCATGATAGGAGCAAAAACGTCCCTAATTGAACAATACAATTAAACCAAAACAACTGTCCATTGAAAATTCAATCAATTCATCAATCAAACACACAAAAGCCACACACATTTTCTACTTCTTCTTCCTTGTACGCGGATTCAGTCATCCATGGTTTTTTATGCCCGTAAAAACATGCTTGCACACACACAAACACAGAAGAAGAGAAAAAATCAATCTTTCTTTGTCCCATAAATTAAATATAGCCCATCTAGAAATCTTGATTTTGTACATGTTTACACTGGACATCCATTAATTTTGTTTTTGTGTAAATTGACTATACATACCTTTGCTGTAATAAATGGCTTCTGCGACAATATTTTCGTCGCCGAGGAGTCATTGGAGGCGTTTTTTCGGATTAAGAATGGAAAAATTAAGAATTCCAGATCCTTAATCCGAAAAGCCCAGGTCTTTTCTGTACTTCTAGATTCATTTTGCGAAGTGGGATTGTCAAGAATGCCTTCTGGGGTTTTTTCATGTTTCCAAGAGTTGTATCTCGTGCTCTATAGATCAAAAATTTAGCCAGAATTTGGGTGCCGAGAATTATTCTTAATTTGGGTGCTCAGAATTCTTTTTGAATGGGGAAATGTGAAAAGGGCATTGAAATTTGGTGGGCTATTTGCACTTTTTATAAAGTTTGGGCTATAATTACAATTCATTCTTTATTTTTATTTTCTTTTGTGTTTATTTTATTGTAATAGAAGGGTAAAATGGTCAAAAAGTGACGAAAAGGACGTTTTGCTCCAAAAATGTGAAAGGTAGGGACGTTTTTCGCCAAAAAATGAAAGATATGGACGTTTTGCACAGAACCATGCAAAGGTAGGGACGTTTTGCGTCAATTACCCACGATATAATTTTTTTTCTTATATATTTCATGAAATTCATTGTCTACTTATTTATTATTCATTTTTAATTATTTATAATTTAAAGAAATGAAGATATTATCTTTTAGACAGTTCAAGTCAATTGACAAGAAATGACAGTTTGATTTAATAATGGCTTACCATTGAAAAGTTGATAAAATAATTAAGAATCTAAATTATCTAATTAATTAATAATTGTTCCATATTTTTAACAATTTGCAGAAGTTCTTGTGAAAATTGGCATCTTATTGAAAATACTTTTTAGAGGCTCTTCATTAACTATATCTTCTCTTGTTTTTCAGAGAGTTGATTCTTCTGTTTCATCATTTTTGTCCAAATCCTCCTTTTCTTTCGAAAGAAAGGAAGGAGAAGGATTTTCTACGACTAATATCTTTTCTCCCTGTTTAGTTCTCACCTAATTGTTAGAGTTAAGTTAAAAATTAATCTTTGGGCCTCCCACTATTTACCAATTATCATTAAAAACAGCGTTTAAAAAAATATTGTTAAAAACATGACAACCATGAATAAAAGGGGAATTTATAAAAATGGGCCAATTTCATGTTTGTCTCAATTGAAAAGTGTCTAATTTTGCAAAAAAAAATGGTCAAATTTGGTATCAAATTTTCTATTATACCCTCAATGAAAAATAAAACAAAATTTTTTTTTCAATTTGTCACGAATTTCAAGAAGAACAAGTAGCTTCCATGAAAAGTTACGTTAATGCTAGCTAATACCTAATGGATTCATTTGCTTTTATTATCTATTAAGTATTGACAAAGATTTTTGAGAAAAAATGAAGAAGATAAAGTAGAAAAGTCATTAACACTAAAAAATAATTATATGCTTCAAATTATAAGAAAATCATATAATATCATTTCGAAAAATTTAATCTCATCTAAATTTGCAATTGATTAACCTTTCCACAATTCTTGGTAGATGGTAATTTTTCTTTGAAATCTTGTTTTTGTTGAAAAATTGTGTTTAATAGTTGTTATTTTTTACATTTCACGACGTTCTCGATATTTTAAAAGTTGTTATCAAAATTTTGACCATAATTATCTTGACACTTCATTTGTTTAGAATGAGATTTTGTTCTTAACATGAGAGTTCTACATTTCATAATATTCTTGACATTTTAAGTATACTTCTCAATATTTCATAAATGTTTTATTTATCTACTTATAGGGAGAAGTGGTCATTTAACCCCTGTTTGGTGCACCTTTTTATAGAATGAGAATGAAAAATATAGTTGTTATTGAGACCCACACAAAAGATAGAAAATTTGAATTTAAATGATGACGTGATGGATAACGATCATATTTTTTATTTTAATGAGAAAATAAGGTGGCTCAAACGGGGACTTAATGTATGATTGATATTGTACTTTTTAATATAAGTAGTATAGATTAAGTGTTAAGTTATTATTGGTCAATAAAATTTTTAATTATATAAATAATTTTGTCTTCATTATGAAATTTAAAATTGTTAATGAAGATATTTTGATCTTTATAATAGTAAAATGGATATTGAAGAAATTTTAGATATTTTTGTAAATGATTAGGGATGACAACGGGGCGGTATGAGACGGGTCGACCATTTCCACCCCCCTCCCATTTGGTATTTTTGTTATCTTGCCCTATCCCCATACCCGTTTAAAGCAGGACATGACGGCTTCTGGGAGGAATAGAGGCGGGACGGGACAAGTCCCACGTCCCGTTTATCGCCCAATTTATTTTTTCTTTATTTTATTTTTTGCTTATATTTTTTTTATGTCTTTATTTAGAAAATATTATTACTTTTTTACCAATTTGTTAAAAATAACTTATGTTCTCTTTAAAAATATAAAATTTAAATTTAAAATTAATTTTAAACGGGATGTGTAGCGAGGCGAGGACTATGGTTCTCATACCCGTCCCATACCTGCTTCGGGGCAATGACCCTCGCCCCGTTTATCCGATTAGGCGGGTAATCTCCGTCCCTTTCGGTTAAATGGATTTTTTTGCCATACCTATAAATATCATGTAAAAGTGCAATTTCCTCATGGTAAAGTAAAATTTATGAGCTTCAAAACGACAAATATTGTCATTTCATCCCTATAAAATCATTGCAACATAAGCACGTACACAAAACCCCTCTGTACTGTGACAGACCCCCCCCCCCCCCACCACCACCACCACCACCACCACAGGGAACCACCACCCGGGTCAGTGGCATGGACCCCAAAAGATCCACACCACCACCCTCCTCCGCCATCAAAATCACAAGAACCACCAGTTCTAGTGGTAGTGGCTCAATCATACTAGAAAAATACCAACTTGGCCGCCTACTTGGGCGTGGCAGCTTTGCAAAAGTATACCAGGCAACCTCATTAGTTGACAATTCAGATGTAGCCATCAAGGTCATCGACAAGGCCACCACCGTGGACGCCGCCATGGAGCCACGCATAGTTCGCGAAGTCTCTGCCATGCGCCGCCTCGACCACCACCCCAACATCCTGAAACTCCACGAAGTCATGGCCACCAGAACCAAAATCTACCTAGTCATGGAGCTTGCCCCCGGCGGCGAGCTCTTTGCCAAGCTCAGCCGCCAGCGCAGGTTCTCTGAATCCACGGCGCGCCGCTACTTCCACCAGCTATTCTCCGCCCTCCTCTTCTGCCACCAAAACGGCATCGCCCACCGTGACATCAAGCCACAAAATCTACTACTTGACAACAAAGGGTCCCTCAAAATCACAGATTTTGGACTCTCCGCCCTACCGGAGCAGAAAAAGGACGGCCTAATATATACAGCCTGCGGCACACCGGCATATACAGCGCCTGAAGTAGTCTATCGCAAAGGATATGATGGATCAAAGGCTGATGCATGGTCGTGTGGAGTTCTTTTGTACGTATTTCTTGTGGGCTGCATTCCTTTTGATGACAGCAATTTAGCAAACATGTACCGTGCAATACATCGTCGTGTATTGGAATTTCCTCCGTGGGTTTCGAAACCGGCCAAGAATATTATATTCCGGTTGTTGGATCCCAATCCCAAAACCAGGTTAAGTCTCGAAGAGTTGATCAAACTTCCTTGGTTCAAGAAGTCATTTTCACAAGAATCATTGGTTTCACACGAGCAGCAATTTTTCGATCAAAAGTTCAAGTACTTGTCTAGAATCAATGCGTTTGACATAATTTCGATGTCTTCCGGATTGGATTTATCTGGGCTTTTTGAATCAGAAATGAACAGGAAAGAGATGAGATTTACTTCAATTTCACAGGTAGAGGAAATTGAGGAAAAGGTGGTGAAAATTGGGGGAGAATTGGGGTTCAGAATAGAGAGAGGGAAAGGCGGGGGAATTGGGTTGGTGAAGGGGAGGGTTTTGTTGGTGGTGGAAATTTTGGAGGTGGCGCGTGAGTTGTGGTTGGTGGAGGTGAAGGTGGTTGGTGGCGGTGCGGGTGGGGATTTGCGGTGGGAGGAACTGAAATTAGGGCTAAATGATATTGTTCTGTCATGGCACAATGAACCACTTCCCGGATGAACTTTTTGACGGTCGTGTTTAAAAGTCTACAAAGAAAGTTTCATTTTAACGGCAGTTAAGCATGGTCATGATATTTAGATGGGGTGGGGGGAAGTGAATAGTGACATTAGAAATTGGGGCCCTCTTTGGGTCTAGAGTGAAGTGAAGATGTACAAAGCTGAAAGATTGCAATCTTTCTTTATGTTTACTGCCCTGTTGAGTAGACTCTACACTATGAGTCTATGACGAATAAATTTTAATTTATTTTCTTTTTTCAATTATGTTGCTAGTTCAAAATGTAGCTGTTTTTTTATCATCTGCCATGGAAACTGTGATTCTTGGGAGAATAATGTATTTTAAATAGTGATGTTATGGAAAATATGTGGTTAAAAAATAAGAAAAGGTTTTGAATGTGATGAAAAATATTATTTTATGGAAGAATGTGTAGTTAAAAATGAGTTGAGAAAAAATGTGGATCAAACAGGGACTTAAAGTCTACAAAACGAACAGTTTAGTTAGCTCTGTAACAATATCGATTTCGATACTTAAGTCAATGATTTTATATTGAAGAATGTTTATATCTACGAGCGAAATTAACTTTTGAATCCTCTAAAATGTATATCTTTGTTTGAATTAAGCTGAATTGCTAGAAAAAAATGTGAAAACTTGATTGAGCTAGACTCACACACGCATGGAGACCCACGTGAAAAAAAAAATGCAAAAAATCTCCCTTGCAGCTTAGCATGATTGTATTTGTTTTCTTTAGTAGCATGAGTGAGTCGATTGACGTCACTTATCAAGCTAAACACTTGCTTCACACTTTGCAATCGTCCTGCGGTTTGGTTTGGTTGGGTTGATCGAAACTAGAAATGTCCCCTCTATACCATTGTTTCTTTAGAGCCCACTTGCAACATATATATTACCAAACATAAAAGGCCAAGAGAGCTTTTCCTTTGTAACAGTAACAGCACGGATCTAGCATTGGCTATTCTTGGCGTTGTTTTGGATCTAGATTCATCTACTTCGAGGAGCATAGAAATATAGTTAAGGAAAAATTCTACGCGACCTAATAATTCATAGAATGCTTACTAATTTATAATTAGTTGTATGTAGTCCATACTAGTACACCATTAGCTAGCAATCTATGTCATTCGCATTATATCTTGCAAAGTTTATGTGAAATCCTGTCCATGAACTAAAAGTTCATCTAGCATGTAACTAGACATCATTAGCACACCACATCATCATCGTTTTCTATGGTCAAGCATGAGTTCAAGTTTACGAAAAGTATCCTTTGGAACACCACATTTCAAGAGAATAATTCCAAGTGATTTGAATGTCGAGTCTTCAAGTTGGACGGCAGTTTTCAACATCTCATTAAGGCCCCGTTCGGGAGGGATTAAAAGCCAATTAAAATTGAAAATATGGCCGTTATTGGGCCCCACTCGTCTAATAAAAGTCAACAATAACGGCTATATTTTCAATTTTAATCTGATTTTAATCCCTCCCACACAAGCCCTAAAAGTAGCTCCTACCTCTTTAAATCTTTCGTCCATTGCATACAACCTAAGTATATGATTATATCTCACTATAACAAAACTGTGATTTCGCGACAAGATTTTTTGCGACACACAAAACGTTGTCGCAATAAGTGACTTAACGTAACACACTTTTAAAGTTTGTCGCAAAAATTGTATAAAAAAATGAGTATCAAAAAATATAAGGCGACATAAAAAGTTGCCGTGAAATGTGAGAAGTTACGACAAATAATAAAGAGTGTCGCCAAAAATATGAGAGAAGCAAGGCGCCAAAATATTTTTGGTGGAAAACTTATAGCGACAAACTTTTATTTTCTTGTAACAAGGTGCCTGTGATGCAATATGGTCTACTTTTTCCAATATAAAATATTTGTTCCTAAAAATTCACACCTTAGTGTTTTATAAGGCCACATACGTTTTCTATCCCTTTTTCTTGTACATTAGGCCCAATACTTATTCTCTCTATCTATTCTTCCATTCAATTTGCACGCTCATCATTCAAACAAAGAAACCCTAGCAGCCGATTCTCCATATACATAAATTTCTGCAGATTAACGTGGTAATCTTAATTTTTACAATTTCATATCTCTTCAGTATTCATTTGATTTGTTTTATTTTGGTTGTTCGTGCGACTCGCTCTCTGCACTTTGGTTTTCAATCTGCCTCTCGTTGATCTTCTATCGGTGTCATGCTGTGAACTCTATCGGTTCGGTCAAACGGTGAGAATTCCGTCTAGATCTATGTGCTTTTGGCGCGAATGGTGATTTTGTTAGGTTTACTTTCATTTTAACACTTTTTCGAACACGCCTTCCACATGAATCGTTGGTTTTTCAAAGTTCCCAGTGCCATGTTGTCAACTGTACCTTCTTCGTCTATAATGTACAGCGTTTAAAATTCCCAAATTTTATTTTGTTTTTGGTCAAATAGCCTTTTGTTCTTGTCAATATAGTGTGTTTCAATCTAGATTTATTTTTACGAAAGAGGAGTTTGTAAATTTTTTATATTATTTTAATTGTTATTTGATCCATTTGTACGACTAGAATCTCATCTCTTGGGATCTTTCTCATGTCCATTTTCTACAGGCAGCAAGCAGGTATGATGATTAATGGTTTGAGGTTTAATATTCTCTTGGTGTAATTATATTTTGCATTATATTATTGTTTTTTTTTGTTTCAGAGATCTGTATAATTTTCTTGAACGTATATTCGTTGTGTTCTTTTTCTTTTCTTTTGGCTTTTTATTTGTTGGTGTACATGTACCTGAACAATTCCTTGTTGCTTGAGTTTTCGCAATAGATTAAACTGGACGGTGGGGTGGTTTTGACAAGTAATCTTCTAAAGATCCTAACTTCTGCTTTGGAATTTTGTATCCCTAAATTTGATTCCTTTAATTCTTGATCCTTGTAATTATGTAAACTACTTCTCTTATTTGCTGAAAAGATATGATCTTTAAGGTTCTGTTGGTTATTTTTTCTCCTGAATTAAAATGTTGTTGTTTGATTTTTGAATTTCAGATTGTATTCTTTTAGATTTATTTTTCATTTTAGATTGGAATTGGATTTTTTCTTTAATCATTGTTATGGTTTTTTATTCATTTGATGATTTTTATTAGTTTGAATTATTATTGGGTTCACATTTATTGCTAAAAGAAAAGAATTATAGCTTGGTTTCTCTCTTAATTGTACGTATTGCTTTTACCTCCTACTTTACTGTTGAGCCGACTTGGTTACATATATAATTCTCGAGTATATTGTGTATTTGAGCAGAAAATTATCAGTTTCTTTCTGTGTTTTTCTATTGTTGTTTGGTATGTTGTTGCATATTGACCACTAGGTAGAATCAACCAGATGTGTTGATGTGTGTCTAAAATGTGCAATGGGTGTACCTGTTCTTGTCAATATAATAATGTTATTTTAGGTAGTACACCATGGTATTGGAAGTAGTAGGACGCTTCATTATCCATTGCCTTAGTTTAGTATTTATTTGACTGACTTACAGAATAACTTTCATATTATTCATTATAGCTTGTGTGCTTGTAAGGATTAAAACACAATTTATCCCTTTTCAAATTTAAATGACTATTAATTTTCCTACATTTGAACTTTGCCTTTGACTTAAATTTATAGTCACAAACAACTTGTAGGAAATCATCTACGTTGTTAATATGAGATAGTTGACATATTTTTGTTGTAGATAATATTTTATACTTTTTATATGTTCGTCTTTGAGTAAAGTTGTGGAGTTTTTTTCTTACAGGAATCCTTATTTAACCAAATAACAGATTGAGGGTGAGGTAAAAGTATATCTTGGAGTCAAGAAGGTTGTTTGATTGTCTCGTGAATTAGTAATTTTTTTCATCCTTCTAGTTTTATTTTCATCTTTTCAGATTTGGTGAACCATCCTAAGTAGTTCGACCATGGAATCACTAGCTTATACTTTATTTGTATTTGTTTTGGTTTTGGTGATAACCAGGTTTGTAAATAATACCTTGGTCTATAACTATTTGGTTGACAATAATATGAATTTTTTTAATCTATTTTCAAATTATTTATATTTTAATAATAGTACATTGAATCATTCTTTTTATAAAGGCATGAGTTATTTTTAATGAAGTATGTTGTATTTTCAAATTATGTACCATAGTTACAATTCAATTGTGAAGCTGAAAATTCTATGTTTAAAATAGAATCCACAATACACATAAATAAAGATAAATTAAATTAGACAATAAATGTATATCATTGAATTGACAAATTCTTTGTGATGTTAAAAAAATTTAACCACAAGCACAGCTTGTAACATAAATAAACATCCATTATCATAAAATAATATGTACAATAATTTTATATGTTGTAAAACAAAACACGTGACATAAATAAATAGTCACAAAATAAATTAGACAATAATTATGTATTGTTGCACAAATAAAGACGCGACAAACTCTATGTTGTGAAATAATTTTAATTACAAACATCACTTATTACATGATAAATATTACTATACTGTAAAATATAATATGCAACATATCAAACGCATTGTAAATCATATTTCGCGACAAACGTGACTTGTTATTAAATATATATCACTATGAGCATGTGTTGATGCAAAATAGAATAGGTAACAAAAGTAATAACTTTAACATAATTTTCGCAACAAACATTTTTCTTGCAAAAACTTTATTGGAATAATTGTTGCGACAAACTGACTTGTCGCCCTTTTGATTTTTCGCGACATATATGCTTTGCGACGACATTATAATTTATAGCAACAAATATCTTGTTGCTATTTCGTACTTTTTGCGTCAAACAAATAATGTTGTGAGTTTGTTAATGCGATGAATGAACGAAAGATGTCGCATAATACATTCCGTGACTTATATAGCGCAACAACGTTCGCAACAAACATATTATCGTCGCGAAATTATTTTTACAACAAAATCTCTATTTAGGCGACAACATTTTTTTGTCGCTATTTCAGTATTTTGTTGTAGTGGCTCCACAATTCTATCATTAAGTCCTAGTTCTCTCAGCTTACATGCTATCTGAAATGCTTCCACAAACCCACATTTCCTCTTGTACTCACCGTTAAAATTTGATAAAAGATACACACACCTTTTTTATAGAAACTCAAATTGAAAAACACTTCATTGATAATGAAAAATAGAATTAAAATTTAAATAGATATAATCTAAACTATGAAATCAACATTTTTTGGGGTTAACAGATTATTTTTACACCTTGATTCACAATGTCCCAAATATTCTACATGGCGAGCAAATGTAAGGTTAACACGGAGCATATCTAATCGAACCCCTTCCTGTGATCGAACCAATATACTTGTCGACCCACCAAATCATACTGACCCCCATGGGGAAGAGTCAGTCTGTGAGTAGAGGCGAGGCCACAGAAGGAGCTCAACATAAGATTTTACAGGTAATATTTTGTTATGTGATTGATGTGATAATTCACTATTATCGCCTCCACCGCCAGCCCATCCGGTCAAGTCCAAAGCCATAAGCTATGCATTATGGATGCTAACGTGGTACTAGCATTAAAGGCTTATGGTTGATTGATGTCTAAGATTAGGGACATCAGGCGCATGGATGAAGCCACTTGTTTCTTCATCCAAAGACCCCCATTCATCTTTTTTTTTTTAAATATAAAAGTTCACACTTAGTGCCATTTGAGAGTAATGTAAGTTTAGACTCTCAAGATATCACTTTGCCATATCACTATTTTATCAATCACTCCCCAAGGTCAACCCCTTTTTATATAGGAGGCACACGTCTAAAACTCTCCCATACCCATATATTTACTTATCCAATTGACTTGACTTTCAGAGTGTACGCAACCAACTCCATCCCTATCAGAGGAGGCCACATGTGACTAACGGTTTATTCAAGTGTGTAGGAATTAAACTTATGTGGACGTGAGATGCCCTGAGATCTGTTGGCCATGTTGGAGGTACATTTTTTGGGGTCAACAGATTGGCGTTATCTGTGGAAAACCACATTATAATCATGACATCCTTGGGTTGGAAGCCATCTGAGTTATTCCACAACCAAACCTTTAAGAAAGGTCCTGGTTCTTGAAGTAAGAAAGGTTGGGGACGTTGAAGAGGCATCTATAGAAGTTTATTCTTAACATAAAAGCTATTATTACACCATAAGTTCTAATCGTTATGGTTCCCAAGGTAAAAATCGACAAGATGAGGCTTCTAAAGAAGAAGTGGTGTGCTGTCGTAGGCACCCAAAAATAGTTCTTAAACCTCTAAAACTAATGAAGTATGGAAGTAAGAGTCGATCTCACGAAGAGTGTGTAATTCAATATTTATGCTTCGTACAATGATTGGGGGGATTTTGTATTCAAACAATTGTAAATAACTCAATCAATAACAATGCCAATTAAATTAACAAAAACAATCAAAAGATTGACCTTGGTCTAAGTCCACATCCACCATCGAAAATCCACAATTGATCATAGATACAAGGATAATTCAATTCATATTTCGATTATTCATCGTTGGAATTGATTCCTATTTCTCCTTAATTTTAGTTAATTAGAAACCAACGTTCTAATTAACCATAATTATTAAATAACCCTAGACCAGTGCTCAAGATTCAATTTAATAATAGCTTTACACAATATAGAAATCGATGAACTAGATAACACAAATACCAGCGGTTGCATTCAATCTATTTAAACATTCTTCTTAAGATTTAATAACCTCTATCGCAGAAAATAACCAAATCCTAGTTCTTCACAAGTTAAAGGGATCAAACAATTATGGATTGGATGTTTAACTTAACGGTAGATTGTTACAATCAATAAACTAGCGGGCCCTCTAGCAATTAAACGCAACAAATCATAGAAATAAATGCAGAAAAACATTCAATACTTAAAATATAAATCAAACAATAAGAAAAACTATTTAGATCTCACAATATGTGGTTCCGAGGCTTTCGTTTCCTTCAATCAAGTGTAAAAATTTAGTTACAATTCATGAATCTAAGAGAAAAATCGAGAAGAATGAAGTTGGAGGCGTTCTAGTGCGTTTTGGGGTGTTTTTAGGGCTGAAAAGTCGTGCAAGATATGTTGCCAAAGGAGTTTGAGTCAATTTAGGAAACCTGAGATTCGGCATCAGGGAACAACCATGCGATTGCAACGTATTAAGTCATGCTGTCGTAAAGAACAAATAAATTCAACTTTCAGACTCTCGGTGATGGTCTGTGCGATCACGCGGAATTAAAGCCATGCGATCGTAAGGCTTTACAAATCTTCCTTCGGACAGCTTTCAGTATTTTGGTCATAACTTTCTCTCCTGATGTCCAATTGAGGTGATTCAAGATGCATTGGAAAGATAACTCAAAGGCTGACAACCTTTATTCAGATAACATCTTCGAATTCGATCGTTTGAAATGTCAAAAACGGGTGTCAATTTGAGGCTGAAAACCGATGCAAAACTTTTCAGCTTGAAAGTTGATATGTGATAATGTTTTGGCTATATTTCATCCCTTTGACTTCTTTCTTTATCCAATTGGCCTCTAGCACTCTCAAGTCTTCATCGTGAGATTCGATACAACTTGTGAATATTTGCACTTTGGTTCCCGAACTTTCGCTTTCTTTCATTTTGGTCTTTTTCCCCTCATTTCTTCCAACTTACGCCATATCCATCGAATTGCCACTTAAACCAAAATATGAGAATACTAAGTACATTTAGGCATAAATTAGTCATATGAGCGCATTAAATAAATATGCAAAATGTGTATTTTATATTCCTATCAAATTTCCCCACACCTAGCTTTTGCTCGTCCTCGGGCAAAACTTAAATATAATTCTCCAAAGACATCAAGTCGTAATGCCATGAATATAGAACCATCAAGTTTTTTCAAAACACATAAAATATCATAAATAAACATTCCACACAACTCATAATCAATTAGCAAGCATTTTCATATAAAGATGAAGTAAATTAAACATGTAGACCCTCACGGATATAAGCACTCAACTCTCATGTGTTTAAAAGGGTAAGTGTTTCGCTCAAATTCATTCCAATTGAGATGTTCTACCATATGCTTGCATATCTTCTCATTCCCCACCACTTAGATCACATGCTTCACAAGAATCATAAGGACTTTTCAAAGGTTGTAATGTGGCTTATGGTCAAGGTGAGAAATATATGGGTATGTGACTCAAGAGCCATCGAAACTAGTGGAGTAAAGATAAAAAGACTTAGCTCAAACATATACTTAAGACATGTAAACCAACCACTCCACATGATAGCTTCATCATTTTTGCATCTATCCCACACAAATTGAACTCTTTCTTGAGATGTAGGAAGAGTTATGAATATAGATCTTTTTTACATTAAAATCACTCACATTCATCACTTATTTTCTTTTTCTTTCTTTTCTTTTCTTTTTCTTCAATTATTCATTTTTTTTCTTCATCTTGTGTTTTTCTTGCACAATGTAAATTTCAAATTATACACCAATAATGGAACTCCCTGAATTGACATAGAAAATTTGTTCCAATTCACCAATAATAGCACTACTATAAATTTTGATACCCCCACACTTATTTTCTTGTATATTCACAGTTCTCATGACATTCAACAATACTCCACTATCTATAAGGCTTGGGTAAATACATTGTTTTTCCAGTTTAAAGCTTGTAATGTGAGTTTATACAAAGAAAATGTAATAAGGCTCAAATGGGCTCAACAATGGAAAATTCAATTACAGTGTCGGCTATTTGACTAAGGTGGCTAATTTATGTAACAAAGATGGCCTTAATCATGTTCGTGCATGCATGTGTCAATGTGATCTTGAAGAGAATCAAGGCAAGTTCTAGAGAGACAAAATCATGGAAGAATATATCACACATGAAAAAAATAATAAGACTGTTATGGATGTATCAGTCTAAAGACTTAAAAATCTCACCGGCTTTTGTCCACATAATTTAGTTACTACCATTTTCAAAGAAAATAACTGACTAATCAACTTTAAGTTGGAGGATTATTCATTCAATCATGTTAAGAGTTATTCAAAAGTCTAATTAATTCTAACAAATAGCATACACAACCCAAACCAATCATTTAACTCTCAATTCATTTTCTTGAAAAATCATGCAAAAATTTTCCAAATTTTTAAAATTTAAACTCAATCTAAATGCAACATAAATCTAAATCCCATCACCCACACTTAAAACTTACATTGTCCCCAATGTAAGGTGAAACGCTAAGAAAAAGACAAAGATAACTAAAATATGAATGCGAAAAAAAAAAAAAAAGATAAAGGAACGAACTCCCCTTGTGTTGCCTCCCAAGCAGTGGCTTTGTTTATTGTCTTTGGCTCGACTTATTACTTTCTTGTTTAGCTCGGGTCTATCATGGTTGGCTTCGATCTTCTTTGAGGTGCACTAAGTCCATTGGGAATGATAACTGGTAGTGTTCCTCCACCTCCATGGAACGTATACTTGTAGTGACTGGGGTGAAGCTTCAAATCCGGAATGAAAAGCTGCAAAACAAAGGATAAAGGTTTCTCATTAGAAACTGGCAATACAAAACAAGAACTATTACCTGACTTTGGAAGATCATTTAATGCTACCACAGTTCTTTGTAACTCGGTGTTTAAGGTCAACTCCTCTTTTTCCTTCCCAAGATGCTCATTAATGACAGATTCCCATTCATTTTTAGCAGCAAATTTGAAAACATCCTGTACTAATTGATCAATTACATCAACAAAATGAACATGATTATTAATACACGAATGTTTCATGGAATCGTAGATATTAAGCTTAATGATCTTATCATCAAATTTCATGGTCAATGTACCATTATTAAAATCCATTTTAGTTTTGGATGTCCTTAAGAATGGTCTTCCTAACAAGATAGGAGTAGTATGATTACTATTGTCCATGTCAAGCACACAAAAATCAGCAGGAAAAAACAAATCATCAATTTTCACAAGAACATCTTCAACCACCCCCTTAGGATATGCATTAGATTTATCAGCTAGTTGAATTATCACACCAGTGTTATTTAAAGGTCCAAGTTTCAAGGACTATGACATGACATTAATAGATGCTCCTGAACCTAGCAAGGCCTTTTCAAACTTAGTGTCGCCTGTCATGCAAGTGATAGTGAACATACCTGGATCCGTACACTTTGCTGGAAGTTTCTCTTGAATAATTGCAGATACATGCTCCAACCTTTATATTTTCAATTCCCTTCAGTTTCTGTTTCCTCTTACTTGTGCACAATTGTTTTAAAAATTTAGCATAACGAGACACTTGTTTAATAATATCTAAAAGTGGAATGTTTACCTCGCATTTACTAAAAATTTCATGCAACTCATCATGATCTCGTTCATATTTTCTACATCCTACAAGATCTTGAGGAAAAGGAGGTACAGGTTTATAATTCGAAAGAGGTGGAAACTTGCGCTCAGTTACCTCATTATCGTTAGGAGCAGTCTTGTTTCCAACAACATTTTCTTCCTCTTTTTGCTCAGATGATGTAGGGGTTGCCTTTACTGGAACATCAACCTCTGTGCCACTCCTCTACGTGATTGCACTTACATTTTTCCTTGGATTTACTACCATTTGAGAGGGCAATTTTCCTGAATTCTGTGACTCCAATCAACTGACCACGCTAACCATTTACCCCATTTGATTATCTAAACATTGAATGCTAGCCTTGGTCTCCTGTTGAAATTGTAAAGTGTTAGTTACAAGAGATTTAACAATATCTTCTAAAGACATTTCAGAGTTAGAAGATTGGCCATATTGTTGTCTAGGAGGGTATGGCTGATTATATTGCTGGAAATTCTGTCGATTTTGATTCACTTGTCGATTCCCATAACTAAGGTTTGGATGATCCCTCCATCCTTGGTTGTACGTGTTTGAATAGGGATTATAATTCCTTGGTGGTTGTCCAAGAAAGCTACCAGCTACATTTACGTGATCAATGGATTCTTCTTGAAGTGTTGGGCACATATCAGTTGGATGGCTTACCAATGAACAAATTCCACATGCTTTTGCTGTTTGCATAGTACCTGCAGCCATTTGGCGAACAAGAGTAGTTAGATTCTCTATTTGTTGTTCAATGGATGAGACATTTATCTCGTTAACTTGTCTAGAAGGGGGATCGAATCTAGTGCCAAATTGTTGAGAGTTGGCTGCCATGTTAGCAATTAGGTTCCTTGCTCCTTCGGGAGTTTTATCCACCAAAGTTCCTCCACTTGCGGCATCAATCATACTCCTTTCTATGGGTAGAAGACCTTCATAAAAGTATTGAATAAGGAGTTGCTCACTGATTTGGTGATGGGGGCAACTTGCGCAAAATTTCTTAAACCGCTCCCAGTATTCATGTAATGACTCTCCGTTGTCCTGCCTTATGCCACAGATTTCCTTTCGGATGTTAGCTGCCCTTGAAGCTGGGAAATATTTCTCCAAAAATAATCTTCTCATCTCATCCCATGTAGTAACGCTTCCCGATGGTAGATAATAGAGTCAATCCTTAGCCGAATCCTTCAGAGAAAATAAAAGGCTCTCAGCTTAATCCGTTCTTCAGTAATTTCCGTGGGTTTCATACTCGTGCAGACCACATGAAATTCCTTCAGATGTTTATGAGGATCTTCACCTGTAAGACCTTGAAAAGTTGGCAAAAGATGTATTAGCCAAGATTTAAGCTCGAATGTAGTAGCAGCATCTAAATTATGAAAAGTTATGCATAGAGATTGTTGATTCAATGTAGGGGCTGCAAGCTCCTTCAAAGTTCGATTGTCCTCAGTCATGACTTCCTCTTCCTTTGATTCAAAATCACAAGGGAATAAGGTCTCGGGATCAAAATTATTCACTATGAAATTCCACCGATTGCTACTCTCGAACCTGCGTAAAGTTTTTTTCAAGTTCCGGATCGTACTGCAATTCACCTTGATTAGAAGATTGAGTTGCGGGCATAATCAAATCGAACAAATTAAAGAGAAGCTAGGGTAAGAGAAAAAAAAATCTATGCTAAAACTCCTAAAAATAATAAATTGCCTAAAAACCTAGAAAATTATGATTTTTTTTCAAAAATAAAATAAAATAACTAAAGAAGTACAAAAATAAATTAGCACCACTCCCCGACAACGGCGCCAAAATTTGGTGTGCTGTCGTAGGCACCAAAAAACAGTTCTTTAAACCTCTAAAACTAATGTAGTAATGGAAGTAAGGGTCGATCCCACGAAGAGTGTGTAATTCAATATTTATGCTTCGTACAATGATTGGGGGGATTTTGTATTCAAACAATTGTAAATAACTCAATTAATAACAATGCCAATTAAATTAACAAAAACAATCAAAAGATTAACTTTGGTCTAAGTCCACATCCACCATCGAAAATCCACAATTGATCATAGATAAAAGGATAATTCAATTCATATTTCGAATATTCATCGTTGGAATTGATTCCTATTTTTCCTTAATTTTAGTTAATTAAAAACCAACGTTCTAATTAACCCTAATTATTGAATAACCTCAGACCAGCGCTCAACATTCAATTTAACAATAGCTTTACACAATAGAGAAATCGATGAACTAGATAACACAAATACCAACGGTTGCATTCAAGGTATTAAGTCATGCTGTCGCAAGGAACAAATAAATTCAACCTTCAGACTCTCGGTGATGGTCTGTGCGATCGCGCGGAATTAAAGCCATGCGATCGCAAGGCTTTACAAATCTTCCTCCGGACAGCCTTCAGTATTTTGTTCGTAACTTTCTCTCCCGATGTCCAATTGAGGTGATTTAAGATGAATTGGAAAGATAACTCAAAGGTAGACAACTTTTATTCAGATGACATCTTCGAATTCGATCGTTTGACATGTCAAAAACGGGTCTCAATTTGAGGCTGAAAACCGATGCAAAACTTTTCAACTTGAAAGTTGATATGTGATAATGTCTTGGCTATATTTCATCCCTTTGACTTCTTTCTTAATCCAATTGGCCTCTAGCACTCTCAAGTCTTCATCTTGAAGTTGGATACAACTTTTGAATATTTGCACTTTGGTTCCCGAACTCTCGCTTTCTTTCATTTTGGTCTTTTTCCCCTCATTGCTTGTAACTTACGCCATATCAATCGAATTGCCACCTAAACCAAAATATGAGAATACTAAGTACATTTATGCATAAAGTAGTCATATGAGTGCATTAAATAAATATGCAAAATGTGTATTTTATATTCCTATCAAATTTCCCCACACCTAGCTTTTGCTCGTCCTCGGACAAAAGATAAATTTAATTCTCCAAAGACATCAAGTCGTAATGCCATGAACATAGAACCATCAAGTTTTTTCAAAACACATAAAATATCATAAATAAACATTCCACACAACTCATAATCAATTAGCAAGCATTTTCATATAAAGATGAAGTAAATTAAACATGTAGACCCTCACGGATATAAGCACTCAACTCTCATGTGTTTAAAAGGGTAAGTGTTTCGCTCAAATTCATTCCAATTGAGATGTTCTACCATATGCTTACATATCTTCTCATTCCCCACCACTTAGATCACATCTTTACAAGAATCATAAGGACTTTTCAAAGGTTGTAATGTGGCTTATGGTCAATGTGAGAAATATTTGGGTATGTGACTCAAGAGCCATCGAAACTAGTGGAGTACAGATAAAAAGACTTAGCTCAAACATATACTTAAGACATATAAACCAACCACTCCACATGATAGTTTCATCATTTTTGCATCTATCCCACACAAATCGAACTCTTTCTTGAGATGTAGGAAGAGTTATGAATATAGATCTTTTTTACATTAAAATAACTCACATTCATCACTTATTTTCTTTGTCTTTCTTTTCTTTTCTTTTTTTCAATCATTCATTTTTTTTCTTCATCTTGTGTTTTTCTTGCACAATGTAAACTTCAAATTATACACCAATAATGGAACTCCCTGAATTGACATAGAAAATTTGTTCCAATTCACCAATAATAGCACTACGATAAATTTTGATACCCCCACACTTATTTTCTTGTATATTCACAGTTCTCATGACATTCAACAATACTCCACTATCTATAAGGCTTGGGTAAATACATTGTTTTTCCAGTTTAAAGCTTGTAATGTGAGTTTATACAAAGAAAAGGTAATAAGGTTCAAATGGGCTCAACAATGGAAAATTCAATTACAGGGCCGGCTATTTGGCTAAGGTGGCTAATTTATGTAACAAAGATGGCCTTAATCATGTTCGTGCATGCATGTGTCAATGTGATCTTGAAGAGAATCAAGGCAAGTTCTAGAGAGACAAAACCATGGAAGAATATATCACACATGAAAAAAATAATAAGACTGCTATGGATGTATCAGTCTGAAGACTCCAAAATCTCACCGGCTTTTGTCCACATAATTTAGTTACTACCATCTTCAAAGAAAATAACTGACTAATCAACTTTAAGTTGGAAGATTATTCATTCAATCATGTTATGAGTTCTTCAAAAGTCTAATTAATTCTAGCAAATAGCATACACAACCCAAAACAATCATTTAACTCTCAATTCATTTTCTTGAAAAATCATACAAAAATTTTCCAAATTTTTAAAATTTAAACTCAATCTAAGTGCAACATAAATCTAAATCTCATCCCCCACACTTAAAACTTACATTGTCCCCAATGTAAGGTGAAATGCTAAGAAAAAGACAAATATAACTAAAATATGAATGCGAAAAAAAAAAAAAAAAAAAAGATAAAGGAACGAACTCCCCCTGGGTTGCCTCGCAAGCAGCGCCTTTGTTTATTGTCTTTGGCTCGACTTATTACTTTCTTATTTAGCCCGAGTCTATCATGGTTGGCTTCGATCTTCTTTGCGGTGCACTAAGTCCATTGGGAATTATAACTGGTAGTGTTCCTCCACCTCCATGGAATGTATACTTGTAGTGACTGGGGTGAAGCTTCAAATCCGGAATGAAAAGCTGCAAAACAAAGGATAAAGGTTTCTCATTAGAAACTGGCAATACAAAACAAGAACTATTACCTGACTTTGGAAGATCATTTAATGCTACCACAGTTCTTTGTAACTCGGTGTTTAAGGTCAACTCCTCTTTTTCCTTCCCAAGATGCTCATTAATGACAGATTCCCATTCATTTTTAGCAGAAAATTTGAAAACATCCTGTGCTAATTGATCAATTACATCGACAAAATGAACATAATTATTAATACACGAATGTTTCATGGAATCGTAGATATTAAGCTTAATGATCTTATCATCAAATTCCATGGTCAATGTACCATTATTAAAATCCATTTTAGTTTTGGATGTCCTTAAGAATGGTCTTCCTAACAAGATAGGAGTAGTATGATTACTATTGTCCATGTCAAGCACACAAAAATCAGCAGGAAAAAACAAATCATCAATTTTCACAAGAACATCTTCAACCACCCCCTTAGGATATGCATTAGATTTATCAGCTAGTTGAATTATCACACCAGTGTTATTTAAAGGTCCAAGTTTCAAGGAATTGTATACAGAATATGACATGACATTAGTAGATGCTCCTGAATCTAGCATGGCCTTTTCAAACTTAGTGTCGCCTATCATGCAAGTGATAGTGAACATACGTGGATCCGTGCACTTTGCTGAAAGTTTCTCTTGAATAATTGCACATACATGTTCTCCAACCTTTATATTTTCAATTCCCTTCAATTTCTGTTTCCTCTTACTTGTGCACAATTGTTTTAAAAATTTAGCATAACGAGGTACTTGTTTAATAATATCTAAAAGTGGAATGTTTACCTCGCATTTACTAAAAATTTCATGCAACTCATCATGATCTCGTTCATATTTTCTACATCCTACTAGATCTTGAGGAAAATGAGGTACATGTTTATAATTCGAAAGAGGTGGAAACTCGCGCTCAGTTACCTCATTATCGTTGGGAGCAATCTTGTTTGCAATAATGTTTTCTTCTTCTTTTTGCTTAGATGATGTAGGGGTTGCCTTTACTGGAACGTCAACCTCTGTGCCACTCCTCAACGTGATTGCACTTACATTTTTCCTTGGATTTACTATCGTTTGAGAGGGCAATTTTCCCGAATTCTGTGACTCCAATCGACTGACCGCGCTAACCATTTGACCCATTTGATTCTCCAAACACTGAATTCTAGCCTTGGTCTCCTGTTGAAATTGTAAAGTGTTAGTTGCAAGAGAATTTAACAATATCTTCTAAAGACATTTCAGAGTTAGAAGATTGGCCATGTTGTTGTCTAGGAGGGTATGGCTGATTATATTGCTGGAAATTCTGTCGATTTTGATTCACTTGTCGATTCCCATAACTAAGGTTTGGATGATCCCTCCATCCTTGGTTGTACGTGTTTGAATAGGGATTATAATTCCTTTGTGGTTGTCCAGGAAAGCTACCGGCTACATTTACGTGATCAATGGATTCTTCTTGAAGTGTTGGGCACATATCAGTTGGATGACTTACCAATGAACAAATTCCACATACTTTTGCTGTTTGCATAGTACCTGCAGCCATTTGGCGAACAAGAGTAGTTAGATTCGCTATTTGTTGTTCAATGGATGAGACATTTACCTCGTTAATTTGTCTAGAAGGGGGATCGAATCTAGTGCCAAATTGTTGAGAGTGGGCTGCCATGTTTGCAATTAGGTTCCTTGCTCCTTCGGGAGTTTTATCCACCAAAGTTCCTCCACTTGCCGCATCAATCATACTCCTTTCTGTGGGTAGAAGACCTTCATAAAAGTATTGAATAAGGAGTTGCTCACTGATTTGGTGATGGGGGTAACTTGCGCACAATTTCTTGAACCGCTCCCAATATTCATGTAATGACTCTTCGTTGTCCTGCCTTATGCCACAGATTTCCTTTCGGATGTTAGCTGCCCTTGAAGCTGGGAAATATTTCTTCAAAAATAATCTTCTCATCTCATCCCATGTAGTAACGCTTCCCGATGGTAGATAATAGAGTCAATCCTTAGCCGAATCCTTCAGAGAAAATGGAAAGGCTCTCAGCTTAATCTGTTCTTCAGTAATTTCCGTGGGTTTCATACTCGTGCAGACCACATGAAACTCCTTCAAATGTTTATGAGGATCTTCACCTGTAAGACCTAGAAAATTATGATTTTTTGTTCAAAAATAAAATAAAATAACTAAAAAAGCACAAAAATAAATTAGCAGCACTCCCCGACAATGGCGCCAAAATTTGGTGTGCTGTCGTAGGCACCCAAAAATAGTTCCTAAACCTCTAAAACTAATGTAGTAATGGAAGTAAGGGTCGATCCCACGAAGAGTGTGTAATTCAATATTTATGCTTCGTACAATGATTGTGGGAATTTTGTATTCAAACAATTGTAAATAATTCAATTAATAAGAAGGCCAATTAAATTAACAAAAACAATCAAAAGATTAACCTTGGTCTAAGTCCACATCCGCCATTGAAAATCCACAATTGATCATAGATAAAAGGATAATTCAATTCATATTTCGAATATTCATCGTTGGAATTGATTCCTATTTCTCTTTAATTTTAGTTAATTAGAAACCAGCGTTCTAATTAACCCTAATTATTAAATAACCCCAGACCAGGGCTCAAGATTCAATTTAACAATAACTTTACACAATAGAGAAATCAATGAACTAGATAAAACAAACACCAGTGGTTGCATTCAAGATATTAAGTCATGCTGTCGCAAGGAACAAATAAATTCAACCTTCAGACTCTCGGTGATGGTCTGCGCGATCGCGCGGAATTAAAGCCATGCGATCGCAAGGCTTTTCAAATCTTCCTCCAGACAGCCTTCAGTATTTTGGTCGTAACTGTTTCTCTCGATGTCCAATTGAGGTGATTCAAGATGAATTGGAAAGCTAACTTAAAGGGAGACAACTTTTATTCAGATGACATCTTCGAATTCGATCGTTTGATATGTCAAAAACTGGTCTCAATTTGAGGCTAAAAACCGATGCAAAACTTTTCAGCTTGAAAGTTGATATGTGATAATGTCTTGACTATATTTCATCCCTTTGACTTCTTTCTTCATCCAATTGGCCTCTAGCACTCTCAAGTCTTCATTGTGAGGTTCGATACAACTTTTAAATATTTGCACTTTGGTTCCCGAACTTTTGCTTTCTTTCATTTTGGTTTTTTTCCCCTCATTTCTTCCAACTTACGCCATATCCATCGAATTGCCACCTAAACCAAAATATGAGAATACTAAGTACATTTAGGCATAAAATAGTCATATGAGCGCATTAAATAAATATGCAAAATGTGTATTTTATATTCCTATCAAGAAGTTATCATGACACGTCTAAATACGAATCTACCTCTTATGATGCCTTGGTTGAAATGATAAAGAGCGAGATTGTCAACGAAGAACTGATTAACCATCGCAACCGAACCTTGTTGGGTTCCACGGCCTCAAAGTTAGAGGCGAGGTCCCGTTTCACACTTAGTAAACCAACAATGGACTCAGGTAGGGCACATAGTCGGCCCTCATTTCAGACCAAGCATTAGTAACTGTCGCCCTAAATACAATACTATCTTTGGCATATGAAGAGGTTAGGCTTGAAGTACAAAGACCGCCAAACATACCAAGGGATAGAGATAGAAGAAAGAGCAACGAGCTTAGAAATAAGCCATACTGCCTTAATATTGAACCTACAGTCACGGTACAAATGACCATATGTCCAGGTCATATCACATGAAGCCAACAGACTTATATACTGAAAATGGAGAATACAAACCATGCCCAACGTAATGTACCTCAATCCAAGAATGATCAAGAGCTTAGGTACGATGAGGCAATGCGACATCACAAGGATGAGTCACCTAGTCAGAGGCATAGCGATGATAAAAATAGGCCTAGTGGTGTCCAAAGATAAATAAGAGAACTCCCACAAGTTGGAGGAAAGTCAAGAAACACACAACAAAATTACGCCGAAGAGGCTAAGGATCTTCCCATGACAAGCTACTTGATCAATTGCACCCCCTGCGGGATCGGCAACACTCCACTAATAGCGTTTAGACATGAGAATGATGTTGGTGCTCATTACCCCCATTGTAATGCCTTGATGGTAAGAGCTATTGTGGAAAGAAAATGATTGAAGCACATGTTGATGGATAATGGGAGCTCCATCAACATCTTATTTGAAGCTACATATGATAAAATGTTGATAGAACGTAAACTCACCCCCATGATTGCCCTTTGTACGATTTTACTGGTGACAGCATTTTTTCTAGGAGAAGAATCACGTTAGATGTAGAAATGGGAACACCTCCATTGACAGCTCATCATTTCTTGAAATTCGTTGTGGTGGACCACATGTCCTCTTATCATGGTATGTTGGGTCAATCTACATTAAAAGTACTCTGGACAGTCACATCTATACATCTCCTATGCATGAAATTTCGCACTGATCAAGGCATCGCCACTATCCGAGGTGACCAAATGGGTTCGAGAGAATGCTACCTTAAGTCCTTATGAAAGTCTAAACCCCGAAGCATAAATATGGTTTTGATAGACACTGAAATGCTTGATGCACCTGTAGAAGGTTCGACCCATGAACAAAGAGGATATGTTGAGATAGTAGATGCCCATGCAGAAGGGCCTATCCTTGAAGAAGGGATTATGAATGCAGGATTGGTCCCTATGATCATGGAATCAAACACTTAAGCAACTCTAGTTGAGGAGTTAGAGTTTTTTCCCATAGACGCGCAAGATCTCACGAAGATGCTCCAAGTGGGGAAGAAATTGAACTTGGAGGACAAGCAGAAGCTTAAAACTTTCCTACTCAAGAACTTGGAAATATTCGCATGGAAACACGAAGATATAGTGGGTATCGACCCCAAGGTTAGCTACCACCACTTAATGTTGACCATAAATTCACTCTCCACAAGGCCTTGAACCCAGAAAGATACGAAGTCTTGAAGGAAGATGTGCGAAAATTGATATCCAATAGGTTCATCAAAGAGGTTGTCTATCTGAAGTAGATATCTAATCCAATTTTGATAAAGAAGCACAATGGCAAATGAGCAGTCTGTATAGATTTCTCCAACTTCAATCAAGAATGCCCTGAAGACATTTTTCTATTTCCAAGGATCGACCAACTCGTTGATTCTACAGCAAGGTATGAGCTATTGAGCTTTGTGGATGCATATTCGAGGTATAACCAAATTCCCATGCACCCATCCGACGAGGAAAACACTTCATTCAACATAGATAGGGATTTCTATTGCTATAAAGTCATGCCCTTTGGTTTGAAAAATGTTGGGACTACCTATCAAAGGTCATTATGTAATTCCCCAAATTTTAGATCACATTTAGCCAATATGATTCATGCATTTCATACTATTTATAATGTCATTTGCATCAATTTTCTTAATTACTCTCTTAAAATGATGCATTCGATTATTGAGTTTTTAAAACCTTGGTATGGTGTTAGCTCTTCTCCTCGACCTAGGTGATGAATTTTACGCTGCGTTGTGGTAGAGAAAAAGATTAATCTGGGTGTTGGATATGGATGTGCTAAGCAATGAGAATATTGAAAATATCGGAATTAGTATCGATAAAGTTGCAAATTTTCCATTCGATTGATCAAGGTAACCTTAAACCCTAGATAGGTAATAAACACATTTGAGACACGAGGCATGAAGTAATATGATCACAATACGATAAGATAAGGTTTATATGATGTTATAAACATTGAGGTGTAAACTGTGGAAATCGGTCGAGAATTGGGTGTCAATCGGGTAGGTAATGAATGAACGGTTAATGAATTAGCTCTACAAAATATTTTGGGATCTTACGGCAAGTAAAGGGGATTTTAAACACATTAAAATAAGCCAATGATGCTTGATTTGTACCTACAATGATAGGTACAAAATCAGATTTTAACCCCAAGAGACCACCTCATGCTTAGTACACCTCTTGCCTATTGATTTATCCTTGTAATGGTAAATTTCTTTACCCTTAAGCATTAGCTGACACGTCGAATTTGTGTTCGACTTTAAGTACCGCAAGTGTACGGATCGTTCAAGTAATAAAAATGGGTTTTGAAGTCCAAGTATCGTTCCCACAGAGATTGAGTTAGTTCAAGCGTTACCTATCTCGACCTTAACCGAAACTTAAGTGAATTCAAAGAGATGATCAAACTATGAAATTATCTAAATTATACTAGGAATGCAAGTTTAAATGAAAGTAAATAGCTAAATGCAAAGATAACGAATTGAATGCAGATGTTTGATGAAATATATGTATGAAAAGCGTACTAGGATCCCGAATCTCCAAGTAAGCTCACCCTTAACCTTTATTTCACAATTTGATAGCACAATGAATCGGTTGAAAAATCAATGTTCCTAAAATATTCAACAATCTCTCTCGAGTAGAGCTAAACCTATCCTCGCATACCATTTGACTATATCTATATGACAAATGCCAATATACAAGAATGCCTAACGTTTTATGAACACTTAAAGACTCACGTAAAGCATAGCGGTATATCTCTATCCCCTATCGAACCCTATGATGATTTATACCTTGTCGAATCTATTCCCCTTCTTTCGAATGCATGAAATAGATCACCCAAACTCACATAATCATTGCGCATATAATTATGGAGGCAATAAAGAGAATATAGACCATTCAACATCAAATATTCGTGTTTATAATCAAATTGCAAAACAAAGAATTAAAGGTTCACAATACGAGGTTCATCATTCACCTAGTACAATAAAAACCTAGCCTAGCATGGATAAATTGAAATAACAAAGAAAATATTTTGGAGAAGACATCACCCAATTCTTGAATATAAAGCTTGAAATCTTGGATCTTGGAATGAAAATCTTCGTCCTAGCCTGCAATCTTGCTCAACAATGTCGTTTTTCTCTCTAGGAAGGCGTAGCCCCTCTTTTTGGACAAGATTAGGGTTAAAAAGAAGTCTTAGATGACTTACCATAAGTGTTTTATTCAAATAAGGAAACCAGAAAATTCTCGCCCAGAATGAACCATGTGACTGCATGGTATAAATCCATGCGACTGCATGGTTATACAAAATTTTCACTGTTCATCCCCTATAGATGCTTGCGCGACTGCATGGACTTTCTACCATGCGACTACATGACAGAAATTATTTCTCCTTTGATTCACTTTGGTCTCCAAGTTTGTTTCATCCACCTTTTGGCCTTAATTCCTTCTCCTTCTTTTTCTAACATCTCATGATATCACAATGTGTTACTTAGCGCAATCCCACGCTTTATTCGCCATTCGGGTCATCTTTTGAATAATTGCATTTTGGTCCTCGGAGTTTCATATTCTTCTATTTTGATCATTTTTCGTTCATTTTCTCATACTCTTCATTCCATCCATCAATGTAATCCTTAAAACACAAATTATATCAGATTAAGCCATATTTCAACATATATATCAATAATTTTCCATGTTTTGTGACCTAAATAAGTGTGTAAAACACATTTATCATTAGCTACGTCTACCACTTCTTTAAGAGTTCAAATATGTAACATATTATCCCTAAATTCCATACAAACCGTCCAAGGATTGGTACAAAATCAGAATTTAATTAGAAACAGACACCTCCTACTTAACATGTGATGACTTGTCACATTAACATCAAATTCCTTCAATTTTAAGGCATCCATCACGTGTTCTAAAGTCTTAACACCTTATATTGGATAGATATATTTCTTATAAGTCACATAATGACTTACACATGGCCAACTCCATCCCCATCGGAGAAGGTTACGTATGGCTAACGGTTTGTCCAAGTGTACAGGAATTAAGCTTGCGTGGATGTGAGGCATTGGGATCTGTTGACCACATTGGCGGTACATTTTTTAAGGTCAACGAACATCTTAAACTCATTAAACATCTTAACATTGTTACCAGTGAATATCAAGTCATCAACCTATAAACATACAATGAGTAATTTATCTCTTTCAATCTTAACATAAATAGTGTGCTCGAAAGAACATTTTTGAAATCCCAACTTAACGAAATGAGCATCTATGCGACTGTACCAAGCTCATAGTGTTTGTTTTAGTCCATAGAGTACTTTATTTAATATGTAAACTTTTTCTTCTCATAACTAGGTGGCTGGTCAATGAACACCTATTCTTGTAAATTGCCATGCAGGAAAGCCTACTTTACACTTAATTGAAAAATTGACCATAAGTTTTGAGCTGCTAGTGAAATCACCAACCTGATTGTATCTTGCTTGCAACTAGGGCAAATACTTCCGTATACTCAATCCCGTGCTTCCACTTGTACCTTTTTTCCTACCAAACGAGTTTTGTGCATGTCAATTTCACCCTTCTCATTTAACTTCGTCTTGAAGTGCCACTTGATACCAATGGTTGTTTTCCCTTTAGGCAGATTTGTCAGCTCCCAAGTGTGATTTTTCTCAATGGACTCAATTTATTTGTTTATTACTTCATTCCATTTCTTCTCTTTAACAGCCTCATCATATGTGATTAGATCATTGTCTACATACAAAGCAAAATGAGCATTATCATGTGTTTCATCAAGTTTCTTTCTTCTTTCATCCAAAAACTCTAAAATGCTCAATTGAAGGCTTTTTTTCCACTCCATGCCTCTTAAGGTGTCATGTGTTTCACCGCAAAGTTTGGACTTCTATTTAAAACAATGATTGACCACAACACTGCTTCAGGCCAAAATTATTTTGGAACTTCTCTTGTAGCTAGCAAGCTTTGAACCATGCTGAGGATGGTTTGGTTTTATTCTTTCTTTGACACTCACCATTTTGTTGTAGAGTGTGTGAAGTGGTCAGCTTCTTCTTATTCCATTTGGTTCACAATATGAATCAAAATCATTAGAGCAAAACTCTCATCCTCGATTTGTTCTAAGAGTCTTAATTTTCTTATCAGCCTCATTTTCAACAAGAGCCTTGAAACTCTTAAATGCATAGAAAGCTTATGATTTTTCCTATTAAAAATACACCCAAGTTTTCCTTGCTCAAATCATCTATAAAAGATATAAAGTATCTTTCTTTGCCATTTGAAGCTGGATCGATTGGTCCACATAGGTCTGAGTGAACGAATTCGAGTACATCTCGAGCTCTTTCTGCTTTTCCAATGTATTCCTTTGATGCTTCCCAATAACACATTCTTCACAAGTTTTCGAAGGAGCGGTGATTGTTGGAAAACCAGTGATAAGTGTATTTTATACACTTATTCGGGGCCTAAAATAGCGATATTTGATAGTTCTTTTGAAACATATATTATAAATTATTGTATTTTATGTTTAATAGGTATGAAAAAAGAATTGAAACAAACAAACAAAAGGTGATGAAAAATGGCAACATTCAAAGTACGAAGACTAAACTGGCATTGGTTGCACAATTAAGTGGGCTCAAGGATTGAATTGCGATATATTAAAAGAATTGATGACTTAGAGAAAAATAATTTATTAATGGGTCACAAATTAGGGGCAGAAATTGAAGGGAAATATATATATATATATATATATATATATATATACACACGCACATGTAGACAAGAAGAGAGAGAATCGATAGCTGCTTTAATATATTATATATATACACCAATTGTGGCTGCAAGGAGAAGAAATATATAGATACACATAGAAAACAGAAGGAGAAAAATAGAAGGAGACACGCACATACACGCAGAAAGAAAAAGCAAAGACGACAACTTCAATTTGGAGAATTAGTCACGTTTCGTCAATTTTTGGTAATATCGTTCCACTTTTGCGTGTTTAATTTCGACATTATGTTATGCTAGATTTTTACATTGCTAAGATATAGATGAACCATTAATTTAAAAATTTTAATATTGATTAATTATTTTGACGACTAGTATATTTATTTTTTTGAATGTTTATTATTGTTTTCACCGATTTTTCAATTAATTAGCTACTAATTGAGATAATTTATTGGAATATATTATTATCGAGAGAGATAGTAATTTTTTAGTTAAAAATAATAAACATTGTAAAGTCCGATATGGAATAGAAATATACCTCTATTCTTTACGTGGTTTTCATATGTGTTCTAGATCGTTTAATGCATTTATCGTATTCAAATCTTTCATCGAGAGATAGAAATGTGACATGAGGGGAATATATTTGATAACTATTGAGAGATGTTTTCATTTACATTAGCATTGACCAACAAGAATGACTACAAACAGTCACTTTAATTGATGCACTAAAAAATGAAATAATAAGGGGGATTCAACATCTTAACAATGTATCTCCCATATTTAAAAAAACATATTTATTTACTTTCATTAGTTTAATTGATAATTTAGATATTAGCATAGAAAACTCAAAACATATTTGCTATTGGATTAATGTTGCTATTAATTTGAACTCGATTGAATACTTAGTTCTCGTGGGTTCAACACTCTACACACCATTATATTACTTGTTCACAATCTCGTTCACTTGCGGCAAATTAAACAATCGACTAGTAACCATGTGCCATTGATGAAGTGTCCTTAAGCCATTAAATTCAAATGGCCATAACTATAATTCTACCTCCACGATGAGTCTTCTTTTTTAGAAAACAAGCAAGCTTGTACTATCTTGATCTTTAAAGGAAACAACCTGTTTTGAATCATTTTTATAATAGCAATAGAGCATCTTTTTGGATCATACACCTCACATTCTTCCTTAAAAATTGTGATTTTATATCCTTTGTCTTGTAATTCACCATCACTCAAAAGATTTGTTTTTAGACCAGAAAAATAAAAGACATTTGAAATAGTTTCAATGAAATCATTTCTAGTCCTAATTTGAATATCTCTATTTCCCATTACATTCATAGTTGATTTATCCCCAAAACTTACAACCGAATTAAAATTTTCATCTAAATTCACAAAGGAAGACTTAAATCCACTCATGTTGTTGCTATAACAAGTATCCGTATACCAGGTCTCTAGATTAGGCTCCTCCAATGCATGAAAGGCCATAAGAAGTGTCTCTTTCCCCTTTTTCTCATTAAAGTTGGATTTTTCTCTATTAGCCTTTGGCAACTTTGTATAGCATTCATTCTTGTGGTGACCAAATTTTCAACATCTATTACTTTCAATCTTAGACTTGTCATAGTGCTGATGATGACATCTTCCTCGACCTTGAGAGTGATCATCTTTTCTAAAACTAATTTGCCGACTACTTCCATCTCTATTTCCTCGACCTTCTCTTCTTCCATCTCTACCTTGGGCTCATCCTCTTGAACTTGAGGATTCAGCTAAGGTTGAAGCTTTTAATGCTTGTTTTTAATAATAGTATTGTTGCTCCAATTCAACTTCTGCTCATGAACTAGGAAAGAACTCTGCATTTTGTCAATTGAAAGTTTATCTCTATCATTTGATTCTTCGATGGAACAAACGATACGGTCAAACATTAGTGTCATTGAGCGCATAATCTTCTCAACTATGGTGATGTCAGTCATTTTATCACCTTGCATTAGTCATTCAATGATTCTCCCTGCTTCATTTGAAGGGTTTCAAAATCTCTGCGGAGTGCTTGAAGTTGAGAGATGTTAACTTTTACCAAGTCTTTGTTTCTTCTTCATTGAATCCTATAACTCTTTGGAAGTGTTTTTCTGAAGTACGGTCTCCAAAATGGTACAACCACTTGCCTAGAATAAATAGTTTTTCACCTTCAAATCCTTTAGCTTTTGCTCATCAAATCTTCTTTGTTGTGCTTTTGTTAGAGGTGCTCTCTTCCTTCAGCATAACCAGTTTCCACAAGTGCCCAATACTCATTTGACTTCAGAAATTTTTCCATCAATATACTCCAATGGTCATAATGACCATCAAATTTGGGAATCGCAGGTTGTACATAGTTGTTGTTCTATAACGCTATTTATCCTTGCTGCTGCAAGTAAGGTGTTTCTTTCTTTCTTTCTTTTTTTTTACCTTGGGCCTAGTGGTGGCTCTAATACCAAATATTAAAATTTCATAAAAGATATATAAACCTTTTTTATAGAACTCAAATTGGAAAACAACTCATTGATAATGAAAAACAGACTTACAATTTAAATAGAAATAATCTAAACTACTAAATCAACATGTGCAGATTTTTTGCAAACTAAATTCAAACGTGGTGAACATTCTGAACCACAATTCCAATAAAATAGAATACTATCTTGACTTAGTCTCTTTATTTAATAAAAATAAAACTTAATAACTTTTAACACATACACAACATCATAGCATAAGTGAACTCGTTTGCTTCTTCTTTACTCAAATTCTCAAAAATCTCATCTCCCTGTGAAATTAGAGAGTACTCACTTTGAGGAATATACATCAAGACTTTCCTAGTATGATTGAAGCATGACATGTACTTCTCGTGCTTCTTTCAAATATCCTACTTTCATGTAAAGCTTGACTAAAGACTTACATATAATAGCATTCGTGGGTATATATCTAAGTCTCTAGTGTTATTTACATAAATCTTAGCTTCATTTTTATTCCCGGGATCTGTTGTCACACCCCATTCATATAGATAACCATACACTAAATTCTATCAAAATCCCCTATTATTTTTTTTATAAAGGCCTCTCGATATTTGAAACCTAAGATCATAAAATCATAGTCCACCATATTTATTCTGACGTTATAAAAATATCTACATGTCGTTTCAAACGTCATACAGGATTCCCAAAATATAATACAACTGAAGCCCCCAAAATAACCCTACAGGTCATCATCCATGTATATCGAAATTCGGAATCCTGTAAGAGCTCTACAGCTAGCCACGCTTTCTATGAAGTTCCATGCTCACCTACAATGTAGGAACTACATAAGCTAATGCTTAGTAAGCAAAAATCATGCATGTCATGGGTGTGAGTAATAATGGTGTATGACATCATGCCATGCTAAAGTTGCATCATGTTTAAATATTCATCAAAATCTACTCTAAATAATCTCTTTTGAAATCTTTCATTTCATTGGGCCATTGACCCACCTACTATGCACCGGATAGAGATCTGCACAATATCAATATCAATAATCAAATGACCAATATGACAATGACACCGGCGAGTGGACCATCCTCTTGTGACCACTAGAGGCCCATCTCCTAACTGCCCCTATGATTACCCAAGAAGTCTCCCACCAGGCAGTGCCAATAATCATAACATCATGAGGGCACGGTCGAGTGGTCCAACCTCCCGTTATCAACAAAGGCCCATCTCCTATCTACCTTTGCAGTCACCTAGGAAGTATCACCCGTAATGCCAAAACATATCACATAAGCATATCTCATATGCCTCGGTTCCCTAGCAGTGCTCAACAAAACATTTATGAGGAAAACTCAATTTGAAACCATGTTGGGCATGCTAAAATTTCAACTGTGGACATATGTCGTACATGCACATGAAAATGCTCGTGAATGACATACTTACTCAAAATCGATATCAATGTATTCTGAAACCACACACTCAATGATCATAACATCATATGATATACAATGAGCTCCTTATTAAAAGTATGTAAATATTCAACATTACTGTATCACAAATTCTATATTCTTGCATTGTAGTTGCAAATGGATTTTACTTACCTTTCTGTTTTTGTGTGTGTGCTTCTACAAGGTGTAAATCAATTCTTTTTCCCACTTAAAGTCAGCAAATCACCTGTATTACCATTTAATATTAAACACAATCCCGTGCTACGTCCATTCATGCCAAAATACTTTAGATGACATTAACAATTTAAGTTTATCGATTGCATTGCAAACTAGTCCCATAAATCACACTATTTCTCAAGTCCAATCATGAACGTCAACGTCATCCAATTGTCGTTTAACTACCTAGTACTTCTTAAAATGTATTTTCCATACCTAGGAGATAATTAATGGACATGTAAAGGTAGAAACTATGCAAACTATCAATTTGGACAGAAGCTGTTTTCGCGTTTTAGTCACGGCCATGTCCCGTTTCATACATCTTTTCGCACCCTTAATCACATTCAATCCTTCCCAAAATTTACACACATTTATATAACATATATGTGAAGATAACCATGTCATGAATTCACCACAAGTACAGGTTTTTCAGCCTCAAGTTGAGTCCTTTTTATAGCACAATGAACTAAGCAGTTTCCGATGATGGTCTTAGGTTTCCAGTACTTATTATGCCACCAATCAGTTTCTAACCTATTAAAAATTATTCTCATACCTATAACCCTTATATGAGAACATTCAAAGTGATACACATACATTCATTTCAAGGTATAACATCAGATTGAAAGTTGTATTACTAAAATCCAGTAACAATAACTTTTTGTCCTTATTGAGTTAGCTCAGGTTCTTGCAACCAATTGCCCCGATTTTTGTCATCATTAAATCATCAAAACACCCCCAACATGATCTTAATAAAGTATAGAGATTCAATAGGTTATAAAACTCTCAAAAACAATAAAGATATACCTCAAAACAGTGAACAACTTCAGCTGTCCAAAAATTCCAGCTTTCTATTTTCTAACTCTCTATGGTTCTCTTGCTTTCTCTTTCACTTGGGTTCATTTGGGGATAAATTGGAGGGATAAAATACCTTAATATGGGGTATTTGTAGATTCTTAAAGGGTTGGGGTCGTGAATTTTGCTTAAGGACTAAGAAACTATCTCATGCAGCCAGGTTGACATTTGTTAAGCAAAAGGTGGCTTCATGCTTCATTATTTGACTTTTCCTTCATCATATTTGGATCCATATGTGACTAATAAGACATATAACTATCCTATATGAAGTATCAAGGGGCTGGAAGATGTGGTGGAAGCCTTAATGTTGAAGGAATTGGCTGGTAAAATGACAAGTCTCCCAACCATGAGGTATCCAAGCATGAGGTGTTTTTCTCACATATGTCTATCCAATATAAGATGACAAGACTTTAGAAGACGTGCTAAAAGCCTTAAGGTTGAAGGAATTTGATGTTAACTTGACAAATCATCACATGCTAAGTAGGATGTGTCTCATTCTAGTTACCTTCTGATCTTGTACCACTCCTTGGATGGTTTGTATAAAATTTAGGGATGATAAGTCCCATATTTGAAGTCTTAAAGAGGTGGTAGACGTTTCTAATGCTTAAGGGTGAAGGAATCTACCATTACAAGGATAAATCAACAAGTAGGAGATGACTAAGTATGAGGTGGCCTCTTGGAGTTACAATCTGATTTTGTACAAATCATTGCAGGTAAAAAACAAGTATCCTTAGCTTATTTTAATGTGTTTACAATCCAATTTACTTGCCCTAAGATCTCAAAATATTTTATAGCATTACTTTCTCAACCGTTCATTTAATTACTTACCCGATTGACACCCGATTATCAGTCAATGTCAACAATTCACACTTCAACTTTTATAACGTCATATAAAACCCATATTACCATTTAGTGATCATGTCACTTCATGCTTCATGTCCTAAATATGTCAATTACTCATTTAGAGTTTATGTGACCTTGATCAACCGAATGGGAAGCTATAACCGTTATCGATATTAATTCTGCCCTTTCAAGGTTTCAATTCCGTAACAAGTCAATCTTCCACATCTAGATTAACCTAGCTTCTCTATTATCGCTCAATGTAGAATTTATTACCTAGGTCGGGGAGTCGAAGGCTAACACCATATAAAGATCGTATATTCTCAATAATCACATATACCATCTTTAAAAGAAAGCAATTAGGGAAATGGATGCAAATGACATTGTAAATAGCATGCATGAATCATATTAGCCAAATATGTAACGTAAAGTTCGGGGTATTACATCTGTTAAGATATATTTTAGTTAAGGTTATTTATGTAATTATACAGCTCTTCATTCATACAATAGGCGTGAGTAATTGGCTCCATTTGTGTATATATAGGTGCTGTTAAAGCATATATGAAAATTCATTCAACAGTTTTTCCCGCCACTTTTCCTTTTCCATATTTTTCACGAATCTCTGCAGCTCTTCATGGTTTCAAAGCAATCAATTGAAGCTTTTGTGTAATGGCGGATTAATCAAGCGTTGCTGTAGATTTACAAGGTTAGCGTGATCGTACAAATTCATCTAGTAAATTTATCTATTGGAGAAATGGCTGCAGGAGACACCAATTCTCTTCTTAGTTGATTGATAACTGATCCAGCTAGTCTCTACTATCTTTACTATGGAGATAACACAAGTATGCAGATCATTTCGATTTTTCTCACTGAAGACAACTACTCAATGTGGAGTCGAGCTGTGGTTATGGCATTGAATGTTAAAAACAAAGAAGTTATATTGATGAAACAATAAACAAACCTCACAAAGAGGATCCTCTGTTCAGTGCTTGGAGAAGGTGCAGTCACGTTGTCTCTTCCTGGATCATTAATTCTATTTCTAAGGAACTCTATCATAGTGTGATGCACAAAGATTCTTCGAGGAAAATATGGATAGAACTTCGAGATAGGTACAGTCAAAACAATAGAACACACATCTATGAGTTGAAGAAGCAGATCTCTTCGATTTCACAGGAGAACGGTTCAATCAGTTCTTACTTTAACATATTCAAAGGACTTTGGGAAGAGTTGGATAATTATAGACCTCATGTTAACAGCAATTGTTATAAACATGAGGATCAAGTTATGTAGTTTTTAATGGGGTTGATGATCAATTCTCTGCTGCTAGAAGTCAGGTGTTGTTGATGGATCCACTGCCTTTACTAAATAAAGTGTTTGCTCTTATATTGCAAGATGAAAAACAGAAGGATGTTGCTGCTAAGAAGCAGCAACACTTCGAGGCAGCAGCTTTTGCCAATAAGATGATGAATGGATCTATTGCCAATCACAGACAAAACTCATTCAATCAGTCTCAAAGGAAAGACAGACCTATGTGCAGTTATTACGGTATGCTTGGGCACATCAAAGCAAAGTGTTAAAAGCTCGTTGGTTATCTTCCAGGCAACAAGATCGCTAGAGGAAAAATACATGTTGCTAGTGCAGTTGCTTAAGCTCCAGTTGAGAGAAAATTTGAGGTTGTTAACTTTCAACCAAATGTGACTTTTACTCCAAATTTATGCCAACAACTTCTGGCTATGCTTGTTCCTCGACTGCAAGCACAATTAGCTACTAGAAGTTCAACAATACAGGGTGTACCACAGGCCACATCATCAAGTCCTGAACCATCTATTTTTTCAGGTAATAATATTCGTTCTAATAATGGGGCAAATGGAGTTGAGTGGATCATAGACACTGGAGCATCTGAACATATGGTTTGCTCCATCAAATACTTAACTAATATTACAGCTAAGACAAGTACTTCTGTAAGGCTACCAAATGGAGATCTTGTGGCTTCGACAAATGTTGGCACAGTAAAGTTATCTGATGACTTGATTTTGACAGATGTTCTTGTGGTGCATCTTTTACATTTAACCTCATATCTGCAAGCAATTTGATTCTGAAGCATAATTGCTTTCTGATTTTCATGTATGATTCTTGCCTTGTACATGATCTTTTAACATGGAAGACGATTGTGGTAGGCAAACTTGAGAATGGATTATACCACTTCCAACTTCCTGATCATCAGTCAAGTAGCAAATCCTTCATCAAATTTTATCAGTAAAATACAAATTATGTTAAACCTTTCAATGTTAAGCCTGTTATTTCCTATTGCAGTCCTGTTTCTAATCTTCATTGTAATAAAATTACTTCTAGTACTTGTAATTCTTTGAACAAGGATAATCTTAGCAGCCACATTATATATGGCATTGCCGGTTAGGTCATTTACCTGCTTCAAAGTTATCTTCCTTACATAAATATGTTCCTAACATCAAATTCAATGAACTCATAAATTACCCTATATGTCCCCTCCTTTCCCCATAGTGAGACAAAAGCTTCCAAAGCCTTTGATGTTATCCATTGTGCTATATGGGGCCATATTCCACTCATTCTTTAAATGGATCTCAATATTTTCTCACTATAGTTGATGACTATAGTAGAGTTACTTGGATATATCTCATGAAATATATATCTCATACCAGACCAATCATTGAAGCCTTTTACACCCTAATTCAAACACATTTTCATAGTAACATTAAAACTTTAAGGCCTTTTACATTAAGTTAGCTATGTAGAAACTCCACAACAAAATGGCGTAGTTGAGAGAAAAAACCAACACATATTAAACATTGCTAGAGCCCTCAAATTCCAAGCCAATTTACCACATAAATTTTGGGGTGATTGTATCTTCACTGTAACACACCTTATTAACAGAACTCCTTCCTCTATCCTTGCTGTTAAATCCCCCTATGAAATGCTGTACCAAACTATACCATCCTATACCAATCTCAACTTGTTTGGCTGCCTCTGCTATGTTGTCACCTTAAAGAGAAATTGAACTAAATTTGATCCTAGAACCACATCTTGCATATTCATTGGTTATCCTTATGGTATGAAAGCTTATAAATTATATAACCTTCATACCAATACTACTTTCCATTCTAGGGATGTTATTTTTCATGATAATATATTTCCATTTCATCATCCTTCATTCCTTATCCAAGTTTGTTGACTCTTCAAAGTCCAATCAAACTCTATTTCCAACACAATTGTCCCCACATCATGACATCCCTCATTCACCTCCAACCTCCAGTTTGCCTGGGGCTCACATATCACCTCATCATATCTCATCTAGTTCTGATCGTTCTTCTGAAGCTCTATCATTTGTGGTTCCAACTCCCTTACCTTCAATGCCCATTCGAAAGTCCAAAAGAGTCCCTAGACCACCTTTTTATCTCCTAGACTATCACTGTAATTTTGTCTCTCAAGTACCTATCTCCCAATCTGAATCTATGGAAAAAGGTCATACTTCAGGTAAGCAATACCATATATAAGATCATCTGGATTACAATCGGATCTCATGCACATAAACAATATGCTTTGGCTCTTTCTACTATTTTTGAGCCTCACTCTTATGGTGAAGCATCCAAGTATCCTGATTGGTGCCAAGCTATAGAGTTGGAGTACCAAGAACTTGTTTCAAATAACACTTGGGATGTTTTTCAGCTTCCACATCATAAGAAGCCTGTAGCTTATAGGTGGGTGTATAAAGTTAAACTTCGTTTAGATGGGACTAAGGAAAGAAAGAAAGCCCGTTGGGTGCCAAAGGGTTTACCCAACAGCCGGGATTGGATTATGAGGAAACTTTTTCTCCAGTTGCAAAATTGATGACTGTTAAAATTCTATTGGCTGTTGCAGCCCAGTTGCAGTGGCACTTACACCAATTAGACATAAATAATACTTTTCCCCATGATGAATTATGTAACGTCCCAAAATTCCATTCATCTTGAGGTGTTACCAAAAATTAATTTCATTTACCTTTATTTACTTAAAATGCGGGACGATATAATTCTTTAATAACAAAATATTAGAACATCCATAAATTGAATTTGAATTAATAAACCGTGTCTTTAAATAAAACTTAAACATTCTCAACTAATAAACTCGACAATAATGTTATTCAATAAAACAAACTAATGAATTTAAAGGCATTAAAACTTATTATTTTCGTATGTCGAAATCCCTTGATAGTCCGCCGCACCATCCCGCCACAGCTCCAATCGACCCTACCTAACTTGTAAAAGTTTGTATGAGTGAGTATTTTAAAAATACTCAGTAAGATATGTGCAGTTTCCATACGTGATTATATAACAATAATATAGACAATTCATACCACATTTCTCTTTATGGAGTATATCAGTGACCAAACGAGATACCCATCATTCTCATTTTCAATTTCCGAAAGATTTCACATTTCATTATAAAGAACCCAAAAGAGTTCACATTCCATTAGGTCCAACCCAAAGGTCCAATGGCAATTAATTCATAAATTACTAAACATAAAAGTATAAGGAAACGAACAACTTGAACAAAAGTATCTTACCTTGATTGATCAAACGAGCTTTTGATAATAAAAAAAATGTACTTAAAATTTATAGCTGCTTTATATGAAAACTACTTTGTAAAATTCTATGGTAGTGAATTATGAGACATTGACACACTATTTATAGTTAAAAAATTTAGTGGTTGAGTTATAGTGAAATTGTGATGGAAAATCGTATTTATCACATTTGATAAAATTGAATTGCTAGTAAACAAATCACAAGGTGATATGTGTACAAAATACTTATCACTACAAAAAGGCGGTTGCAACTTGACTTTAAATAGAGTTCTAAAAACAAAAATAACAATTATCCATTCACGTGGCTATCCATCCCAATTAACTTTGATTTTGAAAGAATAAAAATAATAAATAATAAATTACAATTTAAGGCAAAATCTTTCGACCTTGATAACTTGGGCTTCACTTATCCAAATTGACTTTTTCTTGAGCCTAATTTACATGATTAAAAATGAGCTATCCAACGAGACTCATATTAATATACTTTTAGTCGTTTTAACAATATCTAAAAAATGTAGCCCAAAATCGAAGTTAATACATATATAACTTTAATCCCTCAATTTTCAAAACAATAAAATATAATATATAAAACAAATAAATTTTTATTCTAAAATCTTCTGGGTATTACAAATTGAATGAGGAGGTGTACATGTTGATGCCTCCGGGTTATGAGCAGCAGGGGGAGAATTGAGAACATTTGGTTTGCAAATTAAATAAGTCTATCTATGGGCTTAAACAAGTTTTAAGACAGTGGAACACCAAACTTACCTCATATGTTTTATCACAAGGTTTCAAGCAATCAAAAGCGGATTACTCATTGTTTAGCAGACATAATGGCTGCTTATTCACTGTCTTATTGGTGTATGTATATGATATTATAATTGGTGGAAATGACTTGCCATATATCAACCAGTTTAAGAAGGAGTGATAAGTTTAAGCTGAAAGATTTGGGGATTCTCAAATATTTTCTTGGACTTGAAGTTGTTAGAACTGAGAAAGGGATTTCTATATTTCAAAGAAAATATGTTTTAGAAGTTTTATCAGATCCTAGCTACTTTGGGGCCAAACCAGCTGCTAATCCCTTGCCACATAATCTAAAGTTAAGCAAGGATGAAGGAGAAAGTGTTGTGGATGTTAATGAGTACAGAAGGCTAGTGGGAAGAATTCTTTACCTAACCATAACAAGGCCTGATCTATCCTATGTTGTACAATTACTAAGTCAGTTCCTGTAGTCACCAAAACAACCTCATATGGAAGCTGTTCATCACGTTTTGAGATACATAAAGGGTACACCAAGACAGGGGCTATTCTTTGGAAGCAAACCAGATTTACATCTCAAGGGCTACTGTGATGTGGATTGGGCAGCTTGCTATGCCACTAGGAGGTCCATTACCGGATATTGCATCTTCTTAGGTAACTCCTTGATATCCTGGAAGTCTAAAAAGCAACATACGGTCTCAAGATCCTCTTCAGAAACAGAGCACAGATCTATGGCAGCTGCTGTGTGTGAACTAAGTTGGCTAAAAAACTTATTAGATGATTTAGGTGTCAAACAATCCAAGGCAGCTTTGTTATTTTGTGACAATCAATCTGTCATTCACATAGTAAGTAATCCAGTATTCCATGAAAGAACCAAACACATCGAGATTGATTGTCACTCGGTTAGAGATAAAGTTCAGACAGGTGAAGTGAAAATACTATACATGACCTCACAGAATCAACTTCTTGACATATTAACAAAGGCGGTTGGTGGAACTAAATCCAATTCTTTGTTGTGCAAGATGGGAGCATTGAACATATACTCCTCATCTTGAGGGGGAGTGTTAAGCCATGTTTTAGTTAAGGTTATTTATGTAATTGTACAGCTCTTCATTCATACAATAGGCGTGAGTAATTAGCTCTATTTGTGTATATATATAGGTGCTGTTAAACATTTGGCATATATGAAAATTCATTCCACAGTTTGTCCCACTACTTTTCAGGAATCTCTGCAGCTCTTCAGGATTAGCATAAGCATTTAGAAGAGCACCATAAACAACAGCATCTAGTTTTATGCCCATGCCGATCATCTCCTTGTATAATCCCACTGCCATGTTAATATTACGTAGTTTTGCATAGCTCAAGATCGCAGCACTATATGGAATGCAATCAGTCATTCATCTAGCCTTCTACAATATCTTGACATAGAATTTTGCCTTTTCTGGCAGCTCTGCACTAGCTAGCATTTGCATTAGTGAATTATAGCTGTATTTATCAGGAATTATACTATGTTTCTCCATACTATCAAAGACGCAGCATGCCTGGCTAAATCTCTTGCTGATGCCACAAGCTTTAATCATCACATTAAATCCAAGGACACTCATTCTGTTCACGTCTAAACAACTACTGAAAACTTTCCCTGTTTCCAAAATATGCCCTCTTTCCCCTGAAAGCATCAATGCTGGCAGAGTAACACTACAAAGTAATATTCCCTTCAAGATGAAATCTCTCAAACTATGAACATGAGCTTTCCGATATCCCAGCTTCTATATACATTCTAGTCATAGATGATTGGGTAAATTCATCAATCTCCAATCCTTTTCATCCATCTCTGAAATCAGCTCTTCTGCTTCACCAACCATATGCCTTATTGAGAATTCATACAAGAGGGTACGGCATCAGATTTAAGGAAAGCATCCTTCATATTCTTCCAATACTTTGCAGCCATTTTAGTATCATTGTACTTCGCATGTAGGGATATGAGAATATTGTAAGTTCAAGTATAAGGGGAGCATTAGAACTCTTCCATTTTTTGCATCAACGAAACAACTTCATCTAGTTGGCTATTGTTGCCATACAAGTGCTACGGTATTAAAAGTCACTGTGGTTGGCACAATCCCCGATTTGAGCATTTCTTCAAAAGTCCGACAAGCTTCTTTCACTTGCCGCTTTTCCATACGTGTCAATCAAGGTGTTATAAGTGTAGGTGCTCGAACAAATATTTGCCTCAGAATCACCATCAACAATCCCATTGTTCCCTAAGATAACATTTCCACCTCTACTTTACACGTAAATGACCACTTCTCGAAAAACTCCTCGGACTTCTTAAACTCCTCAACCTTTTTGTATATTTGAACCACAATTACTATGGTAACCTCATCCGGTTCCATCCTACATTCCGTCATCAACTTCAACCGCTTCTTTGCTTCCTTTGTACGGCCGCCTTTGCCCCACACATCAATTAAAGTTCCATAAGTCGAATTAATCAGTTCAATCCTCCTCTTCCCTATTTCACCCAACAATCTCTCAAACTCACTTCATTGTTGCATTTTCCCAAGAATCATAAGCATTATGCTGTAATGAATAACATTAACTTCATCATAACCATTTATTTTATACCACTGGAAGATCGGCAATGCCCTTTTCCACACCAACTCCTTCAACATTATGCTTCTTTCTTTATTAGTCAAGCTATTCTCCTAAGGCTTTAAAGCCTCATCCTAAACATTGACGGTCTACAGTGCTTCCAACATTGCATGAATACACCATCCATATTTTCCCTATTTCATCGAACACTTGGACTTCACTTTCTCCCCCACACTCCTTGACCTCATTTCATCCCTAATTTTTTACTATTACTGTCCATTCTGTCGCCTGAGTTCTTCACAAAACCATTTTGGGTCAATTTATCTTTCTTAAAACCCCCCTTTTTTCCACTATTTTTTGGCGAACAATGGACACGCAATTTCTCCACTACACCACCATGTCATTCCCAGACCTCAAAATCAGTCCAACTTTCCCATTCTCTTTAATTATACCATCTCAATTCTTCATAAAGCCATTTTTCTCGTCCATTTTTCCACAATTCGGCATAAGGATGAACACAATTCAATTTCCATACCAAATCATTTAAAGTGGCTTGAAAATTTTCCAAATAAAGCAAACCACTTCAATTTCTAAACGAAACCAATTCAACAATTTTTTTTTTCGATTTTGTTCAGTTTAAAATCACGGTTTACCAAAAAAAATAATATATGTCGAATAAGTTAATCATAAATATTAATCTAAAAGTTTACGGTAAAGCATAAATAATATCATCAAAAATATTATAAATCAAGGTTCTATAATTCTAAATAGGGGTATTTTCAAGAATGTCCACAATTAAGGGTGTGAGTTGAAAAATGTCCAATTTTCAAATTTAATACTAAAGTTTCTATTATGCCCTTAATGAAAAAAAAAAAAGGACATTTGAATCTCTACGAATTCTCGACATTTAAAATGTCATTCTCGACATTTGAATCCCGTTTTATATTTTAACAGTACACACGTCAAATCACAATATTAAATATTCTCGACATTTAAAATGTCATTCTCGACATTTGAATCCCGTTTTATATTTTAATAGTACACACGTCAAATCACAATATTAAATGTTCTCGACATTTCAAAACGTCATTCTCGACATATTAAATGTCTAGAAGGATATTTCATTTCAAATATGACATTTCTCTACACTTGAAATGTCGTTCTCGACATTTCTGTGTTAATGCAAAAAATAGCATTAATTATGATTTGACATCTTGTCATTTGCAATAAATGGAGCAGGTTATGTGTCAAGATTTCATTAGCCCATGTTTTTTTTTGCAAAAATGTCCATTTTATTGTCTTTGAATGGAATCACAAATTGTTGACCATGGGTATTTTGGTCTAAAATATACCAAAATGGCCATTTTTGCAAAGATTTTTAAAAGTTGCCATTTTTGCAAGTGGCTAGAAGAAAGTGGACATTTCTTACAATTTCCACTTCTTCTTAAATATTATAATGCAATAACGTAATAGAAACATTTTAACTTCTTAGTTGATACTAATTCGTATAATATCTGCAATTGTAACACATTATTCATTTTCTCCATAAAAATAAGAATATAGTACATCGAATCCATTCATTACACTTACATAATACAAAACAAGTAATAAAATAAATTAATAGAAACATCAAATACGAAACTATCTATAACTTTTTGTGAACTATCCAATATTTCTATCTCATCCAAATATTAACGAATCACTATAGATTCATTGTTACTATGTAACCAATTTTTAGGACAAATCAGACTCTTAACCATATTTGCACTCAACAAATTCCTAAAAAATTCCAGAATCCAGCCAATAGTAGATAATACAGACTTGAAAATAATTGTAGATATTTGAATAACTAACATATTTTTAGCAATTTGGGGACAAACTTATACTTATTTGTATTCAATTCTCTCCAAAGTGATGTATCGAAAGGCTCATTTGTCAAATTTATACAATCAATTGTAATGGATAATAGATAAATATGGACCAGTAGCAGTTGTTCAACACTTCATTCAATTTGAGGTTTTTGCATTCACAACTGTTAATATTGATGGATATTTGGGTATGATTAAATTAATTATTTAGGATTTATAATTGTCTATTTATGTATTGAATTTAATTAGATTATATCTAATATGAATGCATCTTTTTAACTGTGATGTGTTTAATTTTAATTTAGTTGGATAAAATTTAACATAATTTATTTTCAGATTTTTAATTTTTAAACGGTTTGATGGTTTGAAACGTTTTGCAAAAATTGAAATCTAAACCAAACTACTATGAAACGGTTTGGTTTAGCCCTAATCTGGCCACTCCAGAACTTGCTCGTACTGCTTTTGCTTGGTTTGGTCATTGAATTTTATGAACGGTAGTGTGGCAACGAATCCTAATCAAGTGATGTTGTTTTAGTGGCATCTAATTATTGAAAATCTTACAAACGTTTTCTTAAAAGTGTAACCAACAAGAAAATCTTTGGACTAGTAAAACTGAGTGAGATACCGCTCAAAAAATAATTCAGAAAACCATTTGTTTGGGGGGGGGGGGGGGGGGGGGAACAACACAGGTGACTTTGCATAAATAAAAAGGATCATTGCAGCTAATATTCCAAACCTTTTGAAAAATATGCAAATTTTATCTCAAACCTTTAAATCGTAGCAGTGAAGGTTCCAAACCTTTTCAAGTTGTGCTACAAAAGAACCTCTAGATGGGTTGTGTCCAAAAATCCATTAATTTACCAAAATTTAAGCAATGACCTTAACTTGACTTATTTTAAAAAGGACAATAGTAACTATATATTTCTCACGTAAAATATTTAAACCAAAGAATTAAAAAATGAGAGGAAATTTTAAAAAATTCTTCATCTTCCACACCACCGCAACAAAATACATATCAAATTAAACTCACCCACCTAGGTCCCTAGCCTAAACCAACTAGGCAATGGCCTAGGGCCTCAAAACTCACGGGGGGTCTCTAAAATCATAAAACTACAAAATTCCAATTTAAATATCAACTTTTGGTTTTCTAATTACTAGGTTACTGGAATGGATTAATTTCTTAAAAAATAATTTGACTATAATCTTCTTTGATCAATTCAAACTTAATTCGACTTATCTAAAATAATATTTTTTAGAACTTAATATTAAACGAGCCCAACATTGTTACTTTAATATTAATTTAGAAACTAATATTATCCACCAAAAAGTTTATTTTAATGTGTTATAACTCGTACTTGATTTATCTAAATTAAATTTTTCTCGAGTCCGTAATGTGCCATTTAATACGACTCTCAAAATGAGCCAATATTGATAGAATAATTTTCAATCTTCCAATAAATACACATTTGACCCAAATATATTATTGACTTCAAAACTTATTTTCACTTTTATATCTTAAGATTTCAAAATTATTAAAAGGTTCCCAAATCAAATCATTAGAATCTGGTATAATTCCTATCACTAAATAATCTTAAATCATCACCTTATCATAGAGGTGTCAAGACGGACCGACCAGACCCGTGAAAATCAGCCCTTGACAACCGGGACCGCGAGCCGATCTGTGACCCGTGCGGGTGGTTCACGGGCCAAGGAGGTGTAACCCGCAGGCTTCGCGAGTTGCACCCCCCACAGACCGTGGTTAACCCGCGGCCCGTAAAAAATTGAAAAAAAAAATAATAAAACAAAAATTTTTAAAAAGGGGGGGACCCCAACAGGCAACAGCAGGCCACGCCTGCATAGTAAAAAAAAAAAATTTAATTTTTTTTAAAATTTTAATAACGGTAATATAACGTTTTCTAACGATAATATCATCCCATTCATCTATAAATTCCAATTTATTCTTACAATTATTTTTATGATACCCTCCCATTAGTTATTATACATTTATACTTCATAATTCATACTTGTTACTACCTTACTACAATTACAATTATTCAATTCCAAATATCATCATCATTTTGATTATATTTCTTTCTTCTCAATTCTCACTAGTCACTACTAAACTTTTTAATCCTACTATATTATGGATTCTCGCGATTCTTCTTCTCAAAATCCTATTTTCAATGATGGTTGCTCTCCAATAAATTTAGAAGATGATAATGTTGTAGAAGTTGAATCATCTCAAAATTCAAGGAAAAAAAAACAAACATCAGATGTGTGACAAATGTTTACAGTAAATGAAAAGGATGGAAAAGCAGTATGCAATATCGGCAAAAAAGATTATGTCTGGAGATATGGTCAAGGCATCGGTACACTACGGAGACACAAAGAGAAACATCTAAATGAAACGGGACATTTGAATTCTAGACAAACTCAGATTACTGGTTTTACTAATGCTAATGGATCAGTTACTTTTACTAATTTTGTTTATTCACAAGAACGAATACGAGTTGGGATGTCGAAATTTTTAGCAGCTCGTGAGATGCCCTTCACATTTGCAGAAGATCAGTATTTTGAAGAATTCCTGCAAAAATACATTCAACCTTCTCACAGGAGCGTAAGTAGAAATACTGCTCGTTCTGATTCTATAAAATTATTTCATACAATGGTTGAGAATTTAAAAAATTATTTTAAAAAATTGATGGAATTATGTGTTTCACGTCTGATTGTTGGTCTGGACGAAATCATAATGGTTATCCTTGTATTACAGCAAATTTCATTGATAATAATTGGTTATTGTATAAGAGAATTATTGATTTTCGTTTACTTGAATATCCACATAATGGTGTAAATTTGTGTGAAAATTTATTACAAGTTTTTAATGAATTTGGTGTGTTAAAAAACTATTTAGTGTTACAGTTGACAATGCAAGTGCTAATACTGCATGCATTGAGCTTTTAATTAGAACGATTACACCTCCATATGATTCTAAATTATTTCACATGTGTTGTGTTTGTCATATATATAATTTAGTTGTGGAAGATGGTTTGAAATTTAATTATATTTCTTATTCAAATTTTAGACAACAAGAATTTGCAAAAATTTGTAAAAATCTTGAATTGAGAAGAAGAAAATTTGTTGATGATGTTCCTAATAGATGGAATTCAACTTTTCTAATGTTAAAATCGTGTATTGGCTATACTAATACTATTAATGCATTTGTTAATTCAAAGTAAAATCAATTTTATATAACTGATTCGGATTGGGAAAAAGCATTTAAAGTTATGAAATTTTTGAAACCTTTCTATAAGGTAACAAAAGTTAGTTTTGAAGTTTATTATCCAACTAGTAATCTTGTACTTTTACAATTAGTAGAAATTGCTGCACAATTTTTATCATTTAAAGACGATCCATTTTTCTTTGAAATTATTTATTCAATTGAGGAAAAGTTTAAAAAATATTCTAAAAATATGCCACTAATTTTTCCAGTGGCAGTTGTAATGGATCATCGCATTAAGTTGTTTGAAGTTCATTGTACTTTAGAATCACTTTCTGAAACATTGGCTTTTAACAAAAATATTACAAATCGACAATTGAAATTTTTTATTAATGAAATGTATAACAACTATTTTATTAAATATGGTAACAATGAAAATATGTCTTCTTCTCCAATCTCTAGTACAACTTCTAAATGCAAATCTTCTTTTTTCTCCATAATAGCTAAGAAACGTAATATTCTTGGTTCTTCATCTACTACTTCAACTTCAACAGCAAATCAACATACCACACATGTTGAATTAGAAAGATATTATCAATTTGATCATTATAGTTTAATACCTGAAGATGAAGTGGATAAGTTAGATATTTTACGATGGTGAAAATTAAATGAGCGGTCATACCCTATATTATTTAAAATGGTACGAGAAATACTAACAGTTCCAGTCTCAACAGTGGCATCCGAGTCTGCTTTTAGTGCAAGTAACATGGTATTGGACGAACGAAGATCTAAACTTAAAGAAGATATTTTGGAAGCTCTCATATGCGTGAAAGATTGGATATTCGCGGATCGAAGGATACAAGATAAAATTAATGATGATATTGTTGAAGATTTCAAAAATCTTACAGTTCATGAAGATTGATTGAGAAACAAATATATAATTTTTCAATAACTAAATTATAGTTAATAGTTAAGATTTAAGTAAGTGACAACCTAGTTGGGATGTACTTTGCTATAAATATATACTTTCACGTAATTAGAAATACATTTAGTTGTTAAATTTCAATTATTAAATTTGAATTCTATGTAAACATTTTTTGGTATAAATATGAATTTATCATTTTGTTCAATTCTTAATTTACATTTAACAAAAAAAAAAAAAAAAATTTGCTATAGATATAAAAAATTTTGGAACAACCCGCGACCCGTGACCGGCGAACCGTGACCCATATGGGCTATACCCGGATGGGTCAGCGGGCGGGCTTAGGTTGTAGTCCAAAATTTGTGGGCCGACTCGGAACCCGTAGCGGGCTGGCTTTTTTTCACGCGAGCCGTTACCGGGCTCATATGTTGGCAGGCCGACCCGACCCGACCCACCCGAATTGACACCTCTACCTTATCATCTAAAAATAGATCTTTCTCATTATTTATAATATAGTCCCCAAATTTTACACTTTTTTGCATTTACTGCCCTGTCTCAGGTTAAAGCTTTAAAAATCACTCCTCATTCCGAGTCATCTTATAATATTTCCAAGACTTCAAACTATGTTTATTAGAAGGTGTGTGGTGGAGATTAAAATTAATTTTTTAGTAGATTGTGATAGAAGTTTTTGAAATATGTTGTTGAAAAGTTGTGGAACATATGAAAGATGTTGTTAATATTGATTGTTTGACTTTGACTTGAAATAAAATCAAATTTTAATCCGGACCAAACAGGGGCTAAAATTTTCTCGTGATTTTCACTTTGATTCTTAAATTTTCTAGAATTCGATAAATTGCACCTTACTCATGTTTTTTCAATTAATAATTCCTGGAGATTATTATTTACATTCTAATAATATTTTATTCACCGACAGGATAAATTTGCTAAATATTATGCTTCCCTAATTTCTCGAGTCATTTTATTGTAATTTATTTTGTTACTCTTATCTTTTTTTATTCTACAAATTTTCCATTTAAAATATAAATATGTTATTTATTTATCTATGCTTGTAAAAAAAATATATGTTAAGGATCTCATAATAAATAATTACGTAAGCCTCAAAATTAACTTGCACCCACCTCCGCCATCACTCACCCCATCCTTTTTACTGTTTAATTTTTTCACCCTCCCATGGCTAAAAACGAATGACTTGCAACCAAATTGGGAGTAGCATTCTTATTTGAAGAAGAAGAAGAAGAAGAAGAAGAAGAAATCGAATTGTAACCAAATTCCACCACCGTCATATATTAGAAGTTAGAAGAATATATTTTAGTTAGCTTTAGTTGGCAATTAGTTATGCCAGCTGGTATTGTGCTTTATTTCATTTTTCCCGCCTATTTTGTTTACACCTCTTTTCCTTCTATTTATATCTTGTACTTGGAGACTTTTTATAGTAGAATGAATATTCAATTCTTCTCTGCAATTCTATCTTTGAGTTCCAATATGGTATCAGAGCAGAAACCTTCCTGCTCCTAATTTCTTCTTCTTCGGGCTATTTTATTCCATTCTGCTGTAATGGAGCCGATACAAAATCAAACAGATTCTGATGTGAATTCATCCATGAGTAAGTCAGCTATTGATGAACCTTCTAGCCCATTCTTCCTCCATCATTAAGACAGTCCGGGATTAGCATTCTAGCCCATTCTTCCTCCATCACTCGTTTCCCAACTGCTTACAGGAGAAAATTATGCATCTTGGAGTCGTGCGATGACAATCGCACTTTCAGTGAAGAATAAACTCGCTTTCATTGATGGATCGATGGAGATACCAGAAGAATCAAATCCTGATTTAGTTAATTCGTGGATCAGGAATAACAACACAGTTATTTCATGGATACTCAATTTGGTTTCGAAGGAAATTTCGGCTAGCATTATCTATGCGTCTACAGCTCACGAGATCTGGAATGATCTCAAAGAAAGGTTTCAGCTAAGTAATGGACCACGAATTTTTCAGCTAAGAAAAGAATTGATGAACTTAGCTCAAGATCAAAACACTGTTAGCGTGTATTTTACGAAGTTAAAGACTGTTTGGGAAGAGTTGATTAATTTCATGCCTAATTGCACATGTGGAAAGTGCACCTGTGGTGGAGTTAAGGAGATAAACAAGTACTATCAGATGGAATACATCGTGTCATTCCTCATGGGATTGAATGACTCATTTTCTCAGGCTAGAGGACAGATCCTACTTATGGATCCTATACCGCCTGTTAATAAAGTTTTCACACTCATGGTGCAGGAGGAAAATCAGAAGAAACTGAGCACACAATCGTTAGGAAATGATGCTAATGGTGCTGCTGCTTTTGTTATTAGATCTGAAAATGCGAGGCCAGTGATGAATTCTTTCAGGTCTGAAAATGTGAAACTAATGATGAATTATACTCCTAGAAATGATGGATCTAGAGTTGGTAATTTTACTAACTTCAGGAGGAAAGAGAAGCCTTATTGTACTCATTGCAAGTACCATGGCCATTCTATTGATAATTGCTATAAGATCCACGGATACCCCCCTGGTTTTAAGCCAAGACCCAGGGAATTTGGTCAACATTACTCTGCCAATAGCCGTGTTAATCAGTTGAGCACTAATAACATCAACCAGAATCCTAATAATCAACCTGGAATGGGAGATTTTATGCAGAATCTGAACTCAAATCAATACCAACAGCTAATGAACATGTTGTCAAGTCATTTATCATCTAGCTCAAAGGCTAATTCTACTGATCTGGATAAACAGAATACTTCAAACACTACAGGTATTTGTCACTCCATATCAGTTTCTCCTTTTATTGCCGCTAAAGATTTTTAGATAGTGGATTCAGGGGCTACTAAACATGTTTGATGTAATGCTGAGGCTTTTGTAATAATGAGATCCGTTGAAAAAGCAAGCATTACTCTGCCAAATCAAACAAGAATAGTAGTCAGCCTTTATGGTGAAATCAGGATAAGTCCTAATTTGGTTCTACATGATGTTTTATACGTACCACAGTTCAAACTCAATCTACTATCTGTCAGTGCATTAATTGCTAATTCCAAACTCACACTACACTTCTCTTAGGACCAGTTTCACATTCAGGAGACTATCACCAAGAGGATGATTAGCAAGGGTAGCACAATTCAGGGGCTTTATGTGTTGGATATCAGAAGTTTTAATTCTTTTTCAAATAATTTTGTTGGCAATGTGTCTGCTCGTGTGTGGCATAACAGACTGGGGCATGTGTCTTTTAAGAGATTAGATATTTTAAAGGATCAATTGTCTTGTAATATTTCCAAGTTGAGTAGACAGATTCCTTATTATATTTGTCCAATAGCTAAGCAGAGAAGATTATCATTTAAGTCACATAATAATTTTTCAAACAAGCCTTTTGATATGTTACATGGTGACATATGGGGATCATATCATACAGAATCACACACGGGACATAAATATTTCCTAACTCTAGTTGATGACTGTTCCAGATTCACATGGATATATCTGCTTCGTCAAAAATTTGATGTTGCTTGTGCTATAACTCGTTTAATACAAAATTTAATGCCACCATCAAGGTCTTCAGATCAGATAATGCACTTGAACTGTCTTGTAAAGAATTAGTTGATGACAGAGGGGTCATTCATCGACGCAGTTGTGTTGAAAGGCTACAACAAAACTCAGTTGTGGAAAGAAAACATCAACATCTGTTGAACGTGGCTCGTGCTTTATTCTTTCAATCCAGAGTTCCTCTTCATTTCTGGTCTGAATGCATATTAACAGCAGCTTTTCTCATAAATAAGACCCCGTCTCCTCTTTTAAATCATAAAACACCCTATAAAATTTTATATTCTAAACCTGCTGATTACTCCAATCTTCGAGTTTTTGGGTGTTTAGGATTTGCATTTACTCTTATTGCCCACAAAAATAAATTCCAACCTCGAGCTAAGCCTTTTGTATTTTTAGGCTATCCTTTAGGAGTAAAGGGCTTCAAAATGCTTAATATTGTTTCAAAACAAATCTTTATTTCTAGACATGTGATTTTTCATGAAGAAACATTCCCTTTTCACACTATTGTAGAGTCTGATCAAGTTTTGGATCCCTTTCCTGATCTTGTGTTACCTTCTGTGACTTTATCTCCACCTATTGATCTTCCCGTTCAATCTGTTCAGACTCATCCTGAACCATCTATACATGATATGCCTTACACCCTTGTCCCAGATTCTTCCACTGCCACACATAATCCTGCTCTAGAATCTCACATTCCTAGCCAACCTCACTCTACCAGTCAGATAAATCCAGCCATTAGAAAGTCCACAAGATCCTCTAGAATTCCCAGATATCTTCATGAATATCACTGTAATCTATTATCTTACACTGATCAATCCATTCCTTTCTCTCTATATCACATTGGTAATTTCATTTCATATCAAGGTTTATCCCATCCTCACAGGCACTTTGTCCTATCCATATCATCTCAACTTGAACCTCAATTCTTTCATCAAGCAGTCAAGGATCCTCAGTGGTGTATTGCAATGAGGCTTGAGTTAACGACCATGGAAGATAATCGTACCTGGTCCATTGTACAACCGCCTCCTGGAAAGCAATCTATCGGTTGCAGGTGGATATATAAAAACAAATTCAATTCGGATGGTTCCCTAGAAAGGCGTAAGGCACACCTTGTTGCAAAAGGCTACACTCAACAAGAGGGATTGGACTATTTTGAAACCTTCTCTCCTGTGGCCAAGACAGTTACTGTCAAGCTGCTTCTTACACTTGCAGCACATTTCAACTGGCACTTGATTCAATTGGATGTGAATAACGTATTTTTAAATGGTGAATTGTTTAAAGAAGTATACATGGATCTTCCACTAGGATATGATTTACTTAGATCATCCAAACAGGGGGAGAGGTTAGTATTTCGATTGCATAAATCTATATACGGTTTGAAGCAGGCATCACGGTAATGGAATTCTAAATTCACTTGTGCTCTCATTAAACACGGTTTTACACAGTCCAAGGCTGACTACTCTCTCTTCACCAAAGCTTCTGAAGATAATTTTGTGGCTTTATTAGTCTATGTGGATGACATAGTAATAACAGGGCCAAACATTCAGATGATTAACTCTTTGAAGGCTTTCTTGCATTCCCAATTCAGACTTAAGGATTTGGGCCATCTCAAATATTTCTTAGGCATTGAGATCGCTCACTCATCTTCAGGAATTGTCATATCTCAGAGACAGTATACTATGTAGTTGCTAGAAGATGCTGGATATCTAGACTGTAAACTGATTAACAGCCCTATGGATGCTAAGTTAACTCTCAGTCAACATGAAAGTGACTTACTCCCAGAGACTTCTCATCACAGGAAACTGATTGGTAAACTAATATACCTGACGTTATCACACCTTGATATAACTTTTGCGGTCCATAAGTTGAGCCAATACACGTCTCAGCCCCGGATAACACATCTAAAGGCAGTAGATCATCTTCTGACTTCTGAGATATTTGAAGGGGCATCCTGGACAGGGTCTTTTGTTCTCTTCACAAGCACACTCGAAATCCGACATCAATATTAGGGGATTTTTAGATACTGATTGGGGCTCTTGTATTGATACATTAAAATCTACTACATGCTTATGTATATTTGATGGTGGCACTTTGGTGTCATGGAAATCAAAGAAGCAATCCACTATATCTCGATTGTCTGCGGAGGCCAAATACAGGGCTCTTGCTTCAACCGTTAGTGAGGTTTTATGGATTAAACAATTGTTGAATGACTTTCAAGCACATCCATCTTCTCCAGCCACACTATACTGTGATAATAATGTTGCAATTCAGATTGCCACCAACCCCGTGTTTCACGAACAGACCAAACACATAGAAATTGATTGTCACTTCATACGTGACAGGATCACTGCTGGAATAATTAAGCTTCTGTCTGTGCGTTCGAAGCATCAGCTCGCGGATCTCTTCACCAAACCGTTACCAGCTTCTACACTCAACTACTTACTGTCCAAGATGTGTGTCAAAGACATTTACAACACATCTTGATGGGGAGTATTAGAAGTTAGAAGAATATATTTTAGTTAGCTTCAGTTGGCAATTAGTTATGCCAGCTGGTATTGTGCTTTATTTCATTTTTCCCCGCCTATTTTGTTTACACCTCTTTTTCTTCTATTTATATCTTGTACTTGGAGACTTTTTATAATAGAATGAATATTCAATTCTTCTCTGCAATTCTATCTTTGAGTTCCAATATCGTACCCAATCCCACCACCACCACCACCACTCATAACACAAATCGTCGCTAGTCACTGCACCACCCAAACCGTGGTTTGGGAATAGCTTGGCTTCTTCAAATTTTTTTATTTTTTTCCGAATCTGGGTAGTGCAAACACCACCCAACATCATTTTTTGAATGTACAACATGAAATCAGCATCATAATCAGATCTGCAATTGTGTTTAATGTGATTTATCTAATGTCTTCCATTGTTACTATTTATTGCTCGATTTTTCAGGTGAACTTTTTTTTTTTTTATCTTTATTTGTTAACATTTCATATTTACAACTATGTCTTTGTCTTTGCATTGGCTGGCTATTGATTTTAGGTGGTGGCGATGGAACTTGGCAGTGGCAGTTGGTGCCGGTAGATAGACGATGTAGGTAGGTGGGTTTGGTTTAGTTGTGGTGGAGTGGGGAAGGAGATGAGAACTTGTGTTGACTAACCACCTCTAAAGGCTTATCCATTTAATGGCATGTACTTCAGTATTTGTGGCTACAAATGACTGCATGTCTTCCTTCATTTGCTTGAGTTGTTGCTCTTGTTGTGCCCCGAAGAAACCACAATTTTATGCAAGATTTCGAGTTGTTGAGTCAATTGGGATTGAAAATTCTGAATAACAACTTTATTATCATCTTCCATTTTATCCCTGCATTCTAGAAAATCAGTTATACATACATAAGATTAGCAGTAGCGGTGGATGGGTAAAATAGGTGAGCTTGGTTTAGTTGTGTTGATGTCGGGTATATTTTTTTTTGGGTCGAGTACATTGATAGACTTAGCTTGTTAAAACCAAAATCAAATTGAAAACACTACTTAACCTATTGAAATGATTATTTACCGATGATAGATTTGATCTCTGGAGCTATTTAAATAGATGTGCTTGTTAAATATTTGTATGAACTGTTTTTGCTAACAGATTGAACCTAGGTAATAACCGTACACCAAGGGTTTGAATTACTTGTCCCAAAAAAATAAAATGCATTGCACTAGCCATGGCCCGTAAAAAGTCACATACATTATAATGTGGAGCTAGTTTTGAGTAATTACACTGCAAAAAAAGTGGCTCAAGAATGAATTTTTCGTTGTTGAAGTCATACGTTGTTGCGAGTTTTCACCAACAAATTATTATCAACTGAAATTTTGTTTCTTTTTGAGGGCCAGTGATAGTTACCAACAAATTTTTCATAGGTAATTAATTACCAACAGAATATCTATAGGTAATTACAGTAAAGTGTATCCGTTGGTAAAAAAATTCTAATTACCTACAGATATTCCATAAATAAATGTATTAACATAACTACATAAGTATTGTCATTACAAATAGAATTTTCGTGGGTAATGATTAATTTTCATAGGTAAATGGTTATGCGTCAATAAATATGGAATATCAGTAGGTAATAACAAGTACTTTTTACGTATGAAAAATTCTAGGTGAAGTTTAATTTGTTGTCGTTTTATAAAAATCGCTAAAATTTATAAAACCTGCTAATTAATAATTAAAATTGTCAAAATCCACTGAAGTTTTAATACATCAAGTTATTACGTCGAAATCCAAATTACACCATATTGCTTACACATCACCATTTCATAATCCGGAGTTTGAAATATTTAGTTCCCTAAGCATGCTTCGTATCATTTCTCACATCTCGACCCTGTGATTTGCAACTCATTCAAGACGTACAGTGAGATCGTCAATCATTTCATTGTTCTCTTTTATAATATTCCGTGCACTATTCAACTTTGACTTCAAGCTATTCATCTCCTCTTCACCTACAAGTATTGAACGCCTAGGTGAATTGGGTATACCAAGAACATGCAAAACAGGTTGTCCATGACAAACCCATAAACACGGCTCTTTTATGGAATGTTGACAGCATCAATCAATGAATCAGGATCAAACTCAGACTGATCATCCCTGATTGTGCCATATTTTGACTTGATTGAAACCATGTAAATATCTTATAAAAATTTAAAATTAATTCTTCTCATATTCATTTTATGAACAAATTATGAAGTACATAAATTCTAATTGTATTTACTAGAACTCGCTTGGATTTTTTATCAACAAACGCCAAGTCCGTGATTCTTCTTGTGGACATGGCACAAAAACTCTAATTATGACATTGGACAGTCCATATCCTTCTTCTGAAAATAGCAATCCATTAATCACAATCACTTAACAATATAAAAAAATTTAAATACAAAATATAAATCAAAAGCAGTTCTTGTGGGCAATCTTCGCATTGATTTTCCATTTTCAGTATTTAAATGATTTACAAGACTATTCCAATGCTCCGCCCTTATCTAACACGGGTCATGTCCTCTCCAATCGGCATGATTATCAAACTGAGTCGTATGCTTTGCTTTTTGATGAGCATCATTTACCATATCTTTATATCTGTAATTCGTTGTCTCCTTCAGCATGTTAACACATTGACAACATTCTTTGTTGGCCATACATATTTATCCTTATAAATTAATAAATATAATTATAGACCTAATGAATATCAGAATTAATAACTATAATAAGGAACAATTACCAAAAACTAATCTCATAAACTGATAGGAATATAAAATGCATTTTTTTCCTCCTTATTTTATATTCTTGTATGATTAATCAATGTCAAAATGTACTCATTACGTTCATATTTTCATTTATGTGGCAATTCTATGGATATGACGTAATTTCGAAGAAATAAGCGAACTCGGACCAAAATAAAAGAAAACGAAGTTTGGAGATTGAAATATAAATACTCAAAAGTTATGTAGAATCTCACGATGAAGATCTGAGTATGTTATGAGTCAATTGGATGAAAGAAACATCAAAGTGATGAAATATCGTCAAAGTATGACCACACATCAATTTCCAATCCAAAAAGTTATGCACGGATTTTCAGACTCATATTGAGACCCATTTTTGACATGGCAAACGATCAAATTGGAAGATTATATCTGAAGCAAAGTTGTATCCCTTTGAGTTAGATTTTCAATGCATCTTGAATCGCCTCAATCGGATATCGAGAGAGAAAGATATAGTCAAAATACTAAAAGTTGTCCAGTAGAAATTATTTAAAACCATGCGGTCGCAAATGATGTTTTAGCGAATTTCAGCGTCCATTTTCAATGTTCTATGTGACCACATGACTTACTACCATGTGGCCGCATAGTTCATTCCCGACATGAAAATTCTAGTTTCCGAATTTAAGTCAACTACCTATGTAAACAACTATAAATATATATCTTAAAACCCTAGAACGAAGAAGAACGTACAGAACGCCTCAAAACTTCATTCTTCATTATTTTTCTCATAGATTCATGGATGGTAACTAAACTTTTACATTTTGTCGAAGGAGATTGAAGTCTCGAAACCACATATTGTGAGAGCTAAATGATTTTTCTTAATTGAGTATTGAATATTTTTTTGCACTTATTTCCATGATTGTTATGTTTAATTGGTATGAGGCCTACTAGTTTGTTAGGGGAGACCACCCTGGGTCCGCCCATGCACATATGTGAACTGGACATATCATATCTTATTTTGATTATTCAATATGCTTTATATTGACCTCTTCCTTCTATAAGTTGTATTAATTTCCCTTTTTTTTTTCTTTCATTTGAAAGATAGAAATTTTTTGTTAAACATAAATAACAAGTATTATATTTGTGGTTAAAGATGTTGTGTTCTTTATTTTGTTGTGTAACTTATTGAATTTTTTATTATCATGATTTTTTTATTATTTATGCAGTTTTGTTGTAACTTTAGTGTGCCTGATATATATATATATATATATATATATATATATATATATATATATATATATTCATGTTTGGTATCGATTGAAATATAAATTTTAAATTAAATCAAAATTAACAATTAATTTTAATAATATATTTCATAGAATCCATAACTATTTAACTTTATCAAAATTTACTAAAAAGTTAATTTTAATCTCCATCAAATAGGAGCAAAATCACAATAAATTTTAATTTTTCTCTTTTTCTCTCACCTTTTAACAAAATCTCAACTCTCCATCAAACAATGGCGAAATATTCATGGTCTACTTTTCGAAGTGTTCATGATCTAGTTTTCTACATCGTTAATGGCGTACGAAACGATCAATCGCAGCAAATGTTACAACTTGTCAAAATAAGCCTTTCAAAATTAGTAATTCAAAATTTTCGATAATATACTAACTTTAAAATTTTTTCGACAATCGTACGCTAATCGAATTTACAAATTGCTTATGTCATCTCAAAACTTATTTTGAGAACTACATTATAGGCATATCAAATAATCCAAACATATATCGAAAATAGTTAAAAATGCGTTAAACGTGAGTTTTAAAGAAAGACGTTTAACTCGCATTTTCTTTTAAAAAAATTCAATTCTTTCATTAACATTTATTATTTTTGCAATACAAATTTCTCAATGTAATTTTCATCCCTTTATTAGAAAATTTTATATGGAATATGGCATAAATTTTTTCGAAATTTTACATCTGAAAAAGTCATATCTCATGTAAACTTTCGGATGCAAAATTACATGGGGTATGATTTTTTTATAAGTAAATTTTCGATTGTAAAATTTCTCCAAATTTCTTTAATTTGTAAGTTTGATTGCGCCCCCTAACTTTTAAGTTCTGACTTCTGCGTCTGCCTCTGCACATGTGTGGGTGAACAGATGGAAAATGAACCATGTTTCTATAAAATCTTCTAATATTGTCGTTTAACTGCCATTTTACTACTTTCCAGATCATTGAGCCAAATATTTTTTTTTCAAATTTAGATAGAAGCAGTAGCATAGCAAAAGAAAAGTTTCTTGAAGACTATCATCAAGAAGAATGTGTTAAACAAGAAAATCCAATGGAAATATCAGATTCACAACAGTTCGTTTACTATCCCCTACCTGCAAAAAGGTGAGGCTTTTTTTTTTATAGCCTCAACATTATTTAGAAAAGTGAAATGAAGAGAGTAAATTCAAATGGCAGATTAGGGAAACACCTGAAATGTGCACTACTACTCCATTCCTATGCTACAAGAAATTTGTTGCACACCACACTAAATCCTTTTGTCATTATAGTTTGTTTCACTAGTAGAGCCTGAGATTTTCTAGATACAATAGTTCCACAGTTCTTCTGTTTTACCTAATCCATTCTCTTTGCAAAACCTATTTCTTTTGCATAGCTTTTCTAGTTGTGGAATGAGTTCAAGTCTCTCTTTATCTACTCCACGCAATTAAAATATAAAGGAATTGGAAAGTTTAGACATATACCTAACCATAGCTGTTAAAGAAGTGGTCTTAATACCTAGACTTGAGGAAGCCTTTAAAATCTTTCGAGTATTATGCCCAGATTTTCAGCTAATTGAACTAGGGTTGCAAGGGCATAAAACTGAATTTCTACTCCTTGATCATATAACATTCCCTTATTGATTAGCTTCATCATAGAACAGTTCCTTAATCATAAAACCACTCCTCCAATGGTAATAAAGAAAAAGTCGTGTACATGTTGTCGGGAAATAAAACGAATCGAAGTAGTATAAATGATACGATATGAAGTATATGATCGCAAACAAATAACAAGATAAAAGGCAAACAATTAATTGGCAAAAGAACAAAGTATTTTATTCAATTGACTAATATGGAGAAAAAAAATACAATAACTATGCTTACGTAATTATAAAACTTGTGAAAAGAGTCTAGTATTTATAAGGATGCATGCCAAACCCTAAAAAATCACAAAAATGGAAACAAAATAAAAAATCACATGAAATTAAAGAAACAATATTTTCCTAGTAAAAACACGTGGAAAGAAGGAAAAAAATATTTTCTCAAAAATCCAACCTAATTTGGGTTTTTAAAAAAATCACCACCTTGACACAAATTTCGATACAACGAACGAAAATCCAAACTTAAAAAATAAATTCGATTGCAATGAAAAATCCAAACACTTCTAAAATATCTAAACTTTCTCAACACAAAAATACTCCTCCTCTTTTACGATATCCAACACGAATACATGAACTCAAACACCAGGTTCTCTAAAATTCAAAAAGAATTAGAAATTACCAAATAGTTTCGAAGCACCCTGTAGCAGAATTAACTCTCAATGCTTTGCTAAAAGGCCTGACTAGTCTCAACACTTTCAAAAACGCAAAAAGTACGTGCACCAGAATCAGCATTCACGTACCCATCTCCAATGGATCTATCCCTAGCAATTGAATGCTATGAAATCGCCGACAATAGTGGCGAAGCAGAATTATCCATATCCTCTAAAGTCGATTGAGTAGTATTATTCAATATGGACCCCGAACCAAATCTCAAGTGTATAGTACCAAAATGAATCTCTACCACGGTACTAAATCTGTACTAACTTTTCTTCACAAATTCTGTCTGACCTTACAACATGTATAACTGGGACCTCTTCCACCCCTCCAATAAAACACCAAAACCTTTCCGAACCCTCAACACTCACCTCATCCGAAGAAAGTATACCCTTTTGAATCAAGAATACTCAACTAAATGAGATTTTTCTTCAAGATTGAAATATGTCGAACATGATCAAGTGTTCTACATGTTCCATCCACTAGTTTCAATCTGACTCTATCAATACCAGTTACTTGACAAGGTTCATTGTTGCCCATGACAACACCTTGCATCACTATTTTAAACAAATCCCGATTGGACACATATGGAACGCACAAGCTGTATCCAAAATTCACTCCTTGTCAGATTTGGATTCCATGTCAAAAATCGTTAAAACATCTCTATTACTTAAATAGTTAGTGGCTATGTTGGTCTCTTGTGAAGTATTTTGATTGCTTCTCATGATTTGCAGTTAAATTATTTTTGTTCTGCAATTTGACCCAATCCATCTTAATATGTCCTTTCTTCTTGCAATAATAACAAATCTGATTACTGAAATTTGACATCGACTTATCCCTTCTCCGATCACCATGAACAACAAGACATTCTCCATCTCTGACCTCGATCCAACTAGATACTTCATCTTCTCTTTTGAAAACAAGACATCATACGCATCTTCAATGCTAAGAGTATTACGACTATAAAAGACTGTGTCTCTAAACAAGGCGGGCAGTAAATGCAAAATGATTAAAGTCATATCTTCTTCGTCATACTTTACCTCTAAACCCTCCAATCATTGTCGATCTCCTTGAAAACAGCCAGATGATCTTCCAAAGACCCACCTTCTACCATGCGACGAGAATACAACATCTGCTTCAGATACAATTTGCTTGTCAGACTTTTAGTAATGCTCAATTACTCCAACTTCAATCACAACGCAACTGTCATTTTCTCCTTCAAAATGTCTTGAAGAATATTGTTAGAGAGATAAAGATGGATATGTGAAAGTGCCTTCTAATCCTTCCATTATTTTGTCAAATCCTAACAATGCATCATCCAAATTCATTTGCGCGAGTACAATTCAAATCTTCATTTGCTACAACGAGAATCTTGTATTATGATTCAAGAACTGAATTTGATACTTCATGATGGCCATCAATAACAAAAACCATACAAATCACAACTAATAGCTCTCAAACCACTTGTCGGGCAATAATATGAATCGAGATAATATATAACGCGATATGAAGTATATGATCACAAATAAACAAAAAAATAAAATGCAAAGAATTAATTGGTAGAGGAACTAAGTATTTTATTCAATTGACTAATATGGAGAAAACAAATACAATAACTGTGCCTATACAACCATTCTATATTTCAGTAATACAAAACTTATGAAAAGAGCCTAATATTTATAAGGGTGCGTTTCAAACCCTAGAAATATCACAAATATGGAAACAAGATAAAAAAAAATATGTGGAATAAAAGAGACAATATTTTTCTAATAAAAACAAGTGGAAAGATGAAAAAATATTTTCTCAAAAATCTAATCTAATTTGAGTAAAAAAAACCAACACATATGTCATCCTATCTAATTTAAAACCTTCCCCCAGCAATAATCAACATCACCAGCAAATATATGTACCTGAATCCACCATCACATAACAATTAGATTTACTAGTTTAACATTTAGCAAAGTTCTCCTTCAACAAAAAGACATTTCCACTATATCTACACAACCAAATTGTAATTCTAATAACCAATGCACAATATCAAACACAATATATACTGCAAAGCACCAACAAATATTTTTTTAAATATATAAAACAAAATTGAAAATGAATGTATAATTACATGCTATTTTCAATACTTATTTCTACATGTTGTGGTCGATCAGCGGACATAGGAGTGCCAAGATTAGGACCTCTGGTCCTGTTGCTAGCTCTGAAAACACCATCTGCATGCTCACCTTCCAACTCATATCACTGGAGTACTAAACTCATGATATTCATTATTGCCTGGTATAGATCTTGTACCACCACCATATGCTGATCTCCGCAGCCTTGCTCAGCCAGATTTATTTCTTCATCTTGTCAACGACATCCTATATGTGAAGCAAATTGATTTATATTCATAACATTCAAGTAATTATCAAAATTAATAAGACAAACTAAAGATTGCTTGATTAAATGATTCTGAAACTATGTCTGAGCAATTTCTAAATATGTTTACATATTTATTTTTCCAAATCTATGAGTTGTATATATACTAATTATGTTTTCAAATTCTGATTACTTGAATGTAGTGAGAGCATTCAAACTTGTCCCGTAGAAGACTCCTAAAAAATCATAGGTTACCTTTAGTTAGAAATATATAATGGGTCTGATACTATGGGCTAAATGACTCTAGATGTAACTTTTTGAATGAATGATTCTACAGTTTGTATGTAGATGTTCCAATTTTTTTTATTGTGTGCAATGAAAACAAGCACAAGATCACATCAACACAGGCAACGATGTTCTCATTTGGAACCACTATATAGAAGCATACTTGAGTAAGAGTCCTTTAAAAATTGAAAAAGATAAAATCCAAGTTTTGATCTTACATGGCATATTATCACAAATATTTCCTTCAATAATGTCTTGTTTCCTCTTTTCCATCTGTGAAATGTTATATGCTATTAGGTTTATTAATTTGTCATTGTGAGCCTACATATATAATTAATTGTGTATAAAACTATCTTAAAGTTGAGCCCAATTAAAGTGATCTAATAAAGAATTAAATTGTTGGGCTTAGAGCATCTGACGTAGCGGAAGATTATAGGAAAGATGAACAACCTCACAAATATGAGATAAACTCACGAAAGTTTTTATTCAATTCAATAATGTCTGCCTCGAAGGGCTTACAATAGTTTAAATAGCAAAACCCTAACAAATTTCGGAAAATAAATAATAAAAATAAAAAAACGATATTTTTCCATAAATGGAAAAATTCGATATTCTAACTTAAATAGAAACTCCTAATATTCAGGATCGTCCTCCAACAAACGGAATCAAAATCCGAATTTTATTGAATGAGATATTACCAAAATAAAAATTACCATAAACGGCAAAAACGCGTAATCGAGAGCCTAAACGATGGAATCTGTCCGAAATCCGACGTACGTCATGGCCAAAGGCGATGAGTTGTGATCCTTGGCCCATTTCCACTCAAATTAGACTATTAATTCGCCAAAAACGGACAAACCCAAAGTTATCATGAAATCATTATTTTGCCTTACGATCCCACTTCATCATAAATTCTAACTCCTTATGCACTTCATCATTCTCCCCAGGGTGAGAAAAATTCACCCTCGAATTTGACAGGGAAGAAGTCTCATCATCATCAGAATTATCACCACGAAATGACACCAGATGCTTGACATTAAACACGTCGGATGTGCGAATATGACTTGGCAGCTTTAAACGATAAGCATTTGGATTAATCTTCTCAATGACCTCCAATGGACCAATCTTCTTGGCAGTAAGCTTGTTGTATTCATGAGCAGGGATACGATCTTTTGTCAACACCGCCCAAACAAAGTCACCTACCTCAAATTCAACATGTCGACGCTTAAGATCCGCATCATGCTTATATTTATTAACAGCACTCGCAATCGATCATGAGCTCGTGAGTGAATCGTCAGAATCGTTGAACAAAGTCCTCAGCCTTACCATGCATTTTAACAGAAGTAGAAACTGGGGCCAAGTCAAGGGGACCACGAGGAACGAGACCATACACTACCTGAAATGGGCTAAAACCTGTACTCCGGTTGACAGCATGATTATGAGCAAATTCTGTCTGACACAACTTCTGATCCCAAGACTTGATGTGATCACCAACCAAACAACGTAGTAAATCACCCAATGAGCGATTAACAACCTCTGTCTGTCCATATGTCTGAGGGTGATATGCACTGCTGAAGTCCAACTTTGTATTGACCGAGCGCCACAAACTGCGCCAGTGACTGAGGAAACGAGTATCTAGATCAGACACAATAGATGTAGGCAGTCCATGCAAGCGATATACCTCACGAAAGTACAGTAAAGCCACATTGACAGCATCCGTAGTTTTCTTGCAGGGGATGAAGTGAACCATCTTTGAGAACCGATCAACTACGACAAAGATAGAGTCAAAACCACGCTGAGTCCTGGGAAGCCCCACAACGAAATCCATGCTAACGTCTGTCCAAGGCTGGGTTGGGATAGGAAGGGGCATATACAAACCAGCATTTGTTGCCTTGCCTTTAGCCAAATGACAAGTCCGACAACGCTCCACAAACTTACCGACATCCTTGCGTAAAGATGGCCAAAAGTAAGAAGCAGCAACAAGCTGCAATGTTCTGTCACGACCCACGTGGCCTTCATTGTGCAATTCTTGAACAATCTTCAACCTCAAACTGCCTTCTGGAATACATAACTGGTTGCCATGAAAAAGGAAACCGTCAACCCATGCAAACTCCGACTGTACACCTTCCTACAACTTCCGAATAACATGGGAGAAATATGGATCAGTAGTATATAAGTCACAAAGACCATCAAAACCGGAAACCTCCACTCACATTTCTGTCAGGAGAGTTTGGCGCCTACTCAATGCATCTGCCACCTTGTTAAGGGCACCTACTTTGTGCTTAATCACAAAAGTAAACTGCTGCAAGTAAGCAATCCAAGAGGCATGTCTAGCAGATACCTTATCTTGAGTACCAAGGTGCTTGAGGGCATCATGATCGGTATACAAAATAAACTCCTTCTGGAACAGATAGTGACGCCAATGTCGAACTGCCTGGACTATTGCATAAAACTCCACATCATAAGTACTGTATCGCGACTTCGGACTAGAAAGCTTCTCACTGAAGTATGCAATGGGGCGGTTGTTTTGACTCAGTCACCACCAATACCTACCTTCGAAGCATCACAATGTAGCTCAAACAGCTGGGTAAAGTCGGGCAACACCAAAACTAGAGCGGTAGTCAACTTCTGCTTAATCAACTGAAGAGATGCCTCTGCTTCGGGGGTCCATTGAAACTTTCCATCCTTCATACAATTTGTAATAGGTGCCATGATACTGCTAAAATGTGGTATAAACCTGCGATAAAATGAAGCAAGGCCATGATCAGTTGCAGGCTTATTGCCTCCACCTTGGATGTGTCAACCGCTAACCCCTCCTTTGACACCACATAACCAAGGAATACAACACGATCAGTCAAGAACGAACACTTTTGCACTGTAGCATAAAAGTGATCCCTGCGAAGAACTGAAAGAACTTCTTGAAGGTGTTGGATATGATCATCATCGGTAGCACTATAAACCAGAATATCATCAAAGTAGACGACAACAAATTTACCGATGAATGGATGAAGAGCCTGATTCATGATCCGCATAAATGTACTAGGTGCATTTGAGAGGCCAAAAGGCATGACCCACCATTCGTACAACCCTTCTCTCGTCTTAAATGCTGTTTTCCACTCATCTCCAGGTCTGATCCGAATCTGATGGTACCCACTCTTCAAGTCAAGCTTGCTGAACACGCAAGCACCAGTAAGCTGGTCTAACAGATCATCCAGGAGAGAAATAGGAAAACGGTAACGCACCGTAATCTTATTGATCACCCTACTATCCACGCACATGCGCTACGTCCCATCCTTCTTCGGCGTAAGGAGAGCAGGAACATCACAAGGACTAAGACTCTCCCTCAGAAGCTCCTCCACTTGTCTGCGCAACTCTTCATGTTCAGTGGGGCTCATCCTGTAATGCGCCCGGTTAGGCAGAGAAGCATCAGGCACCAAGTCAATCTGATGCTGAATATCCCGCAGTGGTGGCAACCCATCTGGAAGCTCTCCTGGGAAGACCTCATGAAACTCCTTTAGCAATGGCTGAACCCTACAAGGAACCTCTTGCTAGCTGTCAATTGACTTTCCCACCAGCACATACACGACCCCAGACTCCTCCATCTCTGTTTCAAACTTTGCTCTAGTCAGTAAATTGGCGCTGTCTCCAACTGTTTTCACTGAACCCTTATCCGGTAGTAACACAATCTTCTTACCCCCAAACAGAAAGCTGTACGTGTTGGTATACCCATCATGCAGCGAATGGCGGTCAAACTGCCACGGTCTCCCTAACAGCAAGTGGCACGCATCCATCTCTACGACATCACATAATACATGATCTTTGTAGGTAGGCCCAATGGAGAAACTGATTCGAGCACGCTGAGACACCTCTACATCGTTACCCCTCTTCAGCCAAGCTAATTTATACGGTTTGGGATGCTTCTCAGTCTGCAAACCCAGCTTCTTAACGACCTCTTCAGCCACCACATTTTCACAACTACCAGAATCAATAACAAATCTACATATCTTACCCCCAACAGTACACGTCGACTGAAAGATATTATTACGCAGCCAGTCAGTGTTATTCTCCAGGGGAGTCAGAAAGCTCCGCCTCACCACCAACGCTTGACCCACATCACCAACTACAAACTCTTCCTCCTCTCCGACTTCCTCGGTGTCATCATGGTCAAATACAGGTGGACCTTCATAATCGTCATACCTCTCATCAACAAAGAGTCCTCTGCGCGGATTCTTGGGACATTCAGATTGTCTATGACCTGTACCACCACATGCAAAACAACGAATACCACCTCCAGGACGCGCTGGCTGTTGAACAGGGTTAGGTCTAGGAGGGCCAGGTTGAGTAGGATTACCAGGACGTGTCATCTGCTGCTGTAAATTATTGGAAGAACTGCCTGCAGAAAAAGGAACTGTATTTCTCCTGGCCTGCTGTTTCTCTATCTGTAATGCCCTCTGATATGCCTCAGAAACTGTCACAGGATCAAACATATTCAGAGTGTCTTGTATTTGGGGACGAAGACCACCCACATATCGCGACACCAACTGCTCCTATGTCTCCATCACCTCATTCCTCGTAATCAACATATAAAATTCTGTTGTACAGTCACTAACCGTTTTGACGCCTTGACGCAGATTCTGCAGTTGCTGGTACATGGTCCGAACATAGTTGTAGGGCAGAAATTGCTTCTTCATATGCTTCTTCAATTTATCCCACGATATAAACTTGGACTTCCCTAACCTGGATCGCGTCACTTTAGTCTATTGCCACCACGCTGCTGCTCGTCCACGAAATCTCGTCGCAACGAGAGGTACACATTTATCAGCAGGAACCTCCTTAAATTCCAAGATCTTCTCCACTGCAGTCACCCAATCCAAGAACTCTTCTGGACTTAATCCACCATGGAACTCAGGAATATCAACCTTGAATCCTGATTCCCAACGTCTGTTCTCATCCTGACCACCCCCTTCCGTCGAACTGGCAGATCTATTGGATGCTCAGGTTGTGCAAACGGATTCTCATCATCAGAATCCTCAACCGGCGGGGCCACCGGCGCATGATGTTGCGGCATGAGTGCTGCAAATTGCTGTGTCAGCAACTCCACTTGTTGAAGCAGCTGTGTGATTTCATCACGTCTATGTACCTCTTCTACTGGGACTTCACGAGCTTCTGGACGTCTCCTGGCGGCATGGTGAAGGAACGACTTCGGCTCTGATACCAACTGACGTAGCGGAAGATTATAGGAAAGATGAACAACCTCACAAATATGAGATAAACTCACGAAAGTTTTTATTCAATTCAATAATGTCTGCCTCGAAGGGATTACAATAGTTTAAATAGCAAAACCCTAGCAAATTTCGGAAAATAAATAATAAAAATAAAAAAACGATATTTTTCCATAAATGGAAAAATTCGATATTCTAACTTAAATAGAAACTCCTAATATTCAGGATCGTCCTCCAACAAACGGAATCAAAATCCGAATTTTATTGAATGAGATATTACCAAAATAAAAATTACCATAAACGGCAAAAACACGTAATCGAGAGCCTAAAGGATGGAATCTGTCCGAAATCCGACGTACGTCATGGCCAAAGGCGATGAGTTGTGATCCTTGGCCCATTTCCACTCAAATTAGACTATTAATTCGTCAAAATCGGACAAACCCACAGTTATCATGAAATTATTATTTTGCCTTACGATCCTACTTCATCATAAATTCTAACTCCTTATGCACTTCATCAGCATCTAAATAAAGTGTGCAACGTATTATATGTAAAGATCAAATCCATTAGGGTTGTATTTGATGATGGTTTAAATACATATGAAAATTATATATAGAGTTATGGTCTCCAATTCATATGCAACTTCTCATTCTTTATGTCATCTCATCAACAAAAGAATTCAAGAGAAAGCATATTGAAGAGGAAAATCCAAAACCCACAATCAAGAAGAAGGATTTGAGCAATTGAATCGAAAAACAAGACAATCAAGATTATGGAGCAAGAAGCAAAATCAAGATCAAGAATTTAAGAACCAAGATAGCCAATAATCCATATTCAAGATCTGAAATCAAGATCCAGTAATAAGAAAATTATTCCCAAAGAATTAAGGTATATTTCGCATTATTAATTTTCTTGATAATTTGACAGGAGGATCTTGACAATTAAGCAATTAGGTTTTCTAATTTTATAAAGTTTAGAGTTTCATAAAGTTTCAACAAGTGGTAAACTAAATATCAATGTTGTGACCGGTCCCTTGTGATGTGGTTCGCCATTATTTAAAATTATTGATTGTCCAATACGAATTCCTATGTGAACAAGTTAATTAGATTTAAATTCTCTATTCAATTAATCCATCAACTTCTGCAATATCTGGCAACATCAATTTAATTCATGTGTTAGAACCAAAGTTTAAAAGCTGGAAAGAGAACGTTTACATCGTCCTTGGCGGCATGAATGTAGACCTTGCATTTAGGATTGAACAACATACTACTCTTATGGGACTCGGATAAGTATGATCATTCAAACTGCATAAGTCTTATGATCATGAAACATGAAATTTTAGCGGCATTCAGGGACTTGTCCGATAATGTAACTACTGCCAAGGATGAAATTGAAAAAAATGCTTTGCAAAAGGTAATAAGGCCAGAACTAGTATGCTTTTAGCAAACATAGTTTTATTAAAGTATAAGGATAAAGAAAACATAAGGGAGTACATCATTGAGATGTCTCGTCTTGTTTCAAAACTAAAAGCATTGAAGGTTGAGTTGTCTGATGACTTGCTCATGCATTTAGTTTTGATTTCTATTCTTGCACAATTCTGCTAATTTAAGGTTAGTTACAACTATTAAAAGGGAAAGTGGACTCTTAATGAGCTCATTCCAAATTGTGTATAAGAAAAAGAAAGGCAAAAGTAAGATAAATCTGGTTGTTACTTTTGTGAAAATTTGGGATACATAAAGAGAGACTGTACTAAATACCACATTGGCGTGTAAAAAAAATACACTTCTCACATTGGTTCATTATGAAATTAGTTTAGTTTCAATACCTAAACATGATGGATAAATTTCGGTACCACTACTCATATAGGTGTGTTTATGCGGGGTTGCATGAACTGTCAAAGTCAATTGATGCCAAAAGATTCATCTATGTGGGGCGATGACAAATTAATTAAATTTCAGGCTAGAAGGATTTTTAGATTATTATTAAAGACTGGTTATGATTTGAATATGAAAGAGATATTTGCGGTACCGTCTTTTTGGACAAAATTTTGTTTCTATTTCTACATTAAATAAATTGGTTTCTCTTGTTCAATTGGAAATAGTCAATTTGATATTTTTCTTAATTCAAATATTGTGGGTATCAGTTCTTTATCCGATTACGATAACATATATTTGCTTAATATGGTTGCCTCTTATAAAGAAACGTCGTATGTGAATTCACATGGTATTAAACATAAATTAACTAATGAGAATTCCTCTTTGTTGTGGCATAATCTATTAGGTTGCATCTCTCAAAAGAGAATGAAAATTCTTGTATTAGAAGAAATTCATGATTTCCTTAATTTTTCAAACTTAAATGTTTATCTTAATTATATTGAGGGAAAACAAACAAACATAAAGAAATTAGGTGCCAATAGGACTTCAAATGTCTTATAACTAATTCATACGAATATCTGTAGGTCATTCACTTCGATTTCTTAGAATTGTCAACAGTAATTTATTATATTTATAGATGATTTTTTCTCACTATAACTACCTATATCTTATCTATGAGAAATTTCAAACACAGGACATGTTCAAGGCATACAAGTCCGAGGTTTAAAAACAACTCAGATCTTACCATAGTGATGAATACTATAACAGATATGACGGATCAAGAGAAAAACGTCTAGGGCTTTTTGTTAAATTCCTAGAGGACTGTGGAATTATCCCACAGTACACCAGGAATTTCCCTAGGTTGAAACATTAAAGACTACGGTTTAAATTCTCAATAAAGTTCCTAGTAAAGCAACTCATAAGGGGTTACAAAATTTTTAAAAGATCCAGCTATTAAGTTAATTTTCGAAACGAAAAATGTCTGATTCCTTGAGGATGTAGAGTTTGTGGTGTGAGATAAGGTTATAAAGTTAAGGATTTTGTCTTCAAGGAAGAATGTGTATATATATCTTCTATTGTAATTGACAATAATCTAGACTTGGGACAAATTCTTGCTCCAGATCCTGTTCAAAAAGAAATTTCGGATCAAGACAATATTACAAAATTCTCTGTATACAATCAAGATATTGTTCCAGAAAAACAAACTCAACAACCTCAAAAACAAATGTCATTAAGGAAATCCACTATAAGAAGAAAGACAATTTTGGATGACTTTATAGTTTTTCTCCAAAAAAAATAAGGATGGCATGAATTGATGGAAGAAGAACTGATTAATCAACTTTCATCAAGCCTATAAAAGAATAATTCTAAAGAGTGGATTGATGCCATGCATAAAGAGATAAAGTTCATAAGTGAACTCATTCCATTGCCTGAAGGTTCAAATCTCATTGGTTGTAATTGGATATTTAAAACCAAAAGGGATTCGAAGGGTGATGTGGAGAGATATGAGACTCGTCTTGTTGCAAATGACTTTACTCAAAAGGAATGTATTGACTTAAAGAGATTTTTTCTCCAGTTTTTATAAAAGATTCTTTTAGGACAATTATGGCATTTGAAGCACATTTTGATTTTAAACTACATTAGATGGTTTACAAATTAAAGAAATCCATTTATGGGATTAAGCTGGTTTCCGTAATGGTATCACAAATTTCATTAAATAATTATATTATTTGATTTTAAGATGAATTCAATTGATGATTGTGTATATCACTTGTTCAGTGGGAATAAGCATATTTTTTGGTATTGTATGTCGATGATATACTGCTTGCCTGCAATGATATAAGATTATTGTATGAAACCAAGAGATTTCTGTTATGAAATTTGAAATGAAAAATCTTGGTGACGGGGATCGTTCTCAGGGTATTTTTTTATTATCATAAAAGATTTATATCGATAGGGTTCTTAAGAGATTTGGGATGCAGATACGTAAATAAGGTGATATCCCTATTGTTAAGAGAGATAAGTTTATTCTCAATTAATATCCTAATGACAAATTTAAATAAAGGAAAATACAAAAAATTCCCCGTGTTTCAGCAGTTGAGAATTTAATGTACATTTAGATTTGCATATATCCGGATATAACATTCATTGTTGGAATGCTAGGCAAATAATTAATTTTCTCTGGGATGAAAATTTGGAAAGTAGCCATTAGGTTATTCGGTATTTATAGAAAACTAAGGATTACATTATCACATTCAGGAAAATCATATCAATTTAAGATCATTGGATATTCTGATTCTAATCAAGGAATATGCTGCAAAACATTATCATTAGACTGCATATTTTGGATGGATTTGAAAGACTACTTTAGTTATTCTATGACAATAGCAATCTTGTATTCCAACATGAGCCTAATGATTTCAAAGTGTATAGACATTAAATTCCTAGTTGTCAAAGAAAGAATTCAAAGTGGTAAGATTTTTATAAAGCATATTAGGACAAAATCGATAATAATGGATCCATTTAATAAATGACTACCACTCAAGATCTTTTATGAGCATAATACTCACATAGATGTTGCATCTTTTGATGATATGTCGTTTAATGTTTGTATTCGGATGTTGTCTGTTTTAGAAACATAATTTTTATCTATGGATATTCGGTTTATTTCAGAAATAAAGTATTCAATTTAGTTTCACTCTGATTAAAATTTATGGTTGATCTCAATAAAGAATAAGGTGTGACCAGTTGGAAATATGAATGTTTGGATCACATTACATGTAATTTTCATGTTACACATCCACACTTGATCTGTCATTTGATTGTGTTGATATACGTGACCATTGAGGGTTTAGTTATACACATTTATAAGGTAACACATGTGACCCAAGTGCGAGATTGTTAGGTTTATTAATTTGTCATCGTGGGCCTACATATGTAATTAATTGTGTATAAAGCTATCCTAAAGTAAAGTCCAATTAAGGTGATCTAATAAAGAATTAAATTGTCGGGCTTGGGGCATCTAAATAAAGTGTGTGCTGGATTATATGTGTAGAGACCGGATCCATTAGGCTTCTATTTGACGATGAACCAAATACATATGGAAACTATATATAGGGTTATGGTCCCCAATTCATATACAACTTCTCATTCTTTGTGTCATCTCATCAAAATAAGAATATAAGAGAAAGCATATTGAAGAGAAAGATCCAAAACCCACAATTAAGAAGAAGAATTTGAGCAATTAAATCGAAAAACAAGATAATCAAGATTATGGAAAAATGAGCAAAATCAAGATCAAGAACTCAAAAACCACAAGAGTTAACAATCCAAATTCAAGATCTGGAATCAAGATCCAATAATAAGAAAATCATTCTCAAAGAATTAAGGTATTGTTCCGCATTATTAATTTTCTTGATAATTTTATATGAAGGATTTTTGCAATTAAGCAATTAGGTTTTCTAATTTTATAAAATTTAAAGTTTCAACATATCCTGCCTTAGCCTCAAATTCATATCAATGAGATCTCACAAACCAATGTATGCATCATCTGTTGTGATGATTAAGCCCCTGTTTCGTAGACATTAAAATTAGATTTTTAGTAGATTTTAATAAAAATTGATGAAATGTATGGTTGAAAAGTTGTGTGTTCTATGAATGTGTGGTTAAAATTAATTGTTAACTTTGACCTAAGATTTTAATACAAACCAAACAGGGGCTAAATATCGGAACTGAGATGCTGTTTTCCCTTTAGTTTGGATAAAATCTGAGGGAAAACTTTATATCTTCGTAAGGAACATTAAAATAATCTTTAAAATATATACTTGAGGATACTTGTCACCATTGGCCTATTTTTAGATCGAGAAATGTCTTCTTGATAAAACCCATCATCCATGTGCTCAACTTCGAGCGCATGATTTGAAATATTAGCCTCATGATTATCATATACACCATCGCTGCAGGCTTGGTGGGCAAGATTTAAATCCTTCAATAGTTGGTGACATCGTTCTTGCAAAACCAATTCAAAATAATAATAGTTAAGATTATGTAGTTCAGACCCAGAATGTTATTATGGAGTCAGATCTCCTATGAGGTTGTCTTTATTTAGTTTGTGCTAGCATGTCTCGTATTAATGTATGGATGATGAAGGAATATGGAGTGTAGAAATCCAGGACTAAATTGATACATTGTTTCCCATAGATTGAGCATGATTATATTTTCAAGCCATTGGCTTATTCGGAGGATAGAAAACTTGTTCTCTAATATTATAATGTGAAAGGACTTGTTTGTTACAATTTGAGAAGAAAAATTATCAATAATGTACTGATGTTTGTTGGTTATGCTAAATGATTCCAGCTTATTCTATCTTTATTTACATGTTTTGTACTGATGTTGCATGGCAATAAATAATAATGGATATGTTAACTATGCATAAGAGCTTAACGTCTTATTAATTGTGGAACATAACATTTTTCTTCTTTATCTTGAGCAATTGTTATGATGTCTCTGGAGCTTACTTCTCTTGGAATCTAGTTTTGTTAAAATTTATTAAAAAGTTGTGAAGTTTTATGAATGCATGGGTCTTTTCCTCTATGAGTTATAATTTTTTTGTTGAGTTCCAAAGTATTTTGTGTATCTTTCTTATTTCATATATGCAGATCATCTATTTTAAATGATTTTCATTTGCATCCATATGACTCACTCTTCTATTCATTTTCTGTTGACCTTTTACTTTTATAGTTGTTATCATTCCGATCAAGTGAGAGAAAAAGTTCAATGAAAAAGATTCAAAAACTATATGAGAGCTTAATGAGTAGATTCAGCAGGAGAGCAATGGAATATGCACATTTCTCTAATGAATAAATGCAATATTACATAATCATAAACATCTTTTAAGATTCAATCAGCCCATTTAAAAATAAGTGTGACACCTAGACCTTTATTAGATCCATACATGTCTTCTTGATGCAATCGTTCGTCTGTATCCTCATCTTCCAACTTGAAGTTAAAAATATTAGACTCACGATATCCGTAATCGCTGGATGCAGATCTCCTACTACCACCCATTTAGGTCTCTCTTGACTTGCTTTATCCTCTAGAATGTGGCATCCTGCAGCAAAACCTATGCGAAAAAACAGTAATCAAAATATGTAGGAACATAGATTAAGTACTATAGTGCTGAATAAATAAAATATCTCGTGAAGTTAAAAAGAACATCAAAAGCATAAAAAATAGGGATACTTATTAGCGTACATATTCATCATTGTCATTTTCACTTGGATTCGATGTAAAGCTATTATTGTCATTTTCTACCTCGAAAACTTTTGGAACTTTTGGTATGTCATCTTTTTCTTGTGCACTTTCTTATGTATTAAACATGTGAGAGTTCATAATGTTACTAGGCTCCTCCACTTCTACTTTTACTTGAACTACATTTCATGATCCAACTCCAGAGATATCGAAAGTGGTTGTATCTATCTTTTGGAAACTGAAGCTCAATCAATGTGTTGCAATCTTCATTTTTTGATATGACTCATCGAATACCAATGACACATCGAGCTTTTGTTTTCACACTGCCCAGGAATCATATCTATCTCTGAAATTTGAAGGAAGCTTCGTGTAGTATACTTGTTGGGCTTGTGCAAAAATGTCGTTTCTCACTACTATTTCTTATGATTAATCTCAACAAGGTTAAATCATGATGCACATGAATTCTATTCTCATTATCGAGCCAGTCACATTTAAGTAAGACAACCCTATTTATGGTCCAAAATATTCAATTTTCCAAACTTCAAGTAATAAACCATAGTATTCTCACTCATAATCATTATAACAACTTCCAAGAACGCATACTCCACTATTAATAGTCGTTTCTATACAAGCCATATGTATGACAAATTTCGTGTATTAATATACATAAATTATTACAAATCGTATTTATGAAAAGTACAAGTTGATGTTGATTTTCTTGTGACTACAAAACTGTAAAATCATCTGATTAATGACATGAGAGTTTGAAAATGAGAAGCCACGTGGCTCTGATCCTGGACTTCAAGATTCGTTGGAAATTTGACTTATAGAAAATTTGGCTTGTTTGACGCTTAGACTTCGAGACTTGGATTTGAACTTGAGATTTGAACTTGAATTTGCTTTAATTTGAAGAAGAATTTAATCTTCTAGACTTGTTTTGATCTTCCTTGAATTTGCAAAATATTTTGATCTTTTTGATGCTTTATGAACTTAGACTTGAGAAAGTCTATTCTCTTCTTTCAATTTTGAAATTTCTTGTGCACTTATGATTTTTCGTGTGCACCTTTCACTTGTCATTTTTCATTTATCATTTTTCATGGACCTTTGTCCTATTTATAGAGAAAGATGTAATAACTTTGTAATCAACCTTGATTTGATTTGATTTGTTTTATTTTATTTATTGGATTTTGAAAGTAGGGTGGACTTTCAATGTAGGATGGGCTTCTTTAAGTGGGCTTTAGTAGATTCAATTTTAATGGATTTAATAGAGCTAATTATTCAAAATTGACAAAATTCATTAATTATTTTATTTATTTATTTTTGATATCTACAAATGCCCTCTTCATGATTTATTTATTTATTATGAAAATAAATGGATAGATATATCCTTTTTAAATTTGAAATTTTAATTTTGATATAATCCCATAACTAATTAGATATAGAATAGAATTTGTATCCTTGAGTATAAGTTGAGTTTGAGTGAAATTCCTTTTATATTCAACATACACCTATTTATATGCACAAATCGGGAGTTTTGAAATAAGTAGGTTGATGTTTAGGTTTGAAGACAAAGGCAAAAAGATTCCCAGCAAAATAGTTAAAACTGTATTCATCTGTTGACTTTTCTTTGATTTGACCCTTTTCTTTATTTATTTTTTCTTTCTAGTATTACAAAGATACAATTGTCAGAAGTTTGGCATGAACCGTGTTACTTGTCCCCGGATTAAATCCCGAGTAAAACTAGGGGCGCCAAATGGAGAGGGGTTTGTTAGGGGGGCACCAAATGGTTTGACACATGATTTAATCCCGGGACAACCAGTAAAAGCCGTTTGGCATTAGTTCTATTTGTCATTCTTTATTTTATTATTTTTTTTATTAGTTAATTGTATATTATGTCATTGTTTGGTGGAGATTAAAATTACATTTTTGGTAAATTTTGATAAAAATTGATAAAATATGTGATTGAAAAATTGTAAAATTAATAAAATATGTGATTAATATTAATTATTTAACTTTAATTTAAATTAAAATCAGATTTTAATCAATACTAAACATGACCATATACATAGAATGCATATATGCCTATTGAAAAAGAAATTTACAACCATCTATACAATATTATGCATTATATGGGTGTTATGATTACATTTATGTACACTGATGTGTGAACTTGTGTGTCAGTGTGTGTAAAAGTTAGTGGGTTGGGTGTAATGACTGTTAGTGCATGTTTATGTGTTATTATTACTTTACTTTTATTTTTTTATATTCTTGGATTCTAGTTTCTATCAATTGCAGAAACCAAAAATAATTGGTTTAATATGGTTGCAGAGGCCAAAGTTTTAATTATATTTATGTATGTGTGTGTGAATTAGTTTATACTTTGTTTTACATGATAAAAATTCAGACTAATATTTTTTTTCTCCTCTTTTTGTCCTTTCAGGAATCTAGCCTTTTGAAGCAACTCAAAAATTTTGAGGTGCAAGAGATTTTCTTGTGAAGTGTTTAAATTTTCGTGCTACAGATATTTTAGAAGTTCGAAAGATATTTACTTGGGAACATGATAAAAAATTTAAGGACCAATGTTCGACATTTTTAGTAGTCCAAGACATTTTATGTTGAGGATCAAGGACCGCACCTTTAACAGTCCAAGACATTTTATGTTGAGAACCAAGGACCATCACTTTTAATAGTCCAAGGCATCTTATATTGAGGATCAAAGACTGACACATTTAACAGTCCAAAATATTTTATGTTGAGGATTAAAGATCGATACCTTTAGCAGTCTAAAGCATTTTATGTTGAAAATCAATAATCTGACGCATTACAATCCAAGACATCTTATGTTGAGGACAAAGGACCGGTACCTTTAATAGTCCAAGGCATTTTATGTTGAGGGCTAAGGACCAACGACACCTTTCACAGATCTTATTTTAAGGACAGAGGATCGCATCTTTAATAGTCCAAAGCATCTTGTGTTGAGGACCAATGATCGACACGTTTCACAATCTAAGACATCTTGTGTTGAGGACCAAGATCAACACCTTTCACATTCCAAGGTATCTTATATTGAGGATCAAGGATCAACACCTTTAACAGTCCAAGGTATCTTATATTGAGGACTAGGGATTGGCACCTCTAACTGTCCAAGGCATCTTGTATTGAGGACCAAGGATCAGCACCTTTCACGGTCCAAGGCATCTTATGTTGAGGACTAAGGATCAACACCTTTCACAATCCAAGGTATCTTATATTCGAATCGAGGATCGGCACCTTTAACAATCCAAAACATTTTTATGTTGAGAACAGAGGACTGGCACCTTTCACAGTACAAGACATTTTATGATGAGGAATGCTTTACATCAAATGTCATCAACGCAGAGAATGAAAATTAGGCGAAGAATATATCAAGAGAGAGTTCAAAGAAGTAGAAACTATCTCAAGACTCAACAATATTCTTTCTAATACAAGTCTAGCGGAGTCTTTCACTCTTTCTTTCTACTATTAAATGGTTTTAATTGTGGCATACATTGATCCAAAAGCGTACAAAGGCAAAGTTTTAGCATACATTGAATCTACTAATCCACAAACTGTATGACCAACATCACATTTGACGATGAAGATTTGCAACTCGGTTCTTGTTTGCATAATAGATCATTATATGTTAGTGGTTATATTTGAGAATACAAGATAAATCGCATGATGATTGATTGTGGGTCTACCATGAATATTATGTCAATCAAGACAATGAAAAGGATTGAAATAAATGTTGGTGATTTGTATAGGAGTAAAATCATGATTAAAGGATTAAACAGGGAGCCTTTCGCATGATTCACCTAAAGATGCAAATTGGGGAGTTAATTTTCCCAGGTCTATTATGATGTCATGGAGGCTAAAACGTCCTATGAGCTACTTCTCGAACTTGTTTGGCTTCATGAAACTGGAGTGGTACTTTCAACTTACCATCAATGTTTCAAATATAGCCGAAATTGAGAAGTCAAATATGTGGTAAGTGAGTCCAAACCATTCCTCAAAGAAGAATCTCATTTGGCTAGTGCCAAGTTTTACAAAGAGGATGAAGAAAGTCATTCTACAGCATTGTCCATGTCCAAATTCTAAATTGAAGGAGAACTATGATCGCACATCTATTGTTGTTCTACCCATCATCTTATTATAGGTAAATCAAAATTTATGTGTGAAGGATTCTCTAAGGGCAAACAACCTCAAATAGAACCAACAAATGTTAAAGCATTAAGAAAAGAGTTAACTATTCTAATACCTAATCTTTCTACCGCATCAACTCATGGCAGCTCCGGGAGAACGTAAGTCCATCTCGAAAGCTTCGACATTTATTCTAAACATATCAAAACTCTATATTTCTAGTTCTTCCAAACGATATGCTGAGTATTAAAGGAGTCGAATAGTCGAAATAAACTTTCAAAAGATATTACAATCCTCAAGTCAAAAGGCTATTTGAGAACGCTATATTTGGGGCCTCATAAATTAGGCGACCTATGATTTTCTTCCGGTGTTATTTCTTCATTAAGTTAAACTTCCATACCCCAATGTTGGTCTTATAAGAGGCATAAAAGGAGATATTTTACCTATTTTGTTTGACATTTGATATTTCTCTTTCTTTCTTGTAAAGGTAGACCAGCCATCACCAACGTCATATTTGGACTCTAACTCAGAATCCTAAACATCCAAGTCATTTGTCATAATTTCGTAAAAATGTTGGACTTGTGGTTTAAGCATCCCTAAATAGATGTATATAATGGTGACTTCTTTGTCACCTCGATCTCTACCAGAATAACTCATTTCTGAAAGTTGATGTCCAAACTCAGCTACCTTGATCGAAAACTTACTGGCATCGCACATAAGAGAGAATGAATGTTCTTCCTTTGTAATGGAAATTGGATAAAATGATCCAAATGAAACCATCAAGCAAGCAATTGTTGGATTTTCTCACATTTCAAGTTTAATCTTATTTTCTTTGTCTAACCGAACAATAAGATCTTTCAGGATGTAACATCTCTTCATTGGGTGACTAATAATTTTTTGAAATTTATAGTATTTGGGATGATCGGTCTTACAAGCTTCCTTAGGTCTTTTGGGTACTGGAAGCTTAATTATCTTCTACTCATGGAGTTGATCTAGGATTCCAGATACTTCAAAATCTGAGAATGAGTACTCATTCTCTTCAAGTTCTTTCAGAGTCAGATGACCTTGATTTTGGACTTGTCCTTTGTTACATTTGAACTTCAGCTTTAGCTTTGGATTTGAACATGACCTTTGGAAGACTATCTTTACGGGGTAGAAGAGACTATCATGGCTTCTTTGGAATTACCTATCTTGGCATCCTTCTTTATTTCTTTGTTAGGATATTTTTTGTCACGTGGATCACTTCACAAGTAACTTCTATGATTCGCAATATGGAGTTCCAAATTGTGAACACATGTGGTCTACTCTTCAAAAGAGTGGGACATATTTGCTTGAAGATTATAGAGTAATCTCTAATGCATACCTTACACACACATGTCGATAGAAGATGCTTTGTTATTGTGTTCTTTACAGTTAAGTACAAGGTTTCTTCAGTGTTCAATATATTCAATGACCGGCTCTTCTTTGCTTTACTTTGTTCGGGCAAGTTCTGGAAGACTAATTGTCGATTGGATACTATAGAAGTGTGTTACAAACTCCTGTTCAAGTTGATCCCAACTATCAATTGATCCAACCTTCAAGTCTATATACCATTCAAACGCGACACCTTTGAAAGATTGTACGAGCTGCTTCACTATGGTATCATTGTACATGCCAGCATTAGTACACTTTTCAATTAAATGAGCAACGTATCATCATCATCTTGATTATATTTCTTTCTTCTCGGTTTTCACTAGTCACTACTAAATTTTTTAATCCTACTATATTATGGATTCTCGCGATTCTTCTTCTCAAAATCCTATTTTCAATGATAGTTGCTCTCCATATGGGCCAAACCGGAAAAATTCTATATTTTTATAATTTTATTTATACAATCATACGGGCCAAACCGGAACGAACCGCGACCCGTGACCCGCATGGGCTCGACCCGGATGGGTCAGCGGGCGGGCCTGGGTTGTAGTCCAAAATTATGGGCCGACCCGTAACCGGCCCGGAACCCGCAGCGGGCGGGCTTTTTTTCACGCGGGCCGTTATCGGGCTCACATGTTGGCGGGCCGACCCGGCCCGGACCACCCGGATTGACACCTCTAGATCCAACAGAGAGTTGAGTAGTGTCATGCAACACATTTTGCACCATGGTCTGATCATGCATATCTTGTTTCTATTGGTGTTCTTTGACTTTCGGTTATTTAGTTTGTACCTGCATTTTCTCGATTATCTTCTGCCAACGGATTTTACAACTGCAACATGTGCATGAATGCAACAATTTGTGCATCAGCATCATTTAGTGACTTCGTAACCTTTCAATGGCTAAAGTTATTTGTCAGATTCGGTCATCAGAGCTCGACGTCACTTTCATAACCATCATCGGCTCGAATGATTCTTTAGATGAAGTATATTCTCCCCACTTTCGTGGAGGATTGGCATGAGAAGATCCAAACATGGATCTGCCACTAGAGATGGAACCAGAATGATGGCTTTTCGCCAAACTCTTGGTCTTTTCTATTGAACGAGAGCCAACTTCTTGTAAGCAAATTTCATTTTTCCTTTGTTGGAGAACTTCCTTAACGGTGAGACCAGATAAGTTTTCCTAATCTTTATTTGTGCTTTGGTTAGATGGAAGAGTTCAGCAAGTGTCTCTTCAAGACGGGTCACAAATTTTATTCACGTTTTCACTTGTCATTGTTGATGAAGTGATTTAAAGTCTGAAAATTTCGAGATCAAAAGATGAGAGGATAAAAAGTTTTCACCGGGCATGCCAAGAAATTTGTACGAAAAATTCGTAGGATAATAAGTCTTCTGGACTTGTATTTTTTTCCATTTGCACCTTTCCCTTGTCATTTTTCATGGACATTTGGTCCTATTTATAGATAAAGTTGTTACAACTTTGTAATCACCCATGATTTGAATCGATTTGATTTATTTGATTTATTGTATTCGTAGGGTGGACTTATAATATAGGAGGCGCTTCTTTAAGTGGGATTTAGTATATTTAATTTAATGGATTTAATTGGGCTAATTATTCAAAATTGACCCAGTCCAATAATTTATTTATTTTTTGTCTACACATATTACAAATTAAAGAATTTAAAACCATTCAAAGTGTATCCATTGTAACAGTTCACTTTACGAGAAGGACTCATAGCGATGTTCTTTACTTGAGAGTCAACCAAGTTCTTTTAAACCAAAACCTAAGAAAATAAAATGTGATCACTAATATCTTCGGTAAATTATATGTTTAGCATTGAAAGTCTTACATTTTGTTTTAGCCTATGGGAAAAACTATTATCACGTAATTGATCACGTAATTGTTAAGGAGTTTAATACTTTTCTATTTATTGGTCACTAGATGATTAGATTTATGATTCCTATTGACATTTGGAAAAAAGAACAGGAATTTAGCACAAGTAGCAATTATTGTAAAATCCTATATACATTAGAAATAATTATCTATGTTTTGCATGATCCAATTCAATGTTTTTTTTTTTATTTAATGCATCTACATATGTTCTCATTTGGGATAGGAATATTCCAGGTCATATGCGATGATGTGTTTAGTTCTATTTGGAAATATTATTAAATAAGATCGCAACACTGATCTTCAAGTACAAATAAATTTTGTCAAGTCATAAGATTAATATTATGATGAAAGAATATAGGGGATTCAGGATCCTAATATTTACAATTACTTGATTTTCATAAACCATTCCCTACCATTTAATTAGTTTATTAGTTAATTAATTTTAGGTTGTTGGTATAAATGATCCATCTCATTTCAATTGTGTTATACTCGGTTAGAATTAGGTTAATTAAAAACTAGATTAGATACTTCATGTTCTTGGGATCTATACTCGAATTCATGTCCTCTTTATTACTTATTTATGATAGCATTCACTTACGAGATTAAAATTAAAATAAAAACAACCACTAGATATATAAATTGAAGTGATTATCAACATAGTGATCGCATTCTGATTATTAATAATGGGGCAGGACATCGTCATACATAGTGGTCACATTCTGATTATCTATGTTTTTCTTGATCCAATAGAGGGAGTGGCATTATCAATGTTGTAAAATAAATAAGATACCAGAATAACTCTGATACCAATGTTGTGAAACAAACTACCGGATTGAGATGTTGAAGTGACATGGCAAATAATAATGAAGTATATGATCAAGTAAAAAAATAATAAAGACAAGAATATGACAGAGAAATTAAGAGATTTTATTGACTCAATAATAATAGAGAACAGAAAAATTATAATATATCATATAATTCTAGTAATTTATTTTCTCACACCATAAAATTGTATAGAAGAATCTACTATTTATAAGGAACATGTAGGGGATGTCCAAACTCTCCTAGTAAAGTTATTGATGAAGTAGGATACCAAACAATCGAGTCCAAAACAAATTACAACTCTCAATGGGTTTCCAAAATAAAATTTCAACTTGACATAGGACTCCAATAATATTCCAAATTGAATTCTTTTTTATATGCACTTCAATTAGAATTTTTCAATTACTTCAATAAGGAATTTGAGTCACACCCAAATTCTAACAATCTTTACCTTGACACGAATTCTACCAATGAATGAACTAGCTTCTTCAACAATTAAAAAAAAAAAAAATTCTCCAACAAAACACAATATTTTACATATTCCAATGAATCCAAGCACTACTCTGCAGAATTACCTCAGATTCTCAAAAAATCATAATGATTTTACCAAAATGGATTGTAACACACCCCAAAACAGAATCAAATCTAAATGCTTTTAAAGAAGGCCCCTTGCTAGATTATACACCTTCTACTCCACTTAATGGATGCTAAACAAAATCAGCATCCACATACCTTTTTCCACTAGGTCCGTCTCTAACAATTGAATAAAATGGCACCACAAGTGAATGTGGCAAAGCCGCATTATCCATATCTCCTGAACTCCACTGAACTGTATTCTTCAAATCTGATCATTTATGAACTCCTAATGGTATTGTACCAAACTGATTGTTAACCACGGTATTGAACTTGTGCTGATTGACTCTTCTAAATTTTGGACGACCCTGTAAGATGTATAACTGAGACCTTTTCTGTCCCTTCAATATGACTTGGGCACCCTTACAAACCTTCAAAACTCCACCTCCACCAAAAACTCATAACCTTTTGAATTAAGGATAGACAACGAGATGAGATTTTTCTTCAAATTTGGAACATGTCAAATTTGGCCAAGTGTTCTAATTGTCACATCCAAAAGCTTCAATCTGACTGTACCAATTCCAGCAACCGGACAAGATGCGTTGTTTCTCATAATCATGACATATTTGGAAATAGTTTTATATAGCAAACAAGTCCTTATTAGGACACATATGAAACACACATGCTGAATAAAGAATCCAATCATCTTCCGATTTAGACTCAATGTCAGAAATAGCTAAGAAATTTCCATCACTTACAATGTTCTTTGTGAGGTCTGCTTCGCCTGAAGTATCTGAATATTTACTTATAGACATCCTTTCTTTATTCTGTAATTTGTAGAAATCCTTTTTAAGTGCAACTTCTTCTTACAGTAGTTACAAATTTGATTACTGAACTTAAATTTCGATCTGACCCTTCCAGAACCGCCATGAGCAACCAGGCTTTCTCCATCTCTGGCCTCAGAAACCAGATGTTTTATCTTCTCTTTTGAATATAAAGAATCATACATTTCTTCTATGGTGAGAGTATCACGACTATACAAGATCGTGTCTCTAAATGAAGAAAACGAAGCGGGTAACGAACACAATAGGATCAAGGCCAAATCTTCTTCATCATACTCTACTTCCAAAGTTTCCAAATCAGCGACGATTTCCTTAAATATAGCCAGGTGATCTTCCAATATTCCTTCATCTGCCATTCGATGAGAGTATAAATGCTACTTGAGGTTCAACTTGCTTGTCAGACTTTTAGTCAAGCACAATTGCTCCAACCTCAACCATAAAACAACTGCTGAATTCTCCTTCAAAACGTCCTAAAGAATAGTATTTGATAGATGAAGATGAATGTGATAAACTGTCTTCTTATCCTTCCGTAATTTCTCCTCCGCGGTCAAAGTTGCGGCCATCCTGTCAATTCCCAGTAACTTATCATCCAAATCCAGTTGTGCGAGTACTACACGTATCTTAATCGTCATAGTGAAAATCTAGTGCTCCAATCCAAAAGCGGAATGTCATACTTCATGGAAGTCATCACGACTAAAAATCTCGAACAAATCAAACATTGCTCTCTTGAGGAACTGCTGAAACTTGTGCTCTTCCAGAACTGCAGAACCTGACGCTCTGATGCCTATTGTTGTAAAACAAACAAGATACCAGAATAGTTCTGATACCAATTGTTGTGAAACAAACTACCAGATTGAGATGTTGAAGTTATATTGAAAATAATAATGAAATATATGATCAAGTAAAAGAATAATAAATATAAGAATATGATAGAGGAATTAAGAGATTTTATTGACTCGAGAATAATGGAGAAGAAAAAAAATTACAATAGATCCTATAATTCTAGTAATCTATTTTATCACACCATAAAATTGTATAGAAGAGCCTAATATTTATAGAGAACATGTAGGAGATGTCCAAACCCTCCTAGTAAAATTATTGATGAAGTAGGATAGGAGATGTCCAAACCCTCCTAGTAAGATTATTGATGAAGTAGGATACCAAAAAATGTAGGAGATGTCCAAACACTAACTAAAAGACATTCACTAGTATCAACAATTTTTCTCCAAATGCACAAGGAATTTCCTAGAAATTACACACTGCAGATGATTTGCTTTGCCATCCCCAACTAATGTTCAAATACCTAGAAGAGGATGAAAAGTGTAATGAATATAAGGATTAATTGGACAAAAAGGAATCTTGGGATAAAGAAGAAGAAATTAGATGCACTGTGAATTGAATCCGTAAATTGAGGAGGATAATTAGGCCTTTTCAAGTGCATGGTGATAAGTATAAGTAGCATTTGGGAGTGATTGAAATAAATTTAATACATAACTATGCTTGTTAATTGATTGTTTTAGGAGAAAACCCGTTATTAGATAAGAATAGAAGAAAGAGAACAAAAATTAAGCAAAAATGATGAGTTTAACAAACTCTAGAAGTTGAGGACCAAGACACCATGTTTTGGAAGTTAAAGGACCTCAACTGTCATAATAGAGGACGCGAACCAATGAAGACCTATGCACTAAATAAAAGTAAAACACCATAATGCCCCCGTTTGGCATCCGTTTTTTTCCCATTTTTGAACAGAATTCATTTTGCAACAGGAAGAAGATTGGACACACTAGGGATGAATTTGACTTTTGTCGACTACTCATTTCAATTGAATATTACCGTTGCCTTTAATTTCCGATTTTGCCCTCTTTGAAAGTGTAAATTTGCATTTTATTGAAGGCAAATCAAACAAAAAATTGAAGGGCATTTGTGGGTGTAAATGTGTACTGCAAAGTGTTTAGCTGGCCCATGCAGACCTGCTGTTGTCGGTTAAAAATGACAAGAAAATGTACATGGGCCCACAACTGTAGCAAAATGAATTGGAAAAAAAATAGAAAAATGGATGCCAAACGAGGGCAATAATTGCAATTGTAGAGATTGAATTTATAGTGAAAGTCCCTAACCTTGTGAAACATTGCAATCACACCTAATTGTGTGATCGCAAGAGAGTCCTCGAAGGTTGCCATCCAGCCATTCTAATTTGACTCTAATTTAATTCTTATCAACTTTGGGCACGAAATTAGATCCAATCGAAGCTTTATAAATACCATTCTTCTAAAAAAAATTAAGAGAGAGAACAGAGGTTAGAGATACAATTTTGAGGCTAAATTACACATCAAAACAATTTTCCTACAATTATAAACAAGCAATTAAATATTTAAATTGTAGAAAAATTGATACCAAGAACAAGAGATCCCTTTAGGACGAGGAGAATGGGAAAGAAAAGGATTCTTCAAGCTTAACACCAACTCCATCAATATTTATCTGACAAGTCTAAAATTCATCTCTTAATGGAGAGAATGCTACAGATAAAAAATAGAAAACCTGAAAAAGCAAGTGCGTGAAACAGAAAACATGCCATTTGCCTTAATTAAGTCTCAAACACTTGTTTGAGAAATTTTACTTTTGATAAGAGATTGTTAGCCAAGTTGAGACTTGAAAACTGGAGCAATCAAAATAATTGGAGAATTCTTATTTGTTGAAGTGTTGATAAGCAATTAGTGAAATCTATTTAAAGTAGAGATGTGAGGATAAGTATAAAGATTCAACCTTAGGTCACACACTGGTAGAGAGTAAAAATCATAAGTTTGGAGTATGTGAATTTTACGAGTGATGAATGACAAATTTGACCACTAAGGGTTGGGAATAACACAACTTGTTAATTCATGAGGTCCTACATAATTCTTTACACACCATCAATTTTGTATTGGAAAAGTGAATATTGATTTTTGTAATGTAACTTTGAAGCTATTTATAGATTTAATATCATAATTTCAATTATGAGGTAAAAAGCCCGTTTATCTAACAAAAAAAAAATTGCATGTTTTTGTGTTTGTTTTAAGTTATGTCATAATTTTGTTTGAAGACAAACAAATGTTCAAATTTGAAGATTTAATAAGTGAATTACACACTTATTTAAGGCCTTAAATAATAACATTTTATAGTTTTTTTTATTAAATATCATCTAATTTGTTGTATATTGTGTTTAATAGGGAAAACTCAATGATTTCATGAAGAATTAGAAGAAACAAAGGAAAATAGAGAAAAATGGAAAAATTCAAAGTTTGGGGACTGAAATGCAATAATACAAAAGCTATGTCGGTCATTAAAATGAAGATGCGGAAGTGCCAAAGGTCAATTGGATGTGAAAAGAAGTCATCGGGATGAAAAATTATCGAAAAAGATCAAAATGCTCACATGGAAAAGTTCAGCAACCAAACTGCAAAATTGGTCTCAAAGATTACACTATGCGTGGGCATGATTCCGCATTCATACATGGGTACAAAAGCTTTTTTGAGCATCAAAGGCTTAATCAAGTCTACAATAAGTGGCATAGTTTATACCATGCGTGGGCATGGTTCCTCTTTTTTTTTTTTTTTTTTGTAATAATGAAATGCAATCTTTTTACATTCTATACATTGGGAGGCACGCCCAAAACAAGCTTAACCTAGTTTTTATCATACTTTGAGCATAACAGAGAGAATTTACATTGAAGAAAAGAGATATCAAAGCTTGTGTCAAATATTAAAGTGAAGATTTTGAGTTTTCAAGTTCTTCTACGTATTCATTGTCTCGATGATGTTATTTCTATTTCTTGTGTAATTTTCATATGCCAATGCTAGGCTATAATATTATGTATTAGATGGATGATGAACACTTTCGAGTTATATTTCTAATTCAAGATTTATCGTATTTTAATTATTTCTTGTGTTTGTGATTAAATATGCATAAATATTGTGTTATTTGATTGCTTAACTACTAATTACATAATTTATTGCCTATTCATAGCGTTGAGAGACTCATAGGGGTTGTTTGAGCCCCATTTTTTTTAAAATTTTTTTTTTTAAAACTCATTTTCAACACATTTTCTCATATAATAATATTACACGCAAATTCAAATTTTTTCCTTAATTTTTAACCACATACTATCCATGAATCTAACATTCTCAAATACATTATTTCCCTAAAATGGGGCTCAAACAAAGGCACAAGAAGTAGGACACTGCATATCGGGTTGCTAGGTATTAAGAATAATATTTAGGACGTGTGCAATCGTGTGTGATAATCGTGTGATTGAATGCATGCTTTGCATATGAATTCAGATTAGGAATATGATCGGATCATGTTAAGCATATATTTAATATATATTGGAAAAGAATATTGAATATCAATAGATTATTGATTGTCACGAACACATTAATAATGCTAACTTACATAAGTCGATAATTAGAACTAAACATCGATAGGTGTATTCTGAAATCCAAAAAATTCATCTCATATATGATAAAAAGAAAAGAAAAAAAATCCCAATTTTTTTTAAGGCTTTCATAGTTTAGTTTAGGATAATTACAAAAACAAATTCTTTTGTGTTACGATCATCGAATTTGGTAGAAACTGATAGACTATAATTACAATTATTCCTCATGGGATGACACTCTTAACTCACTAAATTATTATTTGTTAATGATCTCGTACACATGCAAGCGGAATTTTAGTGAACGGCCTGCATCAATAAGTATACAAACCAAATATCGATGTAGAGCGGTGATACCTACTCTAGAGTGGAGAGAAGAAACTGATAAAGAAGTGGCCTGACGTTGATATCATCAACACCTTAGCGAAATAACTACCTATGTATACAAAGAAATGAAAAGGGAAAATAGAAGAAAAAATGGATTTTTTCCTTATTTTGGTGAGGCTAAATTTCAATTCAAAACACATAAATTCCTAACAATTTGTACCTAAATTTGAGATTTAAAGACTGAAGAACACAATTGTTTGGGACATATGCAACCAATCAATGAAGAAATTGATGACCCATTGTTAGGAATTGGGTGCCAAAAAATAACAATTGCTAGGATTCTTTTCATTATTCCTTTTATTGAACCAACCCAATAATGTTTTTTTTTGGTACTTAATTCCAATAGTATGATTGACTAGATAATTGGTTGTGAGGATGAACGATATATTTTAGGTTTAATATTTATTTAATTTAATTGACTTCCTGCAACTTCGATCGTGTATTAATTGATTATTGTGTATTTAATTGATAACTAATTGCTTGTTCACTAATTGATTGGTTTAATGGCAATATTGAGACCGATAAGAGAAATACTTGTTTAGTTCGTGCAATAAGTGATATAGTGTTATAAGAGATTGAGAGATGATTATAGCTATGCAATCTTGATAGAATTCTTACAATTGAATGATATTACATGTGTGTGAATTTATGTAGAGGTATGGTAAATTCAGGCATGTGAAAAGAGCTATTTTTGTTCGAGAGAGATTACTAACTAAAAATTAGTTGATTCGACTGTTATTACATATAAAAAAAAGGTTGAATAAAATTTCATTGAATGAATGTTATTTAACCTAGTTGAAATTGAATTTTTTAACCATTTAATCCCATGAGTTCTTCACATATTTGTAAATAGTGGATAGATTTATATTAGTTTAGTTAAATCATAATTCTTGATTTGTTAAATTTTACCATATTAATTTAAATTGAAGCAAGATTAGGATAAAAACTAATGGTATGTAATTAGTTCATGTGGGACAATATACAGACTCAATATTTGACTTTATTACTTGTTACGATCTATACACTTATAGGGATCAAGTGATCATGTGGTCATTTAAATATTTGTTTTTTTATAAATGTGTTTATAAATTGTTTAAATTATAAATATATAAATGAGTATGAATAAATGGAAAGCACTTGTAAATTTTAGGAATGTGTGAATAAAAAGTGTATTGATCGATTATAAACATTTACCAAATGTGGCTAAACCACATAACTAAAGTTTTGTCAAATTACTTTTGAGTGGTCTTCGAGTCTTCAAATATGATAAATGAGTTGTTAGACCACTTGTAGTAGAATTTTCCTAGGATTGGAACTATTAAATTCAACAATTTTTGAAATAAAATTACAACAAAAAAATGTCTACAAAAGAAATATGCATTAACGAAAAGGAAAAGTCTAGATGTACAAAATATACTACAGAATTTCCTACAGCCTGATGACGTGGCAAAAAAAATCTCTGACTCCTTTGACTGAAAATCTCATGAGATTATACTGTATAAACATTGGATTTCCACTTTTAAACACCAAAACCGACTGAGAGGAAAAGTTCCATTTTCCCTTTCTCCTGCGATTCTCTCTCTCTCTCTCTCTCTCTCTCTCTCTCTCCCCACTCACGATCTGCTACGCCTTGAAGATAACTCTCCGACGACAATGTGCTTCGTCTAAAGATAAATCTCCGGCGACCATGACCCCGTCCGAAGACCTCTCGTTGGCAACGCGAACAAGTAAGCTTTTGTCATTTTTTGTGACTTGAATGTGTAGAGTATATATTTGCTTATAAATCTGAAATGTGGACGTTATCAAGGTTGAGGTTTCTGAATGGAGAGTGAACTAGGATTTGTGAGTGAAATGTGGACGTTATCGAGCTTGAGGTTTCTGGATGGAGAGTGAACTGGGATTTGTGAGAGGTTGGTCGACCGAGAATGAAGAGCTGTAGGGCTTACTAATATGCCCCGAATTGTTGACGCTTAGGGCATTTTTTTTGTCAAAGTTATCTGCAAGAAAGTTTTTCGAGGCATTCCTTGTGTTTTAGTTCTTGAATGGATTCTAATTCACAATTTATTTTGAAAGTATGCATCAATTTGTGGCCTTCTTTTGTAAAATATATCTTTACTTCATTTGAAACTACGTCCCATATGACAACTAGTACAAACACAGAGGATTTTTATTCCTATCATCTATGAAAATAACACATCCTTAGATTCAAATAACTTGCTCACATTTACTGCACTTGAATGAGTTGTAGTTGTCAAATTTGTGTACTTAGTTCTTGAATGGATTCTAAATCACAATTTATTTACAAAAGAAGTATGTACTAATTAAGTCATTGTCATCCTGTCAATTTATTCATCCTTCTTGAATTTATGATGAATCGGGATTGTTGATGGTTGGGAAAAATAGAGGAATTTGTCATTCTTGCAGGGAGGCAAGACACATGATGCGGGAATGTCCAAAAAAGAGGAGATGCCCAAACTGTGGAGAGGGGTTTGTTAGATGGTTGGAGGTAGAAAAAAATTCCAAGAATCAAGGGAAGTTGTTCCATTCTTGTACCCGCGACTGTAGGTTTTTCAAGTTTTGTAAAGTTTCGCCCAACGAAGAGTATCCATTGCAAGGTGAATCAAGTAGCATTATGAAAGGAAGTGAATCTGTCCACGATTTGTCCCGTATGTTGAAAGTGTGTGCAAAAATAACTGAGGAGAGGGACTTGGAAATTTCACTGAACATTACAATGAGCAAGGGAAAACGAGTTTAAGAAGATTTAATGTGAATTATGTGCATTTTATGGATGTATTTTGACTGGATGTTAGCAATTATACAATTGCAGTTGGTAAATGGAACTAAAAGAAGTATCTTCTTATTTTGTAATGTTTCTTGAAGTAAATTAATCTAAATTGGTATTAACTTTTTTAGGGGCATGAATTTAATTAATTGTAACATTTCTTGTATTTCTGTTTAGTTGTATTTAAGATTTTAATCATTTATTGGATTCAAAAAAGAATAGAAAAAGAGGGAGAACATTACAGGGAGAGAGAGAGAGAGAGAGAGAGAGAGAGAGAGCAAGTAAACTTATTGGAATTACTTTGTACACATAAGAACATTACAGTGCAAAATTTCAGTCTAATTAAGAACATTACAATGCAAATACAATAACTTATAGTTGACTGCAATTGATAGCAGCAGACACAAAAAAACCAAAAAATGTAATTGCAGCTGGAGACTTCCAAAATGTAAGAGAAAAAAAAAAACTCTCATTTGCCACCAGCACCTCCAAGCTTAGCACCCGCTTCCTTTGCTTCTACATAAACTCTCCTATGCGCCAACATGTTGGGCAGGGAATGTGTTTGTCATGGAAATGTCCTACAAGTTAAATGAATAACGTCATTTACGGTGTAAAATTCCAGTCCCATACACGTCTCGAGATCAAATAAATAAACCAAAAACTCCTAATCCAGAAACCAACTACAAATTGGCACATCGCTTAGTGAACAAAAATGAACAAATGACTCATAGCCCCAATAAGTTCAAAGAAACAAACAGTACGGTCCTCAAGCAATAAGCAGTCTGGTTTACTACATGAAATAAAAGGATATTGGTTAATGAAATACCTGAACATTGATTGGAGGCGGAAGATCATCGTATTCTAGGTGTCTTTTCGATGTACTTGGGTTAGATGCCACCTGTAAAACATGAGAAATAACAATCACATTAAATATGTATAGAGGTTGTGTACATAAATAAAAAAAGGCTGCAATTTTTATGCCTTACGACAACTTTTTGATTTCTTCGAACTAGATTCTAGATGTCCTTTCCGACGAAGTTTTTTTGGATCTCCCTTCCTTTTTGTGTATTTCGGGTCGAAGATGACCCCGCTAGCGCACTTTTCAGTTTCACCAATGCATTTGAAGCCCACATTCGTAGGCTTCACCATCGATGCCTCTATTGTTTGTCATTCAATCCACTCCACAATTCCATGTGATCGAGATTCGTCATGTGCTACTGAATCAACTAACTTCGTAGATCCATTGCACATTTACTCATATCTAACTTGGTTTGCAGTACTAATCCAACCATCATAATTGATCGGCACCCTAGTGTACGGTCTGCTTACATCTTTCCTCCATCTATGTAGTATGTACTTCTTGGGAATTAATTTAACTTGATTTCGGATCAAAACTGCGAATGCATGCTTGCAAATAATTTCGCTGAACTTAAACAAGTGACAACTGCACTCGAAGTCACATTCATCCTTACGCAGGCGCACTTTAAACGTAGTTGTCCTCATACAGTCATTGACAATAATATCCTCACGTATGTCGTATGTAGTATGCATGTAAGAATCGTAAGTGTGTAATACTTCACAATACACCTTTCCAGTAAACTGTTCTTGGAATTCCCTGAACTTTGATATTGTGTAAACTGATTGGAATTGCTTCTCCATTTCGTACTTTGTCGCACATGGGACCATTTGGGAAAACGATTTGAAGTCAGCTTGAAACTCTTTTTCAATTTTACTTCTCAATGCACGCTCGTACTGCTCCACAAATTGTTTTAAGGATATTTTGGTATGAACATATCCATCAAAAAATGTATTAATACCCTCACTTCATTGTGTGGTTGGCATACCCATCCAAATTGAACTTTTCAAATAGCATGGCACCCATCGACTTCTTTCATCGTATAAACCTGTCAGCTAAGCATGTTCGTACAATTCGTAATATTGGAGCATCTTATTCCAACCTTGATCAAAATCCTATCAAGTTTGTACATCATACACAAACCAATGCACAACATGAAGAATAGAAGATTTATGTATATGTCTGCCGAATTTTTCAAGTAACTTTTTTAGAATATACTACAAGCACCATCTATGCTTTGTGTTCGGAAACACGATTTCAATTGCATTTGCATGGCATGATCTTGATCTGTAATTATTCCATTTGGTGCGTGGTCATGCATACATTGAAGCCACATCTTGAATAGCCATACGAAAGTCCTTGTATCCTCATTTGAGACCAAACCACATCCTAGAAGATTGTCCATGATGATTCACCCCAGCAAATGGAGCGAATGACATTTCGTACTTGTTAGTCAAGTATGTGGTGTCAATGTAACTATATCACCAAATTCCTTACACGCTTGCCTGCACCTATTATCCGCCCAAAATACGTTCCTCAATCGACCATCGTCATCCAAGTCTATGCTATTATAGAAGTCAGGACTAGTTGCTTGCATCTTGGAAAAATACGCTTGTATTTCAGCGTTGTCTCCTTCACCAAGCCTTAAACGCCGGACTTTATCAATGAAATTCCTACAATCTTTCTCAACGCATGTAATCTTGTCATACCCACCGGCTTCAACTACGGCTGAATCAAAACTTTTGTGCAGTGGTATTCTAGCAATGTCATTTATTTAAAGCTGTCTTTTCACGCGTGCACTAATCTCGCGATTGCATCGATATAGCCTTGATTTCGATGAGCTCGTTCTATGATTGTGCTCCAAATGGACAGTGTTAATATGCCATGCGCCAATGAGTTCAGAACATGCTGTCAATCTTGCTTTACAGCCAGTTTGCATGGTTGGTTGAATTGTATTTGAATTGTATTTGTACTGATTGTTCGACTACCTTCCCGACTACATGTAAAAGTCACGTAACGTACAACTCCGTCATCACCCTTCTTCGAATTCCTTTTTCGCGTCGAAAATCCGATTTGGTAAGTGTAGTTCTTATAAAATTCGAAAACCTCATTTTCATCTTTAAACTTCATTCCAACGGCGGGCACAATAATTTCCGTTTCATCACCTACGCTTGTATCATTCGGATCGTCCTCTTCGGATGAAAGAATTTGCAAATAACCTACATTGACGAAAAATAGACAATAATCAATTTAAGTCAATCGAGTATTGAAGTAGTGAAGTACTTTTCACATGCCATCATTCAAAGAAACCACAAGGAAATTTAGTTGTGGCCATCATTCAAAGTCTCTGACTCCAGAAAACCTCTCCGTACATATATAAATCTTAAACCGGCAAATAATTTTCACAAGAACCAGATAGGACTCGAGAGATCATTTACCATGAAACTACTACAAAGTAGAACAAAAGAAAAAACCTATTCAAGAAAGACAGAGTGCAAAATTATAGTTTCCAGCCCTTTTACCGTGCAAAATTATAGTTTCCAGCAATGGAAGTTGAAAATTAGGTTCAAACAAATCTTACATGTGCCGTCGTCAGCGTTGAGGTTGCTGACCTGGGAGTTATCGGCTTTGCTTTTCTTGATGGGTTCAACATAAAATCGCTCACTTCCGACTGCGAAAGATGGAGATAACGTCGTTTGGTTCATGCTCAACCTCTTGTCGATGCCGACGTCAAAGTTGTCGGCATCGTCGAACGGGTTTTGTCATGAATCCATTTCAGTTTTCGGTTGCCATTTCCAAGGTTCCGTGAAATGGCTGGAGAAACTCTGTAAGAAAGGTGCATTTTGTCTTGTCTTTTGTCCTTTTTGTTTTCCACTTTTTTGGTTTTCCACTTTTCTTACTAGACTTTTTTTTCCACTGCTGAGATATTGACTTTTTCAAACATTGGTGCCACGTCATCATGCTGAAGGAAATTATGTAGTATATTTTGTACATCTAGACTTCTCCTAATCCTAACGAAAAAAGGCAAATACAGGAGAAAAAGGATATCCAGATTCAAGAGTTGAGCCAAAAAATTGGATAAGTTGCAAAAGAGGCTCTCCACCACCCATTTGACATTTCCTCCAATACGCAATACAACAGAGACAGCATGCATGAATAATAATTCAGAAGAGGACCTTCATATGCACATTAATGCCACTTCAGTCCCTTAATTCAATGGCGACACTCCCAACACTTTCTACCACTTCAATCCCCAAGATTCTATCCAGAAAACCCGAATTATTTGAAACCCAAAAAAGGGATTTTGTCAAGAAAATCCCACATTCATTTGCTTTGAGAATCGGTGTAGACTACTGCAAAATTAGGTCAACAAGATTGTATGCTGGGCTTTCAGAAATAGAGCCGGACTTGAATGAAGATCCAGTGGACAGGTGGAGGACCAATGGAATTGATTCTGTATGTTTTCTTTTTTGTGATTTTGTATGAATTCATGGGTTTATGTTTTCTTGAATTTGTATTATTTATGCACTTATGGGTGGTTCCGGATTTTGTTGTTGATGTTTGCAGGAAGATTTTAAGTATGGGAAGTATGATGACCATCATACTTACTATGAAGGTGATGATGAAAAAGGTATTGTTCATCCACAATTTTGTTTTCTAATACAATAATAACATGTGTAATATACGCCATTCGACGTTAATTGACTAAGGTTTAGTATTATAGCTCCACCTTGCTGGATGAGCTATAATTGTTTCTTGAGCATTTGAATCTAGATGAACTGTAAATCCTGAATGAAAATTAGGATACAATGAGAATACAAGACAGCAAGGGGGAAATGATTCAGATTGAGGACGACTTAGGTGATTCAGATGTGTTATGAGTAGACCTAAAGAGTCTTCCCTTTGTAAAAGTTAAACAAGCTTGGTAAATGTTGATGCTGATTAATGCCATTGGATTCCTAGATGCAGTGTTTAATATCGGAAACTTTAAATATTTCTATATAGGTTGAAAATTTTATCCTGAATCATAAGGGGGAAATTTCTCACCAAGAATTATACACGAAAAGATTCTTGGAAACAAGCGAAAATTTTGGTTCTCTAAGTATCATGTAATTGTGATTTTTTTGTTCCAAATGTGCTTTTTATGCTTCAAAATTTCTATTAATGTAGATGATAAAGACAATAAGCTAATCCTTGCAAAATTTATTTCCAATTCATGCTCTTTAATTTCCAACATCAAATATTGGTATAGCGATTCTGTTTGTTATAAAACTTCCATTCCAGGGACATTTTGGGGATCAATTGCAGAAGATTATGCTGCAGTTGGACCTCCTACAGGATTCCAGGGTATCGAAATCATTGCTTAACTTCTGTTAAATTATCAAACCTGCATTTTTTGTCAACTAGATTATATGGTTTGTTTATCTCAGGTTTTATCTCGTGGCTATTCCTTCCATCTATTGCTGCAGGAATGTACTTCAGTGTTCCGGTACACAAGAATTGATCTGCAAACTGTTAATTATGTGGAAATATTTATGTAATTTTAATGATTATTATACTCTCCAGACCTCGTTTGATTATTTTTCTAATAGTTTGATTGCTTAACTAGTGTAGAATTCATTCATTTTATGGTTAATATTAAACCTATAAATAGAGTTTTCTTCTCTGTAATGTGTAGACATAACAGATATTATGTTACATAATTCATTTCGATATTACTCTCTCAAATTGTTTAAAGTTTCTTAACACAATTTCAGCGTTGCTAAAAGTTAACTAGCTCGTTTCATCTCTGTGCTTCTAGGGGGAATACTTGTACATTGGTGCAGCCATTTTTACTGTCATATTTTGCATAATTGAGATGGATAAGCCAAGTGAACCTCACAACTTCGAACCTCAGATTTACAATATGGAGAGAGGAGCTCGTGACAAATTGATAGCCGATTACAACACCATGGACATATGGGATTTCAATGAGAAGTACGGGGACCTTTGGGATTTCACTGTAAAGAAGGATGACATCATGAAGAGATAAATAAAATTCAATTTGATCGCGTTGGAGACCAAAAGGTATATACTATTGAATTATCCCATCTAAAAGCTTATGATGTTAAAGAGGAGACCCGAGTCCCATTCTAATACCCTCATTCATGATCCTTTCTACTGGTAGAACTACTACAAGCGGTCTACAATTTGATCCTTTTTTCTTTCTTCATATTTTAATGTGGAGCAAAGTCTTTTTATTGCTCCCACAATTGATACATCAAGGCCTTCATGCCATCTTTCAGTGATGTTGCGTTTTTTATATCGCAAGTGTACGATATCGTAACAAGTAATATAGTGGACTTTTGAGTCCGGATTGTCGATCCCACGAGGACTATACTTTCGTTCTCAATTTACTATTTCTAACTCATATTTGATGCAAATAAATAAAATTACGTATTTATTGAAACTGTTTAATTTAAAAACGTGAAATTAAATTAAATTGAAAACAAACACAATTAATTGAAATTCAAATAATATCGGTTTTAGGCGGAACAACTTCACCTATTGATCACCTTTATTCCTTAAATCAAGATTCATAACCTAATGTAGTGTTCGATCAAATTCTTCTATTGTATTCAATTTACCCCTCTCGAGTTCTCATTGAGCCTATTTAACTAATTCAATTTCATATCTCTATGCAAATCGACTTTAGTCAAACGAAACATTGGTTCAAAGAATTCAATTATGACCGCAATAATTAACATATGTATCTCTACACATTATGTCAATTTACAGGATTTTATTATTTGGTCTAAACCCTAAACTCACCTCTCGACTCGTAAAGGATTCACAAAATCATCTAATTAGTGATCAAGTAATTAAATGCATTAAGATCATAGTAAAAATCAACACGTAAAAATATAAAAACAAGAATCTCAAAATAATGAAATAAAGGATCCCAATTCGACTACATTGTTCGCCCTAAAAATAATTTAGTTACGCATAATGTAAAAATAAAGTATGCAAAAGAGGAACAACATCACCAAAATTTGACCGAACGTGATTAATTGTGTTGTCAATTCTGCCTTATGCGTACTCCCGTTTCTTCCCTGTGTGAATATCTCAATCTCTGTTAATTCATCGGCCAACCGCCCACTCTTTTACTCCCTCCAATTTTGCTTTTCTCTTCCACCACTTATGATTCCAACAAAAATCTCTTCAATCCCCTTGCCTCTGTCTGCCGTATGAATCTATATATACATATTTTTTTTTCACAAGCAGCCGTCGCAATTGTCTTTTCTTTTTTTCCTTTGGAAGCTGCCGCCCACTGTCTATTTATCTCCTGTAATTTGGTAATCTCCCAATGTAATTAGGTAATGAAGTATTATCCGAATGAAAGTCCACATGTGAGCCAATTAACCATTTATTTCTCCAAGTCATTCAAGCTTTAGAATTAATGCAATTTAGTCCTTCAATTTCTATAGTACAGCCTTTTATCCCCAAAATTGTCGATTTCATTCAATTTCATCATTCTTTTATTTCCAATTGCTTCAAACGAGTCCACAACTACAAAACAAAAGAAAATTAACCCAAGTTAAGTATAAATTAACAATTTGACGACGTAAAATCCTAGTAATATGACCCTAAATAAGCGTACAAAATGCACTTATCAAGTGACTCATAGGTATTTTAAATTAGTGATAAATGCACCTCCTCACATGCATGTCAGATTTCTGACACTTGCATATATTTTAAATTGTCAAAACTTCTGCTCTAATACTATGCTTATGTTAAATCACCTCATTTAAAAGCTCAAGTTGTTAGAGTGAGACTACATTTATTTATTCAACTCGTGGTCTCGCTTTCTCTCTTTCCTTCTCTTCTGTGGAATTTACACTCGAACTTTTGCGTAACAACATTCCCCAACTCCTTTCAGACATTGCCGGGATAAGTGATGTTGAGTTTGGATAGCTTGCAGAGTGGAAATTGATGAGGATGTTCTACTCGAAGTTAAAGCTCTAAAGACTTTAGTAGAGTTGGTACAGTTATCCATTGTAATGGGAAATGCCAGAAATCTTGAACAACCAGTACAGATCTTCCAGCATTTCGAAATTTAGTCTCTTCTTCTATTTAAGTACCACCATGTAAACTGCCTTCCAATTTTAACATGTATATGAAAACAACTAAATGAAATGAAATCTTTCCTAGATTTCCATGTACAGTTTCTGCAAGATGTAATTACATACATATCTGCATTACTTTTCTAGATACAATTGGAATGAAGACATAACTGCTCGTCTTTTCGAGAAATCTAACTACTGGAAGGGTAGAAGCATGAGATATAACATATTTTTGCATACTAATTACTACTGTTATCAAGTATGTTATTGACTAGAAATTTATCATGTTAGTTGACTGACTTGACTTATCTTCATCCTGTTACTCGGGGATGTTCATTTGCTCGTATCTTCATCAACATTGCTGTAATTCGTTAATTGCGTATGCACATTGCACCTTTGTGCACCTTTGTTTTCCTTTCGTGCATAAGGATTAAAACTTGATCCCTGTCATCCTTTTATATATATACTAGTCAAAACCACGTGCAAGGCACGTGCCATAATGTAATTGAGTACGTAATAGTGTCGGTATTAAAAAAAAATATTTATGTCAAATATTAGTTACATAAAATTTTCTTATAAGTTGCTAAATGTTTCGAGGCAACATTAAATGTGGAGTTGAAAAAATCACACCCACAGTTATCGAAGAAATCGAGTCTCACCTTCCACCACAACCTCTAGTTATCCAAAAATGTCTTCTCACGAGTCCCTAATAGAACAGTCATTGTCATTTACTTCATAAACTCCTAATCAATTTTTGAACAAAAGAACAGGAAAAAAAAACTCAAATTAAATAACTAATAAACCTAAAGAAATTGAAAAAACTAATCAAACGGAAAAAAAAAAAAAAAAGGCTTAGCCGAACCGAACCGAACCGAACCGAGCCATAAAGCCATTTTTATATTTTAACTTAATCGACAATATATTTATTATTATTACATCTTATTTTTTAAAAAAAAAATTGAAATTGATCCAAATGGATATTCATATTGTGAAATATCGAATCAAACGAAAAATTGTAGGAAAATAAAGTTCGAAAAAAAGATATTAGAATAAGGTTGGGATTGAAAAGAAACATAAACAATCACGACTTTACATTTCACAATTAATGTAAAATTATTTTGATATTTAAAATTTATCGATTATATATTTATCATGGCCGCACTTCAAATTTTGATATTTAAAATTTATCGATCATATATTTATCATGGCCGCACTCAACATTTCCAACAACTTTTAAATCGTGTAAAACGAATATCTGTAACTTAAAATACTGAATCAAACGAAAAAAAAAATATTAGCCGAGCCGAGCCATTTGGCTCGGTTGTTACAAAAAAAAAAAAAAAAATTAGCCGAACTGAGCCATTGTGGCTCGACTTGGCTTCACGGCTTATGAATAGTGCCCCCAAACTCACTCTTTTTATTATGTAGGATATATATTTATTTATTTATTTTATTTTATTTATTTATATTAAAAAGAGTAACATTATTTAGTATCATTGTTGTTAAAACATCAATCGGGTGGCACTAATATGACATTAAATGAGAAGTATAATTAAATAATCACTTAATTCTACATTTCATTGAACCTATAATTTAACGTCACCCAATCTGCTGTTCTAGCACCCATGGTATATTACGTAGCATATTCATATTAAAATGGTGCAAAATTGTAACTTTGCCAGTAAAATTACTCGACTGGTCATCTGTAGAATGTGCGGATGCAATATTTTATAAGCTTATCTACTACTGGCCTGCATTTTCTTGTGACATTTTAGCATGTGCCATGTAAAAATAATTGAGCCATTTTGAGGGTGAAATCTTTGTTCTATTCTCTAATTAGAATATGACTAACATTCGTGTGGACTCCGGCATGTACATGAACTTTTACAATTATCGCTCCGAAACCATTAATCTCCGGACCCACTATTCACTTATCATTTTAGAGGACCGGGATGGTCAGCACATGACTTGTATGATACGTTAGACTCTAGGGGACATTTTAATCGAAACCTAAACTTTCGAATCCTGTTCAAAAATGAAAAAAAGTTAGGAATTGAAACTGAGAAATGACCAAGTTTGAGTCAGTTCTTGGTTCTTGAACCGAAATTGTGGGTATCCAACTCCGTAATCGAATTTGTCATTTTTTTTTATAATTTTTTATTTTTTACAATTTATTCTCCTTGACTCAATGACTTGATTGCAAATTCTAAGTAGTAATTACCCCAATAAATCTGATTCATTTATTTGAATAATTTAATCATATCATTTTCATTCATAGCTACTCGTGATTGCAATTTATGCATTGTCCGCCCCCACAATCCTTTATGAGGTGTCAAACATAGGACCAGTAATTTCGTGGATCCATCCATTATTGTAATTAAGAATATTGTGGGTAGAATTGAATTCGAAATGAAATCGATAGTTTAGGTTCAAATTTGTTCCAGTAATTACATGGAACCGAATAATTCAATTTACAATATATTCGAAGTTTAATGAAGGTTTCGGCTATTGAAACACTCAAATCGACCCACCTGACATCTATGCTTATTGGATTCTATTGGATTGTGCTGTGTAGATACCAACGTTTGTGATGTCTCCCTCTTTGACGAGGAATTAGTCGTGATTGATTGAGTGACCCTGACTTTATCACGTTAGTTTAACCCACTTCTCCCTTTTCAAATCACTAGTCAACATTGAAAGTGTATTGTACGTTATTATGAAATACTTTACAAATGCTATAAAAGTCATATTTGAATATGCGTGAATGTTAATTAATTTAGAATTAATATCAGAGAATATATGTGTGATAGTGAATGTTAAATCATTTATTTAATTTTTAATTAATTAAAATTGAATGTTAATTAGCATATATGGGTATGAATAATGAAATGCATTCTTTAATGTGAAATTCTAATTAACTTATAATTAGAATTAATAATAATGAAGATAACTTTTAATTAAATGAATGTAAATGTTAATTAATTGAAAATTAATAATATGGAATTCATACATTACATGAAAGCAGACATGTGAAATGAGTCTGTTAAATGTACATGTACATTTATGGTAACTAAATGGTTAAATAAATTAAATACATATTTAAAAAAGAAAAGTAAGATATTATTGAAATAATTGAATTATGGTATAGCAAAAATGGTCCAAAAAATGATTATCGTTTGATGTGGTATTTAGTTTCAGTTAAATAAAATTAGATGTTAATTAGCATACATGGACGTTAATAATGAAATGCATTATTAAATGTGAAATTCTAATTATAATTAACTTATCATTAGAATTAATAATACTGAAATGCATAAATGAAGATGAATATTAATTAAATGAATGTGAATGATAATTAATTTAGAATTAATGATAAAAATTCGTACATTATTGAAAAACACGCTGGTAAAATGAATCTATCAAAAGTATAGTACATTGATGTTAACTAAATTATTAAATAAATTAAATGCAAATTTTAAAACGAAAAGTAATGTATTATTGAAATAATTAAATTATAGTAGAGTTAGAATCGTCAAAAAACAATTATCACTTGATGTGATAATATCTTCAATTGAGATTGTGATGAATTTTAAAAATCTTTCTAAATTTAGGTGCCTTCAATTAAGATTTTAATGAAATTCATTAAAGTCTCGAGTTCAAACAAGAAAAGTAATCAATCACTGGCCATCTTAAGGTTAGAACAAGCATTTTTCTCAATTGTTGGAGAGATTTCGGTGAAGAATGAAAGTGTTGTGAAATTTGAATTGGGTTACTGTGAGATTTTTTTTGTTTTTTTGGTAATTGGAAGGTATTCATCTCTTACCTTAGCTTATTTTGATAATTTTTAAATATTAAGAAGGGCATTTTTATTGTTTTCTTTAAAAGAGGCACTCAACACTTAAAATTTACTTGCTATATGTATATTATGGATGACATTAAATTTTAACATTGTTTGATGTGACAGAATCATGGTCATTGATTTTAAACGCACTCCTTCAAATCACTGGCTAGATTTCTTACAAGTAGAAGGAAGCCATCCACAATGTACAAGTAGATTAATTATAAAATTTATAGGTTAGGCTTGTTGTCTAATTGACACCCTTGACTATACCATCTTCCTTCTTCGCCCTTTATTATCATATTCGGCTCCTGATTAGTTTTGTTAAAAATTAAATTTTTAGTAAATTTTGATAAATATTGATGAAATGTGTGCTTGATGATTGTTGATCGCATAAAATGTGTGTTTTAAATTAATTATTGACTGTGAATTAAATTTTTATCAATTTTCTCAATTAAATCAAACACGCACTTTAATTTCATTCAATCAAGCGTATCAAAAATGCCCTTAATGTTCTTGGTCAAGATCTCAATCGAACGAACTAAAAATATAATTGAAGTCATGATCATGACTTCATAGTGGACTTGGACTATATGGAAACTTGACTTATCTATATTGATTTGATCTTTCACCAATATATGAACTGTTAGTAGCATTTCATTTAAGATTTAAGAAGACAGCCAATCAAAATTGATGAACAATTTCCAAACACCACATTAGAGAATCCTTTCAAACGTTGAACTAATTGCAAATTAGAGCATAAAACGGCATCGTTTTGGACTAATGAACATGAACTAAAGTCATGAAATTTTTTCTCATTCTCTGCATTGATGACGAGATTACTTAGAATTGTGGACAGTTATAATCAAGTCAAAATTTTCAAAACACGTTTTGGGTGTTTTCAATCACCGCCAACCACCAGAGAGAGAGAGAGAGAGAGAGAGAGAGAGAGTAAACGGGTTTTTCATTTTTTTTTATTTTTGAAAATAATTTTCAAAATGTCAAAAAGAACATATTTTCAACAATTTCAAAATCAAAACACAAAATTGAAATATAAAGAGAACAGTCCCTAAATTTTTATAAATAGAAGACAACAGGACTGCACTGGAAATTCTTAGTCATCTAATTTAATATTAAAGTTAATATTTATAAAAATGCTTACCGATTTAACGCATGCAATTGACTCGAGATAAAGTATGTCTCAACAATTTAATTTTTTTTGTTAATTTTCTTCAAAAAAAAGTAAAAAACAAAAAAAATTAAACAAGAATCACTCGAAAAGGCTTATGGGTTTAAAATCAAGTCTAACATGTTTTGTTCTCTCTAAATCGAACAACTTATTAAACAAATTGTTACGAAACATATTAAGGCCTTGTATGGGAGGGATTAAAATCGGATTAAAATTGAAAATATAGCCGTTATTGTTGACTTTTATTAGACGGGTGGGACCCAATAACGGCCATATTTTCAATTTTAATTGGATTTTAATCACTCCCGAACAGGGCCTAAATCAATTATAGATGGGACAACTTTAAAGTGGCCTTGCCTAACTTTTTATCACCTCTAAATAAATGGGAAAAGTTTATGCATCAGGCATTTACTTTACCAAAATTAAAAATCAGGTCCTCAAGTTTAAAATTGTAAAAATCAGGTTTTTGTTTTTAATTAATTAATTATATTTCATAATTATTAAATTAAATTAAATATTTAACTGTAATATAATAAAATCAACCCACCCCACTCCACCTCACCCCACCTACACCACCACCATTGCTCCGGTTACTACTCCGCGTGTATTAAATCCGATCCGGCGACCGGCGACTGCTCCGATCCGGCGACTTTTTCGAGGTCACAGATCAAAAAATTTACAGGTCACGGATTATTTCGAGGTCACAGATAAATTTTTTTGTAGATCACAGATTATTTCGAGTCATGATTTAAAATGTTATAGGTCACGATTAATTCGAGGTCACGAGATCGAAAATTTTATAGGTCACATATTATTTCGAGGTCACAGATCAAAAAATTATAGGTCACAGATTATTTTTTTAGTTACCTAAGTCACAGATTGAAAAAAAAATCAAAACCTTAACTCCATTTCAGTGAGTCACAGTCACAATTCCTAGACAATTCCTAGGTCACAGACACCCACCTAGGTCACAGACACCCACCCCACAGCCAAAGCCGACCACCACCAAAATATTACATCCACGTAACAACCACCGCCAACACGACCACCGCCAACAATATCACTGCTCGACCACATCCAAAACCTGCACAATCATCGCCACCACCAAAATCTGCACAATCGCTACCGTTTACAAAACACCAACCACCAAATCTCACCTCCACCAGCAGATCCACCATCGCCATTAGACCCACCACCATCGCCAACAAGGCAACAACCCCACAAACCACAGAACCCAACCACAGCACGCCTCAACACCACAGAACCCAACCACCGCACGCACATCACCCACCACCACCGCAGGCACATCAATGTACCCACTGCACCCACCACTACCTCCAGATCCACCATCGCCATTAGACCCATCACCATCGCCAACAACCCCACAAACCACAGAACCCAACCACCGCACACCTCAACACCACAGCACCCACCACCACCGCACGCACAACAACCAACCACATCACCCACCACCACCGCACGAACAACACCGTACCCACTGTAGGAGTCGCCAGAGCTGCCGGAGGTGATGGGTATCATTTATTGGTAAAGAGAGAGAGGAGCGGTGTCGCCGTTGCGTCGGCAGCGGCGCTGTTCTGACTGTAGCAGCTGCTTATTTCTTTATGTCGCAGCCGACAGCTGCCGACACGAGCGTGCCGCCACTTTGCATGCGACAGCACAGCCGCGTCGTTGTGTCGCAATGACGACGATCTGCTGCGTCGCGCAGCAGATCTGGGGGGGGAGAAGAAAGGGAGGAGACGGGAGGGAGGGGGAGAAGACGCAGATCTGAGAAGGAGGGAGAAGGCGGCAGGAGACGGCGGTGGCGGGCGGTGGTGGCGGGGGTGAGAGGGAGGAGAAATGAAAGTAGGGTTTGGATAGAATTTTATATGTAAAATAAAGTTGATGGGGTAGGTAGTTGGTTGGGTATATAGATTAATTTAATTTAAAATATTATTATTAATATTAATTGTAAAATTAAAACCTGATTTTTGATTAAATAAAGTAAAAACCTGATTTTTTAAAAGTCAAAACTAAACACCTTGTTTGGTGTAATTTTCTCTAAATAAATTGGTATAACTTCATGAAACGTCGTCTCTTGTGACTTGTTCAAAGTAATCCACCGTATAAAACAAAACAGTTTACCAGGATTTCTTCCAGGTGGGACCATCATGGAAAATATTCAATCTAGCATTAATGATCATTTAAGAGTGTGTTTGCCTGCTTATAAGTAAATCAAATATTATTGCCAAGGATAAGTAAAATAAACATGTTGCAGAAATAATTCAAATTAGAAGATGTTTGGCTGCTTTTAAAAGAGATTTTCCAACGGCTTTTCTCAACAGCACGTAGAGAGACATTTTGCTAAGGAAAACAATTAAGAAAGCTATTTTTAAGTACGACCAATCATGCTGTTTGAGGAGTATAAACATCTCTCTCGATTGTAGGTAGAGAGACATGTTGTTTATTTTTAATTACCACTAAACATTCTGCTAGCCAAACAAGTCTATAGATGTAAGGAACAAAAACATCTTCCAATAGCATGTAGAGACATGTTGTTAAGAATAATAATTAAAAAAACAGTTTTTAAGTACGATAAATATTCTATTAGCTGAAAAAGTCGATAAGTGTAAAGAGCAAAAACATCTCCCAATAGCATATACAGACATCTGGTCAAGCAAGATAGTTAAAAAGGATATTTTTAAGTATGATCAAACATGATGCTAACCAAACAGGCCTTACGTGTGAGGAACGTGAGCACTCTCCATTACATGTACTTGTAGACAATACGACCAAACATATTACTAGTTAAATGAGCCGTGAGCCATTGGTATGGAGAAAGTAAGCATCTCTCAATAGCATGTAGAGACATTATCAATATTAATGATTTGGAATTTCATCTTAAAAGTCAACGTTGTTAAGAGAAGTAATTCAATTTCTCGTATATTGATCTATATTTATAGTAATCCTTCGATGTGATATTTATGGGTTCCGATATAATATTACGACTTTGAGTTCCATATTAAAGGTCAACTTTATTAAGATGAGTAATTCAATCTCTTATATGTTGATTTATATTTTAATAATTATCGACGTCGGATTTATTCGAAAAACAATGAAAAAGGAAATCGCTTCAGTACAGTCAAACAGGCTACTAGCCAAACAAGCCTTCGCTGCGAGGAACAGGAGCATCTTGACCAGAATCTTGATATATAAATTTCTTTAGCTCTGTGTACTTAAACCACCACTCTAATCACTTTCAAGAACCAAAAAAAAAAAAAATGAAAATCAAATCTTTCTATGAATTCCCTCTGTTTTTCCTCTTCTTTTTCTTGTTCTGCAACCAGTATTTACGCCCCATACAAGCCCAGTCAAGCACCATAGGTTATCCCTGCACCAGACAGTCCTTTAACTCCTGCAGAACTTATGCCTTCTACAGAGCTATGGCTCCAGATTTTCTTGATTTGGCCTCCATAGGTGATCTCTTCTCAATAAGCCGCCTCAAGATTTCAATTCCTAGTAATATTTCTTCCCCAAATGCCACTTTGATTCCTGATCAATCCCTCTTTGTTCCCATAGATTGTTCTTGTAATACTGTGAATTCTAGCATTACAATTTCTTATGCAGGGTTAAACTACACCATAAAAAGTGGTGACACCTTCTATGGTGTGTCAACCCACCATTTCCAAAATCTTACAACTTATCAATCTGTTGAAGTTGTAAATCCAACCCTAATCGCTACACGCCTAGATATAGGTGTTAATGTAGTTTTTCCAATATTTTGTAAGTGCCCTAACTCAACCCAGTTGGAAAATGGTGTGAATTTTCTCATCAGTTATGTTTTTCAGCCATCTGATAACTTGAGTGCAATTGCATCAAGGTTTGGATCCACAACACAGTCTATAATTGATGTAAATGGGAATAATATTAGGCCAAACGACACAGTTTTTGTTCCGGTATCTCGGCTTCCTAATATTACACAGCCTATCGTTCCTCCTCTTGTTACAGGGAGTGGGAGGAAAACTGAAAGAAAAGGTGCCATCATAGGATTGGGAATTGGGTTGGGAATTTGTGGGCTGCTGCTGATTTTGGTTTGTGGATTGTGGTTTTATAGAGAGGGTTTGATGAAGAAAAGGGAAAGAAAATATAGAGATGAAGAGAAACATAAATTTGATAAAAGAAGGAAGGGATTCACGAAGGGTGAAGAGGTGAATTTGATGGCTGATGTTTCAGGTTGCTTAGATAAGTATAAAGTATATGGAATAGATGAATTAAGGGCAGCAACAGACGAATTCGACGAAAGATGTATTATTCAAGGATCAGTTTACAAAGGCAGTATTGATGGAGAATTGTATGCAATCAAGAAAATGAAATGGAATGCCTATGAGGAACTCAAGATCTTACAGAAGGTGAATTTTACATGTATCCCACAGTTCTCATTCATTTCAATTTCTCAAATTTTACCACTTTTGCTGAGAATGGATCCATGTAGTCACCCCAATTTTTTGAGAACAATACTTCGTTTGTTGTCATTATTTACTGTTTCTGAAAAGAGTCCTTTGTGCAGATTTTTACTTGTTCTGGTTTAGCAATTACCTAATGGTTTGGCAATTGACTTTTTGGTATTAAGATCTAGACAAATTATCAAAAATAATTAGTATTACTGGTGAAGATGGGAAGAGGTTTAAGTGGACAACAGGGTGGTAATTTTCAGGCTGTTTTGTAGGAAGATATTATAGAGTAATACATTTACTAATCACAAACAAACTAATGGTTAGGTTTGATGACATTTCTTAATCTGCAGAATCATGGTATTTAAGAATACAATTTGGTTTATAAAATAAGAAATGATGCAAAAAGGGCTGTCATCCTCATATTTTTCTTTGAATTTAATTTAGGGAGAAAACAGCCGCCTTCTTAGCTCAGTTTATTTTGACCATATTTTTTTTTTCTCTGTGGTGGGGGAGGTTGGGAGATTCTACCAGCAGGAGAGTACACAGAAGATGATTGGCAGTTCACATGTCATGATTAGTAAATTTTATATATAATCAAATTGTCAGTTTTACTGATTTAAACCTAGCCGTTGTACTCTAATTTAACTGCTTATTTTCTTCATCAATGCAAACGTGGCCAGGACGACTTCATCCTTAAATTGACTGATGAACCCGTGAATCATGAATTAACAATCCACTGCCTTGATCCAAGAGTAAATTTTAATGACTTGGCTATTTTGTAGGTGAACCATGGGAACTTGGTCAGGCTAGAGGGATTCTGCATAGACCCTGAAGAAGCGAATTGCTACCTCGTCTACGAATATGTCGAAAATGGTTCACTTCACTCGTGGCTTCATGAAAACAAGAACGAGAAGTTGAGCTGGAAAACAAGATTAAGAATTGCCATTGATGTGGCAAATGGTCTCCAATACATCCATGAACACACGAGACCGAAAGTTGTGCACAAAGACGTCAAAAGCAGCAACATTCTATTGGACTCGAACATGAGGGCCAAAATTGCCAATTTCGGGCTTGCAAAATCGGGCTGCAATGCCATAACAATGCACATAGTAGGAACACAAGGTTACATTGCTCCAGAGTACCTTTCTGATGGAGTGGTTTCAACTAAAATGGATGTTTTCTCTTTTGGTGTGGTGTTACTTGAGCTTGTTTCCGGTAGAGAAGCCACTGATGAAGAAGGGAACGTTCTATGGACTAGTGTGAATGGAATTTTGGATGGAAAGGAGGAACGAAGGATGAAGAGGTTGAGAGAATGGATGGACAGTAATCTTTTAAACGAGTCATGCTCAATGGATAGTGTTATGAGTGTAATGGCCGTTGCTGTTGCTTGTTTGCACAAGGATCCTTCGAAGAGGCCTAGTATGGTGGAAATTGTCTATGCATTGTCTAAGAGTGATGATTTGTTCTTTGAAGTCTCCGAGGATGGACTTTCTCCTCGACAAGTGCTTGCAAGGTAGATTGAGATGGTAGTAGTTAAAGTCTGGCTCATGTAGTAATAATTTGTATTGCGATAATATGTAAATTTATGTCTCGAGTTATTGTTAAGTTTAAGGGTCATGAGTGTGTATCTTTTGAAGTTCTCTTTTTGTCGTGCTGCACTTTTTTCACTTCCCTATGTAGTATGTACCATATGAAAATACGAAAGAATAATGTTTGATTTATAATTGTGCACAGTTCTTCATCTGATACATAGGTAGATTACATGTAGGCAAATACAGTTATACACACTAGAAGTGAGTGGTCTGTACTAATGTATAGGCCTAATTCGAATGGGCCAACCGGGTTCTTGAAGATTACATATGTTCTTATAAACTTTCCATTAATGTTTCTTGAAGCCTTTTAATGTCGGGGGTCTGTGAATAACAGTCGAATTAACGCCGAGAGGGCAACTTCAACATGTTGAAATTTGACATGGCTAGTTTTGGGAAGATTTCAAAAATCACTTCTTTACTTTTCTTTAGGAAAAATTGCAGCAGCAGTCCCTAACCTTTTACTTTTTAACAAACTTTACCATAACCTTCAATTTATGCTAACGATGGTCACAAACCTTTGAGAAATTAGTAACTAGGATCCAAATAGATGGAATCCATCAATTTGACTATCGTTGACCAACGAAGTTGATTTGACCAAAATATAAAGTAAATAAAATAAATAAATAAATAAAAGGTTTCTCTCTATGTCTATCTATTTCTTGCCCCCACACCCAACACCAGCACCACATGCACCCAACGTCGACACAAATGCCACCCAACGTTGGGGCCATTGCCAAATTTCTTGGACGATGGGTTTTCTGCAAATATTTTCCTCTGCAGCACCCAAGTGAATGGAGCCCAACCACAACACAAGTGCCAATGTTGTGTGGAATGTTGATCTCGACGTCCCCTTCAACTTTGGCTCTCAATCAAGAACTGTACGTGATGCGAACCCACATAGCAATTGAAGTTACGAAACTCACGCAAGATTGATTCAACCCAAGAAAGCCAAGAATCAACGTTTGAAAGCTCGACCCTATAAATTAAATCAAAGAACCAACATAAGCGCCAACAATATGTTGACCACGTGATCACAAAACTTATGAACTTTACTTAATTTGATGAACACCACAAGAACTTAATTCTTGATAAGTTCAGAATTAGTTCGATGAAGAATAAGAAAAAATCAATGTCTTTCAATTAATCTCTCAATAAATTGTGTGTCTTTACAATGAATGAAATGTGCCCTATTTATAAGGAACCCATAAAACCTACTTAAAAACGGAATTAAGTCTTAAAATATATAAAAAAATATATATACCATACAAGAGTTTTAACTAAAATAGAAGATTACGCGGAATTTGAAAAAATTACGTCCAGAATTGCACTATACGGTCGCATGACATAAGTTTACCATTGCTTGGTACTCTGCTTCTGCACATGATCTAGATACAACTCCTTGCTTTGCAGAATTTAATGATATCAAGGAGGACCCTATAAACAAACCACCTCTTTGTGTCCTGACACGCCCTCCAATCCGAATCAAAATAACTTGTTAACTGTAAATTTGATTTAGTAGGATAAAATAGGCTTTGTTCTAACATACCTTAGAACTTTATGTGTTGTATTAAGATGAGTGACTCTAGGGTTGTCCATGAATTGGCTTAGCAGCTGCACTGAATAGGATAGATCAAGCCTCTTTATAGTCAAGTATAGCAATCTTCCGATTAGTCTTCTATAGAATGATGGTTCATGAAAAAAAATCCCTTGGAAAGTTTGAGTTTCTAATCAAGAGGAATTCTAGCTGGTGTTGCACTAATTTTACATGAGTCTGCCAATATGTAGGGCATATTTCCTTTGGTGTATTTAAATACCTCAGTTTGACTTGGCCACCTCAATGCCAAGAAAGTAGTTGATTTTTCCTAATTCCTTGATTTTGAACTTATCATGAAGAGAGACTTTGAGAGAATTGATAGTCTATACAACTGCAGACCACTATAATATCAATGACATATAAGAGGATTACGGTGAAAGAATGCTCTGTAGTCTTTGTAAATAAGTTTTAATCTACTTTGGTCTATGTGAAACATTTCTTAATGATGAAGTTATATAGCTTAGAGTATTATTGTTTAGAGGCCTGTTTAAGGCCATACAAACTTTTCTTTAATTTGAAAACTTTTAATCTATAGTCAATGGGATAACGCGAAGATATTTGCATGTACACTTCCTCATCTAAATCTCCATGTAGAAAAGCATAGTTCACATCAAACTGGTACAAGTGCCATCTCTTTAAAGTCACCACAGTCAAGAGAGTCCTCACATCAACTAGTTTTTGTCACGGGATAAAGTCTTATGGTAGTTTATTGTGTGTGTATTCCTTAGCCATTAACTTGGCTTTGTACCTCTCTATGCTTTCATCTGTATTAAACTTAATCTTATAAATTCATTTTCATCATATTGTTTCCTTATCAGAAGGTAGATTAGTAGTAACAACCCAAGTATCATTCAATTCAAGAGCATCTATTTCAGCTTTCATGATATTACACCACTCAAGAGAATCTATTGCTTCATTAAAGTTTCTAGGCTTTGTGTGTGCGCGCTAATGGAAACAACAAAAGCTTTGTATTTTGTAGAGAGCTTATGATGAGATAAACTGGCCTCAAGAGGAAAGGGTGTTGGGAATTCACTGACTAACGTAAACATCAATACACAGTAAACATGCTCATAATAATAGACTCTAAACACAACATCAGAATTCCAGCAACTCATACACAATGACAGTTCAATGCTAATTCCAGAACTCCAACCTCAATGATAGAGTTTAAACATAATCTCATAAATTCAGCATCACCAACTTGTAATCAAACGTGTACCAATGGCATTAACAGGATATATCAAACATAGCAGAGTACAACACAAGTGATTAAATGATTTCAACTATATGTATACTGCGTAAGAACACAAAACTGAAAGCCAAAAATATAGCATGTACAGAACACAGAAATGACAGAAAACCAAAGCTTTATAAACGGGATAGAAGACTCCCCTATCAACGGTGCAGCTTCCCTTTCTTTTTGGTCGAGCCCTTGTGCACCACTTCCCCTTTAATGGCTGGAGCGTTCAAGCTCAGGAACAGCCATCCCACGCTTGCAATCCACCATCCAGAGAGAAAGAGAACTTCAGAAAAACCCTCGGTGAAGAATTGGTTTGGTCATTGATCGAGGAGGATCTCCCAAACGGCCACTGAGTCTACCAAAAGACTTAGAGGAAGATGCCAATATTCTAGCCACTATCTCAGGCCTAGAAACCCCAAGGTATCACTCTCTAAGTCACCGGTTTTCACCCACACACAGAGAACCCCCAAGGAAGAGAAGCCAGAGAACCCAAAGTCGAGAGGAAGGAAGAAGAAGAAGTCGTGTATGGGAAGCCAATGTTATATCAAGAAAATATCTAACCAAGAATAAAGCCCAGCCATGGATTAAAATCCAAGGGTCAAGAATGGTTCCAATAAAACACACAATCCGGGTTAATTTAAAGTCACCAATAAGTGAGTGTCACTTAAGCAACTAAAAGAATGGGTAATAAACCAGCCCAACAAGTTAGGAGAACCACAAAGAGGCCCAATAAACTTACATTCTTCACCTTGGTTCTCATAAATCTCTCACTCGATTGCGAGATTGCACATGGAATGACTGTTCATCATCATCGCCCACTACCTGCAAGAAAAATTAACCAGTATCAATATGCAGCAAAGATAAGTATAATTTATATTTTCCTACAGGTAGAATTTTAGTTCCCACATCAGATGGATTCCTATCAGTGTGAATCTTAACAAGTTCGACTTCACCTTGAGAAAGCTTCTCACGTATAAAATGATACTCCACCTCAATATGTTTGGATCTCTCATGATAAACAGGGTTCTTACTAAGTGACAACGCACTTTGACTATCCGTAAACATAATAGGTGTATCATGCATGAAGTTCAATTCTTTTAAGATTCTCTTTAACCACACACATTCCTTAACTGCCTCGGTTATGGCAACGTATTCAGCTTTAGTACTAGACAGAGTCACTAAGTATTGCAGCTGAGATTTCCAAGTTATGCAATTATCACCTAGGGTAAAGAAGTATACGGTAGTTGATTTCCTACTGTCTTTATCACCAGCAAAGTCAGCATCAACGTAGCCCTTAAGAGTCAACTCCTCAGATCTTTTCTCATACACTAAGCCTAGATTTAAAGTCCCAACTAAATATCTTAATAACCATTTCATACCCGCCCAATGTGGCTTACCAGGGTTGGACATAAATCTACTTAGGAGACTGATGGAAAATGCAAGATCAGGTCTGGTAGTAATCATAGAAAACATGACAGAACCTATGGCATTAGCATACAGAATATTTTCCATCTCTTTCAATTCAGATTCAGATTTAGGTGAATGATCACGTGAAAAATTCATATGACTAGCAAGAGGCACATTAACAATTTTATTGTCTTTCATTCCAAATTTTGTTACAACTTTGTTCAAGTACGCTTCTTGTGAAATTGTTAACCTATTCCTAACCCTATCCCTTGTTATCACCATCCCTAGAATCTTTCTAACATTCCCTAAATTTTTCATGTCAAATTCCGATTTTAAAAGATCTTTAAGTTCATTAATTTGAGACTTGCTAGGTCCAGCTAAAAGCATATCATCGACATAAAGCAACAAGTAGACTTCACAACCGCTCTTTATGTCATTAAATTACAAGCAAGCATCAAATTCACTTCTTTTAAACCCTATCTTCAGTACATAGGCATCAAACCTCTTGTACCATTGTCTTGGGCTCTGTTTCAGCCCGTACAAAGATTTCTCTAACTTGCACACATAATCAGACTTGCCTCTAGCCACAAACCCTTGTGGTTGGCTCATGAAGATATCCTCTTCCAACTCTCCGTGTAAAAATGCATTTTTTACATCGAGTTGTTCAAATTCCCAATTGAATTGAACAACAAGAGCCAACATCAGTCTGATCGTCTTGTACTTAACCATGGGTGAAAATATCTCATTATAGTACACACCCTCTCTTTGAGTATAACTCTTAGCCATTAATCTCGCCTTATACATCACAGAGTCATTAGGGCTCAAACCTTCCTTTAACTTGTAGATCTACTTACATGGAACTAATTTCTGATCTTTTGGTTTCTTAACAAGTTTCCAGGTTTTGTTATCACTCAAAGATTTCATTTCTTCCTGCATAGCTTTCATCCAGTTTTCAGAATAATTTCCATTAATAGCTTCTTCATAACTAGCAGGTTCTATCTATTCAAGGACTTCACCTGAAACTAATGCAAGCTCAGTCAAACTTAGGGATTTGTACCTAGGGTTCGGCCTAATCTGCCGTCTCGCCCTATCCCTAGTGAGTTGATAATCTTGATTAGGTGGCTGATCATTAAAATGTTCAACTTCAACTGGTTCAGTATTATCTTAAAGTTCAATCACCTCTTCAGGTTCAGTTTCAGTTTCAGTTTCAGGTTCTTGATATGTAGGGTCATTACCATCATTCCCAGGTGTAGGTGAATCAAGCTTAGTAAGTTTCACCTCAGTCTGAACACTCCTCTCAGTTTCAGATTTGTTTGCTTCATTAGTTTTCTGTTTTAGACATGGCATTTCAGATTCATTAAAGATCACATTCCTGCTGTTAATAATCTTAATGCCTTGAACCTCTAAAACCCATAACCTATAGCCCTTCACACCCTCGGGATACCCTAACATCACACACTTGACTGCCCTCGGCTCAAGTTTCCCTTCAGATTGATATGTATATGCCGCACAACCAAACACTCTCAAGTGTTCCAGATTTGGAGGCTCCCCCGTCCACAACTCCTGTGGGGTCTTAAATCCTATACTGCTGGACGGTGACCTATTAATCAGATAAGCTACGGTACTTGCAGCTTCAGCCCAAAACCCTTTGGCAAGGCCCGAGCTAATCAACATACACCTAACTTTGTTCATTATGGTCCTATTCATTCTCTCAACGACCCCATTTTGTTCAGGTGTGTATTTGACCGTTCTGTGTCTTGTTATCCCTTTCTGTTTACAGAAATTGTCAAATTCGAAATTACAGAATTCAAGCCCATTATCAGTTCTTAATGTTTTAAGTTTCTTTTCTAACTGATTCTCAATCGACTTTAACCAAATTCTGAATTTCCCAAAAGTTTCCGACTTAGCCTTCAGAGGATAAATCCAAACTTTTCATGAGTAATCATCCACTAAGGACAAGAAGTACTTACTTCCACCAAATGTGGAATGCTTCTCAGGACCCCATAGATCAGCATGAATATGGTCCAATGAACTGCTGGTCCTATGAGAGCCAGCTTCAAAGCTCACCTTATGTGACTTACCCAAAACACAAGTTTCACAGAAATCCATTGATTTAATATCATCTTTTCCAAGCAATTTTTGATTACTTCAAGATTTTAGCCCCTTAAACCCAATGTGACTCATTCTGTTATGCCAAAGTTCCGTTTTGTCTTTACTGACTGTAAGAAGACTCGAATCAGGTGTAGTTTCAGTTCTACCCTCCAGATAGTACAGCCCATTCCTCTTGGATCCTTTCATAACTATCAGAGATCCCTTAAAGATTTTCAGAACGTTATTCCCGAATTTAAAAGCATCTCCCTCATCTTCAAGAATACCTAAGGAAATGAGGTTCCTCTTTAAATTAAGGACATACCTAACCTCCCTGAGTTGCCTGACAACCCCATCGTACATCCTGATGGCTATGTCACCAACTCCAACCACGTTCTGAGAATTGTTATCTCCCATGTAGACCTTCCTAGGCTCAACCTCTCTATAGTTATAGAACCAAGACCTTTCAGGGCACATGTGAAAAGTGCACCCCGTGTCTAGGATCCAATTGTTATCAAATTCCCCCTCAGACACATTCAGGACATGTAGACTATCAAATTCAGAAACAACAGCAGCGTTGTTTTGATCAGTGTTATTCAAGTCTTTCTGTTTCTTCTTCCAGTCAAAGCAGTCTTTCTTAAAATGTCCTAACTTTCCACAATTATAACATTTTTTTACCACTTTTGTCTTTTGATTTTGATCTCATCTTAGACTTTCCCCTTCCCTTTTTGTTATGAAAGTTAAATTCTTTCCTTTCAGTTCTCCCCCTAACGAATAGGCTTTCTTCCCCCCACATTAGTTCTGTTATCTCTCTTTAGTTCAAGTTCTCTCGATTTCAACGCATCTACTACGATAGCCTGCGTAAGAGTATCCCTGCCATATTTTATTGCGTTTCTGATTTCTTTATAAGATTCGGGCAAAGAATTTAACAATATGACCGCTAAATCCTCATCATCGAACTTCTTATCATTATGAGCCAAACTCTTAACGATTATACTATAATCGCTCAAATTCCCCTCTACATCCTTCCCTGGGTCCATTTTAAAACTAAACAGCTTTTCTAATAGATAGATCTTGTTAGGTAAAGTCTTAGTCAAGAATAAGGCATCTAAGGCAGTCCATAATGTCCTAGCATCTTTAGCATGATCAACTTGTCTAACAATGTTATCTAATAAATGCAAGATTATGGAACTATATGCAATTTCATTCATTTCTTCTATTTCATCAGGTTTAGCTTTTAACTCGTCAGAAAAATTCGAAGGATCATCGAGAGCTTTAGCAACTCTCTGTTGGACCAAAATGGCCCTCATGAGTAGTCCCCATTTCCATCGAATTACGATAATTCGACCCTCGAATGCATTCCAGATTCTGTAAAAGGGTGGCCAGTGCTCATGGACAGAACAGAAAAGGTTTTGAAAAATCTTTTCCAGATGATCAACACACAACATGAATGCAGAGTTAAAATCAATGTCCAGAAATGAAACACAACAACGAATCAATTCGATCACTTAAATTTTAGTGTGACGTGTGTGCCGGTGTGATTCAAACTTAGGCAATGCACAGGTATATAATGCAGGTAAACGTGCTTTTCAGGTTACAAATTAATCACATGAATTTAGTAACCAAGCAATCGTGCATAAAAATGGTAAAAGTACCAAACTTAACCTATCGGAGAGTTTGGAATAATATTACCAAACTACTGTTGAAAAACAATAACAATATACCACCAACCCTCGAGGTCAAACAAGCCAGCCAGTTTCCAGAATCACCAATCACCAAATCAGTCAACAATATGCACAACACAAATTCACAATAATCAGTATCGAATTAAAACACGAGATGCCACGAAAAACAATGAACCCTAAATTTTGTGAAGGATGCAGTCAAAAAACCCTAGATCAAAATCTAGCTCTGATACCAGATGTTGGAAATTCACTGACTAATGTAAACATCAATACACAGTAAACATGCTCATAATAATAGACTCTAAACACAACATCAGAATTCCAGCAACTCATACACAATGACAGTTCAATGCTAATCCCAGAACTCCAACCTCAATGATAGAGTTTAAACATAATCTCATAAATTCAGCATAACCAACTTGTAATCAAACGTGTACCAATGGCATTAACAGGATATATCAAACATAGCAGAGTACAACACAAGTGATTAAATGATTTCAACTATATGTATACTGCATAAGAACCGAAACTGAAAGCCAGAAATATAGCATGTACAGAACACAGAAATGACAGGAAACCAAAGCTTTATAAACGGGACAGAAGACTCCCCTATCAACGGTGCAGCTTCCCTTCCTTTTTGGTCGAGCCCTCGTGCACCACTTCCCCTTTAATGGCTGGAGCGTTTAGGCTCAGGAACAGCCATTCCACGCTTGCAATCCACCATCCAGAGAGAAAGAGAACTTCAGAAAAAACCCTCGGTGAAGAATCGGTTTGGTCATTGATCGAGGAGGATCTTCCAAATGGCCACTGATTCTACCAAAAGACTTAGAGGAAGATGCCAATATTCTAGCCACTATCTCAGGCCTAGAAACCCCAAGGTATCACTCTCTAAGTCACCGGTTTTCACCCATACAGAGAGAACCCCCAAGGAAGAGAAGCCAGAGAACCCAAAGTCGAGAGGAAGGAAGAAGGAAGAAGAAGAAGTCGTGTATGGGAAGCCAATGCTATATCAAGAAAATATCTAACCAAGAATAAAGCCCAGCCATGGATTAAAATCCAAGGGTCAAGAATGGTTCCAATAAAACACACAATCCGGGTTAACTTAAAGTCACCAATAAGTGAGTGCCACTTAAGCAACTAAAAGAATGGGTAATAAACCGGCCCAACAAGTTAGGAGAACCACAACAAGAGCCCAATAAACTTACAAAGGGATTATTTAAAGTAATGATGTCCTTCTACTTGTCCAAGTCCTATGAATAGGAAAGCAAAGTTGTTTGTTGACAGATGAATGATGCGAGCGTTTAGGAGTTCTTTTAATTCTACTAGACGTTTGAAGTGAGGACTAGGTTTGGATGATTGGGTGATAGGTTATGAACAAGCCTGTGTTCATATGACTTAATATATTTAACTAGTGATGATATAAGAGGGTTGACTATTTTTATTAATGTTGAAAGGTCTATGTAGTGATAGTGGGTGTTTGAAAAAAAAGAAGTTTGAATAAGATATTGGATGCAGTCAAGATCTTGTTTGTGTGAAAACACATTCTCATGCAAGATTACATTCCTAGAGATGAAAACCTTTGTTGTCTCTTAATTCGTCAATTTATAACCCTTGATCCCAAAAGGGTATTCCAGAAAAATACACTTACAGGTTCTATGATCAAACTAACGTCTCACATTTACTAGAGTGATGGAAAAAGCAAGACACTTGAAAACCTTAAGGTAATTGTAGTTAGGTTTGGACTTAAAAGGGATCTCATGGGATGTTTTGTGATTCAAGAGAGGTGTTGGGATTCTATTTGTAAGGTATACTACTGTGAGTACATAGTCACTCCAATATTTCAATGGAATCTCACTTTAAAACTTTAAATTTCTTGCCACATTTGATATGTGTCGATGTTTCCTCTCGACTACATCATTTCGTTGAGAGGTTTCTAGACAAGTTCTTTGGGGAATGATGCAATTTTGAAACTAAAATTGTTTCATTTCAAATTTCCCTTTGTTGTCTGATCTAATGATTTTGATTCAAATCATTGAACAAAATCCTTGTAAGACATTGGTAGCATTAGATTTTAACTTGAGCACATTATCTACTGAAATTATCTACAATACTCGAGAAATAACGAAATCCATTATAACTAATCTCACCACATGGTCCCCAAAGATAACAATGTATAAGATCAAAACACTTTTTTGACCTATGTTGTCTGGTAAAGAAAGCCAATTTATCTAGTTTGGCTAAAGGGAAAATAAGACATGGTGGTATGTTTTAGGGTATGATATGGTAAATCAGATCTTAGATAGGTTGGATGTCCTAACTTATATTGCCAGGTATCGAAATCTTCAGCATTTTTGAAAATAGTAGAGCTAATATGGGATTTTTGTAAGTCAAACAAGACATTACTTTACTTAACCTATTCCAGTCGTTTTTCAAGTCAAAAGGTCATGTACAAAACACAAGTCAGAGAGAAAATGAGACAAAAATTCATGGTTTATGCTAATTTTCTAGCTAATATGAGATTGAAAGAAAAAAGGGCATACAAAGTACATTGTCCAGAATTAATGATGCTGAAAATTTTATTGTCCCTATATGTACGACAAGAACAATCTTGGTAAGTACATTTACCAACACTTATTTGGCCACATATCATGACTAATTGTTGACAAAAACATTTGAATATGGATTAATTCTGTCTAATTTCGTTTTGTAGCACTATATTGATGCACTTGGTGGAACGTAAGAGAAATTGGCGAAAAATGACCAAAAATGAAGGAAACAAAAGTTCAGGGACCAAATTATAAATAACCAAAAGATAACCTGAAGCCGACTCAAGGACAGACACAAGCTTAATCATAATTCGAGGAATGCATAGGATGATTGGAGGAAAAGAATGTTCAAAAGAGGCCAAAATAAGAGAAGACGACGTTCGAGGACTAAAAAAAAGACACACATGGAAGTTGTGATCTACCATGCGGCCGCATGGTAGAAACTTCCATGCGGTCGCACAAGGGTCAACATGGAATAAAAAGAGGGCATTTTGAAATTCCATGGGGTCGCATGGAATGATACCATGCGGTCGCATGGTTGCTTTCTGAGCTCGAATTTTCTGGTTTCATTTTCTTGTTCAACCACGTTAGGAAACAAATCTAGATCAAGTATAAAAGCCAAAAAAACGTCCTGAACGAAGGGGAGGCGTCATATGAGATAGAAGAACCCTAGAATACATCTTGAAGAAGCTTAGGAAGCAAGGATTTCAAAGAATAACATCAAGATTCTCGATTTTTCAAGCGTAATTATTATTTGGTGATGTCTTCTCTTATATTATTTTTGTATTTTATTCTTTTCTCCATGTTAGGTTAGTTATTCTTGTGTTAGGAGATCGATGAACCTTGCTATGTAGACTTTGGATTCTAGTTTTGCAATATTTGACAATTAAGACATGTTTTGAGATATTTGAATGATTTTTATTCACTTATTGTCTCCACAATTATTATGCATGTGATTGTGTGAGTGTAGTGATCTATTTCATGCATTCGAGAAAAGGGGAATAGATTTGACACGGTATTAACCATCGTAGGGTTCGATAGGGGATAGAGATATACTCCTATGCTCTGCTTGAGTCTAAAGTGATCATAAAACTACATGCATTCTTGTGAATTTACATTCGTCATAGAGATATAGTCTGGTGGTTTACTTGAATAGGTCCAATAATTCTCAAGAGAGATTGTTGGATAAGTTAGGATCATTGATTCTTCAAATTATCAAACATGTTGTTGATATTGTAGAACTAGATTTAACAGTGAACATTGCATGGGGATTCGTAATCCTAGTACTCATTTGTTATTCATAAGAAACACTCAATTTGCATTCGAATAATTAATTGCATTTAGTTGGTATAAATTAGTTAAATTGCATACATAATTCTAGTTTAGTTACAAACCTTTACAATCATCTCAAATTCCATAGATTCGGTTAAGGTCTTGGTACTTGAAATCAAATTAATTCAATCCCTGTGGAAACGATATCCGGAATTCTCAATTCCACTTTATTATTTGTTACGAACCGTACAATTGAGGTATTTTAAAATGAACAAATATTTTCGTGCACAAGTTTTTGGCGCCGCTGCCGGGGAATTGACTTTTTAGTTTGATTTCTCTTTACTTAACACTAATTCGAACTTGTCTATAATTTTAGTTTACATATTGTATTTTACTCAATTTTTTTGTTTAGGCTAAACTAGCATGCGAAGATCAATCAGCTGTGAATTACTTCAAGCTGATTTGGAAATTGAACGAACCTTTCATCACAGATAGAGGGAAGTAAAAGCAGCACAACAGAAAGATCAAGAACAAATACAAATGGCTGATCAACTTTTGAAACTGAGAGTAAACCCTGCATCTCCAGCCAATGCGAAGGCACAATATGATGGGAATGCTCTTCTTGGGGATTTCTTGTCCCCATTCGTCGCGCAAAGTCAATCTAGCATTGTGTATCCCGCATTTGAACATCCAAACTTTCAGTTAAAAATGAATGTCTTCCAACTATTCCAAAACGGGCACAATTTCTACGGGATGGCCAACGAGAATCCACATACTCATGTATCCCGATTCTTGGATATGTGCCAACGTTTCGGTACTAAGGAATATCGGAAGATGTTATCAAGTTGAGGCTATTTCCATACACTCCGCGAGATAAAGCACTTGAGTGGCTAGATTCACTTCCTGTGGCAAGTATCACTACTTGGAACGATCTAGCTCATAAATTCTACAAGAAGTTCTTTTCACCGGCAAAGGTTGGGAGATTTGAGTCATGAAATATCAATATTCAGCTAGAATGAATTCGAATCATTTGACGAGGAATGGAACATATTTAAGAACGTGTTAAGGAAATGCCATCAACCTGGGTTCGACAAACCATCACAAATCAGATTTTTCTACACAAGACTACTTCCGACTTTTAGGAGCATGGTTGACTCATCATTAAATGGCTCCTTGACCACAAGAACGATTGATGGAGCTTGGGAGTTGTTTAAGAGAATGGCAAGTAATTCATCCATGTAGTTTTCAGATCTAGGGGGTGCAAAGAAATCAGTTGGAGTCTGTTACGGGCCTGTGTCAGACCCGCCACCTCACCCCGCCACGTGTCCACGCGCGTGGCCCGAACCACGTTCCGGACGAGGTAATTTAACCAAAAAACCGGACCGAATATACATGCCGAGGTGATTGCACTAAGGACGAACTGAAAACGCGTCAGCTAACGAGCCGGACTCATCCGCACGAGTGCGCGGTGGATGCTGAAAGGCCCGCACTCAGCTTCTACAACGGTTGCAGCGCTTCACCGCCACACCTCACCTCTGCCGAAGATCTTTTGTACGGATCTTCCCAAAGTCAAATCTCGGCCGACGGGACGTGCGGCGGAGTTCTCAAACGATGAAATCGGCGACCTATGGCTGAAGCATTCAATACCGGTCGACCTATGGAGGGGCCATGGTGGCGCCTAGGATGGGACAAGCCTTGAGGATCTGACAACACGTATCCTCTCATCCAATGGCCCTCCTCTCTCCATCCTTGGTATAAATATCCCCTCATTGTGCCCAGGAAAGGGATGGAAAAAAATCTCATTTTGCTCTCCTATATATCGCATAAAACCAAGTATCATCCTTTCCCCTTTTTTTGTCAAACTTTATCGACCACCTCCCCGGCGAGTGCTCTACGTGGCGAACCTATATTGGTCGAATATAAAGCGACTTGACCGTCGGAGTCCTTGCGGCCGCTCCTGCCCCATCGGGGAGAGGCCACAGTGAGCGACGGCGTGCTACGTGTGCGGGGAGGATTTAACTTGAAGACATATCCTGTTGGCCGCGTGTCAGAGCCATTTTTCGAGGTCATGAGTTGGCGCCGTACGTGGGAAAATACTTAACCACGAGTTCTCCCACGAAAATTGTAAAACGCCGGTTGGCATTTCCCCCCTTGAAAAAAAGGGGTCGATTCTTGAAAAAGTCTTTCGCATCGCACTCGGACCATGAGTTCCGGTGAAGGTGATAATGCGAGGCAAGGGATGTCTACGAAGAAGAGATCATCCGGAACGCCTGCATAACGCAACCGGCCCCCATCATCGCTACCGTAGAAATAGAACGGCGGCGCGTTTGGCGGCAAGTGGCCCAGGATGGCCACTAACATGAGGACCATCACGGCTGAAAATGCGGCCATGCAAGAACTACTCATGCAAGTGCAAAACCAAGGCGGTTTTCAAGCCCGCATTACGCGGCAATCGGGACGTAGACAAGCCGAGGCGGAATCCGACGGGAGAACCCATGTGAGCCCCCGAGGGAGAGGCTCCCGTGGAAAGGGATGTGGGGATGGACACTTCAAATTACACCGCCGCTCGGTAGGTGGACCCTGCGGGGGATAGTTTCCCCAGGAATATGAGCGGCCTCGGAAGGTCTGTTAGTGTTTTCGATCGGATCGGACGGGCACACAGAAATAGGAACCAACCCCGCCGCAAACAACTCGCCGGCGGGGGGGGACATGAACAAAGCCAAGAAGTCCAAGCCCCTCCGCCTAGAAATAGGCGGGAGGAGGGCGAAACCAAATGGATTGGGGTAACGGGGCCGAAACGGCTCGAGCTCCACCGCGGCGGCGGGCGGATGGCAATGACTCCGACGGACCACGTAGGTCGTATGAGCTCGATGATGATGATGACAATCGCCCTTCTCCGGGGAGCTTCGCACATTTCCGATGCCCCACAACTTTGTTCCTCCTAAGATCCCAAAGTACGAAGGGAAGGGCGACCGGAAAAGCATCTCAACAAATACAAAACACGAGATGAGCCCTCGGGGAGCCTCGCCGGCTACGAAATCTACGAGAGCCTTCCACTTGACTCTTGGCGGTTCTGTAGGAGGTATGGTATAGTAGGTTGGCGCCACTCGGCATACGAAGTTGGCCGGATACGAAAAAGGCGTTCTTGAACCGGTACCTCTCACAGAAAAGAGGGAGAGGCTCCTATCCAACGTTTGCAAGATGAGGCAAGCGAGCGGGGGAAACCCTAAAAAACTACCTTGCTCGTTTTACGACGAGATAACCCTCTGCGCGGGTCACGGACAAGGAGGCCCTTTCGGCTACGAAAGGAGGGTGAACATGAACATTTGTTTTGGAGGGATGTCAGAAGCAAAGAACCATGACATATAGCGGTGGTGGAAATGATGAAAGTAGAAATCGTTAACGAAGAGATGATCGATCACGAGGGAACAGCTTGCCCAAGGCCTTCCACCACCCCGGAGAGGCGGATAGGCGGGGCCCACATCCCCGAATAGTGAGCCAACAATGGACTCAAGCTGGGCACACGGTGGCCCCCACCTCGGGACAAGCATTAGCCACTGCTACACTCAACGCGGTCCCCACCTTGGCTTACGAAAATGCTGGGCCAGGCGCGAGCAACCCGCCAGAAATACGGGACGACCCTCCGCCTCTAGAAATAGGGAAGAGGAGGAAGGCCTAGAGATAGGCCCCCGAGAAACGCGGCCTTATTGCACCATTCATCGCCGTATTATGGTCATGACACCAGGGATTGTGCGGGCCTAGGAAGACCCGCAAGCAACCCTCGTAACGGCGGGAACGCAACTATGGAGGCAATAGTCCAGCGCGAGTCCCTAAGGAGGGCGAGACGAGGCGGCACTCCCCAGGTCGCGAAGCGATGACGAGGGAAAGGCTCGGAGCGGGCAACGCCCGAGAGAGATTCGGCCCCTCAAACGAGCAACAACCAATCCGTGAGATAGACGCCCATTATTGGAGGACCTCGCGTAGGAGGTGAATCAAAACGCTCGAAGAAACTATGCCGGGGAGGCGAAAACCCCACCTATGGTCGGATTACTTGGTGAACGATCGCGAGGTGGAAGGGTTGCGAGGAACCCATAACCTTCACTCACGAAGATCTTTGCGGGGGTGCATTTCCCTTGCCTGCGATGCCACTGGTAGTCGAGCCGTGGTGGCTCGCAACGGGCAGAAACGCATCGGTAGATAATGGCGGCTCGATCGACATCTGTTTGGCACTACTTTTGATAAAATGGCGGTGGATCACGAGCTAACACCTATGAGCTCGCCTCTACGGATTCGCGGGGACGACATTACTCCAGAGGTAAAATCACCCTTCTTTGTCGAAATGGGAACCTCGCCCCGGGTAGCGCATCACTTCATGGAATTCTTAGTGGTTGACCGCCGATCCGCCTACCATGGCGTCTGGGGAGGCTGCCCTAAAGGAACTATGGGCAGCCGCATCCATCCATCACCTACTGCATGAAGTTCCCAACCGAACGAGGGATCGCAACCGATTCGAGGCGACCGGATAGGATCCGAGGGAGTGCTATCTTAACTCCCTTAGGAAGGCGAGCCTCGAGTCAACATGGTCTTGGATCTTGAAATGGCGGAGGCCCACTGAAGAACCTCCGAGGCCAAGATATAATCATGGCGAGGCCGGATGCGAAACGGCTACGGAGGAGGCCCGGACCACTAGAGACGGTTGAGTCGGAATCACAAGGCCCCGATGGAGGAACTAGAAACGTTCCCGAGATCCCCAAGACACTTCCAAGGTCTGCGGGTCGGAAAGGAATTAAGTGAGGAAATAAAGGAGGAGGCGAAAAGCTTCCTTCGACGAAATTCCGATGTTTTCGCATGGAAGCATGAGGACATGATTGGTATAGATCCCGAGGTTAGTTTGCCATCGCTTGCTTGGGTCGATCGAGTTTTGTCCTCCGCATAGACAAAAGAGGAGGGCGTTGAACGCCGAAAGGTATGAGGCCCTGAAAGAGGAGGTGGAGAGACTCATCAATAACGGTTTCGTTCGTGAAGCGACTATCCGAAGTGGATTTCGAACCATGTGCTTGTGAAGAAGCACAATGGTAAATGGAGGGTATGCATTGACTTCTCAAACCTCAATCGGGCACCGCAAAGGACGACTTCCCACTCCACGGATCGACCAACTTGTAGACTCAAGCTGCTTTGGGCATGAATTGTTGAGCTTTATGGACGCCTATTCGGGTTACAATCGGATACCGATGTTCCCGAGCGACAGAAAGCACCTCCTTCATCACCAGAAACGGGGGGGCTTCTTTGTTACAAGGTGATGCCCTTTGGCACAAGAACGGCTTATTTGGGGCAACCTACCGAGGTTAGTCGACAAAATGTTCGCGGTCGGCTCGGTAAAACAATGGAGGTCTACGTTGATGACATGCTTGTGAAAAGCCTCGTGGCTAAGGAGCATATCGAACACACAGGTGAAGCCTTGAGAACCCTAAGGAGGTATCACATGAGGTGAACGTTAAAATGCGCCTTCGAGCGTGGCTTAGGAAAATTCTTGGGTTACATCGTGAATCGACGGGAATAGAAGCCAACCCGAGAAAGATTAAAGCTTTAGTCGAGATGAGGTCGCCTCGAAACCCGAGGAAGTGCGGCTGTTGGCGGACTAGCCGCACTCAATCGCTTCATCTCGAGGCTGAAAGTGCTGCCCTTTTTCAAAACCCTCAAAGGAGGCGGGAAGTTCCAATGGACTCCGGAGTGCGAGTAGCGTTCAAGTTGAAAAACTACTTGGGCGAGCACCTCCTCCTCGGCAAGCCAAGGGAAGGAGAACTACTTATTGCTATGCTTAGCGTGGTGAAAGCTCAATCGGCTTCAGTTCTTGTACGGGAAGAAGCGGCTCACCAATTGCCGGTATACTATGTAAGCAAAGCCTTGCTCCCCGCGAAGTGAGATACCCGAGATATGGAGAAATTGGCTCTTTCATTGGTCGTCGCCTCTCGAAAATTGAGGCCGTATTTCCAAGCCCACGGCGTTCATGTTTTGACAAATTTCCCACTAAGGCGGGTCTTACGAAGCCAGGACGCCTCGGGAAGATTGCGGGAGTGGGCGATGAGAGCTCGGTGAGTTCGACATAATTTACGCGCCCGAACGACCATCAAGGGTCGGGCTCGCCGATTTTGTCGCGAGGAGTTCACCAAGACCCACGAGATCGAGGTGGATATGGAACCAGCAGAGCCTCCCACTTGGAGTCTCTTCATCGACGGTTCCTCGGAGAAGCGACTCGAGGCTGGGTATAGTGTTGGAAAGTCGGAGCGCGGGCTTAAGCTGCGCGATGGGTTCGGGTTTAAGGCCTCCAACAACATGGGTGAATACGAGGCTCTCGGCCGGACTCACGAGCTCGCGAGAGCGCAAGTAAAAAGATTGGTTATAAACGGTGATTCGCGGTTAGTGGTGAATCGGGTCAATGGCAACTTTGTGGCCGGGGACAAACATATGGCGGCCTACACAGCGGGTCATGAATTCCCTGCCCAGAGCTTCGAAAAGTTTGGTGATCCAAGTGCCGGCAAGAGAATGGCCACGCCGATGCCTTATCAAGGCGGCCAGCGGCGGGGATTCGGAGCTTCTAAAGGCGATCCCCATTGAACACACGGCCGAACCCTCTATTAAGGAGGGCGAGAAACTAATGTGGATTGAAAGCACCCCACCATAGATGCTACCCATACGCGCCTACGAAAGAACAAAGCTTGCCGAGAAGACGAAATCGAGGCTCAGAAAGCTCAGAAGAAGAGCTGCGCACTTCATCCTACATGACGATATCTGTTCAGCGTGGTTTTCCTCCCCCTTCTCGGATGTACGGGAGGGGAAGAAGCAAACTACATCCTCGGGGAGGTACATGAAGGTGTTTGTGGAAATCACTCCGGCGGGATAGCTTTGGCCCACTTGAAAATACTCGGGCGGGGATATTGCGGCCAACCACGAAAAGGGACGCCAACGAATTCGTGCGCAAATGCGACAAGTGCCGGCGCTTCTCCAATGTGCGAGGCAGCCATCTCGAGGACTCGCGGTGGTGTCGAGCCCACGGCCTTTCGCGAAATGGGGAGTGGATTTTATTGGCCCTTCTTGAGAAAGGAAGAGCGAATGCTCGCTTCGCCCATCGTCGCCATTGATTATTTCACCAAATGGGTGGAAGCGAGCCTCAGCCAAGATCCTTGAGGCCAACACCACGAAGTTCCTTTGGAAAAACATCATTTCCGGTTCGGCATACCTCACTCCCTAGTGTCGACAACGGCAAGCAATTTGATAACAAGAAAGTCGGGATCTATGTGATGAGCTTAGAATCGAAAAGCATTTTTCCACGCCCCATCATCCCCAAGCAAATGGACGAGTCGGCGATCAACAAAACCATCAAGCTCGCCCGAAAAGGAAAGGCGGACGCCTCCAGAAGGCGCTTGGGTCGACGAGCTTCCAGCGAGGTTTATGGGCCATCGGGACCACTTGCAAAGCGCTCTTTGGGGAGACTCCATTTTCTATGGCCTATAGAGCCGGAGGCTATGAGCCTGTGGAGGTTGGCGTCCCATCTCCCCGCCGCCTCCACTTCGATGAGGTGATGAATGATGAGTGAGGAGGCTTGAGCTAGACTTTCTCGAAGAAAAGAGGGACGAGTCCCAAGTTAAGCTCGCCTCCTACCAACGAAAAATGATGCGCTATTATAACGCCAAGGTGAAGAAGAGGACATTCCGCATTGGGGACTTGGTGCTTCGCAAAGTCTTCCCTTCGACAAAGAGATCTGGCACGGGGACTTTGGGGCAAAGCGGGAAGGACCACTATCGCGTGGTTCTTTGAAATCGGGTCGGGAACTTATAAAATCGAAGACCTGAATGGGAGAATGATGCCCACCCCTGGAATATTGAGCACTTAAGGAAATATTATCAGTAGAGGACGTGTACTGTTGTAAATATTGCAATCAAATAAACGGATGTTATGTTCACTTAGTTCTCACATGGGCACATCAGACAAACTTGGCGAGTGCAAGCCCATTCAAAGGGTACACCCCAAGATATTACGCCTAAGCCGAGAGATGGTGCGGGTGCCATCACTGGACGAGGCGAGTGCACAAATCAAACAAACTTGGCAAGGTGCAAGCCCGTTGAAGATGCGCCCCAAGATATTACGCACTAAACGAGAGATGAATGCGGGTGCCATCCTGGACGAGGCGAGTGCACAAATCAAACAAACTTGGCAAGGTGCAAGCCCATTCAAAGGGTACACCCCAAGATATTACGCACATGCCGAGGAGATGGTGCGGGTGCCATCCTGGACGAGGCGGAGTGCACAAATCAAACGAACTTGGCAAGGTGCAAGCCCATTCAAAGAGTACACCCCCAAGATATTCTGCTTAAGCCAGAGGTGGTGTGGGAGCCATCCTGGACGAAGCAACCTTCGCGCGTGGAGTAAGTCCGATGCGTTATTACTTGTTCATTGGCATCTTCCATTCCATTAAGTGGTTGAGTAAGTCCGATGCGTTATTACTTGGTTCATTGGCATCTTCCATTTCATCAAGTGGTTGAGTAAGTCCGATGCGTTATTACTTGGTTCATTGGCATCTTCCATTTCATCAAGTGGTTGAGTAAGTCCGATGCGTTATTACTTGGTTCATTGGCATCTTCCATTTCATTAAGTGGTTGAGTAAGTCCGATGCGTTATTACTTGTTCATTAGCTTCTCCCATTTTATTAAGTGGTTGAGGAAGTCCGATGTGTTATCTTATTCATTGGCTTCTTCCATGTTATTAAGTGATTATGTCTGATGTGATATTTGTTCGAAGCTGTTCTACGAAACAATGAAACAAACAATAAGAAAACAAACGACAACACTTGAAAAAATTTGTTCATTCATAACCAACGAGGAGAGGCGAAGCCATTACATGGGGGATACAAATTACAAATTAGTCTATATTAATCGCCGCCCCGGGTCCTCCGCCTTCGGCCCCCTCGAAGGGCCCTCCTCATCCTCGGCGGGCTGCCCCCGGTGGGGCCCCGAACTCTTCGTCGAAAAGTTAATATCCAGTCGGGGTGCCTCTCACGGAGCGGGACATCATCTCCTTCGCCGCGAGAAGGCCCCGATAGTTGGCGAAGTCGTCATACTACAGCATATTTTTCGAAGTTGTCCTTGTAACCCTGGGCGCCCGCCCGCCGACGTTCTTCGCCTGCACGCGCCGGCGAGAGCTATCTCCTCGATGCGGAGGCTTCGATGAGTCTCTTACGCTCGGCCCTCTCCTTATTGGCCTCCTCCAGGCTTCGGACGTTAGCCTTTGGTGTTCATTGGCCTGGTCCACCCTCTTCGTCGGTGCCACACCGGGAAACGGACTCATGCGGCTCATTCTTGGTGATTAACGTGCGTCTCGGTAGAGTCCAACCGAGGGCGGCGGTTATCCACTTCTCCTCCACCTCCACCTCCTTCTTGGCCTTCTCCACTTCGGCCTCCCAGTTTGAAGAGGCTTCGACCCTCTTCTCCAGATCCTCGTTCTTTTTTCGAAGGCCCCTCACCAAGTCCTCTGCCGCGGCGCCCATACTTAGAGCCCTCGCCACGCAGGCATTGTTCGCCGCCAGGAAGTCCTCGATCTCGCACGAGGCGGCGTGGTTAGCCCAGTCCTCAGTCCAATACTTGCTGTGGACTCTTGCAGCAGAGGCGGTCTCAGGAGGAAGCATCTCCAGCACGGCCTCGGGGAGATCGTCGTCTTTGCTCCCCAAGAAATCAGTGACCTTTTTTTGGCAGGCGGTGGCGGAGCCTCTTCAACCTCTTCTTGGGCGCCCCCTCGGCGAAGTAAGCAGTGATTGGCACAATGGCCTAGGAGGGAGGTGGAGCCGCCACGGTGACACCCGCCTCGGCCGGGGAAGGAGAAGCCACGGCAGCAGGAGCAGGGGTAGAGGTCCCGGCTGGACCGGCCCGTCTTTTTCTTGGGGCGAGAGAGGGCCCTTCCTCCTCACACTCCTCGGCAGTGCGGCCGGCCTTGCTCGAGCAGCTGCAAGCGCTCGGCCTTTTGTACGCAGCCGAGGCGTGGTCTTCGACATTTTGGCCTCCGCCACGCTCCGCGGATTGTGGCCAAGTCGGGCCTGGGGGCCTCTTATTTTCAAAATCTCTGCAAGAAAGAAAATTTCTAAGTACCCGAGATAAGAGTATGGGGGGCGAACCGAAACGAAATGCACTCGCCTACTGTTTGTCATCGGCCGTGCGAGTGAAATGGTGGTTACGATCAATCAACTCCTTGAAGCTCCTCTCAGACAGGAGGCGTACGATACGGTCGGGCAATGATGTCCCGATCCTCCTCTGCGATTTCACACCTCGGGAGGGAGCACCAGAGAACGAAATATTAAAATCATAAGCAAAGTTAGCCAAGTAAATTCAAATCGGAAAGTTGCTTACGCAAATGGAATAGATGGTGGGGACGGTCGGAGGCGCCATTGGGTCATTCTCCAGCATGTATCCACCGTCTGGCGCTGAGAACCACGAACTCCTCCGGCCTTTTATCGAGGAGGGTGTCTCGACCACGAACGGCGAATGGGACCCCCGAGGAGCCGGGTAGTACCGACCTTTGCTCGCCTCGCCCCCGCCGTGGCTTTTGGGAAGAATAGGGAGTGGAATATACTAAACGCGGCATGTCCGTTCCGATGCTTTGGCCCTCAGCGCCGCGGCATCCGCGTCCCAACCATTTGGGACCACGCGTTGAGGTTGAGCTGGGTGGGGGCCACGGCCGAACGACCTAAGGACTAGACGAAAAAGGGGTGGAATGGAAGCCTCAACCCAAACCGGAAAAGATGGTCACTCGGCTTTACACACCCCGGCCTAGGGTAGCGAGGCTCTCTCATGCGGCTCGGGCGGGGATAAGCTCGATATTGTGAGGGATCCTAAACACCTCCACTGCACCTTTTTTATCGCTCAGAGGTGATTTTAGACGGGTACTTAGAGGCCCCCATTGCACGGATGTGTCTACGGGGAATACGGGCGCTTCGGAGATGTTCTCCCCGGCCACAATGGCTCTACTCAGCTCGTCGGACGAGATTAATAAAGGTTCCCTCATGGATGAACTCTCTTCGCCTCGCCTCCCCTCGCTACCCCCCTCGCCAACTGGCTCGCTCGACGTCACGAGACAGACAAAAAGAACGAGAGAAGATGGAGAGGCGAAATGGAACGTTACCTAAAGCCATTGGAAAGAACTTGCCAGGAGTTCACAAGAGGTGTGGAATCCTAACGTTAATGGGAGGATGGAAACCGTCGCTTGATTGTGGGGAGTTTGAGAGAGCTTTTGAGAGATTTTCGCGAAATGAAGGTTTTAAAATGAGAGAGATGGGCCTTTTATAGGCACTCCAAACTCACCCCAACCGTTCGATCAACCTAAGCACAATCTGGACCATCCAGCGCTCAAATGCAAGGATCTCGTCCCAAATCAATGGTCATTTGAATCAACGGCCACTGATGAGGCGGTGGGCCACACGCTTGGTGAGAAGACGTCGCCTTGAGTAAAGGAGCCGTCGTCATTATTATCATTTATGTCAAGGGAGGCGTGCCTTGAAAGCAGCGAACGCCTCCCATGATTGCCTTGGAAAAGTACGAAGGTTTCCAAATCATTAGCACAAAGTTCAAGGTCAACCCATCTCGCCTTGGCCGGGGAATGTAGTGTTGCAACGGCTCCCCAAGAGGCTGCCAACCCATCTCGCCTCGGCACGAATGTAGTGTTGCAACGGCTCCCCCGAGGCGCCAGCCCGTCTCGCCTCGGCCGCATCGAATGTAGTGTTGTAACGGCTCCCCGAGTGCCAACCCCTTTCACCTCGGCCACGGCGGGATCACGTATTACGACTACTCCCACCTCGACGACTCACCCCCGCCCGGCTCGGGTGAAAATCCTTGTATTATATAAATATTCATACACGGACTTGCGGGACTATTGTTACGGGCACGTGTCGGACCCGCCGCCTCACCCGGCGTGTCCACGCGCGTGGCCGAGCCACGTTCGGACGAGGTGATTTAACCAAAACGGACCGAATAAACATGCCGAGGTGATTGCACTAAGGACGGGCGAAACGCGTCGGCTAACGAGCCGGGACTCATCGCGATGTACGCGGTGGATCTGAGCTCGCACTCCGCTTCTACAACGGCAACGCTTCACTGCCACACCTCGCCTCTGCGAAGATCTTGTACGGATCTTCCCAAAGTCAAATCTCGGCGACGGGACGTGCGGCGGAGTTCTCAAGCGGTCAAATCGGCGGCACATGGTGAAAGCATTCAATACCGGTCGACCTATGGAGGGACGAGTGACGCACTAGGATGGGAATGAGCCTTGAGGATCGACAACACGTGTCCTCTCATCCAACGGCCCTCCTCCCTCCATCCTTAGTATAAATATCCCTCGTTGTGCCCGGGAAAGGGATGGAAAAATCTCATTTTGCTCTCCTATATATCGCATAAAACCGTATCATCCTTTCCCTTTTTTTGTCGAACTTTATCGACCACCTCCCGGCGAGTGCTCTACCGCCGGCGAACCCTACTATTGGTCGAATATAAAACTGACTTGACCGTCGGAGTCCTTGCGGCCGCTCCTACCCCATCAGGGAGAGGCCACGAGTGACTGACGGCGTGCTACGTGTGCAGGAGGATTTAACTTGAAGACATATCCTGTTGGCCACGTGTCCGAGCCATTTTTCGAGGTCAACAGAGTCTACGAGGTAGATACCTATTCGGCCTTAGCTACAAAGATTGATTCCTTATTTCACAAGGATGAGAGCATATCACAAATAGCCAGCTCGACACAAGTAAAAAGGCCCAGTGATGAGGAATGTGGAGCAGAAAATAGCACAACCAAATGCCATATCCTTTCACAAGGAATAGAGCACGTGGAGTATGCGTAATGGGGTCAACGTCAGCACAACAATCCTCATTCTGATACATGGGGAAATCATCCAAATTTCTCTTAGGGTGGAAATCAGAATCACAATCACAATCGAGCTCAAGGACAGTTTCAACAGGAGAAAAAACCTCAGTTTCAACAGGAGAAAAGACACCGGTGAAAGAAAGTCTAGCAATGCCACAGCAAATACCAGATAATTCGATGACCCCTATGAGCCACCTATTCCATTTCCACAACGGTTGAGGAAGCATAAAATGGAGCAGCAATACAATAAGTTTCTTGAAATGTTCAAAAAGCTCCATATAAACATCCCATTGGCTGATTCACTATTCCAAGTACCGAGCTACGCCAAATTCTTGAAGGACATTCTATCAAACAAATGCAAGCTGGAGGAGCATGAGACAGTAATGGTAACAGAAGAAGTCAGCTCCAGAATTTGAGAAAGCTTCCACCAAAGTTGAAGGATCCAGGGAGTTTTACTATTCCCTATACTATTGGTGAAATCTACTTTGATAAGCTTTGTGTGATCTTGGCGCCAGTACTAATTTAATGCCTCTATCTATTTTCTGGAAACTTGGATTAGGAGAAGCCAAAGCAACCATGGTGACATTGAAATTGGCGGACCGATCTCTAACACACCCAAGGGAAATCATAGAGGATGTGCTAATCAAGGTGAAAAAATTTATCTTCCCTGCTAATTTCCTCATCTTGGATATGGAAGAAGACAAGGATGTTCCACTGATCCTGGACAGACCATTTTTGGCCACGGGCAGAGCATTGATTGATGTTCAGAAATGGCAGTTAATTTTGAGGCTAGATGAAGAACAGATCGCCTTCAATGTTTTCAAAGCCATGCAGTTTCCTTCCGAGGCAGACAACTGTTTCAGAATTGATGTAATTGACAAGGTGGTTCATGATACATATCTACTTCAACATCCTTCAGATACATACGAGGCGTGTATCACACATTCTTAATCAATAAATTCAGATTTCCTTAAGATTGAGACTTGTGCACGATTTCTAGAAACCAACCCACCGTATTTTCGAAAATAGTACTTTGAAGAACTTGGAACGGAACCAAAAAGCATGTCCCATCCATTCAGCAGCCACCTAAATTGGAGCTTAAGCAATTACCACCGCATCTCAGGTATGCTTATTTAGGAGAATCATGCACTCTCCTAGTGATTATCTCGAATACAATCAGCGAGGTGGAGGAAGAAAAACTATTTCAGGTACTCAGGGAGAATAAAACAATAATAGGATAGACCATAGCAGATATTAAAAGGACCAGCCCTTCGTTGTGCATGCATAAGATTCTCATGGAAGAGAATTTTTGACCTAATGTAGAGAGTCAACGAAAAGAAGTGGTCTGGGTCGAGGTATTGAAGCTTTTAGATGCAGGCATCATCTATCCTATCTCAGATAGTACGTAGATCAGCCCATTTTAAGTTGTGCCAAAGAAGTGGGGAATCACGATCGTACCAAATGAAAAGAATGAACTCATTCATACCAGAAAAATTACAGGATGGAGGGTTTGTACTGACTACCGTAAACTCAATACAGACACACAGAAGGATCATTTTCATCTCCTATTCATTGATCAAATGTTGGAGAGGTTGGCAGTTCACTCACATTATTGTTTTCTCGATGGATATTCATATTATAATCAGATACCAGTAGCGCCGGACGGCCAGGAGAAGACCACTTTCACATGCCCCTATGGTGCCTTTGTTTACCGTAGGATGCCTTTTGGTATTTGCAATGCTCTAGCCACATTTCATAGATGCATGGTGGCTATCTTTTCTGACATGGTTGAGCGGTTCATAGAAGTATTCATGGATGATTTCTCTATTTTTGGGTCTTCGTTTGATGAGTGCTTGAATCATCTGAATTTGGTCTTACAAAGATGCAGAGAAACTAATCTAGTACTGAACTGGGAGAAATGTCACTTCATGGTACAAGAGGGCATTGTACTGGGACATCTGTTTTCATCTAAAGGAATTGAAGTGGATAGGGAAAAAATCCAAGTAATTGAGAAATTACCGCCACCAACTTCTGTAAAGGGTGTTCGCAGCTTTTTAGGTCATGCTGGGTTCTACAGACGATTCATCAAGGACTTTTCGAAGATCACTAAGATACTATGCCATTTGTTGATGAAAAATAGCTCATTTGACTTCAATGAAGAGTGTTTTGCAGCTTTTCACACCCTAAAGGATAAACTTACTTCAACTCCAGTGTTTGTCATACCAGATTGGGAGTTACCGTTTGAGTTGATGTGTGATGCCAGTGATTACATCGTGGGAGTTTTATTGGGGCAGTGATGAAACAAAATTTTTTACGTAATATACTACGCTAGTAAAACTTTGAACGAAGTACAACTTAACTATGCAACCACAGAGAAGGAGTTGTTGGTTTTTGTGTATGCATTTGATAAATTCCGACCTTACCTGGTTGGGTCAAAAGTCGTTGTCTACACAAATTATGCGGCACTGAAGTATCTGATGACGAAGAAAGACGCTAAGCCGAGATTGATTCGTTGGGTATTGCTACTGTAAGAGTTTGACATTGAAAACAAAGATAAGAAGGACAGTGAGAATGTCGTAGCAGATCATCCATCTCGGTTGGAGCTTAGTCAACCAGACATGTCAGTAGATATAAACGAGATTTTCCCAAATGAACAAATCCTTAGTGTGGAGACAACAACTTGGTACACTGACATTGTGAACTACTTGGCCAAGTCCATTTCCCCACCAGATTATTCAGGTCTTCAGAGAAAGAAGTTCTTCACAGAATTAAAGTACTACTTCTGGGAAGATCCAATTCTCTATAGGCGCGGGGCAGATCACATTATCCGACGTTGTGTGCCAGAAGAAGGGGTATCTAAAATTTTGGAGCATTGTTATTCATTTGCATATACGGGACACTTTGGGGCTTCAAAGATAGTAGCTAAGATTCTATAGTAGGGGTTTTATTGGCCTACATTGTTCAGAGATGCCTTTGAGTTTGTGAATAGATGTGATCAATGTAAACGCACAGGAAATATCTCGAGAAAAAATGAAATGCCTCTGACAAGTATTCTAGACGTGGAACCATTCGACGTCTGGGGGATTGACTTCATGGGACCATTTTCGTCGTCGTTCTCAATCAGTACATACTTGTGGCAGTAGACTACGTCTCCAAGTGGGTAGAAGCAGTGGCATTGCCTACTAACGACACGAAGGTGGTGATTGGATTCCTCGATAAATACATTTTCACAAGCTCACGGGGGAAAACATTTCTGTAATCTCCAATTTGAGCAGTTGTCGAGTAAGTATCGAGTAAAACACTACATAGCAACTCCATATCATTCTTAGACTAGTGGGCAAGTTGAAATCTCTAACATGGAATTGAAGAGAATACCTAAGGTCACGGTGAATTCTTCGAGGAAAGACTGGTCCAAAAAGTTGGACGATGCTTTGTGGGCCTACCGAATAGTATTCAAGACACCTATACGCATGTCACCATATCGTTTAGTTTTCGGGAAAGCATGTCACTTGTCAGTTGAGTTGGAGCATCGAGCATACTGGGCACTTCGCAAGTTGAATCTGGATTTAAATGCAGTAGGTGAACAACGCTTGCTGATAGGAATATAAAATACACATTTTACATCTTTATTTAATGTGCTCATATGACTATTTTATGCCTAAATGTACTTAGTATTCTCATATTTTGGTTTAGGTGGCAATTCGATGGATATGGCGTAAGTTAGAAGAAATGAGGGGAAAAAGATTAAAATGAAAGAAAGCGAAAGTTCGGGAACCAAAGTGCAAATATTCAAAAGTTATATCGAACCTCACGATGAAGACTTGAGAGTGCTAGAGGCCAATTGAATGAATAAAGAAGTCAAATGGGTGAAATATAGCCAAGACATTATCACATATCAACTTTCAAGCTGAAAAGTTTTGTACCGGTTTTCAGCCTCATATTGAGACCAGTTTTTAACATACCAAACGATCGAATTAGAAGATATCATCTGAATAATAGTTGTAGCCCTTTGAGTTATCTTTCCAATGCATCTTGAATCACCTCGATCAGACATCGGAAGAGAAAGTTACGACCAAAATATTGAAAGCTGTCTGGAGAAAGTTTTGTAAAGCCTTGCGATCGCATGGCTTTAATTCCTCGCGATCGCACAGACCATCACCGAGAGTCTGAAGGTTGAATTTATTTGTTCCTTGCGACAGTATGACTTAATACCTTGCGATCGTATGGTTGTTTCCTGATGCCGAATCTCAAGTTTCCTAAATTGACTCAAATTCCTTTGGCAACATATCTTGCACGACTTTTCAACCCTAAAAACACTCCAAAACACACCAGAACGCCTCCAACTTCATTCTTCTCCATTTTCTCTTAGATTCATGAATTACAACTAAACTTTTACACTTAGTTGAAGGAAACGGAAGCCTCGGAACCACATATTGTGAGATCTAAATAGTTTTTCTTATTGTTTGATTTATATTTTGAGTATTGAATGTTCTTCTGCATTTATTTCTATGATTTGTTGCGTTTAATTGCTAGAGGGTCTGCTAGTTTATTAATTGTAACAATCTACCGCTAAGTTAAACATCAAATCCGTAATTGTTTGATCCCTTTAACTTGTGAAGCACTAGGATTTGATTATTTTCTGCAATAGAGGTTATTGAATCTTAAAAAGAATGTTTAAATAGATTGAATGCAACCGCTGGTGTTTGTGTTATCTAGTTCATCGATTTCTCTATTGTATAAAGCTGTTGTTAAATTGAATCTTGAGCGCTGGTCTGGGATTATTTAATAATTAGGGTTAATTAGAACGCTGGTTTCTAATTAACTAAAATTAAGGAGAAATAGGAACCAATTCCAACAATGAATATTCGAAATATGAATTGAATTATCCTTGTATCTATGATCAATTGTGGATTTCCGATGGTGGATGTGGATTTAGACCAAGGTTAGTCTTTTGATTGTTTTCATTAATTTAATTGGCATTGTCATTAATTGAGTTATTTACAATTGTTTGAATACAAAATCCCCACAATCATTGTAAGAAGCATAAATATTGAATTACACACTCTTCATGGGATCGACCCTTACTTCCATTACTACATTAGTTTTAGAGGTTTAAGGACTATTTTTGGATGCCTACGACAGCACACCACTTGCTTCAATCGAATGAGATGGATGAATTTCTTCACGTTATGAAAATGCAAAAATCTACAAAATGTGAACCAAGAAGTTTCATGACATGAATATTCATAGAAGGAAGTTTCTTGTAGGGGCAAAAAGTACTCTTGTTCAACTCTCGACTCAAGCTCTTTCCGGGAAAACTGAGATCGAGGTGGTTTGGTCCATATAGAATTACACAAGTATTTCTACATGGTACTGTGGAGATCAATCATGAGAGCAAGGAGACATTCAAGGTCAACGGACAGCGGTTAAAGCACTATTGGAGTGGGAAATTCTCGAAAGACAAAACCACCGTTCATCTCCGACCATCGGAGTGATCCCACCATGGTACAATCGAGCTATCGACTATAAACTACCGCTGGATGGGAGGCAACCCATCGTTTCTACACTTTTACTTCTTTCGCTTTATGCATTTGATTTAGCATTTTTCAATTTTATTTTGCATTTTGGTAGTTTTAGGTCATCGTTCGCCTATTTAGTTCACAAAGCATCCTTGCCTGGTCTTTATTGAGTTTCAATGCATTACACATGTACCTCGTGGTGTTGAAATCATACTTTGAAGCTTTCGGACACAATTCACGCATATCGAGATATAAAGACAATTTTCTAGGTTTTATAAGACGGTGGGATAAATTGGTTTTGAATGTGTTTTCACAGCTTATAAGCACCTCATATAGTTTAAAATGTGTTTGGATGAAGTTTGGAGGTGTTGCACTGGCCATTTATCAATTTTGTGCAAAATTTACGTGTTCGGGGCAAAGAGGATCAAAACTGGTTTTTTTTTTTTTTTTGGGAATCCACGTGTGCTTTCAGGTTAGAATTAATTTTCGAGTAAGATTCATGGTTTACACGTACACACAGTACTTTGAAATGTGTTTTGACAAGTAATGGGTGTGGTTGAGCGCCGGGTTGCCTTGGGGGTAAACAACCGGATTTTTCGTGAAAATTGACAAAACATATGAACTTTTTTGGGATTGGATATGTTTTCCAAATTTTTCACGTTACACTATTTCATATTCCTTATATAGACTTGGTTGGCATGAGAAACGAGGTAAAGTGGGCCAACGAAAGTAGAAAGTTGAACAAACTCAACCTTGGCAGACAAACCAGCATGCTAGTAATCCATGCAGCCGTATGGTACTACCAGCCATGCGGTCACATGGTCTGGTTTAGGGCCAACTTTGGCCCTGACCATTATGTCCATGCGGTCGCATGCCCCCCCTCCCCCCGAAACCCTCTTTTATTTTCTTTTTAAACCCAACACACCCACAACCCCCCAACACAAAACACACACACCCACGCATCCGACCACACCACTGAGCCTGTGCACGAACACAAACCCACAAATATCTCACCAAGGTCTTCCACTTTGATTCATCATATAACCATTTCCTTCTCATTTCAAGGTTTCAAGGTAAGCTTACTTTTCATCTCAATTTCATTTGTTGTTTTATTTGATTACTTATTTGAGTAGATTGGGTTTTAGGATTTAGATGTTGGTTTGGGTGTGATTGCATTATGTTGAACAAATTTTGGCTTGGAGAATGACATAGTGAAATTGTTAAATCAATACCATGCTTACAATGTGTTCGATGAATGTCCTATGAGAAAAATTGTTGTGCATTCGGTTCCTCTTGGCCGGTGACCTTGTTGGTATATCTTTTGGGATACTTCTCTGTGGTGATTCTTTGCATTGTTTGTTGAAATTACCCAGTCCAACCCAGGCCACACATAAACATAACATAGCTAGGCACAAGGCACTTCACGGCACTCCCTTCGGCCCCTAGTTTTCTAACTCATTTGACATCTGTTTCCTTTAAATTTTGGATATGTGTTAGATCACTATACATGCTTGCATATGCCCGAAGGTTGTCCGGGAAAATTTCAAAACTTCCTGATGGTGTCGGCCTACGAACTTGCTTGGTTGAATATGCGTTTCACTGTAACATTTTACTTATTCTTCCATAATGATTGACTTTTTGCGCCACATTTTACCATGTTTTAGTTTTTTATGCACCGTCTTGCTATATTTTATCACACATGGCATCATTTCCTCTTGTATATTTGATTAGTCTTATATGTGACGATCCACTTTGCACATGTACTGCACTCTCCCACACTTTTATTCGACTTTGATGCCTATTTGATGGTCTTCTCTTCAAGTCATTACACTTTGGGTTTCATACATCACGTCAGCTTACATGTTCCCATTTTATCGGTGTTGCAGGATGCCTTCTAATCGTACATCCCAAGGCAAGGAAAAAATTAGCTCCACTTCGAGTACAGCCCGTACATAGGCACTTGAAGGCGGTATGTGCCAATTTCTAGACAGTGGAGTTCATGTTCGGTATATTGAGATTGTCTCCCATTGGGTAATCAACCTCGAGAGACAAATGCGGCTTGATGACTTTCCCGGCTTTGAATTACTCACGTTGGTGCACAACTATGGTTGGGAGAAATTAGTGGAAAGGCCACATCCTGTTTATGAAGGTCTGGCTAGGAAATTCTATGCCAATTTTAACAGTGAAATTGACACACCGGGTTCTGAACACCAACACCAAACAGGGGTGCGGGACCGTTGGATTATGTTTACGCCGGAGGTCATCCATGATTTTTATCAACTGTCTTGGAATGATGTGGTCCCTATCCCAGGAGATTTCCATTGGCCTGAGGTTGCGGAAGTACTACCTGGGCGTGAAAATGCATGGCCTCTTCAAACGACAGAATGGCATCAAAACAAGCCTACCCCCTCTATTGCTATTATATGGCTCTTCATTTGCCACAACATCAAGCCGACCTTGCACCATACCACATTTACGAACCCAAAATCACTTGGTTCCTATATCACTTGGTTTGGGGGAACAAAATCGACCTTACCACATTCATATATGAGCACATACTTACAATAGGAGTTTGGGGTGACCGTCGCAGTTCCTTGATATTTCCAAGCTTGACTAGTGGCATTTGCAAGATCTCGGGCATACCTATCCCACCAGGGGAACTCTCCGAGAAATCGAGCCCGTTCATCAAGCGCAGTACTTTAGAGGCACAAGAGAGGGGTCAGATGAACCATCGGAAAAAATTGGCATGGGAGCAGCATAGGCAGCAGCAAGCTGTACACGGGAATGAGGGTACAGATGTTGGATTACCTCATGATCAGCCACCACCGCAGTCGAATGTCGACACATAGCTACTGAGATAGATGTTTGCTACCATGACCGGCTCCAGTCAAGGTATTCAGAGTCTTCAACAGATATTTGGGGCACTAAACATGGAGGTGAGTACGATGCGGACTGAGTTGTAGAGAGTTGAGCACTTCACATCTTTCGCCAGTCGGGAATACCTCGCAGCTCGGTGGGAAATTAACACAATGATTAGATGGCTGAGCGTGTATGTCAGTCGAGTAGATAGGATTCAATTGCGCGCCAATGAGACGTGGAATCGTTTGGGCAGTTGGGAGACAGAGGTTAGAGAACAAACCACCACCATTAGGGATCTTCAGTTCAAGATGTCCCGTCAATCTGACATGATGCAGCAGATCCTGGCTCGGCTCCCTCCGCCACCTGGCAACGACACTGTGGATCCCCGCTTTTCGCCGCCACACCCGTATTGATCAGGGGAGCTCCAGTCCCTCTCTCTATATTTATTTGCTACATGTCCTCAATTATGCTTATTTCATACTATTTTTATATTTCCAACATTGAGGGCAATGTTAGAGTTTAAGTTTGGGGGAATGGTATAATTGTCCATCATGTTGTGGTATTTTACTGTTTTAATTTGCTGTTTTTCGTGTGTTTGTCGAAAAAAAAATTATTGCAGCTTTCATTTAGTTAGTTTCAGTTTTCTTTAGTTACTTGATTTCTAGCATTTAATTTGAATGTGTGCTTGTGTGGGTTTTGATAGCCTTGCCTGCAATGATAAGAATATTGGAATAGAATGTTTTCGGAACTATGGATATGGTGCACAAATTGACTTGATCAATACCAACTTATGTGGAACTTGACATAATTCGCGCATGACACTCATGTTTACATTTTGAGTTGATGATTTGGTTTATTATGTAGAAGATAGTTGAACATAATGAATAGATCCAAATAACCTCTATTGAACTTCACCATGATACATCGTTAGAATAGTTTGAAGGTGTTTGACCATTGCAAGAGACTATTGATATAGATGGGGCTCAATGCATGTCAATTGTTGTGTGGATTAATGGAGACCAATGAGATGAAGATGAGGTGAAAGTCTTAAGTTAGGGAGATGTTCTCGAGGCTGAATGTTTGTAAAATAAAAGGCATAGCACTAGTCACTGTGAGAATAAAAAAAGTAAATAAATATTTTCTCGAGCCTCTATAACTCGAGTGACTAAGCCTGTAAGGGTTTAAAACATGGTGCCCTATGGTCATCTGAATTGGGAGTCATCGGCCTAAATCTCGTTAAAGGGGTTATACAAAAAGCAAATGAGAAAATATATATCTCTAGATTTGAAAAAAAAAAAAAAAACTAGCCTGAGAAAACACATTGAACTGGGAGTCATCGGCCTAAATCTCATTAAAGGGGTTATACAGAAAGCAAATGAGAAAATATATATTAATAGATTTTAAAAAAAAAAACTAGCATGTGAAAACACATTGACTAAGCCCCAAAACATTCAGTCGCTAGAACTACACCTTTAATGCGAGATAAATAGCTTGGTTTGGTCTTAACGGTTGAAGTAATCAAAAATAAGAGAGTCCCTACTTGTTGACATATGAACTTGTGATAGTTCCAACTCATCTAGATTAAGAGAGGGTACGGAATAAATGTAAATGAGTTCAACTTTAGAACACACCCCATGAAATTGAGTGAAAAGAATAAGGGGTATGTGCATCTCTCGAGCGAAGAAAGGAAAAACATGACCACTGTGGGTTGGATACGAACAAATTCTGAACTTGATATGTGACATGAGTTCACACACACACGTCGGGTTTTGTACTCAGCGGGTAAAGGTTGATTTTAGATTATGTACTAATGACATCATTCCATATGTGCTGATTAATGAATTCTAATCCTGAGATACGGCAGGTTATCAAATCATTTTTGTGGTAAATAGAGTTATTTTTCTTGTTTGAGGATAAACAATAGTCTAAGTTTGGAGGAGTTGATAAGTACGTTTACCAACACTTATTTGGCAACATATCATGACTATTTGTTGACTAAAACATTTGAATATGGATTAATTCTGTCTAATTTCGTTTTGTAGCACTATGAGTTAATACCCTAAATAGTCACCGAACTTTGCCAAAAGTTCCCAGGAGATCACCGAACTTCAAAACTTCCCTAATTAGTCACTGAACTTTGCAAAAAGTTCCTAGGAGGTCACTGAACTTCAAAACCACCCTAAATAGTCACTGAACTTTGCTAAAACTTCCTAGGAGATCACCAAACTTTGCAAATTGTGACCCCATACATCAATGATTTAGTGACCCCCTAGGAATTTTTTGCAAACTTGAGTGACTAATTAGGGTAGTTTTGGAAAAATTCAGTGACTATTTAGGGTAGTTTCAAAGTTCAGTGACCTCCTAGGAACTTTTTGCGAAGCTCAGTGACTAATTAGGAAAGTTTGAAGTTCAGTGACCTCTTGGGAATTTTTAGCGAAGTTTAGGGACTATTTAGGGTATTAACCCGTAGCAGTATATTGATGGACTTGGTGGAACGTAAGAGAAATTGCAAATAACCAAAAGATAACCCGAAGCCGACTCAAGGATAGACACGAGCTTAATCATAATACGAGGAATGCATGGGATGATTGGAGGAAAAGAATGATCAAAAGAGGCCAAAACAAGGGAAGACGATAGTTTGAACCTAGTTTTCAAAAGAAATGAATGTCTGAATGTAACGAACGGGGTCCCACTTAACGGGCTGTCCTGGCCGTTAGATCGACGACGTATTGTCCTCACTGTACCAACATGGGTCTTTTCAGCATACTTTGTCCTCACTCGCATACTCCCCGAAAAAACTTCCCAGGGGGTCACCCATCATAGAATTGCTCCAAGCCAAGCACGCTTAACTGTGGAGTTTCCAACGATGGACTTCCGGAAAAGAAGGTGCACCTTATTAGTATGAGTAGTACCTATCAAATCTCTTAAACTTTCTTGGTCTGGGGTATTACAATCACCCCCCGTTAGACTCGCGACGTCCTCGTCGCGCTTGATCCATCTGAGGATCTGTTGCCAGGCGTTGGGATTCTAGAGGTGGCTCCTACGAGTTCAAGAGGTGGCTCCCGTCCTATGGCGTAGCACTTTGTCCCGCATAGCACTTAGTTCCCGATTTTCGACTGGCAAACGGCTCTGATACCATTTGTAACGACCCGGGTCCCACTTAACGGGCTGTCCTGGCCGTTAGATCGACGACGTACTGTCCTCACTGTACCAACATGGGTCTTTTCAGCATGCTTTGTCCTCACTCGCAGACTCCCCGAGAAAACTTCCCAGGGGGGTCACCCATCATAGAATTGCTCCAAGCCAAGCACGCTTAACTGTGGAGTTTCCAACGATGGACTTTCGGAAAAGAAGGTGCACCTTGTGATATGAGTAGTACCTATCAAATCTCTTCAACTTTCTTGGTCTGGGGTATTACAATCACCCCCCGTTAGAGTGAGGACAAAGTATGCTGAAAAGACCCATGTTGGTACAGTGAGGACAGTACGTCGTCGATCTAACGGCCAGGACAGCCCATTAAGTGGGACCCGGGTCGTTACACTGAAGGCTTTGTAGTTTGAGTAACGCCAAAAGCTAAGAAGTTCCTGAGTTATAAACATTTGGGCTTAGTGAGACTTGCTCTTGGATAGAAGGCAAAAGTGTGGTGGTTTGATTAGCAAAAGAACTTGAAAATTATTCCTCACATCTATTTGTAGCTTGGTGGATACCCGTGTAATTTGAAACACTTATCTACTATGTGACCAGGTATTTGATAGTGAGTGCTTGTTGGATTGTTTGGATTGGCCTTGAAACACCTCTCAAGAAAATGTTCTGCCATCTTTCAATAACTACAATAATACTTATCATTTCATTGAGCAGACGGTTTCTTCACTCTATCTTTGAAGTTACCTTTTGTCAAGAGTGCCATAGATTCACTAACAATTCTATCAGAGGATATATGTCTTATTTTCTCTTGTTGTTTTACGATAAAGTGGACCTCATTTAGATTAGGAAAAGGCTTAATCAATAAGATCTGTACTTTAAGCCCCTTTTATGAACCTATTAGAAATTTCATCATCCAATCCCTCTGTTGATTATTCGTCACAATTTTTAAACCCCTACAGCAACAATTAGGAATTGATTCATAATTGATCAATTCATCCAACAAGTTTTAAGCTTGGAGATATAGACACTTTACAACATCTTTATTTTGAGCAGAGCTCACGGGTTTTTTCTACCTATATTGTATTGCATTTAATATCAACAGTCAATTTAAGAGGGTTGTTTCCATATGAAAGTTCACAGGGGCTACCATTAATGAAATCTAACTTATTTTTTGATCCTGAGGGCTTTCTTCATCGATCTAGCCCAATAATAATAGTTTTTTTTTTGCATCCAACAATGGGATTCCTAGCTTCTATTCCATCATTATTAATAATGTAGTAACGGCAATTCGACAAAGCAGGATCATGAGAGAAAGCTCCCGATTCAGTTGTAGCATCTGCATTTTATTTTTTTTTTTTGGTTTTGATTTTGAGAAGGATTTGACTTTAGAACTTCAGTATCCACCATTATATCCTGAAAGAAATGCTTACTAGAGGAAGAAGCAATCAGAGAATTTGGAGAAGTTGTTGATTGCAATAATTCTCTATGAAAAGATCTATACAAAAAGACTGATATTTAAAGAGTTATAAGATAATATTCTTTAACCAAATATTTTAGCGAAGTGGTGTATATAAAGAAAGAAAAAAATAGATGAATATGGACTATACAAAGTTATATTATAGAATGCCAATTAATAGCCAAATCTTCTAAAATTCTTTTCCTTCAAGGTAATCTTGCTGCTAACTACTACTTTGTTGATCTCTGCTTTCTTATACCAAGGATATTCCAAATTGAAAGGGATATTGCTTCGTTGCAACAAGTTTCATGAGTGTCGCTGTTTATTTTATCTAACTCAAGGGCTCGTTGATGAACTTTCCTCTTACAATGATCTACCAGTATGCACGTGTGGTGTATGTAAGTATTATGACATACGTCCAATCGACTTTAGGATTCAAACACTTTTAAATGTATTTTATTTATGACAAATCTATTATTTAATTGAATTGTTATTCTGATAAATTAAATTAATAGATTTCATAAATTCAACTCTTGATAATTTGCTAATCACATTGAATTATGATCGTAAGATACAAGTTACATATGATTGAATTTTAAAATTTCCGTGATTTTAAGTAACAATGAAATATGGATATCGTTATTGTAGACAGACTAACAGATATGGCGTTTATCACTCATGAAGTGAGTAGCTGATCTCGAAACTAAAATGAACTAACATTTAAATGGATGAGTTGATGTTTTGTTAAGAGAATAAAATATTGCAGACCCGCTACAGAGATTCCATATGGATAACTCGACACATTGCTAGATGTCGATCAAGGTTGAAAATGTAAATTAACTAATCTATATCAATTAATGATAAATTTAAAGGAGAGTTTTAATTTATCTTATTTTAATTAGATCAAAATAATAATTCATTAATTGACAAGTATAGGATATTTGTAGAATCAATTAATTGGATTGTTATTTAAGTGCCAATATTAATTAATTAAATTAATTAACTAATGGACCAACTTATATTTAATGAATGAGTCAAGCATACTTCTTCTTTTTTTTTTTATTAAAGGAGGACGGTACCTGCGAAATTTTATTAATATGGCATCACTTGTGGTGGAGGAATACGGTGGTTACATGAAAATAATGAAAGTAATAAATGAGGAAGTACTACTTCCCTTACAATGAAAATAAATGACGAAAAATAAAGTAGTAAACTAGGAAGTACTTCTTCTTTTACAATAAGAAATAATGCAAATAAAGACAAAAATAAGAATTGAAAGTAAAAAAAAAAAAACTCTGGCACTGGGCAATCCATGTCTGTTAACTTACACTAGTGCCCTAATATGTCGTGGTAGATCAAGTAGTCCATATACCTAATATCGTCGATGATCCCAACTCTCAGCAGCAAGAGCATCTACAACCTGGTTTCCTTAACTGTAAATGTGATAAACTGTATCTCTGTCGAAGGATATGATATATGTGATACGTCTGAGTATGCTCTAAATAGCTCATGGTCCTCCACCTCTAGTGACGCATTGAATAGCCACTGTAGAATCTGACTCAACCCAGATCGCTGAAAAACCAAGTCCTTGAGCTAGTAAAATCCCATCAAGAATAGCCCGGAGCTTTGCCTCTAATATTAAGCATTGTCCATATGAAGTTGAAAAAGCCCTGATACAGTGTCCTGTGTGATATCTGATGATGCCTCCCCCACTCGCTAAACTATCTTTGACCCATCCATCAGTATTGATCTTGACAGATCCAACTAATGGAGCACTCCACCAAACTAGAATAGGGGGAGATGGGGAAGGGGGTTCATAAAAATACCAAATTTAGGTACAAGTGTTAAATCCCCGCGCCAATGCACCACTCGAAACAGTCTTCCCATATGAAGAAGAGATCATGCAATAGATCTTCCAAATGATACGTCTGGCTACTATGCGAATTCTCCTATGCTTCGCATCATTATTCGTAATCCATAGATACCAAAATATTAGTAGAGGAATGATAATACGAATGTGTCCACAACGAACATACTATCCAGAATACCTCAATCTCTGGAATCTCTATCTGACTCCCTCTCCTGAACTCATAGTATGTGAAAAATATCCCCAAAATGATGTCATACCTGATTGGAGATGCTACTGCCAGTGAAAATATGATTGACAGTTCGTCTCGGAACAATATTGACAGCGAGAAGCCAACTGACATCCAATCCTCCCCTGAATAACCATATCTACTGGAATGAGGTCCTGCCATAGTCTCCAGCAAAAGAATGAGATGGTGAAGGGAAAAATGGAGCTCTATAGTAACCGGTGCGAATCCTGATACTGGCATTCCAAACGTACGAACTACATGCTGACTTGGTAGTGAAGCTTCCATCTGATGTATTTCGCCAAACAATTCGATATGGTACATCTACACATAAAGGTATAGCCCTTATCTACTCTGCCATAAGAGGTAAATGTCCAATATCCCACCCAATATCATCAAAGAAATCTTGCACTCTCGTAACTGTGTTCTGCCGGTGTGGGAATAGGAACGTGGTCTCACCCATCCAGCAATCATGCCAAAAGAAAATTTGACCTACTCGAGGTGCCATGCAATGTATAGCTCTGTCCAGGGCCCAACTAATTTCAGCCTCTTCCAAGTAGGAAAAGCTAAGTAGGGAACTGTTGCAAATAAAGGATGTATCCCCGTACAATACTTGCCCCATAAGAACTGGGCCCAAGAGATCTCTGAGAATGGAACAACCACTAGAGCTTCATGGAGAAGGTGTCCACTACACCATATAATCTCCTAAAGCCTAGACCACCCTCATCAGTAAGAAGGCAAATCTCCTTCCAGCTCTGTCAATATAAACATCGCGCCTGCTCTTTGGAATCCTACAAGATTCGCGCAAAGATCTTCTCAATTTCCCTCAGAATAGCCTTAGGGGGCTGCATGATCTGAAGAAGGTATAATGGCATGGAAGATAACACTGACTTCAGCAAAGTAATATGGTCCCCATATGATAAAAGTCGTGAAGCCCAACCTGAGATTCTATCCCTGACCTTCTAGATAAGGTCATCATAAATGAAGCTCCTCTTGGTCCCGTGAAATAAGGGGACTCCTAGATAAGTGAAAGGCTACTACTGGTGTCGAAAACTAGTCAAAATCTCCAATCATCTGATCTGACTAATAGATGGCCGTTTGGGTATTATGAGTCTGCTCTTGTCCCTATTCACCAACTGACCAAAAACCCCCTCATAATATGCCAGACAACCAAGAATCCTCCTGATAGACTGTTTCTGGCCGTTGGCAAATATGATCATATCATTAACAAATGAAAGATGTGAGACAAGAATACTACCTCCATGTTGATAACACATACTTAGATACTCCTGAAACCTCTGAGCGAGCAGGCGTGAGAAGTAATCTACAACTATGATGAACAAGAATGGTGAAATAGGATCTCCCTGTCTAAGCCCTCGTGGGGAAGGAATAAAACCACATGGATGACCATTTAGGAGTACAGAAAAAATGACACTCCATGATGCACTGCCTAATCCTAACGATCCAAATCTGATCAAATCCAAATGCCTCTAATACAGAATAAATGAAGCTCCAGTCCATGCGATCATATGCTTTAGCCATGTCTAGCTTCAGTATAGTGTTACCCCTCATATTCTATCATCCAAAGTATGGATAAGTTCCTGAACCAATAGAACATTGTCCCCAATTAGGTGACCATGAATGAGATAATGCGTGGTAACATTGTACTCAATCTAGTGTTCAAAAGTTTAGTAATAAGCTTATTGAACATTGTACATAAACTGATGGGTCTGAAGTCAGTCCATCTATAAGCACCATCCCTTTTAGGGAGCAATACTGTAGTAGTAGCAGAAAAACTCCGTGGAAGATGGCCACCGTCGAAGAAGTCTAAGACGGCCCTGTATACATCGTCCTCAATAATGTCCCAACAACGTTGGAAGAATTAGGATGAGAATCTATCCGGTCCGCATCACTGTCGCATCTATACTAAACACCGATTCTCATACCTCACAAAAGCTATATATCAAAATAGAAGTTAAAATATCCCTAACTTCTATGCGAATAAAAAAATGTAGTTTAATTTTAATAATATCCTAATTATTTTAAATCTAAGAAAATAATTCAAATTTGTGCAATAAACAATTATGATTTTTAACTTATATTTGAAATGTATTAGGACTCACTATTTCACCATAGTCATCCTCCCAATCTCGCTCCTCAACTCCGATTCCCAAGGTTGTATTGGCCGAATTCATTAATTTAATCAATTTACGTCTCTCAAGTCCAATCAATCCTATCTAGCTGAACTGACTATTATATCTCTACGTGAACCAGAGTAAGCATCAATTAAATGTATTAAATCACCCACAAATTCAATTCATGACCGCAACAATAATAAAATTGCATATTTAACTTTTATCAAATAGCCAAATTTTAATACATGATCTAACTCTATAACTTACCTCTCGTTTTGTTAAAAATACACAATGTTGATGGTAAAAATTGAAAAAAAAAAAATTCTCTCACCTAACTATGATTTTCTCCTCCTAAACCGACTAATTTCGATGCTCAAACTTGGAAGAAGAGGTTAAATAACTATTTGAGAGGGAAATTTTTGAATTGCATGTTGTACTCTTAAAATAAGAAGGTATTTATAGATTTCCCTCCAAGCCTTGGGGCAGTTTAGTCATTTAGGGAATTTGACGGATGTTGGTTGTCTTATAACCGATTCTGTTATGAATGTTACATTTTATTCGTTAGCTCAAGTGTATTGTATTAATAGCCTTAGCCAGTCTGGATGACGGTAGTGATTCGCTAAGCTGGTGTTAATCATTTTATACTTCTATTACTCTACATATTGTCGTGGCTTCACGGATAGCCATTAAGTTTGCGAATTAAGTAAGGAAAATTATTAGCAGAGATTTATTCTTTTCTTGGTCAAATATCAGCAAATAGTCCTTGAAGTCCGATTTGATTATTCATAATAGATCTGGGACTTGTTGTATTTTTGCGACCTTGCAAACTTATTTGTACTTTCTGTTGTTGGTAGGAGTTGATATGAGCCTTATTAAAGGGATATGTTATGATTTTTCATGCACTAAAGGATGCTTATTTGTATGTTTCAAGGTTAATATCCCATAGGCATTTAACACACGTGTTAACTATGCTCAATCTCAACTATATCTTTTTCAAATGCAGGCCAGGCACCTGTTGATATTTGATGGCTATGGTTATAAAGAGATTTTAAATGGTTGATATCTATTATTAATTCATTCGACACCCTAATCTTTTCGTCTAAACTTATAAATATAGGCCTTCTTCTAGCGTCCCTTCATTTTTACTACTTTGTGCCCTTATCTAATTTTTTAGCAATATTTTTGCTCTGTAGTCGTTCTATTCTCCTTTGTTACCTTTTAAATCTTTCTTATCCAGGGTTCTTCTATTTTATATTGCATTTATTTCTTGCTTAATGTTCCCTGATTGTTTACCCATGTTATTGAGAAGGGTTCGAGTGAGATTCAGGTTTAGCATTTCATGACATAAACTTATTGTGTTCTTAATATTCTCAACGAATATGGGGTTCAGACTCCTCTTTTTGTCACTGCTTTCATCATATTTTTTCTATTATTATGTAAAAAGAGTACTTTTCCTTGCTCGGTGTGATTGGAGATTTAATTCTAATGACTTTTGTTTGTTGTTATTTCTTAATATTTATGGTGATATAGAGAATGCTAACTCCATAATAATTGTTTTATTTGCACATGTATTCCTAGTATCCATACCGCTAAGAAGATTATTTTAATGCTATTCCCAAGAGCTAGAAAACTTTGGTTCATCTTCCTCTAAAGAATTTGGCCGTTGGGAGTTCAAAAGAGTTAAAGGCGTATCTTCACAAGGGTAAAATGTATCTTATTGATCTCCTCCCCTCAAGGGGCTAGTGGTTAGACATACGCTACTGGTTCTATTCAAAGGCCTTTGCCTTCGAGTCTGGGTCTCCATTGCCATCTATGGACCCTTCTAAGAATACTCTTATACTGGTTCCACTCAAAGGCCTTTGCCTTTAGAGTCTGAGTCTCCATTGTCATCTAGGACCCTTTTAAGAAGAGAAAGATGCCAAGTGGGTCAGAGTCAATTACGGACCCCAAGTCTTTATTTTTCCCTCACATTAATGATAAGCTAGATCCAAAAGGCATTGTCAGCACTTCCTGCTTTCGTCTCCAAGGTTCGTCAATCTATTTTTTAGTATTTAGACTCCGCCTGGGAGAATTTTGTAAAGGAGCTTGCCGTTGAGCAAAAGAGGAATCTAATTGATTTTCATCTCTCGTGAGCTACTATGTACAAGACTTGTGTTTTCAACCAATGATCTCTCTTAACAAATAATACAAGTTAAGTATGAAAAGAGATTTACACTTCAATATAAGTGTTGGTAAAGAAAATCTTTATCTAGAATTGAAAATGAGATTGAGAAGTTTTCTTGCAAAATTGAATCCTTGATGAAATAGATGAAACTAGTTTTATCAATCAAGATATTCTTTGTAATAAATGAAATAGAATATATAATCAAGTAAGATCAATGATTTTCAATAAATATGCTCTATTAATTTCTCTTGTAAGTGGTTGGAATTGAATGCAAAAGAGATGGCTATTTATAGATCAAAAGATTGAAAATCAGGAAGTTTCGGTTGACCGAAGTGCGAACGTAGCCATTGTAAAATTCAAACCATTAGAGTTTCCGCTGACACTTCAGTCGAGCAGATCGATCGATCGATTTATATTTCGGTCGACCGAAGTATATAGATATTGAAACTTAATTTCCTATATCAAAATTTTCATTTTTCCAAAATCATTTTTATACCAAAAATATTTTTATGCAAGTGATGAATTATGAAGAATAGTTTGAAATTTATGCACTTGCTAAAAATTGATAAGTTAATACCTTTACATATAAATTGAAGTTTCGATAAACAGCTTCTAAACTCTAATCTTCAAAGTTCTAGTTCTCTTCGAGTCTTTTTTGATTGCTTGTTCTTCAACGGATGACGATTTGAGCCTTTAAATGCTTAAGAAGTTTTATTCATGAAAAACTCAAGAAATAAGACTTGTTAGAAATATAAGTATATTGTTTGTTATAATCAAAACAAGTGGAGTTATATTGAATCATAGGTCAATAATTTCCCCCTTTTTGATTATGACAAACAATATGTGATTTGTGGTGATTTGTAGAAATATACAAGATATTTCCCCTATTTTTTACACATTAATGGGAACCAAGTTAAAGACGTGCATTTCCACAATTCATTTAAAATAAATCACATTATCATCATAATTCATAGAAATAATTTAAGTCACAATTCATTAAAAACAACTCACATTAGAAGTCATCATAATTCATAGAGATAATGGAAGTCACAATTCATTAAAAACAAATCACATTAGAAGTCATCATAATTCATAGAAATAAATCACATTTCCTTTTTCCCCCTTTGTGACCATAAAAAAATATGGGGACTATGAAGTTAAAAGAAATTTCCCCCATAATCAAGGCATAGGTGCAAGGAAAGAAGAAAAAAATTGATCATAGCTCATGACATAAAACTAAAAATAAGGTCAAAAACAACAAAAGAGAAACGATGATTCAATCTTCTGCCGGTGGAGGAGGGCCTTGAGGATAAATAGAATACATGTGTGCAAAGAATGCCTGTTGTGATAAGCTAATTTGCTCCATCTGTTGTTCAAGTGCATCCATTCGGCTATTGAGGTAGTAGCAAGGGAATCAATTCGACCTTGTAGGATGTTGAATTGATCTTTGGACATATGTCGATCGAGGGTAAGTGCAATTTGTGGAGTAGTAGGCCTTTGTCTCGGTCGCGGTGAATCACCACCATCACCACCATTATCACCAACACCCATTTCCTCTTCCGCCTCTTCTTCAGTGAATGGCCAAGTAGTAGGTCCTGAGGTATTGTCGAAGCCTTGAGTATGACACACCCATTGTCCGTCACCTTTAACGATTTTCATGCGTTTAAGGGTGTTAAGGTTAATGATATCGGTGTGTTTTGGTTTAAGAATAAGCTCATCGTCTAATGGCACTTTGAAATGTTGAAAAATTTTAGTAAAAAGCATGCATAAGGTAGGCCTAGGACTCTAGGAGACGAGTGGACGTGTCAAATATGTTTCAAGAAGATGTTTGAGAAATCCGATTGACGACCAACAAGAAGTGAATCAAGAATAAATAAGTCAAGGTGATGAACTTCTTTGAAGTGACCACTTCTAGGGACGACGATATATGCAATTGCACGATGAAGAATTTTGCATGGGATAGTAAGATGGTTTAGGTTCAAGGTCATTTTAGTGGTCAATGGTCGGTTAGTGACACGACAATAAGTTTCAAGTTCATTATAGCCCTCAAACCTAACGGGATAGTTTTGGACGTAAGCATAGTTTTCACATTCTTCTAACCCAAGGATTTCTCGAATAGTAACCCTATCTAGGGTAATTCATTTTTCTTTGATAGTGCAAGTAACATGGTGTGAATCAAAAGAGAGATTTCGATAAAATTCACGAATTAACCTAGGGTAGGCATTTTCGGAGATAGAGACTATATTTTTCCCCTCAAAATATTCTTCTATCCTAAACGATGGAGCTTGGAGATAGAATTCAAATAAATCAATAGACTTACCAATTAGAATAGGACAATCGGTTAAACGGTCGGGCGATGGCGTGCCAACTTCAACATTGGACAAGCTTGCTTCTTCCTTCTTTGATTTCTTCTTTGGTGGCATAGTTGATTTAGATGATATCAACACGAGTGAGAGAAAATTTTGGTTCAAAATTTTTGGTGAGAAAAATGAGTGTGAATTTATGGGATGCAAATGTTTGAAGTGGATGAGTGATTTTAGAGGATTTGCAATGAGTTTTTGAAGGAAAAACTTAAGATTTTCGAGTTCTTAAATAAAAAACTAGGTTTTCGAATTTTTGATAAAAATAGAGAAAAAACCCTTGAAATTTGGTAGGAATGTTTGATGAGTGTTGTTCATTTGTTGAAATTTTGAGGTTACTTGAGTAAAAATAGTGAGATTTGCGTGATTTGAAGAGAAAAGAAGTAGAGAAAACCGCAATTTTAGGGTTCAAGTGAGGATTTGGGGATAAAATTTAAGTTTTAAAATAGCTGAACCGGACTAATTTCGGCCAATCAAAACTCTGCAGGATTTTTAGACAGGGGCTGCAATAGTTTTCGGTTGACTGATGGTCGACCGAAATATAGGTTTCGATCGTACAGCTGGTCGATCAAAATACTGTAAAGTAGGAATTTACAAGTAATTTCGATTTAATCATCTATATAGAATAAATTTAGCCACAAATTTCATATTCATCAATAATACCCAAACCTTTTCTAATATATGAAAATCTATCGAGAGTTGAGGTTTAGTAAGAATGTCGGTCAATTGTTTATCGGTACTAACAAATTCTAAATAAATATCACTTTTTTGCACATGATCTCTAAGAAAATGATGTCGAATCTCAATATGTTTGGTACAAGAGTGCAAGATGAGACTTTTAGACAAATTTATAATACTAGTGTTATCACACGTAATGGGAGTATTTTCAAAAGTTAAATGATAATCATTAAGGGTTTGTTTCATCCAAAGAGTTTGAGCACAACAACTAGCGGCCAAAATATATTCGCCTTCAGCGGTTGATAGTGCAACGAAATTTTGTTTCTTGCTAAACCATTATACAAGGGCAAAGCCTAAAAAGTAACAAGTTCTACTTGTGCTTTTTCGATCAATTGTGCAACCCGCCTAATCGGCATTCGAATAGCTAATAAGGTCAATATGCGTGCCCTTAGGATAACATAGTCCTAAAATTCTAGTACCACATAGATATCTAAAAATTTGTTTTAATGCACTTAGATGTGATTCTTTAGGATTGGATTGAAATCTAGCACATAAGCAAACACTAAACATGATATCGGGTCTACTAGCGGTTAAATAAAGAAGAGATCCGATCATACCTCGATATTTTATTACATCGATTGAAGTGTCATGCTCATCTTTATCCAATTTGATCGATGAACTCATTGGAGTATTCATCGGCTTCAAGTCTTCAAAATCGAATTTCTTGAGCATGTCTTTGATATACTTTGTTTGACTAATGAAGATGCCTTCATTAGTTTGATTGATTTGAAGTCCAAGGAAGAATTTTAGTTCTCTCATCATACTCATTTCTAATTCCTTGCTCATACACTTTGAAACTCTTCATAAAGGGAAATATTAGTTGCACCAAAAATAATATCATCAACGTAAATTTGTACAACAATCATGTCATCCTTTTTGGTTTTGATAAAAAGTGTAGTATCCCCATTTCCCATTTGAAAACCATTTTGAGATAAGAAATTTGCTCAATCTTTCATACCAAACTCTAGGAGCTTGTTTCAAACCATATATAGATTTTCTAAGTTTAAACACATTTTCCAGAAATTTGTGATTTTTGAAACCGGGAGGTTGCTCAACATAAATTTCTTCTTGATAAAACTATTTAAAAGTACACTTTTTACATCCATTTGATAGAGAGTAAAAACCTTTATGGCACGTAAAAGCAAGAAGCATGCGAATATATCATAATCTAGCAATCAGTGCGAAGGTTTCTTCGAAATCTAAACCTTCTTGATCGACATAACATTCACGTGCGGTAGATTGACTTTCTTTGATGTAGATTACCCATTGGAGAATTTCAAATTACATGCACAAATGGTGGATAGATGTTACTGCTTTCAATTATTTTAGAGTGAGTCTTCCCAAGACCCCATTATAAGCTGATGTTATCCATGATCAAAAAATCCATGAATCTTTGAAACGCAATTTTCTCTTCATCGAGCTCAATTGCCAACATAATTTTTCCTCTTAAGATCAAGGTATTTCTCATGAAGCCACATAAGGGTTCAACCATGGTATCCATGGGTGATTAACCCGTATTTGATTAAACGAACTTCCAAACATATATTCACATAGCTCCTATTATCCACCATTAGACAGAGGCCGTTATAAGCTATTATATCTCGTACGACCAATGTATCGTAGTGGGGATATATGACTCCATGTTCATCACTACTATTAAATATAATTGGGAGAGATGTAGTTTCATGGGCATTTTGGCGACGCGACCATAATACCTTTGTACGTTCATTATTTCTCCACCTATATAAGGGCCTCCGTTTACGATGTTGATTTTCCTTACTGGGATAAAGAGCTAGGAGAATTCACAGGTGCTTATGTTTTCTCAAACTACATTGGTCTGACTCTTCAGCATCACCATCTGGTTGGGTAAGGTGATTTGTATCTTCACATCTCTATAGTTTTTAACAGTTGGCATTTTGCTAGAAAATTGGTGAGCTCATCATGAATTAGGTCATGTGACTGGTGGTTTCGGGATCCCATAGAAATTGCCTTTACCTTTTCCATATGAGCCTCTTTATTGACTTTGTAGTTTGGCCATATTGAGTATTTCATAGCACTCATCCGTATTGTAATCCCTATAATGATAAATTTTGCAGAATTCTACTTTTTGGCTTTTAGGGGAAGAGTGTGCTTAACCCATACACAGTGGAGGATCCAACGATATTACATGTACCTTACTTCTATGTTTGTTATAATGCGAGTACTATTGTGTTGGAATTTAAAAGAATATGCTGAAGTCTTACCTTTGAGTTTTTTCCGCACGGATTTGCTCTATCTTCTATCGGTTAGCAATGGAGTCCTCTTTTTGGATTTTACTTTGAACCAAGTTTACTAGCTTGTAATAAAAATTTGGATTTTGGTTGCGGACATTGCCAAAAAGGAGTCTCCATTAGTAGGCCATTCCAAAGGATATTTCTGGCCTTCTTATCCGATATGGTTTCGCAAGTGATTAATTCGGTGCTGAACCACACAAAATAGCTTTTGAAAGACTCACATTCTTCCCATCTCATATACCTCATTCTACTTTTGGCAAATGCTCCTAAAAAATGCTTGCTTCAGTTGTGGCTAGCTTTTGATTTATCTTAGTGATAATTTTCTATATTATCTCTTAGCTGGTTGGTCTTGTGTTAAATGGAAACCTTAGCACTTCATGTGGGGCTTGCCTTTTTCAACTTCATCTGCATCATATACTCATACAGATGGTACATAAGATCTCTTTCCCATTGTATTTCTCCATAATACGGCGAACAAAATTTGTCCAAAATTGGCATCTCTTTGAGTTTCTTAGAAAATGGTACATACTCATCGATTTCTTACGACCGGTCATTTGATTTTTATACTCCTTAAATGAAAGAGTGTTGTATGAACTATCAATGGAATTCGCTTCCCGACCTTTCTTGTGGTAGTATGGCGTAGATCTTTTGGTGCGTGAGCTTACTTCATCCATTTATTTCCCACTAGAGGATTTAGCTTCATCTCGGTCCCTTTCTCATCCTTTCTAGTATACTTTCATTAGCACTTGACACATGCTAGTTGCCTTGGTCTTGGAGAAAGAACTTGCGGCATGCTTTTCTCGGCTCTCTCTAGATTCATCTTGCCACTTTTCCTTCTGAATTCTCAATTTGGGCACGTAATGACACATTTTTTGCCGTTAACAACTTTAGGTTTTTCGCCATCTCCTAGATTGTTTTAGCAATGGGCATCTTTTTCTTTAAGTGGCAATGTTGAGATGCAGAAACATTGCCCTATGACTTGGTCGGTGTTTCTTCTCGTTGCCCTTTCGATTAGCATCACTATCTACAGAATTGTCGTCGTTATATCCCTTGATTTCAACCTCCGGTGATAGCTTTCTTCTGTTCCACTCATTTTTCTCCATTTTTACTGTAACTGAGTTTTGTGGTTTACCTTTTTCAAAGTTTACTACATACGATGCCAATTTGTTGAGGGAAAAAATTAGATTAACAAATACTCTTACCTAACTATGATTTTCTCGTCCTAACTCTCTAGTTTTGATGCTCAAGCTTGGAGTAAGAGAGTAAATAGCTATTTGAGAGAAATATTTGATTTGCATGTTTTACTCTTAAAAATGGGGTATTTATAAATTTTCCTCCAAGATTTGGGACAGTTCGGTCATATAGGGATGTGACAGATTGCGAATACATATTGGTTGCCTTATAACCGATTCTATTATGAAATGACTTCTAGAAATTTGAAATGACTCATAAAACTACTAAGTTCATAATAATTTAATCTAGAAAAGACAAATAGACTTTCTTGAATCCATAATTATTAAAACATAATTAAAACTAAATATGATGTAATGACTCTTTGACTCCTTGACTAAAACACTAATTAATTCTTCATCGCGGTCTTATAGATCTTTCATTAATTAGCACATGTATCTAATGATGAATTTTTTTTCCTTATTTAAAAATTGAAAGGGGCTAATAAGTTTTTTTAACCTCTCTAACGAACTTGTTGGATGAAAAGATTTGCTAATCAATAAAATGTTGACAATAAGAATGTGACAAAAAAGTTTGCAAATTAAGTACAATAATGGGAAAAAGTAAAAGACTATGCCCATGTTTGGGCTTAATTTTTTCAAGAAAATATGTTTTGAAATAGTAAAAAGTTGGAGAGTGTATGTTTAAAAAATATGAAATTTTTTTGGATTTACGTATAAAATTATTTTATAAAAGAATGTGTGTTTAAAAATAAATATTGCTCAGGATCCATTTGGTTTGTTTTTCGGTTTTCAGTTTTAAGGTTTGAATTCATTTTTTATTTTTTTGTTTTGGGGGTTTATTTTAAAATTTCTAAAAATGCGTTTGACTTGCCATTTTGAAAAATTAGTTCTTAAACTAGAAAATACGCTTGCTTTGAAATTTTGAAAAATTGTTTTATTACATTTTATTCCATTAAATTTGATTTATCAATAAAACAAGAACATTTTACATTAATATATTATCAAGTATTATGTACATTTCAAATTTGGTGAATTTTATAATATTTTTTCTCACTAAAAAATAATAAATTAATCTTAAAACATAGAAAATAAAAATAAAAAATAATGCGAGGGTTTAAAATACCTTTGTTTGTGTTCATTTAAACATTAAAAAAAAATTTTTATGCAAATAATCATTAAGAGTTGGAACTAATTTTATAATTTTTATTTTTCTAGAAATTTTTATAATATTTATTTTTCTTTATTTTAATTTTCATTTTTTTAGAATTTTATTTTTTTAGAATTATATATATATTTTTTAGAATTTGAGATTTTATTTTTTCAAAATTTTTATTTTTTAAAATTTATCAATTTTATTTTTTTTATAATTTTATTTGTTAGACTTATATATATTTATTTTTCAAAATTCTTAATTTATAAAATTTTATTCAAATAAAATTTTATTTAAACACTTATTTTTAATATTTTGAGTGTGTTTAGAATTTTAATCGTGAACACTCAAAATGTCAAAAATACGTTTCGAGTTTTTTGTTATAAATTTATCCTTATTTTTGAAAATGCATTTTCAAAAATAACATATCAAACATATTTTTGTGTTTTACAAAATTGAAAACAACTTGAAAATAGTAAGTCAAACGCACCATGAGTTTTTGTAAAAACAAAGTCAAAATAGGGCTAAAATTGCGGTGGTTATATTACTCCCGAGGAAATAAGTGGAAATGGTCGGTTGACCCAGCCATTTTTCCACTTTGACCTTTGACCACTTTAGAAAAAATGGGAATTTAAGAGCAAAACTCAAAAATACCTTCATTTATCACCTCACACACACGACCGGAAAAACAGGGTAGAAAAAGAAAAAAATCTCAGTCAGGATCCAGTCGATCACAACCTCGCTCACAATCGGCAACCCAACCACTGCTACCATTAAATTCAATTCTTCTAAATGTCTTATTAAGGATGCTACATTTAAAGAGGTATTGTTTATAGGAAACCGATACAAAGATGTTTATATCATAAATATCGATTTTGAAAATGATAAAAAATGCCTAGTAAGTTTGAAAGATGACACTTGGCTATGACATAGAAGATTAGGTCACGTTGGCATGGATTTTCTTTTAAAAATCTCAAAAAATGGTTTTGTGAAAGGATTACCAAATTTGAAATTTGAAAAAGATAAACTTTGCGATGCATGTCAATTTGGTAAACAAGTAAAAAGTTCATTTAAACCCAAATTATACTCCTCGACTACAAAACCATTAAAACTTCTCCACATGGATCTTTTTGGACCATCTAGAATCGTTAGCTTAGGTGATAAACATTATACTTTTGTAATTGTTGACGATTTATCTAGATTCACTTGGGACATATTTTTGAGTCTAAAAGATGAAGCTCTAAAAGCTTTTAAACATTTTTGTAAGAAAGTCCAAAAAGAAAAATGTTATACCGTTACAACTATTAGAAGTGACTATGGTGGAGAATTCGATAATATTGCTTTTGATAATTTTTGCAATGAAAATGGATATGAACATAACTTCTCGGCTCTTAGAACTCCTCAACAAAATGGTGTACTAGAAAGGAAGAATCATACATTATAAGATATGGATAGAACCATGCTTAACGAAAATAACTTACCAAGATATTTTTGGGCCGAAGTCAATAGAGTCTTGGTTGGTCGTAAGAAAACCAAAACTCCATATGAGCTTTGGAAAAATAGAATTCACAATATTAGCTACTTCAAGGTTTTCGGTTGCAAACATTTTATCTTGAATACAAAAGATAATTTGGGAAAATTCGATTCAAAATCTGATATTGGTATTTTCCTAGGATATTCATCGACTAGCAAAGCTTATAGAGTATTTAACAAAAGAACTCTAGTCGTTGAAGAATCCATGTACGTCACATTTGATGAAACTAACTTACTTGGTCGTGAGAAAGGTATTGATGATGATGTAGGTTTGGAAGCTCCATTCGAACAAATGAACATTCAAAATCAAAATAAGAAGTGCCTAACGAAGAACAAACAACGAGCCCAATGTTCAAGAAAGTGAAGAAAAATCAACCAAGAATCAAAGTGATCCCCCGCTACCAAAGGAAGGGAAGTTTGTTCCATCTCATCCAAATGAATTAATAATAGGCGATCCATCTAAAGGTATCAACATTAGAAGCTCTCTTAGAAGTCATCTAGGAAGTTGTACATTCATCTCACAAATTGAACCTAAAATTTTTAAAGAAACCGAATTTGATGAATTTTGGATACTAGCAATGCAAGAAGAACAAAATCAATTTGAAAGAAATCATGTTTAGGATCTAGTTGCTAGACCAAATGATCAAACCGTGATTTGTACAAAATGGGTTTTTAGAAATAAACGGAATGAAAATAGAACAATTGTACGTAACAAGGCTAGATTGGTGGCCCAATGTTACAATCAAGAAGAAGACATCAATTATGAGGAAACCTTTGCACCGGTTGCTAGATTAGAATTCATTCACATGCTTCTTGCTTTTGCTTGCCATAAAAATTTCACTCTCTATCAAATGGATGTTAAAAGTGTCTTTCTAAATGGTTTCATTCAAGAAGAAGTTTTTGTCGAACAACCTCTTGATTTTAAAGATCATAAAAATCCGAGCTATGTTTTCAAATTTCGAAAGGCTTTATATGGTCTAAAACAAGCTCCTAGGGCTTGGTACGAACGATTGAGCAAGTTTCTAATTTCAAATGGTTTTTCAATTGGAAAAGCAGATACCACTCTTTTTGTTAAAACTCATAAGAATGATATGATCATTGTTCAAATCTCTAAGTGCATGAGCATGAAATTTGAAATGAGCATGATGGGATAACTTAAATTCTTCCTCGGTCTCCAAATTAAGCAAACTTGCGATGGAATCTTCAACAATCAAAGTAAGTACATTTTGGATATGCTCAAGATATTCGACATGGATGATTTAAAGTCAATGAACACCTCTATGAGCACATCCATAAAATTGGATAAGGACGATAAAGGTACGTCCATTGACATAATAAAATATCGAGGTATGATCGAACCCTTCTTTATTTAACCATAAGTAGACCCGATATCATGTTTAGTGTATGTCTATGTGCTAGATTTCAATCAAATCCTAAAGAATCACATCTCAAGGTCGTGAAACAAATCTTTAGATATCTTCGTGGCACTAGAACTTTTAGGCTTTGGTATCCTAAGGGCACTCACATTGATCTACTTAGCTATTCGGATGCCGATTGGGCCGGATGTACAATCGATCGTAAAAGTATTAGCGGAACATGTCATTTTCTAGGTTTTGCACTTGTATCATGATTTAGCAAGAAACAAAACTCCGTGGCATTGTCTACCGTCGAAGTCGAATATATCTTGGCCGCTAGTTGTTGTGCACAAGTTCTACGGATGAAACAAACTTTTAGTGATTATCACCTATTCATTGATCATATTCTCATTATGTGTGATAACACTAGTGCTATAAGCTTGTCTAAAAATCGTATTTTGCACTCTAGGACAAAGCACAACTTCCTAAGATACCATGCTCAAAAGGGTGATATTGTGTTAGAATTTGTAAACACGGAAAATCAATTGGTCAATATCTTCACAAAACCTCTAGCTCTTGATCATTTCTCACATATTAAAAGGGGTTTAGGGATTATTGATGAATCCAAAATACATAATTAAGTACATTCAATTAAATGTCTTTATTATTTCACATACATCACATTTAGTTTTTTTTTTTTTTAAAGGGTGGACCTACCCCGACGATCGATCGAACCGTTGGGTTATATGGCTCTTTCCCTCCTTTTTTTCTCTCATTTTTTTCACTCTCTCTCATTCTTCCTCTTCCCCTCCATAGATCCACCTTCAATCTCACCAAATCTTTAATCAATCCTCTTGATGTACTCAATATTTCAAAAATTCACCACTTCTTCTTCTCCAAAATCCAAAAATCCTCATTTTTCTTCCACTACAACTTTCTTTTTCTTACTATTTCGGTTGACCGCCTCTTTAGCCAATTTCTTTCGTTCTTCATCATGCTACGGGTCAAGATTCCAAGTAAGAATCCATGGAAGAAGAAGGTGCCAGATTCTTCTTCATCGAAGGATGAGCCCGAGGTACCCAAAAATCACTTTGATAAATCACCTATCCTTATAGGTAAAATTGTAGATTTTACTAGTTTTACTCTTCAAGTACCTGAATTTCATAATAAAGAATTTTTCTTAGGTATGGGTTGGGTCTCTATTGCATCTATGGAAGAATATGCATATCCTAAACTCATGAGAGATTTTTACAAAAAACATGGTATAAACTCCTCATACAGGTAGCATTTCTTTGTTTTTTTTTAAAGGAAAATATAAATAAATCTCTTATACGTTCTCTTCTTGGGTTGGAAGAATGTACGAACCAAGTATTTTGTCATATGGCTAATCCACAGTGTGATAATTACAATCCTATCATTGCATGTCGAAGAGTTACCGGAAAAGACTTTGAACATCCGATAAAACTCGGTTCCCACCAACTTACATTACCTTGCAAAGTCTTATACCTTATCATTGCCCACATTATCCTCCATAGGAAGGGTCATCTTGATGAAGTTACTCACTTCGACCTATTCCTTCTTGATTCCTTCATAGTCGGACGAAAATTGGATTTTCCAATAATTACCATTGGTCATATGAGAATTGTCCACTCTGCTACTCGTATCAAGGCCTTACCATATAACATGCTCCTCACTAAGATTTTTAAACATTTTGAAATTCCTCTCAATGTTGAGGTATTCGACTCCTTCCGACCCACCGAAACTATCAATATTCACACTTTTAAGCAAATGAAAATTGTTAAGGAACATGGGCAATGGTTGGCCCATATTAAGGGATTTGATCCGGACTCTGGACCTTCGACTTTACCTCTCGAAGGAGCTGAAGACGAGGTTGGAGATGATCGTGAGGATGACGCGCCACAGATTCCTAGTCATCCTCTAACATCCCGGGATCGAGTGCTCCCCCATCTTCTGGAGGCTTTACTTTTACCGAGGATCACTACAATCTCCTCAACGATCGCATCGATTCCCTCACATCCTCCGTTGACGGGCTTGGAGGGATGCTCCACCGTTTGCAAGTTCAACAGGATGCCATGCAAGCTCAACAAGAGGCAATGCAAGCCCAGCAAGATGCCTTCTATACTTACTATTCCACTCAACAAGAGGCAATGCAAGCTCAACAGAATGCCTTTTATGCTCAGTTTGATGCACTCTTTCTACCCCCGCCTCCTTCGGATTCTTAGATACATTCTATGCATATGTACTTTAGACCTTATGTTGTGCTATCCTCTTTGTATTGTTATTGTTTGTGAACTTATGATCTAACCTATCTATGGAATATCATATGTTATAATCTTAAATGCTATATTCTTTTTGCTTATGACAAAAGGGAGAAAATATGATATGATGATATGCTTGATGATGATATAATACTTGAGATAATAATCGAAAATGTTTTGCCTTCATAAACATATGTTTTAAAACCTTTTGATTATTGGTTTGTAAAAGAAAGGGGGAATATATGGATCACATGAAAATTTTAGGATTTATATTCTTTACCTATTGTTCAAAATTATCTTGCAAATCATTTTGTTTGTCATAATCAAAAAGGGAAAAATTGTTGACATATGGTTAATTTGAAATCTCAAAGTTTTGATTATAACAAACAAGGTGGTCTTATTTACTAACGAGTTGATTTCAAGTGATTATAGTCTTTCAAATGCGTATAAAGGAAAATTGATCAATAGTCGTCAAAAGACCAAAAGCTATCATCACAAATCGAACTCTTGAAAGAAGTCAAGATCAAAACCACATTCAAGATATTAAGAGCCAAACTTCGAAGCAAGATCAAATACTCGTTTCTTAACTAAGAATATAAAGGTACTAACACTTTGATATATGGCATGAATGACAATAGCTCAAAACCGTTCCATACATTAAAAACTACTTAGTGCATTAAAAAGCGATTCGAATACGATGTTTTGATCAAGTGAAAAATGACTTTTAAAGATTAAATTTTGGACTTGTAAAATAATTTTTTATCTTGAAAAGTTGGTGAAAAATACTCACCAAAAGACCATATTTTTTAAAGGTCTCAAAGCAAAACAAACGAGGTCAAAAAGGATGATCGCTGCTGCATTGGCAGTCGACCGGCCCAAGGCAGTCATCGACCGAAAAAACTCTAACGGTCCAAAATTTGACCGTTTTGATTTTTGATTTTTCCTGTACAAACGATCATATTAGTCATCCAAAAATTGGTGGTCGACCGAACCGATTATCCAGTTTGACAGAAAATTTTGACCTTTTTTTATCTCTATAAATACCAACTCTCTTGTCATTTATTACAACAATTTTAGAGCATTCAATTGAGATTCTTTTGAGCCTAAATTTGCACTGATCTCTCATATCATTTATTGTCAAATCACTTTAGTGTTGAAAAATCTTTGATCAAATTAACTCTTGAAAATCATTCTATACATCAAAGTTTTTTATACATAACACTTGAGTTTCATTCATTGCTATCTATGTTAGCTTACTTCTCTTCTTGTACTCAACTTTAAATCTATCATTCATTAAGAAGAAAATATTTCACTTGTAAATTTATTTGAATTGTGGGTCGTGTTGAGGTCCAGTAAAACTCAACGTTGTAAAAATGTCGATGTTCCTTGCTTGTAAGTCATTGGAAGTTTTGTAAATGGTTGGATTGCACCACAAGTCAATCAACATAGTGAAATTGGCATTACTCGTACCGGTAGCTTGGTAATGGAGGACGTAGATCATTGCGTTGGATTGAACCTCTATAATTATATCGTTTGCACTCTCTATCCCTCTTTACTTATTACTTTCATATTCGTACTTGCTATTTGAATTAATCTATTTAGTCTCTACTTGTTTGAATTTGGATTAATAACCAATTCACCCCCATCTTGGTTAATTATTCTTAGGTTATCATGTTATACTCTCTGTTATGGAAATTAGAATATCCCACGTTTATCACTTGTCCATCTCCATGCACATTGATCTTTCTCATCCTATTCGAAGTCACCAAAGAAACAAACGGCATTACAACCATATTTGCAATACGAAACCGAATTTTTTTTAGGAAAATACATAGTCATTCGGCTCAACTAGGACAACATAAATTTTTTTTTTTTTTAAAAAGGTGGAACAGGCTGAAAACAGCCAGCAGCCGGCTGTTCCGACTGTTAAACGTAAAAAAAAATTCCAGCTGTTTTTATCGATCAAAACGTATAAAAATTTAACGAAAACGAAATAAGACATATGTAAATATACTTATCGATTCGAAGTGATTGATATTAAAAAATATTTCTTTCTTCAGCGTTCAATAAATTTCAGAGATTTTGAAATTGAAGCAGATGAAAGTTGAGAGAGTTTTTATCTGTGTTGGAATAGACAGATAAGAAAAGTTAAGTGATTTTGAAATTGAAAGAGGGAAGTGTTTGATTTTCAATTATTAACTAAAAGTATAATATTGTCTTTTAAACAAAACAATATTTTGTAATTGTATAACTTATTTAAAGACATTTTTGTCTTTTAACATCTAAATGGCCAATGTGAAAATATAAAATAGTTGAAAAGTCAAAGTGAAAATTAGACTTGTTGACCAGACCATTCTTAAATTTACCCCTATAACTCCCCTTATTTTTATTTTGTTGCATTTTCAACCCCCCAAAATTTATATCAATTACACTTTGATCCCGACTAGGGTTGGGCAAAATGTCCGAACCGAACCGAATCGAATCGAATCGAGCGGGTTTTTTTAAATGAAATACCCGAACGGGTATCCGAATCGAGAATCGAATGGTTTGGTTCGATTCTCGGTTCTAGACTCAGAATCGAAGAATCGAATAAGAACCGAATTTTTTTTTTAATATTGGATAAATCAGTTTCTTTTATTTTTTCTAAATAAATTAATAATTTTTTTCTTATTAAATCTTATTAGTTGAACAATTTAGAGTTTATTTATATTTGTTAGTTGTGTTTTTTTCAATTTTTTCTTGTATAGTCTCTTAGTAGTTTGTATGGAAAGTCAAACAACTGATTATTACATTAAATAGTTGGTAAGTATTATCAATACTATAAAATATTTAATATTTATTACTTCTAATTTATATTTCATTTTTATGTAGACTTGAATGTTTGAAGCAAATGAATTATTGATATGAATTATCGAAATTTTATTAGTAATATTTACTTTTTCGTATTTGTATTTGACAACTTATTATTTATATGTTATTAAATTAGATTACGTTAATTTGTAAAAGTTAAGATTGAATTTGGTATTTATATCTACTTTTTGTTATTAATATTAGTATCTACTTTCAGGTGTATTTATGTAGTATTATTTTAAATGTTAAAAAATTTAATTATAGTACGGAACCGAACGGAACCGAACAGAACCGAACCCGAACGGTTCCAAAATTATATTTGGAACCGACGGTTCCATTTATTAAATACTCGAAAATTTCTGGAACCGAAAAAAATCGAACCGAATCGACCCGCGTCCACGCCTAATCCCGACCACTGACTCGAAAAATCACACCACTTTTCGTCAAAAATAAAAAAGCACACACCACAAAAGCAGATACATTTTATCATTGCCAGTTTTCCAAAAGCTCTCACCGTTCTCTCTCTACCCTACCTTTCTCTCTCTTATTCTCGCCGGGAAATTTTGTCGCCGTCGTTAAATCGCCGGCATGGCAACGAACCCGCCGGAGGGTTATACAGCCGACGACTTCCTTGAGCAAATCCTCTACCTCCCTTCTTATGCTGGCCTGGCTGGAGCTGACGCTGGAAACTCATCAGACGGTGCTGGCCTCCCCCATCCACCGATGTTTCCCTTGGGCCTTAGCCTGGATAACGGACAGGATGATGTTAGTGGCGCCGGAGCCTTGGTTGTGAGGCCCGTAAGCTCTTAATTTACCTTTTTGCTCTTTGAACTGACATTGGAAATGCTATTCTGAAAAGATTAGTCGACAATAAGCTGTAGGAAAATTTTAATTTATTGTTTCTAAAATTCTATAACGTTAATTCAAACTTTAATTGCTTGTTAATTTTGTGAAATATAAGGATTATAGTCTGAAATTATATTTAGTTTCCTCTTAAGGTTTTCGAATTTTAAAGTAAAAGAAAATTATATAATATTTTTGAATTTTCTAAATGTCTCTATGAGTTTCCGAAGAGTTTCAATTTCTGCAACCTAGCTCTTTGTAATAGGCAAAACTTGGAAATTTGTCTTGTTATGAGGGTGAATCAAGTGAAAAATTGGAATATAATCTAGTAATTTAATTGTTTCTGTTTTTTATATGTAGAAGAGAATTATTTAGAAAACCATATTTTGGAGTGTGAAAATTTGTGGATTCATAATTTTGCCTTGTGATTGTTGTAAAAGAGTCATTTTGATTTATCTGTTATCTATATTTGCAGGAGAGGGAAGCATTGAATAACAACATGGGGAGTTTGTATTCGACTTTTGATCATTTACAGGCTCATGCAATCCGCCACCCAGTTCCTCAGGTTCAGCAGGTTGCACATTACAAATTTATACTCATTTTTTCATTTATTTATATTCACTCATGTATAAATTATGCATCTGTAAGTGCATTTTGTGCACCCTTTGGTAGTTGCATCTAGTTGTGGCATATGCCTGCATTTTTTATTTGTGGGCCGTCGGGTGAGTGGGGTTTGGGGTCGATATGAAGTGTGAACAAGTTTAAGTTGGTTTAGTAATTTGATTAGTGTACTTGGTGTTATACTCATTGTTATATGCTAAGTGGAGTTCAATTAGACTAGTTTAAACTAAATTTTTAAATGAGAGTTGCTGTGCTCAATTGGTTATTTCTAGTACTCAAGTTTGCTTTGACGAGGATATGGTGTGGAGACAGATTATATATTGACACAATGAATTGCTGAGTAATTCATTCAGCAAGACAGAAACTATTGACTTAAAAAGATCTGATGCGATATAGATACTGTTGGTGAATCATTTTGGCCTTTTGAGTTGCTATATCACTACCAAACTTGTAGCATTCTATCTTTTTGTTCAACTAGACAGAGTCTGTTCGTGTGCTTATGTGTACTTGCATGTGTTAGAAACTTATTAGAGTCTTGGTTTCTGAGAAACACAAATGTTAGCAAATCAACTCCGCCACATGTCATTTGGTATTGGCCATCCTATTCTAACTCAGGAGTGCGAGTGCGGGCAATTTACTTTCTGGTCTTATAAATGTCCTTTCTCTTGAGTGAGAAGTAATGGAATCGATAGATTGGAGAAGAAATTGACTTATGTGCATCTGTTTTATATGGATATCAGAGACCTGAGAATCACAAAATTATGGACATTGTAGAATGCTCTTCGAATAACAGTTTTCATTGGTATAACATAGTTGCTGTTGGCCGAATGAATGTGCATGCTTTAACATTATACTCACAGAATAGTTCTGGGGTTTTATGTCATTGACAACCACAAACAATCAATCTTGAGACTGCTGGGATAGAAATGATTTTTAGATAGACAAAAAAAGTTTAGATTCCTACTTGCACTTTGAGTGTCCTCATAAAGGAAAAGAAAATCATGTGAGTTGTTGGGAAAGTATTTTGTTCAGTTCTTAGTAGCATCCACGTGGTTGTGGGTAACTCTTGATTTTGAAAATGCATCTCTTGTTGTTGTTTTCTAGTTGCTTTTCGAGCAGGAGAATTAGTTGTGAGATTGATTATGCCATGGTAATTGCTAGCTATGATGCACCGATACGGATATGTTGACACGTGATTTTTCAAAAAATTATTGACAGGACACATAGTCGACATGTTGATTAAATTATTTAAATTTTTTTATTTATATAGTATAAATTTAATTTCATACTAATTATTAATTTTTCTTGTTGAAATCTTTTAAATATGAGTACCCATTTGTTAGTTAATAATAACCTTGAGTTAAATATAATATTTCTAATAAAAAAATGAAAAATAACTATGGTAGAGTGTCCGATGAGTGTCGGTATTCGACACGATTACGACACATGTCCGATACGGACACGCTACCCTAGTTGAAGTGTCTGTGCTACAGAGAGTGCTATTATAAGTCCATGATTTAGGATTTCACAGTATTTTGCATCTAAACTGTACTGGATTTATTTTACAGGCTTTTCAAGGTCAGCCAACACCAAGCACTGCAGTAACTGTGCCACACCCTCCTGCCATTAGGCCAAGGGTTCGGGCACGAAGGGGACAAGCGACGGATCCCCATAGTATTGCTGAGAGGGTATATGATTTACACGAACAAGCTATGTGAAAGTCTCAACTTCTCGCCATATTTACATCTTAACTAAGTGCATCTTAATACAGTTGCGCAGAGAAAGGATATCAGAAAGAATCAAGGCATTGCAAGAACTTGTTCCCAGCTGCAATAAAGTGTGTACCCTTGCTCTGTTGAAAACTTTTTGATTCTCTGAAGTTCCTCCTTCCCGTGTATCTATTATTTGCTTCCCTACAATATCATAAAATGGCATGTGAAAGGTCACAAAAAAAAATTATATTTTATTATGCTGTCATATACCTGGTATATTTTCACTTCTATCATGAAATACAATGGCCCATATGTATTGGATATTTTGCTTTAGTCTAATCTTTTGACAGGAATTATCAGTTGGAACATAATGTTATATCAGAGTTTATTCCTATGCTTTCCAGAACTGGAGTGGGTCTGTTTTTTTATAAACTGTTTGATGACAATCATGATTCTAAATTATCTTCAACCTTTGAAGTAGCTAATCGTTTATAATCACTTGAAGAGGCGATTGGCTTGAATTAAATTAAGTTGCGTAGTTTTGTACTGCCTTTATTGTTAATTATTGATCTTCTGTCTTTTTTTTTTTTTTTTTGGCAGACAGATAGGGCTGCAATGCTTGACGAGATTCTGGACTATGTGAAATTCTTGAGGCTTCAAGTCAAGGTAAAATCAATGTTAAACTATTATAATCAAAATTCTCGGCATAATATCCTTGAGAGGCTACATCTTCTGTTCTTATGACGTTCTCTTCTAGGCTAGAACTCTTTATACTAAAGGTTCTTTTTTCGAACTCTTTATGACATAAAATAACTTGCAAACATATCACCTTGATGATAAGTGAATACTTTCGTGCCCTCATAGTTTATCTTTCGTTGTCTTTGTTCAAATTGTTAAAGGTTCCAAAAGGTTCGTATAGGGAATTTAATGCAGTGCTAGTCTACGAAGTCCACATAATCTACGAATGTATTCATGTCTTGGGATCATCATTTGGGCACTTAAAAGTCCAATTATGAAAATATCTGTGAATGCTACAAGCACTGTAGCACGGACACTTTAATTAAGGTAGCGTGTGTCGGACACGAGTCGATACAGACACTTCTGGACACTCTATCGTAATCATTTTTCTTTTTATATTAAAAATGTTATATATTGTTAATTCAAAGTTATAGCAAGTAACAAATAGGTACTCATGTTTAAAAGATCAACAAGAAAAATTAATAACAAATATAAAACTAAATTTATACTACATGAATGAAGAATTTTTAAGAATTTAATCAACGTGTTGATGACGTGTCATGTCTGTACTTTTTTTAAAAATCGCGTGTCGGCATATTCGACACGTATTGTATCGGACACACGTGTCCGTGTCCGTGTCGGTGCATCATAGGCTACAAGCTTAAAAGCCAAATATTTTTCTTCTTTCACTCTCTCAATGACATTAAAAGGTTGAACAGGTTTTGAGCATGAGTAGGCTAGGAGGAGCTGGTGCAGTGGCTCAACTTGTTGCAGACATCCCCCTGCAATCTATTGAGGTATTGTAAAGATGTATCTTTTACTAATTTTAACGCAACCTTGCCGAATAGTAATTTCAAACATGCATGTGTATGCATATAAGTTCACTATCTTCATTCCACAAACTTGATTTTATTTTCAAATATTAGGACGAGACAGTGGAAAGAGGTTTGAATCATCAGGTTTGGGAAAAGTGGTCAAACGTGGAAACAGAAAGGGAGGTTGTTAAACTCATGGAAGAAGATGTGGGAGCTGCTATGCAATTCCTCCAATCCAAATCACTCTGCATCATGCCTATATCACTTGCAGCGCTCGTCTATCCTACAACCCAATCAGATAACCCTACAACCATCAAATCTGAACCCTCTGGTCCCTCATAAGGACTCCCTATGGTCTTTAATCTCTTTCATGTTGCGTATTATACTGGATTGTTACCTTTTGTATCTCCTTTCGCATTATGTGGCAATGCAATCAAAGTTGGATGCACAATTTTGCTTTTGTCATCTTTTTGGCTCCTAGCTTTCCTTTTCATGAACTTTTGACGCCCTGACGAGAGCGAAATGGATGGAGGCACTTAAGGATGGGGGCTTATTATTTCTTATGTTCATATGATGCTTCCTTTTTTGGTGGGTTGGTGGGGACTGGGGACTTTGTCTTTTGCTGTGTGGAAAGTTGAACTTTGTAAAAGTAATGAAATGCTACATGGTTCAAATGGCTTTTGGAAATTATTTTATTTTACTTGGGAGCAATGATGTGTGCCACTATTTTAGAAACTTGCACATATGCTCTTCGGCATATTTGTTCGATGTCTGTGCATGTATATTTTTTCTTTTGGATTTCAGTTCGACCTTCAGGGCCGAGCCGGACGTGTTTCGCGGGACCTGAGGCGAATTTCAAAATTTGGGCTCATAAATCGCTGCAAATAATCAATTTTTATTTTTATTTTTTTCATTTATAAGGGTTTTACGAAATTAAATTTGCTTACTTAAAATTAACAATAAAATGAAAAGCAATTCTTTTAATTTAAATATGTATGTTGTTAGATTCATTTCAACTAAAAAGTCTCCCATCTTTTGATTAATGTGAATGCCCTTATTTCCACAATCATCAAAATTCAAAGAAAATCAATTCTCTTAATTTAAATCTTCATGTTGAATATTATCTTTATCATTCTGCTATGATTGATTCATATTGGTAGATTCAATCATTTTCTCGTTCTTTTTCGGTTAATCCATATTAACATTGTCGTTCTGAATATGTTGTTCCTCAATTACTAAATTTTTCGGTGTTCCTTCCTTCTCCTTTTCTTGTCGTTAAAGGTACTTATCCATATTTTTAATCTGACTTCGAATTAATGCCTTCACTTTTTCTCCTTTTTTTGAGCTTCAGGTGCATATTTAGGAGCCATAGTATTTAAATCAAATTACTCAACAACTAATACTAACTGAAATCTGAATGTGAAATGGGACTCAAATTAGTTTAAGAAATAAAGATTAAAAGACATGGCTAAAAATTTCATCGATATTTCAACAATAACTATACTAATTCAAGCCATACAAAGAATAAAATCTTTAATATAAAATATAGGACACTGTATACGTACAAATTTCAAAGTTAAACCTTGAACTAATTTTCAAGTCTGGAACAAGGTCATTAACCATAATTAATCAAAATTTAAAATTTAGCAACATTATGAAATCGGCCAAAAAAAAAAAAACCCAAAAGATTAATTATTATATCTTGTAATTTATGATGATTTTCTGTTCATATATTCTTATAAGTTGGAATTATTTTTGTTGAACTTTTGTATTTATTGTTAATCTTGTGTATTTAGAAATACAACAGGTAAATAAATATTTATACTTCCTTCTACCAAATTCTGAATGTCAGTTAATTAATAAAAAGTTGAGAAATTAAATTCGAAAATGAGCAAGTTATAAACCTTAAATTGCAAAATTTTAGTGCATTGCCTCGAGTAATTATATTTTGGCTTTTGTTCCTTTGTTTTGTCTACAGATTGAAGGGAATTTAAGCATTTTCTTGTTTTTAATGTCTACTAGGTTTTTCTTTTTTGTTATCATTTCCGAACCCTTGAAATGATTTAAACATTCTACAACTAACTCCATTACGTTTTCGAAATTAGGATTAAAATTTATTAAGCCCATTTTTGGCTAATGGATTATGGTAGATTAAGCTCTATGCAAAGACTTTAAATCACATTCTTTGTTTTATACTTCCCCTCAAATTTCCCGTAGAACATTAATCAGGAGAAGGATTATCTAATTGCTAAACTTCTAGAAAATGAAGAAATAAGCATAACTTAGAATAAAAAAAAAAAAAAAATCACACAGAGAACTGAATATCATCTGTAATGTAAAAAGATAGGAAACAAACCATTAGGTGAGCGCAGTGAAGAAAAATGCTAGAGATCAGAGATGAAGTTCTTGAGAGTTTTAGGGAGATTTCCAGACGTGTTTGAGAGGTGGCGCAATCGTTAAACACCCAAGAAAACAAACCATTAAGTCATTTATGCTGAAACCTCAAGAAGTCTAGGTTTTCATTTCTTTAGCGGCTGTTGGAAAATTGAGAATGGGAGTTTTCTTTTTAGGGCCCCTTGAAGAGTTGGCCTGAGGTGACGGCCTCTTGGGTCTCTCATCAGGTCTGGCTTTACTTCAGGGTAAGTTGGCACCTACTCGACTTTATGAATAAAACTGTTAGTACAAAAAATATTTAACAAAAATTTTCACAAGATTTTAAATTTCTCTCACATGGGGATGGGCCCCATGTGAATAAAAAATTGGCAAAACTCCCCCCCACCCACCCCTGCTGTGTGTAGTCTGTGAAATTCCTGTACTTATAGCATCTCTCCGACTTTATTCCTTAAAATGTTTGAAGTTTAATGACAACGTAGATATCATGGGCGGTTATTAGTTAATAACCTACCTATTTTTAGGGAGAATGAGGGAAATTGTACCGTCTCCATTTTCCATCTGTTATGGGTTGTTAACCATCAATTTTGATATAGAGGTTGCGGCCCGATTGACCTCGTTTCTGAAAAATTCTTTTAAAAAAAAAAATTTATTTTCAACCATAGTTATTGAAATCAAATCGGACGGTTCATCCTGAAAATCGGAGAATCGGATGGTTGTTACGTTCGAGTGCATTAGTTGGTTCATTAAACAAGGGAATCAATTAGACCACCACTCATTAACTGTCCAAACCGTACGGATTGGAGAGGAAACTGAACCGGTTGGTTGCAAAGTTCAAAGTAAAATTTTATATTCAAAATGAAATGGCAGAGATTCAAACCTGGGATTCCTATTGAGTCCCTATTTGTTAGGGATTAAAATATGAAATGTGACAACATAGATTATTATGACACCTATGGAACTTTTGAAATGTGAGCGAAATATACATATAAAATGCAAATGAGCGGGAAAATGTATTTTATTTTCAAACTGTCCACTCATGCCACTCATGTCAAACTTGTTGTCAAATGAAATGTACATGTATAGATGACAATGAGGCGGGGTGCCCCGCTCCACCCGCCCCGCCTTAACTTAGACGGGGCGGGGCGCGGGCTTGCCCCGTTTCTTGCTCCCTTTATGTTTTTTTTTTTTCAAAAACTTCTAATTAACTATTTTTTGTTTTTAATTTGTAAATTATTTTTTTTATTCTTCACGGGGTGGGTTCAGGGAGCTTCGGGGGCTGGGCACCCCCGCCCCGCCCCACCAACCCGTCGAGGCGGGGTGGATTTTTTTGCCATCACTATGTACATGTAGCATGATTTATTGAGTAAGAATAACTGTTATGTTTATTTTATAAATATTTTTTTAATTAAAATTATAGTATATTATTGACTCATCGATTGATCTACTAATTCAATGATTCGATGATATTTTTGGTTCGCCAATTGGGTCGGGTCTATAATTTTGTTTTCAGTCATACATTATTCTATTAAAATAATTTTATACTTGAATACATAATTTTTTTTTTATTTTTTACATACATTCTAAAAAAAATTACTTTCTATAAAATTTATTTAAAAAAAATCTCTACAAAGCAAGGTCATATGAAAATGAAAGGACACTTGTCTTTCACTTGTACAATAGTTGAATGAGTGAATCTACTCATAGGACATGTCGATTCATGTCTTGCCTTGGCACATCATTTTACCATAACAACTTCAAAGCCCCGTCGCAAACTATTGGATTGACCTTTTTTGTTGTATATTTTGATTTTTACGAATCATTTTGGGCTGTGTAAGTTAGAAGCACTTTTCAAATAAGTTCGATTAGCGGACAATGTACCTCTAACCTTTGTCAAAAGGAAATATGATTTGAGCATTGTTATATACGGAATATTCACTGAGTGAGCATTTTGAAGAAGCGAAAAGAATACGTGAACCTGAGCTAAAAGCACTCATCTGGGAAAAAAATTCATATGCGACCTTAAAAGCACGTGGACCAATGTAGAACAAAAAACGAAAAAAATTAAATTAGTGAATAAAATGTGTACTAATAACATAATCGGTTAGAAATAAATCAATCGATGGCTTCCACCTTTTCGTTTTTGGGTTTGGTCCCCTGGCACCGAAGAGACGGGGGGGGGTAATAATTCATCTAGTCTGGGTACAAAATTCCAAGAGTTCATTTTTCTATGTATTTTCACGTGTCGTAATGTAGAATTAGGTCCACATATGTAAAATCAAATCTTGCACTAAAACATAGCCAATAATATCTTATCCTTTGATATCTTTTAGTTTTTTTCCTTTTGAAAAATGAGATGTTATAAATTTCATTGAGCTACTGCGATAATGAATCCCTTGTTTGGTACATATTCTTTCAATACTCATTTTCAACCATACATTTTTTAATAAAATAATATTTTCTATCACATCATTAATTTTTCCAATCATATCACTATTTAACAACATATGTCCAATCATATCACTATTTAAAATACATTTTTTTCTCAATAATATTTATGAAACACACCCTAAAGTATGTTACTTTTAACATTCACAATTTTCAATGTTAATAGTACTATTTGTAGGTTCACAAATAAGTCCATTTTCTTTTCGTCCTTCATATTACGAATTTTGTCCCTCCCCATCTGTGCCACATACTTTCACCTCTTTTCAAGAGGTGAGGTAGTGGTGGGCTCGGCCCGTATAAGCACGAGCTCGGCTCGTGCTCATTTGTAACGAGCGGAGCTTCTGCTCGGCTCGTTACTCGTGGGCCGAGTCAAGCCGAGCTTCAGCTCGGGTTTTTTAATTTTTTTTTAACCATACATATTCTAAAACTTAGAAAAAAAATAATAATTAGAAAAACCCACGAGCCGCTCGTCAAAAAATAGCCAAGCAAGCTCGGCTTAGGTTCGGACGAGCCCGAGCGGCTCACGAGCCACTTTTCTACGAGTCAAGCGGCTCGATTGTCACCTCTAAGGTGAGGCCTTGAAAGCATATTATACAAAATACAGGACATTTAAGATATATTATTAAAATTGATTAAAAAAGACAACCAATATAATATTTTACGCATGCTTGTGTTTTCATCATGTCAGTAGTAACATAACAAACATGCTTTTAATTCATCGAATGGTAATATTTAATTTTGAAGATTTTTAGTAAGGAGAGTTAAATTATAGGAGGTAGAAGCACAAGAAAATTCAACTAAAAGAACAAAGGGCAAGCAAGCACATATTATATTTGGTGATTGCAATGTCTAAAAATATGGTAGTGCATGGTAACTTTACAATTCATTGGTCCCACAAATAGATTTTCTTACAAAATTTGGAAATTCTTGAATAAATATCTTTTGAAAACATCAATCAAAAGGACAAGATATTCAATAAATAATTAATAATTAGAAGAGATAAGAAGGCATCGCTCAATGACAAGTTTGAATATAGTTTCGCATGAGCAAATTGTTGAAAAATGAAGCCATATTAATTTTTTGTTTTTGGTTCATAGAAAGAGTCATATTATATTAAGAGCTTGTTTTAGAGAGATTTTTGGGGGAAGAATTGATTTTGAATAGTGATATGATGAGAAATGTGTGGTTGAAAAAGAAGAAAAAATTATTAATGTGATGGAAAATATTATTTTATTGAAGAATGTGTAGTTGAAAATGAGAATTGATTTACTGTATAAAAATTTAATTCCTCCCAAACAGGGCCTAAGTGATCTACTAAGAAGTACTCATTGTATCATTAGACAAATAAATAAATAAAATAAAATAATTGACATTAAAATTTTCTCGAGTTCTATTAGAGATTAAAAAAAAGAAAAGAAAGAAAAATTACTAATCGTAAGAAGGGAAATTGGCAAACCAAACTTCGATCATTAACAATTGACAAACCTAAGGTTTTATTTTTTTCAAAATATGCAAAATATTAAAATTTTAAGGAAAAATCATAATTCAATTTCAAGGTACCCAAGTAATCTACATGAAAATATTCCAATTTTTCTATAAAACAAGAAATGCAGTTATTGACTTGTAGGATTAGGTGCCAAATTGGTAATTTCTTTAGCAATGAAATTTGATAGGCACATTTCATTTTCCTTCTTCATTTTTGTTAATTATGGTTACCACAACACATTTTATCATAGAGATAACATAGAAAATAACGTCATTTGAACATGGTTTACAACTTCAGCGGTGTCATCATCTTCGAAGAATAACTATTTTCAAAATTTCACACAAAAACGAAATTTTAACTAAAATATTTATAGTTCGCAAAGTTTCAATGCGCGAGGTATAACTAGGTACAAAGAGCCATTGGCCAACCCAAAGCTACACAATATTTATTCATTCATTTTTTTTAATCTGGATATGAAAAAAATTTGTTGCAGAGAAAAATAAAATTTTTTTACAATGAAATTGAAGAAAGTGGGTGGGGGGGAGATTTTATATACCTCCACATGCCATTGTCCTTGATTTTAAATCCTAGATTCCACTTCCAAGTTGAAATCTTGTAACCACTCACAAGTGGAGTTGTTGGGGGTAAATAATGAACTGCAAATGTCAACTCATTTCACTTTTAACTTTTTCCCAACTTAAAAGTTACTTTTAAACATATTTTTTTATTTTCAGACAATTAATTAAAAATTAACTCTTTAAAAATTTAATTTTTTTTTCTTGATCAACAAAAAAATAGTATTTGATTTAAGATTACTTATCCTCCTCAAATTTTCTTGGAGAAAATGATTGGGATGCTGCCATAAATGAAGCCACAACTGAGTACTTGCATTTAATTTTCATAAAAAAAAACTTTCATGGTAGGTCACCTAACCTATACATTTGTTTCGTATTGGTTACTCAACTATAAATTTATTTCAATTTGACCATCCAACTTATACTTGTATTACAATTTGATCACCCAACTGATTTATATTTCTGTTTAATCATTTATCACTATCTATTAACAAAATTGACAGAATCTATAGACTTGTCGACAAAATTTATGACATGGTAAGTGAAAACTATGCCATGGGCTAATGGAACAATCCAATATTTAACGAACTCTTTTCAGTATAAAACTCCTTTTTTAATGAACAAAAATTATGTAGCGAAAAATATAAATTAAGTCACGAGTTCCTTGACCAGATCATGAAATTCACTAGTTTTAATAATGGTTAAAAATCAAATAAAAATAAAAATAAATTGATTTAATCAAATTGTAATAAATTAAAGTTATACAACCCAAGTAAAATTAACATGTAAGTTGTTTCACTTTCGGTTAAATTTTTCGAGAATCACGTGACTGCGATACGGAAACAAAATATGCAGATTTCTGTCTTTACACTTGCAATTGCACCCACAAAAACTTTTATAAAATTTCATTTATTTGTTTAGAATAATTCCAATTGACAATACTTTCATTTGTATTCCATGTTTGAGCCATATTTTCTGAAAAATGGTTTTAAAAAATATATATTTAGAAAGTAAGAAAAAAATTGTGATTTTAATGTAAAATTATTTTACTAAAAAAGATATTATGTAGAAAATGAGATTTAATTTTAATTTTAATTTTTGGGAAGTGCCTCTCAAATGAGGCATAAACTCAACTCTAAAAAATCCTTTATAATTTTCTTGGTCTTGTCACTTTCTCATCCTTTTCTGGTTAAGTACGTTTTGTCATTGGATTATTAGCATTAACAATCTTAGAAATTCTTAAGAACCCAACTTTTTGCCATTTTATTATAAAGGGGATAAATATATTCAAGAAAATTTGAGGGGAAGAAATAGAGAGAGAGATGCTGCAGTTACACAGCTTTCGGCCATGGATTTCAACCGGAAATCCCAATTTGATTATGAATTCTTCTAATAAGAGGTGACCCATTACTCTTAAATTCTCAATGCGATCAAAAGATTCAATCTTTATTTGCTTACAAAGCTGCTTGAGAGATGAATATATGTATGTGTGGATATACATACATACATGTATATGTGAAAATTTCTGAACCAAAGGCTCGGCGACAATTTCACATATGTCCATGCGTAGGTCGATTCTGGATAATTGTGTTGGTGCCAGAATACCGATTTGAGCATTGTATTACATATGTTTGCACGTATGCATTGTAAAAATAATTTTGAACAGTGATTTTCGTCATGTTTGAAGCTTCAAAATTAATCAAGACTCCAATAGATGAGTTGACAATAGCAGGGAGTATGGTTGATATTTGTGGCTATGTGGAAGTCTTTTCTCGGATTTCGTCACCGTCCTAAGATTTCTTCAGTTAATAGAGCTAAGAAAACTGTAGAAATGGATACTTAAAACAGAAAGTTTTGATCAAGATTTAGATTGGTGTAGCATTTGATCAAGTGGTCTTGTTTGCTAAGATGAATAACCAAATTGCTTCCATTTTGTGTAATAACTTCATGTTCGCGGGCATCCTTAAATTTTTAACTTTCGTGTATTTTAGATGGTATATGTAATACATGCTATGAGTCATTTTATCTAGTACTTTTAAGCATAAATTCCTAAGTCAGAATTCTTAGCTCTGTAGCAGCCGTGTTTGTTGACTGCGTGACAGCAAAAAAAATCTAATAGTATTACTATTGTAGATATCGAGGCCATAGTCTCGTGGAAACTGATGATATTATGATAACTTTTAGAAAGTCAAGGCCGCATTGCTGTTGGTGCATCCCAATTTCAGTTTTGCACATACACAATCTGTCAATAAAAAACAGAGGTGAGATGTGCCCCAGGTCCTGCTGTAGTTTTGCTGATTATTCTCTTATATATTGTTAATCAGTGCATGTGATATCTTCTTGATGGTTTATTCTTTGCCAGGGAAATGGAGGATCAGTTACAAAACCACAGGGAGGGAGATCAACCATTCAATCGAGATTAGTTTTCAGAACAATGTGAATGCTGAAATTTTGAACATGGATAAGAAAAAAATTTATCAGGTGTACATATGAGAATAAGTGGCATCAGCCGACAATAAAATAAAATTTAATTAATCATATTACAAGTTTCCCAAATTAAATTTAGTTTGTTTTTAAATGCGAAAAAAATTGTTTACTTGATTTTGGGATTGATATGTGTTTTGGTTGATTGTATAATCTTTACTCATTTCTAATTTTTAAGCATCATTATTTGTTTATCCAAATATTCTCTTGCCAATTTTTCATTGCTTCATTGTAGTTAATAGACTTCTAATCCCGTTTCCCCTGTTTCCCCAATGCTGTGTTGGCAGCACGAGAGTAAGGCATAGTAATTGGGAAACTAATTAATTGTAGTATAAATGAATTTTTGTTTTCCAATTCCAGGTCAAGGTCCGAGTTCCATAATGCTAAAGACAATGCAATTATTCTGTATCTGTTTTTATTTCATATGTTTCTGATTAGTCATTCAAGTATTTTTGATCCCCCATTTCCCTGGGAGTCCAAATCATTGATGTTTTGTTGAGAATTGTGAACCTTGTATTTCATCACAGTTAACAGATTAAAGATATACTGATAACTTTAGATCTACATAAGAAATATGATATATAATTTTATTGATTGAAAGAGAGAGGATATAAAACATTAAAACATGTTACCGATGCCTACTTTCTGTAGCAGTTTTGAGGTTATATGAGTTGGTATTTTTTCTGAAGATGAACTAATGTTACTGTGCTAAACTTCATTGAAAACCAAATATATCTAGTAATTGCGCTCACGTTTACATGTGACACAGTTTTTTTTTAGAAAAGACACTGTGGATTCCTTACTCATTTGTTAATTCCTATCACTTCGGTGGCCCAGTTTATTATAAAATAATCAACCCATAGAGAACTATGAAAATGAGAATTCATAGAGTGAATTATGTCAAGTACTTGAAAACTGGGGGTTAAAAAAATTGAGCCATTATGTTTCTTCTTCTTCTTCTTCAAAAAAAAAGAGAGAGCAACTTATCCTGATGTGGCTTTTTTGACTGGCTAATTACCCTCTTTACTAATGAGAAGTTTGTAATCCGAACAGCATGAATCGCAATGTTAATGAAACTTGAGGATAGCGAATGCATGCTTTACGTTTTTTGTTTATTTGTTATTCCACTTCTAATTTTCTCTGACAGGAGAAGGAATTCAGTTTTTCTTTACGATATCCCATTGATGTTCCAGATTTATCGACGTTCTTATGCTACATTTTTCTATAAGTTTATTTTAGTGTACAGAGTGTTTGCTTTTAACAGTTATGGGTTTTGCATGCATGTGGAGTGTAACTAATGATTAATTGGTATCACAGCATATGCAGGATCATTCAGCTAAACTCATGATAGCATCCCTGTTGTCGTACTTACTAGTTAGATTTGTACATCTGAATGCCAAAGATACAATGGTGAATGTACTTCGAGAATTGTTCGTCTATATTATTCGAACATTTACAGCTTCAAGATCACCTTTTGCTTGCATATCTAATTCCTTGGACAAACCAACACCACTTCAATTGGAAGTTTCTTTGCCTTCACTGCAAGATATCAGATGGAATTTCTCCCGGTTAATCTATTTATTCAACACCCAACTAGAAAGAAATGTTGCCACGTAAGTATAGCCAAATGCCGCTTCTCTCTGTATAGTGATTGAAAAGTACTGTATGTTACGTGGCACTAAGGTTTTTAGTGACTTAACCTTGAGGTTAACCTAGATAGAAAATAGTTTCTTATTGCGAAAGTGTAGATAGATTAGCAAGTGACCCTTATTTATCCTACACTTCTAACGTCTGATTATAGAGCGAATTTAAAAAAAGAAAAAAATAAAAGGGGGCTAAATACTTTAGTAGCATGCTTATGAACATAGTAGCTGCAAAAAGGGATTATGCACTGAATATTGTTACTAGCATTCTGTTAAATAATATGAATGGATCTGACTTGTTTGAACACAAGAAAATTCTTAAGTCCTGGTAGCTTGTACGTTATCAATGATAACCAAAAAGGCAAGAAGTTTCAGTCTTTGTATAGCAGTACATGTCTTGAAAGTTGGCTAGCCGACCTGGAGAGTTATAGTGATATTGACCGTAGATGCTGTGCCATACCCCTTTATTTGAAAATACAACTTAGACATTTTTACACGTGCTTTCTCATGTTGAGTTGACTTTTTGTATTGATCTTACACACTGAATTATGTAATATCTATTTATACAGGTTCTTCCTCGTGCTTCTTGTGGCATGCTTCTCGTTTGTAATCATTGGTGGATTCCTCTTCTTTAAGCTCAGGTGAAGTACACTTATGTTTTTGAGAACAAATTGATGAAAAGCATTGATTTGCTTTTTTATGTGTGAGTAATTCTGAATAATTTGCATTCCTTCTTCTTCTTCTTCTTCTTCTTCTTCTTCTTCTTCTTCTTCTTCTTCTTCTTATTATTATTATTATTATTATTATTATTATTATTATTATTATTATTATTATTATTATTATAACAAAATAAGAAAAATTCCTAACTGTGATGCAGAATGTGATTCTGCTTTTTCCTTTTTTATGATTTAGTCCTTTTGGATATTATGATATTTTAAAGAGAGCTAAAAGACAATCAGTTGCACAGATAATAACTGTATTATGTTTTGAAACTATAGTTGAAACCTTCAGAACAAGCACAAGAGAACCTGTTTTCTAGTTCTGGTTATAAAAAATTAAGGCTGCAATGGATTCTAGTGTTTTCGATTATTGTGAGGCTGCATTATGGCTTTTCGTTCGGTTCTTATTTTTTTTTGTTTTCATAATGAATGAATTGGCTAAGGACATATAGGATGAGGTCACGCTGTATGCTTTTATATAAATGATATTTTTGTGGTGGGTGAAGTTAAATGGGGACTCATTTCTAAATTGGAGATATAGAGCAAGCATCCTGAAACAAAATGATTTGAAATTTATTGGAGTAAGATATTGTACTTGAAGTGTCGTTTTAGTAAGGAAAAAGTACTTGTGGAGATGTGGTTGAGATTGAAGATCGTGAGATACGCTAGTGTGGCCATTTTCAATATTTACGCTCGAAGATTCACTAGGGAGGGACATCTCAGTCCACATTACTCAAAAGATTAAGTTGGTTAGATTACTAGAGAAGTGTCTATGGATTTTGTGAAATCACAAATTTCTATAAGAATAAGTAGGAAGTATATAAGACCTCTGTAGAACCTGCAATGTCATAGGGGACCACGTGTTAGGCTATAAAAAAAATCTCCAAAAGTTGAGTGGAGTTGCTAGGAAAAAAAAGGAGAGAGAGAATAAGAGGTGAGCATAATTTTGAGTTGGTTAAAGTGGCACTAATTGATGATATATTTTATGAGAACTAGTTGAGTTGGTTTGACTACATTCAACAAAGGCAGCTAGTTGCAAAGTTAGGAAAAATGATAGATCTAGCATAAATAATAAACCTTGAGGAAGAGATCAATCTAAAATCACAAATGGATGATGTCTAATTTTCCAATACTCGATATCATATTTACATATTTTCTAGTTTGTGGAGTTATTGCTTCAGTAAATTAATATGCATATTAATAATTTTATATTTTTTATTTATTAAGGACGAATTTTCTGATTAGTGCCTTCTTAATGTTGTCCAGTCAATTAGACATAACATCTTCCTGTTTTTTTGGATGTCATGCCTTTTTCTGATTTCTATATGTATATTATGTAAAAGCACAGGGGTAGAACACAATCACTCGAGGATTGCTTTTGGGAGGCATGGGCATGCCTGTGTTCATCATCAACCCATCTGAAAGTGTGATCCATCTTTGCTAATTCAAAATCGTCACTTGATACAATGTAACAATCTTTATATTGCTAAAGCGACATTGAAGTAGTAACTGTTGCTGTTTACAATCATTCTTTGCCTTCAATTGCAGCAAAGAACTAGGATTGAACGTGTTATTGGCTTTATTCTTGCCATATGGGGCATACTGTTCTATTCTCGCCTATTGAGCACAATGACAGAACAATTTAGGGTAAGACTTGCAAGATGCTACCTTTTGCTAAAGCTTAAAATACGCAAGATAACCGTCACTGACTAGAATTTGGACAGAGTAATATGCACAGACTCAGAGAAGGGGCACAAATGCAAGTTTTGGAGACAGATCATATTATTATCTGTGGAGTTAATAATCGTCTGAGCTTCATATTGAAACAGTTAAATAAGTATCATGAATTTTCTGTTCGCTTAGGCACTGCTACGGCTAGGTAATGCCTCTACACAAGCCTATATATTTAGTCACACATTTACACAGAGTTTTAATTAAGTGCTAGACCTGTTTTATCTTAATCCATGTTTGCAGGAGACAGCGAATTCTTCTTCTATCTGACCTTCCAAGGAAACAAATGGACAAAATTGCTGAGAACGTAGCTAAAGATCTTAATCATATTGATATTCTAACAAAAAGGTACCATAAATGTTATTACCACCTATTTGAAGACAATAATTAAATGATATACATGAGACCCCTTTCTAACACCCTAAGCAATTAGATCAAGTGGCTCAACATGGTCCTGAGTTCAAATTTTGCTATCACCTATTTAATGAAATTGTGTACGTGTTAGGCTTTGATGGATAGAATGAAACCCACCAACATATGAGAGAGCGTGTTCCAAGACAATATTTATATAATACGCATGTGATCTTTTCTAACATCTTAAGCTTTTAGGTCAAATGTGATTCGCCGCTTATAAAACATCTTCCAGCACTCTTCCCCTTAGTACATAGAGAAATTGAAAAGGTTGAGGAGTGCAAGGGATGTTTTGGAAGCACAAATTACAGTTACCAAATCAGGAATGTTCTTTAATTGAAAATGGTAGTCTAAATGAGCTTCCAATTGTTTTTTGATGTCGTCGAATTGCTTCTTGGATACTCTCCAACTAATATAGACATTCTTATAGGACCACATGGGCATTGGTGTACACACACACACACACACACACAGAAGTGTCATGTTTTGTAAGGATTTTCCAATTGTCTGCATGACTATACAATAACAAATGTGCTGGGAAAAATGAATTCAATTGTCAGACATTCGTGCGAGCATCTTGTATATTGACCATGGATTTTATTAATCTCCCCTAATTGATGAAGAAAATCTTGTGGCCTGAATGCTAGAATTTGTCATTTTGAACATGGTGCATTTTGTAGAGGAAGGATCCTTATGAGTTGTTGGTATTTTGCACATGTTTACATACATAATGCATATGTAGGAACATTTATACACTTTTAATTAGCCAGACCCTTGATTACACGTTACAAACTTACAATATGCACTTCATCAGCATACAGTTCTTGCTTTATAATGTCACTCCATGACTTACTTGAAGAAGAAAATGATATTTATTATGCATTGTATGTTTTCCTGACAGCTTTAATATTGGATTTTGTTGAGTTTAGTTGCCATTTTATAGATTTTGATTTAATGAACATTTAAATGAGAACTGAAAAGCATCAGATTGTTTGAGTTTGTTTACTTCTGCTGACCTGCTTCCAGTTCCCATATTTAACTATATTATTCTTGTTTCTTATTTAATTCATCGATACTTTGGTACATTTCCTGTTGCATTCTAACGGCTGACGTATGATTTTTACTGGGGAGGAAATACAAGTAGAATAAATTAAAGATACAGTTTCCCATATTTTACGAACTGAGATAATCATAGCCACTTGTGCATAATTGGGTTGTAATAAAAGTTTTCTGCTTCCTTTCACGACTGACATATCATCTGCTCATGCAGTTGTAGTCTAAGTTTAACAAAGTCATTTGAAAGAGCTGCAGCCAGCAAGGCACGTGCCATAATTATATTGCCAACAAAGGGAGATCGGTAAGAATTTGATTGATCCTGGATGATTTTATTGTTTCTGACCCCGTTGCATGTGTGCGAGAGAGAAGTGGAATTAACATAACAAGATTGTATTGAGTTATTTTTTTCGCAATTTTATTGAGTTATTATTATTATTATTATTTTTTTTTTTTTACATTTCCCAATTGTAGTTTCAATTATCATTTTGGAAACCATAATTGCCTGTAAACTGCTGATGCACGTTCCGTTGATAAAATGTTATAAAATTGATAGAATTTAAGTGGACTGGATTAAATATGAAAAAATAAAAAAGTTAAATTCTTGTGTATTTTAGTACAGTCTAATACAATGTACCAAACATGCTCTAATTTTGATCCGGAAAGGCAGATTGAATATTTAATACCAAAATTTCTTGTTTTCATTGTCCATATGATATTATTGCTGCCTGTAATTTTTCAAAAAGCGATGGCCTTTGTATAACAGAAAAAATGCAACTACTGGCATTTAAGTTGAGTTAGGAAAGATGAGATTGTAGTTCTTGACATCTTGCTGATGTACAACATATCTACTTTATGGCCCCTTTTGCCCATTCTTAGTTTCTAACTTTCATTCTTTGACCTCCAAAATCTGTAAGATCCTGGACCTATAACAAAATCAAAGTTGACCTCAAAAAAACTATAATCTGAATGTGATTATTGATACCATGAATACCCATGTCATTGTTGCAAGACAGTCCAACAAAATATAATTTAGAACTTATCTTGACTTAACAAAACTCTATGCAATAGATCCTAACTTTTAATAGGAAAAAATATTTCTACTGTGTAATTCTTTTTGTCTTATACACAACCACGTGTTATGCTTATGCTGTTAATCAAGTATTTTCCTGGCTTACCATCATTATAGGACTAAAATTAAAAAGCTTATATTTATTTCAATTTTTAATAATAAATTTCTAATTTATTAGGTACGAAGTTGATACGGATGCGTTTCTCTCTGTACTTGCTCTTCAACCTCTGCCGATGATGGCCTCTATCCCCACCATAGTTGAGGTAAGTTGCTGATAAACTGGTCTCCATTTCTGCAGGGTGAGTTGAAATTTAACTCTTGTGGTGCAGGTTTCAAGTTCCAACACCTGTGAGCTTTTAAAATCAATTTCAGGATTGAAAGTTGAGCCTGTGGAAAATGTTGCATCCAAATTATTTGTTCAGTGCTCTCGGCAGAAAGGGCTTATAAAAATATACAAACACTTGCTCAATTATCGAAGTACTTACATTTCCTTTATTTCTTTTCATTTGGAGTTGCTATTTTTAATTCTTATTCAAATTATTACATATTCAACAGTTATCTTGGGGCCTTGTGGTGATTGGAAAACATGTTAAATTTTTGGTACCTCCATTTGGATTTGCTAATATGGGTAGAAACTTAATACTTTCCATTCAAAATTTCCATTCTATTGGTTTGTTTCTTAGTCAGTAGACTGCCACTTAGGTTTGCTTCTCATATCACACATAGTTTCTCTGTGATCCTGTGATGCAATGTGCTGATAAGTTTTTAATTTTTTAAATCTGTATCCCTATCTTTGAAACCTATCCTATCTATTTCTTACAATGCTTGTCAAAATTTGGCAGAAAATGTATTCAATCTCTGCAATTTTCCCAACCTAGCAGGACTGAAGTACAAGCAAGTAAGACGTGAATTCAATGAGGTAAATCATTCCCGTACATTTGTTAGTTTCTTACGTCTGTTGAGATATCTGGACTTAGTTTATTGGTGGTTAATTTCTTATTCTTGAATATCATTCCAGGCTGTTGTTTGTGGCCTTTATCGGAGTGGAAGAATATATTTTCATCCAAATGATGAAGAAGCTTTAGTGGAAACTGACAAAGTAAGTAAATATTGCAGATATTTCATGTCTTTTGAGTTATATCATGAATAAATCACTTCTCTGTTTCATGGACCATCACCTGTTCTTAAGTCCAGATAATAGATGAAAATCCAACACTTCATTGTGCCAACTTCACTGGTTGGGAGTCCTTTATTTCGGAACTATGCTCATAACAATGTTGTGCCTTTTTGTCAATTCTATGAATTGGTATTTATTTCTCTATCAGCATGAAATCTGTTCATTAAAACCCCTCTTCAACTATTCAAGAGTTGAACGTGTAACAATACATTCAATGGTAATGGTTGCAAAAATGAATTAATGTGCCAACTCATCGGTGCTTAGGATAAGATGAGCACCGGTGCTCATTAGATCATTTCTGTATATATATATATATATATATATATATATATATATATATATATATATATTGAGCCTTGTCATTTTAAGCTCATCTTTATGATTCCCAAATTCATCTGAACTTTCATTTTACACATGCAGGTGTTGTTCATTGGTCCTGTACATGGAGGGAAGAAACTGCAAATCACATGTTCAAATGATAAGGAAGAAAATGAGAATTATATTTATCATCATGAAACTCTAAAAGGGAACAATGAATTTTTTAGTCGTACATTGGATCTTACAAGAGAACGACTAGCAAACACAGTAAAAAGACCAAGAAGATCAGGTTCAAAGGTATACCATACCAATCAAATGGTGACTCCGATTATAACGATGTTTGATATTAGTTTTTATATTATTTGAACTTCTGAAAACAGGCATCAGATTGGTGCCAAGGTCCAAAGGAGTGCATACTAGTGCTTGGATGGCGCCCTGAAGTCACAGCAATGATTGAAGAATATGACAATTATCTTGGACCTGGCAGTGTTGTGGTATTATTTTGTTTCTTTAAGCTTTCTTTATGTCATTTACTGTTACACTGTTTTTGGTGTATCTGTTGACCTCAAAATGCAAGCCAAAAAATCCTCGGCCACCTCCTTGTTTAGTCACTTTTTTCGGCCACCAGAGCTCCAATGGAGGATTTTTCTGGTGGTGACCACCGTCATTTAAAGTTCTAGGAGATGAAGAACAAGAATTTGGCAAAGATTTATACTATTGCTTGCTTTCCTTGTAAAATCACACAGTATTTATAGATTTCCTAAGCTTTGGGGCTTCTTGGTCTTTTTACATCACGTGGACGCGTCACTTTATTATTAGTGAGTCTTATAGCAAATCTTAATTGTGGATAGTTCCATGACCCTCATCCTTCTCCCATTGAGTTGGTTGTTACCTTCACAAGACTCCCTAAATCATCTTTCCTACATGCTCTCATAACCACTTTTGCCACGTGGCTCTTCCTGTAGGCTGCTAAGTGGTTAACAAGATGTTTATTTGCTTCCCTTTGAGCAGACACCCATTTGCCTTTAGAGCTCTTGGTTTCTCTAGGCTTGTTGGTAGTTCAACCATCTTAAATGTTTTGGTTCGATTGTGAGGCTTCGATCGTAAATGTTCAATTTAGCTTAGGTGAATGATAAACAGAGCTTTGCCTATGCAAGGCTATTATAGTGAAGCTATTCCAAACTTGTAGTGACATCGTTCCGATTATGTACTTGCCATGTAAACGTAGTAACAAAATCATAAGTTACTCATGAAATGGCAAATATTTTAGTTTGTAGCTTGACCTCTAACAATGGCATCGAATATATGTTATATTGGTCGGAGTTTTTGAGATGATATCATATGCTATTAACACCCACATTTGCCTATTACTTGACCTTGATATGCCCGTGTCTTTGAATACTAAAGTATTTTTTTTTCCTGAAACACAAAATCTATTGATTAACTAAATTTGCCGTCCAGAACTGGCGAAATAAAACGAGGAATACAAGAAATCCATCTGAAAAAATCCAAAACCAAACAATCACATGATGCAAGCTCATGGGACACTCTACTCCCCTCTCAGGAACAAAGTGACAAGTATCATTCCTCAAATTGACTAGCATGCGATGAATATCTTGCAAAAGCACTGCATTTGGTGCAAAAGAAAAATCAGCGGTTAAGTTGTTCACAGTGCGCAGAGAATCACATTCTGTTTCGTGGATATGGATTCCATTCTGCTGAGCAAACAATAGCTCCTCTAGTAAAGCCACCACCTCTGCATCTTCTGATCTTGGCTGGCCTGAGTTTTATGTTGCGCCAAGCTTGGTTCGCCACTTCTATGCCCAACATCTCCAGAGAGCCGTTGCTCTCTGTATTTCTTGGTCCATGTGAGACGCCATGAGCCTATGCACCCTACCCACTCTGACACTAGTAGATTGGTGTAACAAATGTCAGGTGGAAAAATATGATATATTTAGCCATATCATGTGATTCTTTTATTCTAGAATCGTATGGGCCTACATGGTTTACCAACGAATGAGTTCAAGTTCCCGCAGTTTCTTAAAGTTCATCGCTGTCCGTATTATCTTAAAAACTTCAGATATTATTGGGTCTATCATATAACCACCTCTATAATGGTAGCTACTAGATAACTTGTTTCTCAATGCACACGTGCAGGAAATCTTGTCTGATGTTCCAATGGATGACAGAAACAAGGAAAGCAAGCTTGCTGGTCAAGGGAAACTGAAAAATATTCAAGTTTCTCACAGGGTACCGTGCATCTTTATAGGATTTGACATATAAACTAATCATTTTCTTCCTACTTCATCCACCTCACTTTCACTGTTGATGTTTTTTTCATGTATTGCAGGTTGGAAACCCAATGGATTATGCAACTCTAGAGGATACCATTGTCAACTTTCATAGGTCCTTCAAGAATGATGAAGATATTCCGTTCTCCGTGGCCGTAATAGCAGATAGAGAGTGGCTAGTTGGAGGTAAAACAGATTTGGTATTCTTTCGGATTTAAATCAGCGCGATTTTGATTACTTCTTGTTGTTTAGATTCATCGAGGGCAGACAAGAATTCTGCATATTCTCTTCTTCTTGCTGAAAATATCTGTGGTAAACTTGGAGTGAAGGTATGGATGCTTTTAACACTTTTAGGTATTTTTGTTATTAACACCTATTCCGACGAGTGTTTCAAATTCTCGTTTCTTTTAATTTGTTGTCATATAAACCTTGGATCAGGATTTTTTTGGTCTTCCCTATTTGATAGTCTCAAACACAATCAGTTCTCATCAAAATTTTCTCTTTTCATTTTATAACCTTATTAAGTGTTCATTTGAAAATCTCCCTCCCTCCCTCTCTTTCTGTCTCTCGCAGACTTGACAGCTTCTCGTGGATTTTAAATGTTTTATGTTTTGCTCAGTATGTTTTACTTTCTTTTCAAACTTAATTTGCAGGTGCAAAATCTTGTTGCTGAAATCATTGATTCAAAATTAGGAAAACAGGTAACTCTTCCTTTTATGAACCTGAATAATTTTCGTCGTTGGTATTTGAGTTTATATTCTCTCTTTTTGAAGCAATCCTTGTTGTACAGATAAATAGAATTAGGCCATCCCTGACTTATATTGCTGCAGAGGAAGTAATGAGCCTTGTAACAGCCCAAGGTTCGAAAATGATTTGCATTCACTTCTCCTAAAGTGATTGTATCTAAAATATTTCACTTGTCAATGATGAATTTCATTTTTTTGACAGTGGCGGAAAATAGTGAATTGAACGAGGTTTGGAAAGACATTCTTAATGCAGAGGGAGATGAAATATATGTAAAGGTATGATGGATTATGTTCTATCTCGTACTTGCATATGTAAAATACCTTCTTGACAAGGATGAAGAATATGTTGCTTAAGTTGTGAAACTTATGTAGAGTCAGTTACACTATGAAAGCAGAGACGTTTTTGTGTCCGACGTATTGGACATCAGCATGCTTTTTATTTGCCGGGACACATCTCTGAGACTCCACATAGTGTCTTATAATTTCTGACACGTATGGGACATGACCTTCACATGCTTTATGCGCATAATACATGACATGAAGTATATTTTCTTCAAATTTTTAACAGGTGAGGGTCATGACCACGACGCGTCAAGGACATGGCAAACCTCATTTTTAATTATCAGTATAATCATAATATTAGGACCAAATACTTTTATACTGCGGGGAGGTTATAACTTAATAGAGGTTAGTTACAAAAATTATTGTTTTGACTTAGTTATCCTTAGTGCAAGTGGTATAGCGGTAATGAACTACATAAATAATTAATTAACAGCATGTCAAATCCAATGTGTAATTATTGATAAAAGAGATAAACTTAGTTTAGTACTTGTATATTTGTAATGTTGGAAATATGCAAAGTCGTCTTAAATCTTTAATGTAACGTAACATATATTCTTTGTCCCAAATAACTTTAGGCAAATATTTTATTTCATTATAAATCTTGAATGTAACATACCGAAGGCAAGTTCCTTAATACAGGATCTAGAAAAATTATAAATTATTACAATGTGGAGTTTACTCTTATTTATAATTGGCTCAAGTTAGGACCAAAGTTTTCTATGACTACATGGATGTTATTCCTATGTATCACTATAGAGAGGTCGTTCTACAATACATTTAGATAAAAAAAAGTTGAAAATAATTACATCTACTATATACACATATGGATACATGAATACTTATATAATTATATTCCATTGGCAATATTTATACAAAGTTCAATCCAAACTTTTATATTAATACATTATATAGCCACTCTTAAAATTCGGAAGATTAAACCTATACTTTAACTTGACACGTAGTGTGTCCGACTTTTTTGAAAAAATTGTGCGTCATCATGTCCACGATGTGTCCTTTTCCATATACTTTCTTTTTTATCTACATTGTTTGTTATTGGACAGGACATTGGCCTCTACATGAAAGAAGGGGAAAATCCATCATTTGCAGAACTCTCTGAAAGAGCAAATCTAAGAAGAGAAGTTGCCATTGGTTATGTGAAATGCAACAAGAAGGTACACCATCTTTTATAGGGTTGATATTGATTAAAAGGATCACGTAGAAACGAAAGAAAGGATTGATGCAGTCGACCCTGAACTTATTGGAAATAATTTTTATTCTTTACAGGTTATAAATCCAATTCCGAAGTCAGAGCCTCTATCTCTTGAACTCACTGACTCACTGATTGTGATATCTGAACTTGAAGGAGAACAGCCAATAGTTATGTGAAATTCATTATTTTTCCCCATTTTGAGGTTCTTTTTGTTGGTATTGAGAAGGAGAAAAATAAAATTTATTGTACGGAGTTCAGGAAAATGTACATTCAGGGATTATTTACTTGTTGAAAATTTTCCATACGGAAAATTGATTATTTCCGATTTTTTTGAAGAAAATCTGGCAAAAAAAGAAATTTCTTGAAAAGTTTGCATGAATTAGTTGATGAGTTCTTGATTAATATTGGCATATCGAATTATAATTTAGTAGTCATTGGATTAGGGTTGTATGGTTGGATGAATAGTTAAAAAATTTGTTGGGTTCTCTTTTGAGTCATTGGTAGTGTCACGAAAGGAGATTACTTCAACTTTATGATGACATCAGATTAACATGTGTACACCAATTTTTTTAATTCTAATTTTCATATTAAGAGCCCGTTTGACAACCATTATGGTAGAAAAAAGAGTTTAGAATAGTGATTTTTAGGAGAATGTGTAGTTAAAAAGTAGGGAAGTTTTTTTGATACGTGTAGAATATTATATTATGTGAATTTATAATTGAAAATGATCCCGTAACAAATCATAAAATAAATTAATAATTGTCAAATAGGCACTAAATTGTTGTTAGCCTTAAAATAATCATAAGACTAAGGGATCTTCGACTAATTTTAGATAGAAGCGCAATTTTGAAATCTTCGAAAAACAAATTGACTTCAAGAAAATGATATATAATTTCATATGTTGAAGAATATATCCAGCAGAATTTAACTCTTTTTTTTCCCCCACAAATTTTTGACTAGTGGACGAGGTTACAATTGGCTCATTCACCTCGCTTTTATCTTAGATTATCTCAATTTAAGTAATAAACCTTCCAAGTGACACTTAAGTTCCATAGCTTTTGGTCTGACATCTGGATCATTCGTATGTTTCAATCTTTTTTCTAGGGCTGTAAGCAAAAATCGCCAAACCGGAAAACCGAACCGAAACCGCAATTTCGAAACCAACGGTTTGGTGCCACGTGGACCCGTCAACGAAATGGTTTTGAACCAAACCAAACCGGTCAAAAACGGTTTGGTTTAGGTTTGAGAATTTTAATTATGGTTTGAAACCAAACCGGACCGACGAAAAATATATAAAATAAAAAAATAAAAAATTGATTTTTTTTGAAAATTTATCTAAAATTTCAATTTTGTAAAATTGAATAATTTTGTCATTTTGTAAGTATTTTTGTCAATTTCTAATTTCTTATTAATTATTAATATTTACGACCCGCCTAAACCTAATTATATATAAAAAAAGGCCCAAATTTGAAAGAAGTAGCACTAAACAGCTCAACCCAAGTCCATATACTCACAAGTCACAACCCTAATCTTCCAATTTCCATTTCTCTCACTCGCAACTCGCTGGTCGTAGCCTCGCTCCCCGCGGTGCCTCCTGGTTTCCCCCAAATCGTCAACGCCCTCGAAATCTCGAACCTCCCAGTCGCCGGTAGTGTACGTTCGCCCGTATTATTAGACCATTTCAGGTTCTTGCATATTTATTTGATCGTGAGTAAGGCTTAAAATTAAAATTTTGTCACTTTCTAGTTGAAATTTGTTTACATATTTATTAATCGTGAGTAAGGCTTAAAATTGAAATTCGGGCTATTAGGTGCGCACAAGACATTTATTTACATATGAGAGAATATGTATAATTCCGTGTTAAATTGCAGAAGATGAAGGTGGGTATATATAGTGGAATGGGGGAGAAAAAATATTTGCAGCTTGTCTTTTGGAAGCCATTATTAGATGGATCTGTGTCTTAATTTTTTTTTTTTTCAATTTGCTAATTAAATTTTTTTTTGTGTATGAAGGAAGAAATTGATCATGAGTTCTGTGGCTTCTTGAGTATGTAAATGTTTCTTCCTTTTGTTAGTTCTATGAGTTATGTGACAAAATTAATTCGTTTATTCCTTTTGCTAGTTGAAAATGGACGTTATTATGTTTTTTTGGACCTTATATTTATTTTAGTGGACTTGTATTGTATCTTTATCGTAAAGTATTATCCTAAAACGTCAAAAGGGCGAATAAAAAACTATGCTTTAGTTTATTGTGATTTTACTTTTATTTTGTTGGTATTTAAATTTATAGTAAATATATTTAGTTTGTTTTAGATTTATTTCTAGTAAGATATAAATATATATTGAGTTAATGACATAAAAGTAGATACTAGACAGGAAAAAAATTATACGCGAAACCGGCGGTTTAAAACCGGACCAAACCGTTAGGTTTAGGTTTGAGTTTTTTTCAAACCGGTCAAAACGGTTTGGTTTAGGTTTGAGTTTTTCTCAAACCGGTCAAAACGGTTTGGTTTGAAAATTTGTCAAAAACCGCAAAAATCGAACCGCTTACACCCCTACTTTTTTCCGTGACAAGAAGTAAAAATAGATCATAAGATCAATTGGACATTTAAAACTTTTTAATTAAAATCGAGGTTTAAAATTGGGTTACTATCATTGATCCTAACTAATTACATAATTACATATCATGTGAGAAGCAAAATGCAAGAAAGATTTAGAATACTCACCAAGTTTTAAGGAAAAATACGAAAAAGATGAAGATCTTGTATCAAGATTCCAATTTCTTCTTGTGAAATCTTGAAACCCGTTTCTTGATTGTTTTCTTAATTTTTGTCTCCTTTTTGACTCTCTTTTCTAGTGATTGATATGGATTTTGTATCCCAAGAGTCTTTATCGCTTGTATAATGATAAGTGCACATATTTTATACACTTATTCGAACCTTGAAATAGAGACATTTTAGTAGTTTCTTTTGTTTAATTATGGTTTAATTTATTGTATACTTCGTTTCTTAGGTGAAACTTGATGATTGAAAGTAAAATTCAAAGAAAGAATAACGAAAATGGCAAAATTCAAAGTTCGGGAACTAAATTGCATTCATTAGTTGATTCGGATATAATATCGACGATTGGAGAATGTTTGGACTCAATTGAATGTAATTGAAAGATGAAGGATTAAAAATATTTCAAGAAAGGACTCCAAATGAATAAATGATCAAAAGCGATGGACAACAAGTATACTGCCTCAACGCTATACACCTTGCATCTCAGTGCTGCTCAGGCAAAACAAAAGGGAGCGATGGACAATAGCGCTATACACCTAGTGCTATACAAAACTGGGATTTTGCTACCGTCTCCTATTTTGACGCAAATTCTTCTTGGTATGTAATTTTGATGGGATTTTCAACTTATTTTCGAGCCCTATAAATACATAACACAATCATATATTGGAGGATACCTCTCATGCTCCTAAATTCATAAATTAACATCATCAAATTGAAGATTCGATCTTGATTTTCGGAGAAATAAGAAGAATATAATTGGAGATTCATCAAGACACAATTGAAGAAATTATAGAGACAAAGATTCATCTTTTTTCCTTCATCATTCCAAAATCCGGGTTTTTCCAATTAAATATAAATTATTGCAATTCTGTAATGTTAGGCTAGTGTCTCAATTACTAAGACATTTATGAACACTTGGTATAACGTTTTTAATATAAATTCAATAATTTGACGTCCAATATGTACTTACTCTTAGTTGATTGATATAGAATTTAATGCTTTTTAATTAATTAGCTAATGATTGATTTTTTGTGTGAACTTTATTGTTTTCGAGAAAGACAATATGATATATAGTACATTATAACAACCATTGTGAAGTTCAATAGATGATAGAGACATACCGTTATGATTTGCATGATTTTCATAGATATTCTAACATTTTGAATGCACGCTTTCATGTTCGCATCTTTCATAAAAATATAAGAAGGTCACATAAGAGAACATATTGAATTGTTATCGATAGATACTATTAATTAACTTAGAAACATTGATCAACAAAAATGTGCACATATTGTCATGTTAATAAATTGCATTGAGACAGATTAATAAGAGGGATTCGAAGTCTTAGTAACCATCCAATCTAAATTTACAAAATCGTCATAATTTTCTCACTAAAATAATTAGTTTAAATAGTTGATTTAGATAAAATCGATATAACAACATTGGCCATTCAATTAAGGTTTACATTAATTGATTCTATATTAAGTACATAGTCCTCACGTAAACGATACTTAATCATTATATTACTTGTTCAGGATATCGTACACACGTGAAATTTCATATAATCAAGTTTTTGACACCGTTGTTGGGGGATATAGTATTTAATTAGTTTTAACTTTAATCTGAATTTTTGTTGCTTTCTTAGTTTTTAGATTTTTATTAGAAAAAATTATAGTATTTTTCTCTTTCCTTTTAGGATCTTGTATGTGAAGTTCGAGATAATGTGCTCTTGCTCCATTTGACCAAAAAATCAAATGAAAATTTATGTTGAGAAGAAAAGAAAAAATAGAAACACAACAAAAATAGCTAGTGTAATCAATGGCAGAAAACATTTAAAATCCGTTGTCCATTGTGGTGAATGTAAATGCAGCATAGCTGGTTGTAGCTGTGGATAATGAGAACAAGAGACTGATGGAAGAGTACATTGTTTCACCAATGGTAGAAAGCAAATCCAGCATTCGGGTAAGCAAATTTCCACTTGAAGACAGATGTAATAAACATGTCCACAACGCATTGCATTTTTTTGGGAGACCAACTCAAAATCCAAATGTTCTTATCTCGAGGTTTTTGGATGTGTACTATAATTGAATATTTAGCAATTTCTAGCGATGCAATTCGGCTGAACTTTTTTCATACACTTTGAGAGATTTAGCCAGGGAATGGTTGTACACATTCTCACCTCACAACATCACCATTTGGGACATTCTATGCCATAAGTTCTTGAATAAATACTTCTCACCAAAGATAATTTCCAAGTTGAGTGGTGAAATCACTACATTCTCTCAACTTGATTTGGAATGCTATTATGAGACATGGGAAATATATAGAGGTTTGCTTCAATAATGTCCACAACAAGGTTTGTAGAAGTGGCTACAAGTTCAGTACTTCTATATTGGGCTAAATCCGACTAGTAGAGCTAATATTGACTCTACATGTGATGGGTTTATCAAATCATAGAGGATCTAGCATACACCAGTGCACTATGGAAACATAAAGACTAGGTGGAAAGAAAATAACGAGAATGCATGAGGTTAACACGCTAACAACTATTTCAGCATAGCTAGCAGCACTAGCTAAAAAGGTAGATGGTAACTCATCAAATAATAAAAACAATTCAAATAGCAGGGTCGAGATGTAACCATTGTGGAGAAAATCATGAAAGTGTGGATTGTAATGTGGAAGATCCTTTTGCTCAATCATTTGAGGATGCAAACTACATGCATAATTTTTAGATGCAGCGAAATAACTCCTATTCCAATACACACAACTTGGGTTGGAGATAACCAGTCATCTCAAGGTGTACTATCAAAATGCACCACCAAGTTTCCAACAGTTAGAAAAAGTTCGAAAAAAATGTTGAGAAAAATGGCAATATCATCAACTGAACCATTTACCAAAATGCCTGAAGCATCAACTAAATTCATGCAATAGATTGAGAAAAATTTTCAGATTCAAGGGGTTGCGATATAGAATTTGGAAAATCAGATAGCAAATAGCCAAATTACTTTTAGAAGGATATACATGGATCTTGGCAAGTGACACTGAGACAAATACCAAAAAACAAGTAATGATAATAAACGTTATGAAATATGATGTCGACACTGCACCAATCAAATTTGCTCTAGTTGCACGAGAGTATGTGCCACTTATTCTATTCTCTCAAAGACTTCAAAAAAGACCAGAAGGGAAAAAAATTCAAGCAATTACTACATAAATGGGGTTCAACTTTCACAAATCACAGTTAAAAGACGGGTGTTATTAAATGAAAAATGTACCTTCCAAAAGTGAGGAGCACGTGGATCAGTATGAACAATCATCAAAAATAATTTCAAATCAGAAGTAAGAGAATCCACAGGTTAAGACAATCGCTCACATATGTTCGTTGTGTCTCATTTCCTCAAAGATTGCAAAAGAATAAACTCGAAGAAAAATTTTCAAAGTTCTTGGAGTTTTCACAAAGCTTCATGTAAACATCCCGTTACTTGAAGTTATATCGCAAATATCAAGCTATGCAAAATTCTTAAAGGATATCTTATCAAAGAAGATGAAGCTCAGTGAGTTTGAGATCATCACGTTGAATGAGGAGTACAGTGCCATCTTCCAACACATCACACCTCCTAAACTAAAGTATCAATGGAATTTCAAAATATATTACTCAATTGGAAATAACTCTAACTTTACTTCTTTATGTGATTATGGAGCAAGTATAAATTTAATATCTATTTCTGTCTATAGGAAACTAGGTCTGGAAGAGCTAAAAGATACAACAATCTCCCTTCAACTGACGATCGATTAATTGAATACCCTCTAGGAGTGGTTGAGAACATGTTCATTAAAGTGGACAAGTTCATACTTTCAGCAAACTCCGTTGTCTTAGACATAAAAGAATGATGAGACGTGTTAGAAATTGAGTCAGTTGTTAAGAATTATGTATCACTCCGGTACAACTTGTTAGGATTTAAAAATGAGAAACAATAAAGCAATATGAAAAAGTAATGATCATAAACAAAGATTTTACGCGAAACCCAAGACTGGAAAAATCACGAACAGAAACGGAAAATTCACTATATAAAAAAGGATTACATTTTGTCTGATCTCAACTAACCTACTTGATAGTTGGATAACCAAAATATGTGTTGTACACTCCCGTAACACACTAGGAGAATATAATATAATGAAAACTTTAATATAAGGTGAAGTTCCAATACAATGGGTAAAACTTATATTGGAATCAAATAGAAATAAAAAACTGCCAAATATGCGAACAAAAATTAATTGCAACTTTGACTCCTTCAAGACCTCTTCAAGTCTACTACCAACTCCCAAATTGAATTCCAACTTAAATTTTCAAATAGACTTCAACTAGAATTTCCAAATGGATTTCAAGTAAAATTCCCAAGTAGTCTTCTAAATAGAATTTGAGTCATACCCAAATTCTAACAAACTCCATCTTGATACGAATACCATTGTAATGAACAAAACTTCAAATTTCTCCACATGAAAACAAATTTCACTACAAGGAATAAAACTTAACTCTTTAACCAAAAAATTCTCCAAACAAATTACTCCACTTCTTCCACAAAACCCATGAGGGGAATCTCAACAAATATGAACTAAATCCAAGCACTACTTGCCAACAGAGTTCACAGTTTATTAATTTTACCAGTGCAACTAAACAATTGCATGTTTGGATTATGATTTTGGTTTACATGCCAAACGTCAAGGACCGTAGCTTCAACGAGCCCCTTGACCCAATCGCAACCGTAGTTTGCCCAATATCGGTCGCACATTGTAAATATTTTATTTCAATTGTAAAATAGCTGTGATATTGGAAAAAATTTATTATGATTCCTCGGCATTTAAACATCTATTCCTATCACTTAGGTTTTTGTTCAGAATACTGTTATAGGGGTATTAGTCTTTTAAACAATCTTTCAAGCTTTCTACTGTTCGCCCCTTGCACTAGCCATTGTAATTTCCTATTTTCATCAATTGAAATTTCTAACTTTCAAGCAATCAATGATCAATTTACATTCAATGCATTTCAATTTCATGTTGCAAGACAAATTGTAATCAAATTTCCTTTCATCCCGAAATGCTCGAGAGAAGGCGGAATGTAGTCTAGCGGAGCAGACTACTACCGCACGATATCCCTTTCTGTTCCAAGAAGAAAGACATCCCGTGAAATTTGGTATCAGAGCTACGGTCAAGACCCTTGATAAAAAAGCTATGGATCCAATTGAATCGAACACCACGGAGGTGGTTGATCCTCAAAAGAGGAACATGAAACAGCGCGTGAATGCACTTGAGATGACAACTACTAGGTTGTGCTATGCCGATGATAACCTTGAGAAAAAATTCAAGGTGGCAGATACGAAAATTCATGAATTACACATCCAGCTGGATGAAAGTCGAATGGCTTGCATAGCAATGACTGAAGCTGTTGCAATCCTGCCTGATTTGTAGGATGATATAGAAGCGTTGAGAGCTCAATTACTAGTTTTTCAACGTGAGATTGGCAATGAGCAAGCCTCGCACGAGAGCATGTTCCTAGGCTCAGAATTTCAAAACCGTGTACCTACGGAGGGGCACACGATACAAAAGAAGTCGATAACTTCTTATTTGATATGGAACAATACTTTTTTCCAGCTTCGATCGAAGATGAAGCAAGAAAGGTTACAAAAGCTACCATGTATCTTGGTGGAAATGCAAAACTATTTGGGCGAATAAAGTATGCTGACATTCAGGCCAACATGGTCCGAATTGATTCTTGGGATTTCCTCAAGGAAGCGATCAGATCTCAATTTCTCCCAGAGAATGTAGAATATCAGGCATGACATGCCCTACGAGAACTGAAACATACAAGCTCCATCAGGGAGTATGTGAAAGAATTTTCAAGACATATGCTAAATATTCAAGACATGTCGGAAAATGATAAGCTATTCACCTTAATGGAAGGATTGAAACCGTGGACACGCACAGAGCTTCAGAGACAGAAGGTTACTGATTGAGCGCGGCTATAAGAGCCGTGGAATGTTTAAGTGACTATCCACCCGAGTCGAGAAAAGATCGACCTTTAGAGAATAGGCAAGACCTTACAGGCCCAGCTCGAACTCAAATGGGGGAGAGCGTTACTCTCAGAATAAGGGAGTCTATCAAGGCACCTGTCAGAGTAACTTGCAGGGAAACTACCAAAACAACATCAAGGAAACTATAACGGCAACATTAGTAACAATTGGAATAAAGGAAAAGCAATGGAGGGCAGATCTAAAGCCACTCTTAAATTGATGTGCTTTTTACGTGAAGAACCCCATCGGGTGGCGGAATGTCCTCAAAAACGGATGGTAAATGCATATTGTCAACTAGTGGGTAGCGAAATGAGTTCAAAACAAGATGTCCCACAAGTTAGCTGTCACGATGAGACCGATTCCGAAGAGTATGACGATGTAGTTGGTGCATTCTCATATCGGTGTAATACACTATTGCACCGAGTTACTAAAAATGATGATGTTCCATCGAAAGAGGTAAAGAGGGAAGAATCAAAGGCTTGCATTTGCTTCAACCTAATGTACATTAATGTGAAGATCAATGGAAAGCCAATTAGGGCCATGGTGGATACGGGTGCCACCCACAACTACCTCGTAAGTACAGAAGTGGAGCGACTCAGACTTGTTCTGGATAAAGGTAGTGGAAAGATCAAAGCAATCAACTCCGTTGCTCAACCAATAACTGGAGTAGCAAAATCTGTGTTGATCAAAGCAGGTCTTTTCGAGGGAAGGACAAACTTGTATGCAGTTCAGATGGATGATTTCAAACTTATTTTGGGATTAGAGTTTCTTTGGGATACTAAGACAGCAGTGCTGCCATATTCCGATTCATTAATGATGATGGATAGTAAATCGTGCGTTATTACTACTCAAGCTGGGAAGATGGGCGAGAAGAGTATCTCGACCATGCAATTTGGTAAGGATTTCAAAATGAATGAACCCTCATTTCTATGCACTTTCCAATTAGAGGAGATCAAAGAGGCAACTAGTCCATTCCAAGACCTATCAAAAGGCTGATTAAGGAATTTGAAGACATCATACCAGATGAGTTACCAAACAAGTTGCCACCAAGGAGGGCAATCGATCATGAGATTGAGCTTATTCCAGGTGCCAAACCTCTCGCCAGGGCACCCTACCGTATGTCACGGCCAGAGCTTGAAGAGTTTCTAAAAAAATTTGGGAGAAATGTTGGAAAGTGGGATTATCACCATATGGAGATCCCATGTTGTTTCAGAAAAAAGGCCGATGGTTCTCTTAGAATGTGGTGTGACTATCGAGTCTTGAATAAGATCACCGTGAAGAATAGCTATCCTATTCCACTGGTTGCGGATTGCTTTGACCGACTGAGACAGTTGATGTATTATACAAAGATCGTTCTCAAGTTCGGATACTAGCAAGTTCGGATCAAAGAGGGAGATGAAGCAAAAATTACAGTAGTAATAAAATATAGAGCCTTTGAATTTAAGGTGATGCCTTTTGGCTTAACAAACGCTCCAGCAACGTTTTGTACTATGTTGAATCAGGTACTTCACGTGTTAATACGCATGGATGCGAAGAAAGTTGCAGCCATCAAGGATTGACTACCACCAAAGAATGTTCACGATGTGCGGTCATTTCTTGGGTCATGCAATTACTACCGAAAATTTGTGAAAGGGTACTCAGAAATTGTATTGCCACTTACTGAATTGATAAAGAAGGATTGGGATTGGTCATCCCAATGCCAAAATACTTTCGAGAAGTTGAAGAGATTGATGTGGACGAACCCAGTGTTAGCCTTTCCAGATATGGGTAAACCATTCGAAGTGCATACTGATGCCTTATACTTTGCACTTGGTGAAGTTCTTATGCAAGAAGGACATCTGGTAGCTTATGAGAGCCGAAAGCTAAATCAAGCAGAACGTCATTACTCAGCGCAAGAAAATGAGCCGTTGGCAGTAATCCATTGCCTTAGGGGGTGGCTCTACTATTTACTTGGGTCTCCATTTTTAGTGAAGTCAGATAACATTGCGGTTAGTCACTTCATATCCCAATCGAAACTATTAAACAAACATGCTCGTTGGTAGGAACTTCTTCCAAAGTTCAATTTTATGCTAGAGTACCGTCCCGAATCTAGTAATCATGTTGCTGATGCTCTTAGTTGCCAGGCTGACTTGGCTACCATTTGCTCAATAGCTGCTCTTTCAGGGAGCACAGTTGCCACAAATACAAGTGACCAAATTTGGGCACTTTTGGATAAGAACCCGGCTACTCAATATTTGGTCGACCTCATCAACCAGGGTAACTCATCAGTTTTGGCTCGATGGGGGGTTTAGTGAAAACTAAGGGAGACCGCCTTGATGTTCCTAAGGGTGAAAATTTAAGGAAATCACTAATCACAGAGCGTGCACTATTTGGGCAGGGCATCCCGAGAGGAACGCACTGCTGCACTACTACAACATGCATACTACTGACCGCAAATGCGGGACGACATTGAAACTTATGTGAAAACGTGTCTTCTTTGTCAGCAAGATAAGGTAGATCATCAGAAAAAGGCAAGCTTGTTGGAGCCCCTTTCCGTCCCAACTAGACCATTCGAGAGTGTATCGATGGACTACATTGTTGGATTGCCAAAAGTTGGAGATTTTGGCACTATCATTGTCGTGGTCGACCGTCTATCGAAATACGCAAATTTCATCATAGCGCCTAAGTATATATCAGCCGAAGAGACAACTCAACTCTTCTTCAAACATATTATCAAATACTGGGAAATGTTTAAGGATATCGTCAGTGATCGGGATCCTCGATTCATTGGCATATTTTGGACCGAGTTATTCAAACTTCTTGGTTCAACTTTAAGCATAAGTTCTAGTTTTCACCCACAATTTGACGAACAGATGACGAATAGATGGAGTGCTTCAACTCTATGCTGGAAGAATATCTTCGACATTTTATCTCTACTTCACAGAAAAATTGGGTGAAACTTTTGGATGCGGCTCAAATGTATTTCAATGCCCAAAAGAACTCTTCCACTAATAAGAGTCCTTTTGAGATTGTTACTGGCCAACAACCGTTACTCCATCATATCGTGGATATCGATCAAAGTAGTAAGTCCCCTTAAGCAAAAAGCTTCTCTCAAGAGTGGAAACGAAACATTGAAGTTGCTCGGAGTTATCTTGAGAAAGTTTAGAAGCGGCACAAAAAGTATGTAGATCAAACGCGCTGTTTCCTTGAATTTAATGTTGGAGATCTTGTAATGGTTAAACTCCCTGATAAAAACATTTATAAACCGACACGAGGGAAAGACTCAAGATTGGTGCCAAAATATATTGGACCATTACCTATCGTGAAGAGGATTGGAAGAGTCACATACAGAGTTGCACTCTCTTCATGGTGTAAAATCCACAAGGTCCTTCATATTGGCGTACTCAAGTCATACTTTGCCAATAAGGAGGACGTATCTAGAAATGAGACAAAGCGACCTGTGTATGAACAGAGAAAAGTCAAAGAGAAGGTTACAGAAGCTATACTGGACTATCGTACTACTCGAGCTTCCAGAAAATATCATCAAGAGTACTTGGCCAAATGGAGTGGATGCAGCAACGACTTGAATACTTCGAAAAGAGAAAAAGACCTTGGAGCCTTCAAACCAATAATTGAAGAATATCATGCATTGAGAGCATCGAGGACGTCGCCAAAATAAATGGGGGAGAATGTCAAGGACCGCAACTTCAACTATCCCCTTGACCCAATCGCAGTCACAGTTTGCCCAACTTCGACCGTATATTGTAAATATTTTATTTCAATTGTAAAATAGCTGTGATATTGGAATACGTTTAGTATGATTCCTCGGCATTTAAATGTCTACTCCTATTACTTAGGTTTTTGTTCAAAATGCTATTATATGGGGTATTAGTCTTTCAAACAATCTTTCAAGCTTTCTAGTGTTCGCTCCCTGCACTAGCTATCGTAATTTCTAACTTTCAAGTAATCAATGATCAATTTATATTCAATGTATTTCAATTTCATGTTGCAAGATTTTTACAAATTGTTATCAATTTTTCTTTCGTCCCAAAGCGATCGAGAGAATGCAGAAGGTAGTCTAGCGAGTAAACTACTACTACACGGTGTCCCTTTCCGTGTCAAGAAGAAAAGCACCCCGTGAAACATGGTGTTACATTTAAAAAATCATGAAAAAGTGTTAAATTTCAAAAAATTCAGAAAAATTGCTATTTGTGTCATTTGCCTGGCTACTAGCTTAGCGTTAGGTTTTTGCTCTAGCATCCAAATTAGGGGCTTGGCAATCATCTAACACCCACCCCCTGCTCAAGTGTCAAGGTTTTGCTTAATTTTCTAAAACCTCGATTTGCGCCTCTTATTCGAAATTCTTTCAAATTCTCTCCAAACCCATTTATCCAAATCATTTCCCACCTTCATCATATTCGAAAAGGACATCAATCATGTGAGAAATATCATCAAACATCATCGGAATTATTGAATTAACAAGGTAAAAATTCGAAATCCCTAATTTTTACAAACTTATGCAATTTTAAGGTTTTTTCAAATTCGTTGTCAATAGTTCGAATTTCAGGCATTTCTCGGATATGGATGGAATAGGTTTTAGTGTATGATGATTATGTTTGTGTTATTACCTTTGGTGAGATTTTTGAAAAAATTACCTTAGAACTCGAACCTTAGGGTTCTTCGTTGGATTTTTTATTTTTTTTCTTCAATTCTTTAGCATTAGATGGGGAATGGGATTAGGGTTATATGTTGGATTGGTTGTATGGCTTGAATTTGTGGATTACTCATGGTTTGGTTGTAATTATGCATCCATTCATACATATGGCATGTAAAGTATTCGATGAATTGTCCATTTGACCTTTTTGGTTGATTTTTTAGGTAAATTTGTCAAAACATGTCATTTACACACACATTAACACATTCATGTCATTTGTTTGCACATTTGGATTGTTTTGCATCAAAATTGAGGGGTACACAATTTCACCCTCCATCCACCCCATGTCTATACATCGTCCTCGTATGTCACTTATTTAGTCCCTTAGTTAGGTTTCTTGATTGTACTGCATGATTTCTATGTTTCTTTTAAGTATCAAGTGTATTAAGTCATGTGCATATCAACTTTTTATCTCAGTTAGTTGAATATCCCTCGTTTCAGATGCACAACATGCATTCATATATATCGTAAGTTAGGTCTTCATTGAGGTATTTTACATCACTTGGTATCATCTTCTTGATATTTTTTTAATTGAAAATCATATCATAGATGCTTCCTGAGAAAGTGAAGACTACCAGTAAAAAGTCAAGTGCCTCGACCTTGTACAATCGTTCAAGGTTTATTTCATCGATGGGCCAAGAAGTCTTTGTTTCACAGTTTTCCTCTCATCTTCTCTTAGTTGAGCGTGAGGTAACTCTTTTTGACCTATTCATTGACATGGATGCCATATTTACTTCTCGTGGTTGTGAGTCATTACTTTGTGATCTGTTACCTCCTTCGCATATCCTTATTTAGGAGTTTTATGCGAACATCAATAAGGTTATTGGGCCTAGTTTTAGGGTCTTTCTGAGAGGTCAGGTGTTGAAAATTATTCATGATGTCATTTTTGGATTATTCAGAATCCTCAGGTTACTCATCCATTGTATCCTTATATTACCCCGTCCAGTATTCCATTGGGTTCTCTTCTCATGTTGACCTTCTTTAATAGTCATACGAACGGAGGTCAATGCATTATTATTTCTGGGTCACTTGCAACTGACCTCCAGATCTTGTTGACATTATGTGCACAAATCTTTGGTCGGTGTCACATAAGTCCTCATGTTGTTAAAATAAGGCCATATTTCTATATGGTCTTTCACATGGTGACTCGATAGACCTTCCTTCTTTTATCTGTCATCGTATATTGCTTATATTTCACATGACTAGTAGAAAGATAGGTTTGCCCTACACCTGTTTGATACATCGTTTTGTTACGATGTCGTGGTTATTTTTTCTGATGGGTTTTTTAGCTCATGTCTTGGCCTATTAACCAGATCAATATTTTCCATAGTAAGTCCTACATTCCATCTTCTTCAGATCTTATTGATCCTACAAATAACCTACTCTCTTCTGATGACCCCACTTTGCCTTATTTTTCTGCACCTGACATTACACCTACTTTTGTTCCAGATATTCCGTCCATTTCTACACCTGCTCCCATTCCTCCATCCACATCTGGTCCTATCGATCCTTCGGTGGCTATTATGGGCCATTTATTATTGGTAATCGAGCAACATGCTCGACGTCTAGGAGGTATGATTTTTCTGCAATCCGAGTCTGAGTGACATACATTAGATTTTGCTTCACTTCAGACGGATGTTTGTTCACTTCAGAGAGGTGTCCATTGGATGCGATAGCACTAGGATAATTGAGATGATATAGAGGATATTGGTTAGTTGGTAGTTATCTCTTTGTCATTTATGACAAAAATGGAGAGTAGTCTTAGAATGTCAGGGTGTTATGTATTGATTTTAACATTTTGGAATGTATTTTGATATTCTGCTTAGCTTTATTAAGTTTTGATGTTTTATGTTATTGATGTTAATTTTGGTGTTTTGTTAAACATTAAGTTTTGTCATAATCTAGTTAGCATGAAATTATTGATTATTTATCTCAATTGTTATATGTTATTTCCTTAACCACTTTCACGTACTTTTGTATTTGGTATTTGAGTTGTTGATGTCAGGAAATAGATTTGAAAAGAAAAGCAAGTTACAATTGAGTTATTGAGTCTTGGGTAGTCAGGAGTTGTTCTTTTTCGTACTCTGTATCTGTAATAGTTAATTTTGTTACAAAATGTTTAAGGGGGAGTTTGATAAATTTTATTGTAATTGGCAATTCTATTGACAAAATTAAAGCGATAGAATTATTATAAAAGTCAAAGAGTCGTTGGGGGTGGTAGTATAGGTCAACAAAGAATCCAAGAGATCAAAGATCAAACAACAATTTTTAAAGATCAATTGATTCAATCACACAATCAAACATCAAAATTCCAAATTCTCAAAACACTAAATCAACCACTTTCGTTATATCTTTCAGAGTTTTGAAAATCTATGAAGATGATCGGAGTTCCAATTTGTGAAGAACGAGTTCATTTTTAGTGATCCATGGAGATAAAAGATTCCAGAGTTCCGTACTGGTTTTGGAGTGCACAACTAAAGGAGTTCAATGGGGATTACATGTTAGGGGTTAAAGTCTACTAAGGTTTAATTGTGTTGGGGCCAATGTTGTAAATAAATCTTTTATAGTAGATTATTAATGGCAAGTTTTCCCGAAAGATTTTTATTGTTGTGAAGAATTTTTCAAGGGGTTTTCCTCTATCATCAAAATCGTGGTATTATTTACTTTCCACAATATTTAAATTGCAATTGATATCTAGGTTTAGATTTGCGTGGATTAATTCATTTGGATATATTTAACCGTGACTTGTTGCAATTAATAATTTGGTAAATTTAAGTTCTGCGCATTACACGTATTTACCTTCCCTCTAGGTGTTAGTTGAGTCGAACTTTATTATTTCAATAATAACCCATTCCAATTACTTTTCTGCAGATTTCGAATATAAAGAATACTACTGTAATGTGAATACTATGTCAGTGAGTTTAGCACAGAATAGCCGAATCCTTCTTTGGCAAATCCTCTTTGTATTCCCTACTCCAAGCAGTCTGTAATCTGTTTAGATGCTTCATAGTTCAACAATTGTATTTAAATCTGTTTAGATGCTTCATAGTTCAATAGTTGTATTTAAATCTGTTATTGCTGGGTTCCTTGTGCCCTTGAGTTTCAACCAATGGTTTCCATAAGACAAACACTTGTCTCAAGTTAATGTATCCATGTAGAGATTTCAAGTGATGTTAGCTTTCGTCCATCATGTCTCTCGTAGAGTAAATGGATAAATTTCTATATTCAAACTAAATATTTAGTTCCTTTATAAGCACAGGTAATATAGCGCCGTATTGAATATTGAAAACCAGTTTCCATTACAAAACAAGAAAAAAATGTCTTGGACAGTATTTGTTTTATTTTAGTTACGAAAAAACCCGTTTTGTTTTATTTTAGTTTAGGATTCCGTAACAAAATTTAGCATCCTTTCTTACGTGACTAATCTATTTTTTTAATCACTACTATTAACTTACTATAAACAACAATCCAAAAAGGAGAGTCATAAATGACTACTATGAACTATTTGTAACTCTAATATTCTTGCAAGACAATGAATTTATTCCAACGGAAACCAACAAATATGAATGAATAATGCTATCTAGCACCAATGATGTTACAGCACCAGTCTAGGGGCGTGATGTTATAAGCTCAACGAGAGGTGCAATTAGGAGATTTATTTAATTATATCTTTCATGTAATGCTATATTAGTGCCATTTATACTGGTGTTTTAATACCAGTGGTGCTAAAGTTTGTTTACGGATGCAACTTGTGGACATCTTAGAGGAGAATCTACTTAGGTCAAAGGGGGCTATATCATTAAATTGATGCAACGTCCCCAACACAGAATCATATAACTATAAGCATCTGTAAAGCAGAGACACGACCCAAACATTGCATTTCTGAGCATGAAAGTCAATTCTTTATTTCAGATAAACGAGAGTCAAGACCAAATAAACTAGATACCACCATAAAAGCTTAAGTAAGATATAAACAAATGCATGCCACCACTTATCTCATGAACATGCAAAATCTCCATTTCATCAAATTAACTTGAAACCACTATTGACATATCAACCTACTAACACTAAATACCATTTGGGCTGGAAAGAAAATGAAAATAGATTCATGCATATATGTAATAAATCTAGGAAACATACCATCATTAAAGAAGTCTAATATTGCTCTTTGACCAAGCAACAATACTTCCCATGGCTTCACTAAGAGTTCAAAATTCATGTGTAGGTCCGTATAAGGTCAAATTATCCATATTCATTTCCCCAACCCAAACCTCCCAACAGTCTCATCCGAGTTAGTAAATCAATACATGTAGTGACCCTTAATTAAAGAACTCATTTCTTACTCCAAACACAAATTCTTTGACAATTTGTAGCAACACATTAACTTGCACAAAGTCCATAGCCTAGAAGAGTTCAAAAATGACCATTCAAATTGAGAATGCACAGTCAAGCATAGAGTGACAAGGTTTGTAATGATGGAGAATAATTTCAGATAACCTCAGTTGCATTCACTAGAAACAACAAAGATGAAATACTTATATTACCAAAAAAAAAACAATCCCATCTTAATTAATTAAAACACGCAAATTCAGTAAATTTCTTATCCAATATGTGGATTATACTTATAAATTATGTCAAAAAAAATACTAATTGCCTGAATCCAACTATAACATCGATATCTCTATTGATAAATAGCAATTGATTGCATAAGCTATAGCATAAAGTTTATTATGCTACGTACCAAATAATGTGGCACATTATAATAAGTGGTGTATTCAGTTTTGTAATTAATCTTTATCTCTCACTATCTATTATATTGTGTCATGTCACCCGAGTGCTTCACATAGCTAAGCACCGATGCTCAAGAGATCAGTCATGTATGTATATATACATCATATTTGCCAAGGATGTTAACCACTAACAATCTCATCTTAAGGCTCTGAATAAAAGAGTATAAATTGGACAGAGAAGCAGATATGGTGACCTCTGGGGAAATTTTTGGAGGCTGCCAATGCTAAAGTGGCACTCCATGGTCCTTCTGGAAGTTTAATATTGGGATCTCTTCCCATGAAGATAAAAGGATGAACCCAACTTCAACCATATAACTTCAAATTCAAATTTTGGATACATCGGTTTTCATTTTTTCGTAAAATATGAAGAGTATGTTAATGGTAAAATTCCACCTTGCACATAAAAAAAATTAATTTATTGGACTATTCCTATTAATAAGGTTTACTTTTAGAGTTAAATATTTAATTGCTCAGCGAACTTTGCATCATGTTACAGCTTACTTACTGAACTTCCAAAATCGTCACATTAGCCACTGAACTTTACTCTGTTAGTGTTCTCTTCTCAACGGCTATACACTTTCGATCAACCGAAATTGATCAACCAAAAGGGACTGAGAGTGTCCATATTACTCTATAAATATCCATCCATTTTGTATTCAATTTTCAACAACTTACAAGAGATATTTAGAGAGCTTATTTGTTGAAAATCATTGAGTTTACTTGATTCTACATTCTACTTCATTTATTACAAAGAGTTTCTTGTTCAATCAAACCTATTTCATTTTATTTATCAAGAACTCTATTTTGTAAAGAACTTTTCAGAAACTCATCTATTCTTCATCCTTGGTAGAAGCTTTCTTTGCCAACAATTTGATTTAAGTGTAAGTCTCTTTTCATACTTAACTTACATTATTTGTTAAGAGAGATCATTGGTTTGAAAACTATGATATAAAAAATACAAATTATTTCATTATCAATTATTCATCATAAACACTTGAGCTTTATTATTTGCTACCTATCGAAGTGTTATCCTAACTCTCTAAATACTTGACTTGATTATATCATTTGTTAAGAGAGTTCCTTCTATTGTAAAACTATCATTTATATTTTAGTGGTTTGTGAAAACTTGATTGTTCTTAAGGATAAGTGTTCTTTGTTGAAAGTCACTTAAGGGTAGGTGCTTCTTGTTGTAAGTCACCTAAGGATAAATGCTCCTTATTGTAAGCCACTTAAGGATCGGTACTCCTTGTTTGTAAGTTACCATTATAGTGCATTTGGCCTTACTCGTGACGGAGAGATTGGTAACGGGGATGTAGAACACATTGTATTGAACTCCATTAAATTTGTTTGTTATCTTTACATTATTGCACTTTACTTTGCATTGCCATTTATATTGTGCTATATCCATACTTGAATTAAGTTATCAAACTTGCATATTTAATTCTAATATTATACTTTGCATTCATATCTTGTGTATTGTATTATTTTAAGATTAAGTGTCGAAAAAGTTTCAAAAACCAATTCACACCCTCTTGGTTAGTTATTCTTGGGTTATCAATTGATATCAGAGCCTAGGTGCACATTTTTAAGATTTCACTATCTTGTGTTATGGCTAATCTTAATATTGAGGGGCATTCTACAAATCGTCCTCTTTTATTTGATGGTACACATTATAATTATTGAAAAACTAGAATGATGATTTATATTCAATCAATTGATTATAATGTTTGGGAGGTTAATGAATTTGGTCCTCATAAGCTTACTAAGGTTATTAAAGTTGATGAAAATTCGGACCAAATTATTCCAAAGCCTAGAGAAGAATATGATTAGGATGGTAAAAGAAAATTGTCATTAAATGCAAAGGCCAAAAATCTTCTTTATTGTGTTTTAAAAATAAATGAATTTAATCGTATTAGCATATGTGATTCCGCATATGAGATTTGGCATGCATTAGAAATAACACACATGAGTACTAATAAAGTAAAAGAAACTAAGATAAATCTCTTGTTCGAAAACTTTGAAAACTTTTTTATGAAACAAGATGAATCCATTGCTAGCATGATTACTCGATTCGCCGATATTGTTAATGGTTTCAAAGGCTTTGATTGAAAATTTACTAATGGTGAACTTGCGAGCAAAATTCTTAGTATTTCTCGGAAGATTGAGATTCAATAAGAATGTTGATAGAAAATACCAAATATGTCAACACATATCCTTTGAAAGAGTTCTATGGAACCTTGATGACCTATGAGTTAATCATGCCGAAATAAAGGAGAAATCAAGAAAAGCAAAAGAAGAAGAAAAGAATGATTCTCCTAGAAGGCAAATAGCTTTGAAATCATCAAATGATGAAGAAGCCTCAAACTCAAACAAGAGTGATGAGGAATTTGATGATCTTGTTTTCCTTGTCAAGAAGTGGAGAGGTTTTCGCAACAACCGTCGATTCCAAAAGAAAGGAGATAAATGTGAGAAAGAGAATAAGAAGATTGTATGCTATGATTGTGACAAATCCGCTCACAAAAGAACCGAGTGTCCATACAAGAGAAAATTCTTCAAGAAGAAATCTCTACAAGCCACTTGGGATGATAGTGATGATGAACAAACATGTGCTTCATGGCCATGGAGGATGAGGTAAACACAAATGACACTCCTTCTTATGATGAATTATCTACTTCATATGATGAAATTATTAGTACTTTTGAAAAATTTGCTCTCAAACACTATACCCTCAAAAAGCAACATATTTCATTGAAAAATGAGACCAAAAATATTTTAGAAACTCAGAAGGATTTTGAGAAGAAAAATGATGATCATGAATTTATAATCAAAGAAAATATTTTCCTAAAAGAAAAAGTCTTTGATTTAACAAACATTGTGCACAAATTCACGTAAGGAAAGAAAAACTTTGAGTTAATGTTTGGGAAACAAAAATGTGTCTTTGATAGATGTGACATTGTGGGTAATTTAATTGAACTGAATTGTGAGTTTGTGAATTAAATTCGGTCTGTTAATGGGCCAGATTCAATTTTTGCAATGATCAATGACATGGCGAAAAGTTATTAACCATTGCAAAAGTGAATCTTTTCGCAACAGTTAATAGATGTTGCAAAAATGCTATATGTTAGTTTTAGCATCAGTACATGAACGCAACCGATAGAACGAACTTTAAACGATGGTAAAAAATGTTGTAAGAAATAAATCTTTTTGCAACAATTAATAAATGTTACAAAAGGTAACATTAGCTAGTGGTGGCAAATGAGCCGAGCGGCTCGTCGGCTCGCCCGCTCGCTCGTATCTTGTTTCACGCCTTCACGACGCTTCGGGCTCGTAAAAACGAGCCCGAGCACGAGCCGAGCCCGCTCGGCTCGTCACTGTTCACGAGCGGCTCGGCGAGCTGCTCGCCGAGCCGCTCGTGAGACGAGCCCACCCAACCAATTTAAAAAAAATAAAAAAAATAAAAAAAAAATAAAATGGTTCTGACTTGAGACCACATCGAACCAAGGACTGCTTCTGTCACAAAGAATGACCAAACGACATCGGTTCAAATGACCGTTTGGTCATCGTTTTCAAAAATTTTTTTTTTTTTTTTTTTTTTCTACTTTTCTCCAATTCTTCTCCTATAAATACCCAACCCATTACAACATTTTTTTCCCACCAAACTTTCATTCTATACTCTCTACTCTACAATTTACAATTTACAAATCATTATCAACAATTCTATAATTCTCTTCTATATTTTTTTACATTATTATCTTCATTTTACAAATTCACATTTCTACTTATTCTACATTTCTACATTTCTACATTCTATTTCAACAATTCACAAATGGATCCACGAGCATTTGTTGAAAACTTGTTCGGTGCATGGAAGGTGAAACACCCGCCCCAAAATCAATTTGGGAATGAATTTGCCGGTCTCAACCAACTACCAATTCCGAAGACATTGACGATTTCGACGTTCGTGAAGGCGATGCCGATCCGATTGATTTGGATGACGTTGATGTTGATTCCGTATTCCTATTGATTTGGAACAAGATGAAGAACTGCACTAAATATTCCCGATGCAAGAGGGAAGAGAAAGGGAAGAAGCATGTGCAAAATGTTGGGACCATTTCAAATTGGTTAACACCGGTCGTGTGATCGATGGAGTTCCGTAAAAATAAAGCAAGATGTAAAATACTGGCCAACAACGATCGGCATGGCAAAAAAAAATTGGAACCACTCACCTCAACCGTCATTACAAAGCATGTGCGGCCAAACATGGGCTTCGAACGTGGACAAACGCAACGACAGTTCGGTACTAGTAGAGACGGTGCCCCTACGACCCCACTTTCTACGCGGCTGTATTCGGAGGAGGACGCACGAAAGGGAATCGTGAAGTACGTTGCCGCGCGTGAGCCGCCACTTGCAATAGTGGACAACGAACATTTCGTAAACTACGTCAAACAATATCTTCAACCAAGGTACGTTGGGGTAAGTCGAAATACTCTTCGTTCTAATACAATTGAATATTTTCTTAATGCAAAGCGATTATTGATTGGGGATTTAGAAAAATACGGGGTGTCATATCTTTAACTTCGGATTTATGGGAAGGGATTAATAAGAGAGTTATATAGCCTAAATCGCACACTATATAGACCCACTTTGGGTTATGCATAAAAATTATTGCTTTTAAAATAATTGAGTATCCTCATAATGCTAACACTATATATAATGCAATTATGTTAATAATTAAAGAATATAAATGAGAGTAAAATCCGTTCTTTTACTTTTGACAATGCTTCGTAAAATAAAGTAGTTATCGATAAATTGCATAGAGTACTTCAACCCGATTTTGGTGGTTATTTATTCCATATTCGATGTGTGCCATATTTTTAATTTAATTGTACAAGACGGTTTAAAACATGTGAAGGACGAAATTAGTCGAATTAGGAATGCACTTACGTATATCACGATTACACCTAGTAGAAAACAATCATTTGAAGAATTTTGTGAACAAGTGGGAACTCTAATATAAAAACTTTTATGTCAACGATTTAGGTCATAGGTGGAATTCAACTTACTTATTATTAAAATCATGTGAAGGTTTTGAACCGTTTATCACTCGAATTTTATAACAATAGGCATATTAGAGACGATTTAATGATGATATCTTAAATGAATCCGATTGAATACGGTTTTTAAAATTAAGAAATTTTTGGAAAGTTTTTATACGTCTACGAATATATTGTCTCGGTGTTTATTATCCAACTAGTTGCATGGTTCTTGAACGTCTTTATATAACTGTTAGGGCTTTTAATAGATATCAAAATGACCCTGATTTGCATGCGGTTATATATGCTATGAATTAAAATTTAGAAAATATTGGGAAGAATTACCTATGTTATTTCCTTTAGCATACGTCATGGACCCCCGATATAATTTATCTAGTACTAAATTTATAATTGACCAAATTTCAAATGCTTTAACTTTTAATATGCCTATTACTTATAGGAATTTGGAACAAACGTTAATCGAGATGTATGAATTATATGCTTCAAGAATAGGTACACAAGTTACTCGTGTACCTACTCCTACTCCCACTAATATAAACGATGACGACGCTCAAGTAATTAATTTATTAGAAAACATAGACTCAATTAGATATGATTCAATCGCATATGCATATGGTTCCTCTAGTAGTAGTAGTATGTCTTCCACTGCATGTACTCAAACTTTGAGTAGTAGTCAAAATGCGTTGCCATCTCGAATTAATTGATTACTTTCGTTATACTATGCCTAGTAACAAATCGCTTAAGAAAAGTTCGTAAGATGTAATCGAATTCTCGAAATAATGAACGTCGATGGCCAATTGTTTCGCAATTGCAAAAGATCTACTAACACCTCCGGTTAGCAGCACTGTAGCTCTGAGTCCCGTTTTAGTGCGAGGAAGAGGGTTCTCTCTGAAATTCGAAGTCGACTAAAAGAAGATATTTTGGAAGCGTTAATGTGCGTGAAGGATTGGGAAGACGCTAATTATCGAATTCAACATAAATATGCCGAAATTGCATGTAATCAAGTAAGTGATATTTAATTTCAATACATTCATTACAAAATTTTATTTTCATACATTTATAATTTTTTTAAAAAAATTGTACACGTAAAAAGTTTTTCGTGTACAATTTTAACTCCGCCTACACGAAATTGAAGTAGCTTCTGGCCCCACGCCCGGATAAAGGAGGAGGGTTTATCTTTTTTTTTTTTTTTTAAATAAATGTATATTTACTATTTTAAAAATTATAAATGTTTTGACGATCCCCGATAAATGTTTTGGAAAATATATATTTAAAAAAAATAGAAAAAATAGACTTATAGTAGTAGCGTTATTTATTTAAAAAAAAAAAAAGGCGAGCCGGCGAGCCGAGCTTAAGCTCGGCTCGCGAGCCGCCCGCCTTGGGCGAGCTCGGGCGCGAGCCGAGCTGCTTAAACGGCAACGAGCCGAGCTCGCGCTCGGCTCGTTGCCGACGAGCCACGAGCTCGGCTCGTGCGAACACGAGCCGAGCTCGTTCGTCAATGGGCCGAGCCGGCTCGGCTCGGCCCATTGCCACCACTAACATTAGCTGCACGTGTTAAAAAAATGTTGCTAAATCTCAATTATGTTAACCAATAGCAATATTAATTTATTAGAATATTGCGATAGATCCCTTTATCAACACTCAATCAACAGATGCTGCCTTTTGTGAGTTGTTAAAGATCATTTTTTTGTAGTGAATATTACTATCGTTTAAATATGATAATAGTTATCAACATAAAAAATCTTGTTATATACGATAACTATTATTGTATGTGTGTCCCAGTAAATGAACCTGACACGTGGCCAACAAAAAGTAGCTGCACATAGGCTCCCCTCTACACACTTGTAACAAACTGTTAGTCACTTGTGGCTTTTTCCGGTGACGGTGGAAGCGGTTGCAAGCACTCGACGGTCGAGTCAGTAAAGTGATAAGCGAAAATTAGGAACTCCGGCAACGGGAACAATAGGAATTAATGGATATCACTTATAATGAGGGAAGGAAACGGTTTAAGCTATAGAGTCGGAGTTGCATTACTTTATAAAAGCACAAATCACAAGTATTTATAGAGGTAGAGGTAAGGTAAGGACTGTTAGATAGAAGGCACGTTGCCTCATCCGCCGGTCGAGCCGTCTCTTCCCAGACTTCAATCAACCAGTCTATAGGTGGGCGGGTATTTAATACTTCTTGACAAAACAAATTTGACTTGACACTTTGGCGTTTGTTGCATCAATATCCCATCAGTCAGTTAAGATATTTTATCTTGGACAGATCTCTGTACAAATGATCTCCTAGCAAACTTTGTCGATGCATTTCAATCCTACTAGAAGGCGCTTCTCCCGATTGCGTGACTTTGTCACAAGTGACCCGAATCGCTTCAACTCCTCTACTATGCGGTGTTTGCAATGCGAGCCTTGGTTTAAGCTGAAGACTCGTTGCTAGAGGCGTATCAGTATATATTTAATTGAGACGAGATTTTACACTTGAGAAGAGGAAAGAGAGTTAGATGGAGAGGGAACATATTCCATTGGATTTATTTGCCATTAATTTCTGAAAATAGAAAGTCCACCTTCCATATATAGTCAATTACCAATGAAGTATAGACAGTAAAAAAATGTTTGCGAACTTTTATGTTACCATTCTTAAAATAGAAAATCTCAAATACCATTGACTTATTTATTTAGTCAAGAAGAAGAAGTACAAATAGACATTATTGAAAGAAAAATCCACCGTCATGTATACAAATATATATTATACATATGCAGCATGTAACATGCGTGTGCTCCCAACCACCATCAAAGATTACACAATTCCGATATTTAATTATATAAAATAAATTATAAACAAAATAAGCCATTACACAAAGAAAAGCTAATAAATGTACCATTGGCAATGGATGAAAACTCCCATGAACATGCACATGGGCTTGTTCCCTTTGGGGCCTTTAATAATTCAAGAAATAGTTAATTTTCAATAATATAAAAAATTAAAATAATGAAACCATATGATATGAAGAATCTGTGACAGCAAATACAACAAGAAGAACAACAAGAAAAAGTGATTATTAAGCAAGCCATCAGTCATAAACAATCCAGCAGACAATAGTTAAGTGCATTACTTATTGTCCATTACAAATGTCCCAAGATCTTTCATATCTATATACTATGAAGCAAATTACAGACACGATACGAACCCGGAAAAGAGAAAAAGGGAAAAAGAGAGAGCAAAATACGGGCACATAGAAACGACATCTTGAAACGAAACACGTGTGCTTCAATTGTAGGGTCGATAGAGGTGGTGAATATGATTTAGCACCTGCTCTTGCATTTTTCCATGGCTCTTGGAGCTGAAATTGAATAAGAAAAATGCTAAGAAACTTAGTTAAAATGTATAATAATAAAACCTAAGTCTTGTCCCATGTCATATGTAAGAATTTTATGTAATTAGTACAACAATGATGAAAATGAAAAACTGACTTATTTTGAAAAAATAAGGATCAATTATATAAATTATTATTCCTCATCTCGTATTTTCATTAATTCTTGCTGTGATATATCTACCCGAGTATTTTGAGAAAAATACTTGCGAAATGAACGATAAGTTTGTATTATGAAAAAAAAAAATAAAAAAAATAGTGGGAATCACAATTGCTTGCTTGTAAAAAGTGCATACCAAGTCCAATGGCTTCTGATCCTTTCATTATGCGAAGGCGCTTGCAGGAATCAACAAACATCCTGCATGAATAATAATCAAAACAAGGGATTAATGAAGTCTTCTAACATTTAAGATTTTAAGTTCCAAGAGAGCGGCCACATGTACTCATTTAAATCATGCCTTCAATATGCCATTTCCCGTGCAAACCAGATTTTTTTTTTTTTTCAAAGGTCCGATTCGTTCATAATTTTCATAAATGGATGGGGACAAGAAACAACTAGAAGAAACTTACTCCCATGGTACATCGCCCACGAGCATCCAGTCACCATCCTTATCTTCGTAGGTAGGCACATACTCAGAACTGTTCAATAGATCCATCAATTTGCTCTCATTCATAAAATCGATCATACCTTGAGTCCCATAATTTCCTACAAAAAATTCGCATATGTATCGAAAAATTTAGACCTTCATTCATTTTTAATGGTTTTTCATAGTATAATTCACTCGATTATCGTGTTCTTACCCATAGTGAATGAACTGAACATCTTGGCCAAGGCATCAGAGAGTTCTTGATAACTCTTGTAGAGTTTCAAGTCCACCTTACGAAGATAAGGCGCACCATCCATGGAAACCTTCACGAATGCCGCCTTCTCAGACTCTTCATTGGTGCTCTTTTGGGTCATAATATTCTTGCGGAATGACCTGACTGGCGGCCATCCTACCACCTGTGCCCTACACTCCAACATGCAACTCTTTTACTAATTATGCACTAGTATCCCGTCTAGTAAACGAAAACTATACAAACAATATTAAAGTAACTCTCGACTTTTATAGTAGTTTTATTACATATAACTACATGAGGGAGGTGGAGTGGGGTGGGTGGGATGGGGGCTTCTAACATAGATATACACATATATATGTACTTACTTGGCTGGTGGCTTGATTGGATCCTTGGAGGGAAGAACAGTCTTCTCTTTGGATGGATTTTTCATTGTTTCCTTCAGATCTAAAGCTGATTCATTGGACTGAAGGTTGAGTTTCAGATCAACAGTCTCTGAAAATCCTCTCTTCCCAGTAATTCTAATCGTGTCACTTTCAGTTCCACCACAACCTCCGCCGGGGAGGCCAAGGCACAGCTCAGTTTCTTTGAGATTCAGGCCGCGCTCCTCACCGAGCAAGGCCCCAATTTTCCGGCCAACTTCCATCGGTTCTTGTGCTTCAAATAGCTCGTTTTCCAGTCGATGATCGACAACTTCTTCTTCTTCTACTTAGCAATTCTATGGTGATAGAGGGACAGAATTTTTGTGTGTGTTGATAATAATAACAAAGGGGGAGTCAGTGTATATAACTTTCATGTGCATATATACCAATGGTTGCATTACGCTATCAAGTTCTAACCAATCACATGTCAACACGTGGATAATTATAATATTTACAATGATTTTACAGGATCAAGAGCATGTTACTAATAATTAATTAAAGTTGTTAGATTACTAGAAACCCCTAATTATGCTTTTTGTGCTGAAATTTATAATTTAATCCCTCAATTATTTATGTATTTACTAACGTGTCAAGTGGATGATTTCTTTAATGTTATATATAAAGAAAATAAAATTGGGAAATTGCATGATTATGGATGTGGTCCAGTTTTGCGATCAATCTTCTCAAATCCCCAAACTTGAATTTCATTATATTCTGTACTTGAATTAATTTATATGAATTGACTTCTCATGCATTTGATACTTGCAATTTTATCATGTCAATTTTAAGCTTTAAGAGGTTATTAAAAAAATAAAAAATAGAAAAATTGACAGTGGCAACATATATATTTTAATTCTTTTTTTTTTTAATGGAAAGTAGAGCAAGCAATTTTCGGATGAAAAAAACTTCGTCTTTGAAATTGTGTCGAAGAATTATGTAGGTATTTTAAAACAATTTAAAAATAGAAAAACAAAATTATCGTGATTTCAACGAAAATATTCCGCCTCTAAAATTCCACCGAAATATATTTCCAACTATTAAACTAAAGATAAAAACTAAAACATTTGACATTATTGATAGAAATTTCGTTAGTGATCTTCCTAAAAATGAAAAACTTCAAAAACAAAAGGATTTGAAAAAAAATATCCATGAAATAAATACATCGATAAATGCAAATTTTCTTTTTGAAAAATCTCTGATAAAATTTCTTGTAGCTTATATATGTAAAAATAATAATTTGATTGACAGTGGACCTGTCATGTTATCATTGAAACCTATATATAAGGTAATTTATTGAGATAGTTTGTGAGGAATATTAATAAATGTTACTCTAATAACTGCGATTATTTTATTATGTTACAGATAATTAAGCGAACGAATTGAGAACCATCCAGGATTAAATGGCCGGAGGGAACTTGCTTATAGAAAGTAGATAGATCGGTCCAAAAAAAAAGCATGATGGACTCTTTGATCCCAGTCACTACATAGTGCTATTTAGGGGATTGGACTCCACTAAGAGGATGTTTGTCTGCTTCTTTCATTGCATGACAGAGGAAATGCGAATCCATGATATAATCTTTTTGTTATTGATTTAGCAAACCAATGCCTTAAGCCACTCGGCGATCTCCAAGTTCGCACACACATAGAGTGTGAACGCAAATCTCTCCCAATATATATGTGGCTTCCTGCAAAATTAGCACTTTCGGTTCTACTATATGATGAGGATAATTAAATCTTGGGGGGGAATAGGGGAGAATGAAGCTATTCCAATTTTCAGTAGTATAAAGCTTTCTCATACAGGGTTTCTGCTCTGTGTGCAGCTAAGAGATGAGAATAAGATGCCAAACATTCCCCAGATTAGACCCTATAAAGGTGTTGTGATGAGGTGGCAACAAAACTTACAATTTGCACATTGAGTTAATAGTGAAAAACCTAGAAATTGCTCCTTTAAGTGAACCACACACTGTATCAATCTAATCATTTTTTTTTCACCCTTAATTGTCTTATCCTACACTTAGGGGTGGGCAATTTTTTCTGGATTCGGATCGAAACCTATTGTAAAACAAGTCAATTTGCAATAATTCAGTAATAGAACTTATACCACTTGTTATGGATATTAAAGAAAAGAAATAGGGGCAAGATGAAAATAATGAATCACACAAGAACACAAGATTAACATGAAAACCACGGATAGAGACGAGAAATTCACTACGATCAATAGCAAGAAGTATACAGAAAGATCTCGCAAGACTCTCAAGCAAGTCTCTTTCCCTATAATCTAGATCCTCCCACTTTGATATTCTCTTAATACTATACAATATTTTGCTATATTGTCTTCGGCCTATGAAGAGCCTAAAGCACGTGGAGTATATATATGAGCATAATTTTGGTGTTTTGAATGAAGTGAAATACAAGAATCGTAATCAAGATTGGATTCCTCCTTAATAGATGGCTTGGCCGGCACCTCGGCTCCATTGATCTAGCACCCCGGTGCCATGGCTGGCGCCCCAGCCTGTTGTACCAATATTGTGCTTATAGCTACAATACCATGAAATATGTTTTTCTTCATTACAAAGTCTGTCCAATTAAACTTCGAATCGTCACTATGCCAAAAAGGAGCATTCGCAACACATAAAAGGCAACATTCGATAATTAAGTGTTGTTAAAGGGGTCTATCGCAACATTTTAATAAGTGAATGTTGCTAATTGTTAATATAATTGAGTTTTAGCAATATTTTATAAATAAACATTGCAAAAAGTGTCTTTCACATCGTTTATCGAACGTTGCGAAAAGTTTGATTTTTTACAACGTTTCGCAACGTTTATTAAACGTTGCGAAAGACATTTTTTGCAACGTTTAATAAACATTGATAAAATTCAAACATTTCGCAACGTTTTTCGGTTGATTTTAGCAACGTTTATTCGAAAAATAAAGCTGGTTGGATAATAGAAACCAAATATAACCCAAACCTAATTCACGCCTCCTCCCTTCACGCCTCCCTCCATTCATTCACGCCTCTCTTCTCCAAATAGCTTTCTACAGCAACTAACCCAATCCCTAGTTCTTCTTTGCCTCTTCACTCCCCTAGGAGTCCCAATTCAAGGTGGGTCGGCTCCTCTCCGTGGACTCAGATTGTAGGGGTGGGCGCGGGTCGGTTCGGTTCGGTTCGGTTCAATTTTTTTCGGTTCCAGAAATTTTCGGTTCTTTAGTAAATGGAACCGTCGGTTCCAAATATAATTTTGGAACCGTTCAGGTTCGGTTCCGTTCGGTTCTCTTTGGTTCCGTACTATAATTAAATTTTTTAACATTTAAAATAATACTACATAAATACACCTGAAAGTAGATACTAATATTAATAACAAAAAGTAGATATAAATACCAAGTTCAATCTTAACTTTTACAAATTAACGTAATCTAATTTAATAACATATAAATAATAAGTTGTCAAATACAAATACGAAAAAGTAAATATTACTAATAAAACTTCGATAATTCATATCAATAATTCATTTGTTTCAAATATTCAAGTCTACATAAAAATGAAATATAAATTAGAAGTAATAAAGATAAAATATTTTAAAGTATTGATAATACTTACCAACTATTTAATGTAATAATCGTTGCTTGACTTTCCATACTAACTACTAAGAGACTATACAAGAAAAAATTGAAAAAAACACAACTAACAAACATAAATAAACTCTAAATTGTTCAACTAATAAGATTTAATAAGAAAAAAATTATTAATTTATTTAGAAAAAATAAAAGAAATTGATTTATCCAATATAAAAAAAAAATTCGGTTCTTATTCGATTCTTCGGTTCTGGGTCTAGAACCGAGAACCGAACCGAACCAAACCATTCGGTTCTCGATTCGAATACCCATTCGGGTATTTCATTTCAAAAAAACCCGCTCGATTCGGTTTGGTTCCGGTTCGGTTTGGACATTTTGCCCAGCCCTATCAGATTGTTCGGGACTGCGATTCGGATTATATCATCTCTTCCTCTTCCTCCACTGCGGCTGTAGCTGTGAACAGGATTTCTCTGCATTCTTCCTCCTTGTCTAGTGTTGTTATTCATCTTCTTCTTTTAACTTAATAATTTTCATTTAGGGTTTGCTTTCGATCAGTAAAATTTTCCTTTTTGTTGTTGCTGGATTTGATGGGCGTTCTGACTTCTGATTGTTTATGTATTTGATTGGCTAAACCAGCAGATACACGAATTTGAACTACACCCAGTTGACAGAACTTTACAGCAAGTATAAGGATAAAGGTCGGTCACTTTTCTCTATATTTCTTTTTAGATTCATTTAAGCTATTTATATGCAAGACCCATAAGTAATTTTACTGTTATCTGTGATTATTTTAATGTTTTGATGCAGTAATATAAGAAGTCTCATATGATAATATCTTCCCTTATTTGAAAAATCGGCTAATTTCAAGCATAAAATCATGTAAAAATGGTCATATTTTGCATTTGATCCTGCAGTGTCCCTCTATGCAATTCCTACTGTGAGATTTGCTGCTAAAAGATGGAACATTGTCTCCGATCTCGACCTGGAAGTTTAATGAATGGGGAAGCATGTCAAGTTGCATCTCCTCTGTCTAAAGTTGTATCTCCTCTGTCTAAGTCATCTTCAAGCAGTCTGAACCCTCCACCACATAGTAGTCTCTTTTCTTCATCACTGTGTTCACTCGACTATGCTTCAGACTGCATAGTTTGCTTGAGACATAGTATAGTATTGACAGTAGTTGTGGATTTTTGGAGTTCACTTCCACTCTTTGATTTTTGATTATGAAAAAATCAATTTAGACAAAGAAGCTTCAGCTACAGATTTCTCGTCTTTATATTTTATCAGTCAATGTGCTATTTTAACCAATTTTTGATTTACACATTAGTTAATTTTTTTGGTCATTCATAATAAGTACCTTATTGTTGCTATTCCTGTTGTAGTAATGTGGTAGATGAGTGATGTTTTTCACTTTGCAGATTATAACAATTTGGGCAGTGAGCTAGAGGGGATAAGCTGTTCACTGAATTTCATTGAATCACAGGTTCGTGCTTTTATTCAAAATATCGATTGTGCTTGATAAGTAATTAGGAGCATAAACGATTGAGTCTCTCTTTATTTCTTACATTTAAATTTCCTATTACTATGAACCTTGTGGGGGAAACGCGTTGTCCAAATCCAAGTTGACTAGTTGTCTGCAATTCTGCATAGCATCATTTATCAGAAACTCCACTTGTGATTATAGTTTTTTCATTTTTCTTATCCTAATTTTCTTTGTATCTGGAAATTTGCAGTATTTAGAATTTCTTGATGAGTAGCTTTTTGTTCCATAATGTGCACGATTCATTATTTAAACTTCCATGTGCTCTTTTCAACTTCAATCAGTTACTAATCGGTATAAATGTGCGTGAATCTCCAGTTCTCCTCTAAAAATGAAGGAAGAGGATGAAGTGGGCAACTTGGATATAAAGCATGTGTTCTCTATGAAATAGGGGTTGTGCTTACGTTTGGTTTAGCTAAAAATTAGATTTTTAGTAAACTTTGATGGGTTTTGATTAAACTTGTGGTTGAAACGTTGACAAGTTATGGGTATCATTAAATATGTGGTTTAAAATGAGTGAGGAAAAATGAATTTTAGAATATAGATGATTCGGAATCTCTGATGTTCTCAACATCACAAAGTTCATTTAAGGCCAACTAACTGCAGCTTCATATAGAAGGAGATTCGGATTTCCAAACAATATTCTCAACAGTTCACATATAGTTGTTTCAGTTGAGTCGTGAGCTATGGAATTAATTCTAGAAATATTAATTTATTGCGTTGGGATCAGGTTTTCTGGTCTAAGTTTGTTAGAGGGCTAGGTTTTGGGGACATGAAGCTCTTCCTTTATCGAACCTTTCTAGACATTCGTTAGTTTACTTTTTGGATCTTCATTTTGTTGAATTAATAAATATATATTTGGTTGGATACATTTGTCAAATCAATCTAACTTGCGTCTGAGAGAGTTTCTCTTTCTTTCATTCTTTTTGATGTTGCTAATATTCAAAAGGCTCTGTGTTTATTTTAGTGAACAGGTAGGGGAATTTCATTAAAAGTTTTGTTTCTAATGTTGAGTTTGTACAATTCTTACTGATGAACATTACTGTTTTGATTTGTGTATATGTTTTAGGATGCAGTGCAGGAAGGGTCAATTTGCTTCAAGAAATTTTGAGAAATCTACTACTATGGATGCCGCACAAGATTTTGGAAATGAGGAAAAAGAACAAGATACTAATGAATCAAAACAATCAGCCAGCATCATGTTTAGGCCAGATATTTGTGGTTACATCACCAAGAAAGTCCATGCTATGCTCACCTACAATGGGACAAACCACTTGCTCCCTACAATGGGACAAACCACTTGCTCAAGGGGGAAGTCCCATGTGAGACGGATCAAATCAATTTTTTTTTATGTCTCTACTTCTTCCAGCAATCTACTTAGTGGAATGATGGATGAAAGAATTGTATTGTTTATCTTACACCTTTTTAGATAGGTTGTGTTGTATCACATTCGAATTTTGTATTGATTCAAAAATTTATAATGAAATTATCAATTTTTATACAATTCCAAAAATGTGTTCACAAAGTGTTATTTTTAATTTTGTGGGTGAATTACTCAATTACTGAAAAAATAAAAAAATAAAAAATTTCTACCGCAACGTTGAAAAAACGCTGCAAAAGGGGTCTACTGCAACGTTTAAAAAACGCTGCAAAAAGTCTTTCCTCTACGGCAACACCAACCTTTGCAACACTTGGAAAAACGCTGCCAAATGTCTTTTGCAACATTTTTTGGCCGCTGCAAAAGCTCATTTTTGGCGTAGTGAGTTGATGAAATCTGATCCCTCTTTAAATCAGACTTCCAAACCAAAATTGTTTGTCTTCTTTATCAATTAAACAATCCAAATAGGGATTTAGGTCGTACTCCTACAATCTCCACCTTGAAATAAATTCCAATAGCAAGGAATTAGTCTTTACTCTTCAACTCTCCAATCAGATGTTACAAACTCCACCTCTTCTACCGTACCCCTCTGGGCATACTCAACAATTGTCAACAATATCTAAGCCCTACTTGCTAGTAGAACTACCTTGGGCCCCAAACCTGATTGGATGATCCCATTCACCTCCAAATCCACCAGAGTTGCCAAACCTTTTCGAATTATCACGAGCCACGCGATCATTAAGATCAAAATTAGCTCCACTTGAGCTAGTGGAAGGTTCTACAATACCATTTCTCGAATCACCACGAGCAACACAATCATAACCAAGTCTAATCGAGTTACCACTTATCGAACCAGACGTTGCAGCTGCATCCAAAGTGATTGTCGAACCTTCCAAAACATATAACTGAGACTTTCTCTGTCTTTTCATCACAATTTTGGAACCCTTGCTAACTTTTAGAACTCCACATCTACCGTTATACTTGTACCTCTTTAAATCAAGAGTACTCAAGGAAATAACAGTTCACTTCAAGTCTGGAACATGTCTCATATCACCAAGTGTCTTGACCATCCCATCTGACTTTGATTACACCCAAAGAATAATGCGGTAGTTGTAATACAGATTTGGGGTGTCTATTCACAGGGAGATGGATGAACGAATCAGGGATTTCAATAATTTAGGGTTCTCGTGAATTGATCGAAAAGAATTTGTTTATTGAATTAAAATGTGAATATCAATTGATGAAATAATGATATTAAAATCAAAATGTAGAATAATGAGATTAAAATAATGATTTAGCTTTTCATGAGTTTCTTGAGCAAAAAGAGATGAAAGGGTGATGAATAATGAGGAATGAGATGTTCTCGAATGTTTTTGGGGTCCTTTATGGTTGAGTAATTGTGCCAAAATAATTTACCATAAGTGGTTGAGTCGTAGAAGGAAACTAGAATTTTCATCAAGTTTTGGCTTGAGGCGCGCGCCTAGTGTAAACTAGGGCGCGCGCCTTAAGGATTTTGGCAGACTTGGTGTGAGGCACACGCCTCGCCTTCAGGCAAGGGCGCGCGCCTTGCTGTGTTTTTGGATCATAACTTTCTATCTTAATGTCCAATTGAGATAATTCAAGATGCGTTGGAAATCTAACTCAAAGGGTTACAACCTTTCTTCAGATACCATATTCAAATTAGATTGTTTTCCATGTTAACAACTGGTCTCAATATGAGGCTGAAAATCGGTGCAAAACTTTTCAGATTGAAAGTTGATATGTGATAACGTCTTGGCTATAGTTCATCCCTTTGACTCCGTTTTTCATTCAATTGACCTCTAACACTCTTAAATATTCATCACAAGGTTAGAAATGAGTTTAGAGTATTTGCAATTTAGTCCCTGAACTTTTGTTTTCCTCGATTTTGGTCATTTTTCACTTGTTTCTCTTTATTTCAGCTACATTCATCACTTTGTCCTACAAAACATAAATTACTTAGAATTAAGCTATATCCCAACATATTAATCAAAATTTTTTCATGTTTTGACAGTACGATAAATGTGTAAAAATGCACTTATCAAACTCTCCCAAACTTGAACTATTGTTTGTCCTCAAACAAAAGAATATAACTCAACTCTATGTACAACATGGTTCAACAACATGCCGTGTCTCAGGATTGGAATTCGGTAATCAAACAAATAAACAATTACAATAGTGCAAAAATTAAATAAATCTCCACTTATTACATGCATAACCCGACGCGCGCGTGTGTGTGTGTGTGAAAACTCATGTCAACATATTAAGATTGTGATTGGTTCAACACCTGATCCATAGTAGTCAAATATATCTTTGCCTCGCTCAAGAGATATACATCCCAAACTTATGCTTTTCACTCAATTTTTTCGGGGTGCATCCTAAGTTGAGCTTTCAGTTCTATTATTACGCTCTCTTAGTTTGGATAAATCTTACTCTTACAAGTTCACACTTCAACAAGTCGAGATTCTCCTATATTTTTTATTGCTTTAACCCTTAAGACTAAATTAAGGTACTTACTTCTCGTCAAATGTGTAGTTTTGTCAACCAAATGCCTGAGGCTTAATCAATGTCTTTGAATATATTTTTTTCATTTTCATGTTTTTTCCATTTTTTTTGAACATCTTCTCATTTGCTTTCTATACAACCCATGTAGCGAGTTTTAGGCCGATGACTCCCAAGTCAGATGACCATAGGGCACCAAGTTTTAAATCACCCGAGTTATATAGGCTCGAAAAGATGTTTCTTTATGTACTCAAAGATTAGTGCAACGCCTCTTTTCTTTTAGACATCCATCTTCTAAAACTAACATCTACTTAAAACTTTCACTTCGTTTTCATCTCATTAGTTTTAGACAATTCACATAATATTTTCATGCACGTAATCCCTACTCATCTCAATGTTCCCTTATAAAAGTTCAATCATCTCCAAACTAACCTGTAGTTGGATTATGGAATAATACACTAGAGGTTGTTTGGGTATATTTACTATGTTCCTCTACATAATGAACCACATCACTAACTCAATATGTCAAACATGAATAACGTGCATAGAGAATGTCAAGTTTTACATAAACAGATTTAGATTAATCTAATACTACACTATTTTTATTATTCACAACTAATACTTATTCCAATAATCACATCATAGCCGGCATAGTTATCAAACTCACACAAGCACACAAAACAATAATTATAATCAATGCTAAAAGATACAAATTGAAATAAATGATTTTTTAGCATACACAATCATGCAGAAATTGCATTAAAATGACGAATACGATACTTATGCTCACAACACAATCCAAGTATGTAATTCACAACATGTTCCCCCAACCAATTTTTGCATTGTCCTCAATGTATAACATGAGTGCCAAATGAAAAGAAAGAAAGGCATCACCTGAGTATTGCAGTGAATTAACATAAACTTGAAGAATCATAAGTCTGAAAGTACTCGATGGAATGGTAATGTAAGGAGCAAAATAAAACTAAAAGAAAATGCAAAACAAACTTAAAAGACAATTCTAAAATCCAATATACAAAAGAGTGAGGTCAGGACGTACCTGGAAGATGGTAAACCGGGTCAACAAGAGGAATATCTTCCACCGCAGGCACCTGTTGCACATAAGTTATTTTTAAACGTTGTCCATTCACTTTGAATACCGTACCATCTTTAGGGTCCTCGATTTCAATAGCCCCATGTTCAAAAACTTGTTTCACCACAAAATGCCCAATCCACCTGGATCAAAGTTTCCCTGGATGCTTATGAAGTCGAGAATCATACAAGTAAACATGCTGATTTGGTTCAAACATTTTTCGAAGAATGTGTTTGTTCAAACATTTTTCGAAGAATGTGTTTATCATGAAATGCTTTCATTTTCGCCTTGTAGATTTTAGAATTCTCGTACGCATCATTTCTCAACTCCTCTAACTCGGTCGACTGAAACTTCCGAAGCTTACTCTTCTAGGTCAAAGTTAAAACATTTGATGGCCCATAAGGCTTGGTGCTCGAGCTCTACAAGCAAATGACACTGTTTTCCAAAAACAAGTCTATCAGTGACATGCCTAAAGAGGTTTTAAAGGCAATTCTGTAAGCCCAAAGTGTATCACCCAATCTCAAATACCAGTCTTTACGATTAGGCTTTACAGTTTTCTCCAAAATTTGTTTGATTTCCCTATTAGCCAATTCAACCTCTCCACTGGTTTGGGGATGGTAAACAATTGAGATTTTATTAATGACCCCGTACTTTTTCATTAGAGCCTCAAATGAACAGTTACAAAAATGTGTCTATGTCACTAATAATAACTCGTGGTGTGCCAAACCTAGACAAAAAATTTTCTTTGAGGAATTTCACAATCGTTTTATTGTCATTAGCTCTACAAGCTGCAGTTTCTACCCATTTAGACACATAATCTACAGTCACAATGATGTACAAATAGCCAAAGGAAGGTAGAAAGGGTCCCATAAAGTCAATACTCCAACAATCAAAGATTTCTATCACTAAAATGGGGTTTAAGGGCATCATATTCTGCCGGGACAAAGCACCAAGCTTTTGGCACCTCTTGCAAAATTTGCAATAGATGTCAGTGTCTTTAAACAAAATGGGCCAATAAAAATCACATTGTAAAATTTTTGCAGCAGTCTTCTTCATTGAAAATGACCTCCACACACGTGGGAATGACAGAAGTTGAGTACGCTAGGTATCTCCTCATCGGGGACACAACATCTCAAAATCTGATCAGGGTAGTATTTGAATAGGCATGGGTCGTCCCAAAAAAACTTACGCACCTCAACCATAAACTTTCTTTTATCTTGTACACTACACTCTCTTGGGATTTGACCTACGGCTAGGTAGTTCACAATAGGAGCAAACCAAGGTAAAGAGGAAACAGAAAACAAATGTTCATCCGAAAAGTCATCTCTAATTGGTAATTGATCAAATTGTCCCGAAAAGTTAGCCTAGACAAATGGTCTGCCACCACATTCTTTACCCATTTTTTATCTTTAATGGTGATGTCAAATTCCTGTAAAAGTAAAATTCACCTAATTAAGCGCGCTTTAGCATCCTTTTTTTAGAGGAGATACTTAAGGGCTGAATGGTCTGTGAAGATTGTGATAGGAAAACCAATGAGATAAGATCGAAACTTATCTAGCGCAAAAACCACAGCTAGTAGTTCCTTCTCGGTTGTGGAGTAGTTCATTTGAGCACTATTTAAGGTCCTACTAGTATAATAAATGACAAAAGGCTTACCCTCCCTTCGTTGCCCAAGCACTACACCCACCGTATAATATCTAGCATCACACATAATTTCAAATGGTAATGACCAATCCGGTGATTGTATTATGGGTGCTGAGGTTAGCTTATCGATTAATGTTTTAAACGCCTCTTGGCCGGCTAGGGTCCATTCGAAGGTGGCATCTTTGGCTAAGAGGTTGCATAGTGGTCTAGAAATGGATGAGAAATTTTGTATAAACCTTCTATAGAAACCCGCATGGCCAAAGAATGATCTAACATCTTTTGTTGTCATAGGCATTTGTAATTTAGAGATTAATTCAATTTTAGATTTATCAACCCTATCCCTTTAGATGAAAACAACATGACCTAAGACAATTCCCGAAGGCACCATAAAGTGATATTTTTCCCAATTCAAAACTAACCCCTTTTCCTCACATCGGGTTAAAACTCTCTTCAAATTTAATAAGCATGCATCAAAAGAAGTCCCGAAAATAGTTAGGTCATCCATAAAAACTTCCATGCAATTCTCTACCATGTCACTAAATATACTCATCATGCATCGTTGAAAAGTCGTAGGAGCGTTACATAATCCAAATGGCATCCTACGAAATGCATAGGTACCAAACGAGCAAGTAAATGTGGTCTTTTCCTAATCCTCTAAAGCTATCTCTATTTGATAGTAACCAGAGTAGCCATCCAAGAAGCACTAAAAGGGATGACCAGCCATACGCTCAAGAATTTAATCCAGAAATGAAAGGGAAAAATGGTCCTTATGAGTGGCAGCATTCAATTTCTTATAGTCAATACACATGCGCCATCCGGTCACTGTTTTTGTAGGGACCATTTCACCTAGTTCATTTTTTTACCACCGTGATTTCTATCTTTTTAGGAACCACTTGTATTGGACTAACCCATTTACTATCCGCAATCGGGTAGATAATACCTGCATCTAATAGTTTTAGCACCTCGGTTTTAACTACTTCTTTTATTGATGGATTTAACCACTTGTATTGGACTCTCAACATTTGATGGTTGCTTTCTTCCGATCCTTGCCGGCAATTCTTCAAACTTGGGCTACCATGGTGATGTTCCATAGTCCTGAAATTTAGCAAAAATCGCACAAATGTTAGCATATTCTTCATTATGGCAAAGTGCAGGGATTTCCGAATTTATAAGAAAAAAGTTTAAAGGGTCGAAGTCAATTGTTGCAGATACTTCCTCTTAAGTGAGTGTATCAACCATGTACATTTGATGACACTCATCATCTTCCATGGGCTACTTAGTGATTTGAAAAATGTTGACTTCTAAAGTCATATTTCCAAAAGATAATTTCATTAGACCATTCCTGCAATTTATAAGAGCATTAGCTATAGCAAGGAAAGGTCTACCAAGAATGATAGGTATTTTAGAGTTCACATTCACATCAACCTTCAAATCTAGTACTAAGAAATCCACAGGATAGTAAAATTTGTCTATTTACACCAAAACATCCTCAACTACTCCACTGGGTTTTATAGTGGACCGATCAGCTAGCTGTAAGACTACGGATATAGGTTTTATTTTACCTAAGCCTAATAGTAGATAAATAACATAAGGCATGAGGTTAACACTATCTCCTAAATCAAGAAGAACTTGTACAAACTCACAATTCCCAATGATGCAAGAAATTGTAGGACAATCGGGGTCCTTATGTTTTGGTGGGACTCTTTGTTCAATCACCGCACTCGCTTGCTCAGTCAAGAAAGTTATTTTCTTGACATGATGCTTCATTTTCACAGTGTACAAGTCTTTAAGAACTTTAGCATATGTTGGAACCTGAGAAATCACATGCAAGAAAGGTAGGTTGATTTTTACTTGCCTAAGGTGTTTTAGGATTTCATTATGTTGGCTAGTAGCTTTCAAAATAGGCTTGAGACCTTGAGGAAAGGGTACTCTAGCTAGGTTTTCTTCCCCCTTATCACTATGACCTTTCTCTTCAGAACTACTAAAGTATTTCTCAGTTTTCCTCGCTTTCTTAGGCTTAATGGTTGGTTCTATAACCTTCCCAGATCAAGTGGTGATGGCATTTATTTCCTTAGGATTATTTTCTTCTATACCTGAGGTTTGAGCCATGTGTTGTCCCTTAGGGTTTGTTGAGGTTGAGCTGAAAATTTTCCACGTTCCCCTATCGCTAAGGCATTGGTCAATTTAGATATATGGCTTTTCATTTCCTTACCTTCTTCAACAACTTGATTAATCATAGCTTCAAACTTCTGATTAGTTTTTCCCTATGCCTCCATAAAAACATGTGAAGTATCTTCTAAAGAATTCCTAGAAGTTGTAGGATGGTATGAAGATGCATTAAAAACCCTAGGTGTCTGGGTAGTTTGCTGGTTTTCAGATTTCCAACTGAAGTTGGGATGATTCCGCCACCCTTGATTATAGGTATCAGAAAAAAGGATGATCAATTCCACCATGCATACCACATGGTCCAGTTAAGGCTTCTACTTTAGCTCTAAGACTATCTTATTCTATAAGATGATAAATGCCTGTACTAGAAGGATTTCCTACAGGTCGCAACCTATTGGTGCTATTAGTGGCGCTAGGGCCAGTCCAAGTGTGAGCTTTTTCAACTAGGTCATCTAAGTACTCTATGGCCTCATCATGATCTTTTTGTATGAACTCAACATTACACATCATCTCAATAAATTGACGCTCCCTAGGTGTTAATCCCTCATAAAAATAACTCACTATACGCCAACTCTCATAACTATGATGGGGGCAAAGAGTATGCAACTCTTTGTATCTCTCCCATGCTTGGTATAAGGTTTCGCTGTCTTTTTGAGCGAATGAAAAAATTTGCTTTTTCAGAGCACTAGTTTTATGATGGGGAAAATATTTGCTAAAGAAAGCTTGAGTCATTTCACCCCATGTTCCAATCGAACGTGGTCTCAGCGAATACATCCAACTTTTTGCTCCATCTTTAAGTGAAAATGAGAAAAATTTAAGCTTGAGTGCATCCGCTGTACCATATTGATTGTGGAAGGTTGCAACCACCTTCTCAAATTCCTTAATATGCACGTATGGATTCTCATTTTCGAGTCCATGAAAAGTGGGAACAAGTTGAATTATTCCCGATTTAAGGTCCATATTAGGTGGAAAAATAATACATGATGGTATGGATGTGCGTGTGGGATGAAGATAATCCTGTAAAGTCCTAAAAGGTGTATCATGCTCACTAATAGACACGGTGTTGTATGATGAAGTATTATTTTTAATAGATACAGAATAAAAAGTAGTGTTAAAAAGAAATTCAAACTCTATATCAGGACTTTCAGCAGATCTTCCATGGTCTCATCGATACCTGCTCATAAAACACAAATAAAAATAAAGAAAATAAAGTGAAAATAAAGAATAACAAAGAAGATACTAAATTGAAATAATGAAATTAGGAAAGGAACGAAATCACCCTTTTACAATTGAATCCCTTAATTTCTTGTACCGTTTCCCCGACAATGGCGCCAAAATTTGATTACGCCCAAAGAATAATGTGGTAGTTGTAGTATAGCTTTGGGGTGTCGTATCCACGGGAAGATAGATGAATGAATCAGGGGGTTCAATAATTTAGGGTTCTCGTGAATTGATCGAAAAGAATTTGTTTATTGAATTAAAATGTGAATATCAATGGATGAAATAATGTGATTAAAATCAAAATGTAGAATAGTGAAGCATCGAAATTCCTTCAATTGGGTTGGATCAATCAACACCAATAATTAATGCATTTTCTACTCAATTAGAAATTTTTATCCTAACCCTTTAATCGGACGATTTAGAAATTCAAATCAATTTAATTCCACATTTAATTCTAGAATTTAGATTTCCTAGATCAAATTCCCGCTTTTGTTTTTCGAAATCAGATTCAAAAAGCAACCATATATTTCTAATATATAGCAGTAATTGAATCACACTAATAAAGTATTTGGAATTTAAACTCAAACCAATATTTCAATCGTTCAATGGAAGAAACATGATTAATTCCTTGAAAAACTTAATAAAAATCAAGTCAAACTCAAAACTAATTCATAAAGAGGAAATATAAACCCAATAATTGTTTAATCAATGAAAAAGCACATTACACGAATATATGATGTAGAAATCTCCAATCCCAATCGAGTTCCTTCATAACTTCACCAAAAGATTTAGTTCTTCATAAGTTTCTTGGGCAAAAAGAGATGAAAGGATGATGAATAATAAGGAATGAGACGTTCTCAAACATTTTTGGGGTCCTTTTGGGTTGAGAAATCGTGCCAAAATAATTTACCATAAGTGGTTGAGTTGTAGAAGGAAACCAAAATTTTCATCAAGTTTTCGCTTGAGGCGCGTACCTCGTGTAAACTAGGGTGCGTGCCTTATGGATTTTAGCAGCCTCACTTGGTGTGAGGCGCGCGCCTCGTCTGCGAGCAAGGGTGTGCACCTTGCAGCATTTTTGGGCCATAACTTTCTCTCCTAATGTTCGATTGAGGTGATTCAAGATGGTTGAAAAAATAACTCAAAGGGTTACAACTTTGCTTCAAATACCATCTTCGAAGTAGATTGTTTTCCTGTTAACAACTGGTCTCAATATGAGGTTGAAAATCGATGCAAAACTTTTCAGCTTGAAAGTTGATATGTGATAATGTCTTGGCTATATTTCATCCCTTTGACTCCTTTCTTCATCCAATTGACCTCTAACACTCTCGAATCTTCATAGAGTATTTGCAAATTAGGCCTTGAACTTTTGTTTTCCTCCATTTTGATCATTTTTCACTTGTTTCTCCTTATTTTAGCTACATTAATCACTTTGTCCTGCAAAACATAAATTACATATAATTAAGCTATATCCCAACATATTAATCAATAATTTTCCATATTTTGACCGTACGATAAGTATGTAAAAATGCACTTATCAGACATCTTGATTTTAACTTTACCAATACCAGCTGTCTTACAAGGTGAGTTATTTTCCATTACCGCGGAACCACTTGTAACATTTTCACGTGTTGCAAACCAATCCCTATTTGGACACATATAATAGGTGCAAGCCGTATCAAGGATTTAATCCTCTTCATGTTTGGAGTCATCGTAAAAAATAGTCAAAAGATCTCTATCACTATAGTCTTTTCTACAAATCTAGTTTCACCAAAAATTACTTGGTTGTCCCTTCGATATGTATCAACTAATTCATTCCTATTCTGCCACTTCAGGCAGTCCTTCTTCTTGTGCCTTTGTTTCCTAAAGAAATAACATACTATATTATTGTTATTCTCCTTAGACATGCTACTTTCATGACCACCTGAATCCCTCTCACGAACAACACGACCCTCTGCTTGGGCCTCTAATCTGACGACCAACTGCTTCATCTTCTCTCTTGAATAAAGCGCATCATAAACCTCATCAATGGTGAAAGTATCTTTACCATACAAGATAGTGTCCTTGAACGTTATATATGAAGCGGCAATGAACATAGCAAAATCAACCTTAAGTCCTCTTCATTGTACTCAACCTCTATGGTCTCCAAATTAGCGACGATTTCTTTGAATACATACAGATGAACTTTAAAAGATCTACCTTTTGCCATGCGATAAGAATATAAGAGCTACTTTAGATACAATTTGCTGGTTAGACTCGAAGTCATGCATGACAGCTCTAATTTCAACTATAATGCAACTGTATTTTCTTATTTATCACGTTCCGGAGAATTTGATTTGAAAGATGAAGATGTATCTATGATAGGCTCTTTTGATCCTTACGCTACTTCTCCTCCATGTCAAAGTTGTGGGCATTCTATTAACCCTCAACAAAACATCATTCAGATCTAATTGGACGAGCACTGCTGATCTACCGCAAAGAAAATATGATATTGTGATCCAAAAATGGAATTTCAAACTTCATACTTGTCACCTCAAGACAATCAAAACTCGTTGATCAAACTTTACTTTAATACAAGACCAAACCGGCTCTCCCAAGAACTGTCGGAACCATGTGCTCTGATACCACTTGTTGTAAAACAAGCTAATTTTCTCTTTGTGCTTAACTTATTTATATCAATCTTAAAATGAGAGATATATTTTTTTAAGAAGATCTTTGCATTTATATTACATAAACTTTTCTATTTCTTCATGTTGAAAACTTTGATTAGTTGAATCAAACTTATAAAATCATCATATTTATCAAAATTTCTCATTTCTCTCTTAACACTTAATTTATTACAATTATTCATTAAAAGAGTGAGAAAATTTTTGAACTTACATTGTATTTACTTCTTCTTCATCTTCTTATTGAAACTTTTTGATTGATTGTACCTAATTTTTTATTATCATATTCATCAAAGTTTTTCATCTAATTCTTGAGCTATCGTTTATTACTATTCATTGAAGTGTTAGCCTCACTTAGTAAACTTGTTTGTATTATTTATCAAGAGAGAAATTACATTGTAAAATCACTTTGATAAAGTGTGAGTCGTGTTGAAGTTCCATAAAATCAACATTGTATATGGATCGGTGCTCATTGTTGTAAGTTATTGTGTGGGTCATATTGAAGTTCAGTAAAGTTCAATAGTGTCATATTGAAGTCCAGTGAAAGCTCAATAGTGAGTTGTGTTAAGATCTCGTAAAGTTCAACATTGTATAAAGATCTGTACTCCTTATTTGTAAGTCACCGAATGCGTTGTAAAGGGTTGAATTGCACCATAAGTCAATTAACATAGTGAAAAAACCTTGCTCGTGCCGGAGAGTTTGGTAACGGAGGACGTAGATCATTGTTTTGGATTGAACCTCCACAATTATATTGTTTGCATCATCGCTCCCCTTTACTTATCGCTTTTGTATTGTACTTATTATTTGAATTAACTTATTTAGCCCATGTTTGGTACACATTAAAATTTTCATTTTCATTCTTCTACTCATTTTCAATCACACATTTTTCAATAAAATAATATTTTCCATCACATCAATAACTTTTCCTTATTTTTCAACCACAAATTCTCAATCAATCTACTATTCCAGAATACATTTTTTCAAAATAATGTGGATCAAATACACCCTTAGTCTTTAATTTCTTGAATTTAGATTAATTCTTCGATTTTTTAAAACCAATTCGCCCATCTCTTGGTTAGTTATTTTTGGACTTTCAGAGTTACCAAAACTTACCAACAAATCAATAACAAGTCATCAAGAAATCGCCAAGACCTAGAAGAGTCAAAAAAGAAATCGTCAAGAGTAGTGTAAAAAATACAAATATCACTAAATATGTTCAATATCTCTACAGATCTACCTAAGAGCACCAATCCCCAGTTTGAGTACCATTATCTCAAAATAAAAATTTTTCGAACTCATTTTTAACCACACATTTTTTCAATAAAATAATTTACATGTAAAGACAAAATATTTTTTTGACTTTTTAACCACACAATCTCCAAAAAATCAATATTATAAAACTCTTTTTTTTTTTTTTTTGTTAAAATGGGGCTCAAATGGGGCCAAGTTTTGAAAGAGATCCAACCAAGGGTTGAATCGAAGGTATATCAAACCAATTTAACTTCAAAAACAGCATTGTTTCCACAAAAATCCCAAATTGAACAATTTTCAAACAATACTTTTGAAGAAAAATTTGGGCTTCAAGAAATCAAAGCCTAAAACCTCGTAAAAACGGGGTCTGAGGCTCTGATCCCACTTGATGGTCCCAACCAATCGTTTTACACAATTTTAAAAAGTAAATTTTTAGAAAATAATAGAAAATCGAACAAAAGGAATTGTCACCTACTAACGAATCTAAATGTTCATGTTCTTCTAAATGCTACTCACTCGTTGATAATCTTTGAATCACATATCGATGATTGGAGAATGTTATGAGCCAATTGAAAGCAAATGAAACGCTAAAGACTGAAAAGGAATGAAAAATAACCAAAGTATACATCCGAGAAACTTCAGGGACCAATAAGTTTACCCCCAAATTACTCTATGCATGCACATGGAGAAGCTTCCTTGCGTATGCAAGTGTCCCATATTCAGAACCCGAAAGCAGTTTCCTTCTACATGCGTGGGCAAGGCATATAGCCATGCGTATGCATGGCTATATTGTAGCCAGACGAGATTCAGTTTTCTTCTTTGATACGAACTCTTTTGGAATTCAATTTTGGAGTTTTTTCTTGACCTAAATTTGAGAAAACATTGGGGGATATTTCTCTAGCCTCTTAATTCACATCAATATCATAAAAATCATTGAAGGACAAGAGGCAAATTCATATATTTTGGGGAGAGAAGATCAACGTAGCAAGAATTGAAGGCCAATTATATCAAGAACTTGAAGATTTTGTTGTGCCAAAAAATTTGTTATCCTTGTGGTGGTTTGGAAAAAAAGGGAAAAAGAAGAAGAAGAAGAAATATATTGTTGTTCCTTGATTTTATTGTGCCAAAAATACCCTTTATGTGTTCTCGTAGGTATACTTTATTTTGAATTTGTCCTCAACCTTTGAATTAAATAAAGTTCTTCAGAAACCATCATTTTTCTATTGGTAATTTTTATGTTTTGAAATACTTCTAGAAAGAGAGCATATTACTCTTTTACTTCCCTACAAGAGAGAGATATTTATGGAGTTCATGTTTTATCTCAAGTAACTCCATTAGTTTTATTAGGCTAGCTATGTTCAAGTTTAATGAACTTTCCATACAACAACTCATCATGTTGTCATTGAAACTTACAGTTCCCAATCGTAGATAATGCTGTAAGGATTTTAATCAAACATGTGGACTTATATATGAAATATTGTGTATTAAATTAAAAGCTATCAATTTTGGTTAAACCCATTTAAAATGATTTAATAGGGTTTCAGTCTTTTGGGTTTTGAAGCATCCAATTAAAGTGTGTGCATTTATGTGTAGAGACCAAGTATGTTCCTAATTTCATAATGGGCCAAATTAGGTTAACAAGCCGTTAGTATATATACGATTATGGTCACCGGATCACATGTGAATTGTTCATTTTGTCCTGACTCCCATCATTAGAGAGAAATAAAGAATTACGTGTTGATCTAGAAGACTAAAATCGTAGGATTCATCCATTGCGAACAATGTCTGATTCAGGTACGCTTCCACTTCAATTCACAAATTCTTGATGATCCAACATGAATTATCAATATTACGGTAAAGTATTTCCCCAACAAATGCGACTTATTGTGATGATTTGTGAAGAATATTAATATAATGTATCTCGAGTAGCTTCATTAGTTTTATTATTTTAGATATAATAAAGAGATGTAAGTAAATTTTATAAAGTATATATATAGTGTAAAAGCAAATCTCTCCACATATATATGGCTTTCTTTGGACCTCCTGTTTAGTTGACGATAATAGGGTCGGGCGTTTGATGTTGGAGGGAACATATCACAGCAAGAAATGACTATACAATCTTCCTAAATATATATCAAATTTATATAATCGAATATTATTTAAGCTATAAGATTCTTCAACAATAATTGTGCATATGAATACACCACTCATGCATATCGCCCTTCAATTTTGCCATCATAAACTCTCTCTCTCTCTCTCTCTCTCTCTCTCACGAAGTTTTGAAGACTCCTAAGTCCTAACAATAATTAGGGGTTCTAAGATAATCTGCATATTTATTTTTTAAAAAGAACAGAAAATTGCTCACCATTTCTTGAGGTCAAAGACGGTTAAAATCATCGTTAGCAATTGAAGAATGAGTCTTCTTCTGCTCTTAGATATAGAAATTGGAAAAGCCTTTTAATTTCAATGGTGAATAAAATGTATTAATTGAGGAATTTAGTATTTAAAAATTTTATTCATAAAAATTATATTTTATTTTTCGAATTTATCAAAAATAAAATACAAATAGAAATTTTTCGTGGAACTACAAGTTAGAAAGAATAGACTGGAAGAAAATACTTGAAAATTTTTCGTGGAAATAATATTTCTCTTATTATTTTTCTACCTTCTAAAAGCTGCAAATAGAAATTTTGGACCTATGAAAATTGTAAACATTCAAAAAGTTTTAATAAAAACCAAAATTGTAAAGAATCTTTGAGAGGAATGAGGCAAAATCATCTGGGAAGCTTTTGTGAGAAACTAAGCCCCTATTTCATGGCCTTTAAATTAAATTAATTTATTTCTTATACTCATTTTCAATCACTTTTATAAAATAAAATATTCTACGTGTAATTTTAAAACTTTTTTCTACTTTATAACCACACATTCTTCAAAAAATACTATTCAAAACATATTTTTTTTCAAATTAAAGACTACCAAACAGGGGCTAATTCAAGAAAATTCCTTAAGCTATGTCACATGCTTGCCGAATTTATTTTTTATTGAAGTCTATACTTATAGATCTATCATAAATGGGTAGTAGAAAAATTTGACTTTAGATCTTTTGTAGAATCTGATATTATATTGAATCATCACATCAAAAAATTTAACCGAACACAATTATTTATTTTCCAAAAGACAGTACTTACATTTGCCTATGTACGTAAGTTGCATGTCCAATAATTACATGTTGAATCCAATTGAAAAAAACGTGCAAAGAATTTTCCACTTTTTTAAGGGTGCGTTCGTGTGTTTATAATGTCAAAATTTCCTTAACAAGACACGAGAAAATCAATCAACATCAATATCTTCTAACTTTTTATCCCCTGGTAGTGACTTTGAGACAAGTCACATCTCCAATAGAAGGAAGCATCCCAAACCCTAGCTGTGCCTTTGCACCGTCAACATCCAAACCCTCACCCTCACTCCTACTCCACCCTCCAAAACCCTATTCTTGATTGTTTATTTCTTACCTACCAATATGTTAAAGTCAGTACTGCATCAAATTGTGTGATCGTGAAATTATTTGTTTATAAGTCGTTAAAATCGAAAATTTACAATTAACCACCAATTGTAGATCATGAACTTTAGTGTCACATAGAGTAGTACTAGATACCAAAAGAGCTAGACAATATTATTCGATATGTTGTATATAAGTATCCATACCATACCATACCATGCCATCCCATCCCAAACCTAACCCTCCTATTCTTTATTGTTTCTTTCTAACCCACCATTATGTTATTCTTGATTGTTTCTTCTTACCTACCAATATGTTAAGGTAGTACTATTTACTATAAGTATTGCTTAACAACAATCTTTGTGACAGTAGAATTATCTGTCTACAATTAGCTAAAATCGAAAAATTACAATTGAACACCAATTGTAGACATCCTCACATAGAGTCGTACTATATACCAGAATTTTTTGGCAACGTCATTCGATATGTTGTATATAATAATCCATACCATCCCAACCCCAACCCTCTCAAAACCCTAATTTTATTGTTTCTTTCTAATCTACCATTATGTTATAATCAATACCACCCCAAGCTCCACGCCCACCCACTAAATACCCTAATCTTGATTGTGCCAAAATGACTATCCTTATCCCTATCATCTGAATCTTTCCCATCCACAGCTAATGTCCAAAAGGGCATCCATAGCTTGGCGCTGTCGAAATCAAATAAGAAAACAAGAAACAGTTTTTTTGCTTTTCGAAATATACGAATACCTCTTCATCTAGAAAAGAAAGTGACCCACTCGGGATTACTTTTAAGTCATTTATTATGAAATTATTTTTATTTAAATTGAGAAGTACCCCCACAAAAACACACATATATATAGGGAAATTTATAAAATATACCCCACTTAGTTTATATTTGACCCATGTTTATAAATTATTTGTAAACATTTAAACCGCTTTTTATCCAAATATTTCGAGCATTCAAAAGTACTACTCATTTATCTATCACTCATTTATATTTAATTTATGATTTAAATCATTTATAAATACTTGTGGAACATTCTTATGGTGTATTTGTAACTTGCATACCATATTTTGCAAATTTACTATTTGCATACTGTATTTTAGTAGTGATAACAAAAAACACATTTATCAGGGAAAAATAGAAATATTTACAAGTTTATATTTATAAATTGTTAACAAGCCAAAATACCCCTATTGAAAATAACAAATATGCACACAATTTTATCATTACATGCCATTTTATTTACTATTTTATCATTCTCCAAAATCTTAGGGGCCGTTCTCTTTGTATTTCAGTTTTGTATTTTGAGTTTTGAATTCATTTTGTATTTTGTGTTTTCAGTGTCCATTTTGAAATTGTTGAAAATGCGTTCTTTTTGGTATTTTGAGAAATTGTTTTAAAAAATGAGGAAATGAAAACGTGTTCTCCCAAATCCAAATTGAATTCATCTCTGACGTCTCTCTTTCTTCTTCCCACACTCTCCGTCATCTCTCTTCTTCTTCCCCTCCTCCGTCGTCTCTCTTCTCTCAAATACCCCAACAATACACACACGAGTTTCCACCGGGCGGCGTTTGAATCTGCCATTTGCCGACCATGTAGCGCGGTCTTCGCGATTGGTGCAGGGAAAAATTCAGAATAATTTCATGTTGTTTTGGGTAAATTGGAGCTATAGATGGAGTCGTCTGGGGGTGGGCAATCGACCGGTGGTGGTGCACGACCTTGGGTGTTGCCGGAGGTTGAGTTTCCGGCAGAAGCAATTCATTTCGAATCAGTTTTTTGTGGATTTTTTTATTGATTTTGGAATATGATTGAATTGTTGTTTGTGTGGTAATGGAAGAGGGGATTGAGGGCTTCACGATGGTAGCATAATTCGACCGTTTTGGAGGAGGTTGGCCGGAGTTTAGGGCTTGGAAAGTGGAGGTAGAGCGTGGGTTGGCAGTAGACAGGAGGAAGTGTTTTGGCAGGGACGAAATTGGGCCTGGCCGTTTCCCGTGTTTTCTAACTTAGTGCACATTTGTGAAGAAAACATAGAAAACGGCTTTTTGATCGTTTTCTGTTTTCTTCACAATTTTTTTTTTTTGCGTTTTGGAAAACTAGTTTTCGAAAATGAGTAAGAGAACGCGTTTTCACCGTTTTGAAAAATCGAAAATAGAAAATGGGTTGAAAGCAGCAAAGAGAACACAACCTTATTTTCTATTACTACTCTTTCATTCAAAATTTTACCTTTCCCCATTCATTTATATATTTACGTGTCTTGTCTTTTCAAAATTTTCTCGTGAAACAATTAAAAGGACATTACAAAAATTAAAAAATAAAATAAAATCTATGTATGAATACTTGAAAATTTGTTAAATTGAAAAGTTGTGTATAAAGCTATAACTAACTTAAAATGAAAAAAAGAAATTCATTTAAGTTGTAAAATAATAAATCATATCATATATTAATTTAATTTATTCCTTTTTAATTTTTTATTGATTGGACATAACTTCATTATTAGATGATGACAGTTAGTAATTTTCATTTGTCCATTTAATAATATTGGAAAAATTGAAATGAATTTTTTTTTTCTATAATTTCCGATACTATTAATATATTTTAAAAATTCTATTTTTTCAAGTTGTAATTTAAGGAAAATGAAGATCTTAATAAATTTTTATCATTGTTTAAAGATTTTTTAATAAAATATCATAAGCTTTTAATAGTTAAATTTTAAAGAATAATAAACTAGTTAAACAATCGGTATGTATAGTATTATACAATTCAATATAAGGGTATGATATGTTATTTTCAATTTATAATATTTTGGTCCATTTTAACTATTTAAAATGACAAATTTATAAATATTTGTTATTTCTGTGTTCAAATTGTGATTTTGTTATTCTTAACTAAAATATAATATGCAAAATGTGAAATTACAAAATACACTATATATATATAGGGCCTAGGGCAATGGTCGTGTGGAAGGAAGTGATAGAATACGTCGAAAATTCAAGAAGTGCTTGAAACAAGAATTTTGAAAGTTGAAATATCTTATTGAAAATAAACTTTGCGGATTACAAAGAAAGATAAAATTACAGGTATTTTAAAACTTTCTTGAGATGCTAAAATAACTCTTAGCTATTTTCGTTATGTCTAAAATTTCAAAATGAAGTGCTGTAAATAGCTGAGATTTCGGATTTGAAATTACATTGAATTGAAAAATAAGAATATTAAATAGTTAATTGATTGAAGTTTTCTGCCACCCATCACCAGTCTGTTTGTCATCTTTGAATAATTTTCCTTCCTTCCAGCTTTTTGAAAGATGCTTTATTAAACCAGCTTTAATAAAGTTGATTGTCCTTTGTATGTCGGCAATGCTAGCAAAAATAATTTGTTAGCTGGCAGACACATATTGAAAAGCATTTCTTTTGATTTTTGAACCCGGTAATATTTGAGATCATCGAGAAAACTGGGTTCATGTAGTCATTTTTATAGAGAATTTCTTTAGTTTCTTCTTCAATGAGGTCATCAATATTATAACCAAATCACATATCTTTATTGCTTTGTTCATAATCTTCTGAATCTGAGGAAGTTGAATTTGAACCTGATTTCTTTAAAGATACCTCTACGAGAGCTGCAATTTTGTCTGAAACCATTTGAAGTTCTTCTCATGTAGAACATTGATTGTTGAACAATGCTAAAAGCCTAGATTTTTCAGCTAGAAAATCGGCTTTTCTGTCTGATTCTTTTTTAGATAATTTTGGCATACCAAAATTTATTTGTTCTTAAATCCATGAATTAATTGCTTTAGTAAACAATTTGTTTCATGGAATTTTGACCACCATTTAATTTTGAAACGTCTAACAATTCTTTTGACGTTGTAATCTTTGTATTCTGATGGAGGTTGACTTTGAATTAAGTGGAAATCCCAACAGAATATTCACGATACTTTGAGGTTATAAGCAAATTGGAACAAAAGGTTTTTTTGAGGCTTTAAAAATGTTTTTGCCTCATTTTTGAAGTGTTCAAATCCTTGATGAGTAAGACCGGGTAAAATTGTCTCGTCAAGACCAAAAAACTCGAACCAATTTTGAAACCATTTTAAAAATTTTGATAGGCAATTTTGATGAAAAAGTATAAACCAGGAATATGTCACTGGTCTAAAGAAGAAAACATTGAACCATGCCTCTTTGTAGTCCAAATAATTGAATTTTGTTTCGAATGAATCCACTTTTGAAACGTTCATCCGTTTGTCTGCCCAAGGGTGTAGTCTTTAGTCTTCATAGGACCAAACCCTTTGGATAGATATTTTTGAAAAATCAATATGTTTAGGATTTTTATTGTTTGGAGTGTGAGTAATAATAGCATATCCAGTTTTGATTAGAATTGCTTCATAATACTCTCTCGATTTTTTGATGTTTGAAGGGAGAAAATGGAAATTTGGATTGGAGGGGAGGGGGGGTGGGGAAGAGGGGGAATCTTGAAGGTGTTCTTCAAGGGAAGAAGTTCTTTGAGCCCATGATGTTTCCATTTCGAAGACAGGAAGATTTACGGGCTTTGTGAAGTATGAAAATGATTTTGGAGGGTTAATATCTGATAATTTTCCTGAACCAATTTGAATGGCTTTGCGGTAATTTGAAGGTTTATTTCTGGAATTGTTTGAGGGGGTTTTAGGAATGTTTTTGAAGCAAAGGTTGTATTTTGAGAACTAGATGACGCTTCTTTTGACCCTCTAAAGGAATTTTGAATATAATCATAAATTGAAGTAAGGAGAATTTGAACTTTCTTTTTGTTCTTCTTCTTTTCTGAAGAACTCATTATTCACTTACGTTTGGTGAAAGAATTTTCTCGTAAGGAAATCTACAAGAAAGTAGGGTTGGGCGCGGGTCGGTTCGGTTCGATTCGATTTTTTTCGGTTCCAGAAATTTTCGGGTATTTAGTAAATGGAACTGTCGGTTCCAAATATAATTTTGGAACCGTTCGGGTTCGGTTCGGTTCCGTACTATAATTAAATTTTTTAATATTTAAAATAATACTACATAAATACACCCGAAAGAAGATACTAATATTAATAACAAAAAGTAGATATAAATACTAAGTTCAATCTTAACTTTTACAAATTAACGTAATCTAATTTAATAACATATAAATAATAAGTTGTCAAATACAAATACGAAAAAGTAAATATTACTAATAAAACTTCGATAATTCATATCAATAATTCATTTGTTTCAAACATTCAAGTCTACATAAAAATGAAATATAAATTAGAAGTAATAAAGATAAAATATTTTAAAGTATTGATAATACTTACCAACTATTTAATGTAATAATCAGTTGCTTGACTTTCCATACTAACTACTAATAGACTATACAAGAAAAAATTGAAAAAACACAACTAACAAACATAAATAAACTCTAAATTGTTCAACTAATAATATTTAATAAGAAAAAAAATTATTAATTTATTTAGAAAAAATAAAAGAAATTGATTTATCTAATATAAAAAAAAAATTCGATTCTTATTCGGTTCTTCGGTTCTGGGTCTAGAACCGAGAACCGAACCAAACCATTCGGTTCTCGATTCGGATACCCGTTTGGGTATTTCATTTAAAAAAAACCCGCTCGGTTCGGTTCCGGTTCGGTTCGGTTCGGTTCGGACATTTTACCCAGCCCTACAAGAAAGTTTGAAGAATCTTGTATATATAGAATTTGAAAATCAAATCAATATAGAATTGCTTGCCATCTTACAAAAATATATTTTGAAACAAAAATTTTTAAGTCTTTTTGTAAAACATCCTTTGAATCTTTACAGTCAGTTTTAAGAATAAATTTTTTATTGATTAAATCATCTTGAAATTTTGAAATCATAAGGACGATTATGAGAATCTCCTTTTTGATAGTGGAGTGGTTCTTTTGGGGACCAGTCCAAACACCGGAGTAAAATCAGACTAGTTGTTCTTGGCTTAAATTTGAAGGAATTTGTTTAAGGACACCACCATACCCAAGGTCTGATGTGTCTGTCTCCACAGTAATAGAGGTCGTAGGGTCAAGGATTGAAAGACATGAGATGCTTTTGATTGCCTTTTTGATTTTTTGGACTGTTAAGGTACACTCGTGACTCCAAGGGTCAGGTTTCATTTGTAGTCTTTTGAAAAGAGGGGCACATAAGATTCTTATCTCTTTGATAAAGTCTCATACATAATTAACACAATCAAGAAATCTTTGAAAGCTAATTTTGTCTAAAATTTCATTAAGAAATTTGTCGGTGAAATCAAGAATTCTTTGAATCGATGTAAGTGTTTCTAAATGAATGGTATGACCAAGGAACTTTATTTTAGTTTGGCATGAAACAACTTTTTTAGCTGAAACGGCTAAACCATTTTGTTTTACAACATGAATGAATGTATGCAAATGTTTGAAACGTTGTTCTAAACTTTCTGAAAAGATTAAAACATCATCGATGTAAATAATAATGAAATTTTGAAATGGATGAAAATATCATTCATAATTTTTTGAAATTCAGAAGGAGTATTTTTTAGACCAAAAAGCATAACATTTCATTCGTATTGACAAAAAGGAACGTTAAAAGCAGTTTTGTATCTGTCTTCTTCTTTAATTTGAATATGCCAGAATCGTGACTTCATATCAAATTTTGAGAAGATAACGGTTTTGAATAATCTGTTTAACAGATCTTTCTTTTGAGGTAAATGATAGTGAATCCATTGAAGAGCATAATTGAGAGGTTTATAGTTGATGACTAACCGATGAACTCTTCGTTCAATTTCCGCAGAATTATTGACATAAAAGGTTGAGCAGCTCCAAGGCGATTTGCATGGCCTGATAAGCTTTTTATCAAGAAGATCTTGAATTTGTTTTGTACAATGATCAAAGAGATCTTTATTCATTTGAATAGGACGAGATTTTGTATGAATATTTGATTCATGAAAATCAAAAGTATAAGGAAGAGAGACAACATGTTTCTTTCTGTCCCAAAATACACTTGGACTAGTTGAACATATTTCTTTTTCTATACGCTTTTGAAAATCTGAAATTTTTTGAATAATTGAAAATTCAAAGTAACTGTTCTTCAATTCTTTGAAATTTAATTTCTTCTTTGAAAAATCTAATATGATTTTTCTTGAAATTAATATTGTTGATAATTTTAGAAATAGAAGCTTCTTTTAACATATTACCATTTTTGAAAGAAGGAGGATTTGTAAATTTAAAGACAATTTCTTTCCAAAAATTGTAGTGGTTAATCCTTTTGAATTGGCTTGAAAAGGATAAATTTGAACAATAAAAGGAGTACCAAGAATTACTTCTTTATCCAAATCTTTTACTAAATAAAAAATATTTTTGAAACAGGTATTTGAATTACAAACATTAGCTTTTGAAAGTTTGTATTGAATATTGAGTTTTTTACCACTGGCTCCGTAGAGTCTCTAAGTAGTTTTTTCAAAATATTTTGTAGGTATAAGTCCTTCCTTAATACAATTCTGGTCTACACCAGAATCAATTAAGACTCTAGTATGAAGTTTAAATTCTTTGTTGACAACAATAGTCATATTGCAATACCATTTTTGAAGTTGAATTCGGTTAATAACATTAACATTTTCTTCTTCGGTTTGAGAACGATGAGATTTTTTAGAATGGAAAATTTTGGAACTGGAATTTGAATCGTATTGATGAGATTTTGAATCAGAATTTGGATGAAAAGCATGGGATGTATCATCATCTGATGATGAAGATATATTTTCAGAATCTTTGATTTTAAGATGAACAACTTCCATCTTAACATCTTGCATTTGTTTTTCAAGATTAGAAATTTGAGATTTCATAGTATTGATTTCTGATCTTAAATCAGAACTAGAAACTTTTGAAAATTTTTCTTCTTGAAATCTTTTCATGATATCTTGCATATTGAAAGATTCATGAACAGAGGATGGATGAAGAAGAGCATTGAACTTATTTTCAATTTCCGATTAGGAATTTGATCAATAATTTTTTTAATAAATTCTTCTTCTTTAGTAAGAATATTGATGATTTTACAACCACAAACTTCTTTACTTTGACATGAAGATGAGGACTAATTTAAACTATTTTCAAATCTTGATCATGAAAAAATTGTTCTAATTCAGAATTTGAAGAATTAGAATCAGAATTGATAAGATTGAGTAGTTCTAGCTTAGTATCTTCATCACATTGAAGATTACTAATATTTCCCTTAAGATGGCATTTGTTTGAATAATGATCAGATGTGTTACATTTCCAACATGTAACATTTGAAGTCATTTTCTTTGAAAACTTTCTTTTTGAAAAGTTTTTTAGAGGAGAATTTCGAAAATTCTTTTTCTTGTAAAAATGATTTTGAGAAGATTTTTTCTTAAAATGAGAAGAAACATTTTTCTTTTTTGATTTAGAAGGAGGAATGATTTTTTCAAATCTATATTGTTCACAGAATGATTCAACTTCTTTACGGCCATCAGACCTTTCTGATTTCAACTTGGCTTTGAGTCTAAGATCATAACAGAGAGCCAATCCTTCTTGATTAACAAAAATGATTAGTTCTCCAAAAGTAAGATTGTCATAAGGAATAGTATTATTATTTTCTCTTTTGATATGATTTCGAACTTTATCAGCAAAAAGTTTTGGAAGTCCAGAAAGAAATCTTTCTTTCCAGTAAGATTGTTCACAATCACTTCAAAGTAAGACAAGAGTAAGAAACGTATCTTTATACCAACGAAAATATTGCAAAGTATGACAATTGAGATTCATAAGAAGTTGAAAATTTCTATCTTTAATATCAGTGGGAATTCCAATAAAATGTTTGATAATACTATAAACTAAAGTTTGAAAACTATTATTTGTTCCATCATGTTTTGTAGCTTCAGCAACTTTATTTCTATAAGATAATTGAACCTTCAATTTTTGAGTTGACCAGAACAATCAAGAATAATATTATTTGTAGACTCAAGATTAGAAATTTCATTGGCTATATATGCATTAATACATATACCCATTTTTTTAAGAACTTGAATAGTTTGATATTCATAAAGTCCATCAATATTCCATTCCATAATAGACTCTGCATTATACTTTTGTTGAAATCTACTATTTTCTTCAAAAAGTAAATCAGGAGGTGTTTGACGAGGATAATAAGCAGGAATTTTTGAAAATTGAGTATTTTATCCATGAATCTTATTTACTTGAAGATAAGATTCTTCAATAAATTGTGATTCACGTTCATCAACAGTATTGATATTTTGCGAAGAGGATGAAGTTGACAATTTTGATAGTTCTTTAAGAACACTTTCTTTTGAAAGCAATTTAGGAGTAACTTCTTGAAAATGACAAAATGAAGAGGCTGGAATATCAACCTTCTTCTTTTTATCAAAATCAAATTTTGAAGTAGATTTTAAAGGTTCAGATTTAGAATTATTCTCAATTCTATTTAGCTGAGTGCATAAAGAATGAAGAGTAATATTTGAATAATTATTTTGAGAAATGATCCGTTTGATCAGGGGCGGACGCAGGACTTTAACGTTGGGGGGCACAATCGAACTTGTAAAGAAGTTGATAGAATTTTTACAATCGAAAATTTAAATCCAAAAAAATCATACTCCACGTAATTCTACATCTAAAAATTTACATGAGATATGACTTTTTCGGATGTAAAATTTCAAATTTTTTTGAAAATTTTCTAATAAAATGATGAAAATTACATTGAGAAATTTGTATCGCAAAAATAATAAATGTTAATGAAATAATTGATTTTTTGTTTAAAAAAATACGAGTTAGACGTTTTTTTAAAAGTTCACGTTTAACGTATTTTTAACTGTTTTCGATATATGTTTGAACTATTCGATATGTCCATAATATAATTCTTGAAATAAGTTTCGAAATGATACAAATAATTTGTAGATTCGATTAGCGTACAATCGTCAGAGAATTTTTAAAATTTGTATATTTCGAAATTCAAATTTATTTTTATTTTACTCCTGTTTGGTGGAGATTAAAATCAAATTTTTAGTAAATTTGGGTACAAATTAAATAGTTATGAATTTCATGAAAATATGTTATTAAAATTAATTGTTAACTTTGATTTAGATTAAAATTTAAATTTCAATCGATAACAAACGTGATTTAAAAAAAAAAATGAATCTCAAAAGTTGGGGGGGCACCTGCCCCCCAGGACCCCCCTTGGGTCCGCCCATGCTTTTGAGTCAAAAGTTGGGGGGCACCTGCCTCCCAGGACCCCCCTTGGGTCCGCCCATGCTTTTGATATCTTTTGAGTTAATAAAAGAGTCAGTAGCCATTTCAATTTTCATGAAAGGAGATGCAACTACTGCTGTAGTTCCATGAGAAATGACAATTTCTGGTAAAGGGGAATGAGTAGATTTAATTATATCACCTAAAGGAGTCTTCCAGGTTTTCTTTGAAGAAAAAGTATTTTGAATGCTTTTTGTTTTAATCTTTTTTGGAAATTTTTTGAAAACTTTGAAATGAGTCCATTCATAAAAACTAATATCTTTTGAAAAATTATTCTTCCCAATAAAATTCAATTTGTTCATTTGAATTTTTTTTTTTATAAGATGTCTAAATTTTTTGACTTTAGGAGTTTGTTCGTTTTAAACTCATTTCTTCTATCAATTTTAGAAGAAATAACGTTACACTGTCGACCAAGCTTCTCAGAAGGAGGAGGAGGAATCATATTTGACAGAGTAGGATATATATATATATATATATATATATATATATATATATATATATATATATATATATATATATATATATATATATTATTTTATTTTTAAATCAGGTTGTCAGGTATATTATTTCAGAATTTTCCCGAAGAATTTCTATTATAATATATTTGACAAAATAAGATTTTTCCAACTGATACCATTATTTAAAATATTATCAATAATGTTAAATAATATCTCTATGTTCAGTATTAATTACTAGTTGCGACAGCATTGGTGGTCAACTGAATAATTAAATAGACTAATGTATCATTTTCCTCTTCATTACCTATTTTCAGGGGACATTCAACATCAACTATTTCATAAATATCTGTTAATTTAATCAGATTAATTAATAATATATTATTTAATTAACTAGTTAATGAGAATCTTGATCACAATAATATTATTCCAAATGTTGGTTGAAAATGGGACATTAGATCCCAGTGGTGGGGTCTAATAATACAACTCATCGATTGGAATGTATATAGTGCGTGAAATGGGTCTTACCGTCCACATTATTTTCCATCTAACCACGCGGTTTCGTGATTATAATTTTATTTAATTAATTTCATGTTAATAGTCTCACATACTTAAGGAAAGAATTAAGTCAAACCTTTTTTTCTCCTCTTTCCTAGATAGGATAGTATTTGAATCGGAATTGATGTCCTAAACACCATTCTTAGTTTATACTAAGCACCGAATGAAGTAACACACTATAATAGGTGGCATTTTCAATACAATTATTGTAGTGTGACATATCACCTGAATGCTTAGCATAACCACTTGATTAGGTCAAGTGGATTATGGCAGAATACTCCAAATAGAAGGTCATCTATGTAAGTATGAAGTGTGACTTTCAATAAAAATTGTTCGGGACTACAATTCTCTAAATACTTATGAAACCCAAAGGTGGTTTAGGGTCAAAACGAACCAAGTCATGAGAACCATGAATGATTTAAGAAAGACAGTGTGAGTATTACACCAACGATTAAATGGTTCAAGACATTACGTTCACCAATTAGTCAAGTAAATTCGATTGTATTTCACTAAAGAATGTTCAAAATCAGAAGATACCTTATCCGATGCAATGTTTTTTCGTTTTCTCTCTATTAGTGCTTGCATAGTCATTTGCCTTAATTTTCATTCATGTGGAGTATTATTGGAATCTTGTTTAGAAAATTGATTTTGACCAATTTTAAATTATTATTTAAGTGGAATTCATTATTTGATAATCTAAAATAATAATTTTGGATAAAAGATTCCAACAATGCTACAAATCATTAACATAAATGACTAAGCCCCTGTTTGGTTGAAACTAAAATTCAGATTAAATTTAAGTCAAAGTCAACAATTATTTTTAACTACATATTTCGTTAGTCCCACAATTTTTTAACCGCACATTTCATCATTTTTTTATTATCAAAATCTATTAAAAAATTGATTTTAATTCCCACAAAACAGGGGCTAAGTATTTAATCTGAGAATCTATATTAGAGGATTTGTTAATGTAAGACGTGTTACAAGTATCGAAGATCAATTTGGGACATGAAAAAGAAAAGGCGAATCCCCTTAATTATTTCTTATAATTTGTAGGATAATTATTTCAAGTACTTGGATATCAGATTTGTAGAATGTATACCGGATTTGTAGTTTGAATACAGTAGACTTAAACACTTTATTTACACATATTATATTTGCATTTCATAACAGATTTTAACAACTGATAACGTAAAGAAAAATTGCAGAACTATGAATATGCAAAAAACGAGCAATATAGATAATTAAAACTAAATAAAAGCAAACAACTTTTTACCCGAGGCCTGTGTGATACACAGTTTCCTTAAAACAGATTCGCCCCCTTATCGTACGTGCTTGAGGTATGATATGAGCGTCTTCTTCCCGGGATACAATGGCAAAGCAGCACAATTTGAGCACCACAGATTATACTCTTGCGAACTGGATGAGTGCCCGAACAATATCACCAAAACAGACAGAAACATAAAATAAAACTGAAGACAGACCCAAACGTATGCAAATGAATTTGCAGATGATTTTTCGTGTACTGAACAATGGAAAAAAAATGAGATATATAAAAGTTTTGGATCTTGTAACTTGTCTATTCATTTCAAGGCAATTACCACAGGAGTTTTAGGAGTTTCAACAATTTTGGAAAACCAAAAATTTGTTGAAAAAATTAAAAATTGTAGCAAAACGTGGATACTCCTAAGGGGCCAATTTTGCTCCTTTCGGTTCGACATTCGTGTACGCAGGTCGCGCTCGCACACAAGTTCAAGGTCCGAAACCTATTTCGATCCATTATTTGCACCCCCCTTGCGTGCGCACTCCTTTCACATGGCTCATTTTGAGTTTCAATTTCTCATTCACCCGAGCATTATTTTTGACAAGTAAGTATATGATTTCGATATACTCACGGAGGAGAATACAAATCAACTTTCATATTTCAAAATAGCCAAACGGATCCCGCTTAAAATTCCATCCAAAGTCACCTATATGCTCAACTTTTCCAACAGTAATGTCTACTTAAAATGTGAGTGAAACGAGGTTTGATTTTGTCAGGATTTCTTTCAACTTTAAAACTTTAATCTTCATTATGTAGTTATAACTAGTATCAATTACCAAATATTTTTCACACACACTCCGATAATTCAATTGTCCACTTGAAATTTATTTTTTAAAATATATATGACACGACCAAATCCCATAAACAATATCGAGAGCTCTAAAACATCAGATCAACAAAGCGGAGGGGACGTGACAGTTTAGATCATATAGTTTATGCATTCGATTATGAAGTGTACACAAATCAAGGTTTTGATGGAAAAAATGAATTCAACTCACATAAAAGCAACATATTAAAGACACAATTCAAATATAAGTTTGTTCTCTCTCTAAACTTACACTTCTATGTGACACGATTCAACAATTTTATAATAATTAATTTACAAAATAATTAAGAAAAATCTATAAAATGTGACACATTAATCTATTCATGTACTTTGCTAATGCCAATTGAAAACCTTGTTTACTTAAAGAATTATAATATAATTCAATGCATCGTTGTAGATCAAACAAATTCGCGTATGGACGATATTAATTTTCTTGGACCAACTTACTGGAATTTTTGTGGTGGTCCAAAATAAGACATTGGTCCATACATACAGCATAATCTTGAATATATGCAGCTAGCTAGCTAGCTATATAAATGCAATGAAATTATTGTTAAAATCATTAATACAAAAAAAAAACTATTGGCATGACATTTCTTCTCTTGTCAAAGTCAATCACTGTTAAAAATTTAATTATGATGGAATAAATTGTACATTCACAATATTCATCATAATATCAACAATAAATTCCATTTGGCCCAACAACTATTATAGTTGCTAACCAATTCTCTTTGCAATACCTTCTATTTTTCTTTAGAATTGACAAATTTTATTTTTTTTCTAGATAATCGGTCGACTTGACTTCTTGATTTGAATAGTCGATAAAGTTTGTACAATCACATACGTGCATTCAACTATATGCACTGCAGTGTCATTTCACATTGTATGCGAGTTTAGTTTTTTTCTTTTTTTGTGAACTCAATAACCCGTAATTTAATTTTCACAGAATAAACTAATATTCTTGCATATATCCAAAGTTTATGCATTCAAAAACGTTACTACTACAAGAATTTGATGGTCCATCATATATGGAAATATACCTATATCTTTAAATAGCAATTTATAGTGCTGATTACCCCATTTGATGTGTATTGCACATGTATTAATGTACTTACGATAAAGATGTAAAACTTGAGAATTTGTCACAATAGCACTATAGAGAGGGTAGATAAAGAATTTGTGATATTTTATACTTTGACGTGACACTCGAACAAGATTTCTTTTCTTTTGTGTTCTTATGGGTAGATAGAAGCCTAAGAAAGAAGACATATGTTGACACTTATCTTTTTTGAGCTATCTGGTTGAGAATTAGTTCTTTTTTACATTTTCATTTTCTCGACTTCGATTGAGTTTCTGCTAGTTAAATAATTAATTTGTACAATTATTTTTATTTTCTCTTCTTAAGAGTGGATGGAAATTAACATGATATGTTATGGTTTATAAGGGTTTACTTTTGTAATGAATCAAATAAAATGAAAATAAAATAAAAGAATTTATTTAGTCAATTCCAAAGTTTATGAAAATAAGAATTGATTTATTGTTTGATGTTGTTGACCTGTTTTGAGAAAATAAAAATTAAAATAGAACATCGTGCATCAGTGATGAGTTGGAATATCGAATAGAGTAGGAGAAAGAAAAACATAATATAATAACCGTAAAAAAAAAAAAAGTTAATTCGAGCACAAAAAATATTTACATATTAAAAAAAAGAAGAAGAAACCAAAAATTGGAACTACTAGTCCCTTTTGCACTTGAGTTCAAAAGGTCATACTTGTCCTTTTATTAACAAAATTGGAATGTTCTAAAAGGCGCGCAAGTGCGCCGCCTCTAAATAGGCAATGCGGGTAAAAATGCGGTCAATGATTTTTGTTGACGCCTAGGCATCTCAATGCGCGCCAATGCGCGCATAGGCGAGCATCAGGCGAGCCTATGTGCGCCTAAGCGCGCATTGAGACGTCTAAATTTTTTTATTTTTTTATTTTTTTTATATGATATAAAAAACTGTTTTTTTAATATAAAAATCTATTTATTATATTAAAATAATATTAAAAGTACAAAACGCATTATGACGTCTATTCTCCACATTGACACGCTTAAACTTGTGATTCTCGACCTTGACGCATCGCAACGCATTATGCATTTTAGAACACTGACTATATATATAGCTTTAAAAAAGCTATACATAGAACTAAACTTAGTTGTCTCTAGGAATTCTTAATCGTTAGTGAAAAAGGAAGCCTACTTGAGGATGGCCGCTTTTCGAATGAAAGAGGAAGAATGTCTGACTAGTTCCATTCCATTAAATAATTAAAGAACACTGCAATCATTATTTGCTAATTTTTGGTGCTATATCTGTCAATTTTCGTCAAAACTCTAGTTGGCACTAGGCTGTTTTTGTGTGTGGTGTTTGGAACATGGACGTGGCAAAATCAACAACTTAAAACGATAGAATATCGTGTAGTTGTAGAGTGGCAACAAGAGATATTACAAAGGATTTTCTTTCTTCTGTGTTTGTGTTACAAGATATCACAGTGTAGGGCCTTAACATTAACAAAGCCAACCAATTTATGTACAAATATGCTCTTTTGATTTGAATTCTACTTACCCTACGTGTACTATTGAAAACATTACAGCACCGTGGGCACCGGTGGAGGTAGGGTTTGGGTGGGTGGGTGGGTGGGGGGGAGTTGGCTTCATGATTCATAGAAATAATAACACTGTTATTCAGTTTTATTATGCTTAGCATTGGTCTATGCGACAGTATGGCTACTATCACATTATTCAACATATAAAAATACATTATAAATTTATTGGATAATATAAAAGTGACTCGTTATCACATAGACTGATGTTAAGCACCAGTGAGACTAAATAACATTACTTTAGAAAGAAACATCTAGGAAGTTTCATCGAAGTCAAAACAATGAACCAACATTTTTTACTTTAAAGAAACTAAAATGTGACTTGAAAGAAGCTTTTATTTTTTTGTTTTTTAAAGCTTAGCTAAACAACCTCTAAGAAGAGTGCTCATAGGGTTTTATCAATTTATTAGGAGGGGGTCATAAACATGATATAATTATAAAGAAGTTGATGGACCATGACAAACAATATATATAAACAAGCCAATCCTAAGAACACGAACTTCGTTCAACCAAGACATACTCTTATGGTTATTGTCCATTTACACATCTTTGTTAGAACAAGTGTAAAATTAGGTGATGTTTTAAAATTGTACATAGTTTAGGTTTTGGGTAAAGTTTCTCTAAAAGAATCAATCGAAAGTCCAGCCCCTAGGTCAAAACCCATAATACTCCTAAAGGGTTTTTAGCTGCAATTTTCCATCTATTCTGAATCATGAATTGTTTAGATACTCTCATTTGTCTCATTGTCTATTTCGTGATGAACCAATTCTGCCTTCACAAAGGCCAACTCCTCCTCTTTGATTCACACTTCTTCTAAAGTAGCTCAAATACGAAATGAAATTTATAAGATAAAGGAAAAATATAAATATGACCAACTATCGTGAAATAATAGTGAGGTGTTCTCCCGGATGTGACTGATGTTCTGGCTGCTCAGTTCGGTATTTACCACCTGCAAAATAAGGCGGGGCTCTCTCCCCCGTTGTACCTTCAGTGTGAAAATTAGTATTCAGTATTGCAGAATATGGAGAGATAATATTGGAATTCAAATAGTTCGGGTTTCAAGAAGATTACCTTTCTCACCCCGAAGGTATTTATAGACGCTTGTAGTCGGGCACGCGTTCGAAGTTAGTAGTGCCGCGTGTCCCACGTAGACCTCCCACTAACCCTAAGTTTTAGCGGAGTAACCCCCACTTCGCGGGTGGTTGGTTGTGCCCACGTTCACCATTGACCGGTTCCTGTCCAGCTCGTTGTCTTTGGTGTGGTTAAGTGCGTCATTGAACTTATTGCAGTGGACGGCCTATGTGAGCGTAGGGGGTCGCATGGAGGTCGACGGCCTCAAGGGGGTGACGGCCTAATGGTGGTAGACAATCTTTTGCTGGTAGTCGACCCATGTGAACATAGAAGGCCTTATGAGGGTCGACGGCCTGCGGGGGTCGACGTTTTCATGATGGTGGACATGTGAGTCAGCGGTTCCATGTGGTAGATGTGGAGCATGTTTCGAATAACCAATGGCCCACGTGGTAGACCGTCAATTACATTCTATATCACTAGCCCCTCTACCTCTTGTTGATGTGTATCGATAAGAGGTAGTTTCTTCCCATCGGCAAATCATTGTTCGTATTATTTTTTATGATAACAAAGAGCCCTTAAATAATCTATGGAAACCTGAATTTAAGCAAAAAGACCAAAATAGACCCCCCTACTAGATCAAAGTAACTAAAAACGAAAAGACCAAAAATAACGTTAAAACTTTGACTGCCCGGCAACATGCCCAATGAAATAATAGTGAGGCGTTCTCCCGGATGTGACTGGTGTTCCGGTTGCTCAGTTTGGTATTTACCACCTACAAAATGAGATCGGGGCTCTCTCTCCCATTGTACCTCCGGCGTGAGAATTAGTATTCAGTATTGCAGAATATGGAGAGATAATATTGGAATTTAGATAGTTCGGGTTTCAAGAAGATTACCTTTCTCACCCCGAAGGTATTTATAGATGCTTGTCGTCGGGCACGCGTTCGGAGTTAGTGGTGCTGCTGTCCCACGCTTGCTCGTCTACTAATAGTACTGCTTGAGGTACTCAGCATTCCACAGTCTGCCCAATGGTTTTTCCTTCAAGTCTTTCAGGCTGTAAGCTCCCTTCCCGAGATTCTGGATCACCTCGTATGGTCCTTCCCAATTTGGTCCAAGCTTGGTTGGAGGGTGGCCTGCCGCCGCTGCTTCCCTTAGTACGAGATCTCTTGATTGGAAAACTCTTGGTTTTACCTTGCGGTTGAAACACCCAGTGGCCCTCCGCTTATAAGCCGTTATTCGTATAGCTGATTTCCCCCTCACCCGATCTAGTAGATCAAGCTCTGCCTTGGTGGTCGAGACGTCAAGCTGATTGGTTTTCATCCTGCCAGACTCATTCAGGACTTTTACTGGAACAACGGCCTCCATTCCAAAAGATAGCTTGAAAGGGGTTTCCCCTGTGGACTCTCGTGGGGTGGTGTGATATGCCCATAGCACGTTAGGTAGCTCGTCTGCCCAGAGCCCCTTCTCATTCTCTAATCTCGTCTTGAGGTCCTATAAGATCGTTCGGTTTATGACTTCTTCCTGCCCATTAGTTTGAGGGTGGGCAACCAAGGTGAGTCTGTGATATATGTGATAACTTAAACAAAAAGCCTTGAAGCTGTGGTTGTCGAACTGCCTGCCGTTGTCGGTGACAATGACTCTTGATACGCCAAATCTGCACATTATGTTTTTCCAGATGAAACTTTGTACCTTTGCCATGGTAATGGTGGCTAAAGGCTCCGCTTCAACCCACTTAGTAAAATAATTAATGGCCACTAGCAAAAATTTCCACTGTCCTTTAGCTATGGGCAAAGGTCCTAGAATGTTTATCCCCCACTAAAAGAAAGGACTCATCCCAAAAATGGCTGACGGCTGCTCGGTGGGAACATAAATCAAGTTTCCACGACGTTGACAAGCATCCCACTTCCTTGCCAATTCATTGGCATCCTCCTTCATCGTGGGCCATTAGTACCTTTGTCGGAGAGCTTTGAAAGCAATGGTAGCTGCCTCGGGGTGGTTGCCACAAATCCCCGAGTGTATCTCGAGTAGTACATCCCGGGCTTCTGTTGGACGCAAGCATTTCAAGTATGGCATGGTAAAACTCCATTTGTATAGCTGCCCGTCAATTATTGTGAATGATGCCACTCGTATTTTCAGCCTCCTAGCCTCATTTGCATCATTGGGCATCCTATTTTCCATCAGGTAGTTTGCTAACGGATCTACCCAGCCTTTTCATGCTCCGGACTTGCAACATCATCTATGAGTAAAATGTTTGGTTGTCGTAGGACTTGTACATTAGTAGTGCTAGGTAGATGCTTAGGATTAGTCGATGCCAGCTTAGATAGGGCGTTCGCTCGTTCATTGTCTTTGTGAGGGACCTTGGTAATCTTGAAACTCGTAAACCCCCTTTGCAAGTCCCTAACCTTCATCAAATAGGATGCCATCTTTCCGTCCCTCGCCTCAAATTCTCCCGTCGCCTGTCTGACAATCAACTGGGAGTCACTGCAAATTTCTACTGATGTTATCCCAAGTCTGACTGTCAAGTTCAAACCCGTGATGACAGCCTCATATTCAGCGTCATTATTTGTCTTAGGGAACCCAAAACGCAACGAATACACCAACTCCTCAAATTCTGGTACTATCATGATGATGCCAGCTCTGGACCCCTCACTATGCGAGGATCCATCTACAAAGATTTTCCAAACAGCTTCTATTTTTGTGGATAGTTAGGTGGATTTGTTAGCTTTGCAATAAAATCTGCCAATACCTGGGCCTTGATAGCCGTTCTTGGCCTATAGTCAATGTCGAATTCACTCAGCTCGATTGTCCACTTCAACATCCTTCCAGATGTCTCAGGCCGATGTAAGATTTGCTTGATAGGTTGATCGGTCATGACCTGTACAGTATGAGACTGAAAGTATGGCCTTAACTTTCTAGCTGCTACAATCAATGCGAATACCAACTACTCCGCAAGGGTGTACCGAGTTTCCGCACCCCTCAACACCTGGCTGACATAATAGGCAGGCTTCTGCGTCTTCGAAAACTCTTTCACCAGCACTACACTGACTGTATATTTTGACATTGCTAAGACTAGGATCAAGACATCCCCTGGGCATGTTCTAGTCAAGATAGGAAACTGGTGTAACTATTGCTTCAGAGATTCCAGCGACTCCTCACACTACTTGGTCCATGCAAAATTGGTAGAGCCCCCTATCACCTTGAAGAAGTGATAACACTTATCAGCAGCTCGACTCATGAAGATATTAAGTGCCGTTACCCGGCCCGTCAGCCTCTGGACCTCCTTCCTATTTTCAGGGCTCTTCATCTCTAAAATGGCTCGAATTTTATCCGGATTCGCTTCAATGCCCCTCTGGCTGATCATAAAACCCAAGAACTTGCCACCTATTATTCCAAAAACACACTTCTCTGGATTGAACCTCAGCTTGTTTTGTCGAGCGGTGTTGAACACTTTCTACAAGTCGTTAACATGGTTGCTTGCCCTCACACTCTTCATGACCATGGCGTCCACATATGCTTCTATAACACCCCCGAGCAGATCTTTGAAGACCTTATTCACTATTCTCTGATAAGTTGCCCCGGCGTTTTTTAGACCGAACGGCATGGCCGTATAACAATACGTCCCATCATCAACTATGAAAGAGGTTTTCTCCTGATCCAACTCTGCCATGGAGATTTGATGATACCTAGAAAATGCATCTAGAAAACTTAGTTGTTCATGACCCGATGTGGCGTCTACTAGGTGATCTATTTTGGGTAGAGGGTACAAGTCTTTTGGACACGCCTTGTTAAGTCTGGTGTAGTCTACATACATACGCCATATTCCATTCCATTTTTTCATCAGGACGACATTTGCTAACCAATCGGGATATTGCACTTCTCTGATGAAACCTGCCTGCAGTAGCTTATCGACCTCGGCCTTTGCTGCTGTTTGCCGCTCCGGGGCGAGATTTCTTTTCTTCTACTTTATCGATTTAGTATCTGGTTTGACACCTAGGCGATGTTGTGCAACAGACGGGTCAACTCCTGGTATGTCACTTGGGCTCCATGCAAAAACATCCAAATTACTTATCAGATATTTCACCAACTCCTCTTTCACGCCCTGCTCCAATCCTGTCCCCACGCTGAATTTATGTCCTCCTTCCACCATAATTTTTTCTGTAGCGTCAAGAGGTTCGTTTCGTCCCCTTGGGGGCTCGAGGTCCAGCATCATCACTGGTGGGGATCCCTTTGTCCGTATGCTGTCCACATAACACTTTCTCGAGGACTGTTGGTTGCCCTTCACACATCCCACACCTCAACTGGTTGGGAATTTCATCACTTGGTGGTAGGTGGAGGGAATTGCCCCAGGAGCATTTAGCAGGGGTCAACCATAGATTGCATTATATGCCATGGGGGTTTCGACAACCAAGAAATTTGTCAAGATCACCACCCTAGCAGGATAGGTACCCAACGTCACAGGTAGTTCCACGGCTTCCTCTGGTATTACGGTAGATCCTCCAAATCCCAGGAGAGGGGTAGACACTGCTTCCAAATTTTCAAAAGGAATTTCAACCCCACAAAAGCTTTCCAAGTGAGAACATTCGTGGTACCCTTTTAACATCGTAGTCTGCTATGTCGCCGACTATCACCAAGACATCATCATGGGGGGCCGCCACTCCTACTAAATCTTCCTCATCAAAAGTGATACTTTGATTAAACTTGGCCTTTTTTCTGAATGGAGCAGACGCCGACTGTGCGTGCGTAGCTCTTTCTAGCCGAATTCAAGTCTCCACCTGATGCGATCCCCAATAATTACATTTATGACCCCAACCTGGGCGATGGTTGGTCATCAAGTTTCTGCTTGCCTCGATCATTTATGATGTATTTGGTCAAAGAATCCCGCTTCAATAGGCGTTCGATTTCCTCCTTCAAATGGATGCACTCTTCCGTATCATGCCATGATCCTTATGGAAATGACAATATTTTCTCTTATCCCTTTTACTGGCATATGCCGCCATTGGTCTCGACTAGTCAAGCTCTTTCATATCCCCGATCTCCATTAATATCTTGGCCCGAGGTGTATTCAAGGGGGTGAAGGCATTGTCTTTCTCTCGTCTTTGTCTGATGAATCGTTCCGAAACATATCCTTTGCCCATGCGCTCATTCCTTGATTTACCTTTATCAATAAATTTTTGCTCTTCTCCTGACTATCACTTGTGACTCGATGTATCCCATCCTTCTTTCAAATTTTTCGTGACCCTTTCGGCTTCCTCCGCATCAACATACTTGTCACTCTTCTTCAACAGATCATGCATCGACTCCGGAAGGTTTTTGGAGAGTAACATTTTGAAGGCCCGGTTCGGCATCTTGTTCATTAATGTTGTCACTACTACAGACATTTGAAGATCCATTATACCAAGGGTTGCCCGGCTGAACCTAGCCAAGTACTCCTGCAAAGATTCATCCTTCTCCTGTACCACCTGCATCAATCTAATAGCTGTCTTTCATTTTCTCTTGCTGCTTATGAAGTATGTCACGAAGCTCCTGGAGAGCTCATCAAAAGTCTTTATAGACGTGGATGCCAGTGTGGCCACCCAGTCTCTTGCTTCCCTCCTAAGTGTCGGGGGAAACGACCTACACATCACTGTGTCTAGGGCTGCATAGAGCCTCATTAAATCGACGAAAGTCCACAAGTGGTCCAGCGGGTCCGTGACTCGTCGTACTCTTCTATCGTTGACTGTTTGAAGCCCTTTGGCAAAGGGACGGCCATTATTTCTGGGGCGAATGAGTCCTCCTCCAATACCATTTGCCTGCGTCTGTCCTTCCTCCTTGTCAATGCATCTTCTTTCTTTTGGGTCATCATCTCCTCTATATTCTTTTCCAATTCTATCACGGGTTGAGGAACCTAAGGATACACAAAATCGGAAGTCCCCATGTCTCCTGTTGTTGGTTGAGTAGCAGGCGAGGTAACCGTTTGCTCCACCTGGGGTGGTTGCTCTCGTAGGGTTTCCGACGAACTTTGCTGTAGGGCTACGATTTTCTGTATTTGGTTCTGCAGGAGGGTCGTCATGGCCGCCAATTGTGTCTCCAAAGTATTAAATTCGCCTTGCGTTACGTACTGCTGTGGCGGATCGTGACCCCTCGCAACAGACTCCAACTCCGCATCCGCCATGTTCCCGACCATACGTGTTTCACTTCGTGTTCTTTTTCTTGACATAGCTTTTTTTTCAGTGGTTTCCCACAGACCGCGCCAATGAAATAATAGTGAGGTGTTCTCCCGGATGTGACTGGTGTTCCGGCTGCTCAGTTCGGTATTTACCACCTGCAAAATGAGGTCGGGGCTCTCTCCCCCGTTGTACCTCCGACGTGAGAATTAGTATTCAGTATTGGAGAATATGGAGAGATAATATTGGAATTCAGATAGTTCGGGTTTCAAGAAGATTACCTTTCTCACCCGAAAGGTATTTATAGACGCTTGTTGTCGGGCACGCGTTTGGAGTTAGTGGTGTCGCGTGTCCCACGTAGACATCCTACTAACCCCATGTTTTAGTGGAGTAACCCCCACTTCGCGGGTGGTTGGTTGTGCCCACGTTCACCATTGACCGGTTCCTGTCCAGCTCGTTGTCTTTGGTGTGGTTAAGTACGCCATTGAACTCATTGCGGTAGATGGCCTATGTGAGCGTAGGGGGTCGCATGGAGGTCGACGACCTCAAAGGGGTGACGGCCTGATGGCGGCAGACAATCTTTTGCTGGTAGTCTACCCATGTGAACGTAGAGGTCCTTATGAGGGTCGATGGCATGTTGGGGGTCGACGTTTTCATGGTGGTGGACATGTGAGTCAGCGGTTCCATGTGGTAGATGTGGAGCATGTTTCGAATAACCAATGGCCCACGTGGTAGACCGTCAATTCCATTCTATATCATATCGTATTAGCATTCTCACGTAAACTTTGATTTAAATTAAAATTTAGATTTCAATCGATACCAAATACGATTTTGTTAAAAAAAAAAATCTCAAAAGTTGGGGGGTGCACTTGCCCCCCGGACCCCCCTAGGTCCCGCCTATGACATCACTAACACATGGGGAGAGTTGGGGTGGGGTGTAAATCCATTGTTTACACACAAATTGGTCTAGCGTAAATGACCTCAAAATATGCAGTAAATAGAATAAAACATAGACTAGTGGACCCTTGTGGGGTCATTAGTGGTCTTGAAAATATGATACAAACTCAATAAGGGTTGCCCACGGATTTATAGCAAGAAAATTGATTTCCGGTTTTGCTGCAATACTTGATCATGCTTAAAAGTTAGTAGAAGTTACTTTTAAGTTATTTATGTTGTTTAACATTATTTATAAGGTTAGTTTTCTAACTAATGAAATAACTACTTTTAAGTACAAATAAACATGTGCTTTTTTTTAATGTTTTTGTTAGTATTAGTTTGAAACTTTCTAGTTCATAATATTATCTAGTATACTACAATTTATATACCTTTCACTGTCTCCATTGTTGTTAGTACCTTAAGTGGCATCTTTTGCTTGGGATATAATTCATGAGTTAGAACACTTGGGTTATTTTTCTATAATCATGCTTGGTGTACAATATTGTTGACAACATGTCACATGGCATGTTGTCATTCAACAGTTTAAAAAATAATTTATCTTTTCAATCAACGATTTTTGCGACCTACAACAACATTGTCAACAATGTCGTAAAAAACATTGTACAAGTGGCTTAACTCATTTTTTTAATATTGCAAGCAATCCACGTGTCAACTATTGTTCTCGTATGAAAATCTAGAAAAACTTATTACGCATTAGAACGAGATTTTCATGAAGCTTGGATTTATGGTTTTGGGAGTATTGGGACCCTACATTATTACATATCATGTCTATAATTTCCAACTTTCCTTGGTACCTTCTCAAGGCACTTATTGCTTATTTGAATATGAGAAATTAAAACAATCACACAATGACATTTAATTATAATTACTTTTATTAAAATTAATCATTTTGGCTAACGTGCTCGTTATCTTAATCAGTGTACTAAAACTACGGGCACCGACTCTCTAAAGCAAAATGATTAAAGGGTTTTGGTCCAAATGTGAACTAACTTTATAAATTAATTCAAGACAGGAAAATATGCTTTACTTTTTTTTTTCCTTCCTTTTTTGCTTTGAGATTATGGTAGACATCATTTTTAAGATGCCAACATTTGCATGTTTGTCGCCTTCTTTCCTGTAATTCACACGCTATAAATGATTAATTGGTTTACGGCCAGGAGAGAACTTGTCGATTCACCAAATAATCAAGAAATTTCTTTGATGAGTATTATTTGTTTCTGACTTTCTATATTAGAGAAATTTTAGAAATATTTGCGATCGAATAGTTGTATGAATAAATGGATCGTATCGATCTAAAAATGAATAGATTTGTACTAGTTATATTTTTCGTCATCATTGCGAAAAATAGTTAACTATAAACATGTTACATATTTGCGACTCGATTAGTGAAATAGTATCTCCACTGAAAAGCCCCCTTTTTTTTTGCCGACACACTACGAAACTGTTTTTTTGTGAATGAACAAGATCACATAGGTGGTGAGGTAGTGTCTGCGTAAATCTAATAAACTTTTTGTTTCAAGACTGATACAATTTTAGCAAAAGATATTAGAAACCACAAAAATAGATAAAAATTAACATTTTTTGATATGGTTGAATGATTCAATATACATTGCAACTTATAATAGGTGCAAAGGTGCTTCGTGTTTAGTCGAGTTCAAGGCGAATCATGCCATAGTATCAGGGTACGCATTTCCTTTTATCGCTGAATGGGACAATGTGCAGCAATAGTCTACTACGCTAAACTACCTTTTGCCTATTCTAGATCAATTTGGGACGAAAGATAATTTAAAGAGAACTTTCCTACAAAAGATTTAAATACATTGAAAATAGTTTGTTTATTGATTAATGAAAGTATTAAATTACACTTGTTGGTGCAGGGGACGAACAACAAAATGCTTGATAAAAATTTGAATACCAACTCCTGTAATAACTTAAGTAAGAAAATATAAGTATAAGAAATGAAGAGGGAAGAATTGTAATGTGTCCACAAATGATTAAAATAAAAACGACTGAAAATGTATTGAATGAATTGATGAAAAATTGTATATTGATCTATCCATTACATCAGAATATATATACACCAGCTAAGAAGGATCTAGAACTAACAACAACATAACATATTTGGCAGAAAGAATAACATTCCAGCAACAAAATTACAGCAAGGCAAAACTGAAAATTAGCTCCCATGTGCATTTCCTTCAATAGACGTTTCTACCCTTTTTCCAAAGTTCTTCCTTGCTGATTATCAGGGAGTTCTCCCTCGCATTTTAATACTCCCCCGCAAGATGGAGAGTGGATATCAACAACTCCCATATTGTCCATGTGTTGGTAAAATTGCGACGAGTTTAATGATTTTGTTAAGATGTCGGCGATTTGGTAGTTACTACTCAGATGCTTAGTAACCACATTGCCTTCCTGAATTTTGTCCCTTATTAAATGGCAATCCATTTCGATATGCTTAGTCCTCTCATGGAAAACTGGATTTGCAGCTATGTGAAGGGCAGATTTGTTGTCACAGAACAGGTTGGCAGGTTGTGGATGTTCGATTCTCGTCTTTCAACAAGTACCTAAGCTGAGGTTAGCTCACAGCAAGCATTTGCCATTGCCCTCACGCCTGCTTGAAGATGCGGACACGGTGCTTTGTTTCTTTGATTTCCATGATATTAATGACTTTCCAAGCATCACATGATCTGAGATGCTTCTTCGTGTATCCGGGCAAGCTCCCCAATCTGAATCGCAAAAAAGCATTGAGTTGTAATTCTGAATTTACAGGAAACATCAATCCTTGTCCGGGAGCTCTCTTTATGTACCTCAACACCTTATTGGCTGCTTTTAAATGTGAGGTTCGAGGATCGCTCATGAATTGACTAAGCAGCTGTACAGAATATGATAGGTCTGGTCTGGTAATTGTTAAATATAGTAACCTCCCAACTAATCTCCTATATATAGTAGGATCAATGAGACTCTCTCCATCTATCTTGACAACTTCATATTCGATCCAAGGGGATTTTTGTCGGCACACATCCTATCGATCCCGAGTCGATAGAATATCCAGGGCATACTTTCGTTGATTGATGCGAATTCCTTTATCGACCTTGCTACTTCAATTCCCAAAATACTTCAATGTTCCTAGGTCTTTGATTTTTGAATCATCATCCAATGAGCTTGTTTAAGAGAACCGATGCTAGCCATATCATTGCCGGCTATAATTATATCATCAACATAAACGAGGATAGCTGAATGAATTCTTATCATTCTTGTAAATAAGTCATGTCCGCCCCTTGATTGAATAAAATCCTGCTTCAACAATGAAGCGTCAAAGCTTGGAGTACCACCTGTCTAGATGCTTGTTTTAGCCCGTATATACTCTTCAATAGTTTACACACTTTTGATTTCCCTGCTTCCGGATGATTAGGGGGCATATCCATGTACACTTCCTCATCTAGATCTCCATGCAAAAACGCATTATTCACATCAAATTGATGTAAATGCCACCCCTTAATGGCTGCAATAATAGAGTAAACTCACCCGTCACCATCTTTGCAACTGGTGAAAAGGTTTCGTGGTAGTCTAAGCCCTCTTGCTGTGTATAGCCCTTTGCTACGAGCCTAGCTTTGTACCTTTCAACACTTCCATCAGCTTTATACTTTACTTTGAATACCCATTTGCAGCCAATAGTTCTCTTGTCAGGAGGGAGGTCAGCAACAACCCAAGTATCATTCATCTCTAAGGCAGCAATTTCATTTTTCATAGCTTTACACCAGTCAGTTGAGGCTAGTGCTTCTTGGTATGTGCTGGGTTCAGTATGTGTGGTTATGGAAGTTATAAAGGCCTTATGTCTGTCTGATAATTTTTGATTTGATATAGTGGCACTTAGAGGAAAAAATTTACCTGGAATATGAGAATCTTTGTCCCTTGTCAATTCCTGTGATGGGTGAAATGAAGCTTGGTGACATATATATTCTTTAAGATAGGCAGGTGTCTTCTTGACTCTTGTGGATCTTCGTGCTGAGGGATGATCATTAATGGTTTCATCAGGTGATTCTTTAGAAAACAGAGATGGCTCTGTTGAATGGTTGTTTGTTTCATCGATGGAATTATTGACTTCATGATCACTTAACAATTCATCAGTAATAGGAAAAGAATGAATGACTTCTTTTTCTGTCATTTGATCAGTGACTTTAACAGGAGAAAAATGACTATGGTTTTCTACCTCAGAAATATCTGGAACAAATGATGGTTTTATGCCATTATTTTTAGATGTACTACATTCCCTGAAAGGAAATTGACTTTCATAAAACATGACATTTCTGGAGACGAAAATCTTTTTGGATTCGAGGTCAAGAAGTTTGTATCCCTTTATCCCAAAAGGATATCCTAAGAAGATGCATTTTCTAGCTCTAGGTTCGAATTTAGTTCTATGATTGGCAAGTGTTGTGGCAAAGGCAAGGCATCCAAAAATTCTAAGGTGTAAGTAGTCTGGTTTGTGTTTAAATAAGAGTTCAAAAGGGGTCTTGTTTTTGAGTAATGGAGAAGGAGTCCTATTTATCAGATAGACTGCTGTAAGCACACATTCATTCCAGTATTTCATAGGTATTGAACTCTGAATTTTCAAAGCTCTTGCAACATTAAGAATATGTTGATGCTTTCTCTCAACTATGGCATTCTGTTGTGGCGTTTCAACACATGTTTTCTGGTGAATAATCCCATTTTTATGATAGTATTCTTTCATTTCAAATTCCCCTCCATTATCTGTCCTAATAACCTTAACTTGAGTTCGAAATTGGGTGTTAATAAGGGCACAAAATCCTTGCAGGGCTGTAGTGGCATCTGATTTTGTTTTTAACATGTAAACCCAAGTGCATCTACTAAAATCATCGACTATAGAAAGAAAATACTTGGATCCATCGTAACTGATTTTGGTGCAAGGACCCCAAAGGTCATAGTGAATTAAATCAAAGACACTCTTGGACTTATGATGACTGATAGAAAATGGTAACTTATGCATCTTAGCTAAAGGACAGATAAGGCACGGTTCTTTAACAAGTTTAGGATTGTGATTAAAATTCAATAAATCTAATCTAGAATAGGAGGGATGCCCTAGCCTATAATGCCATAGATCGAAATTTTTGCTGCCACTGGAAACGATTGCAGAAGTGGAAGGTCTGTTTGAGAGAGAAGGAGAAGGAGAGGCTTCTATCAAGGCTGCAGAGGGAACTTGAGGCTCCACCAGATGATATAGCCCTTGCTTTATTTCACCCATTCCAGTCATTTTCAAGGTCGAAAGGTCCTGCACAAAACATTTTTCAGGAAAAAATATTAAGCAACAATTTGATGCCTTGGTTATTCTTCTAACAGATATGAGGTTGAATGTGAAGGATGGTACACAGAGGACATTGTTGAGGATCAATTTCTCTGTGACCTTGATAGTTCCTGTGTGTGTGACATTGGCAATATTTCCATTAGGAAGTGATACTGAATAAGCTACTTTAGTTGGAGGACTACTATAGAATGTGGTGCAACAGACTATATGGTCTGTTGCACCTGTGTCGATCACCCATGGTATGTTAGAATTTTTCCTGGTTTTTGTACCATGGGTGGATAAGCAGGATAAAATACCAAAAACTTTGGAGGTTTGTGCTTCTGAAGGAGCAGTGTTGGTGAGTCCCTTGATGTTTTGTGACTGTAGTAAAGCCGTAACGAGCATGTTGCTCCCGAGTGAATGTTGCCCGTTCTTTGTCGCATCTCCTTGTCCTTGCGGGAGGAAACTAAACCAAAGAAAGGTATTACTCTTTCCATATAGCCTATGTCCGTGAGAGGATATCCATGAATCTTGTAACACTTATCTGGCTGCACGTCTGTCATTATCCGCGGTTGGTTGCAAAATAACTTGTTGGGGTTGGCCTTAGCGCATCTTTCCGCCGAGTGTCCGGCCATCTTGCGTAAAGTGCAATAATATTTTCTCCGTCTGTGTCTTGTTGAATTATAAGCATTTCCTCTGGTTGCAAAAACCATGGAGTCTGGAGTAGAGGTGTTAACTGAGATCTGTCTCCTTTTCTCCTCTTGTTGAATTATAGAATAGACTTCATTGATAGTAGGGAAAGGCTTAATTAATAGGATCTGAGCTTTAATTGCCTTATATGAGTCATTCAACCCCATTAAGAATCTCATTACCCAATCCTTTCTTTGATTCTCAACGGACTTAAAACCCCCACAGATGCAGTTTGGAATAGTCTCATAATTCATTAACTCATCAAAGAGCGTTTTATACTTCGAGAAATAGACATTTACAGAATCTTCCTCTTGCATCAGGGTAGCAATGTACTGCTTCACCTCATAAATTCGTGGGGCATTTTGCTGTCCAAGTTGATGCTCCAGATCCAACCAGAGTTCACGAGCTGTATCAGCATAGAGTGTTCGAGGCTTGATGTCAATTGACATAGTGTTCTGCAGCCAAGCTATTACAATGTCATTGCACCTTAGCCAATGCTCCATCAGAAAGGTGTTGGGTTCTCCTGGTTCAGAAAGGCTACCATCGATAAAACCAAGTTTATTTTTGATTCTAAGTGCTCTTTTAATAGATCTTGCCCAAGCATAATAGTTGGTGTTATCAAGAACATGAGTGACAAGGATGGCTCCTGAGTTGTCATTTCCGCCAATGAAATAGGGGCTGCTGGGATTGGTAGGATCGTTTAGTTGAATGTGTATGGTTGGGTTAACATTTGAGCTTTGCTCAATGTTGGCATTCTGGTTTGTTGTCTCTGCTGTGGCACTTTGATTATCAGCCATTGTTTAATGTCTCTGATACCATATAAGAAATGAAGAGGGAAGAATTGTAATGTGTCCACAAATGATTAAAATAAAAACGACTGAAAATGTATTGAATGAATTGATGAAAAATTGTATATTGATCTATCCATTACATCAGAATATATATACACCAGCTAAGAAGGATCTAGAACTAACAACAACATAACAAATTTGGCAGAAAGAATAACATTCCAGCAACAAAATTACAGCAAGGCAAAACTGAAAATTAGCTCCCATGTGCATTTCCTTCAATAGACGTTTCTACCCTTTTTCCAAAGTTCTTCCTTGCTGATTATCAGGGAGTTCTCCCTCGCATTTTAATAATAAGTGATGTGAATAGACATTTACAAACTGAGCAATCGTAATAATTATTTACAAATAGCAGGATTTCTTTTACATTTGAAATAAACTTTTAGGAATGAAAGGAAATTATAACTCAAAGTAATATTTACAAATTGTGGCAGAAGTTGGGTAAATCATTGTCAAGTAACTAATTATAACTGTTGTCACATTCTCCCCCATTTGCTTTGGTAATGTCCTCGATGTCTTCAATGTATGATATGCTTCAATTAATGGTTTATAGTCTCCAAAGTCTTTTAATCTTTCTCAAGTATATCCTTATTGCATCATCATGATCTCTATTTCATCAAGTACTTTTGTTGATATTTTCTGGAAGCCCTGATAACTCGGTAGTCAAGAATAGCTTCTGCAACTTTTTCTATTATTTCTTCATTTCAAATTCTGGTGGCTTCAACTTATTTTTGGATACGTTGTCATCACCTGTAAAATGTGATTTTAAGTACACTGACATGAAGGACATTGTTAGTTCTGCTTCATGAGCTACTTCGTGATGAGAAATAACTGGATGCATTTGGGCATCAATATGGAATATTTCCCTCTTGAGGTTTTACAAGAGTTCTGGTTGAAGAATTTAACCATCACAAGATCTCCCACATTGAATTCTAGAAAACGACATTTTTTATTAGCACACATTTTATACCGTTTATGTGTTTTCTCAAGATAGCTTCAAGTAATTTAATATTTCATTTCCATTCTTAAGAGATGTTCTTAGTATGAAAAGATTTTGTATTTAGATCAATATCCACAATATGAGGGAGTAATAATTGTTGACAAGTGACAATTTCAAAAGGACTTTTATTGATGTAAGAGCAATTTTTGGCATTGAAGCAAAGTTGAGTCGCATCCAAAACTTACACAGTTCTTTTACAAAGTAGAGATAAAGTATTGAATCTATTTTTCTAGAATAGAATTGGGTGGCTTCTTCCATCCATTAAATTGTGATTGGAAACAAGAACTTATGCTCAAATGTTTAAGCAAGAAGTTTGAACAACTAGATCTAAAATGTGCCAATGAATCGAGGCTCTCGATCACTGACTATATCTTTAGACAACCCCCAGTATTTGAAGATATGTTTTTAAGAAGAGTTAAGTAGTCTCAATGGTGAATACATACTTACAAGATTTGATGAAAGTTTCATATTTTGTTCCACAAGTTACCGCAACAAGGATATTGCCAAGATCTCGAACATTTGTCAAATGGCTTATTTAGGACATAAATTGACTCTTGAAAACTTTCAGTTTTTTGACGGTAGACTTATCCTATTGACAAATAGACAAGCTTTCACATAAGGTGCAATGTCATCCCTATGTTACACCAATTCTCAAGTGCATTTCTCTCCAGGATGTCTCACATAAAGTGTTTTGTGGCATTTCATGATTAAGGATTTTCTCGAATCTCGACCCTCTAATACATAAAAGCGAATTCCCTTTGTCCTCGATAGATCATAATCATATTAAAACTAACAAGTCTTACGTTACTTGATGAGGTTGACCAAATACTATGTTGTAGGATTTTCTCTAGAAGTGCTTATATTCGATTCTTGTATTTATAGTAACAAATCTTCCTAGAAAAGCGTCCATTGAATCGATAGTGCTTTTGTCATCATACTGTTTGAGTGCATCTACTGGATGATTGCTAGAACTGGCACGATACTCAAGTACAAAGTTGAACTCTAAAAGAAGTTCCTACTAATGTGCCTAGAACATTTCGGTTAAGATATGAAGTGACTAATAGCAATATTTTCGACCTTCAAAATGAATGGGGACCCAAGCAGATAGTGATGACATACTCTAAGGCAATTGACTACGCCAGTTTCTTTTAATGCATCGAGTAACATCGCTTTGCATTATTCGTCTTTTGATTTTCATATGCAATAGAATGTGTTTCCGGAATTAGGACCCATCTGAGAACTAAATCGAATGCATATGTTTGAACTTCAAATAGTTTAGTCATATCTAGTAGGGTCAACACCAAATCCGTCAACATAGATTACTTCAATTTCTCATAAGCGGCTTGACATTATACCGGCTAATCCATCATTCTCATTCGTTGTTAATGATAACCCAAGAATAATTAACCAAGAGAGGGGTGAATTGGTTTTTGAAACTTTTTCGATACTTAGTCTCAAAACTATTTATAATACGAGTTACAAATAAGCAAAATGTAGTAAGATGAGAAGAGTGTACAAATTTGATAGCTTAATTCAAGTATATGGAATTAAGAAAATATATCACGATGTAAATGTCTATGTAAGTAAAGTACAATAAGTAAAGATAACAAGCCAATTAAATAGGGTTCAATACACAAAGTGTTTTACGTCTCCGTTACCAAGCTCTCCGTCACGAGTAAGGCCAAATTCACTAAAAGTGGTAACTTACAAACAAGGAGTACCAGTACCATTCCTTAAGTGACTTACAAACAAAGAACACTTATCCTTAGGTGAGTTACAACAATGAGCACTTATCCTTAGGTGAGTTACAAGAAGGTGCACCTAACCTTAACAACAATCGAGTTTTCACAAGGTTCTCGAAACCACAAAGATATGAAAGATAATTTTACAATTGAAACAACTCTCTTAACAAATGATATAATCAAGTCAAGTATTTAGAGAGTTAGGATAACACATCAATAGATAGCAAATGTTTAAGCTCAAGTGTTTTATGTTGCAAAACTTTAATGAATGATGAACTAGTTAAGATCAATGTGTCAAAGTTTTCAACCAATGAATCTCACTTAACAAATAATACAAAGTTAAGTATAGAGAGTTTTACACTTCAATGAGTGTTGGCAAAGAAAAACTTTTGCCAATTATAAGAAAATATATGAGATGAAGTTTCTTTGCAAAAATGGAATCTTTGATGAAGTAGATGAAGAACAAGTTTTCAATCAATCAAAAGATTCTTGTAATAAATGAATTGGATAAAACTTAAATAAAATCAATGATCTTCAATAAATAAGCTCTCTAAAATTCCCTTAAAAGTTGGTATATTGAATGCAAAAGATTTCAATATTTATAGAGCAAAATAGGCAGCTACAGGAACTTTCGGCTGATGGGTTTCGGTCGACCGAAGTCCAATAATAGCCGTTGGAGTTTCGGCTTATCAATTCAAACTTTTTCAGTCGACTGAAATAAGTAGATTTTGGATTTAAAGATTTTATATCACAAAGTCCATTTTCCAAAATCAATTTCATTTCGAAAATATTTTTATGCAAGTGATGAGATGTATAAAAATTAATTTGAGCTTTATACTTGTTAAAAATCGACAAGTTATATCTTTACACATAGTTTTGAAGATTCGATAAAATATCTTCTAAATTTCTAATCTTCAAAGGTCTTGGTTTCTTCGGATAACTTTTGATTGTCTTTTGAGTGCTTGCAACGGATGCAATTTGAGCCTTTGAATTGAGACACTTCATACATTAAAAAAAAACTCAAGAAACGAGATTTGTTAGAAACACAAGAGTATTATTTGTTATAATCAGAACAAGTAGAGTTATATTGAATCATATGTCAACAATTAATTCGGTTAGTAGCAGCACAATATATAAATTTCTTTCAAAAATCTTCAATAATAATTTGTCAACCTATAAAGCAAGCATACATCCAAAAAATAGCATGCAACATGTACATGCATTGGCAGTTGCCAATTCCTAAGAACCATAATCTTTTTTGATTCAATGTGCAAATTTTCTTGTTCGATAATGTGAACCAGAAAGTTGATTGAAATTTGGGCGAATAAGCATTTAGATGGTTTAGTATAAAGTTCATTCTCTCGTAGTCAAGTGAGTACTTTTATCACATATTGTACATGTTCTTCTATTGTCTCACTGTAAATTACGATGTCGTTCAAGTACACTACCACAAAATCATCCAGAAATTTGTGGAATACATAATCATCATCATAGAGAATGTAGCAAGAGCATTTGTAAACCAAAATGCATAACCTTGAATTCTAGTAACTCATATATAGTTACCATTGTAGTCTTTGCATCATTTTCTTCTTTGAATTGAACTTGCCAGCATTTGGACCTTAGATCAATCTTTGTATAATACTTTACCCCACTTAAATAATCGATGCAATCCATCACAAGTATAGTAAGATAACTGCTCTTTATTGTGATTTTGTTGAAGACTCGATAGTTAATGCACATTTAGAAAGAATCATCATTTTTTTAAAAAATAACACTAGAGCTCCATGGCGATTTTGAAGGCATGGTAATCATGCTATCCAACATTTCTGCCAATAAACAGTAGGGATGCCCTAACAAGAGTATTAGCACCCAGAATATGCTCAATTTTTATAAGAGATTACCTTCCTTAGTAGCAATCTCTTTGAAAATTCGTCCATAATAATATCTTCAATTTCATACTGAAACCTGTATTAGGTTTTAAGATATTGATGATATTTTATAGTTGGAAGGATAAATAAGTAAATTAGATTGGAAATGTTTGGTGGTTTATGTGAAGTATATTTTGTAGGATAAAAATAATAGGGAGTAATTTTAAATTGAACAAGATAATTGAAGGGGGGAAATTTAATTTTTTTAAAAATAGAATTTTATAATGGTAGGAGACTTTTACAATGGAAATTCTTTTAGACTTCTACATCCAACAATTGAAATGACAACCTCTATTTATAGCATACAAAAGTTGGTGGCTTGCCTATAGAGAATTATTATTTTTTATTATTTTATCTTATTTGGTCCTTAAGAAATTTTAGAATTTTCTTATATTTTCATTATTTTATAGTTTGATTTTGATTGCTTCCCAAGAATCTCTAGTGAATTCTAGATAATTCTTTAACTCCTAAACTTTTCTTTTTTCCCAAGTTAGTCTAGAGAATTCTAGAAATATATGGTGTGTGTTGTCACAGGCACCCAAAAGTAATATCTTAACCTTTAGAACGAATGTAGTAGTGGAAGTAAGGATCGATTCCAGGAAGAGTATATAATTCAATGTTTTATCCTTCGTACAATATTGGGGGGTTTTGTATGCAAACAATTACAAATAACGTAATCAATAACAATGAAAATTAAATTAACGAAAACAATCAAAAGATTAACATTGGTCTAAGTCCACATCCACCGTCGAAAATTCGCGATTGATCATAGATGCAATGATAATTCAATTCATATTTTGAATATTCATTGTTGGAATTGATTCATATTTCTCCTTAATTTTAGTTAGTTAGAAACTAGCGTTCTAATTAACTCTAATTATAAAATAAACACAGGCCAGCGCTCAAGATTCAATTTAATAACAGGTTTACACAATAGAAAAATCGATGAATTAGATAACACAAACACCAACGGCTGCATTCAATCTATTTAAACATTTTTCTTAAAATTCAATAATCTATATCTCAGAAAATCATCAAATCCCACTACTTCACAAGTTAAAGGGATCAAATAATTATGGATTTGATATTTAATTTAGAGGTAGATTGTAACGAATAAAAAATTAGTAGGCTTCCTAGCAATTAAACATAACAATCATGAAAACAAGTGCAGAAGAATATTCAATACGCAAAATAAAAATTAAACAATAAGAAAAGATATTTAGATATCACAATATGTGGTTTCGAGACTTCAATTTCCTTCGACCAAGTGTAAAAGTTTAGTTACAATTCATGAATTTAAGAGAAAAATAATGAAGAATGGAGTTTTAAGGCGTTCTCCAGGTT